>JBANSL010000001.1:48298750-49545000 GCA_037127255.1 Persicaria tinctoria | reverse complement strand
AACCTTTAAGAACCTTTTCTCGCACATAGTGACCGTGGAGCTCAACGTGCTTCGTTCTCTCGTGAAACACAAGGTTCTTAGTTATGTGAATAAATGCCTGATTGTCACATCTCAAGGGTATAGGAGTAATTCATGTAACTACAATCTCAGCCAGTAACCTAGTTAGCCAAGCGACTTCCGTGCACACCCGCCTAATCGATTTGTACTCGGCTTTGATCTTCTTGTTAGAGGACATGAAGCCCAATCAGCGTCACAATATGCTTGCAGCTCAAAAGATTCCGATCTTGATAGCAACAAAGAGCGATGTTGTGTACCCTTAAGATACCTTCATGTTCGCAGTGCTGCATCAAAATGCTTCACTCGAGGAGCCTTCATTAATTAGCTCAAAAGCTGCACCGAAAAACTAATGTATGGTCATGTGTGAGTGATGAAGTTCAGCTTAGGATTGGACAGTAAATCACCTCCTTCAACCACCATTTTTGTATAAAAAACCAGGGGACTTCTTGCAGCTTCTGCACTTTCACAATGAAATCCTTCTAGAGTTTCTTGAACGCTTATGACTAATATAGATCCCCTTATCAGCATGAACAAATTCCATTCCTAGAAACAAACTCAATCCCTCCAAGTTCATGATCTTGAATTCAGTATCCAAAAATGCTCGAATATTGACAATCTCATCTGAATCATCTTCTGCCATCAAGATATCATCAATATACACAGCTATGTATGTGACCTTATCCTTTGTATGCTTAATAAACAGGGCCGTTCCGTTATAGTTTGAGGCCTTGTGCAACAAATATGTTGAGGCCTTTTTTTTTTAACTAATTCAAAGGGGACAAAAATAGTCCACCAAATCTAAGAAAGAGATGTTCTCATAAGTACAAAGTCATTACAAAGAATCATTAACTAAATTCCAACTTAGTGATTTCTAAGTTAGAAAGGTACAAATCAATAACAAAAAAAATAATTATTATGATTATCTAAGAAACTAAAAAGTAAAAGCTAATAATATATTATCGAAATCTTTCAAGTTGAACGGACAATTACAATGGTTAAATCTGTTAAATTGATTTCATTACATTATGGCTTTTTTCTTTTCCGGAGGTGGATTAGTCCGTTGCTCGAAGGTTAGGGACAGCCCAACAAAAAAATAAAAAAAATAGGGCTGCTAACCCTGCTATAATTTTTTATTTTGAAAAAAATAGAAACAGGCCTCTATTGTTAAAAAATCAAAATGGGGGCCTCTATTGTTAAAAAATCAAAATGGGGTGCTGTTTTGGGAAACCTCTGCTGTTAAAAATCAAAATGAAAAAGGGGGGGCTCTGCATGCTGTCAGGGAGGCTCGAACCCAGGACAACTCCACAACAAGCGCAACATTTCACGCCTTTACCAACTGAGCTACCGAAACAAGCTGATACATATTGCAATTTAATTATATATAATATATATTATAAAACTTATACGAGGCCCTTAAAAATTCGAGGCCCTGTGCGATTGCACGTTTCGCCCGCCCCATGGGCCGACCCTGTTAATAAACAAAGAATAGTCATTCAGGGATTGGGTGTAACCTTTGTATTGTAGAGCATGTGAAAGCTTCGCATACCATTGTCGTGAAGCTTGTTTAAGCTCGTATAGTGACTTCATCAACCGTCAAACATGTCATGTAGGTGCAGTTCTCCCTTGAGGAATACTCATGTATACTTTCTCATGTAAATCGCCATGTAAGAAGGCGTTATTTACATCCAATTACACCATTGTCCACCTTCATTTAGCCGCTACTGCAACCAAAGCTCTGTAAGACCCGGGGTCTTAAGAGCCGTTGTCCTCACTTGGAACCTGAAAAGGAAGAGCTCTTGCATGTGACATAGGTAGGGCTTGAATCACTTATAAATCACTCCCAACATCCTTATGATATCCGATGTGTGACATGAGTGTTACAATCTCCCCACTTAAAGCACTGACAACCCCGTTAGGCCCAAGGGACTGCCGGAGCGTACCCGAGCATACTATCGGAGCACCTCCGAGCCCGAAGTCGGCTTTGATACCATCTGTAAGACTCGGGGTCTTAAGAGACACCAACTCATGCCACATAGCCTTCTCAAGTCCGTTGTCCTCACTTGCAACCTGAAAAAGAAGAGCTCTTGTGACATAGGTAGGGCTTGAATCATTTATAAATCACTCATAACATCCTTATGATATCCTCACTAGTACAAAATTATTCGTTAATACCGGTATTATAAGATCGGTTGTTTTAAACTGGTAATAATTTACCTCTCGGTTATCGGTTATTCTAAATAACCGATATTAATTTGATTTTGAGAATAATAAAATCGGTTTTTTAATTACAAACATGTATTAATTATACGCGCGTATAATTATCACCGGTTATATATAATAACCGGTTTCATTTAAAAAAAAGTTTAAATAAGGAAACCTCTCGCCGGACTGAAGATCGATCT
Organism: Persicaria tinctoria; assembly: GCA_037127255.1. Taxonomy (NCBI): domain Eukaryota; kingdom Viridiplantae; phylum Streptophyta; class Magnoliopsida; order Caryophyllales; family Polygonaceae; genus Persicaria; species Persicaria tinctoria. Next base: position 49,542,541 of record JBANSL010000001.1, on the reverse strand, counting down.
GCATAGTCTCTTCGTCCTCTCTCTCTCTCTCGTTCATCCTTCTCCACCCTCGAGATCCTTCAAAACCTATCCCAGCCATCGCACCTCCTTCTCTCCGGAGAATCAGTCTCTCTCTGCATCTCCTCGCGGGCTTCCCTCGCTCCATCCTCTCACCGACAGATTCCTGCACACGATCTGCTAGTTAGTTCTCCTGCGCCCCCGTGAATCTCCCGCTCGTCTTCTCCTTCGCCTGAGTCGTTAGCTTCCGTCGAAGCCACTACAACGCTTGACTCATCGACATCTCTCCTCAACACTTGTAAGTTTAATTGTTCTTCAATGTTGTGCTTCGTTTTCGGATTTCTCCAACTCCAATTTATGTTTGGAATAGATAGAATTTTAGATGGATATGAATGAAGACCAATAATGCAACAAAACTATGATAAAGATATGGAGGGGAACAAAGAGAAGACAAAAGATAAGAGTGTGGTTTGCCTACAATTCGCAACATTGGTTGATTTACTTGATCCTTGACATGATTGCAATATTATTCCTAAGCCTGTGTCGACTTCCTTTAATCGATTGATCCACATAGACACAATCTCTTATTCAATATCACTAAGGAATAACATTAATGATTCGAGTACTTAAAACCAATTGGAATATCAATTCAATGAAAATAGGAAATAAAGGAACAACCCATTCGAACTCTAGAAACATCTACTCGACATAGATCAATTGTTATCATCCACTACAAAGGCATAGAAATATCACTAAATCAATGACTTCGTTTACTATTGAGAAACCAACAACATATTCATAGCAAAGATGCAATTCCTAACTAGATGGCCAGTCATGGAAAGGAACACAAATATAATATGAAGAACAAGATGATAAATAAACTCATGAATATTATTGAAATCACGTCTCACAATCAATCAATCAAGTCTTGAATCATAGCAAAACCACAAGAATTCTAGGCAAGCATAACAAAACTTGAATCCTGAAACTTAAATCCTCTCATTGTAATGAGTTTATGAATGATTAGAACTTAATAAAACCTACTGAAATATGTCTAATATAGGCCTCCTTTCGTCGGCCAAAAATCCTAGAATAAGTGAAGATAAAAGTTCCCGTAAAGATGGATTGGATCGCGTATGGCAAATCCGGATCTCACGAGACGGCGGGCGCCGTGGAAATGGCGGCGGACGCCGCCTGTGCAGTAGACAGCTTCGGAAGACTGAACTTGTAATGCACTTTCTGGAGTCATCCTTTGTCTGATTGACGCATATGAGTATGTGTTGGAAAACTATTTCCAAGCACTACGATTCTACGAAGACCTCAGAAGCTAATTCCAACTTCTCATAACCTGAAAAATGGGATTTCTCCATGTTCTCCTTTTCCGCTCTTGTTCCTTAGCTCTTCCTTGTCCATTTGCTCCATTCTTTCTCCACCTTTCCAGGCCGGATCTTATAACCTACAAATAAACACTAGAAATCGTAGATTCCGCGCTTCAAATACCAAATGACCAAGAATATTAATAAGCTTATTAAACATGCAATAAGAATACTTAATGCACATAAGATCACCTATAAATGACCATATAAAATATGCATTATCAAACTCTCCCACACTTAAGCTTCGCTAGTTCTCTAGCGAACTAGATTAGAGCATAAAGATAAAGACTTCTTCATGTTTAAACAAAAAAATTTATATGTCATAACAAGCGAAAATTAAACATGAAAGAATCAAACAAATTGTCACAACTCCAACTCCCCCACACTCAGAGGCGGATGGCCCTTAGGGCCAGCTGTCCCCCCCCCCCCCCCTCCCCCCCCAACAAAAAATTTCCTTTGATATATAATTTAGAATTGGAAAATTTGATCTTCACAAAATTAATTTGCTATATTTTAGGTAGGATAGAGGGAATCGTGGACTGAAATCTCCTTGAACGGTACCGAAATCGTAGTCGTCGATGCGTCGATCGTCATCTACTCATCTTCTTCCTCGCAAATTTGCAATTGGATTCTTCCTCGCAAATTCGCAATCGTAGTCGTCTACTCGTCTTCGCTCCTAATCCCTAAATTTAGGTTATTCGACTTACTTCCGTGATTTTCCTCTGAGAAAGTGAGAATCGACGTTGATCTGCTGCCGCCGCTCACCGCCGGGTGCCGAGTTTGCCGACTGCCGAGTGAGTGATAAGCTCTTCCCGTGTTCAATTATTTTGCAGGCTGTGCCCTGTGTTACTTTGTTTCAATATCCAAAATTTCAAAGATGTGAGACCAAGACTGTGTCGGCAATTGTGATTTTGCAATAATATAAAAATCAAGTTGATCGATCTCAATTTTCTACAGCTTGTTTCAATTGATATTGTTCCTTGAACTCAAATTTATGCATAATTTTTTTAATCTTTGTAGGCTCATGGGTAAGGATCGAAAGTTAAAAATGATTGATTCATTCTCCAGAAGAAAAGAATCTAAAATTTTTAATGATGATGTTGTTGCACCTGAAAATGATAGAAGGCCAACTTCGAGGGCCAATACTTCTGATCAGCCTATTATAAATCCACCCGACACTGAGGTTGGTGAGGCATCTCCTTTGAAAGCATTCGGATGTAATTTGAGTGAAATTGATATTTCTGATATTGAACGAGATCCAGGAAAACGTCCAAAGATTTGGGAGTATCCACCAAAGAACACTACTACAAATATGGTTATTTATGACATTTAAAATATGACGTTTATTAAAAAATGCCATTAAAAATGTCTTTTATGGCGTTTAAATATAAAAACGCCATGCTTTTTATCTGTAAATATTATGGATTGAATTTTATGGCGTTTTACGAACGCCATAAAATTAACGGCGTTTTAAAACGCTATACTTTTTTTTATTGTAAATAATATGGATTCATTTTATGGCGTTTTACAAACGTCATAAAATTAATGACGTTTTCAAAACGCCATAGAAATGGTGGTAATAATTTAAGCCCAAAAAATTTGGCCCAACTTTGAAAGTGAAAAGAAATACGAGCTTCAGGTATAAACCCTAGTTGATATGCCGCTCTCAATCCTCTATTCCTCTCATTATCTCTCTCCTCCCGTTTCATCCCAACTGAGAAACTTTGATTTCACGAGCATCTCCATCGGAAGTCTATAATTGCAAGATTTGGTGCTTCCACTTTCTCGAGAAGGTTCAAATCAACCCCGTCTCCTCTTCCATCCTCTCCGACCGCCGCTCTCGTTTTCTCTCTCTGTTCACTGCAGAACTCCAGATCTAGTGGAAAGGGAGCACTAATGGAGCGTGAAAAGGGAAGTTTGACTATCTACTTCCAAGTTCTAAGCTAGGTAAATCACATCCTTCAATTTACACCATTATTCCAACTAGGGTTCTTCAACATTTTTATATTAAGTTTCCTCAAATTGAAAATCAATTTAGGGTTACATTTGCTAGTAAAATACGTTGTAATTGTTTGACAGGAAAAGAGGCTTATAACCTTATCCCCTTTTCTGTCTTCCTATACCAACTCTGATGCGATTTTTCTCTCTTCAGAGCGCTTCAATGCATCACCTCGCCTCCTTTCTCCAATTTCTTCATAGATCTACAACAGGAAGGTTAAGAACCAGTCAAAAATCAAATGTAGAGGAGAGATGTCGACTTTCCCCTACTACGGTCACCCCAAATCTCCACCACGTCTACGCTGGGAGTCGATTTCAAAGGTTAGGGTTTCTCCTTTTCTATTTTCTTTTTGACACGGTAGGTAGATCATATGTAGACAATGTTAAGGTTGGATTGCATGTAATAGAGGCCGGATCATATCGGAATTATATACCAGAAGATAGAAAGTAGAAGCTGGTATATTCTTAAAAGTGCGCCATTTTTTTTTTTTGAGTAGCATCCATGTTATTATATACTACGTATTACTATCAAGTACAAGGTTTCCATTCATTATTCTTATCAATAAGTAAGATCTACAGAGTTCTCCAAATTTGTTTGTCTTTGCAGTTTTGCCTTAAGCTTGCTTTGTTGGCTTCACTACCTGCCAGTTATGGAGGCTTAGATGGTCTTTATAATTTACATGGATTTGGAATCCAAATTTAGTTCAAGAAGGTAATACCTTTATGGAGTCCTGTAACAGCATTGAAGTAAATATATATTGAGCTTATAAAAACTGAAGCGATGTTATGCTTGAATACATATTCAGAAAAATCATTAAAAGGCAATATGGTCTTGACTTGTGATAATCTTTTTAAGAATTACCAATGCATATGCCAACTAAACTTGATTATTATAATGATATATATTTGAAGAGGTTTCAAATCCTGTTGGACTTTTGTATTGAAGGATGATTGTAATGGGATCAAGAAGCTTTCCTGAACTATTTCATCGTGAAGGAATGGCAGAAGAGGTACAAAGTAACTAATGCGTAATCTGAGGTATTCTGCAATATTCTTGAGGTTCTTGTTTTAATGGCAGATTGCAGGTAGGATTATGGTTTTGCGGCCTGCATCATTATCTGAATTTACTGAAAGGTAGTATCGTGTTTAGCTGTTTCTTTTGTAAGCTGTAAAAGATGCATTAAATTTTATTCTTTGCTAGTATGGGCACAACGAATTCTAGCTTTGTGTGATATAATTGGTAACTTTCTGCCTTATTGGTTCAAATTCAACAGCTTGCAGCAAGTCAAGGCATCTTTGGTCAAGCAGTAGGTGAAGCTGCTGATCATTGACAGCATGACTGTTCTAATTTCAGAGTATGACATTATTTTTTGATTCTTTGTTTCTTTCCTGCTATGATATGGATCGATTTGATTCATCACTCTATAGTTGAATCTGTATTTCACAATAAGACTGAGCTGTATTGAAATACAGATTCAACTATAGCATGAATAGTCTTGCCTGCATTGCAAAAGTAACATCATGTCTCTTATTCTATCTACTACCATATGTTTACCAGATCTCTCAAGTCGATTCGATAAGTGACAGCATTGGTTTTTTGACAAGTTTGATGAGCATGTGAGTATTATATAACCACAATTTGGTGTTTTTCAGTTGCTTTCATGGCTGCATAAGTAAATTGAAAAGTGGTTCATTTCAGTTTGTGGTTTAAGTTGTTGTTTCTAGTTTGTATCAATATGAGGCTTTCAATCCATTTAGCTTTATTGAAAATTTGATACTTTAGGGCTTCTTATGAAGGTATAGAGTAGCATTAGTACGACTTTGGAAGAATAACCGTTTGTGATTGATCTAATGATCTGGTTAATAATAAGCCATTGGTTCACTACCTTATATTATGCAGAGAGCTTGCAAGTTTCTATTGGACATACGTTCACATAACCCCAAGTGGTTTATTGTTGAAATGTTAATGTGTGAGAATTTTCTGTTATATTTTTAGTATCCATTAAGTACAGATTTAGATTTTATACCACTTGTTTCTAGCAACATGTTAATGTCAGACAAATTTGGCTTGTTTATTTATTTCTGCTAAAATAAAATTTTAATTTCATTATCTAACCAATGACTTGTAAACTCTATTCAATTCCTACTGACAATACAAAAATTACGTTTTATTTCTGTCTAAACAGTCTTCATTTTTTTTCTCGTGCTAGTGGGAGTATAATACCTGAAAATAAAGGTTGCAGACTACACATCATTGGTCTTCCTTCTACTGTCAATGGCAAGGAGCAAACTGGGTATGTAAGATCATAAGTGATCAGACTTATTTTGTGTTTTGTACTCTTAGCTATTATCAAAGGCTAATGGCTGATTATGCCTCTTGTAAAGATTAGAGAGATTATATTTTCTATACTATATTGGAATGTGTCTCTTGCAACTTTAACGTGTAGTGTTTTACTGAGAAAAATTAGTGTAAGTTTTACATTTACAGATCCTATTTGAGAGATCCTGATTCTTTTTTTTTTAAATACACACTAAACCATGGCGTTTGTAAAACGCCATGGATTTTATTTTCCATTTTTTTGTAAAAAATATGGATACTTATCCATGGCGTTTATAAAACGTCATGAATTTTATGGCGTTTTATAAAACGCCATTAAATTAATACCAAAAGCATGGCGTCACCTTCGACGGCGTTGAGGGATGACGTTTAAAAACGCCATGGAATGTCTTTGATGGCGTTTTTCAAACGCCCTTGTTTTATATGTTTGTACTAGTGGAAGCGCGATGAGATCAGACGAGCTTATTTAAAACTAGGCCCCTATAAAATTCATCTTACCGAATATCCCAAGTCAGGAAAGAATAATTATAGTCGCTTTCAAGAGTCCTGGTATGCACAATTCTCTTCTTGGCTTGAGTATTCTCCTTCTGAACATGATGCATATTGTTTACCATACTATCTTTTTACTACTAAACCTGTTGGCCGGCCTGGTTGGGATGTATTTAGTGTTAAGGGATTCAAGAATTGGAAGAAAGTGAATGATGGGAAACATTGTGCATTTTTGAATCATATCGGAGATGATTCTCGCTCACCTCATCAAAAAATAGTGCAAGCTTGTGAGGACTTATTGAATCAATCAAAGCACATTGACAAAGTGATCAATGCACAGAGTCGTGAGCAAATTCTAAATAAACGATTGCGGGTGAAAACTTCTATTGATTCAATTCATTTTCTTTCAACTCAGGGATGTGCTTTTAGGGGGCATGATGAATCTAATAAGTCACATAATCAAGGTAATTTTATTAAGTTGATTAAGCTTCTGGCTTCCTATAATGAAAATGTTGCTCGGACTGTTTTAGATAATGCTCCTAAGGTTGCTAAGTATATATCACCTTCTATCCAAAAGGAGATTCTACAAGTCATTGCTAGCAAAGTTCGGAGCAAGATCAGAGAAGATATAGGTGATTCAAAGCTCTGTATTATTGTCGATGCGGCACGAGATGAATCTAAAAGAGAGCAAATGTTGTTGATACAGAGGGTTTTATACAGGAGCGTTTCTTTGATGTCTCTCATGTTTCAGACACTGCAGCTAGAACCCTAAAGGATGAAATATGTGCCATTCTCTCTCGTCTTTCTCTTGATGTTCAGAATATTCACGGACAAGGATATGATGGAGCTAGCAATATGCGTGGCGAGTGGAAAGGGATACAAGCATTATTTCCTAATGATTGTCGATATGCATACTTCGTGCATTGCTTTGCACATAGGTTGCAATTGACTTTAGTTGCTGCTTCAAGAGAGGTAATTCCAGTCCATCAATTTTTTAATAATTTGAGTTTTGTTATCAATGTGGTTAGTGCTTCTGCTAAACGTCATGATGAGTTGCAAGATGCTCAATTAGAAGACATTGCATATTTGTTATCTATTGATGGACTTGAAGGTGGAAAGGGAGCAAACCAGATAGACACATTGACAAGGCCTGGAGATACTCGATGGAGTTCACACTTTCATTCTCTATGCAGCCTAGTGAGGTTATATGGTCCAAAAATTGTGGTGCTTGGGAAAATTGAGAAAGAAAGCTCCACTTATTCTCAACTGGGTGACGCTAATGCTGCTTCTGATATGGTACATTCATTTGAATTTGTGTTCATTCTGCATTTGATGAAGGAGATCATGGGCATCACAAATGATCTTTGTTTAGCATTGCAAAGAAAAGAACAGAATATTCTAAATGCGGTGCATTTAGTTTCAGATTCGAAGACACTAATCCAAAAGTTGAGGGAAGATGGATGGAAACGTTTTCTTGAAGTAGTCATTTCATTCTGTGATAAATTTGATATAGATGTACATGATATAGGTGCTCCTTATTTTGAAGGTCAAAGTCGTCGACGGAAAAGGGATGTTACCATAGAGCATCATTTTCATGTTGATATATTTCTTGCTGCTATTGATGTCCAATTGCATGAGCTTAATTGTAGGTTTGGAGAGCTTTCTATGGAACTCTTAACGCTTAGCAATGCTTTGGATCCCAGAAACGGATACAAATCATTTGATATTGATTCCATATGTGTGCTGGTTGAGAAGTACTATCTAGATGATTTTACTGATCAAGATAAAGTTAAATTGAGATACCAGTTGAGGTCATTTGAGATTGATGTGCATAGCCATTCATAATTGCAATCATTGTCATCAATTCCAGAACTATGTCGGAGGTTAGTGGAAACTGGAAGGGGAAGTAGGCAATATCTTATTGATAGATTAATTCAACTTATATTGACCCTTCCCGTGTCTACAACGACTAGTGAAAGAGCTTTTTCAGCAACAAAGATAATTAAAACAAGGCTTAGAAATAGAATGGAGGATGACTTTTTGGAAGATAATATGACAGTTTACATTGATAGGGATATTGTTAGGAGTATTGATTTAGATAGCATACTTAATGATTTTATCTTTATGAAAGAGCGTAGAGCTTAATTTAAATAGTTTTATGTTTTTTTATGAAGGGGTTTAGGCTTCAAAATGTCCCCCCCTTTTATTGTACTTTATATATACAATTAATAAAATAGGCATGGGGATGAGCCTCCCGGCATGACCGGGTTCCAAACCCTGGAAATAAAATTTTTTGTAGTAAAGTTTCGCTACGAGCCCCCTCGGGATTTCGGTTGAGGATCTATCACTGCCCACACTTAAGCCTTTGCTTGTATTCAAGCAATGAAGATCATAGCAATAACAAAACATCCCACAAACATATTCATCATGTTCTCGCCTCATCAAAAGGAACATCAAATTTAAATGAACACAAGATCAAGTGACTAAACATCTTAGCATGTGTTGTGAGCCTAATTCGCCATATTTTATAGTTACTTTTATATCGATTTCTGCATGCATTTCATACATTTGGGTTAGAATAGTACATAATCTATGTAGGTTATGCTTATTTGCCAAATTATGGAATCTACACCAGTTTCTGTTTAATTTCGCGAAAATCGAAGCAATTTAAAGCAGTTCTGAGAAAAGAAGAAAAGCTCGAAGTCAACTACAGAAAGTCCAGGGTCAAGGAACAGCAGAACCGGGACAAATCAAGCTGGAAAGAAGGAAATCTACTCGACAACAATTGGTCGATTTCGACCAAGCTTAGTCGATTTCAAGTACAAGAAGTCGATTTCCACCAAAGTTGACAAGAATCGAGCATAGCTGAGAATTAGTCGATATCGAGTTGTTTTACTCGATATCGAGTAACCTGAAATCGAGTGAAGACCCCGGAGTCGATGAAGAAGTGGGAGCTGGAACATGCAAGTAGATATCGAGGAACTTTACTCGATATCGAGTAAAAACCAAGTCGACAAGCATCCTGGGAGCCAAGATCGAGTCTAGAAGCTGAAGACCAAGAAACCTTGGTCAATATCGAGGAAGGTACTCGATATCGAGTAATCCGGGTCTTGTTAAGATTCTATCCCGAATCCGATGGAGATATTTTCGAGATCAAATTCTATCAAATTCCATCAAGATCTATCAAGAGCTATCAAGAGGAAGAGATATTTTACTACTTTAGATATAATTCTTTTTAGAGATTTATTTCTTTATTTCCATTATTTAATCTTAATAATTTAGATACATAGATATAAATATAGATAGAATTTTCTTCCTTGATTAGCAAGGATTGGAAGCCTATAAATAAAGCATATAGGGATGGTTTTTATTAATTCAATCATATTCAATTCTAGAGAAGAAGAGGAGGTAATAGAGAGAAAGAGAGAGAGAGAGAGAGTTTGTGGCGAGAGCAAGGTGGAAAGGCGACATCGGATTTGGCTTGTTCAGTTGTAAGCTTTCTTTTTAGTTTTATTTTAATGCAATTTATTTTCCTGAAATCTTTGATGAGTTTATTCATGATGAAGAGCGAGTAGTCCACCCACTTCTAGGGTCGGGGTGAGCCCGACGGTAGCCATGTGAGGTGATGCGGTAAAGGTTTGATCTTTTTATGCAATTCGTCTTCTATCCCTATGAGCATGATTCTTTTGCGAAAGTTGAAGGTGATCCTTGTTTGTGTTATTGAAGCGAAAGTGATCTTAATACAATTTGGATTAAATTTGTGAAAATGGTTAGTAACAATTAGGGTTTACGTGAAAGCATCTATCTTCCTATTTGTTAATAACGAAAGTTATTTGATGAAAAGCATGATCTTTTATGCCTTTATGTATTATTTTACATTGTTATCATTGTGGTGTTGAAACCCTGATCTTGGAAGTCTTTAGTTTATTGATTTATTTCATCGAAAATCATGTTATGTGTTGCGAAAAGTTGCAATTTTAGTTTCTGAGTTAGTCGATTTCGAGGAAATTTAGTCGACATTGAGGTAATTTGTCGACGTCGAGTTGATTTGTCGAGGTCGAATTACTTTGTTTGGTTTTGCTTTCTGTCAGTCGATTTTGAGCACTGTTGGTCGATTTGCTTAGTCGATATCGAGTAACAGTGGTCGATATCGACCAGTTTTCTGTGCTTTGCTTTCTTTTATGCTTTTCTTTGTTATTTTTGTCTGTCTGTTTGATTTTCTGCATGTGAGATTCCTCTGCTACCTGAGATCCACTAACACGCTTCCTCGAGGATCGATCCTGACTTCCCGCTGCTACATTGGGAGAAAGTCTTGTAATCATTTGCGTGGGCACGAATCTGGTTCGATTTGTATTTCTACATTTTGAACTCGATTTTGAACTCGATTTATATTTCTATATTAGGTAGTTAGATCTCACATTTTCTTTAAGTTTTGATTTTTCAGGTGTATGCGCTGTTCTGGTCAACCACCTGAGTTTGACGCCTTAGACAATCCGGAACGTCTTATACACATCCATTCTAAACCGAAAAGGATCATGGCGACTGCCGAAACACAAGCTGAGATGATTGAGAGGCTTCAGAGGGAACTAGCCGCCAAGGATACTGCTCTCACGACTGAGAGAGCACGCACTACAAAGGAAGCTGAGTGAATGAGGCAGGTGGAAGCTGAGCTTGCCCAATACCCTACCACTGTAGAGGATTACATGCACCCGACTCTCGTCGTGCCCGAATCGGCCATTCTAATCCGTGAAAATAATTTTGAAATTCGCACTCCTTTCCTGATTGAGATTAAAAAGAATGCCTTCTTTGGAAGATTTAATGAATGCCCTCTTTAACATATTACCAATTTTTCTGACATGTGCCATACTCTTGCTGAAGGTACTACTCTGGAATATGTCAAGATGAAAGCTTTTCGATGGTCTCTGGCCGGTCCAATATTGAAGTGGCCTGATGGTCTCCTGATAGCATGCATTTAGGTAGGCATATTAGGATGCATTTAGCATGATTTAGATGTGCATAATGCATAGTTTAAGCTAGATTTGCATTTATACTTGTGTTGTTGGTGGAATCGGAATCTACACGCTTTTATGGATTATTTCAGGTATATGTGGATCCGACTAGGAATGAGGAGGCTCATGGATGAAGGAAGAGTGAAGAGGAGGAGGAAAACTGAAGAGCCCGGGAGCGGAATCGAAGTTAGAGAGCCTAAGTGAAGAACAAGTCAACAGAAGTTGTCGACAGACATGCTGAACTTGTTTCGCACTTTCTGGAGGCCTCGGTAGTCCGATTGACTATTATGACCATGCGTTGGAAAGCTCTTTCCGAGATCTACAACTTTCATGTTGACATCGAGACCAAATTCGAAACGAAAAAATTAATGTGAACAGTAAAAGCCGCCTCGCGGCCAAGATAGCCGCCCCGCGGCCTGTGGTGGCTGCCCCGCGGCCTTCACAGAAACGCCGATTCAAGATTGGACTTTACTTAGGGTTTTTATTAAGTTATTTGGCCGACTTTCTAAAGACTATTTAAGGTTTTTCTAGTCATTATTTTCATTAACCTGATGCACATTATCCCATTGTTGAGAGCGCCGTTGAGCATGAGCAACTAAACTCTCAAGGTTTCGCCTACAGTTTGGATCTTTGATTGTTGAATTGTGAGTTTCTTAATCTAGTTCTTATTCCTATTGCAATGTTTTGACTTCTTTGTGCTTAATTGCTTGAATGTGTTTTATTCTCTCTGGCCTGATTAACTAGTTAGGGTAGATTCATTCAATTGCTAGGGTTTTGCAGATTACTCGTAGCGAACCTTAACCCAAGTGGCAATCATATCCCTTTAGGACTCGTAGGACTAATTGGATGTGTAGGAAGTTGAATACATGTTGAATATCGACTCGTAGGTTGATATTATATGTACCTTGGTTGTGTTAGGGTTATCTAGAGATAAGGGTTGCTAGGACTCGTAGGACTAGTAATTTACATAAGATCTGGACAAGGACATTGATAGGAAAAGACAAGAACTAGAGGCCGAAACAAGGATCGAATTCATCAATCGAAGTGATAAATTGTAGGTGAACCTATTTCTCTCAACTGCATTCTACAACCTATTTACTTTGTTTGCTTGCTTCCGCTTTGATAAAAGGCGGATCTTTTCACACTAAAAACTCCCCCTTTTCTCTCCTAGCGATTAGAATTGATACTTGAATTGATAGATTTCCCTGTGGATCGATCTCTTGCTTACGCACTATACTAGTTGTGAGTTTGAGTATTCTTTGGCAAGAACAACGATAGGTTTTCCCCTTGTCATCTCCCTCCACGACCCCTAACAACATGGGATGATGTAAAGCAAGAATTTCTCAACAAATTCTTTCCTCCTGCCAAGACAGCGTTCCTCCGCTAGAAGATTACAGCTTTCAAACAGAAGCCCGGGGAGCTGCTAGAAAAAGCATTGGAACGATATAAGGATCTACTGCGATCCTGCCCTACACATGGACAACCACTCTACGTCATTCAGGAGACCTTCTTCGATTCTCTTGATCTGGGCGCTAATGATAGGATCAGCCAGTATACTCATTATGAGTATCTGACAATGCCACCAGCTGACGCATGGGCTACCCTCGACAAGCTTACCAACTACGACAATAAGTATGGGACTCCGAAAAACTATGATGAGAATGCCTATGCCAGGCCAGCCCCATCCATGCCCCTATAGGAGTCTTCTAAGGAGATTGACCCAGATGTCAAGGAGCAATACTACAGAGATCAGAATCGCAAGCTCCTCAAGCAAGTCAAGTATCTTTCTGTCAACCAGCCCTGCATCGAATGCGGATCACAGCGGCACATGACTACTGAGTGCCTACAGACAGAGCAAGTCAAGATGGCAGAAACCCGCGAAGAGGTAGCTTCTGTAGGGGGTCCCAATCGCTATATGGGGGACCAAAGGTTTCAACAACCACAATGGAACCAAGGTGCCCCTAGGAACCCCCCACCATACAGAGCTCCAGGACATCCAGAAAGAGATCAACGGGAGGATGATCTATAGATGATCCTCGATGAGATGCTCCGGAATCAGGCACATCAGCAGCAGTCTACAAGCGCCATCAACAATTAGGTCCACAACCTCAATACAAGATTTGGAGAGATGGACATCTGGAAGAGGAACATAGAGACCCAGATGGGTCAATTCGCGACACAAATTCCACGACCGACCGGGCAACTCCCTGGGCAAACCGAACCAAATCCTAAGGGGATGACCGGACACGTCGCAGCCATAAAGCTCAGGAGCGGATACCAACTACGCAAGCTAGAGGTCAGAAAGCAGCGGGACGAAGCTGAGAAGCAACTCGACAACGACCAACAACAAGTCAATGTCGACCAAAATTTGGTCGATATCGAGGAGAATCAAGTCGACATCGAGGAACAACTTGGCCAAAATTCGTCTACACGACACCCCAACTCAAAATCGACTATAGTGGTCGATATCGAGGAGAATCAAGTCGACGTCGAGGATAATCAAGTCGACATCGAGGATGCTGCAACACCTCCGACATCTGTTTTGGCTCCGAAGCAGAAAAAGAAGCTGCCTTTCCCGACAAAATCTCCAAAGGATCCAGCAGAGAAGAAATTCCAACGCTTCATCAAGATGCTTCAGACGGTCAATGTCACCATACCCTTCACAGAAGCTCTTAATGAAATGCCATCATATGTCAAGTTCCTCAAGGAGATTCTGAGCAAAAAGCGGTCAATGGCTGAGATCGCAGAGGAGTGCAGCCACATGGACATACTTGAGAAAAGGCCAGATCCAGGTAAGTTTGCTATAACCATTGGATTTGGTCAATACAAATTTAATGCTTTATCTGATCTTGGAGCTAGTGTAAGTATAATGCCTCTATCAATATGGTCCAAGATTAAGATAGGTGCCCTAGAGCCTGTGGATGTTAAGCTTTATATGGCAAACAACACGGTGGTCATCCCAACATGCATGGTGGACAATGTGCCAGTGCAAGTAGGTAAGTTCTTCGTCCCTGCTGATTTCTTAGTTATTGATATGGCGGAGGACCCTACTTGTCCAATTATTCTAGGAAGACCCTTCTTGGCGACGGTGGATGCCAACATAAGCGTAAGGAAGGGACTTCTTACTTTTAACATCAGCGATGAGGTAATTGAGTATTCCTTCAATAAAACTAGAAGGCATACAGGTCTCATGGAAGAGGTAAAGTCTATAACAGCTGGTTACATTACTTGCGGGGAGCCTAAGGTAAGAAATATGACTCCTGAAGAGCTAGAAAATAGGGACATAGAAGCCCAGGTGGAAGAGATCATGGCCATCCTGAACGACGAAGCAGAGAATCCAATCGACATAGACCCATGTAAGTCGATTTGGACTAACTATTTTTCGGATGCTTTGCCAGGTCTTAAGTATGGGGTCAATATCGACCAGGAGAAATATACGCGCCCAGAAAACAACTCGATATCGACCTACCCATGTCGAGCTGACCCCACTAGAAGTCGAGCAGGAGAAAATTGACTCAACTAACTTGATATCGACTTGCCCAGGTCGATATCGACCAACTTTTTTCGAGTCGATTCCTCCTGTTGAGCAGAAGCCAGCCGATATTGAGCCACTCAACTCGATATCGTGTGACCTTACTCGATATCGACCTGACAAAATCGACCCATCCTCCTCGAATTCGACTAAGATTCCACCTGAGGAGCAGCTCAACTCGATATCAAGTAATCCTACTCGAAATCGACTAGAACAGGAGCTTCCTATATCCGATTCTGCGAAGGTAAGCCAAGGTATGGCTCCTTCTTCTCCTATTTTCATTAAAGATCTATCTATACATGGGAGAAGTTTGCCTTGTTATGTGCGCTTATGTAGGATTTCCAATGATGAGCCCAAAGACTATGAAGTTGGTGACAAAGTCTATGTTGCCAAATCAAAGGATCATTGGTTTCCCAACAAATTCAACAAGAAGAAAATGGGACCCTTCACGGTGAACAAAATCCATTCAGGCGGACTACAACTGATGGACAACAATGGAGTCATGTTTGAAGCCCAAGCTACATGGGCCCTGCAAATGCCACCTTGAGCTTCATGGAGAAAGTCGACCTAGCGACTATAAAATCTAGAGCTTGTAAATAGACATTTATTTTTTTGGACTTTTGGACATTGTTGCTTTGGTTTTGAACTTTTTGTTTTTCTATTGTGGGTATTTCTCTTCTACATTTTTCAGGTCCATGGGGATAGAATCAAGCTAAAATCGGACTCGGCGAGCAGCATAGCACTCGATTATGACGATTACCACACTTGTCTAGTGAGTTTCTTTCTTTACCCTTGTTTTTATACAGTGAGGACACTGTAATGTTTAAGTATGGGGTGGGGGAAGGGCTTAATTTATGCATATTTGATTTTATTTGACATTATGTGTGCATATTTAAAGCTTAATTCTTGAATTGCTTATACATGGTTATTTTGGAATTCATTATTGACTTATGTGCTTATATGCATGTTTTCCAAAGTTTTAAAAAAATGACCCCCATTGAAAATTTATTTTTTGATTAATGTCACGGAAGCTTATATTGAACTCGACGATGCAAAATTGGATTCATTAGAGATATAGCATGAAATTACCATGAAAGGAAGTAAAATGAAGTGCATTATTTTATGAAAACCATGAAATGAAGTAAAATTTGATGTTGCTTTTGACATGTTGCATGATAATAGGATGGAAGACTTTATATTTCCATATAATACTCATATGTTTATATTCCTTAGCCTTACCTATGCTTATGCATCACAAAAGCCATATTAAGGCTTATTTTATATATTGCTCCACATGATCTAAATATTGCCCATTTTTTTACCTTGTTTCCTATCCGGGGATTATGTTAAGAATTATGTCACATTTTGGAGATTGTCCTATGGTATTTGTGTTGTTATATCATTATTGGAGTTTGGCAAAATTGTTTGAAATTTATGGAAAATTGAACGAGTGAGAAAAAATCCGATCACCTCAGGAGATAAAGGTAGATCGACCCTGCTTGCTGAGATAATAGTTCAGTGAGATGGGACACACATGTGAGGAGTCCAAAGCACTAAGTATCCGGGGCCATTCATGACACCCATGTTTGCGACTCGCGAGCAGGCAGTGCTGAGGTTAGAGAGGTAAAAGCATTATAATTGAAAAAAAGCAATGATCATTATGAAAAGGTGATGAATCTTATGAAGAAGGCATGCGGAAATTCGGTTTGGAAGTACTCCATTTCCCCGGATTATTAACACCACATTGCCAAAAATTGCCCACCTTGAGCCTTTTACCAATCTACTCCTTATTGAGCTTAATTAAAGTCCTCTTGATTATTAATGTTTTGTCACATGAATTGTTTTTGCATAACCCTCCTTTTGTGAGTAGATGCTGCTTTTTAATTGCACATGCATGGATTTGTGACACTAGTACCTTTTCGAGGATGGTAATTGATTACAGGGACATATGACAATGAATCTAATATGTTGATAGTTTTGATTTCTTCCCCTGAATGACAATTAAAAGTATTGCTTGAGGACAAGCAAGCTTAAGTATGGGGTGTTTGTTGTGAGCCTAATTCACCATGTTTTATATTTACTTTTATATCGATTTCTGCATGCATTTCATACATTTGGGTTAGAATCGTACAAAATCTATGTAGTTTATGCTTATTTGCCAAATTATGGAATCTACACCAGTTTCTGTTTAATTTCGCAGAAATCAAAGCAATTTACAAGAGTTCTGAGAAAAGAGGAAAAGCTAGAAGTCAACTACAGAAACTCCGAGGTCAAGGAACAGCGGAACTGGGACAAATCAAGCTGGAAAGAAGGAAATCTACTCGACAACAATTGGTCGATTTCGACCAAGCTTAGTCGATTTCGAGTCCAAGAAGTCGATTTCCACCAAAGTTGACAAGAATCGAGCAAAGCTGAGAATTAGTCGATATCGAGTTATTTTACTCGATATCGAGTAACCTGAAATCGAGTGA
Source organism: Persicaria tinctoria (assembly GCA_037127255.1). Taxonomy (NCBI): domain Eukaryota; kingdom Viridiplantae; phylum Streptophyta; class Magnoliopsida; order Caryophyllales; family Polygonaceae; genus Persicaria; species Persicaria tinctoria. Next base: position 49,525,331 of record JBANSL010000001.1, on the reverse strand, counting down.
AGACCCCGGAGTCGACGAAGAAGCTGGAACTGGAACACGCAAGTCGATATCAAGGAACTTTACTCGATATCGAGTAAAAACCGAGTCGACAAGCATCTTGGGAGCCGAGATCGAGTCAAGAAGCTGAAGACGGAGAAAACTTGGTCGATATCGAGGAAGTTACTCGATATCGAGTCGACCCCCAGAAGCCAAAATCGAGTAATCCAAGTCTTGTTATGATTCTATCCTGAATCTGAAGGAGATATTTTCGAGATCAAATTCTATCAAATATCATCAAGATCTATCAAGAGCTATCAAGAGGAAGAAATATTTTACTACTTTAGATATAATTCTTTTTGGAGATTTATTTCTTTATTTCCATTATTTAATCTTAATAATTTAGATAGATAGATATAGATATAAATAGTAGAGAGAGAGAGAGAGAGAGAGAGAGAGAGAGAGAGAGAGAGAGAGAGAGAGCGCTTGTGGCGAGAGCAAGGTGGAAAGGCGAGAGCGGATTTGGCTTGTTCAGTTGTAAGCTTTCTTTTTAGTATTATTTTAATGAAATTTATTTTCCTGAAATCTTTGATGAGTTTATTCAAGATGAAGAGCAAGTAGTCCACCCACTTCTAGGGTCGGGGTGAGCTCGACGGTAGCCATGTGAGGTGATGTGGTAAAGGTTTGATCTTTTTATGCAATTCGTCTTCTATCCCTATGAGCATGATTCTTTTGCGAAAGTTGAAGGTGATCCTTGTTTGTGTTATTGAAGCGAAAGTGATCTTGATACAATTTGGATTAATTATGTGAAAAGGGTTAGTAACAATTAGGGTTTATGTGAAAGCCTCTATCTTCCTATTTGTTAATAACGAAAGTTATTTGATGAAAAACATGATCTTTTATGCCTTTATGTGTTATTTTACATGGTTATCATTGTGGTGTTGAAACCCTGATCTTGGAAGTCTTTAGTTTATTGATTTATTTCATCGAAAATCGTGTTATGTGTTGCGAAAAGTTGCAATTTTAGTTTATGAGTTAGTCGATTTCGAGGAAATTTAGTCGACATCGAGGTAATTTGTCGATGTCGAGTTGATTTGTCGAGGTCGCGTTATTTGTTTGGTTTTGCTTTCTGACAGTCGATTTTGAGCACTATTGGTCGATTTGCTTAGTCGATACCGAGTAATAGTGGTCGATATCGACCAGTTTTTTGTGCTTTGCTTTCTTTTCTGCTTTTCTCTGTTATTTCTGTCTGTCTTTTTTATTTTCTGCCTGTGAGATTTCTCTGATACCTGAGATCCGCTAAAACGCTTCCTCGAGGATCGATCCTGACTTCCCGCTGCTACATTGGGAGGAAGTCTTGTAATCCTTTGCGTGGGCACAAATCTAGTTTGATTTATATTTCTATATTTTGAACTCAATTTCCTCCCCACAACCACATGTATTGTCATGATTAAAGCATAGAAGTAGAAATCATCCAACCTCCCTAGGAATATGTGTTTCACTCATGCTCTCATGTGTTTAGGTTTGTAAGTTCAACTCTCAACTCAATCCAAAAATGCAACTAAACTCATAGAAATGGACAACAATATCACCAAATCTCCACCGAAATGCAATTACTTGCGGAAAAACAATAAAAATAAGCAATTTGGCTCTAGAGCTTACTCTTTTCTTTCTTTTCGCTCTTTTTGCTTTTTTTTTTTTCCGTTTTTTTTTCTTTTTCTTTTTTTTTCTTGCTTTGCTTTCTTTCGGCTTTGGTGTATTCCTTACACAAGTCGCAAACATGGGTGTCATGAATGGCCACGGTCTATCATCACCTCAACTTACTTAAATAAAGTCCACTTGAACATTTTTTTGACGCGAGTTGCTGACGAGAGGGTTTCTCGACCAAATAAATTTATAGTCAAGACCATAGTATAGGGGAGTCAGGTTCGTCCTCAGGAGAGAAGTCGGCGGTTCTAGGTTTAGTGTGTTTTGGGGTTCAGGGATAGCAGGAAGAGGTGATGAGTGTGGCTGTCAACAAAGAATAAAGGGGTCAATGTCGAGGGATGGAGGGGGAATGGTGGTTTGATATCGAGTAGAGTATGTGCCGAATAAAAATAATAAAATAAAACAAATAAAAATGCAAACTTCCAAGGTTAGGGATCACCACAACAATAAATATATGTGCAGATCATAAATCACATATAGATGCATGGTTTATATCAAAGAATCGAATTTCGCAAATTCCAACAATTTAGGTGATAGAGGCTCTCACATAAAAACCTAATTTTTTTCTACCTTTTCTTAATTAGGATTAGTCGGCTCTTGTAAATAAACCCTAATTACTATCCAATTCATAATAAGATCACTTTCGCTTCAATATCATGAATAAGGAATTTCCTCAACTCTCGCAAAGGATTAACCACATAGGTAGATGATGATAAAGACATATAAATTCATGGATTTATAAATCAAACACACATATCTATGTTGGTATCACCCCAACCCTAGAAGAAGGAAATTAGAAACAAGACATAATAAAAGAAATTAACTTTAACATAAAATAAACTAAAACTTACAACCGTTTGTCTCTTTCCTCCTCCTTCTCTCTCGCCCCCTCTCTCTCTCCTTCTCCTCCTTGCGTCCTAAGACGACTTGACTTGAATGAATGAAAATCAGCCCCCTAGGACTTTATTTATAGGCTTCGTTCCAAGCTAATCTAGGAAAGAAACTCTATCTATATCTATATCTATCTATCTACTTACTTAAGATAAAAACTTGATAAATAAAGGAAATAAATCTAATAATTAAATAAGGAAAATATCTAATGTGGATAAATCTTCCTTGAACCTGATAGATCTTGATAGAATTTGGTATCAAAAATATCTCCATCGGATTCGGGATAGAAACTTAACAAGATGTCGGTTAAGCTCGGAATCCGCTTCTGGGTCAACTCGATATCGAGTAGGATTGCTCGATATCGACTAGCACTTTTCTCGTCTTCTGCTCAGCAACTCGATTCCGGCCTCCAAAACGCATGTCGACTTGACTTTTACTCGATATCGAGTAATTTTCCTCGACATCAAGTAAGGCTTTCTCCGTCTTCAGCTTCTTCGTCGATCTCGGCTCCTGGACGTGAAAATCGACCAAGTGTTTACTCGATATCGATCAAATCATGTCGATATCGACTAACCTGCTCCAGGTCCCAGCTTCACTTGTCGATGTCTGGTGCTCCAGCTCGATATGGGTTACTCGATATTGAGTTGTTTTACTTGATATCGACTAAGTCTCTCAACTTTCTGCTCTGTTCTTGAAACGCACTTTCCCGAGTCCTTGTTTGTCGGATTGACGCATATGACCATGCGTTGGAAAGCGCTTTCCAAGGGCTACAACTCTCATGAAGACATCAGAACTTGACTTAGAATCATGAATGCCGAAGAATGGCCTTTTCTCCAGCTGCACCATCCTTAGCTTCTTCATGACTTTCCTTTAATCTCCAAAGTGCGTCCGATTTCTGCGAAATATAACAAAAACTTGTGTAGAACTCCATATATTGCAAATAAACATATACTATACATATTTTTTATTATTTTAACCCAAATGCATGAAATGCATGCAGAAATCGTTATAAAAGTAAGTGTAAAACATGGCAAATTAGGCTCACATCAGTTGCAAACATGGGTATCATGAATGAACCCGGTTACTCAATGATCAAGCTTCATTCCTTAGTGGATATCGTTTGACACCATTTTGCGCAAATCAAACCCATGGGTGTCATGCGTAGATCCGGTTACTAAGTGTCTCAACAATTTCCACCTTATTTCACACTAAACACTCATAAGCAACTAAAGCGAAATATAAACATAAAAGAATAAAATTCCGCAAGCAACAAACATGTGAGTCGTTCTTGACAACAGATAATGAAGTCAATGTCTAGAGGTAGAAACATAAGGAGAGTAAATTACACATAAAAGCAAAAGGAATTATATGATTCCAATAAGGCTAAAATACAATGTCACAAGGGTCATACTGTGTAGGATTTCAATCATACTCAAGCTCAATCATACATGCTCAATTACACCACCAATCATGCTTCATAAGAAAAAAAATTTAAGGCCATAAGGCTACACAGTCCAAACATGCTATGTAATTTATATGATCATGCCAAAATATATATTAGAGGACAATCTTTGCAAGATGGGTAGTCGAATAACACATATATATACAAGGCATGATATTTTTGGGTTTTTTTTATATTTAAAAAAAATATCATTTTTGAAATTTTCTAAAACAAATAACATAAAATAAAATATCTAAGAATTGAAACATGAAACAAAAAATTAAACATGAACTAATCTAACTAACTAACTCACTTCACTTTTCCCCCACACTTAAACTATTCATCATCCTTAAATGAAAATCAAACAAAGATAACAAAATGTAAAATAAAATCACAAGTGAGGGAAAATGGAACCTACTTGATTATGGTAATGGTGGTTATCATCGTCGGACAAACGAGCTTTGGAACACTGAGGCGGCGGCGGGCCCCGGGTATGGGGCGGTGGGTGCCGTGTGTGCAGAACCATGAATCTCAGTTGCAACTTAGATGTTCCGACGTCCAAACTCCTTCCAAATTGCTCTTTGAAAATCAGGAGTTGGTTTCAAAGTCTTTCTTTTGGTGATACGGATGGTGATGGTATGAAAAGAATCGAATTTGATGGATGAAGGGTAGTGATGGATGTAGATGATGGATGGGAAAAAGAAAGGCTTTTGATTGAAACTCAAGGCTTAGGTTATGGAAATTGGATTCAAGTGGAGAAATTAGGGTTCTTGGGTGGCTTGGAGACAAAGACTTGAATGATCAAAATTCGGGAATTGGGATATGTGGTTAATTGGAAAGGGAAAGGATCTTCTATCAAAAAGAAAAAGAAAATATTAGAAATAGAGAGAAATAATAAAAGAAAATTAAATTAAATAAAAATATAAAATTCTAATCCTAAGATAAATAGAAACTAACCTAAGATAGAACAATCTAACCTAAGATAGATGAAAATAGATAAAAGATAAATAAACTAACCTAATATAGAAAATAATTAAATCTAACCTAAAAATGGATAAAGATAATCTAATCCTAAATAAAATAAAATAAAATAAATCTAATCCTAATAAGATGGAAAATAAAGAAACTATCCTAAAACAACCAGAATTAACCAAAAATAAAAGATATAATTACTTCTTTTCCATGTTTACCAAAGATCCGGACGCATCGAGTGAAACACAGGATCGGCGGGCGCTGTGTGACGGGCGGCGGGCGTCGCGTCCTCAGAACGTGACTCCATCATTCAATCAAGGAAATTTCATGGTTAACTCAAGACTCCTCCAAAAACACATATATCTAAATGGAACTCTATCATTGTATTGAATTTGAAAAACTAAAAACCTAACTAGGAATTGAAAAACTTGCAAACTGGAAAACAAATCTTAGGTTTCCTTCCAAGAAGCGTCCTTGGTTATCGTCATAGACCCGATGGTTTATTATGTCCTTTCATTAAGACTCATTCAGACATTGTTAAATCCCTTAAACGCAAATCAAATTCTTGTGCCCAACCAAAATTTGAATGAACACTAAAAATGAGAAAATAAGCAATTAAGGATTCCTTGCAGTGAAGCTTTGAGACTTCTCTACTTACCCGAGGTTGATCTTTTCCAGAGGGAATATAAGACCACCAACACAGTTCCGTTGGTGTCTTGTAGAAGTAATGCTCCCAGGGATCCAAATATTCACAATAATTCACAAAATTATTAGAAATTTCATTACCTTGAGCAAGAGCAACATAAATCGGCTCTAGAATTGGTTCGTTCACTGGCGCGATTGCTATGAGCTCTTCAGATGAATCAGGAGCCAAAACATATATATAGATCCTCACACGTGCACTCATGAGATTCCATTTCAATAGGCATTGGGCTCTCCACTTCACCGGATGATGGATAAGGAGAGGTAATGTGTGATGGGGAGGAGGACATAATGGATGATAAAGGAGATGGCACAAAAGATAATAGAATATGTCTAAACTTAAATCCTCTCATTGTAATGCGTTTATTTTATTTTAGGCAAGCATAACAAACCTTGAATCCCTAAACTTTAATCCTCTCATTGTAATGAGTTTATGAATGATTAGAACTTAATAATACCTACTGAAATATGTCTAATATAGGCCTCCTTTCGTCGGCCAAAAATCCTAGAATAAGTTAAGATAAAAGTTCCTGTAAAGATGGATTGGGTTGCGTATCGCAAATCCGGATCTCACGAGATGGCGGGCGCCGCCTATGCAGTAGACAACTTCGGAAGACTGAACTTGTAATGCACTTTCTGGAGTCATCCTTCGTCTGATTGACGCATATGAGTATGCGTTGGAAAGCTATTTCCAAGCACTATAATTCTATGAAGACTTTAGAAGGTAATTCCAACTTCTCAGAACCTTAAAATTGGGATTTCTCCATGTTCTCAATTTCCGCTCTTGCTCCTTAGCTCTTCTTTCTCCATTTGCTCCATTCTTTCTCCACCTTTCCAGGCCGGATCTTATAATTAACCTACAAATAAACACTAGAAACCGTAGATTCCGCACTTCAAATACCAAATGACCAAGAATATTAATAAGCATATTAAACATGCAATAAGAATACTTAATGCACCTAAGACCACCTATAAATGACCATATAAAATATGCATTATCACATGCGGAACTAACATCTCAACGCAAGAAGGGTCGATCTACCTTTATCTCCCGAGGTGACAAAATTTTCTTTCACTGATTAAATTTTCCATAAACTATCATTCTCCTACCAAACTCCAAATATAATGATACAACACAACAACCATATAATAATCTCTATAATATGATATCAATTTCTCAACATACTCTCCGGCTGGGTAATAAGGTAAAGAAATAGGCAATATTTAGATCATGTGGAGCAATATATGAAATAGGGCACATAATATGGCTTTTGTGATGCAAATAAGCATATGTATGACTAGGAATATAAAATTGAGCATTATATGGAAAATATAAAGTCCTTTCATGGTTTTCAAAAGCAACATCAAATTTACCTCCTTTCATGGTTTTCAATGAAAATATGCACTTCATTTTGACTTCCCTTTACTAGACAATTTCATGTTATATCTCTAATGAATCCAATTTTGCATCGTCGAGTTCTATTAAAGCTTCCATGACACTAATTCAGAATTTTCAATGGGGGTGATAAAAATACGCATGAAGCTTATAGATGAATAATCATATCCAAAGTAACCATGTATGAGTAATTCGAGAAATAAACATAGATATGCACAAATTAAGCCTTTTCCCCAACTCATACTTAGAGATTACAATGACATCACTGTATAAAAATAAGAGTAAAGAAAGAGACTTACTAGACAGACGTGCAGATACTCAAAATAGGTACCCAAGATTTCTGCAGGGTGGGTCGCTATTGAGTGAACCAGTCGATATCGACTGGTTTCACTCGATTTCCGTCGGTTTCATGCTTCAGGGTGGTTTTGAGTCGACCACAACATTCCTACTCGACATGATTAGTCGATATTGACAAGTTGGGTCGATATCGAGTCTTTGTACCTGAAAAAAAAAATTCTTAGGAAATAATAAAACAAAACAAGAAAGTCAAAAACCAAATGTTCAAAACATAAAAACTAAATACAAGCTCTAGACTTTATAGTCGCTAGGCCGACTTCTTTTTCTGTTCATCAAGGTGGCATCTGCAGGGACCATGTGGCTTGGGCTTTGAACATGACTCTGTTTTTATCCATGAGATGTAGTCCTCCGGAGTGGATCTTGTGCACCGTGAATGGACCCATCCTCTTTTCCTTGAACTTGTCAAGGAACCAATGATTCTTTGATTTAGAGACATACATCTTGTCTTCTACTTCGTAGTATTTCAGATCATCATTGGAAACCCTGCAAAGTCTCACTACCAAGGCAAACCTCTTCCATGTATAGATAGATCTTTTATTGAAATATGGGAAGAGAGATCTGTACGTCGGCTCACCTTTACGTTGTCGTCTTTATTTTGATTCTGAGGGTCCGATCGATATCTACCAGTGTCAGCCGATATCGATCCATGTTTCTTTCCTGGTGGATCTTCAGTCGATGGAGGAGGAATCGACTGGGTGAGGGTCGGTCGATATCGACCTAGATAGGTCGATATCGACCAATATTCTGGCGTGGTCAACTCTGGTACAGTGGCTTGGTTGATTTCGAGTGACCCACTCAATATCGAGTGGTTCAACTCGATTTCGACCCCATACTTGAATCCTGCAGAATCTGGGAAAAGATCAGTCGATATCGACTTACCTGACCCGATTTCGACTGGATTTGCAGTGTGCTCGTCTCAGATTGCCAGGATCTCCTCCATTTGGGCTTCCATAGCCCTCGTCTCTAGCTGCTCGGGGGTTATTGTTCTTACCTTTTGCTCCCAGCAAGTGATGTAGCCTCTCTTTATTGATTTGACCTCCATAGCACCGTCGTGCCTCTCAGTTTTATTGAAGGAGAACTCAATTACCTCGTTGTTTATAATGCATATGAGCACTCCCTTCCTTACACTTATGTTGGCGTCGGCGATTGTTAAGAATGGTCTACCTAGAATAATAGGACAAGCAGGGTCCTCTGCCATATCAATAACCAGGAAATCAGCAGGGACAAAGAACATACCCACTTGTACAGGTACATTATCCACCATGCATGTAGGGATGACCACTGTATGGTTTGCCATATAAAGTCTAGCATCCATAGGCTCTAGGGCTCCTATCTTGACTTTGGACCAGATTGCTAGAGGCATGATGCTTACGCTGGCTCCTAAGTCACACAGTGGATTGAATTTATGTTGACCAAAACCAATAGTTATAGCAAACTTACATGGGTCTGGCCTTTTCTCTAGGAGCTCTATTTTGCTGTATTTCTCTGCGATCTCATCTATCGACCGCTTCTTGCTTAGGATGTCTTTGAGGAACTTGAGGTAATATGGCATCTCAACAAGACCTACACATCCTATAAGCCTTCTAGTGTTGAATTATAGAAGTCCTAATTTAGAATATTCCATTCTAACTTCTAGACTGCAATTCAACGATAGAAGATTTATATAAAAGAATAAAACTATTTTTAAGAAGTTGACAAAAATAAACAAAACTCACTTCTTTAAAGGTTTATAAATGAATGAAGCTCACTTCTCTCACTTAGATAACAAACCAACAACTCTCTTTTCTCTCAAATGGAGAGAGATTTCAAGCAACAATTTCAAGTAGCAATTTAATAACTTTCTCTTACAATCGAAACCATAGATTGAAAACTCTTTACCAAATAAAAAACTCTATATGTGAAACAAAGAACTCTAAAACCAGGTCTAAAGCATCAATGGAGGAGGAATTGAAAACCTAGATTGGAAATTCCTAATCGAAAGCTGCTTCAAATGAGATTTGAATTAGAAAAGCTTTAGAAATTAACATACCTGAAGATGTTGCTTCCCCTCGAATTAGTCAGACCTTCAATCTTTTCAAGCGTTGAAAAAACCGAACAACTTCTGGACTCGAATCACCTGAAGATTCGAATTTATCTCAAATCGAACCAACAGATTACCTCTCCCCCAAATAGCTTGAATCTTAAAACCTCAAGATGCTTGAACCATCAGATTTCTCCCTAGAATCGCTTGAAGTAGTTGTGCCAACCTCTAATCTCATAAGGATTCAATCTTCGCTCCATTCGTTCTCCCAAATCGTTTGATGTTCTCCCTATTAGGGCTTCATGAGATCGATTTTGTTGGGAAAAAAATGATTTGTTTTATTTGAGCGGGTTTTCGATTTTTTTTGGAAAATAGGGCGGGCGACCGGAGTTAATGAAATATTAGTAAACCCGTCAAATCTGAACCGCCCCCTTAGGTGTTTTACTTAAGTGGGTTTAATTGAACCGTTGCCTTAGATTATTATAATTTAATGAACCTCTTCTAAAGGGTGGGCAGATCGCTTCCATAGACCGAGGATTTCAAAACCTCTGCCACAGGCCCACAACCGCCTATGTACAATAAACCTATAGCATTTTTCAAAACCGTGGCCATCAACAACTTCATTAACTAAACCGCCACTATAAACCGCCACCTTTGCTCTTAATTGTAGTAGAGTTGATTGTCCATCACCAATGGACCAAATTAACCCGGTTTCAAACTTGTCAATTAGAGGGTATAATTTGGACCATTGTCAAGATGCGCCTCCTTTTCGTTAATAGTTTAGAATGTGAGTTGTTTTAAGGTATTTGTATCTAGTCAATTTGACCCACGAGTTATCCGGTTCTACCAAAATTTTCCATAACAATTTCATCTGGAGAGCTTCGTTCATGTGACATGTTTTCCGAAGTCCTAGACCACCTTTTCTTTTAGGCCTATAAAATTTGTCCCAGCTAATTAGTGGACGATACTGAATATCCTTATTCCATTACAATGTTCTATTCACCCGATCTAGTTCTATGTGGATTGAGCTTGTTAGCATAAAGTGTGACATTGTGCAAAGTGGTTTTGCCGTAAGGTTCATACCAATCAAGAAGACAGCACGTCCTTATTGTGAAAGTGCATTTACTCCCCATTTACTTAATTGATCTTTTTATTTATGGATTATTTCCTCAAATATTTCCTTGTTTACTCTTCCATTAATGATTGGACAACCTAAATATTTTTCCAATGATTTTTCAATTGAGATGCTAAGGCATTTTTTAAGCTTCGTTATCCTATTAGATGGTATACCCATTGTTGTTTGGAAAGAAGACTTGTGGTAATTAACCTTTTGGCCAGAAATTTGACAGTACTCATCAATGATCTGCTTCGTTTTTTGACCCGCTGTAATGCTCCCTTTTGTAAAAATTATAATATCATCAATCAAGAAATGGAATACAGGGGCCATCCCATCCAAATCGGGAATCAATATGTCCACCCTATAGGTTACCCCCTCGACTTAGTCTTCTTGCGAGAATTTCTGCACCTTGTATAAACAAAAAAGAAGATAATGAGTCTCCCTGACGAAGACCCCTCCCTATATGGCTTGAAGGGTTCATTCGGACCATTGTTAACCGGTACTGAGAATGATAATGTAGATATACATTCCATAATCCATTCCACGAATGAAGGGTGAAACCCGAATTTCTCCGAAATTGATTGTGTAAATTTCCTGTCAACCATATCGTTTGCCTTCTCCGTGTCTAATTTTATTGTTATCCATCCCACCTTGCCTTTACGGGTTTCAAATGAGTGAAAAATTTCATGAGCTATAAGGACGTTATCTTGTATGGCTCGATCAGATACTGAAGCCTCTTGAAGGGGGTGTATAAGTTTTTCGGTTACTTTTTTAACTCTTTCAATAATAATTTTGATATTTTTTTGTAAATCGTGGAGCCTAAGCCAATCGGTCTATAATGCATTGTCGTTGTTGTATTATCACATTTAGGTAATAAGGATAAAAATGTGTGGTTAGTTTGACGAAGAAGTTTTTTCGATAAGAAACCCTTGACAGCTTTGATAAGGCTTATTCCAACTATGTCCCAGTACATTTTATAAAATTCGGATGTCATTCCCTCAAAACTAAGGGATTTGTTATTACCGAGATTGAACAATGCATGTTTAATCTCGCTATTAGCTGGAGGTTGAATAAGCATGTTGTTTTCTTCCTCTGTAATCGAAGGTGTTATGAGGTCAAGGGATTCATTCATAAAAGCTACATTAATCAGCTCTTTCCTGAATCGTTTCTCACAATCTCTTCTGATCTCATTGTTGCGTTCTCTTCCCATATGATTTGTGTCCCCTCAGTTGTTGAAATCTTGCGGATGATTTTCTGATTTGGTCTACGAGTTGCCACTCTGTGAAAATATGTTGTGTTGGAATCTGAAAATTTTATATGCTTCTTTTTTACCCTTTGATTCAGTATTTTTTCTGAAATAATAATAGTTTATCTTTATTCTTCAATACGTTTTTTTCGTAGGTGCTAGATCCGCTATTATTTTGTTGGTGATTTTCCATCTGGGTTTCTAGTAGTTTCTCCTCAACCTCTTGTAGTTGACGAAAAATATTCCCAATTTTTTTTTATTCCACTCCTTAGCCTTTTGTTTTAGGATCTTTGTTTATACACTACTTGAAACATAGCTAATCTTGGACACGTAACGTGCCAAAATTGTTTGACAATATTACTAAAAATTTTTCTTTGCATCCAAATATTCTCAAATTTGAATGGGGGTGCTTTGCGTGTCATGTTTTTGTCTAGATTAATTGTAATGGGGCAATGGTCCGAAGCCGAGAACGCACCATTCCAAGTTGCAAGAGATGGTAGGTATTCTAGAATTTGGTGTTGTACTAGCACACGGTCTAACTTCCCTTTGTTGTTGCCCAACCCCTTGGGTTTTTCCTCTAGGTGAATGGGTTCCCCAATGCAGGGATTTCAACTAGAATACATTCATCCTTAAAATTATTAAGTCTTCTAAACCGAGAAGCAGAAGTATCTACTCCCTGAAGTTTATCAGCACTATAGCTTATTTCCTTTAAATCACCCATGACTATGCATGGTAATGTTTTATCACGAGTAATGTGAACTAAAGTGGCCCAGAACTGAACTTTGTCTCTCAGGTCTGAAGGAGCATAAACGAATAGTTAGGAAATAAAAATTTTCGTTTAGGTTGGGGTACTTCACCGCGATGATTCTCGGTAGTTGTATTTTAAGAGAGATAGTCCCGTGTTCCATAAGATGTGCTTTCCATAATACACCAATATCACCTGAACGTCCAATAGCAGGTGACCATACTGCGTTGTCAAATCCAGCTCCTTTACAGATTGTTTCATGTGGAATTCTTTCTGTTTTTGTTTCAACTAGTGCTAGCAATTGGGTATGATGATCATTTTTACACCAAGTATTAATATTTGTCCAGAAAGTGGGCTTGGCTATACCCCTACAGTTCCAAAAGCTTACTTTCATGTTGTCTTGCATGAAGCTTTGGCAGAAAACAATTAGACCCCAAAGCAAATTTGTTTTGTCAGCGTTCTTGCACTGTAGGTTAGTTTTTTTCGTGAACATATACATTTTCAAAAAAAAAAAAATTTAACTATGTGTCCACTTTGAGCATATGATTTTTTTTAAAGGTATTTTTGGTATGTTAGCATAACCACTTTTGTCTTTAATCAGGCCATACCAACACTAAATATTCAATTTTTAACATCAACGTTTTTCCAGTAGAATATCCAAAAGCATAGTTAAGAAGGTAGACATAACACCAGGTTATGGACACCTCCTACTTTGTAGGGAAATCAAATGCCCTAAGCAACCCAGACACAAATAGCTCGTGGGAAGATACAGGAGCACCAAAAGGGGCGGTTGTGGGTTCAACAAGTAGATGAGTTTTATCCATTTTAATGGTGCCGGCGCCGAGAGCATCAAAAGAGAGAGTTGCTTAACAAAGAAGCTAACAAGCTCCTTAGGAACGAGTTTATCCAACGGTTTAGCAACCTTGTGATTCACCTGCTCAACATCATGATCGAATAGGTTTTCAGCCTCCCTGAAAGTTGCAAGGCATCAAGTAGCATAATTTTTTCCCATAAGGGTTATGAATTGAGAAACAACGATAGAAAAAATACCCTTTACACTGATGATCTCAGCCCCCAATGGCCGGAAAGCCATTGAAGGATTGAGCATGGAATTCACAACATCATCTGAAATGGAAGCAAACCCTTTTGATGACAGTTCATCCACTATTTTTTTTAAGGATGAAGAGGCATAAACCACCTTCACAATTTTGTTTAGACACCAAAAGACGATGTTAGTTTTTATCAAACATTACCAACAAAGAAAACCAACTGTCCGATATAGGCATTTCACCAAGGTGTTAAATGAGTTGAAAAGAAAGGTCGTCCAAGATTATTCATAAACAAACCCGTTTTTATGCATTTTAACCCATCTAAGCAAATTTGGGTGCAAGATCCATTTGTGTTGAGGGTTGAGGCGGCCCCTATTGTAGAACATCAACCATACCCATTCACCTCGCCGGCGAAACCCAAACCCAGAGAACGGACTAACAACCCTTTTACGACTATAATACACAGTAACTTCGAAACCCCCGATGAGCACTTTCTTCCTCTTTCTGAAATCCTTTTCCACCACCACCACTTTGTTAGGATTCGGATCTTTTACAGTGGTTTCGGGTTTAGTAAGCCTTGTATAAGAATTGTGCCTAATTTGTTTTGCTTGATTGGTTTGGGACAGATCTGTTATAAATACATATTGTAATTCATTTTGTGAAGCAATGAACATTTCTCACAAAAACACAACAAACTTTCCCTCCAAAACTATTTCTTTCCATCGTCTTTCTCATTTCATCAGTTATAGAAACGAACTCGAATCTCGGATCACAGATGAAATCCCACATGGTATCAGAGCTCGATCTGGCGATTTGAGTTCATCTGGAGCTTAGATCTAGCTTCTTTGCTTGCTTCTGGTTGGATTTCTTGCAAGATCTGGTATGGTGGATGATCAGGTCAAGCTAGATCCAAACAATCCATTTTTCATCCATCCAAGCGATCATCACTGCTTGGTGATGGTTACTCCTTCTTTTGGAGGCAAAGGATTCGGAGAGTGGCATAGATCTGTCAAAATCGCTCTCAACTGCAGATTCTCTGAAGTTTAGACTATGAGAGAGGTGCAATGATATAGTCTTCTCCTGGATCACCAACAGCTTGACTCCTGAAATCAAACGCAGTGTGATTTATAATGACACTGCACAAGCGGTTTGGCGACAGCTTGATTCTTGGTTTAGCAAGTTTTGAGGCACATAATTGTACTCGATTCAACAAGAATTAGTTAACACAACGCAAGGTACGAGCTCCTTCTCTGATTATTTCACTAGAGGGAAGATTCTTTGGGATGAATTGGACAGTATAAAGAGTCTTCCATCATGTACTTGTGGAGCTTGTACTTGCAATTACGTGGCTAATTTTGGAAAATACGAAGAGGATCAAAGAATTGTGCAACTTTCGATGGGACTAAATAAGTCCTATACTACTGTTCGTGGCTCTATATTGATGACAGGTCCTCTTCTTGATGTGGATAGCATGTACTTTCTATTGTCACAAGAAGAGAGGCAGAGAGAGACTAAAGGTGGAAATGGCTCTAACAAAAGTAAAGGAGTGTCGATGCATGCTAAAACATCTCACTCTGGATCTAAAGGTGCAAGCTCATGAACCACTATATCTTCTTCTTTTCCAGGCAACTCTCAGAGTCAAAGCTCAGGGAAAGGAAGTGCAGATAATGAGAAATGCAGATCTAAGAGGAAGCCTCTTTATTGCACCAACTGTAAGAAAACAAAGCACACCTTAGATAGGTGTTACTTTATCATTGGTTTTCCACCAGGCTATGCAGAGAATAGTGACAGAAAAGACACTGGTGATAGAAAATTTGTAGGATCAGCAAATCGGAATCATAAGTCAGAGTTGACCAGTGATCGGATAGCTCACCTTGTCTCACTGTTACAGTCTACAAGCTCTTCATCTCGCAGTAAGGAACCGACCGCCGATGACTTTGTTGGGTTCTCAGTTACTACTCTCTCTCAATAGATATAGGATGGCCGTGTTTAGATTGTGGACAATGGTGCTAGTGGACATATGTGCAATGACTTGAAGTTATTCAAGTCTCATTACCCTTTGTCCCATCCATTCACGGTCACCTTACCCACTGGACAAACGACAAATATCACTGTGGCAGGCACAGTGGAGATTGTGCAAGGATTGAGTTTGCACAACACTTTGCTTGTCCCTGACTTTCAGTGTAATTTGATCTCAGTGGGAAAATTGATAAGGGAGCTACATTGCATTGTGATATTCACAGGAAAAGGGTGTTATTTGCATGCACCTTCTATGAAGATTCCTATGATGATTGGTGATCTTGTGAAGGATCTCTTCTTGATTGGATACAAGTCTGCAGATGAGGTTGTTGCTTATACACAGAGTTCACAGAATAAGAGGTCCATCTTAGTGGATATCTCAGTTTGGCACAAGAAGTTGGGACATCTACCTCTCCATAGACTTAAAAACTTTCCTTACATTCATGTTGAACATTGCAGTCGCAATAATTTACAGTCTTGTATGATATGTGCTAAAGCTAGACAAGACAGATTACCATTTCCATTGAGCTCTATCAAAACCAAAAGTGCTTTTGAGTTGCTCCATGTTGATGCCTAGGGGCCGTACAGGGTTGCTACTCATGACAATTGTAGGTACTTCCTTACTTCAGTGGATGATTTCACTCGTACAACTTGGTTGCAGCTGCTGCCTAACAAAGATTTAGCGTTCACTGCTATGAAGCAGTTCTTTGCCATGGTTGAGAGGCAATATGGCAAGCAAGTCAAGTCTATTAGGACTGACAATGCCTTAGAGATATGGGCAAGCAGTGAGCATGCACAATTCCTCATTGATCATGGGATAACACATCAAAGTTCATGTTCTGCCACACCACAGCAGAATGGTGTGGCTGAAAGAAAGCATAGACATATTTTAGAGGTAGAACGAAGTCTTATTTTTGAATCTGGGATGCCTAAGAGGTTTTGGGGTGAGAGTGTTCTTATGGATGTTCATATCATCAACATATATGCTTGATTGATGTTATGCATCCACTTTATCTCATGGTCAGGATAAGTTTTCTCATAGAGCTCCACCTTGTGTTCTATTGGGTTATCCAGGCTGAAAGAAATGGTACAAATTATTTGACATTGAGCATCAGAGAGTGGTAGTCTCCAGTGATGTTGTTTTCAATGAGGATGTTTACCCATTCATTTATCTTCCATCCTCTTTCAAAGATGATCCTCCAAACTATACTCATCCTTCTCTTGATCCAAGTACAGTTGTTGACATGGATGAGCCTTCTGTGACTGGTAGTGATGGGAAACTGATGGGGCAGACATCAGTGCCATCAGTGCCTCTAGTGCCTCCTAGACGTTCTTCTAGAGACCACCATCTTCCTTCATTTCTGTCTGATTATATTTGTTCTCAGTGTGATTCTTCTGAATTTTCTTTTCACACAATTACCTTCGATTGTTATTTCCCTTCAACTTCAGCTCCTCACAGTTCTAGACCTGAGCATGAACCTTTTACTTTTGATGAAGCTTGTCACATTAAAGTTTGGCAGACCGCAATGCACGATGAATTCAAAGCATTAGATGCTAATGGCACTTGGAAAGTGGTTGATTTTCCAAAAGGAAAACGAGCAATTGGATGTAAGTGGGTCTACAAAGTGAAACGAAAGACAGATGGGTCAATAGAGCGATACAAGGCATGGTTGGTGGTGAAATGATTCACTCAGAAGAAGGGGGTGGATTACAATGAGACGTTCTCCCCCGTTGTGAAGATGACTACAGCTATAGCTTTGGTTTCAGTTGCCTTGCAACGAGATTGGAATGTGTTGTAGTTGGATGTCAACAACGCTTTCCTACACGGGCACCTTGATTAAGAAGTTTACATGAATGTGCCCCTTGGATTGGTTGTCATAGGCTCCAACAAGGTTTTTCGTCTTCGTAAGTCACTCTATGGCTCGAAACAGGCGTCCAGGCAGTGGTATGTGTTGTAGGAGGAAATCGAGTTTAAAATGTAAAATATAAATCAAACCAGATTCTGCCCACGCAAATAATTACAAGACCTCCTCCTAATGTAGTAGCGGGAAGTCAGGATCGATCCACGAGGAAGCGTGTCAGCGGATCCTAGGCAGTGGTGGAATCTCACGAAAGTCGACAACAGGGGTCCTAGATCTCGAGTACAGCAACTCGACAGAAGATCGGACAGTCGAACACAGCGCATCAGCAAGCATAGGGGTTGGTCGATCTCGACAAAGGTCTACTCGAGATCGAGTAGTGTTGTCAACGTCGAGTTGGGTCTTGTCGAGTACCTGCACACAGAAGCTACGACGATGCTGGATCGACGATCAGTGAACTCGATATCGAGTAGTGCAATTCGAGATCGAGTAACAGGACAGAAAATAAAACGAAAGAAAATAAAAACAACTGCTTTGGGATTCGAACTAAACTATATGAAAAGGACTTCCAAGATTGGGGTTTGCGACAACAATAACCAAGCATGCGTAAGGCAAGAATAAAACAGATAATCATGTGAATCGCATCAAAGGATCAAGCTTTCGCCTTTTCCCACAATTAGACAACTCTTTCAAGAAACCCTAATTGTCTCTACCGATTTTATGCTTACAATCCAAGTTATTAGTATGGACCTCCATTAGATGGGTAATAAACACATAACAAGTAGCACATGCTCAAAACATGATAAAAGTCGGATCTTTACCTCAAACATGCATGGCTATCGTCGGGCTCGCCCCAACCCTAGAAGTGGGTGGACTACTCGCGCTTCATCGCAACCTCAGACATTGGTTGATGAAAAGAAACTAATTGCATGAAACCAAACTGAAGGAAGTACAACCGAACAAAGCCAACTTGCTCTCACTCCTTTGCTCCACTCGGCCTCCCTTTCTCTCTCTACTACTACTACTTCTCCTACTGAAATTGAATGAATAGAAATCAGCCCCATGGGCTTTATTTATAGGCTTCTAAACCTTGCTACTCAAGGATAGAAACATCTATCTATATCTAAATCTATATCTCAAATATTAAAGATAAATAAATGCAACAATATAATTAAATTTATAAAAGGGAATTATATCTAAAGTCTTCAAGTGGATAAATCTTCTCCTTCATGATGTAACTTGATAGAATCGGATAGAACTCGGCAATCTTCGGCTCCAAGGAATCCAAATCCGCGTAGGACAGCTCACTACGCGTTACGCGGCTTTTGGAAAGTTGCTCGATCTCGAGTAATTCTACTCGATCTTGAGTAGAAGTGACGTCGACTGAGCTGGCTCGGCGTCTCGGGTTGCTGGTCCTCGATTGGCTCGGACTCTAGCTTCAGGGATGTCCTCGATCTCGAGGAGTGTTTTTCGATCTCGAGTAACTTGGCTCATTGACTTGTGTGTTTGGCAGTGTCGGGTAAATCTTCTCAACATGCTCGGACATGGCTCCTGGCTTGTTGACCTCGAGGAGTTTCCTCGATCTCGAGAAAGGTGTCCGGGCGCTAGGTCGGGTAGTCTCTCCTCGGCATCCTCGGACATGCTCTCCTCGACTCCGTGCATGGTCTTCGTGGCTTTGTCGACATCGAGTAGGGAACTCGATCTCGAGTAAAGGCTTGGAGTCGGGTTCTTTGTCTTCAGCTTCTCGACATAGGCTCCTCGATCAGTGCGGGTGTCTAGACATGGGTTGTCGAGATCGACTATGGTTAGTCGACATCGAGTATACTTGGGCCTCCGTCCTTGCTTCTTGGTTTTCTCCCGAAATGACTCCATATTCTGCAATATAAAACAGAAACTTATGTAGATCTCCATTTCTGACAAATCAGCATTTACTACATAAATTCGACATATTCCCAACCCGAAATATGCAAAATGTATAGAATATGGAACTAAAATATGCATAAAGACATGGCTACTTTAGAAACATAAAATCACACCATACTTAGACTTGCTTGTCCTCAAGCAATAACCAAGACCTATAACACATCCTTCAAGTCTTCGCCTTTTGTCAAAAGCAACATCTCTGTTAGTAGCAATGTAAGACAAGTGAATTTAACGTCATCACACATATATGAGCAATCCATAGGCATATGCAATATAAATCCAACCTCACAGGAATAATGTGTTCACACTCCTCTCTCAATGTGTTTTAGGCTATGTAGATCAACTCTCAACTCAATTCCATATACAATCTCATAAACATTGCAATTTAAATATAAATTCACTTCGCAACCAATTATGAAAATGCAACAAGAATTATCAAGAGAACTTCGCTCAATAGAAGTCTTCAAAGAAGATTCCATTCGGCGGGGTTGTAATGGGGCTTGGTAAGAAATATAAGGGTATGGAATTATTTGGCCATGTGGTGCTTAATAAAATTCGGGAATCAAGACTCCTGAATCTTCAACACAATTCAACCAAACCATAACTCTCAATCATATGCATCAACCAAACTCTCCAATTTATCTCAATGAGGTATGTAACCTTTCAAACTTCCTCAACCTCTCCAAAGTATGTATCTTGCGAATAATGAAAGAAATAAGGTAAATTTGGCTCATGCACTTTGTTCACAAACATATATACTTTTTCTCTTATTTTTTTTTTCGATTTTTTTTTAAAACGAAAATAATACTAGTGCATTTACAGGGTGAGCCAAAAGTCCTTTTACATAATATGCATAGCAAGATAAAAATATAAAACCAACCCATATTTCAATAACTTCAACAATCCTTCCTACTTGAAATGCAACATAAGCTCATTCTTTCCACAAACCATTATTTCAACTAACTCCTAGTCTTAATTCCCAAATGGGGGTCAGGCTCAATTTGGCTAAGGATAATTTTGTGGAGTTTATAAAAAATCTCAGGCTAAAGTTCTGGCTTCAAGCAGGGATAATGCAGGGTAGGTAAAGAGAGGATAAAATTGGCTTAAAGGTGCCTCCATCATTTAATTCTCATTAACATAAACATATAGATGCATTGACTTTGAATAACTATCACAACATTTAGAGATGCATAGGAAGAGTAAATACACTCAAGAAAGCAGAGGAATTTCTAATGTTCTCCCTATAAGGCCAAAATTCTCACTAGGACAATTTTTGTTGGATTTTAACCTTTAGCTTAGGATCATATGTGCTCAATTTCATCACAGGTTAACAATCCACATAAAAACAATTTCGAGGACTTAGGCTAAACCTTCCAAACATGCCAAAGGATTTATATGATCAAGTCAGTCATTATTTATCATCATAGGACATCTAAGTTAGGGTATAAAAACTAAGATAATGCCAAAGTTTAAACATGCATTTTTTTTCCTTATTTTTTCCGACATTTTCGATTTTTTTAATTTTTTTTTCCTTTTTTATGCAACTAAAAACAAGACTAAAATATGACAAAAGATTAAAATGCATAAAATTTAAACATGAATGCATAACATAAAAATTTAAAATTTAAAATTTCACCATGTAAAACCAAAAGCAAGATTAAAATATACAATAATGATAATGAGCCATTCCCCCACCCCATACTTAAAATTTATAGTGTCCCCACTGTATAAAATCAAATAAAAACAAGAGTAAAGGAAGGAACTCACAGAATAACACATCGAGGATGGCAGATCAGTGCATGTCGAGGAAAGGTCTTTGTCGATCTTGAGTACCCTTACTCGATATCGAGTAGCTTTTCTGCGTCCAGTGGATTTCTGAAGTCGAGGAGCTTCTGGGCTTTTTCGATATCGAGTTTGCCTACTCAATATCGAGGAGTGTCTGGGCTGCTCCTCCTTGTCGTCGTCGACTTGGCCTTCGTCGATTCTGACTGTTTTTCAGGGACTTCTTATTCCACTTTTTGCGATGCTTATATGCTTGCCGACCTAAAAGTGTTAGATTGCACATAAAAACAAGACTATCCACATGACGTATTCTAGAAGGCAGAAAACAAAAACCAAAAACAAAAACCAAAACCAAACAGTTCAAAAGTCCCAAAATTCATAAAAATCTTATATACAAGCTCTAGATTTTAGAGTCGCTAGGCCGACTTCTCCGTTTGCGCTCAAGGACCATTAGTGTGGGGCCCGCTCATGCTTGGCCCTTCTCCTGGATCATCTAAGTCCTGATTGTAGTATGCAAGCTCAGTTGACAGGTGGTTGCTTGCATCATCTCCCTTCTCTTTCTTCTTCTTCCTTCCAACTCTTAGTTTCCACAGATTTTCTCGCCACGGGGCCTTACCTACCCTTAAATTATTGAAAATTTTCTTTATGGACTGAGGGGGAGTAGAATTCATACCTGAACTTACCTTTTCGGACCCAAAACAGAAATCTTTGGGCTTGGGGCTAGTCGATGTCGAGTACTGCTGGTCGACCTCGAGTACAGGGACCCCATACTTAGGCTTTGGGCAAGTTAGTGGCTCAGTAGAGGAAGTCGACATCGACAAAGGCTTGTCGAGATCGAGCAAAAGGGTTGTCGAGATCGAGGAGACATGGTCGATCTCGAGTACAATGCTGGTGCTTTCCTCCGCTGTTTGCTGGGTCCTGTGGTTGCTGATGCTTTTCACCTCCAACCATGAAATTTCCTCTTTTGCAGGACCAAAAGAGAAATCTAAAACCTCATCGCCTATGGTGAAGGTGAGCGATCGCTTCTTTACACTAATTCTGGCATCTGCAGTAGCTAAGAATGGTCTACCAAGAATAATAGGGCTAGTAGGATCTTCAGCACAGTCTATAATAAGGAAATCTGCTAGAACAAAGAATTTACCAACCTGGACGGGGACATTCTCAACTATACCTGTTGGGATGACCACTGTATTGTTTGTCATGTAAAGCTTGGCATCCACAGGTTCTATGCATCCTATCTTTACCTTCCGCCAGATTGATAAAGGCATGATGCTCACACTTGCTCCTAAAACACACAGAGACTTATATTTATATTGTCCAAAACCCACAGTAACAGAAAACTTACGAGGGTCAGGTCTCTTTTCAGGGAAGTGGAGTACTTTGCATTCGCCTGCGATCTCTGAGATGGATCGCTTCTTGCTCAGGATTTCCTTCAGAAATTTGACATATACAGGCATCTCTTGTAGGGCTTCTGTAAAAGGAATAGAGATATTTAGTTCTTGCAGCATATTAACAAATCTGTTAAACCTACCTGCAGTGGGATCTTTCTGTGCTTTGGAAGGAAAAGGGAGTGGCTTTTTCTGCTTCGGAGCCAGATCAGACGTCGGAGGTGTTGCAGAGTCGTCGACGTCGGCCAGATTCATCTCGATCTTGACCAGGGGCTCCTCGATCTCGAGTTCTCTGGTTGTGCAGTGGAGTCCGAGCTCAGCTTCTGGTCTGTGTCGAGCAGATGTTGGTCTAGGTCGAGTACAGTCTCCTCGAGATCGAGTAGATTTTGCTATGTGTCGAGTTTCTGCTATGTCTTGTCCTTATGTTTCCCGACCTTTGGCTCATGTAATTGATGCCCACCTCTGAGTTTGATAGCTGCGACGTGTCCGATCTTCCCCTTAGGATTTGGTTTTGTTTGCCAAGGGAACTGTCCGGACGGTCGTGGGATCTGTGCAGCGATTTGACGCATCTGGGTCTCTATTTCCCTTTTCCAGATGTCCAGTTCTCCAAATTTTGTAGCGATGTTCTGGAACTGGTTGTTGATAGTGCCCTGATTCCGACGCATCTCCTCAAGGATCAGCTGCAGATCATCCTTCTTTTGATCCCTTTCTGGATGTCCTGGAGCTCTGTAGGGTGGGGGGTTCCTAGAAGGACATTGGTTCCACTGTGGTTGATAGAACCTTTGATCTCCCATGTAGCGATTGGGAACCCCAACGTAGGCTGCCTCCTCATGTGTTTCTGCCATCCTGACTTGCTCAGTGTGTGGGCACTCAGTAGTGGTGTGCCGCTGTGATCTGTATTCTATGCAAGGCTGGTTGGCAAACAGATATTTAACTTGCTTGAGGAGCTTGCGATTCTGGTCTCTGTAGAACTGATCCCTGACATCTGGGTCAATCTTCTTTGCTGGCTCAAAGAGTGGCATAGATGGTGTTGGCCTGGCATAGGATTTCTCCTCATAGTTTGTAGTAGACCCATATTTGTTGTCATAATTGGTGGCATCGTCAGATACTCATAACGAGTGTACTGATTGATCCTGTCCTTAGTGACTTGATCAAGAGAGTTGAAGAAGATCTCCTGAATGACGTACGGTGGTTGTCCATGAGTAGGGAAAGATTGCAGCAGTTCTTTGTAGCGTTCACATGCCTTTGCCAGCGGTTCCCCAGGCTTCTTTTTAAAGGCGGTGATTTTCTGGCGGAGGAGTGCTGTCTTGGCGGGTGAGAAGAATTTATTCAGAAATTCTTGCTCTACTTGGGCCCATGTTGTGAGTGATCTTGGTTTCAGCCCTTCAAGCCACTTCAGTGCAGGCCCAGCGAGAGACCAACAAAAAGCTTTCATCTTGATATATTCCAGAGTTGTACCTTCAGCAAGACTACGACACATGTCAGAAAAATCGGTAATATGCTCAAGAGGACACTCATTAAATTTTCCATAAAAAGTATTATTTTTAAGCTTTATAAGAAATTGAGTGCGGATTTCATAAGAGTTTTCAGGGATTAGAATCGCCGATTCAGGCACGGCGAGAGTTGGATGCATATAATCCTCTGCAGTGGTTGGGAATTGGGCAAGCTCAGCTTATGCTTGTTCCCTTGCTGCTTTCTCAGCGGCGATAGCAGCATCTTTTGTGGCTAGTTCCCTTGTGAGCCTTTCAATCAGTTGTTCTTGTGTTTATGCAGCCGCCATGGCTCTTTGTAATTTAGCTCTGATGTGTAGAAGGCGTTCCGGGTCGTCTAAGCCGTCAAACTCAGGTGGTTGACCAGAACGGCGCATACACCTGTAAAGTAACTCAAAGTAGACGTGAGATTTAACTACCTAAGGCGCGAATGATAGCTTCCCCGGCAACGACGTCAATTTATTGTAGGAGGAAATCGAGTTTAAAATATAAAATATAAATCAAACTAGATTCTGCCCACGCAAATAATTACAAGACCTCCACCTGATGTAGCAGTGGAAAGTCAGGATCAATCCACGAGGAAGTGTGTCAACGGATCCTAGGCAGCGGTGGAATCTCACGAAAGTCGACAACAGGGGTCCTAGATCTCGAGTACAGCAACTCGACAGACGATCGGACAGTCGAACACAGCGCATCAGCAAGCACAGGGGTTGGTCGATCTCGACAAAGGTCTACTCGAGATCGAGTAGTGTTGTCGACGTCGAGTTGGGTCTTGTCGAGCACCTGCACACAGTAGTGCAATTCACTACTCGATATTGAGTAGTGAAGTCTATGGACATCTACCTCTCCATAGACTTCAAAACTTTCCTTACATTCATGTTGAACATTGCAGTAGCAATGATTTACAGTCTTGTGTGACATGTGCTAAAGCTAGACAAGACAGATTACCATTTCCATTAAGCTCTATCAAAACCAAAAGTGCTTTTGAGTTGCTCCATGTTGATGCCTGGGGCCGTACAGGGTTGCTTACTTCAGTGGATGATTTCACTCGTACAACTTGGTTGCAGCTGTTGCCTAACAAAGATTTAGCGTTCACTGCTATGAAGCAGTTCTTTGCCATGGTTGAGAGGCAATATGGCAAGAAAGTCAAGTCTATTAGGACTGACAATGCCTTAGAGATATGGGCAAGCAGTGAGCATGCACAATTCCTCATTGATCATGGGATAACACATCAAAGTTCATGTTCTGCCACACCACAGCAACTTGATGTGGTTGAAAGAAAGCATAGACATATTTTAGAGGTAGAACGAAGTCTTATTTTTGAATCTGGGATGCCTAAGAGGTTTTGGGGTGAGCGTGTTCTTATGGATGTTCATATCATCAACATATATGCTTGATTGATGTTATGCATCCACTTTATCTCATGGTCAGGATAAGTTTTCTCATAGAGCTTCACCTTGTGTTCTATTGGGTTATCCAGGCTGAAAGAAATGGTACAAATTATTTGACATTGAGCATCAGAGAGTGGTAGTCTCCAGTGATGTTGTTTTCAATGAGGATGTTTACCCATTCATTTCTCTTCCATCCTCTTTCAAAGATGATCCTCCAAACTATACTTATCCTTCTCTTGATCCAAGTACAGTTGTTGACATGGATGAGCCTTCTGTGACTGGTATTGATGGGAAACTGATGGGGCAGACATCAGTGCCATCAGTGCCTCTAGTGGCTCCTAGACGTTCTTCTAAAGACCACCAACTCCTTTCCTTTCTGTCTGATTATATTTGTTCTCAGTGTGATTCTTCTGAATTTTCTTTTCACACAATTACCTTCAATTGTTATTTCCCTTCAACTTCAGCTCCTGACAGTTCTAGACCTGAGCATGAACCTTTTACTTTTGATGAAGCTTGTCACTTTGAAGTTTGGCAGACCGCAATGCACGATGAATTCAAATCATTAGATGCTAATGGCACTTGGAAAGTGGTTGATTTGCCGAAAGGAAAACGGGCAATTGGATGTAAGTGGGTCTACAAAGTGAAATGAAAGACAGATGGGTCAATAGAGCGATACAAGGCATGGTTGGTGGTGAAATGATTCACTCAGAAGGAGGGGGTGGATTACAATGAGACGTTCTCCCCCGTTTTGAAGATGACTACAACTATAGCTTTGGTTTCAGTTGCCTTGCAACGAGATTGGAATGTGTTGCAGTTGGATGTCAACAACGCTTTCCTACACGGGCACCTTGATTAAGAAGTTTACATGAATGTGCCCCTTGGATTGGTTGTCATAGGCTCCAACAAGGTTTGTCGTCTTCGTAAGTCACTCTATGGCTCGAAATAGGCGTCCAGGCAGTGGTATGTGTTGTAGGAGGAAATCGAGTTTAAAATATAAAATATAAATCAAACCAGATTCTTCCCACGAATATAATTACAAGACCTCCTCCTGATGTAGCAGCGGGAAGTCAGGATCGATCCACGAGAAAGCGTGTCAGCGGATCCTAGGCAGCGGTGGAATCTCACGAAAGTCGACAACAGGGGTCCTAGATCTCGAGTACAGCAACTCGACAGAAGATCGGACAGTCGAACACAGCGCATCAGCAAGCACAGGGGTTGGTCGATCTCAACAAAGGTCTACTCGAGATCGAGTAGTGTCGTCGACGTCGAGTTGGGTCTTGTCGAGTGCCTGCACACAGAAGCTACGGCGATGCTGGATCGAAGATCAGTGAACTCGATATCGAGTAGTGCAATTCTAGATCGAGTAAAGGGACAGAAAATAAAACGAAAGAAAATAAAAACAACTGCTTTGGGATTCGAACTAAACTGTATGAAAAGGACTTCCAAGATTGGGGTTTGCGACAACAATAACCAAGCATGCGTAAGGCAAGAATAAAACAGATAATCATGTGAATCGCATCAAAGGATCAAGCTTTCCCCTTTTCCAACAATTAGACAACTCTTTCAAGAAACCCTAATTGTCTCTACCGATTTTATGTTTACAATCCAAGTTGTTAGCATGGACCTCAATTAGATGGGTAATAAACACATAACAAGTAGCAGATGCTCAAAACATGATAAAAGTCGGATCTTTACCTCAAACATGCATGGCTATCGTCGGGCTCGCCCCAACCCTAGAAGTGGGTGGACTACTCGCGCTTCATCGCAACCTCAGACATTGGTTGATGAAAAGAAACTAATTGCATTAAACCAAACTGAAGAAAGTACAACCGAACAAAGCCAACTTGCTCTCGCTCCTTTGCTCCACTCGGCCTCCCTTTCTCTCTCTACTACTTCTTCTCCTATTGAAATTGAATGAATAGAAATCAGCCCCATGGGCTTTATTTATAGGCTTCTAAACCTTGCTACTCAAGGATAGAAACATCTATCTATATCTAAATCTATATCTAAAAATTAAAGATAAATAAATGCAACAACATAATTAAATTTATAAAAGGGAATTATATCTAAAGTCTTCAAGTGGATAAATCTTCTCCTTCATGATGTAACTTGATAGAATCGAATAGAACTCGGCAATCTTCGGCTCCAAGGAATCCAAATCCGAGTAGGACAGCTCACTACGCGTTACGCGACTTTTGGAAAGTTCCTCGATCTCGAGTAATTCTACTCGATCTCGAGTAGAAGTGACGTCGACTGGGCTGGCTCGGCATCTCGGGTTGCTAGTCCTTGATAGGCTCGGACTCTGGCTCCAGGGATGTCCTCGATCTCGAGGAGTGTTTCTCGATCTCGAGTAACTTGGCTCATCGACTTGTGTGTTCGGGAGTGTCGGGTAGATCTTCTCGACATGCTCGGACATGGCTCCTTTCTTGTCGACCTCGAGGAGTTTCCTCGATCTCGAGGAAGGTGTCCGGGTGCTAGGTCGGGTAGTCTCTCCTCGGCATCCTCGGACATGCTCTCCTCGACTCCGGGCACGGTCTTCGTGGCTTTGTCGAAATCGAGTAGGGAACTCGATCTCGAGTAAAGGCTTGGAGTCGGGTTCTTTGTCTTCAGCTTCTCGACATAGGCTCCTCGATCAGTGCAGGTGTCTAGACATGGGTTGCCGAGATCGACTATGGTTAGTCGACATCGAGTAGACTTGGGCCTCCGTCCTTGCTTCTTGGTTTTCTCCCGAAATGACTCCATATTCTGCAATATTAAACAGAAACTTAGGTAGATCTCCATTTCAGACAAATAAGCATATACTACATAAATTCGACATATTCCCAACCCGAAATATGCAAAATGTATAGAATATGGAACTAAAATATGCATAAAGACATGGCTACTTTAGAGACATCAGTATTCTCGCCTTCCCTATGCACTATGCCGACGAGGTTACACTCATTCTCCTAGTGATTATTCATTGTTTTTCCGAAAGCATCGAGGTTTGGTTTGCTTTGTGGCAGTTTATGTTGATGTTATACTTGTCATTGAGAGTGACTACAACAATTAAGGTTTATTATAGCGGCTAAAAACCACAACAAAAGCCACAAAAACCGCTATCTAAGGCCTATTGTGGCGGTTTTGAACCGCCTCTGTTGCTCGCGTTGCATTTGCTCTAATGCGGCGGTTTTTTGGACTATTGTGGCAGTTTTATAGGAACATGAAAAACTGCTAAAATAGGTAATTTAACCGTTGCAATAGCTTTATTCAAGGCAGTGTTTTTTTTTTATGACGAGGAACCCACCTTTGGTGGCAAATCCCGAGCATGTCACCCAGCCGGCAAGAGCCACGTACTAGGTAAACCGGCTTGCGCTGACCGACTCAACCCACTGGTAAAGGAGCAAGGTAAACCTTGGATTTTCATCAAGGAAAGAGGCGAGAGTAGGGATCGAATCCGGGACCTCCTTACCTCTCCCCTTGCTCCTTACCACTAGGCCACCCCGATTGGGGCTCAAGGCAGTGGTTTTACGAACACTAAGGGAGCAGTTTTGGCATCTAATGAAGCAGTTTTTTAGGGGGAAAAGAATACCACATATTAGCCCAGATTTTTATACTCGGGCTATAAAGTCCTTTTAATGTATATAAAAAAATTGGGCATTTTAGCCCGTAAAGATAAAAACAAATAAGAATAAAGAAAAAAATGATACATAATGTTGAATAAATTCAAATCCATACTATTATTGATCACTTCTGTACATTTAATTTTGGAGATCCATCGGATCTAGTTTATAAGAGCCAAAATAATAGAATCAATAAAAAAAAAATTGCATAATCTATACATGATTCCTAAGTATACACTACATGTGGTAGAAAAGCAATCTTCAACACTAATTCTCCTTAGACCAGAGTTTTCTAGTGTTGGCACCTCTTCTTTTCCATTTTTTGTGATTCATTGTTGTAGGGAATTGATCTTCGTTAAGCATGTTCATCAATGATAAGGGCTCACTGCAATTTTGAAGCGAATTGCTAAAATATTCAAACATAATAGGAAGATAGACTAATAAAATGAAACAGACAACATATCGTGATATAAGAATTGCTAAAATATTCAAACATAATAGGAAGATAGACTAATAAAATGAAACAGACAACATATCATGGTATAATAGAAGTAATCAATAACATAAACTTACACTGATCTCTTAAAATAATATGGTTAGTCCATGTTATGCTATTATTTCTATTAGTGTTTAAAATAGAAAAATCTGTCAAGATACAACAAGAATTGATAGCCGAAAGATCTTGTATTTTAGCTCTATAAAAAATTTGAAGCTATGACGATTGATGATCAACTACTCTAAGTACTTAGTCAGAGTCTAAATCAGACCATACTAGTTTTTCCATGTCAAAAAATTTCAACCCTTTCTAATACTTGCAGTTTGTAAGGGAGTGAGGCTAGGGAATCAAATAAATACCCTAAACAATTTCTATTATAGGGTGTTGTCATGGCTTAACCTTGCATTTCTGGGGTATGAAAGAATTAGCCTTATGACTTCTAAAAGATAAACAGATTTAGTCTCATCATGTACCTTTAGAATCTTTAGCTCTTGACAATAAAATCCTTTCTGAGTAGCATTTTGGGCCTTGTTACCCTGGAAAAATATCAAACCGTGTAAGGTTGAGAAGAAGAAAATTTTAGCATGTAGACTTATTATATATCACAAGGGACTTACAACATTAAACAACTTGACAACTGGATGTTGATTAGCACCCATCAAAAAAAATAAAAGAGAAAAGAGTTACTTACATAAGCATATAAATCAAAATCAATCAAGTTAGCTTTGATTGAATATAAGCATAAAGCATTTTGCCTATAGTTGCACCACCTATTAGGAACTTCTCATGAGAATTGAAATAATCAGTAGGCTTCATATGCCCTTTTTCTACAACCTTGTAATTTTCAAGATTCAAAATCAAATGCAAATTTGGAAATAAGAAAGCACATACATGGTGTTCAACAATATATCAACTAGAAGAGGAAAATAAAAAAGATATATAGAGACACACTTTTTCTCTTTCACATGTGAAATATAGTAGGCGCAAGCTCCTTTTAAAGCTGCAATGACACCATCTTCCCTCTCCCTATCTCGCTCTTAAAGCTGCATAGGACATGAAAAAATCTTACTATACTCAGATTTCATTGACATCACACCCTCTCAAATCCCGAAAGTAATGAAAATACTCTAATAATTATACTATACAGGTAAAACAAGTTATCAAGCATATGGATCTAAATAATGCAAGAAAACAAGATAAATGACCACTTACATGGATCTAAAAGAAGAAGATCGCACCCTGCGTATGTCAACAATTTTCCCAATGAAGTAGAGAGCACCCTACATACATACAAAAGCTATCTTTATCTAAAAACAAGTTCTTAAGATGCATGAACATTGAGGATCGACAGAAAGATCCCGGTGAATTTTAATTTTCACAGTGAAAAACCAAATAAGTGAATATGTTGATGTAGTGGGAAGTAGAAGCTGCTAGTTTTAGAGTGTGTCGCTAAACAAATTTAATTTGGTTCCTCAAATTGAATCTCTTCGCACGGGAGGAAAAGTGTCACTTCCAAACACTTAACTATGTTGAGGTTCTGGCTTGCCTGGTAAGAAACATCAATGACTGGTATGAGCCATTGGAGTTTATTTCATTTAACTAACTTATCAATAGAACACATATGTCAAAGAGTAATCCAAATAGCTGTAATTGTCCAATAATCTCGAAAAAAATCATATTTTTTCATTCTACTTCAAAGGAATTCTAAGCTTCTAATCACAAACATAAAATGCAATTATTATGAAAATTACCATCCAGTGCAACTGAGTGGCTGATAAATGAATTAAATCATACAATAGCACAATTAGCTAAAGCAAGTGAACATACAAATAAATTAGAAGTATACAAATAAGAACTATCCAGGAGAGAATTAAACAAACCTGTTAGACCAAAAACGAAAGTGCATGCTACATCTTCTACTCATTTGGAAAATTGGGGATATAATTTTCTTCCAAGAAATGAGTGAAAGAAGACCTGAAACCCCAATCATGTCATAATTTAGAAGCCAAATAGAGGAAAAGAGAAAACAAATTGATGGTGAAATAGGCCTTCCAAATTGTGAGCAATCACGCCTTTTTCTTTGTCGCGCCCGCCGCCAGTGGGCCCGCTGCCACCTCTTTGTCAGGTAATCCTCTTCCTTCTTTTCCCCCTCTTCCTCTCTCTTCTACTTCTCTCCCTTCTTCATCCTTACCTATGGAGACTCCAAAGCCAATTCCTCCCTTCCCGGAAGCCTTGAAGGATCCACGAAGGTATGAGAACGACAAGGAAATCTTCGAGACATTCAGTAAGTGTGAGGTAAAAATTCCTTTGCTTAATTTGATCAAAAGCATTCCTAGATATGATAAAATTTTGAAGTAACTTTGCACTATCAAGCGGAACCAGAAGCTAAAAGGTAAGCAAAAGGTGAAGGTAAGCGAACATGTTACTGCTGTATTTCAGAAGCGTATGCCTGAGAAGTGTAGTGACCCTGGTATGTTTGCTATTCCATGTGTGATAGGTGATACTAAATTTGATAAAGCCATGTTAGATATAGGAGCATCTATTAATGTTTTGGCTTCTAATGTTTATCATGCTTTGGGGTTGGTCCCTCTGAATGATACTCGGGTAGTAATTCAACTTGCTGATCGATCTACTATCTACCCGAAAGGGATTGTTGAAGATGTCTTGGTTATGGTTGACAACTTGATATTCCCTGCTGATTTTTTTGTGATTGACATGGGTCCTGGTAACAATGAAGGCCCTATTCTATTGGGCAGACCGTTTCTGAAAACTGCTAGGACTAAGATAGATGTCTATTCAGGATCTCTTACTATGGAATTTGATGGTCAAAGAGTTGAATATAATATTTATGATTCCATGAAATTTCCATCTCATGATCCTTCTCTGTGCTTTGTGGATATTATTGATACTATGGCACAAGATTGCTTTGATTTGGAGTGTGTTGATGAGATGGAAGTTGCTTCACATGCTCCTATAGATGAAATTGCTAGAGATTTTGTATTGTCATCTGATTTGCAGGAGGCTATAGTAGCTTTAGACCATCGATCTCCCACATATGTGCCACCAAGAGGAGACCGCATCGAGCTGACCATTCCTACTGAAAAGCTTCTTCCATCTATTATCCAAGCGCCTGATGTTGAATTAAAACAACTTCCTAATCACCTTAAATATGCTTTTCTTGGTGAAAATGATACTCTGCCTGTCATTATTTCTACCAAATTGACCTTTGGACAGGAGGAGCGATTGGTGACTATTCTAAAAGAGAACAAGGAGGCGTTAGGATGGACGATAGCAGACATTAAGAGCATCAGTCCTACCCTCTACATGCATAGGATACTATTGGAGGATGATGCCAAGCCATCTAGACAACCTCAGCGGCGACTCAACCCACCAATGATGGAAGTAGTAAAGAAGGAGGTGCTGAAGCTCCTTCAAGCAGGTATGATCTTTCCCATATCTGACAACAAATGGGTGAGTCCTACACAGGTTGTCCCTAAGAAGGGAGGTATTACTGTTGTTGAGAATCAGGATGGTGAATTGGTCCCTAGCAGGGTACAAACTGGTTGGAGAGTCTGTATTGATTATCGAAAATTGAATGCAGTTACTCGCAAGGACCATTTCCCCCTTCCCTTTATTGATCAAATTCTTGAGCGCCTTGCCGGCCGCTCCTTTTATTGCTTCTTAGATGGCTACTCATGATATTTTCAGGTACCAATAGCACCGGAGGATCAAGAAAAAACGACATTTACATGACCCTTTAGCACTTTTGCATATCGCAGAATGCCTTTTTGGCTATGTAACATACCTGGGACTTTCCAACGGTGTATGGTAATCATATTTTCTGAGTATGTAGAGCGCTTTATAGAAGTATTTATGGATTACTTCACTGTGAATGGAGATGATTTTGATACTTACTTGCTATACTAGTGCTATGATGTGCCTTGTAAGATGTGTGCACATGAATATGATAGGCTACTGAGGGCCTTGATGATTTCTTAGAGATAAGGTCTTGAGATTGAGAATAAGTCAAGCCAATGACATTAAAGAAAGGCGCTTCTCGGGAGGCAACCCGAGGTAAGTTTTAGTTATTTCAATTCCTAGTTAGCTAGTTTTCTTTTCAATAAATTAGGTTTTCCATTAGGCATTAGATAGTT
Source organism: Persicaria tinctoria (assembly GCA_037127255.1). Classification (NCBI taxonomy): domain Eukaryota; kingdom Viridiplantae; phylum Streptophyta; class Magnoliopsida; order Caryophyllales; family Polygonaceae; genus Persicaria; species Persicaria tinctoria. Next base: position 49,491,608 of record JBANSL010000001.1, on the reverse strand, counting down.
GTTTTTAGTTTTTGGATAGACTAACCTTTCAAGAAAGGTCGTCGCCTTTAACCCGCCGCAATGCTCAGATCCGACCTATAGAGACCCATCCACCACATAGTGAGTATTTCATTCATCTCTTCCTCTATGTTTTTATTTTTTGTTGTCTTTTATGTTTCATTGAGGACAATGAAAGGTTTAATTGTGGTGGAGGTATTGCATTGCATATAGATAGAGTTTGCATATCATGTTTATGTATGTTTTCATATTTATTTTTATTCATATATCACATTAAAAAAAATTCACAAAAATATCATGCATTGCATTTAGGTGTTATTAAAGATACCCATCTTGGTTTAGTTTGTCCTTTAATTTATTTTTACGATCTTATTGCATAAATCTCATGATTTGATTGAATTGCTTGAAAATGATTTTTGGAGCATGATTTGAGAATATAATTGAGCAAGTATGGTTCATAGTTGAGGTTAAATTGAAATCTAAAAAAAAATATAACCCTTGTGAGTTTGATTTTGGCCTTATAGGGACTTTACATATTATTCCCTTTTTGCTTTTATTGTGTGATTATACTCTTCATATGTTTGTTTTTCATGACCGTATTGCACATGTTTGTTACTTGTGAATTTCAAATGATTGAGGCATGTTTTCTTTAGCCATATACCTTATCTACCCTTTGCATTATCCTTTGCTTGAAGCCCATCTGAGCCTTAAAGCCTTTTTTTTTTATATAGCTCCACAAAAATATATCATAGCCAATGATTAGCCTTACCCTATCCAGGAATTAGGAGGAGAATTGGTGAAAAATCTATATGTTGGAGTTGCTTTGAGTGAAGATGATGTATGTATGGTTGTGTATTGCGAGAGGCATAGCCGAAATAAGGAAATCCTTCTTGCATAATAGAGATGACTTATTACTAGGAGCCTAAGGAGGATAAAATTCACTTAAGAGTAAAAGTCTAGTAAGCTTGGACCTAGGGAGGATAAAACTCACCTAGGGGCAAAAGTAAGCATAAAAGAAAAGAAAAGAAGTCATCATAATGAAAAAAAATGCATGAGTTGTATGGCTATTGAAATCGAAGAGTGCTTATTGATGTGTATTGGAGTTTATGTTATTGGAATGGTTTGCGAAGTATGGAAGTTTTGGTGTTGTTCTGGTTGGTTGTTGTTCCTTTTTCCCGGATTTTTAGCACCACAAGCCTAAATATTTCTCATGCCTTTTGTTCCTACTAAAGCCCCATTACAACCCTATAAAAGTCCTCATCATGTTGTTTGCAAGTGATAACTTTCACGGTGTATAGAGCATTTTGGATTGAGTTGAGAGTTGGACTTTAAAGACTAAACACATGAGAGCTTGAGTGAAACATGATAACTCCACTCCCTTGATGAAAATCGAAATAAGTTTCAAAGGCTTTGACAGTCAGTTTGTGTCAAAGGTCTTGAAGCTACAATTGTGTTGATGAAACACAAAACCTGTTCTCTATGTTATTATGCTCGAATATTAGTTTATATTATTATATGCTTCGAGATATTAAAGCATGAAGATGAGAAGGACACAATCGGAGATCATGGCTTCAAACTTTCCAAGTATAGAAGATCTCAAAGATGGCCATGATCAACCTAGCCATTGAAGAGAAGATTCTTCTTTGGAGGCGCCAATTTGTTCTCTATAAAGGAAAGGAATAAGAGAAGACAGGAACACATTCGTCGAACACAAGCATTCATACACTCAAGCCTTCAAGTGAAATCTGTCTTCGTGTGCTCTCTGCTAGTTCTTAAGAGTCTGTTATTTCATTTCAAAGTATTTGAGAGTTACACAGTGAGCTTATAGGATATATTTCAAGAGAGTGTTACACTCGAGAGTCTTGTAACTCAAGAAGTGAACACTAGGCGATTGATTCACTAACTGTAAGAGGATTGTACTAGATAGCTGAGAGAGGTGGGGCTCTTCTAGATTGGTCTAGGACTCCAAGGGAACGTGAGTTGACTAGATTGCAATTGTATAGGAGAGAGGCTTCTCGGTGAGCTATTAGGATCCTAAGTCTTGTGAATCAATAACAGCCGGTTGAATCCTAGGGTTGTGGAAGAACCCTAGGCGGGGACGTAGGCCAAGTTCGTGCCGAACCTCGTAAACAACTCATTGCGTCCTTTACTTATTGCGTTACCTTATTTCCACACTTGGTTCGAATTGTTTAACTTTGTGATTCAGGTTTTCAAAGAAAAGACTTAGTCTAATCTCAAAGGGTTTTGCACGAGCTTCAAAAGTTTTGAGACTATCTGCGAAAAACCCGCATACTCTATTCAACCCCCCTTCTAGAGTATCTTCATATTACTTTGTTATATATTATCGAACCTTTAATTGGTATCAGAGCTTTACTCACTGCTTTCGATCTAACAATCTTGTGATTTTTTATCATGTCTGGTGAAGCAAGCGGACGATTTGCACAGGGAAGGTCTACCAGTAGACCACCACTCTTTGTAGGAAACAACTTTGTCCACTGGAGATCATTGATGAAGATGTTCATTATAGATCAAGATCTGGAACTTTGGAACATTATATAGAATGGTCCGAAGGTTCCAGAGAAAGACGGACCAAATGGAACCAAAATTGCGAAGAAGGAGTCTGAATACATCCAAGCGGATCTTGAACTCGTCTCCAAAAACTACAGGGCTATCAACTTACTTTATTGTGGTCTTAGCACTGATGAGTTTAACCGTATTTCATCTTGTAGGTCAGCTAAAGAGATTTGGGACATGCTGGTCGTCACCTATGAAGGAACCAGCCAAGTAAAGGACATCAAGATCGACATCTTCCTTCGAAAGTATGAGCTTTTCAAAATGAAGTCTGATGAGTCTATCAAGGCCATGTTCACACGATTCACAGAAATCACCAAAAACCTTGACTCTCTTGGCAAAAGCTTTACGAACGTTGAAAAAGTGAGGAAGATATTGAGGTGCCTCCCAAAAGAAGAGTGGGGTCCTAAAGTAACAGTCATAGAGGAAGTCCAAGACCTCACCACGCTGCCCCTTGATGACCAGCTTGGGAAACTGATCACGCATGAGATGATCCTTAATGAAGACGATGGAGAACTTCCAATAAGCACTAAGAACTTGGCGCACAAGTCTAAGAAGGATGAGCCCAAAGATGGATCTGATTCCGAAGATGAGGATGATCCTTTTGCTCTTATCACAAGAGGTCTTGCTCGAATCCTCAAAATGAAGAAATAATTCAAAAACAAGGATGGATCATAGTCTTCTAAATTTTGAGGTAAGTCTCAATACAACAAATATGATAAGAAGACTAAACCTTTGTCCTGTTTTGAATGTGGTGAAATAGATCATCTTGTAAAAGACTGCCCTCAAAAGACGAAGAGTCAGTCCAAGAAGGGTGATAGATGGAAAAAGAAAGTCATGGTAGCAACTTGGAGTGATTCTGACTCTGACTCCGATGATGAGAAGGCCAATGCCTGTCTTATGGCCTCAGGAGATGAAGCCTACGATGAGAAGCTTGAGGTAATTGTAAGAGAACTTATGGCAAGTCCAAAAGAGGTATTATCGGAATTCCTTTCTAATATGATTGCCAATGAAGAGAAACTTATTGCCTAAATTAACACTCTTATTAAGAAAACTGTGGACCAGGAAAGAACTATTGAGGATCTGTCTATGAGGGTCAAAAATCTTGAAGCTTCTTATTTAGGTTTTGACATTAAAGTCAAGAATCTTGACTCAGAGAAATCTGAACTCAAGCAAGATCTCTCCTCTCTAAGAAGTGAACATCATGACTTAGAGAACGAGAAGATCTCCCTGAACAATAAGATTCAAGACCAACAGACAGCCCTCATAAGTTTTACCATATCCAAAGGCACTCTTGATAGGATGTTGGGTGAGCAACAAAGTTCTCTAAACAAAAGTGGTATTGGTTACAACCCGAGGTTTTTAAAGAAGCAACACATTAACACCTTTGTAAAGGCAAAAGGAAGCAGAACATCTCCTATATGTCACCACAGTGCTAGAAAGGGACATGTAAAAGAGACCTGTCCCTATAGAAGAAAGGATCCATATATCATTCACAATACATTTCCTGTTCATTTGAGAAAAGAACGGATAACGCAAGTTTGGGTCCCCAAAGGCACTATTTTACCAAATATGGTTTATCCCAATAATGGATCTAAATTTGCTTATTGGTCTAGCCACAAAGGTTGATGTTTGTTTTGTAGGAGATCGCCAAGGTGAAAGAGCAAAAATGGATTATTGATAGTGGATGCTCGAGGCATATGAGTGGAAAGAGTTCTATTTTCCATGATCTAAAGAAGAAATCCACTAGAACAATCACTCTTGGTGACAAAGAAAAGTGCGACATCGTTGGTATTGGTAGTGTTGGGAGTGATTCCAACCATAGTATTAAAAATGTTTATCTTGTGAATGGTTTGAAATATAATTTGCTTAGTGTGTCTCAATTATGTGATAGTGGTAATGATGTCGGATTTAACAAGAAAAGATGTCTAGTATGCAGAGAAGATACAGGTGAAGTTGTTCTGACTGTCTATCGTTACAACAATATATATGCTGTAAATGTTGAGCAAGTGGCACAAGGAAGCTTAACCTGTCTAAAGGCTTTGACGGACGATCCAAAGCTCTGGCACAGGAGACTCGGTCACGTGAGTCCACATACACCACAGAAGCTTGTGTTCAAATGGCTTGTAACAGGGCTACCTGAGATGGACTTCAAAGGTATTGATATGTGCAATGCATGCACACGAGGTAAACAAACACGTAGCTCTTTCAAACCCAAAAAGGTTGTAAGTTCCTCCAGACCTCTTGAACTTTTACCTATGGATTTATGTGATCCTATGCGAGTCAAATCTCCCAATGGTAAAAAGTACATGCTTGTTGTTGTTGATGATTTTTGTAGATATACTTGGGTTGCATTTTTAAAAGAAAAATCAGAGGCCTTATTTGAGTTTTCAAAATCTTGTAAGGAGTTGCAAACTTTAAGAAACGAGCCCATAATGTCTATTCGAAGTGATCATGGTAGGGAGTTTGATCAACTCCAGTTTGATTTATTTTGTGCTAAATATGGCATCTCTCATAACTTTTCTGCTCATAGGACACCTCAACAAAATGGGGTTGTGGAACGAAAGAACCGCACCCTATAGGACATGGCTAGGACTATGCTTTTAGAAAATGTATTACCTAAAACCTATTGGGCTGAAGCTGTTAACACAGCTAACTATATTTTGAATCGTTGTCTTATTCGTTCCATCTAAAAGAAAACTCCTTATGAACTTTTCAAAGGCCGCAAACCACTTATATCTTATTTTAAACCCTTTGGTTGCACTTGTTTTGTTCATAACAATGGAAAAGATAACCTTAGGAAATTTGATGCTCGTAGTGATGAAGGTATATTTCTTGGCTACTCCACAAGTAGCAAAGCTTATAGAATCTTCAATAAAAGGACCCAGTTAGTTGATGAAAGTATACATGTTATATTTGATGAATGCATTGACGTTTCTTTGAGTGAAAGTGTTGCAGATATAGATCTTAACATCCATGCAGAGAACGAAGAAGGTGATGATGCTGCCACCAAGGACACAAAGAAGAGGAACATGTAGGAACAGATGCTCAACACTGAAGAATTGGCCCAAGGTGTTGAAGATTCGTCCAAAGCCCTTGCTGTCCAATCCAACAGTGTTGAGACATCAGAAACTGTTGTAACTGAACCTAACAGGACCACGGAGTAAGATGTACCACAAATCAATCCTACTGGTGTGACGAATCAAGGAGCTGAGACTGGCAAAGAAAATTCAAATACTCCTCATCACACTCTTTAAACGCGTTCTAAACTTACATCTAGTGTTAAAACTCGTTCTAAACTTAAAGATCTTTGTGCTTTTCACGCGTTTGTTTCTCTTATAGAACCAAAGAATGTAGATGAGGCCCTTCAAGAGCCAGATTGGATCATTGCTATGCAAAGTGAGCTCAACGAATTTGAAAGGAACAAAGTCTGGACTTTGAAGCCTAGGCCAAAGCATCAACCAGTCATTGGCACACGATGGGTATTTCGAAACAAGCTAGATGAGAATGGTAAGATCGTGAGGAACAAAGCAAGGCTTGTTGCTCAAGGCTACAATCAAGAGGAAGGTATTGACTACGAGCTGACCTTTGCTCCCTTAGCCAGGCTTGAAGTCATTCGCATTTTATTGGCATTTGCATCTTTTATGAACATAAAGTTATATCAAATGGATGTGAAGTGTGCTTTTCTTAATGGTTCCTTAGAGGAAGAAGTTTATGTGGCTCAACCCCCAGGTTTAGAAAGTTCAGAATTTTCTAATCATGTTTATAAACTAGACAAAGCGCTTTATGGTTTGAAACAAGCCCCAAGAGCTTGGTATGAGCGCTTGTTAAAATATCTTTTAGAAAATGATTTTAAAAGGGGGTTGATCGACAAGACTCTTTTTATCAAGACCAAAGGAAATGACATTTTGGTTATTCAAATATATGTTGATGATATATTGTTTGGTGCTACTAACACATCTTTGTGCAAGGAATTTTCGGACATCATGTGCAGTGAATTTGAGATGAGCTTGATGGGTGAACTCAACTTCTTTTTGGGATTACAAGTTCATCAATCCAAGAAAGGGATCTTTGTCAACCAAAGCAAGTACACTAAGGATCTCTTGAAGAAGTTCAAGATGGATCAATCCAAAGCAGCCAAGACACCCATGAGCTCAATACTATCTCTAGATCAAGACAAGACTGGGAAGAGTGTCAATCAAAAGGAGTATCAAGGAATGATTGGATCTTTACTATATCTTACAGCTAGTAGAACTGACATCATGTTTAGTGTTTGTATGTGTGCTAGGTTTAAAGCTGATCCTAAAGAATCTCACCTCGTAGCTGTGAAGAGGATCTTTCGATATCTCAATGGCACAATGGAAAAGACTCAGTCTAATCCCAAAGGGTTTTGTACGAGCTTCAAAAGTCTTGAGACTATCTGCGAAAAACCGACATACTCTATTTAACCCCCCTTCTAGAGTATCTTCATATTACTTTGTTATATATTATCGAACCTTCGAAACACATTATTCCGGTTAGGTTGGATTAAATTTGCTTTTACTATTGGATCACTCATATATTTGCTAGGATATTTGTTCTCTTATTCATGGCTCCTATTGCTTGATGTTGCTTTTCTAAAACTATAGCATGAAGATCTTATTTGTGGGATGATCAATTCTATATTTGTTATTCATTGCTTGAGAACAAGCAAAAGCTTAAGTGTGGGGGAGTTTGATAGCATGCATTTAGGTAGGCATAATAGGTTGCATTTAGTTTAGTTATGATGCATGTCATGCATGGTTTAAGTACAATTTGCATATTTGCTCTTTATGTTGGTGGAGTCGGAATCTACACACTTTTATTGATTATTTCAAGTAACTGTGGATCCGAGGATGAGACATGGGTTGGTGACGAATTAGATGAGAATGTCTAGTTGATCGGAGAAGCTTACGTGAAGATCTCAAGAGGTCTTGAGAAGAAGAAGCGGACCTAAACGAAGAACAGATTTCCTGGGAAAGACAATATGCCGCGGCCACAGCATGTATGTCGCGGCCGCCGCAAGGGCCGCCGCAGCGGGATATGGGAGAAAGACTGATGCCGCGGCCGCAGCATTTTGCGTCAGCGATGAACGCTGCGTTTTGAATATTAAAAACTCTAGTTTCTAGTATTTTGTTTCATGGCCGGCTTTGGGTCATATAAAAGGCCGACTTTTAGTTATTTTTCCAAAACTTCTATTCTATTCTACGTTCTACTAGATAATTGGAGAGAGAGCGATGTTCGCCATGGCCGGCTAAACTCTCTTCGTTCTACTTGCAATTTGAAGCTTTATTTGGATTGATTGTGAGTTTCTGAATCTTGTTCCTTATTTCATATATTAAATGCTTCAACTTCTTTGTGCTTGATTGTTTATTGTTTTATTCTATCTTGTCTGGCCAACTAGTTAGATCAGTTCAATTGCTAGGGTTTTGTAGATTCCTGATTGCGAACCTTAACCCAAGTAGAAAACTTTTCCCTTTAGGGCTGATTGAACTAATTGGATAGGTAGGAAGTTGGATGTGTTGTTAAATCCCTCTTTAGGGACTGCAAATACCTTGGTTAATCTCTTAACTTAAAGCTATCAATTGGGTTAAATCCTTCTTTATGGACTGTTCGATTTATAAGGGTTTCTGGGACTGATTGGACTAGTAACTATATTAGGTCGGGACATGGGCATTCATAGGAAGAGTAAAAGGACAAGAGGAAGTTACAATATCAATTCAACTAAATAAAGTGGATAGTTGTAGGTTGAGCGATCTTCTCTAAATTGTTTTGCATCAATCTGTTTATAGTTTATTTTATTTTCTTTCTTATTTCAATCATCCAAAAACCCCCTTTCACAAATTGGTAAATACACTTTGCAAAGGAATACTTGATTCTCTGTGGGATCGACCTCTTACTTGCTTGCTATACTAGTTTGTAGGTTTGAGTTTTATTTTGATATAGTTTATGCGACTAAAAACCGTTCATCAGGTACGGATTGAGGCAGTTAGATGAGACAAGTGTCACGTCATCGCGTTCCCTTACCAACACGCTCAACATGATGGTCGCCGAAGAAAGGGGTAGTCGGACAATGACCCAAGATACCCTGCATCGTTTGCGGGAAAGAGGGTACTACTACGACTTCAGACGACCTTCGGATAACGACAACGTCTTGAGCGACCTCTTCCTAGCGCATCCTGACGGGATACGACTACTCCGAAAGTTCCATTTCGTCATCGTATTGGACAGCACGTACAAAACAAATGCGTAAGTTACTTAGTTACGATTACATTATTGCACATATAGCCAATTATAAAGTGTTGTACATGTAACATATTTACACTTGCAGATATGGGATTCCATTGTGCGAGGTGGTCGGGTTCACACCCTCAGGCAAGACTTACTGCATCGCCTATGCCTTCATGTCGCACGGGAACCAAGACACATACGCCTGGGTGTTGCGTTAGCTTCAGATCTTGCTTTGGACGGTTCAACCTCAAGCTATTATGACTGATCAGAAGCTAGGTCTCTAGGTGGCGCTAAATGTTTTCTTCCCCAACGTCCAGCATCTCCTTTGCTGGTTACACGTGACGAGAAGATGCGAGGAAGCTGCTCTAAACATCACAAAGAATTTAAACCACGCTGGCACCTTCAAGGGCAACTGTTGGGGGTTGTTCCAATCGAGGTCGGAGGAATCATTCAACCGCCGTCGTTGGGCGCTACATGCTGCATGGCACCTATTCCCAGGTGTGATGGCGTATTTAGAGGTGGTGTGGCTTCCGTACACCAGGAACATCGTACGATGCTACATAGATAATGTCTTCTATCTTGGCACCCGTACGACAAACAGGTACACCTTACTTCATATCTCCCATTACAATATGATATGACATCAAACATTTAGTGGTATGCACTTCAATGTGTACAGAGTTGAGGGTCAACACATGGTTCTGAAGGAGGCACTGCACTCATCGACTGGTGACTTTTGCATCGCGATCGATGCAATCCATAGAGTCAACGATTGTCAACTGCATGAGCTGCAGACTGCTTTGGAGATGGACCGCTACAAATGGCCAACAGCGGCGCATAAAGTCAACCTCTTTGATGAGGTAAAGACTTTAATCTCCAAAAAGTGCTTCGATTATCTGTATAAGATATGGCAGGATGTCGTGAACCAAAACATTCTTCCGGAATGCACGGACCGACATTGGAGGGTTCGTTACGGGATCCCTGGTGTCCATGAGATTCAGGCATACGTCAACTCCGATACAACGATACCCGCCGAGGAAATCCACCCTTTCTGGATAGATTTGTCATGGACTGACATCGACAACACCCCACTATCGTATGAGTTGTCATCTTCATACACGACTTCCAACGATGTATGCGACGATGAGCTCCGCCCACCCTCATCTGCAAGCGTCCGAAGGAAAGGGATGCCTCGGGGGTCGAGGAATGCCTACAGAACCAACATGTTGCCATACGAGGAGCTAAGGGAAAGATTTGAGAGAGTTCAACTGGGGTCAAAACAACATGCTGCTCGAAATGCTGCTCGACATCGTCCACAAGCGACCTCCACTCGGCGTGGACGTGATGATGTGTTCGGAGGGTTCAACTGGGGTCAAACCAACATTGATCCCTTCATGCTCGGTCATATTGAGGATGTGAGGGACACAATTGGAGATGGTCATTGTGGCTACCGTGCTTTGGCATCATTGACATCACTGATCGGCGAGTCTACTTTCCCAGAACTCAAAACGTTATTATGCAATCACTTGGAGGATCACGCTGATCTATAAGCCGATTTTTATATAGGAGGGTACCCATTCCAGCAGTTCGTCAACTACCAGAGATGGGCGGGACCTGTGCATGGTGATAGGAGACGGTGGATAGAGCTACCCATCATGGGTTTAGTATTTGCAACGGTATATAATATTCCTCTCGTCGTCCTAGCTTGGCATCATCCGTTCACATGTCTCCCCATGACTTCGCCGCTACCTGCTAACAACCCTCAATCAGCAACCCTTGGTTTAGCCTGCATCGGAAACCAAGACCATTTTGTCGCGGTACGACTTCAAACGTCTTATTTTATTACCTATTCTTGCTTTTCATCTATATGTCAATAGTCTAACTCTAATTTTCCGTTCTCATAGATCTGGTTGCGTCCTAACGTTCCTATTCCGCCGCCTCCGCCAGAATAGGTCGCACATCATCAACCGAGGGTCGAAGGATAAGATGCTTCATTTCAAGCTCAATTTGAGAGATTTTCTTAATTGTAGTAGTAAAGTGCAGAAATGCTTCATTTGAAGGCATTCCTTGATGCTGAATTTCGAAATAAAGACCTGGTAAATTTGAGTTTCTTCTTGGGGATTGAATTCATCAAGGTCCCTGATGGATTGCTCTTAAGCCAGCAACGTTTTGTAAACGAATTGCTCGCTGATTTTCCATGTGCAGGCTCTTCTGTGGTTAGTCCGTTAGAACCACATATACAACTCACACCTGATGATGGTGAGTTACTTGAGGATCCCTCTTCCTACCAACGTCTAGTAGGAAAATTGAATTTTCTAGTCCATACACGTCCCGATTTGGCGTTCACTGTTCAGTTCTTGAGTCAGTTCTTTCAAGCACCTCGCACTGCTCACATGAGGCTGCTAATCATACTTTGTGTTATTTGAAGGGAACTGCCACTAAAGGCTTGTTGCTCACCAAGTCTTCAGATTTCACTCTCCGAGCATATTGTGATGTTGATTGGGCCACCTGCCCCTTCTCCAGGCGATCTATTTGGGTATGTAATTTTTCTGGGAGAAACTTTTAGAAAGGCTCATTTCACTCCACCATGTTTCTGCTCAAGCTCAATTGGCGAATTTTCTTACTAAGAATGTCCCTGATGCCATCTGAGACCTCTGCCGAACCAGATTGGGGTAGTGGTGCCATCTATTCGGATTTGTTACAACGGTTTCGGGTTTAGTAAGCCTTGTATAAGAATTGGGCCTAATTTGGTTTGCTTGATTGGTTTGGGCCAGATCTGCTATAAATACAGATTGTAATTCATTTTGTGAAGCAATGAACATTTCTCACAAAAACACAAAAAACTTTCCCTCCAAAACTCTCTCTTTCCATCGTCTTCCTCATTTCATCAGTTATAGAAACGAACTCGAATCTGGGATCACAGATGAAATCCAACACACGTCCTGCCCAAAAACCACATGACTCCAGCTACCAAGCCACCAGGGCAATGATAAAACCTTGAATGGAGTGCGAAATTTTGGGTTTTGAGATTTTTTGGGGTTCAGAGAATCCACCCGACGCGTCGATATAGCAGCAGAAGGGGGTTTGAAGCAAGAATTAGAAGGAACCCGACAGATTTCGGGTTCAACTAGATTGGCGAAGGGCAAAAATACCAGCAGCAGCAACACCTAATCGAGGCCGAGAAAACTAGCTTCGCCCCCAATGGGAGTTCAAATGCACAGAGATAGAGAGAAATCTGACCGACGCCAGCAAGATTCAAACCGGATTTAAGCAAAGAAGAGGGGATTTAGAGAGAGTAAGGATGAATCGAAAAGTTGTTTGGAAATAGGTTGAAGATGGAAGGAATTAGGGGCGCGTGGTTCTCGGGCTCCCTGGGGAGAGTTTCCGGTTCTTATTTACAATAATACATAACTAATTACGGAGTAGTACGTAATTACTCGTATACACCATATAATACAATGTGCGAAAATTCGAGTAAAGCAGATTCAAACACAATCACTAGCTTCCACGTACTGAAATATAATACAATGTGCGAAAATTCGAATGTGAAGGTTCGTTCAGTGCTTAAAAATGCCATGATGACCATGTCCGTGACGGTGGCCGTGCCCATGGTGGCTATAATGGCCATGATGAGGGCGTTGATGTTGATGGCCGCCTTGGAAGAGGTGGTGGAACCCATAAGCAGCCGCAGCCCCGGCTGCACCACCTGCCAACAACTAGGCGTGGCCACGGGTCAGACCCGGCGGGTCGAACCCGTCGACCCGTCGGGTCAAGGGTCGGGGAAGGGCGACCCGAACCCTAACCCGGGAATTCCACGGGTTGGCGGGTTAGGGTCGACCCGTTGACCCGTTGACCCGCCGGGTTGACCCGTTGACCCGGCGGATTCCCCAATTTTAAAAAAAAATTATTTTTTTTAATATTTTTGACTAAATTTTTTTTTAAAAAAATGATAGGTAAAGACTTTTTTCTACATATCACTTTTTATATCCATTTCATTTGAATATGAAGTGGAAAAAAACATGAGAAATTTTATATTTCTATAAAACTTCCTTTATCCATTACAATATAAATGTAAGGATATAAAACTTCTCAAACTTTAATTTACTTCATTTCAATATAAGAAATAAAGCTTAAAGTAAAGAGTAAGGGCTAAGGGAGGATGGAGTACACATATATATACATCCATCCCTTCTCATTCTAACTCTCAACTTTCAATGTGGGACAAGAGTCTTGTCCCACATTGAAAGTTGAGAGAATAGGAGATGTCTTCCAAATCTATAAAAAGGGAAGGGTGATAGTGCTTTTGACCCACATTGCACATTGCAAACTAGTATATGTTTATATATTATGAATTATTCTAAGAATAATATACATAATAATTATTATAAACATAAAAAAATTATTTTTTTCAAAAAAAAAAAATTGGGATGGCGGGTTGACCTGGCGGGTCGACCCGCCGGGTCATCGGGTTCAAAACCCCTGACCCTAACCCTAACCCGCAACCTGCCCCCACCCGTTGACCCGGACCCGCCGGGTCAACCACCCGCCGGGTCATTGACCCGTACGACCCGTCGGGTCACGGGTCGACCCGTAACCCGTGGCCACCCCTACCAACAACGACCCCATGTTGTTGTGGCTCGACGGCCTTCCTGCCCCTGCACCATATCGGCATCCCACCATCAAAATTCGTCATATCCATCAAATGGTCGATCGCGATAAACATCCCGTATATATACACACGTTTGTCAATATATATCTTAGATGGATGAGCATCCAAACTAGTAATATAATTAATTAAATTAAGCAAAACGATTATCAAACACACGTATATATATATACACAAACACAAACACAAATACCAGGTGTGTTATATGGAGGAGCTATAGGATATGGAGCTGCGACGGGTGGATAGCCACAAGCCGAGCTCGAGGGAGGCGGGTAAGCAAGAGGAGGACATCCTCCAAAGGGCGGATACGGGGGCGGAGGATATTGGTATCCGCCATGGGGACATCCCTGTGGAGGGTATCCTTGAGGAGGCGGATAGGCGTACCCTCCCGGCTTCCCCCCTCCGCCCATCCCGAACCTCGCAAGACTCGACAACAGGCCTTTGTCAGTTGCACTTCCATCGACTTTCTCGTTCCTTTCCATATATGTATATGTTCTTTTTAGCTAAAATGTATGACTGATGAGAACTACAACGTACACTTGAAATATATAGACTTAATAGAGCTTTATGTATTTGGAAAACAATGGATTGCTTGGATTTATTTAGTGGAATCATGACTTATGGACGAAGAAAAATGGCATAGTACGTTCATATCATGACTAAAATTATAAACAGTTTGTCCAGTAAGGACTTTCTGTAATCACACCACAAAATTATATATTTAGGGTATAATTTTAGGTGATTTTGGTAAAGGGTCTTTTTTTAATATTCAATTAGGCACCTAGCCCCTAAATCAATTTAATTAGTTTTGTCCTAGACCCCTTCCCAATAGGATGGGTTGGTCAACGATCAATCGTTGATCGGTCAACGTTTACCGTTGACCGTTCAACGTTGACCAACCCATTTTGATGCCAACTTTTTTCTTTTTTTTTGATGTCAACTTTTTTTTTTAGTGATGTCATATTTTACCGTTTTGATGCCAAAATTTTACTATATTTTATTTTCACTTTGATGCCACTTTTTTATGTCAATTTTTTGATAATATTTTTTTTACCGTGATGCCATATTTTTGATGATATTTTTTCAAAGTAGTATTTTTGATGACATTTTTGGCATCAATGGTCAACGTGACATTAGAGTAAACAAAAAATGTCATCAAAGTTTAAAAAAAGTGTCATCCAATAATTTAATTAGAAAAGTGGCATCAGAGTGAAAATAAAATGTAATAAAATTTTGGCATCAAAACGGTAAAATATGACATCACAAAAAATGTCATCAATGTTTTAAAAAAGTGGCATTAAAAAAAGTTATCCAATCATTTCATTAGAAAAGTGACAATAAGGTGACAATATTTTGATTCCACGTTTTAAGCTCTTATGCCATCAATTATATAAAATTGTCACCACAAAATGTTGGCATCAAAACGGTAAAATATGACATCATTAAAAAAAAAAAAGTTGGCAACAAAAATTAAAAAAAAAAAAAAAAAGTTGGCATCAAAATGGGTTGACCGGTCAACGGTCAACGTTGATCGGTCAACGGTCAACGTTGATCGGTCAACGGTCAACGTTGACCATTGACTGTTTAAGAAGGCTTAGCATGCTAAAAAAACAATTAATGGGCCTTTCTAAGCTAAAAAAACAATTAATGGGTCTATCTAGCTAACCAAATATGCTTAAAGGTCCATTTGAACAAAATCCCTCTATAATTTTACTTCAAAAAAATTAAAATTTATATTAATATTTTAAACACTTATATTTACATGTGTATAAAATTTTATTATGAAATAATAAGTTTGAAAAATATAATGTATATAATTAAAAGAATGAGTATATTAGTTTATATTTTTTTTAAGCAAATTTTTTCACGATA
Source organism: Persicaria tinctoria (assembly GCA_037127255.1). Taxonomy (NCBI): domain Eukaryota; kingdom Viridiplantae; phylum Streptophyta; class Magnoliopsida; order Caryophyllales; family Polygonaceae; genus Persicaria; species Persicaria tinctoria. Next base: position 49,476,253 of record JBANSL010000001.1, on the reverse strand, counting down.
AAAATTTATAAACACGTAAATATAAGTGTATGAAATACAAATATATATTTTTATTTTTTTTAAGTCAGCCAACCCAAGTTTTACAAAAATAGAATAATACGTAAAAAAATATTTAAAAAATAATTAAAATTATTTATTTATTTATTAAATTAAAGGTTTTGTTAATAAAAATTATGTGTATGAGAAACTTTTAGCCTATCTAAGTCACCCGAATTTTAATTTCTTATTCTGTGCTTGGTCTAATGATTCGTAGGTTACATGCTTTATTAATTAGATACCAAAATTTGAAAGGAAGAATTTTATAAATATATATTTCAATATTTTGGTAAATATATATTATAAATTTAGTGAAATATTTCCCAAGGTATCATGTTTACTTATATTTTGAAAATATAGATTACAAAATTGCAATTACAAACTATCGTCACACAACTTTGCTTTTTGAAACTGGACATACAAATAAAAACAAAGTTTGTTTGTTTATTATGATAGTCATACCAACATAATTAAATTAATGGAGTACATATATATGGAAAACTTATGATTTTGGGTTAGGAGTTAGGAAGCCTATGGATTGGGATGAATATTTTATAAAACAAATTTTCTATCCTATATTCTAAGGGCATAGGATAAGCAACTCATATTGGGAAAAATTCTCTATATTTGAATGCATAGACTCTATAAAAGCATTATTAAAAATGACTAAAATCATTTAAATTTGAAAAATCTTTCTATTTGTAGTCTCTTATCCTATGCCCTTGGGCCATATGATAGAAAAATCATTTATCAAATATTAATATCTTTCTAAATTAATAACCTCCAACTTTAATGAATCGAATCCAATTATGTAAGTTTAATCAATCTTGCGGAATCTAATTGAGCAATATTATTGAAAAAATCAAATGGAAATAAAATTTTACAAAAATTATATAATCTCATATAATAAAACTAAATGTCTAACTATATAAAAAAAAAACATGTTTAATTTATTACCACTCTCATATAATCAACATGGTTATCTCATCTCATAATTACTTCTACAAGATGAGGCCAAACTCAATCATCAAGATCACGAATTCAAAAAACCTAATAATAAGATTGAACTGAGTGGCCAATGTGGAGGAGGAAGTCACAATCAGAGGAGGAATGGGCGATGAGGAGGATGGGTTGGTCGGATGATGTCCAAGCGGGAAGAGGAGGAGGAAGACGAGGGCAATAAGAATATGGTAGTTGAGGAGGAAGTAAAAGTTGTTGTAGAGGAGTCAGGGACTCGGGGAGGTGTTGTTGGTGAGGATTCTTATTGTGGAAAGGCAGAGCCGATGGATCAATGGCGGTTTATAGCATGGATATGGATTAATATCTAGTATCAATGGGTTTTTTCTGGTTAGGTATGGTTTAATCCTTAAAAGGAACTGATATTATGTCAATAGTTTTTATAAAGTTTAGAAGAAGATAGAAACATCTCAGTTGAGTAAATAGTGTGAGAAGTGGTTTGAGTTGTTCAATTTTTAAATGTTCATAATTTTTTGCTCGAGTGTATTTTACACACACACGCATAATATATGGACATTACAGAAAATCAACCTCCAAACATATATGTTTTCAAAGAAAAAACCATTCTCGGGGCCAAACAACGCACCATCACGTGCTTGCGAAAATCCCATCCCCAAACCCTAGGTGTAGATCCTCCGCCCTCCAATCTTCATCTTCTTCATCAAAATAGCATGTAAGTCAGGTTGATTCTAGTCTCTTGAATCCTTTTATCCCTCTTTCGACCTCCAATCTGGGGTTTCGGCATTTCCTGCTTCTGGTTCTACTTCAGTGCCCTCTCGCACATCGTCTTCTTCATATCTCCTTCGACGTCTTCTTTAAATGTTCATCTGCAGGGGGATTATCTCTCTTGCTATTTGTGTGGCCTTCACTTTCAACCTTTTTTTCCAATAAATTCTTCCAATTATGCTCATTTGAACACATTTTCTTTTGCTAAAATCCCCTTTGAGGGCTACATAAATCACATATTGCACAAGCATCCCTCTTCACCATCGGCTGATAGAAAATTCCTTCAACACCTTGGTATTCAATCTCAGTTTCAATTAATACATTATCTTCCATATAGGTACTTAATTAATCATATTATTAGACAATATTCTTATTACAAAGTTAAACTAACAAAGATTTTAACATACTGATTTGGTAAAACATATCATCACCCTTTCTATAAACAAAAGGTAGTACATATCAATCTAATAATCTAGGTTATGTCCGGAATCAAAGACAAATTACCGTGAGTAGATGTGATTTACAAAAAAAAACCTTTCATGCTTTATGACAATAATAGACTGCACAAAAAAAGATGAGTTAAGCAATTACATGTTTCTCCTTAACTCAAAAGAACCTGTTAAATAAAAGTCAGCTTTTGGAACTGTAGGGGGATGGGAAAAAAAATTGTTTTGGAATAATATTCATACATGGTGTATAAATGAACATATTCAAATACTAGCACTAGCATAAATAAAAACGGATAAAATCCCCGAAGAAAAGCAATGGAAGAGTGCGGGCTTTGAGAATGCAGTTTGGTCGCCAGCAGTTGGTTGATCAGGTGGAATAGGGGTTTTGTGGAAATCTTACCAGATAACACGTGAATAAGGTACAGTAGAAATCCACCTACCTAGGATCATTGTGATCAAATATATAAATCTAAATGATAACTTCTCGGCCATGATTTGATTTGTTGATACTCCACCATACCTGAGTGGAAAAAAATCCTTTTGGAATCAAATTACGTTTTTTTTTCAAAATTGTCACCACTCTTGCATCATTATGGGAGATCTCAATGAGATTAGTTGCTTTGCAGATAAATTAGGAGGTGCGACAACCAATCCAACTCGATTTAGACAACTCAATCGTTTTAAAAATGACTGCCCACGAATTGATATCCCAGCTTTTGGTAACCCTTTAACTTGGCGTAAAAGGGTGGATGGGCCCTAGAATATCAAAGAAAAGCTGGGTAGGGTGCTTGTCCAACACCAGATCTTACAACAATTTCCAGTTTTAAGCACATGGAATGGTGTGTTTTCGTCTTCTGATCATTGTTCTATTGTAGTCGATATGTGTAACCAAACTACTCACAAAGCGACACCTTTCAAATTTGAAAATAATTGAAAAGACTTTAGAAGTATTGTCAAACAGGCTTGGAGAGCGTTGTGCCTAGGCTCAACAATGTTCCAATTGATGTTTAAAACTAAATTGTTAAAGAAAAAAGTAAAAGAATGGAATACATTTGGCAATATCTTCATGCAACTCCAAGAGCTTGTAAATCGGTTGTTACAAATTCAATCTAGTAATTCAGGTCTAGGAATGAACGGTGATGAAAATGCTCATAGGCAATCGAACTTAATAAAGAAAAAGGATGAGCTTCTTCTCTTTCAAAGAAACTATTGGAATCAAAGATCTAAAACAAAACATATTAAACTCACAAATACAAATACTTCCTACTTCCACAAGGTGGCAACAGGCAGAAGAAATAAAAAAATCATTCACTCCATAACCACATCTGAATGTACCCAAATAATGAGAGAGGAAAATATCAGACATGAAATTAGGAGAGATTATGAGAAACGATTTTAGCAAGAACAAATGAATTCAGCAACACAATTGTCGTTATTAGAATTGATCAATCCAGCTATTTCTCGTTAGGAATAAACAAATCACCTAGTCCTGACGGTATGACAGAAGAGTTCTATAAGACTTATTGGGACTTTGTTGAAGCTAGTGTAACGCGAGCGATAAAATGTTTTTTCCAATCTGGGAAAATGTTGAGACAGATTAGTCACACATTCATTACACTATTACCGAAATGTGAAAACCCTTCAACAACTCTACATTATTGACCAATTAGCCTTTGCACGACAATATATAAGATCATATCGAAAATTTTGACAATGAGACTGAAGAAAATCATAGGAAAACTTATCTACCTCTTACAGGGTGCCTTCGTATTGGATAGATCTATCCAAGACAACATGTTTATTGCACACGAGATTTTTCATTCCTTTAGGAGTAGAAGAGGTTCCTATGGGTGGGTAACCATGAAACTTGATATGGAAAAAGCATACGATAAAGTAGACTGTAATTTCATACAATTAGTTTTAAACAAGTTCGAGTTCCATCAAACATTTGTCAGGTGGATTATGGAATGCATATCTACGGTATCCTTTTCTGTCCTTGTTAATAATGGTCCAACAGATATCTTCAAACCATCACGGGTTATCCGTCATGAGGACCCATTATCACCATTCTTATTCATTATTGGGGCTTATTGAAGTACTAGCCCCAATAAAGTCCTCTTGGTAATTGATTGCATAGTTATATAAGAATGAATTTGGAAATTACTCCATTTCCCCGGATTATTAGCACCACATTGCCAAAAATTGTCCACCTTAAGCCTTTTACCTTTTTCTTCACCATGAGCTTACATAAAGTCCTCATGATTACTGTTGCTTTGTCACATGAACGTTTTTGTATAACCTTCCATTTATGAGTAGATGTTGCTTTTATAGCACATGTATGGATTTGTGGCATTAATACCTTTTCGATGATGGTAATTGATTGCAGGGTTATATAAGAATGAATCTTTGATGTTCAGAATTTAATTTCTTCCCCTGAATGATCATCCAAGTTATTGCTTGGGGACAAGCAAGCTTAATTAAGTATGGGGTGATTTGATGTCTATGTTTTATGCCATGTTTTTATATCTATTTCAGCTTCTTATTCCATCATTTTATATATTCTGGGTTAGAAAAGTACAAAATCTATGTAGTTTATGCTTATTTGCAAAATTATGGAGTCTACACTAGCTTCTATTTAATTTCGCAGAATTCGGACGCACTTTGGAGCTTAAAGGAAACTCATGAAGAAGCTAAGGATGGTGCCGCTAGAGAAAAGACCATATTTCGACATCCATCATTCTGAATCAAGCACTGATGTCTTCATGAAAGTTGTAGCCCTCGAAAAGAGTTTTCTAACGCATACTCATATGCGTCAATCCGGGGAACGAGGACTCGAGAAAGTGCGTTTCAAGAACAGAGCAGAATGCTGAGAGCTGACACACCTACTCGACGTCGACCAAAGCTCCTCGACGCCGACTACAGCTGGGAGCAAAGACTGATCGAGGACGGAAGACGGACACAACTCGAGTTCGACTGTCCTCGACGTCGAGTACACATCCTCGACGTTGACCACACCTGGAACCGTACCCAAGCTACGAAGAGAATCCGAGATCGACGAGTTATCCTCGACGTCGACCAAACCTCCTCGACATCGACCAGACTATTTTGGGGCCACAAGTCCGTTGGGCCAATCCGAGCATATGTGGATTACTTGGGTATGAAGCAAGGCCGGATCATCCATGATTCTATCAAGATCTATCTATGAAAGGAAGGATTTATCTACTACATGAAGATTTAGATATTTTCCTTTTAGGATTAATGTTTCTTTTATCTAAAATTATATCTTTAGGACTAGATGGAGATTTATGTCCTTGGATAGCAAGGATTAAAGCCTATAAATAAATCCCATGGGTCTAGTTTTTATTCATTCCAATTCCAAGCTAGAGAGAACACAAGTAGATAGAGAGAGAGTGGAGGCCGAGAGGAGTAGAGGAGCGAGAGCAATTTGGCTTCGATCGGTTGTAAGTTTTGGTTTATTTTAATGCAAGTAGTTATTTCTCTTTTATTATTGATGTCTTTTGCTATGATGAAGAGCGAGTAGTCCACCCACTTCTAGGGTTGGGGTGAGCCCATCGATAGCCAAGCGTGTTTGAGGTAAAGATTTGACCTTTGTTGTGTTTTGATCATTCAGTCCCTTTTATATGTTTATTACCTTTTCAATAGAGATTCAGGTTAACCACTTGGATTATAAACATAGAATTGGTTGATACAATTAGGGTTTCTTGAGAGAGTTGTCTAATTGTTGGAAAAGGCAAAAGCTTGATCCTTTGATGTGATTGCATGATTATTCCTCTTATTCCTGCCTTATGCATGTTTGGTTATCGTTGTCGCAAACCTCGATCTTGTAAGTTTTCTTTTACATTGTTTAAATCGAAATTGGCAATTTATTTTCGTTACTGTTTTCTCCTCGACGTCGACCACATCTCCTCGACGCCGACTACTGATTCTCGATCAAGCAAGATCGCTCTCATTTATGTCTCTGCAGGTTACTCGAAATCGACAAAGGTTCCTCGAAGTCGACCAAATCTCCTCGACGTCGAGTAGCTTCCTCGAGATCGACCAACACCAGTGACTTTGCTTGCTCGGATTCGACTGTGCCTAACCCCTGTCGACCACCCTTGGTCGAGGTCGAGTATTATGGAGTCGACTTCTGCCCGTGAGATTCATCCGCTACCTGAGATCCGCTGACCAACTTCCTCGAGGATCGATCCTGACTTCCTGTTGCTACATCGGGAGGAAGTCTTGTAATTATTTGCATGGGGAAGATCTGGTTTGATTTATTTTATTATATTTTGAACTCGATTTCCTCCTACAACAAATTGGCGCCGTTCCGGGGAAGCAATCATTCGCGCCTTAGGATGTTAGATCTCACATTTTCCTTGCTTGTCCCCAAGAAAAATTCGATATTCAAAATCTTGCTTGTCCCCATACTTAAACCTTGCTTGTCCCCAAGCAAAATTCGATATTCAAAATCACAAGTGCAAGAAACATTCAACAATCTCAGCTCATCCGATGCTTGAAAATACAAACTTTTGCTCAATTCACATAAACGCATGCCATCCTTGCTAAGTCATCATCATTGATCTAGAAAAATGCAATCATCAACCCCTAAACCTCACATGGAATATCTTTAGTGAATCACACTCACTCAAATGTGTTTAGAGGGATCAATTTCGCTCGGTCTCACGATGATGTTAATCAACCACAAACTTGCACAGCGTTCTAGATATTCACCACCCACACATGTATATGACTAAAATCAAGAGGTCTTTATACGGTTGTAATGGGGCCATGGTAAGACATAGAGGGAAAGACGGTATTTTTGGAATTGTGGTGCTAAAATCCGGGACTTAGACCATCTAAACTCAGGCACCATTTTCATATGAAAACACTCCACCTCTTATCTTACATTGACACACCAAAACATAAACAATGAAGCTCACTCTTGGCTCTTCTCTCTTTATTGTTCTACACTTGCATTCTTTTATTGCACATTAGTGATGAACTAGCCTTTTCATTTCAAACTTCTTCTTTCATTTTTCTTTAGAACCATTTTTTTCATTTTTTTTTCTTTCTTTCACTTTGGCTAGTACACATCAATATCAAAACAACTCTTCCATTTCTTATCCATACTCAACATTCAATTTTTCAACAACCATCACACTCCACAAACCATCACTACTCATGGTCCTAACTCCTGGATGGGTAATAGGCTTAATAATAAGGCTCGGGATGTTTTGAGGAGCTACCAAAAATAGGCAATTAGAGGCTCAATGGGCTGTCAAGCAGAGGATTAGTATAGGACAAGGAAAAAGAAGGCAAAATAGGCTTAGAAACAAATATCATGCCTCTATCACATCAAAGTCATGCATATGCACAAAATAGCTTCAACCCAGATTCTAATGCAAGTTCAAGAGATTAAGCAATCATGTGAGTGACTCTCAATATGGTATAAGAGGACTCAAGTTATGTCCTTTTAGGCTCCATCCATTAGGGTGGTTGCTTAGTAGGCTGAATTATGCATGATTTTCATCAATGACTCCTAAGCTAGGCAATTCATCCATGCAAACTGAGCTTAACACATAAATCAAGAGCAACTTTGAGCTTCCTAGATCATCAACATATCATTGTGAATTCTTTAAAAACATGGGGATTTATCACACACACTAGCCAAACATAGATGGAAAAGAAAAAAAAAACTGAGAATATAAAAATAAAAGTGCAGAATGCAAGTGGAAATGCAATGAAAATGCAATGCAATGAGGACTATATATACAATGCAAATGCATGCACACCCCACCCCATACTTAACTCCTACATTGTCCTCAATGTGTAAATCAATCAAGGAAGAGATGTGAATACTCACAATTTTAACGTGTAGAACGGGTGTCTTGAAGGTGGCCAAGCCAAAGCCATATGTGTCGAAAACTGAACCAAGGCAAACAACACCAACAAAATAACAAAACTCGGCAAGATGGGGGTTAGTAGATAGGTGTCAAACACCTTCAATTCAGCTCAAAACACAAACAATATTCTCAATATAGCGCACTCTCCACCCCATACTTGCACTTTTGCAAATCAACCTCAAAAAAAAAAAAAAACTAAAAATAAAGAAAATATACCTCGGGTTGCCTCCCGAGAAGCGCTAGTTTAAGGTCTGAAGCCGACCTTCCATTACCTTCGATTTCTTGGGTCAAGGTGGTTGAATGGAAACAACCTCCTTGGTCGGATCTACGTCGGAGTATTCCTTTAGTCTTTGTCCATTCACCTTAAACTCGCCAGTCCGTTTGCTCCATACCTTAACAACTCCATGGGGATGCATTCCTTTGAACTTGAAGGGGGCGCTCCACCTTCATATCAGCTTCCCTAGAGCCATTTTTAGCCTTGAGTGGAAAAGTAGCACCAAATCACCTTCTTGAACTTTTTCGGGAGGTCTTCCTTTAGCTTCACCCATAGAGACTCCGTCATATACCTGCAAAACAGATTTGGGATCCTCCACAAAGACTGTCAAATCTCGAGGTACATCAGCAAGTAACTCCTTTGCAGCACCATTGACCACACTTTTTGTTAGAGAAAACTCTGGAGGGTCTCGATTGACCACTTCTTTCATGGCAGCATAGCTGCAACATCAATCCTGCAACACGTAGATTCAACAACAGGTGGTTCTAAAGGTTTAGGGAGGTTAAATTCAACCTTCTCATCCCCTATCTCAAAAGAGAGGGTCCCTTTTCGTACATCAATTAGAGCCCCTGCAGTGGCCAAGAAAGGCCTTCCAAGAATGATAGGAATGGAGGTGTTGGCATCCATATCCAATACAACAAAGTCCACTGGTACGAAAAACTTACCCACCTTAATAGGAACATTCTCTAAAACACCAACTGGGTGGGCAATAAACCCGTTCGCCATGATCAACTGCATCCTAACCGGTCTAGGCTCTCATAGACCGAGTTTCTTGCAAATTGAGAGAGGAAGCCAACTAGCACTAGCTCCCAAATCACATAAAGCTTTAAACTCAGGACTATGACCAAAGTAAATAGGGACAACGAAACTACTTGGGTCCTCTAGCTTAGGTGGTAGCTTGTTGTCAATCAAGGCGCTGCACTCCTTGGTAAGAAATACCGCTTGGCACTCATCGAGCTTCCTCTTGTTAGAGAGGATCTCCTTCAGAAACTTCATATAGGATGGCATTTGGGTCAAAACATCGGTGAACGGAATATTGACGTAGAGCTTCTTCAACCCCTCCAAAAACTTTCTAAATTGCGTCTCGGATTGAGATTGAGCTTTTCTTTGTGGAAACAGAAGCGGTGGCTTGTAAGGAGGCGGCGGCACATATGGCGAATCTTTCACCGGTTCAGGTGCCTTTTCCATTTCAGCTTCAACTCTGTTCTTAGTCTCTTTCGGTGCTACAGGTGTCAAATCTTCCAGTTGCTTGCCGCTTCTCAAAGATACAGCAGAAATCTGTACCTTGGGATTCTCTTCAGTACGTAGGGCTGGAAATCACCCGTGGGTGACCGACTCACCCGACCCACCCGACCCGATTATACGGGTGAAAACCCGAAAAAAACCGGGTGATGGATGGATGATGGGTGGGTGAAACGGGTGATGGGTGATATGTTTTTCACCCATTACCCGACCCATCACCCGACCCATTACCCGACCCGCTTAACCACCCGCTAACCCACACGATTATTTTTAAAAAAATCATAGTTTATAAAAAATATAGTCTAACATAACTACATATTTTTCATTTTTTTAATTCTAGCTTCTCTATTCTCTAATTGTTTTTGTGCACAAAAAAACTAAAAGAATATAAAGTTATTTTATTTAACCCCTCATCACATCTTAAAAAAAAATATTTGTTTTGCATACACTACTAGAATGTTAGCAATTTCGCTCATTTCAATGTCTTAACATTTAGTGTGTTAAGACATGATTTAACAAATTGTTTTTTTTTAACTACGAGTTTAGTAACGGAGTATTAAACTTTTAATGCTAACTTTGTAAGATGAGAATAATGATATAATGTATAAATAAATCTTTTATACAATTAATAAGATTTCCACGTTGACGTGGTTTGTGAAATTATCAAATATGATCGATTTCTAAGTAAGTCTTATGACTCTTTTTCTTTTAATTTACTTCACCCGATTACCCACTCGACCCACCCGATTCACCCGACGGATCGGGTGATGGGTGAACTATTAGACAGACAGGTGATGACTCGGGTGAATTTATTTTGTGACGGGTCGGGTGGAAAAATGGCTCCACCCATCCATCAACCGACCCATTTCCACCCTTATCAGTACGCCGAGGAAACTGACAAGCGGGCCTAGCAGTGTTATTAGCCTGCTGAGCTACTTGAGTCTCAAGAGTCTTCTGACCTCTACTAAGATTATGTACTTCACCTGCTAAGTTCTGAACGGTTCCCATAAGTTGTTCCATCATTAACTCCATCTTTTCCTTCTGTGGTGGGGGTTTTGGAGGAAATCCAGGTGGTGATCCTTCTGCAGCTTGTCTGTTAGCATAAGAGAAACCGGGGTGATCCCTCACTCAGGGATTGTAGTTGTTGAAGTTCATATTGTAACCCTGGCCTCTATTCAAATTTCCCATGGAGTTGACTTCCTCATCCTGACTCCCGATACCTTGGGACGCGTAGATATGACAATCCGAAATAGTGTGATCTTGAGATCCACAGAACTGACATGGAACCGGTCTAGATCCTGCAACACTCACCTCCTTGGTAGACAAGGACTTCTCCCTAACTGAGGCTAGACGTTTAATTTCCGCAGCCAATGAGTCATATCTAGCATCCTTGTAAGTTGCAGCATCCACCTCATAGATCTCTACACCCCTTTTGACAGTAGAGAGCACCCTAGGTTGCGAGTATTTCCCACATCTCTTAGTTGTCTTCTCGATGAACGCCCAATCATCTTCAGCTCCCATTTCCAAAAATTCTCCTTCAGATGAGGAGTCAATAAGGAATCTAGTGTTGTCACTGATAGCCTTGTAGAAAATCTCTAACAGATTCAGCTTTGATATCCCATGGTGAGGACACTCAAACAAAAGATCCTTGAATCTCTCCCATGATTCATGGATGTTCTCCCCATCTCCAACCATGAAAGAATTTATCTTCCGCCTCATCTCGACAGTCTTGGCTGATGGGAAAAACTGATTCAAAAATTCAGATGAAAGTTCCTCCCAAGTGGTGACTATTCCAGTAGGGATAGAGTTGTACTAGTGTCTCGCTTTCCCTGCAAGTGAGAAGGAGAATGATCGCAATAATAGCTCTTCAAGAGTGACACCCTAAACTCTCACTGTATACATCAATTCTTTGAAGGTGGATATGTGCTGATGAGGGCTCTCAGTAGGAAGCTCATTGAACATATTATGTCTTATCATATTCAAAAGTGCAGGCTTCAACTCAAAGTTCACGGGTGTTAACGCATGAAGAACAACACCTGGTTGTGGTAGGAACTGAGCCGGATCCATTCGCTCTCCTAAGGTTGTCGGTCCTTGTGGTTGGCCGAGCTGTAATTGTTGATCAGCTAGTTGTTGTCAAAGTTCAGCGTTTTCTTGATCTCTCTGAGCCATTTGCCGCTCTAGTTCTGCCAATCTGGCCATAGCGTCAGCCATCATATCAGCTCTAGAAGCTTGTTGTTCAACTCTTCTTTTGTGGAATGTGCGTTCCGGTTCAGGATCAAAAGGCAATAGATTGCTAGAGCCTTTCTTTTTTCGCATTCAAAGCACAACCTGAGGCCAACAACAAAAAGAAAAACAAATCAAAGCAACAAAAAGAACTTAGAGAACTAGTGGTCAAAAGACGATCGATACTAGTACCGGTCCCCGGCAACGGCGCCAAAAACTTGATAGGCTAAAAGCCTACACCCACAAGTGTATGGGGTTCAGCTGTAGTAATCAAGTGTCATATCCACAAGGACCGGAGGAATATCGATTGTCAATTTCAAACTAGTTCGACTAAGCCCAAAAGTAACGAACAAATTGAGGGAAAAAGTGTGTGTAAAAAATAGCAAACACATATAAAATATATGAGAATTATATGTATGGAAGATATTCTAGGGCTAGGGATTCACCAACGATGCATCGTCAATTGACCAAAATATATTCTCACTTGAATGATTTCTAACTCAAAAGTGAAGGTAGATTGTCTAAGTTAATCGCAAAGCTCCTTTTGGAATCGAAGCGAATGTGTCTAAATTGATTAATGGTCTCCTTTCGGTTTCAAGCAACCAATTTAGAAACCTTTAAGCACTTAGAATTCTAAATGAAAATCACATCAACTTCGCCTTTCGTTCTCAGTTGATATAACGATCACCAAGAATATCTATCACAATCCATAATCCTCAAGAAGTTCAATTTCACCTTCGATCAACTAAACTTCGGGTTTAATCCTATGGTTCCAATGGATCAAATAGCCTTCCGGCCTAAATTCACCATCTAAATTCCAATTTAGGGTTTTAGTCTTTCGATTTCAAACCCAAAATCAGTTCTAACCAATTCTCATCGATTACGGCTGGCGCAATAGGATTAAATCACCAAACAAAATCAGGAATCAATCAAACAATACTAAGAACGAGTCTATTTCCGCATCGTCGGGACAATCCCAACCCTAGAACAAGAGATCTAGCCACTCATGGAAAAGTACATGCTTGATTCAATCAAATTTGGCAAGACAAACATAGAACAATAGAGATGAAACGGAATTTACCGGAATTTGATTAATCGAACAAGTCTTCTTCTCCAAAATCCTAGTCTCCAAAAACTCACCAAAAGCTCAACTACAATGTCAGAATTTTCGGCATGAGCTTTCCCCCAACAAAACGTAACCCCCCTTTAGAAATCTGGATATTACAATGGTTTTAATTCATCCAAACAAACAATGGAAATGTGAAAGGTTGGGCTGATCTGGCACTGTCACGACTCGTGAAGAGTCTGTCACGGGTCGTGACAGCCTGCAGTACGCCTCAAAGAGATGAGTTCACCTGTCACGACACGTGAAGGCCTCCCACGAGTCGTGACAGCTTGCTGAAGCTGAAAATTGCACAAACGCCTTTGTCCCGCGAGTTGTGCTACACCACCTTGAGCTCCTATGAGTGTTTCGCTTGATATACTTGCTCTATGAACCTCTCTTTTGCTTTTCTTTCAATCCCTTTCCATTAGATGCATGCAATTTATCCCAATTCACCGACCCAAACCTACAAAACACGTACAAACAAAGCTTGTGTAGATCTCCGAATCATAAATAATACAGAAACCACACAAAAAGACAATAAAGATACTCTAAAATGATGCATGAAACTAACCTAAATGCACATGAATAATATATAAAACTAGGTGCTATCAGGTGCAGCTGGAGAAAATGTCATATCTCGACATCCATCATTCTGAATCAATCTCTGATGTCTTCATGAAAGTAGTAGCCCTCGAAAATAGCTTTCCAACGCATACTCATATGCGTCAATCCGAAGAACGAGGACTCGGGAAAGTTCATTTCAAGAACAGAGCAGAATGCTAAGAGCTGACACACCTACTCGAGGTCGACCAAACCTCCTCGGCGTCGACTACAGCTGGGAGCGAAGACTGATCGAGGACGGAAGACGAACACAACTCGAGTTCGACTGTCCTCGATGTCGAGCACACTTCCTCGACGTTGCCCACACCTGGAACCCTACCCGGCTGCGAAGAGAAGCCGAGATCAACGATTTATCCTCGACATCGACCAAACCTCCTCGACGTCGACCAGACTATTTTTGGGCCGCGATTCCGTTGGGCCATTCCGAGCATATGTGGATTACTTTGGTACGAAGCAAGGCCGGGTCATCCATGATTTTAGCAAGATCTATCTATGGAAGGAAGGATTTATCCACTACATGAAGATTTAGATATTTTCCTTTTAGGATTAATGTTTCTTTTATCTAAAATTATATCTTTAGGACTAGATGGAGATTTATTTCCTTGGATAGCAAGGAGCCTATAAATAAAGCCCATGGGGCTAGTTTTTATTCATTCCAATTCCAAGCTAGAGAGAGAGAGAGAGAGAGAGAGAGAGAGAGAGAGAGTGGAGGTCGAGAGGAGTAGAGGAGCGAGAGCAATTTGGCTTCGATCGGTTGTAAGCTTTGGTTTATTTTAATGCAAGTAGTTATTTCTCTTTTATTATTGATGTCTTTCGCTATGATAAAGAGAGAGTAGTCCACCCACTTCTAGGGTTGGGGTGAGCCCAGCGATAGCCAAGCGTGTTTGATGTAAATATTCGACATTTGTTGTGTTTTGATCATCCACTCCCTTTTATATGTTTATTACCTATTCAATAGAGATTCAGGTTAACCACTTGGATTATAAACATAAAATTGGTAGATACAATTAGGGTTTTTTTGAGAGAGTTGTCACTACAAAAAATAAATATATTAGCAACGGAAAATATCCGTCGCCAAAATCTAATTTGTCGTCGCCAAAGATCATTAGCGACGGCATAGCGACGGCAAATCAGCTGTGGCCAATAGTGTCGTGGCAAATTAACTTTGGCGACGGCTAATAGCCATCGCTAAAATATTGAAGGAAATTAAAAAAAAGGGCATGCTTTTTAACCCGGATTCTTTACGCCCGGGCTAAAAAGTCCAATTTTTTTCAAAAAAAAATAATTAAAATGCACGACATTTGTATAACCAATAGCTATATAATCAGCTAAATTTCACAATAATTATTTACAAGCTGGGCACTGACACGATCAAGTGCACTGTCTTCAACACCAAAAACTATTTACAGATTACACTAGATGACTTAATCGGGCCTTATTTATGTACTTGCCTAAAGTTTACTTATAAAAGACAACCAAAATAAGGGTGTGCACACGCACTAGAGATTCAATTCGAGGGAGTTATCGATGTGGTTGTAGTTCTGTGACACGTTCAGCGTTTAGGAGTGACAACAATCCAACATGCTTGATTTTCTTCGCACCAACATCGGTTATTCCTCGGCTGTAAATTTGAAGGGATTGGAGGTTTAATACACCAAATCAATGGAAAAAATAGAGCAAGCTAATATAGCAATTGCAAGCAACATGAACAAGTACTCATTCCCAAACCCATTGCAAAATAGTCCACTTTTAGATAAAAGTAATTTGAATGCTGATGTTAAAATTAATTAGATAATATTCGTAAGCAAAGGTTTTACTTTGTGTTGATGTGTGCCAATTTGAACAACATGCAAAGAAATTAAAATAAGAATCTTGAATACCTTCCTCTTCCTATCATCCAGAGGTTGGACTTCAATGGCAAGGTATTCTTATTGATCTTCCATGTAGAGTATTACCTCGGTAATAAGCCATTTCTCCGAACTCCAAAGATGCTTAAATAAAATATGCAAGTAACAAAATATGGAAGATCATGTTCCTTCTCAAACATAGAATGCTAACTTGAAAGAATCTACCCCTTATATCTCAAGACTCACATCAATGTTTCATATGAGTCTGGATTCACTTTTAAAAAGGCCATGGATTACAGATGCAAGAAGAATAACAGATTTGATTACTATGAAGCAACATACTAAGTTCCTAACATGACTTAAAGTAAATAAACAAGACCATCTATTGAATATCACGAAGCAATGTGGCATTTATGGATATTTTAGAGGATTTGTGAATTCAAGATCTTTTAGATGCATCACCTAAATGATGACACATTATTCAGTTAGTACTTGTTTCCACCTTGAATAGCCTTTTACATGTAGCCCTGTCCACCATCATTAATCAACAATTGGGCATTCACATATACAAACTCAACCGCACAAAGTGCAATTTACATCTCATGCTTAATTTACTATACATTTGTGCAAAACCAATATGGAAAAAAAAGTATTAGAAAGAGCAATACTGGACATATACGAGTTACATATTCAAAAGCAGCCGCAAAACATAAGTGACAACCATAAAATGGGGCGAATAACCTTTCGTGTATTGGCATGATTGATATGTTCTTTCTCCCTAACATATTAATGCAAGACAATTTGATACTAAGTTATACTTTCTACCAAATAAGGATTAAAAGTTGAAAAGAAAACTATTTCTTTATCGACAAACTGGTTTCTGTAGCCAGAACAAGGCATGAATTTACCATCATAAACAAATAGCAAATAAATCACTTTTAATTGTTTCCAGCCTTGACATTTATTCAAAGATTGAGCAAATCGGCTTTGCCTTAAACGAGCAAACACAATAGATTCGCATAGTATTAGGAGGACAAAATGTGATGCTTTTCATCTTCAAAGATAAGGGAAAAAAGAGATGAAGATAAAGTTTGGTACAAACCAGGAAATTCCTAGCAAGGAACAAAAGATTTTCTAATTATATAAAGCAACCACCACTGCAAACATTTTAAGAGAAATGGTAAGCATTAACCAAAAGCTAAAGAAGAAGAGCAGTAGTTAATCTACTATGACGTACCTGAAAATCAACTCTTCAGTTCCATATTGTAAAAAGGGCTTGGACGTGTTTGAATTCTCCACACACTCCTAAAAAAATACAGCCTAATTATAAAATATGAACGTATATGGAAGAGTGTTACATATATATAGAAACATAATACTAAGATTTGGCATGAGAAGACTTTTAATCTTGACCAGTGGTTTTGACACTAGACAGTCATTAGATAATACAAGCCCATAACAACCATGAATCAGACATACAAAAGAGAGGAGTATATATGACTTAAGTTTCAACATGAAATTATTCCACGAGATTCAATACCCAAAGTACTCGTATGCAATTAACTAAGTACATGTAGTGTGAATAAGTTAAATAACTCCATATCTGAGAACGAGTTTTAAGAACCCTAAATTCGCAACTGGAGGTGAACCAGTTTTAAGTACATGTAGATCTTTGAATTAATCTATTCATCCATCAATTTCTTTGAATTAATCTATTGGTCCATCAATTTCACAATTTTATCCAATAAAATCAATCGAAGAGATTTAGATTTATATTACCTTCCAATAGATTCCACAGGGGCAAAGTGGCCTTCAAATCCTGCACCTGAACGAGGCCGGGCTCCTCTCCACTACCTCCTGTAACCGCAGGTAGGTTCGAAACTGACGCCGCCGAACCTGTCGATTCGAACGAGGAGTTCATCTTCGGAACAATCGACTCTGAATCGCCCAAACCTAAATCCACCATGCCTCCAGACTTGTACTCGCTCTCTCCCCCGTAGGACAAGCTCATAGACCTCTTCTCCCTAGATTCTATCATCGCACTCCTGATAAAATCAAAGAACCACACCTCGGATCTCGAATCGTAATCGCTGGAATATGTCTGATTTGGTAGCCAAAAAGTGGAAGTACCGGAAGCGGGATGGGGTAGGAGAGAGGGCAAGGTTGTCCTCATCTGTGGTGATTGAGATGAGCGAATCTACAAGAAGGAGTGGTCGCTGAGGAGGGATCGTGATGGGGATCGGGAGAGGTGAGACGTGATGAAGAAGAAGAAGGGAGACGGGAGACGGGAGACTGAGAGGGCGAACAGGGATGGAGATCTAGGTTTTCATGGGAAGCGGAGCGGCTGCCTTTCACTCCCTCAGTCTCTCTCTTATTTTATCATCAAATTAAAAAAAAAAACTTGAAATAATATTGCTCACCGCCTAACCATCCTTGTCGTCGCTAATCTGTGGCAAAAGTTGTAGCATTGGCGACGGCAAGCATATGCCGTTGCTACCTACCGTGGCAAATATAATTTTTTTTTGTAGTGTGTCTAATTGTTGGAAAAGGCGAAAGCTTGATCCTTTGATGTGATTGCATGATTATTCCTCTTATTCTTACCTTATGCATGTTTGGTTATCGTTGTCGCAAACCCCGATCTTGGAAGCTTTCTTTTACATTGTTTAAATCGAAATTTGCAATTTATTTTCGTTACTGTTTTCTCCTCGACGTCGACCACATC
The DNA here is from genome assembly GCA_037127255.1 of Persicaria tinctoria. Lineage (NCBI taxonomy): Eukaryota > Viridiplantae > Streptophyta > Magnoliopsida > Caryophyllales > Polygonaceae > Persicaria > Persicaria tinctoria. Next base: position 49,458,085 of record JBANSL010000001.1, on the reverse strand, counting down.
TCCTCGACGTCGACTACTGATTCTCGATCAAGCAAGATCGCTCTCATTTCTGTCTCTGCGGGTTACTCGAAATCGACAAAGGTTCCTCAAAGTCGACCAAATCTCCTCGACGTCGAGTAGCTTCCTCGAGATCGCTCTCATTTCTGTCTCTGCGGGTTGCTCTCATTTATGTCTCTGTGGGTTGCTCGGATTCGACTGTGTCTAACCCCTGTCGACCACCCTTGGTCGAGGTCGAGTATTCGGGAGTCAACTTCTGCCCGTGAGATTCATCCGCTATCTGAGATCCGCTGACCAGCTTCCTCGAGGATCGATCCTGACTTCGTATTGCTACATCGGGAGGAAGTCTTGTAATTATTTGCGTGGGCAAGATCTGGTTTGATTTATTTTATTATGTTTTGAACTCGATTTCCTCCTACAACAGAAAAATTTCATACGAAACAAATAGGAGGAAAGAAGTTGTTTTCATATTCGAAAATGGTGACCATGTATCTCATTCCTATCATTTGCAGATGATATCATTATCTTCGCAAAAGGGAGCATGTCAGCTTGTCAAACTGTCAAAAAAGTTATTGATGAATATTTCAAAATATTGGGATAAAAAGTTAATTTTCACAAATCGGTCTTTCAAACTAAGGTAGGTATAACCAGAAATAGAATAACCACAGGAAATTGAGAGACCTGAGATTAAGAGAGTGCGAGAGAAAGGTAGTCAGACAAAGAGCGAAAGAGATGAGAAAAGATGCATTGGGGAATTCATGTCGGCTACCTTTCGATTCTAGTTTAGGGAGGACTGAGGAGTCACCGGATGCAACCGAGGGAACAAGCCGAGGGAAATCCTTCTCGATCTTAGATATGTGGTCTCCTTCTGCTCGATGGTCTTCATGCACATGGCTCTCCTTATGCTCGATGGAAGAGACGAACTTCCAGAGGCTCAACGGGCTTGTCCTTAGATCTCCATCTCTCAATTTCCCTCGGTTGAGAATTTGGAGTTGTCTGAGAATGAGAATGAAAGAGTGAATGTTGAGTCGGAAAGAATAAAAGTTAGGGTTGGTAAATTGACAGACCCATTTTTTATTTTGGTTAAGTGTTGGGTATTTGACTATTTGGTTTTGAAATTGAAAATTATTTTAAGTGTGGGAGGGAAATAGAGTTAAAATGAGTAAAAATTTTGAAAGGTGTTGGACGTGTCTTAAAATTTGGTATCCCGCTACTTTATTTTGCTTATAGTTTTCAAAATTTAAGTAATAGTATATTTGTGCGTTTTTGAAAATTTGGGTGATACTCAATTAACATCGTCTAGAAAGTGAAAGCGATATGAATTTTCTAAACAACATCAGTGATTTTAAAACCGATGTTAAAAATATATTTAACATCATGCGTTTTTTTTACTAATGTAAATAATGTGATTGATGTCTATGAACACAATTCTAGTAGTGTAGAGGTACAGAAAGTCAAGGAGCTTCATATTTCAAATCTCCAGATTGAAGGAGACTCTTTAATAATAATCAAACACCCGCGGGATAACTCAAATTGCCCGTGGGAGATCGAACTTCTTATACCAGATATTAAACAACTCTTTCAAGGAGCTGGAAAAATTTCTTTCTCTCATGTGCCCCGCAATGGCAATAAAGTGGTTGATAAGATTGCAAGCCTAAGTTGCTTTGCCAATGGGAAAAAGATTTTAATAAGGTTGCAAACCTAAGCCGCTTTGCCAATGGGCGAAAGATTTTCAATAATGCAAGTCTTGAGGACCTCATTCAAAAAAATGCTATCGGGTGGGCTTAGTTTACCCGAAATCTTACCTAAAAAAAATCAAGCTCCAAACAAACGATGCATCCAAGCGAGGGACTGTGAAAGCAAATGAGGACAGGACACGAGGACAACCATAGCCTTAGGCCCTCAACATATTAATTAATTATTAACACATCGCCTCTAGGGCTGGAAATCACCCGTGGGTGATCGACTCATCCGACCCACCCGACCCGATTATACGGGTGAAAACCCAGAAAAAATCGGGTGATGGATGGGTAATGGGCGGGTGAAACGGGTGATGGGTGATATGTTTTTCACCCATTACCCGACCCGTCACACAACCCATTACCCGACCCGCTTAACCACCCGCTAACCCACACGATTATTTTTAAAAAAATCATAGTTTATAAAAAATATAGTCTAACATAACTACATATTTTTCATTTTTCTAATTCTAGCTTCTCTATTCTCTAATTGTTTTTGTGCAAAAAAAATCTAAAAGAATATAAAGTTATTTTATTGAACCCCTCATCACATCTTAAAAAAAATATATTTGTTTTGCATACACTACTAGAATGTTTGCAATTTCGCTCATTTCAATGACTTAACATTTAGTGTGTTAAGACATGATTTACCAAATTGTTTTTTTTTTAACTACGAGTTTAGTAACGGAGTATTAAACTTTTAATGCTAACTTTGTAAGATGAGAGTAATGATATAATGTATAAATAAATCTTTTATAAAATTAATAAGATTTCCACGTTGACGTGGTTTGTGAAATTATCAAATATGATCGATTTCTAAGTAAGTCTTATGACTCTTTTTCTTTTAATTTACTTCATCCGATTACCCACCCGACCCAACCGATTCACCCGACGGATCGAGTGATGGGTGAAATATTAGACGGACGGGTGATGAGTCGGGTGAATTTATTTTGTGACGGGTCGGGTGGAAAAATGACTCCACCCATCCATCACCCGACCCATTTCCACCCCTAATCGCCTCCATTAAGAAAACACTTCCGTTCCGTTAATTGAAGGCTCCCCACAAACCTGTGGCCGACATCAAAGAATCCATCACCGCCGATGGTTTCCACAATAAATAAATAAACAAATACTGTATCAGGCTTTTTCTTTTTTATTAGTAAAACATTTGAGGCTATATCTGGCTCTCAAAAAGGTCAATAAAGTCGGCAGACGACGAACCATCAAACATACAACGAAAATAACAAAAGATGCAAAATAAGCAATTACAAGCGTACAATTTCGAGTGACCTAGCAAACCCAATACTATACCAGGTCTAATCAGGATATTACTTTAAGAGTTTAAGCCAAAGGAGTACGAGTGAAAATCCTCTACAACACCCTATACACCCCTATATGTGACACAAAATTAATTGTGTTAAATGTTTATGATAAAAAAAATTCAAAAAAATATATTTATGTTACAAATAACTAATCATATATATTTATGTTACAAATAACTAATCATATATATTTGTATAATTTTTTCTTGAAAAGTCATATTTGATAATAATAATTTTAATATTTTTTAAAATATGTTATTTTATGAAAAAATTATACAAATATATATTATTAGTTATTTGTAACATAAATATATTTTTTTGAATTTTTTTTATCATAAACATTTAACACAATTAATTTTGTGTCACACATAGGGGTGTATAGGGGGTTGTAGAGGATTTTCACTCAAGGAGTACGTATATGTAAAAACAGAGAGAGAGAGCTCAAGATAAAATGACGTTAGTTAGGCCAACTAATCCATTTTGAATAGTATCTTCTTCTAAATCAAATTAATAATTACGTCAGGTTTGAATAACTCTTCATCCACTGGACTTTGTCTAAGGAGGATATATGTCACCAAAATCTTAGCTTAGCTTTCTACCTAAGTTTCCAAGAAGGATTTTTACATTTGTGTACAAATGAAGCCCTACAAACTCCAATGTTAAGTCCACATATATACAATATGCTAGTTTCTCTTTTAAGGGTTTAACTCAAACAAATACTCCTAACACTCGAACCAACTTTTTGGAAACAAATAAGGGACTATATATCTATGGATCCAGGCGGGGGGAAGCGGGAGCATACGCCCCCCCCCCCCCCAATCCGACAAATCACCTATAATTGTTCTACACGTCGATAGCCTCATTTCGATATATTATAAGTCTGAATCCGATAAACGAGTAAAAAGTTATGATCGTTTGAAAGTTAAATACAAATTAATCATTTCAAATGTATTTTAATAAATCAAGACTCTTTTATATTTTTCTTAATTTGATATTTTGGCAATATAACTCAACGAAAGAGCTTTGAAACCAGATGTTATATTACTAAATTTGATAATTATATAAGAAATTATCCAAGTCCAAAGTTTATATATCTTGTTACACTTTATTGCATCCTAAAAGAACAAAGCATATTGACTTTGTAGGTTTCAAACAATATATTTTTAGACGAAAAAGAATGTTGTTATCAATTAAAACGACATCGTTTTTTTTGTTTAAAGAGAAAAAATATATAACAACTAATGACACAATTTTAAATTAAAGCACCGTTTTGAACAAAAAAACGTTGTCTTAAACTTATTGTGGAAACGGACTCGCTTGGGGCACTTAAACTTATACAACATGTGATCGATGACTGCCATCCTCTTGCTAGCTTGGCTAGTCAATGCCATGGCTTCATCAACCGGGATTGGGAAATCCAATTTCGACACGTCTATAGGGAAGCGAACTACGTCGCAAACTCCCTTACTAAGCTTGCTCGTTCTTATCCTTTAGGTGTTCATTTTATTTCGGAGCCTCCTACGGACTCTATTGGTTTGCTCGATGATGACTTAAGGGGAAGGGCTACTACCCGTACTATAGGGTTGCTCAGAATCAGGACCGGCCCGAAAACCGAGTCAAAATTGAACTGAAAAAGTCGGTTTCGGGCTGGCCCGATTGTTTTCGGTTCGGGCTTCGGTCCTTCAATTTTTAAAATTCGGTTTCGGGCCAAAAACCGTAACCGAACCGAATTTTTCGGTTTAGGCCCGAATATTTTTTAAAAAAATATTAAAACCCTATCTTTGCTGCTTTATTACTCTACGCTTACAGGGAGTAGAGACCCATTCAAGGAGTAGAGAGTAGAGACCCATTCTTTATTTCAAATTGAAAGGGGGGAGAGAGAGAGAGAGTCGTCCAGTCGTTCCTCGCTCAGTCGCTCCCAGATTCAGTCCTACTCAGCCCCAGGCGCAGCCTCTCGCCGCCGCCGGTCACACTTGTTGCAGCCCCTGCCCGGCGTCGCCTCGCTCTCCCGTAGCCGCCTCAGCGCCTCAAAGGCCATAGGTCCCAGTTCGGTGAAATCCTCCGCATTTATCTCGTTCCTCGGGTGGCCTCTACTTCAAATTCCGATTTTATATAGCATTTTTTTTTTGCTGTTACTTGGAGTGAATAATTTGAATTAGGGTTGGATATGGAAAATTGTGCAATTCCTCATAGAAGGTGAAATAGGCTTGGATATGTAGCTGTCTTAACTTATTCAGGAAAATGCTACTTCAAATTGACAAATTCCGATTTTTTGCAAATCCAATTTTTGCTGTTTCTTCAAATTCCGATTACATAGCTTTTTTCCCTCATAATTCCAATTAGGCTCGGTTTTTTCGGGCCAAAAACCGAAATAACCGTATCCGATTTTTCGGTTTTCGGTTCGGGCCTCGGGCCGCCCCTCCCAAAAAATCGGGCCGTCGGCTTTGGCCCGGCCCGTTTAACTCGGTTCGGTTTTGGCCCGATCCGACCCGTTGAGCCACCCTACCGTACTATGTTTGTGTAGCCGGGCCTTTTTCTTAGCCTTGGTTAATTTCATTTAACGAGAGCATTGCTCTCGGTTTGTTGACCAAAAACTAAAATATCATCGTTTAATCTAAAATATCATAGTTTTGGTTCGTTAAACGTACTATAAAAAAATCTATAGAAGTGTTAATCCACGATTTGTATAAAACTCCGCCTCCCTTCGATAAATTTGTGGCTCCGTCCCTGATATAAACTTATTGACCATATATATTATCGAGATAGTTCTCTAGGAATTGAAATAGCTACAAAGTCCATAACTTATAAAAACTCACATCTATCAAGTTTAAGGTGTATAACCGCAAATCCCACGAAAGGAACAAACACTTCAAACTAGATCGACGCAACGATAGATACACAGTTCATGAGGATGGCTTTACCCACGCCACTAACCTTTTTGAAATCAAGGCTAACCTTTCTCCTCTTCGGCTTTTCCTTCTTTTATTACGGGACCAACTAGCGATGTACACCACATGATAAACACCGAGAATCGGGTTAAATCATTCTCTGAACATCCATGTGTTGAATGATAGATCTTCCCATCTTTCATTAGCTTGTGTTCAGTATTTGATCAGCAACAGGAAATAAAGGAGCTATGTCAACAGGTACCTGCAACACATTAAACGGGGAGATGTCAAAACTTAAGCGTTCAAAACTTCAAGATTAAATAAAGCAGCTCACATATTCTAACTATTTACCTGGACTGCTTCTAACTTGTCCAGTGCAACTTGCAATTTCTCGGTTATTTTGCAGTATTTCTCAAGGAGTGCACGGGCAGCAGTTTTGCTTCCAGTTGCCTGTACTGTGAGTATTTCTCGACTCAAGCTCTCAACAGCACCTGGAACCTGTAAATTGGTATTGCAAAAATATATATTTAAAAAAAATTAGATCATATTGAAGTACAAATGATTATCTTCAAGAGCCAAAAATGACATATCGTCCACAAATTGGCAACGGTATAAAACAAAAAATCCAAAATGAAGTTCAAAGTAATACATGAAAGACATGAAACACAAAAACAATTGTTCATATTGAAGTACAAAGTAATAGCTAAAATACACAAGATGGGAGAATAGAACCTTTTCGAAATCTACACAGAATTTTCCATCAGAATGCAAAACAAATGCTCCTTTCTCCATTAACCAGTTAAATTGCAATGCCTGCCCCTTTCTAAGAATACACAGGAGACAACCAATATTGAATTACTTGGAGAATAAATAGTGTACAATAATCGCAATGATAACGGACGACTTACCCATGAGCTTCTTCCAATCCAAAGCGTACAGACCGAAAGCAACCTGCTAAAAATGAGACATACACTGACTTGGACAAAGACTGTGGAAGGAGTCCCTGTCTCGGCAGAATCCAATAAAACAGATAAGAGAATGTGTAAGAGTGTAGACAACTTTGATAGTCTTGAAAGTGAAAAAGAAACAGAAAAAAAAAACACAGCCATTTATGGGGGTAGAATATGAATTCAATTACTAAGATGCCGCAAAGGCTACGAATACACAAGGGAATTTTCCTCCTTTATGTCTCTAATTGCATTTCTTCAGATTCAATAGGAGGATGAATTGGTCTCGCGTAGACAAATTGAGAAGATAGTTCTTTGGTGGATGTTGTTTGACAAAATATTTTTGGAGAAACCTATGAAACGAAAGGGTTTCAAGATAGATAAAATAAAAAACCAGGCCCAAGCTAATCATGGGGTTCAATATATAAAGTATAAAGCCCCAACCTACAGCTAATCACGCACAATAATTGACACTGTGCAGTCTGTGCTCTCTATTACGCCATCTAATCAGACAGAGCCTAAAAGGGAATGCTTCGTCCACATCCTCTAATGTGCTAAGCTTCTCATATAACGCCCCAAATTTACTTCTCTTGGCGATAAATAGTTGGAATATGACAGGGAAGCTCAATCAGTTACTATCAAAGAAAATGAAATTGTCAAGTATAAAAGTCGTTTTTTGTTCATCATGGCTCTGAAAGTGAAGGACAGTAAATAACATGCACAGAAAGGAATCTGAAATGATAGTTTTGCAAGTGGAAAATGTTGAAATCAAATGAGTAAGAAAGTTCTTTGTGATAAGCTATAGTATCATAGAATTTTCAAACGGGGATTTTGCGAGCTGGGCTGAAAGCAGGATTTCAGCTGATTCTTTGAGTATTCAACTAATATTTGGAACTTCATGATGCTTAAGATAATCCAAAAGTAGCCCCACAAGAATCTTATGTCTCCTCGAACAAAACTTGAAATACCATGTCCGAGAACCCATCAAATAATAACTTTTTCAGTTTCAATTATTTATACAAGTTTCAAAATCAAAGAAAATAATATACCTCATCGATTAAAAATTTTAATGCCCACAACCCAACAATATCAGCCTTTGCTTCTTCCAAGGCAGAGTGCAACTCTTGCAGCTCCTGCAAAAAACCCAGTGAAAGTATAGAAATCTCAAATATTTTAACATAGCAACAAATTACTAGTGTAAAGTAAGCACATGATGTCTAAATCAACATCTATGATTCGACACATTTAAACGAGCGAACCTCTTCTCTTTAAAAGAAACAAAAGACATTGCTTTTACAAGTGCAGGCTAAATTTGCTTATTAATTACACAAGTAAAGAAAAAGGGAGGAAAATTTAAAAAAAAAAAAAGGGGGGGGGGGAGATAAAAACTGTTATTCCTTACCAATCTCACTGTAGACTTCTGACCATTAGGAAGTATAATCGTATGAGGTCCAATCCCATGGCAGCACTCATGACATATTGTATGAGTGAAAAATGAATCAAAGTCCACATGCTTCCTTTGCTCATCCATTATACAGGCCTCAGCTATAGGCTGAAGAATGAGTTCGAACCTAAAGAGGTAAAGCAGATCAAGGATTCATCAGTTTGCTGGATGTGGAAAGACAAACATGCCAACAAGATTTATTACATGCTTAACAGGACAAGTCATATTCAACAATACAGTGCAAAATGCCAAAATCACAAGTGTCTTACTTTGCCTCTGAAACATTTTTAAGCATAACCATTGAAGTTCCACGCTCTTTTACTATACGCTCATCATTTGGCAAATTGAATGCAACAGTTTGAGGGCCCTTGACATCCTGGAATAGTAATTAGATGCCAGCTTTAGTTATTTGATAAATATTCAAGAAAAATATGAAAAGAGAATCAAAAGCAGAACATGTAGCATGCCTGTTAACAAAAACAAAAATGGCACCATATATAGAAGACAAATATAAAGCTGTTAGAAGTAAATTTCAATTTGGAGGACTTTTTTACATGCATTTCTTGAAAATAAAGCAAATTGATATCTGAGATCAGGAATAGCATAAGAAAGAATATCTGCTTTATATGGACAGGAGGTCTATTTTTATGTCCATGAACCAAAGGTTTGACAACCAATGTACATTTCAAGGTTATCAATATAGTCCAGATAAAGAGAGTTCATGTCTTTCAGCATTCAGGAGTAGATAATACCAGAAAACCAGCTTATTGCAGTAAACAGACACACAAGTTTCAAATATTATCGAAAAACCTACCCCAGCATTGTAGAGAAGTCGAATAACACGAATAGGAGCAGATATCACATCTTTTGATTTGTAACAATCATCCATCGGAAGATTCTGCTCCAAAACCTTAATATTCCAATAAATCAACAAGCAAATAAATAGCAAACAAAGCAACAAGCAAATAAATGGCAGAAATAGTTCACACGTCTAATTATGTGTAGCAAGGAGGATGCCCCAATTAGTACCAGCAAATGATCTCCAAAGAGTTTAAGTTGAGCTGTAGCTTCATCATCCTTTACTCCAATGAATGCTTCAAATGTTGCCTGTACCACAAGGGATAAGCAGGATTCATGTAACGCATAATGAACAGCATTAGTTACAAAAGTATGCCACTTTTCCTACTCAACTTAATACATATTGGCCAAATATGATCCCTTTTTCTCATCATGAAGTTTTTAAACTTTTATATAAGCCTTAGTTACAAAAGTATGTCACTTTTCCTACTCAAATATGATCCTTTTTTCTCATCATAAAATTTTTAACCTTTTATATAAACCTTAGTCTACAATATTATGTTGTCCTCACAAGCATAGTTAATCATGAAAACTGAAGCAGACCTAGTCAGGTTTGAAAAGTATGCGATTGTAACGTAAGAACTGCAAAGATAATACCACTGTCTCACCTTGTAACCAAACAGTGCATCTTCATAGGTCTCATAGGGGCCAATGGTCACGTCCAACTTAGAGTCCTATCAATGAGGAAAATAACTCATTGAGCTTCTATTAAAAAAATTTCCAAACCCTAATACATAGAAATATGGACTCGAGCTTCTTCGCATAAAAGTAATCAAACTCTCACAGAACAGAAGAAATTATTCAACAAAAAAGCCGTTATCACCTTGTTTTCACAGTTTTAAGCTCTGAGGCAAGCCAATGCCTTCTTGGCTGTGGCATGTGGTATCTGAAGCCCTTAAGTGAAAAGTTTATTACATCATCCCTCTTCGGCATCAATTAATACCACCGTCCCAATTTCCAGGTATTCAATTATGAGCAGTTAATTAAATTCTATAGTATGCATTTTCATTTTTCTTTCTTCTTGTGTGTTAGAGAACTGAGCTCTCTATATCATTTGTGAATTGTTGCTAACTCGATTGTATAGCAGGAGTATACTTTGTCTTTGCATTGGTGATTGGCTTGTGAGGATACAAAGCAGAAACTGATGATTTGCAAAAGTGTTAGTCTATTTGCTGGTTTAGTAGTTGATTCTCAATAAGCACTAAGTAAGAAAAATGCAAAGGAGAAGCACTGACCAGCTCCATCCAGGCTATATCTGACTCATAGTAGTCATTTGATAGAAAAGCATCAGCTTTGCTTTGTAGCAACCTCTTCAAGCTACAAAGAAATAGAACAGTCAGAATACACACAACTAAGAGACCAAGAAACCAGTACATAACAGACCAAAAAAATATATTTTATTGAATAGTATGTGACTCCTTTGTTGAAATAAAGATATGGTATGATCCAAACTCCCTAAAACTCCTCTTTGGAATATGAAAGAACCATTATGTTCAGGGTTGTTTATTGAAATCATCAAAGAAAAGGAAATTGTTCAATTACATTTATTCAAAAGTGGAACATGAACTATCACTTTGCCAGAATCATGCAACTGACAGTTGAATAGACCATCAGAGTATCACATTCCAGAAAGTGGAAATTTCTACCTGAATGAGCTAGTTAGTTCTGCTGCGTTGTGCAGTAATACAGAAGCTCTTGTAAGGGAAGTCTTGTACAGTTCAGAGTAAGGGATGCAATACAGATCACCCACAGACAAAGTTTGGCTGGAAGTATTCTTCATAATGTCAGTGTCAGCATGATCTACCATATCATCGCCGTGCCTTCTTATAACATTAAAAAAACCTGTCACTTCTTGTTTTTGCTCCTCTGTTAGTGTGTCCTTCCACAATTCGAATTCCTAAAACCATAAATTATTTATTCTGATGAATCAATCTATATTTGGTATTCCCTCCGTTCACTTTTATTTGTCGTTTACATTCACGCACGTTTTCTTAGGATAATAAAAACTATATAAAAGATTAATTTTTTAATTAATTTTTTTTCATAATTTCATACTTTTTAGAATTAAGTATGATATTATTAAAAAAAAAATTATATAGTTTTTATCACCTTAAAAATACGTAGATGAATTAAAAGTGAACGGAGGGAGTATAAAAAAAAAGATATAAAATTTGAGGGAAACACAATGAGCTATAATGAGAGTCAATGTCAAGAACTGGAACAGTTACCTTTTTATCCATATCAGGAGGGTAGAAGGTTGCCACAGGTGGTTTCAGCAGAGGAAACGCAGGTCTATATTCAAGGCCCTTCCACCCAAATACTGGCTTTGTGGCACCAGAAAGCAACTTTGGTGGAGAATCAGCTGTTGTCAAAAATGCCTTATTTTCATCCAGACATGACCTTTTAAAAAATAAAAACACTAACATTCAGAATGAAGAATATGTATCTCAAACCCCATAATCCAGTATACAAATCTTAAGTGTATAATATTAGATAAATTCAATTAACTATTTCTCCCTATACATGTTCATACTCCATATATGTACCACACGAGCTCCACACAATAGTTCAACTTTATTCTCTTTTTAGCTTCTTTCGTCTTTTCCCTCCTCCCAAATCTTTTCTCTATCCCTGTCATTGTCTTTGCAAAGTTATTTATTGGATTTAATTGCAAAAATAAATGTGCAATATAATGGTAATACCAATGGAGAATGCAAATAGAAGTTCACTTCTCCCAATGAAGAAAATAAACAGGAACATAATGCATAAACAAAAAAACAAGCAAAAAAAAGCCATGTATTATAAACAACCCTCTTAATGCCCATAGTAACTAGAATCTTATCTCGACTCTATATGAATTGGCACTCCTCGTGTCATGTAAACTGAATTGTTTTTTCTTCCCTTTATGCATGGCCAATTCCCATCACTTTTCCCTCTAATTTATAGCTGAACCCAACAGCTTCAAATGCTATTAAAAAGCACAAAACAAAGATAATCCATGGCTCATAACAGGACCAAACACAAAAACCTCACTAATACATACCATGGACTCTTGTTAATCATATAATATTTCCATTTTAACTCGGCTAATGTAGAAGTATCAGATTGCTCCTTTAACCAGTTTCTTAAATCTGGATTGCTGTACCAAACCTAAACAAAAAAGATACAAATTAAAAATAATGAAAAAGTCGTCAAGAATTAAAAAAAGACAATAAAAAAAACAAAATAAAGTCAAAGCACAAAAGAAGTCAAACATTTGATGGATAGGCGATGATTAAAGTATATCGGTCAAATTACACCTTTGTGACAAGCTATATGACAACAACAACAACAACCCAGTCAATCCCGCTAGAGGAGGGTATGGGGTCAGGATGTACGCACTCTTGCCCCGAACAAGTCGAGAGAGTGTTTCCGATAGACCCAGAAAGACAAGCTATATGACAAAGTTTCATATTTAGAATCAAATTAATAATGGGTGGTGATGGATGGCTGAATGAACTCTTCAGTTAACCTAGCCTCATTAGAATAAAGCAAGGGTATCCTTATCCAAAAGACTGTAGAAGGAAACCTTGTCAAACAAATGGTAATTGCATTCATGTCACTGATATTATCAAAATTATACTCCCTCCGTCTCGAAATAGATGTCATTTTAGCTCTTTAGTTTTGTATCAAAACAGATGTCGTTTTAGGTTTTCTAGGTAGTGGATAGTAATGATTTGTATTGATTTGTGTGTTGTTGACTTTTTTGAAGGTTTTGATTGGTTAAAAAATGTAGTGGGTAATAAAATTAAGGGCAAATTGTGAAAAATAGCATGAACTTTAGGGGTAGTTGCGTTTAATGGCATGAACTTTCAAAATTTTAAAAATAATCACCAACTTTGGTTCTGATTGCAATAAGTAGCACATCTATTTTTTCAAAAAAAAAAATTTGTGAAATATCACCTCTTATTAACATTCTTTGTAGAAAAAAAATCAACCAATTTTCATTTTTTTGAAAAAATGCCCATATTTCATTTTTTAAAATAATCCATTTTCCATTTTTAATTTTAAAAAATATGATTTATTTTATAAACACTACTTTTCCCCTTTTTTCTTAAAAGAATACACTCATTATTTACACCCGGTTAAAAAGAGAACTAATTTTATTTTCTCCATAAACTCAATTTTTTTCAAAAAAATGAAATAATAAGTAATGTCTTTAAAATGAAAAATGAGTGTCTTAAAAAGATACCAACTAATATCACAATAATGTTTTTAGAAAAATGATGTTTTTGAAAAGTTGAAATTGAGTTTATAAATATGAAAATTGTTTTTTTTAAAGAAGAAAATCGTGAGTGGGTTTAAAAAACAATGAATTTTTTTTTTTTTTGCAAATAAAATGTTAATAAGGGGTGTAATTTTAAAATAAAATGGTTGTGCTACTAATCACAACCACCATTCAAAGTTGGTGATTATTATAGAATTTTTAAAAGTTGGTGCCACCTAACGCAACTACCCATAAAGTTCGGGTTATTTTTTGCAATTTGCCCTAAAATTAATGAAAAAGTTAGTGGAATGATGATGTTGATTGATGAATGAGTGTTTTTATTAAAATTTGTGCATAAGGCTAAAACGACATGAATTTCGAGACGGAGGGAGTAATATTGTTAATTAGACACTAAATTGAAAGAGTTAGATGGGAAAATGCCTTTATGGGAGTAGATAAATGAAGTAAAAGCAAACTATTAATATTCCAGGGATTCTGTTGTGGCGTACGGGCAATAGTTTCTCATGTTATGCACTATATTGTGAAAGTATCACTATATACCAATACGAGAGGCTTGTCAGTGTACTTAGAAGCGAACCTGCTCATGAAATATGTCATCAATGATCCTGGCAGCTTCAACAATTAATTTGAGAGCCTCCTTGTCTGCATCTGAAACTCCAGCGAGCTGTATCGCATATTCAAAAAAAAATAATACTAAATTTATGTGCAAGAAATAGAGTTATATAAGAAATGATAAAGAGACATGGAACTACTCCACCATTCTGTTACGTTATATGTTGAAGTTGATTGCCCCTTTATCAAGGAAAAGATTGATCATTGATGTACAAAACAAGCTCCGAGAATTTGGTGAGCAAGCTCGAAATGATAAACACATACCCCCCCGGCCCAAACAACAACAAGCTTGAGTGGGGAGTGCTGGAAAAAAAAAAGAATCCCTGATTGTAAGGGATTAATTTCAATTTGAAGACAGGAGCTAATATCTAGAGATTTTTCTATTCTTTCCTTCGTATGGGAATTTTTGTGTGTGTGTGTATGATAACTTATGTTGTTACTGTTGTATATTTAGCGCTGTAAAATCTATAATGATTATAGAAGAATACAGTTCATTCTCTTTTCCCCAAGTTCTATTATAGGAAAAAAGAAAAACCTGCTACAATTCTCCTTACTTATTCCCAGTTAGCTTGTTTTGGGATTACCCCTTTATGTCAACATTTACAGTCATCATCTTCTCTTCCTTTTCTGATGAGAAAGGACCTACATTATCATAGACTATTGATCATACAGCTTTATGGTAACACAGCTATCAGTGCTTGTCACCTCCTATCTCCTGTCCTTCTCGAGCTAATAATGTCATAATTGCAACTTTTCATAAGAGAAGAATTGTTCATCGAGGTTAGAGGTAAGAGTTACGAAACTCTGACTGGAATAACAGCAAGTCATCTATAGGTTTGGGCATTTCTCGTCCAAGTAATCTTGTGAATCGGACATTTCAGGTTCAGGTCATCAAGTAAGTCAAACAATTCTAGTTCAAGTTATCAAGAATATCACGCCACACTGCGAATAGTTGTAAGGTTAAAGTTGTTACACCAAATCCTAAATCATAAGGTGTACACGTGTGAGCTTGGCAACCTTATTCTGATTTGAATTGTTCATCGAGGTTAGAGGTAAGAGTTACGAAACTCTGACTGGAATAACAGCAAGTCATCTATAGGTTTGGGCATTTCTCGTCCAAGTAATCTTGTGAATCGGACATTTCAGGTTCAGGTCATCAAGTAAGTCAAACAATTCTAGTTCAAGTTATCAAGAATATCACGCCACACTGCAAATAGTTGTAAGGTTAAAGTTGTTACACCAAATCCTAAATCATAAGGTGTACACGTGTGAGCTTGGCAACCTTATTCTGATTTGAGTTGTTCCCTAGTTAGCAAACCCTTGAAGTGCTTCAGTGGGAAAAGGCCATCAAAATTGAGTACTACACTACTATCCACAAGCACCTCTCCTCGAAAAGAAACATCCAATACCTATGCTTTCGTGGTCCCTATTTCATATATTGTGTAATACTATCTCATGATCCTGCTGCTGCAAGAGCCTTTTGCTATGATCTTGGTTTTCATTTGGGTATTGTCTTCGGATACTACATTATGTATGATTGGAAATGAGAGTTTGAAGAAAGAAAAGATAGAGCGGGAGAAGAAAAATCAGATCTAATATTCCTCAGAAGAGTTACATAATATAAAGAGAAAAACTAGTCTAGAAAGCTTATGACAGAAGCTACAAGGCATGGGTCAGGAAAAAAAAAGTAAAAGGTTGTAAAAGTAAACTAAGTGTAATTACACTAAAAAGGCCTATAGCATAACCTAGAAACAAAGTAATAATTACATACATACTAGTATGTTAACACTCCCCCTCAAACTAGATGGTAGAGATCTATCAATCCTAGCTCGGAAGTCAAATGATCAAATCTAGAACAATGGAACCCTTTTGTCAATAAATCAGCGGTAGTTACTATCAGAAAATTTGTTGATGTGTGTGCTCCATCATATTGCTAATGACACGAATGCTTATGAGTTATGGTATAAGCTTGAGGGGATGCATGAGAAAAAGAATGCCCTCAACAATGCATCATTGATGAGAAAGCTTGTGAAATTGGAGTACAAAGATGGTGAGAAGTTCAATTTTGTACTCCAATTTCACAAGCTTTCTCATAAGCATTCGTGTCTTTCTCTCCTACTCCAATCACCTTTAAGGAGCCCCTTATCTAACCTGAAGTTCCACAACCTCAACAAGAGGAGCCCCTTATCTAACCTGAAGTTGAGTTGAGAAGATCCGCAAGAGTGAGACAGACTTCCTGACAATACTCAACCAGCGATTGTGTTGTTGACTAATTCAGGAGAGCCTGAATGCTATGAGGAAGCTATGTCAGATGTGCATCAGAATGAGTGGTACAATGTCATGGAGGATGAGATGATTTTCTTGCATGAGAAACATACATATGACTTTGTGAAATTGCCTAAGGGTAAGAAAGCTCCCAAGAATAAATGGGTTTTTCGTTTGAAGTCTAGAGAAGATGGTACAACTCCAAGGTTTAAAGTCAGAGTTGTGGTGAAGGGCTTTGAGAAGAAAAAAAGGGTAGATTTCGATAAGATTTTCTCTCTAGTTGTGAAGATGTCATCCATCCGGATTGTTCTATGCATGGTTGCTAGCATGGACCTAGAGGTCGAGGAACTTGATGTGAAAACCGCCTTCCTTCATGGTGATTTGGAAGAAGAAATCTAAATGGAGCAACCTAAAGGTTATGAAAAGGGAAAAGAGAAGATGGTTTGTCGTCTCAGAAAGAGCTTGTATGGTTTGAAACAAGCGCCTCGACAATGGTACAAAAAGTTCGAGTCTTTTATGATCGACCACAAATTCCACAAGACACATGCCGATCATTGCGTGTTTGTGAAAAACTACGCCGAATGTGACTCTCTAATTCTCTTGCTTTATGTGGATGATATGGTTATTGTTAGTCAGGATACCAATAAAATTGCTAGTTTGAAGACTCCATTGAAGAAGTCATTTGCTATGAAAGACCTTGACCCTGCAAGACAGATTTTGGGTATGCAGATTACCCGAGACAGAAAGAATCAGAATTTGTGGATATAACAAGAAAGATACATTGAGAAGGTGCTGCAAAGATTTAACAAGGACAAGGCTAAACCCATGAGTTCTCCACTTGCAGTGAACATGAAGCTGAGTTCTGATTAGTGTCCTACAAGTGAGAAAGAGAAACAGGAGATGAAGAAGGTGCCTTATGCTTCATCCGTTGGTAGATGTATGTCATATATTGCACTAGGCCAGACATCGGCACGTTCATGAGTAATCCTGGAAATGAGCATTGGGTAGCTGTGAAATGGATTCTCAAGTATCTCAGAGACACTTCGAGTGTGTTTGTGCTTTGTGCTTCGCAGGGGGCAGTCTCATGGAAATCGAGACTGCAGAAGTGCGTTGCTTTGTCTACGAAAGAAGCAGAGTATATGGATGTAGTTGAAGCTAGTAAAAAGGTGATATGAATGAGAGACTTCTTAGAGGAGTTGGGAGTGGAGCAAGCTACCTACCCACTCTATTGTGACAATCAGAGTGTCATCCACCTTCCCAAGAATGCCGCCTACCATTCTCGAACCAAGCACATCCGAAGAAGGTACCATTGGCTTCGAGAAAGAGTAGAAGATGAAGATTTTAAGCTCATGAAGATGTACACAAATGACAACGGATCAAATATGCTGACGAAGACTTTGTCAAAAGAGAAGCTCATCAAATGCCGCTCAAAGACGGGCTTGCTCGAGCCCCCATATAGGATTGAGGGGAGCTAAGTTGGGTTCGGAAAATAATCCAATTGACTAGTTTACCATATGCTTTTTACCATATAATGTTTTACCTCCTTTATAAAAGGAGATGTCTTTGCAATTGGGAAAGTAAGAGAGAGAAAACAAAGTGTGAGAAAGGGAGAAAAAGAGAGAGTTGGAGAAATTCGTATCCATTTGTTTAGCCTATTTTGAAGTGCCCCGATCGACGACCAAACGACCTCTAATTAGGACGATTTTATGGTATGTTGTTCATCTCATCATAGGCTTCATTTTGTACGGTTATATCGTCGTTTTGAGCCTCCAATCTCATATCTCCTTTGCTAGTGTCCTCTCTTGGTTTTTTTTATTTCCACCAACTGGGTGATGAAATTTGAGATTTGGCCAAACTTGTTGATGCTTAATGATGTTATATGCCTATAGGTTTGTCTAGGGAAGATTGTACCCACTTGTTATCGTTAATAGTGGAAGTTTCTCTTGAATTGGTAAATAAAGAGCGGCCATTCCGGGGTTCGAACCGGGGACCTATGGGTACTACCCACAAATCCTTTCCGGTGAGCCATTCCGGAATGGTTTAGTGGAAGTTTCTCGCTTCCGTGGTTTTCCCCGTTTTAGGGTTTTCCACGTAAATCTAGTGTTCTTTGTCCTTGATTATTTTATTTCTGTTTGGGTCTGATTGTTGGTTTGGGTTGCTTGAGTTTGACTCTCTGGTTTAAAGTTCTTGTTCATCCCGATTCGTGTGTTAAAAGGGTTTGTCTTACGTCCCCTTCTTCCGCCACAACAGGAGAAGATAGACCAGGAAGTCCAACAACAACCGGCAACAATGGAGGTACGAAAGGTTAAATTACTTCAGCAATGAAGACCGAAGAAAAGGTCCAAGATTCTCAGCAACAAAGGCTTGAAAACAACCAATAGATTTAGCAATGAAGGCTTGAATCTGAAAATAAGTGTCAACAATGAAGGCTGAAAAAGATGCTGAGTGAATCAGATTTGTAAGAAATCTTTCTCCTTTATTATTTTATTTGTTAAGTTCCTTATTTTTCTCCATTAAACACCCCAATTTGGGTGCTCTTAAGCTCTGATACCATGATGGAAAATGAGAGAGATTGAAGAAAGAAAAGATAGAGGGGGGAAGAAAACTCAAATCTAATATTCCTCGGGAGAGTTACATAATGTAAAGAGAAAAACTAGTCTAGAAAGCTTATAAGAGAAGCTACAAGGCATGGGACAGGGAAAAAAGTAAAAAACTTAAAAAGTAAACTAGGTCATCACACTAAAAAGGCCTATAGCCTACCCTAGAAACAAAGTAATAATTACATGCATGCTAGTATGCTGACAATTTACAATAAAGATTTTTAGAGAGGAACAATGCCATGTCAGCCTGTATCTTTTACATGATTTTTCAGTATATAGGCATTCCTCAACAAAAAGTAGCACAGGATAAATATGTGAAGTACCCTCCAACAAAAGCCCAAAGAAAGAAAAAATGAAAAAGAAAACAATCACTTAACTCTAGAACTTAATTTTAAAGTGTATATTTAATACTGTACGTGAGAAGGCACTGAATGAGGAAGATTTATGTGAACACGAAAGAACATGTACTACCTCTGCACTAAGGGAGATTGACGCATAACGATTCAGTTGTTTCTGAAGAGCTGAACTTCTTTCCTCATCATTTTGTTTGTACCTTGAGTGTCAAGTGAAAAATAAATACACACACTGAAAAGGGCAGTTCTGGAAATGCTAATGGTTGAGTTGATTCTTAAGGGAAAACTCTTTTCCTCAGGCATTTTTTGTAACTTCAGAGTAAAATGAAGAACAACCAGATGAATGAAAAAGAAGAGTTCTCAAAATGCATTATCCATCCGCTGAGGTTCCATTTAGAATGCTTCCCTCACAAACATGCATTTCTTTCCTTTCTAGCTTTTGGGAAATCATAACGTTTTAAACTAGATATGAAAAAGATTCACTCATAAACAAGGCCATCTAAAAAGAATGAAAACTCTACAACAAGACAAGACAACATCAATTGGGGAAAGGTATCATATATTAAACAATAGATAAAGTCTAAAATTTGACCTTAAAGTGTAAGCTGGTGAAGAATTGATATAAAGTCTAGAAAAGAAAATTATTGGAAATTCTCTCTGCCTTTACCTTCCATGACAAGCAATACACCAAATAATTATGTGCCACATACCTTTGTGCAATTATGTTGAACAATTGACCATACTGCCCATTAACATCATAAGGGACATATTCAGGGTCTTCCTTAGACAACAACTCCCTGTACTCATTGCAAGCTATATATTTAACAGCAGAGACTTCTGATTCCTGAGAAAAATATATCAAGACAACTTGTCAAATCAACATTAACAAGCAACTGGTCATTGTTCACTGTATACATCACGTAATTATCAGGAGATCCCTTTGGCTAGAGTATTACTCAAATGCCCAACTTCTCTTACAACGATTATCACTTGAACAGAATTTCATGGGTGAATACCTTTGTGTAAATTCATGTTGAGTGCATAAACAAGAATGCATGGCAGCTCAATGCAGCAAACAATTTAAACGAATAAAATCATCTGGACAAAATGCCAATGGCAACATAAGAAACAAATAATGAACAATAAGAATTAACCATTACCTGAAGAGTGAATGATTGCAGTGGTATCGGTGCTAGAGTTGTGATAAGATATACATCACTGTACTCATTATTAATAAATGTTCCATTATTTGTCACACTGCATTTAAACAATTGAGCGGATCTCTTTAGAAAATTTACATAAAGTCCAAAGTTATGAAGTCGTGCATGACCTCAGAGAAGCTATATACTGAATTACTGATGTAAATGCAAGCGCCTTTGGGAACAAGAATAGTGCTATTAAATAATGCATAATGTAATGAACTGATAACTTCATCTCAGTTACTCAGTATCTTTGTACATTTGTTGAGTTTTGTTGAGATGAGGATAAGAAAAACTTAAAAAATACTTATTTCAAGGTGCAGAAAGATGTCCGATTAAGAAAATGTAGCTCTCCTACAGCATAAATTTATTTAAGACACATCGCTGACAGATTCTATAAGACCCAGTGAATCATAGGGTCTTGAGAAAGTTGAAATGATTTGGAACACACAAGAACTAGCTAAAATTTCATTAACTAGTATATAGAGGAATTTTAAGAAAGAAATGTAGCTAAAAAAATTTAAGGAAAGACAAAATAGAATGCACAATTTGTCATCACTGAAATAAAAGAAAAGTTAAATGGTTTGTAGAGAGCATCAGATCAATTATTAAAAATAGATTAACTAATATGAGAGGAAAACTTATTAACTTAACAAACAAGGTCAAGCTTTGACAATCTAAAGTTCAAAGTGCCATACAAATCATTCATTGTACGGATGATAAAGAACAGCAAACAGTTGTCAAACAGTAACATATGTTTCTTGGTAGCCCCTTGGCAAGAAGTTGCAGATTAAACAGAAAAAATTCACAAGGGAAAATGAGTGCAGAAAGATAAAATGAATAGAAGGCTTATATGCCATTACAAAAGAAAAAAAGGAAACAGCATACAGAATATACTCCACAACTACTTTCTGAAAGACAAAAAAAAAAAGAAAAGATGTTCAGCAAAATGTTTACTCGCTTCTACAAAAGGATATAGTATGCAAACCATTCTTCCAAAAAAACGAAAAGCAGCTCAAATGCATCCATCGGCAGGGTTAGACCTAGTTCTTCTTGAAGTTCCCTCCTGAACATTGAAATTAAACATTAAAAGCAACCAAAGATGCAATAAAATAATCCATGAAATAGATTCTTTACAGGAAATTAAAAAATACTCCGAAATTAGTATCAAAAAATCATAAAAGGAAAAAAAAGAGAAAAAAAAATACATGAACACATTTGATTATATAAATATCTAAGGTTTCCCTGCAATAAACAATAACAAGCCACTAATCAAGAAGGAACAAAATAAATATCTGAGTCCAACATCTTGAAAAAGGGGAAGGAACAATAGGGAGAACTTGCAGTCCATAATTCACATGAAATCTAGGAAGCATGGCAACCAGTTGTGAGATACAAAGACGGCTTGGAAGAAGATATTTGTGTACCTGGCTGATACAAGAGATGAATCACCTGCAGATATGTGGCCAGCACTGGAGATATCCCACAGCCCTGGCCATGAATCCTTGCAGTCAGAACGACGCTGAAGCAGCAACTCATGGGTACTCTCGGAATAAATCCACACATGAACAGCTCGATGATAGTCTCCATCTCTATGCACATCTCCCCTGTCCACAGAGAAAATAAATTTGTCTTAGATAAACCATGCCTCCTCTGTATCAGTGAACAATGAACAATGAACAGCAGAAAAGAGTGAGGTTCCTTTCTATTATTGGAAACCAAACAGTGAACAAAATAGGCAACCTACTTTCAGCCCTAGAGTAAATCTGAACATAACAGGAATTCAGATGTAGCATTCACAAAAGGGATGCATAGCACCAGTACTAGAAAGCAATGATGTCAAATCCGTCAACAAACGATACCATGTTTGAAGAGTTTTCCGAGCCATTCCAGATTGCTGCTACTAGTTAAAAGTGGAAAGTGAGACCTCTACTCAACAATTTGAACATAGAATTCCTCTTCACAGTGAAATTCGCAATTTAAACTGAATCAGAACTCGAAAAGCTTCAGCATAACACAGTACAATCATCCAATTAAACAAGAGCTGGAACTGAAAGAAAAAAATCGCTGCCTATCCCATCGTATCTGATTTGACAGGTGCTTTGACTTCATTGAAAATGGGAATCGAATTTGATAGGTGCTTTCAGTTGATTGAAATAAGTTAAAAGTACTGTAATAGATAAGGGAGAAGAAAAAGGAGAGGGAGATGGCAGACCTGGGCTTGGAAACGCCGGTCTTGTCGCCGGATTTGGTGAGAACGTCAAGGAGCTCTGCTGTTTGATGATGAACCTCCGCCATTGCTGTTCGTAGTAAGATGATCGGCTGCGTTTGGGAGCAGCTTTTGCTAGCGTTTGGGAGCAAGTTTATCGGTGGTTTTGGAGCATCGATGCTTGGGCCGAATACTTTTCTATCAACAGTTGCGAAGTACTCTATTGAATATTTCGGTCTCTACCGGTAGCATTTTTATTACAGTAAAATTTTGTGGTAAAATTTCGGTAGGTCGAAACCTAATCGATCGCATCCTGCCGGACGAGGTCTAACCGACCTGAATGTGTTTCAAGTGCATGTCCCCGCAAAAAGTGACTAAGTGACTAAGGTCTGAATAGGTAAATATATAGCTTTGGTGGTGAAACCAAAAAAGTGTAACAAAAGAGTAAGACCAAACTCAGGGTCTTATGTAAGAAGGGATGAAACTATACCCAAAAGTCCCCTCTATACCCACCAGAAACCCACTAGTGCTACCATGTACTCAGAAGCACTCAACGAGACACAAGAGTCCCCCAGACGCTCCACCGTTACCCAAAAGGTAACCAACTCTATGACAATCTAAAACTAAACTCCATGTACTCCTCAATCTAATCTAACCACATGTAATTTGCCTTTGTACAACATGGTTAAACGAGTTCGACAACTAGTGATAATACTCAAAACACAACTAGTGATAATACTCAAAACACAACTAAGTGACTAAGGTGTGCAGGACGTTTGTGACGTGGTTAGCTGCTAGACAGAGATTGCGGACAGGACGTGTGGTTAAGCACTGGAAAGGCCCGATGCGGCTTGGTGTGTGCTATGCAAGGAGGAAGAAGAAACTGAAGATCATCTCTGGTTCAGCTGTAGAGTGATCCGAGAAATTCAGAGCAGGGTGTTCGATTGGTTGGGGGTAGGAATCCGACACAGCACCCTTCGTGAATGGTTGCAATGGTTCGAAAGGGAACCGGAAGGAACCAGAAAAGGGGCAAATTCAGAGCTGGCTTTGTGTGCCCTTGTGTACACTACTTGGCGGACGCGAAACCGTATGATATTCATGGGTGAGCAGTGCTACCCGGCTGCGTGTGCTGTCAAAATTATCAAAGCTTGTCGTAACAGAATATCCATCAAGTGCAAGGGCAAAACGAAGATGGAGAAACTATGGGTGAAGAGGCTAATGCAGTGAGTTAGCCGTAGGAGATGTGAGTTTGGGTGTACAGGGGATGTGAGTGCAGGACATTTTTTGACGGGGTAGTTTTTTGGTGGGGAGATAGTTATTGAGGGACATGGGTACAATTTTTTGTGGTGTTTTGAGAGGTATACATCGTATGTATTTTTCCACGGGGCCCTTCGTATGGTCGGCGTGTTTTTTGTAACTTGGTTACACCCTCATATATATATTTACCAGTTCAGGACTAAGGTGTGCAGTGTGCAACCTTATCAGGAACTTTGTTCACAATGTGAGGGACATGCGAGAAGATTGATGAAAGTATTGGAGGATTAGTTTTGGTATCTCTCGTAATCACTTAAATCTCCCAATGACATTTTCCTTTCTAGGCTAGATGGTTGATGATGATCTGTGAATCTCCTTCTAACACGAGTTTTCTGATCTGAAGTTCTCTAGCTTTAATTAGTCCTCTCAGGGAACCTCCACCATAAGAGGAGATTGTTTACATATATATATATATTTGTAAACCAATATAATGGGTTACCCCTGCCAGTCCTGGATTATGTACTCCATGGTGCTTCCATCGAAATTTGAAGATGAACCATCGAAATTTAGTTTAATGTCTCATCGTCCCGAATCTCCCGATTTTCTCCACTTATTATTTTTTTATTTTTCAGTTTGACTTGCCTTTTGTATTTTATATTCCTATGTACTCCTCTTGTTTACATGCTTTAATTTTATCCAATTCTAAGTGTATTTATTATAAATTGTATTTCCCTATTTGATGGAATATCGTCATCTAAGGAATATCTTCATCTAAGTGTATTTATTGAAAATTGTATTTCCGGTTAGCCATTCCGGAATGGCTCACCGGAAATGACTTGGGGGTAGTACTCATAGATCCCCGATTCGAATCCCGGATATGGCCGCTCTTTATTTACCAATTCAAGAAATATCGTCATCTCGGATATGGCCGCTCTTTATTTACAAATTCAAGGAATATCGTCATCTCGGAAGGTAATCTAATTTCTGTAAAACCAAATGACCCACCATTTGAGCGTTGATGCTTCTTTTTCTATGGGATTGGGTTTATCGGAGCCAAATCTTCTGTCCCCTTCCTTGTCCCCCTCCCCCCCTCCCCCCTCACAAACTCCTAATTAAAAATAAAAATAAATTAAAATAAGAACGATGTGAGGAGGGACAGGGTAAAGGGACAAATACGATGACAAAGGATTTGGACCCGGGTTTATCACCTAATGTGCTCATAGTTTGCAGGGGATTGGGACAGGAACACATCTCTGGGATAATCGAGTTGTTATTGGGAGCTCCTTTTGAGCTAGTTTCCATGGGATGTTTTTAATCTTTGGGGGAATATTTAGCTTCCAAATCCATGAGTTGGGAGCGTCTATCATATTATCAGAGTTTGAAATGAGTTTCATTGCGCTTGCTGTTGTGAACTAGCCCTCTCAATCCGGGCACCAGAAGAGTCTATTTGGGAGCAATGAGATAAGGATAGGAATTTCTGTTATTTCCTTTACGATTGTTGTATCGAATTCTTGCTTTAGTCTCTCAATCCTCCATTTTCCATTTATCATATAGTCACTGGCCTTTTGGTTAATATTAACATCTTATTGTGGGTTTATTCTACCGACAAGAGGGGTCGTCGACAACTAATTGTCTGTCCAGAAGTTAATGGATCTCTCATCTCCTACAGATCAAACGAGGCCTTTTTTTAATTTGTCAATGAGTGGCTGGAGGTAAACCGTCGTTTGTAACCCTCGCCAAAAAATTCCCACACAAATAACTAGTATAGCGATAAGTGCAAGGTCGAACCTACAAGGAAATCTAAGATTAAAGATCTAAACACTACTTTATCAAGAAGTGGAAAATAAGCAAATAAATATGAGAAATGAAACTAATAATCAAGATTGCAAATGAAATAACAAAGCATAAGGATGATGGTTTTGATATTAATTCAATAGAGAAAATAGTTCCACACGCGTATTCATCGACATTGGTTGGCTTAATTGGTTTTAGACATAAATTCAAGTTGTATAATTCCTTTCACATACATTCTTCTCATCTTCGTTTGAATAGATGAAAGCACAAAGAACGCAATTAACCCCTTACACCTTTATGCAACCTAAGAATCTAGGCATATGAATCTAGGCATATGAATAACACCAAGTAAACAAGGTAACCGATGTTTAAGACATATGTCGAAATCTCTACTTATTCATGATCAAACGAAGGTTTTCACACTCCTAAGCATGATACTACGGAATTCATTCAATGACGAAAGAACAAAAACCTAGCAAGGTATTATTATGGTCGCGAATCACAATAATATCATCAATAATCGCAAGGAAAATTGAAAGAACAATAGAAAACAACTGAATTTAAGCCTCACAAATCACCAACCAAGTCTCCGAAACACAGGCAAAACAAATAACGAACTTAGCCACTCATGGCTTACTTAAATCTCCTTCGAATTGATAGAAAATTAAGCAAACTTGAAGGGAATAATAATCTACTGTAAAATATGATTGAAAGTCTGAGAATAATTGTTTCTAAGTCTCCAATTTTGTGCCTCCCTTCATAGAGGAGAAGAGACCCCGAAAACCTAGATACTTTCCTTAAAGATAATGCGAAAATAATCCTAAAATAATATAAAATATCCTAAAAATATTAAAATTGAAAATAATAATAAATAAGTCTTAATATCTCTTCCTTAAAAGGAGTAGCTACTAAAAAGATTGGATCGAATTTCTTTCATTGGAGATAAGATATGATCTTCAAACGAACTTTCTCTATGCATTTTCGCCGCCGCGACATGTCTCTCGCGATCACGACTAGTGATGTTCAACATAGGCTTCTCGCTGGCACATCTCCATGGCGAATGAAGGATCTCGCGGTCGCGACTTGGTGTCTCGCGGGCGCGACCTGTGCATTTCTTCATTGTTGATTGTTGCTCCTTTCACCATGGCGAGACGAGGATCCCACTGTGGCAATCCAATTCGTGGTCGTGACTTCAGCGAGATGTGTCTCTCCTACTCTCGGCCTCTTCTTTCCAATTCTCCTTTTCCTTTGCTTTCTTCACCGAAAGTCTCCACCGAAATTGAAAACAATATCACAAAGTCTCCATCGAAATTGAAAACAATATCACAAAGTCTCCATCGAAATGTCATCACTTGCGGAAAAACAATAAAAATAAGCAATTTGGCTTTAGATTTCACTCCTTTTTTTTCCCTTTTAAGCTTACTTTTGCCCCTAGGTAAATTTTATCCTCCCTAGGTCTAAGCTTTCTTATTTTTTATGTTTTTTTAATTTTTTTTTTCATGCTTTCTTTCTTTCGGCGTCAGTGTCTTTCAACACCTCAACTTACTTGAATCAAGTCCACTTGAACATCTTTTTATGTGAGTTGCAAACATGGGTGTCATGAGTGAACCCGGTTACTAAATGATCAAGCTTCCTTTCTTAGTGGATAGTTTTCAACACCGTTTTACGTGAATCTAACCCCTGCACTGCCTTCTCGCGAGTCGCAAACATGGGTCTCATGAATGACCTCTAATACTTAGTGCTTCGGACTCCTCACCTTAATGTCCCAACTCGCCGAACTAACATTTCAGCGAGCAGGGTCGATCTACCTTTATTTCCTAGGTGACCGGACTTTCTTTCTCTCATTAAATTTTCCATAATATCATTCTCCTGCCATCAAACTCCAAAAATAATAACGATAACACACATAACCATATATCATCTTCACATATGACTTCCATTCTCGACATAATCCCCGGATAGGAAATAATGTAAAAAAAAAAAGGGGCAACATGCATAACATGTGGAGCAAAAATAATATAAGGTTCAATATGGCTAGATGTGATGTGAATAAGCATGGGTAGGGCTAGGATATTTAAGCTCATATGGAAAATAAATTCCTCCATCCTCTTATCATGCATATGTCAAAAGCAAAATCAATTTTACGTCATTTTAGGGTTATCAAGAAAATATGCACTTCATTGTGACTTCCTTTTACTATGCAATTTCATGTTATATCTCTAATGAATCTATTTTTGCATCATCGAGTCTTGTAAAAACTTCCATGACACTATTTTTTTTTTAATGGGGGTGATAAAATAAAATTTGGATGAAAACATGAAGCATATAGATAAATAATCATATCCAAAGTACCATGTAAGGAACAAATAGAGAAATAATCACAAATAAGACATAAGTAAGCCTTTCCCCCACCCAATACTTAAACATTACAATGTCCTCACTGTATAAAACCTAGGGTAAAGGAAGAAACTTACTAGACATATGCTCAAGATCTCGGAATAGGTGTTGTACGCTGCTGCCAAAAGTCGACGTCGAGTGGGACTCAGTCGATATCGACTGCAGCATCATGGTCCAAGGGCATCGAGTGGAAAAGAGTGTATATGTCTCGATGTTCTTCACTCGACGTCGAATAGGTCTAGTCGATGTCGAGTGACTCTTCAGTACTCCGTCCTTGGTCCTAACGTTGTTGCTCTTGCACCTATATGTGTTAGACCCTAAAAATAATAGAATAAAGAAAAACGAAACAAGACAAGTCCAAAAACAAAACCAAAACCAAATATCCAAAGCCCTAAAAACCATAGTCTATGTACAAGCTCTAGATTTTAAAGTCGTCATGTCGACTTCTTATTTGATGATCAAGGGGAAACTACAGGGCCCTCGTAGCTCGGGCCTCAAATTGGACTACATCTTTGTCCTTAAGCTGCATTCTTCCTGGGTGGATCTTGTGTACCTCGAATGGTCCCAGCTTCTTCTCCTTAAACTTGCTAGGGAACCAATGCCTTTGATTTGGAGACGTACACCGCATCTCCTACTTCATACTCCTTAGGATCGTCATTGCATACCCTGCAAAGTTTTACCTACCAAGGCATACCTCTTCCATTTATAATAGATAAATCACTAATTGAAATGGGAGAAGAGATGTCCATACCTTCACCTACCTCGGTGTCTTCCTTGTTCTGAGGGGGCACTCGATCTCGAGTGGGTTCACTTGTCGTCGAGTGACTCTTAGCTTCTGGAGGGCCAGTCGAGGGAGATGAGTCAAGGGAGATGAGTCGATGGAGATGAATCAATGTCGAGTGAGATACTTCTACCCCATACTTAGCTTCTAGCACATGCTTTGACACCTTAAGTGCACTCGACGTCGATTGGGATGAGTCGATAGCGAGTGAATGCTCAATGGGTTGCTCGTCGTGGTTCAAGATTCCTAAGATATCCTCCAATTGGGCCTCCATATCCCTCTCTTCTAGCTCCTCTGAGGTCATAGTTCTCGTTGTGAGTTCCTCACAAGTGATGTAGCTTCCCTTGATATGAATAGACTTGACCTCTATCCTATCGAGCTTCTACATGGTCTAGTTGAAGGAGAGCTCGATGATCTCATTACCAATAGTAAAGGTCAGCATCCCTTTTATGCTTTCTTATGCTAATGTTTGTGTCCGCTATAGCTAAGAGTGGCCTACCAAGGATGATAGAACATGTAAGATCTTCCGTCATATTAAGCACAATAAAGTCCATGGGCACAAAGAACTTGCCCACCTTGACGGAGACATCATCAATAACTCATATGGGCATAATGTAGTTGTTGTCGGCCATATAAAGTTTCATGTCCATAGGCTCCAAAGCTCCAACGTTTACCTTTGACCATATAGACAAAGGCATGAGGCTCACACTAGCCTCTAGGTTGCAGAGAGCCTTGTAGCGATGTTGGCCTAGCCCAATGGTTATGTCGAATCTCCTTGGATCCGCTCCTCTACGATCCAAGGAGATTCAATATTGCTGCACTCACGAAGGATGACACCTCATGAAGAGCTTCGGTGAAGGGTATGGTAACGTTGAGCCCTTGAAGCATCTTCACAAAACGCTGAAACTTCTTGTCGGTAGGGTCCTTCAAAGATTTGGATGGGTAGGGCAGTGTTTTCTTCTTTTTTGCAGCTGGTGAGTCGGATGTAGGGACTCGACATCGACAGTAGATGAGTCGACATCGAGTGTAATAGTAGGCTTCTGGTGTTGCTGACCAGATGACTCGACGTCCACAAAGGGTGACTCAACTTTGAGTGGAGATGAGTCGACGTCGACTAGGGCTGACTCGACGTCGACTGGAACTCAAGTAGCTTCGTCCTGCAACTTTTGTTCGGGCGTTTGTAATTGACGCCCACTCCTTAGGTGTACTGCAGCCACATGTCCAGATAGTTTGCCCTTAGGGTTGGGCTTAGGTTGCCCAAGGAGTGATCCGGATGGTCTTGGAGTCCGTGCAGCCAATTGACCCATTTGGGTCTCTATGTTCTTTCTTCAAACGTCAATCTCCCCAAGTCGCGAGTTAATGTCGTGCAGTTGAGTGTGGATGGAATTGTTGAATTGTTTATATTCATTGTGATTCATCCTCATCTCATCAAGAAAAAGCTGCATGTCATCCTTCTTTGACTTTCTCTAAGGTTGTCCAGGATCTTTGTATGGTGGGGGGTCCCTTTGGTATTGGGGATGACAGTATCCCCAATTCTGCTAATGTCCTCTATAGTTAGGATCCCCCATGTAGCGCACCTCCTCATGTGTCTCCGCAAGCTGAACCTGTTCCAAATATGGGCAGACGGTGGTGTTATGCCTAACGGACCCATACTCCAAACAAGGTTGGTTGTTGGTGAGGAACTTGACTTGCTTTTGTAACCTTTTCACTTCATCCTTTGTGAATTTATCCCTCACATCGGGATCAATCTTCTTGGATGGCTCGTAGAGGGGCATAGATGGGGCAGGCCTCGTGTCGGAAGCCTCAAGAGTCTCATAAGTATTGTCAAACTCAACAAGCCTCTCAAGGGTATCCCAAGCTCGTTGTGGTGTGAACTCAAGATACATATAAGAGGTATAGGTGTTGATTCGCTCCTTTGAAGGCACATCCATGCGTAGGGCAAGATTTCAACAAGCGTTTGTAGTGCTCCTATACTTGTGTGAGTCTCCCCTGGCTTTTGCTTGAAAGCCATGACCTTTTGCCCGAGTTGTGCCGTCTTTGCTGGTGGAAAGAACTTTTTAAGAAACAAGTCCTTGAGCTCTCCCCATGTGCGGATAGATTGTGGAGTCAAACTCTCCAGCCATTGTAAAGCATTGCCTGCAAGCGACCAATGAAAAGCCTTTAGTTTAACATACTCTAGATTAGGGCCATCACCAATAGTTTCGCATAGATATAAGTATGTAGTAATATGAGCCATAGGACATTAATTAGCTTTGCACTCAAAAGTATTTCTCCTAATCTCATATATAAAAGAAGGCTTGATTTCAAAAGAAATGCGAGAAAGAACAATAGGAGATTCTGGCACTAGCAGAGTAGGGTGCATGTATTCTTTCGCATTATGAGGGATGTGCTGCAGTCGCTCCTGTTGATTAGACATGAGTCTTTTCAACCTTTCTTGCAAACAAAATAAGAGTTCTAGTTCGACTAAGGGTTCAAACTCGAGTGTGCGATCAGCGCGTTGCATACACCTACAAAAACAGCACTAAAAGAAAGCGTAAAAGAGACTAAAAATGGCGCGATTCATGGCTTCCTCAACAACGACGCCAAAATTTGTTGAGAGGAAGAATTGATTAAACAAATATAGATATAAAAGCAAACCAATCCCTTATCCAAGCAAATAAATTACAAGACTTCCTCCCGCTATAGTAGTAGGAGTCAGGATCGATCCTAGAGGAAGCGCGTCAGCGCTCGCCTAGATAGTCTCGAAAACAACCCTCTGATGTCGACCAGAAGCTCACGATATCGGTTGATATCTAGTCAATGTCGAGAAAAGCATTCGATCTCTAGTACACACCCTGCAAAACAAAACATAGCAATCGGCGTCGACAGAAGTGACTCGACATCGAGTTGGGCCCGCTCGATATCGACTGAAGTGACTCGATGTCAAGTCAAATAACAAAAACAGAAATGTAAAATGCGTCGAAAAGGAACGTCCGAAGAATATAAGGATGAATAAGAAAGATGAACATAAATATTGAAAGGTTTTGTAAACAGTATATTAAAAGAATTCCATAGCCGGGGAATTACCACAACGATAACCATGAAAGCGATATACTAAACTCATGAAAGAAACATGCTTTTTATGAAATAACTTTCGTTATTAACAAATAGGAATATAGAGGCTCTCGCATAAATCCTAAGTGTTATTATCCATTTCATAATTAGGGTTGACCAACTCTCGTAAGCAAAACCTAATTACTATCCAAATTCATAATGAATTCACTTTCGCTTCAATATCATAAACCTGGAATCGTCCACTACTCTCGCAGCGGATTTGAGCACATATGATAGAAGATAAAAAATCATATGAGAATCATGAGTAAAACATATTTACATGGCTATTGTCGAGCTCACCCCGACCCTAGAAGTGGGACGACTACTCGCGCCTCATCATTGCAAACATCATCATTGATATAAAGATAAACTTGAATGGAAATAAAAGAGTTAGAGTACAACCGCAAACCTCTCTCCACAACGTCTCTCTCTCTACCCCTCTCATCCTCTCTCTCTCTTCTCTTTCTACTACTAAACTTGATTGCTCAAGTGCTTGGATGATTAAAACCTAGCCACCAAGGGCTTTATTTATAGCAAACTAGTCCTTGCTAGCCAATGAAAGAAATATCTATCTAATTTCCTACGATAAAACATCCTATTTAAAATAATATAAAACAAATCAAAGTTCCCTAGGGTAAATAGGAATTTAACCCATAAGGATAGATGTTCAACAAGGAGATAAAATATCTCTCTTCGCGATTAAGCAATCTCCCTCCAATTAGGATTCATCAAAATGCCTCTCGACACTCTGAGGTTCCACTCGACATCGAGTGATGGTCAGTCAACATCGAGTCATTCACTCGAGATCGAGTGGTCTTTTGGTGTCGAATGCTCCTCTTCTCTTTTGGCTCTAAGTGTGGCATGTTGGACTCGACCTCGAGTAAACTCCAGTAGATGTCGAGTGGATCATTAGTAGCTTGATTCGTCCAAGACTTATCCAAATTACGCTTCACTCTAGTAGATGTCGAGTCAAATCACTAGACATCGAGTAAAAATCCAGCTCGGCTCCTTCTTCTCCAAATCGCTCCAAAATGTCTCCGATTTCTGCAAAATTAAACAAAAACTTGTGTAGACCTCCATAACTCGCAAACAAACATAAACTACATAAATCTCATACTTCCCTAACCCAAAAGTATAAAATATGAACAAAAATCGAAATAAAAGTAAGTACGAAACATGGCAAAATAGGCGCACATCACTTCTTCTAGTCCTCTGGTGCGATGACGATTTGAAAATAGCCTGATTAACCATCCAAAAAGCAATAGTAGGCTCTTCCAGCAAGCCTTTCCAGCATTTGGTCAATGAATAGGAAAAGGAAGTGATCCTTGCGAGTCTCAGCATTCAGCTTCCTATAGTTAATGCAGACTCTCCATCCTGATTGAACTCGCGTGAAAACTAGTTCTCCTTCTTTTTTTTCAACAACTATGATGCCTCCTTTATTTGGAACCACTTGTGTCAGACTTACCCATTTGTTGTCAGAGATGGGGTAAAACATTCCATCTTAAAGTAACTTCAAGACTTCCTTCTTTACTACCTCCATCATTGGTGGATTGAGACGTCTCTACGGCTATCTTGACGGCTTAGTTCCTTCTTCTAGCAATATCCGGTGCATACATATAGTTGGGTGTTGTAGGAGGAAATCGAGATTGCAAATAAAATATAAATAAAGTAAAGCAAACCGATTCCGTTCTGAGCAAATAATGTTCAAGACTTCCTCCCGATGTAGCAAAAGGAAGTCAGATTTGATCCTCGAGGAAGCTGGTCAGCGGATCCTAGGCAGCGGTAAAATCTCACTAGATTTCGACTCCAGGGAACAACTCGATATCGACTAGAGGCAGTCAATATCAACTTAGTTCAGTCGATTTTGGGCAGTTTTCAGCAAGTCGGTCGATTTCTGGTCAGGGTCACTCAATATAAACTTAATGGAGTCAATATCGACCGGTCCTTCCTCGAAATCGACCTGTTCTGCAGAGATACAAACGAGCAGCGCTCTTTCTGGATCGAGAGTCGATATCGACCTATAGGAGGTCAATATCGAGTAGGGCAACAGTAGGAAAAATAAAGAACAAAACTTTTGTAAATTTCGGAATAAACTTTATGTAAAAGAAAACTTTCAAGATCGGGGTTTGCAACGACAATAACCAAGCATGCATAAGGCAAGATAAATAACGATAATATGCAAATTGCATCGAAGGATCAAACATTCGCCTTTTCCAACAATTAGACAACTCTTTCAAGAAACCCTAATTGTATCTACCGATTTTATGTTTACAATCCAAGTTGTTAGCATGGATCTCCATTGAATGGGTAATAAACACATAAAAGGTAGTAGATGCTCAAAACATGATAAAGGTCGGATCTTTACCTCAAACACGCATGACTATCGTCGGGTTCGCCCCGCCCCTAGAAGTGGGTGGACTACTCGTTCTTCATCGCAATTGCAGACATTGTTGATTGAAAAGAAACTTGCATTAAATTAAATCAAACAGAGCGTACAACCAAAGGAAGTCAATTCCGCTCTCGCTTCACAAACTCCTCTTGGCCTCCACTCTCTCTCTCTCTCTCTCTCTCTCTCTCTCCCCGAAATTGAATTGAATGAAAAACTAGCCCCATGGGCTTTATTTATAGGCTTCATTCCAAGTTAATCTAGGAAAGAAACTATATCTATATCTATATCTATCTATCTATTATAGAAGATATAATCCTACTAGAAATAATCTATCTATCTATTAATATTACTAATCATGCTAGCATTTTGCTGACGTGTCGCTCTGTAAATTAAAGTTGAATTTTTTAATCAAAAGTTTCCTTTCTTATTAATCGATGTTATTAAG
This sequence comes from Persicaria tinctoria, assembly GCA_037127255.1. Classification (NCBI taxonomy): domain Eukaryota; kingdom Viridiplantae; phylum Streptophyta; class Magnoliopsida; order Caryophyllales; family Polygonaceae; genus Persicaria; species Persicaria tinctoria. The sequence continues at coordinate 49,423,232 of JBANSL010000001.1, read as the reverse complement.
GGAAGTTTAAATTTTTATTTCCTATTAATATTACTAATTCTGAAATTTGAAAATACATGTTTCATATTTTAAACATATTTGTTTCCTATTTCCATACTAATCAAAAGTTTCTTTTCTTATTAATTGATATTATTAAGGTAAGTTTAAATATTTGTTTCCAATATTATATTTATCAGTCATATTAAAAATGGATAGATATTTAATTCAACTGTCAAAATAAAAAGTAATTATAAAAATCAATGATTCTCAAAATCATATTTCTTCTCAAAATGTACATATTATATGGTATAGACATCTTTTTTCTTGAATTTTTTTAAATATTTTTGGAGATGGAAGCAAAACATCATTAATTTTAAGAAGAGATTATTTTAAGACTTACAAGGATTACTAATGCTTATTTTACATCTTAGATGAAGCTTCTTAGATCTTTTTTCTACCTTTTAGGATCTTTTTATTTTTACCATCTTACCTTTTTTTTCACTATTAATTTCCCTCTCTTTCTAGCCATCTTTCTAATGAAAATAATGAATAAGTTATGTATATCTACATATTTCAAAAGTATTCGCAGTGCTTATGGCAATAATTATAAATTTATTTCAATTATATTAGGTGGTGTGTTTGAGTATTACTACTACTTTACCTTATTAAATCATTTTAAAAATCTGTATTGTATCTCTTTCCAACTAATTTATAAACTACAAAAAAAAACTTTATACGTACATATTTTTGTTATAAACAAGTATATATTAATATAGTATATATTATAGATATAGATATATAAAATGATGTTCAAATTAAAATTGATCAAACTACCGTGCCTTCAAGGCACGGGTATTACACTAGTTGAATCTAAACTAGATAAAACATGATAAATCCTAGGGTAATTTAATTGTTTTAACCCTTAGGATAAATAAAAAAGTTAAAAAGATAAAATCTCTCAAGTCTTCATGCGCAAGGAATCTCCTCTCAAAAATATCGCCATCGAATTTGGGATAAAACTTTAAGTAAAACCCGGAATCGAGTTGGTGACGTCACTGGGCGTGAGTCGATATCGAGTAACATTTATCGGCTTTTCTTCTCTGCTACTCGATTCCGGCTCCTGGGGATGAAAATCGAGTGACTTTTTGGTCGATATCGACTAGGCTATGTCGATATCGAGTAGAGTCTTCAGCTTCTGTTCGTCTTGGCTCGATTTTGGTTTCTGAGGAAAATATTGAGTCGATTTTTCTGGTCGATATTAACTTACTGAAGTCGATATCGAGGTGCCCTTTTCTTCACTTCTGCGAATTTGATAAAAAAACTAGTGTAGACTCTATAATTTGGCAATTAAGCATAAACTACACAGATTCTGTATAAATCTAACCCAAATGCATGAAATGTATGCAGAAATCGATATAAAAGTAGATATAAAACATGACATAAAACATGGACATCATTGGGCTTATCCCTTTGATGGATGTGATGGTCCATCCTAGGGTTGTCTTGTATTTTTGAAGCACCTTAACTAACCTACCCTATTGATCTAGAGTGAGCTTATTGGAGATGATGACTGAAAGGGTTTCATTATCACCTAAGAATGCATACTTAAGGTGATCAGGTAATGGCTTAAGCTCAATTTCAAGTGGTTTGATAATAGAGGGTAGAAGCTTTTCTTCAGGAAGAGTTAGAGTTAAATTTTCGTTCTTTAGATGCGAATGATGTGCATATAAGGCTCCTAGAATTTCATGCAAGTATGGTTTCAAAGGATAATCAAGGGAAAACTCATCTAGAGGAGCTTCCAAAGCTACTTGCGATTCATCTTCCTTATTAAGTTCAAAGTCATCATCAATAATAGGCTCAATAGCATCAATAGAAAATAAAGAATGTTCATCAACAGGATATTTCATAGAATTCATAATGCAATATTGGACCTTTTCACCATCAAATTCCATGGTGAGCTTACCTTCCCAACAATCAATCTTGGTTCTAGCTGTTCTTAAGAATGGCCTACCTAGGAGAACAGGTGCTTCTACAACACCATGTTCCATATCCAACACAAAGAAATCCACAGGAAAAATCAATTTATCAACAATAACTAAGACATTTTCAACAAAACCTCTAGGATAAATTTGAGAACGGTTAGCCAAATGGATAACTACTCTAGTTTCTTGCAATTCACCAAGCCTAAGGGTTTTGAATAAAGAGTATGAATTCACATTCATAACCCAAATATAACATAGCATGCTTGAATTTAGTTTCACCAATAGTGCATGGGATAGTGAACATATTGTATATCGCCGCATTTTTCGGGCATTTGCCTTTCTATCATGGCGAAGACGTGCTCACTTACATGAACCTTCTGCTTCCCTTTCAACTTTTGCTTCCTCTTGATGGTACACAACTCCTTTAAGAACTTAGCATAGCGAGGAACCGTTTTAACGAGGTTGAGAAGCGGAATATTGACTTCACAATTAGCAAATGTCTCATATAACTCCTTATCATTTTCGGCTTTCTTGTGTCCTTTAGGGCTTCGGGAAATGAGGCTGTGGCTTGTATGGATCAAGGTCAGGCTGGGGAATAGGCCTAGGAACAACAACTTCGTCAGAAACAACAAATTAGCTACGCCTGATAGCTTCAGTAGGAATTTTCCGTAGCAATTGGGTAGAAAAAACACAATTAGCTACGCTTGGTAGCTTCGGCGGGTATTTGCCGTCGCAATTTGGTTAAAAAAAAACATTAGCCCACCGGATAGCTTTGGTATATATTCACCGTGGCTAATTTCCCTGGTTAAAAAAAAGGAAAAAAAAAATAAAGAAACAGAAACCCTAAAGTAAACTCTATTAACCATCCGCCTCTCTCTCTTACCCCGACCCTCCGCTTCCGCCTCCAAGAAAACACAGATCTACTACGTATCTCCCTTCCTATGGCTCTCTCAAACTCCCAACCTCCCTCTCCCAGATCTCGTTCTCCTTTCTTTATCTCATGCCTCTCCTCTTCATCTCGAGATCTCTTTCTTAATCTCTTGTCTATCATTCTCTCTCTCGCACCTTGCAACTCGAAGCCGGTTTTGTCGCTTCCTGCCTTCCGATGCCGACATCAAGAGCCTGAAACCCACCCCTTACTGTCGTTGGTGCCAGAACGGAGCCAACCCAAGCATCGTCGTCGATGTGGCCTCGAAAGGTAATGTTTCTTCTCCTATTGTAATTGTATATCTGAGTTAGGGTTTAAAATTTGTGGATTTCTAATTTCAATTTAGGGTTCATTTACGGTTGGTGGTGTGGAATTAGGGTTCTTCTCCTATTTCACTTTGCCGCACACTTCTAGTCTTTGCTTTAGATCTGGAAGCATTTGTTGAGGATTCACCCTCAGAGAAGATAACCTGAGATTTTTCCATTCTCTCCTCCAAATCCTCTTTGCTAAATTCCTCTGTCTGACCGAGTTCATCAAATCCTACCTAAAATCATGACATTGCAGTTTCATGAGCATCTGTTTTAGAAGAAATATAAAGCTTTCGCTTGATATACTCTGAATAAGTCAGCTAGCATACCACATAATCTTCCACTTTGGCATCCTTTATTTTGTCCGATGAATTGTGAAATTGAATCACCGATCGATTTGGTTCTTCTTGTTTTGTTTTCGTATTGTTCAGCTTAATTGACGAGGATAAGAACCCGAACGAGTTCACCAGAGATGTTCTTAGTAGCTGTATTGCCAAGAATCAAATCACCAAAGGAAAAATTAGCTCTTTCAAGGTAATATACTCTTGGATCAAAGTTAATATCTTCTTGTTCTTTGGATTAACTTCTCCAGAGCCATGTGTTTGGTCCTAAAGTGCTATTGTTTTATATTAGGGTGTGATTGCAATATTTTTTCCTTAATTTGGGCATTTTATGCTACATTTGTGTACTCTCTGTAATTGACCATCACTGTCTGAATATTCATTTCATTTGATCTCTGTTTGTGTTAGGTTATTGTTAATCTGTTGAACTAGAGAGAGTCATTAGGATCATCACTTGGGAAAATGAGATAACTAGGATCATTGCTTTGTTATTTTCAGATTATGTGGTTATCATAGAATTAGAATTACCGTAAGGAATAAGGATCATATTAGATTAAAAGAAACTGTTATCGAATTTTGGCATTCGAGTTGAAGTTCATTGTCTTGACATTAAGATAAAACCAATTTTAGGTTTTTTTTCATAATTGTAGTGGTAAACGCTGAAAGTAAGTTCATCTTTAGGTATAAAATATGCATGTGAAGCTCAATTGAAATTTTTTATCCATTCCTGATCCTTGTAGGGTCTTGCAGGTGCTTGTGGACTCTATCCCACACACCTGCAGGTAACTCATATGTGTTGTTACATCCTGAATTTTGCATATATCATGTGTATAAAAATGGGCTTAAATGATCTAGAAAAGTAATCAGGATCTTAGCATGTACTGATGCTTCAATTCATAAATTCACTTTAGCAAATTACTTATTTTAGTGCTTGGTTTATGTCTTATTTCTGCAGTTGGTTTTGAATAGGTCTAGAAGCAACTAATTTGTCAATCCCCTATTATATCCAAGGTAATTATGCAGTTGGTTTTGAATAATCTTTTTTTCTATCTCAAGTTTTATTTCAGTGTGTGTCCCCGTCTTCTCTTTTTGCTGTTAGAGTTCTTCCAAGTATTATTCATCATGGACTACTTCCTGCATCAAGTTCTATAATGTTGGATTTATTTATCAATGCCTAGTTTCCTTTATTGCATCAAGTGTTACTAGTTAGGCATCTGAAAAATGCTATGCTTGCCTTGTCTTTTACGTTGTCAACTATTTCATATGCATTTTATTTCATCTCCCATTTCGGTCAGCAGCTCAGCATCTTCCAGCATTTCATGGTTGGCCTCTGAATACTTATCAGGATTGAATGATAGAATCGATAGATCATAACATAAACGGAGAGATGTTATCATTCTTAAGTGGTAATGTGTAGACTGAACATATTGGTTTGGTGTTTTTTTCTGCGATTTCATGTGTTTTGTATCCTGTCCCATATTTTCTTATTTCATGAAAAAATACTAGAACTCTTTCGCATAGACTTGTTGGAATATCTATCAGCAGCTCTGTATACTGATGTTGTAATTCAAATGTGCAGCTAAAGCCGCTGGTGTGAAGCGGATTGTTTTAGTGGGGTCCATGGGAGGAACACAACATGTTAATCGTCTGAACAAACTAGGAAATGGAAATATACTGGTATTTTTCTTCACTCTCTATTGGCAGTGTACACGTTTGTATATGAAACAAGCATTTTAAAGAAAGCACATGTTTCATAGGATAATAAAATTACTTGGGAGAATGGGAAGGAGGTGGATAAGTATACACTATATATAAAGCACATGTTTCATTTCAATCTCCTATTTTTAGAATTATTACTTTAATTTGTCCTGCAAAGTTGATCCTCTATGTTCTTCATTATCTAGTTTAGTTGTTGAATTTGTGATTTAAGTTTTGTTATTATTGATTAAGAGTGAGATGCTTGCTTCTAGTAGGTTCCATCAGGTTGATTTATCCTTGCTCATCCATTTTTTTCCTCCAAAAATGCCTCTGCAACTAGAGCTTTTACATCCAAAGTTTCAGACTTGCATTTTGAAGAACCATGTATAAAGATAAAGAAGAAAATTATAGATATTGACATTCCCATATATCAAAGTGGAATTGTTTCAGTATCAATATAGGCTATATGGCTACTTATCGACATATTATGTATATTTATTGTATATAAATTATGTATTTTTTGACATTTTATTTTGTATGTAAATTTTGTATAATTAATGAAATTTTACTATATAGGTAAACTGTGGTCATTATTTATTTATTTTTAAAAAGTATTAGACTTTTTAGCCCGGGTCTAACGAATCCGGGCTAAAAAGCAGTATTTTTTTTAATTTTACCCCCACAAATTAGCTACGACGCTTAGCCTATGCTAATTTCCTTGCTACAGCTATTTGCCAAAGCTACCAATTTTTGCCACCCCACAATTCGCCACCCCCCCATTTGCCATAGCTAAGCCGAAGCTAGATGCCTTTTGCCACCCCTTGAAGGCCTTTTGGCACGGCTTTTTGCCGAAGCAAATTTCATTTTTTTTTGTAGTGTCCTCCTCGCAGTGGCAACTCGGATTTGCGGTCGCGGGTTGTTCATCTCACGGTGGCGAGTTGGTGCTTGCGAGAGGTTGGTGCTTGCGAGAGGTGCTGAGCTTGAGCTTGAGCTTTTCAGTGCGGCGAATACGAACCTATCAGATTATTTTCTCCGATTCCATCTTGGTTGTCTTCTTTTCAATCCTCCACAAAACCATCTTGTTCCTAATGATTAGAAGGCAGGTTCTTACCACTCCTTAGATGAATAGTGTTGACATTCTCGCGTGGTGGAGGAGGAACCGATTGAGTGGGTAACGTACTTGCCCGATATTTTAGCTTTCAACACACACACCTTAAAATCATCTTGAAAGCCTCACCGTGGTCTGGATTGGATTGAGGAGGGGGACTTTGTTGGAATTGAGGCCTCATTTGTTAATAAAAAGCATGATTTTGATTGAACCTCGCGTCGAATCCTTGGTAATTTTTGAAGTTAGGATTGTAAGGACCATTACCATAGTTTTAAGGAGGACCATAATCACCCACAATATTGACATCGACAACATTCTCTCCTGGATCTTCGGGCACAAGTCAATCGGATGTGTAGAATCTCCGCAGACTCCGCAAGGATATTGAACTTGATCGACTCCTTACATTGCCATGGTACGCTTACTCAGTTGCTCACTTATCTCCTCTAAATCATCCTTTGGAGGATTGGCTTGCATCCTTAAGACTTCTCTAGCTCTTAGAGTGTTAGAATATTACCGAGATGAATTTGCAAGCCTCTCAAATATCTGTATAGCCTCCTCTGGCGTCTTTAGCAGAATATCTCCTCCACAAGCATTATTGATTGACCTTCTATCTTTATCAATCAGTCCTTCATAGAGTGCAAGGACTAGATCATCCTCAGTGAGTCCATGATAGGGGCATACTGCAGTGATCCTTTTAAAGCGCTCAAAATACTCATAGAGCGATTTTGTAGCCAACATCAACTGTTTGATGCTAGTGATCTCACGCTTCATCTTGTTGTGTTTGCTGGCAGGATAATACTTTTTTCATAGAAGCTTTCTTCAACTCACTCCAAGTGTGAATACTTTGAGCAGGAACATAGTATAACCAATCGTTGGCTGCATCTTTTAGAGTGAAGGGGAGGACTCTCAACAACATCTGATCATCATTCAAACCACCCGGCCTAATGCGTTTACAAACAACATGAAATACTGCGAGATGCTTATTGGGATCTTCTCCATGAAAACCATGAAAGGAAGGCAGGATACCAGTCCATTCTGACTCATATTTGAACCTATAACCAGCTGGAAGATCGGGGAGTACAATAGCCAAAGGTTGAACATTCAGATTCAACTACCTAATGTCTTGCAGAGTCCTCTTAGGAGGATCACCTTCTCCATTCAGAACCTAATTGTTGTTATCATTAGGCGCGGGATTATCAACATTATCACCCATCTCTTCTGTATTTTTTGGGTTAGAAGAGTGATCTCTTCGCAACCTAGAAAGAGTTCGTTCAATTTCTGGATCTAAAGACAAAAGAGATGCGTCAGTAGCACGGGTGCGAGCGATACAATAGTTCACACTAAAGTAAAGTAACGATTAGAATAAATAAATCAAATACAATTCCCCGTCAATTTCGCCAAAATTTGTTTGGAGGTAAACCGTCGTGTGTAAACCTTGCCAAACAAATTCCCACACAAATAACTAGTATAGCGATAAGTGCAGGGTCGAACCCACAAGGAAATCTAAGATTAAACATCTAAACGCTACTTTATCAAGAAGTGGGAAATAAGAAAATAAATATGAGAAATGAAACTAATAATCAAGAATGAAAATTAAATAACAAAGCATAAGGATGATGGTTTTGATATTAATTCAATAGAGAAAATAGTTCCACCTGCGCATTCATCAACATTGGTTGACTTAATTGGTCCTAGACATAAATTCAAGTTGTATAATTCCTTTCACCTACATTCTTCCCATCTTATTTTGAATAGATTAAAGCATAAAGAGCGCAATTAACCCCTTATATCTTTATGCAACCTAAGCACAGACAAAGATTTAACATAAACATAGCACAAATTCCTAAGAATCTAGGCATATGAATAACACCAAGTAAACGAGGTAACTGATGTTTAAGACATATGTCGAAATCCCTACTTATTCATGATCAATTGAAGGTTTTCACACTCCTAAGCATGATACTACGGAATTCATTCAATGACGAAAGAACAAAAACCTAGCAGGATACTATTAGGGTCGCGAATCACAATAATATCATCAATAATCACAAGGGAAATCGAAAGAACAGTAGGAAACAACTAAATTTAAGCCTAAAAAAATACCAACCAAGTCTTCAAAACTCAGGTGAAACAAATAACAAACTTAGCTACTGATGGCTTACCTAAATCTCCTTCGAATTGATGGAAAATTAAGCAAACTTGAATGGAATAATAACCTACTATAAAATATGATTGAAAGTCTGAGAATAACCATTCCTAAGTCTCACTACTAGAATACTGCAATTAGACATCATGTCATTTAAGTCTGTCAATAAATCAACAGATGTTAAATTTATCTATTACATCAATAATTTTTTTTTGTTATGTCTAAAACGGTTTACACAATGGTCAAATATGTGGACAAATGTGAAACTCGTAGTTCAAAAAAAAACCAAGACGCGCGCTACAAGGGTAAAAAGCGGGATCCAACACTTACCAAAAAAAAATTGGAGCTCGGGCTTCCAAATTTTGGAGCTAATGTTAACACTTCAAAAAAAAAATTGTTTCCTTTTTCAATAATTTTTAACACTTGTTGTCTCGTTCCCTCTCTCTCGCTCTGGTCGGCGGCTACGAAGATGGCGACTCTCTCTCTCAGAACTCTAACCGGTAAGCCCTCTCTCACCCTCAATAGATCTCTCTCTATCAGTGTCTTTCTATGGCTCTCATTTATGACTTATCTCTCGACTTCTAGTGATGGCCTAACCCTGACAACGGCTGCCTTCCTCGTCACTTCGCCCTCTTGCTCCCTGCGCTGCCTGTAACCTTCTCTAGTAAGCACTCACATCCTTCTTCTCCCTTCGACATTCCCTTGAGTTTTGAGACCTCGAATGCTCCTCTCAAATTCAAATCTAGGGTTTTCGTGGTTTAAGTTCATCCTCTAATTTTCAGATCTAGGGTTTAATTTCATTCTCTAATCTAGGGTTATTGGAACAATCGAGTCTATAATCTGTCCCTACTTCTCTAAATGCTTTTGTTTTCATCGTCTGAACCTATTTTGCTGTAATATCCTATTCGATGCTATATGTTTTCTATTCATATTACTGAATTTTTAGATGTTTAATAAAGTACATCTTGATGTCTCTCTGCTCTCTCAAGGGAAAACAAGGAGAGAGAGAGAGGGGGGGAGTGGAGGGGGGCAAGTAATGAGTAAGTTCATCAAACGCGTGACCGTTGGAGATGGAGCTGTTGGCAAAACTTGTATGCTACTTTGCTACTGATAGCATTCATTTAGATAGGCATAATAGGTTGCATTTAGTTTAGTTAAGATGTATATCATGCATGATTTAAGTAGAATTTGCATATTTGATCTCTATGTTGGTGGAGCCGGAATCTACACAATTTTATTGATTATTTTAGGTAACTGTGGATCCGAGAAGGAGAAATGGGTTGATGATGCATTAAGATGAGGAAGTCTAGTTGATCGAAGAAGCTTAAATGAAGATCTAAAGAGGTCATTAGAAGAAGAAGCGAGGCTAAACGAAGAACAAGTCTGCAGAAGTTGTCGCAAAACAAGTTCAAATGCTGAACTTGTTTTGCGCTTTCTGGAGGCCTCGTTTGTCCGATTGACTATTATGACCATGCGTTGGAAAAATCTTTCAGAGATCTACAACTTTCCTGTTGACAACAAGAGCAAATTCGAGACTGATTTTCCGTGAAAAACTAATGCAGCGGCAGCAACATATATGCTGCGGCCGCAGCCAGTATGAATGCCGCGGTTTGGAAGATGCCGCGACCGCAGCAGGGGTCGTTAGCGACACCGTTTTGATTTTAAAAACCCTAGTTTTATGTTTTGTGTTTTGTGGCCGACTTAGACTTCTTTTAAGGCCGAATATTATGTTATTTCTCACTACTTCTATTCTATTCTACATTCTATCAGACAATTGGAGAGATAGAGCGATGTTCGCCATGGGAAGCTAAACTCTCTTCGTTCTACTTGCAATTTGAAGCTTTATATGGATTGGTTGTTTATTGTTTTGTTCTTTCTTGTCTGGCCAACTTGTTAGATCAATTCAATTGCTAGGGTTTAGTAGATTCCTGATTGTGAACCTTAACCTAAGTAGCAAACTTATCCCTTTAGGGCTGATTGAACTAATTGGATGAGTAGGAAGTTGGATGTGTTGTTAAATCCCTCTTTAGGGACTGCAAATACCTTGGTTAATCTCTGAACTTAAAGCTATTAATTGGGTTAAATCCTTCTTTAGGGACTATTCGATTGATAAGGATTTCTAGGATTGATTGGACTAGTAACTATATTAGGTTGGGACAAGGGCATTCATAGGAAGACTAGAAGGACAAGAGGAAGTTACAATATCAATTCAACCAAATAAAGTGGATAGTTGTAGGTAGAGTGATCTTCTCTAAATTGTTTTGCATCAACTTGTCTATAGTTTATTTTGTTTTCTTTCTTATTTCAATCACCCAAAAACCCCCATGGTAAATACACATTCCAAAGGAATACTTGATTCTCTGTGGGATCGACTCGTGGTTACCACACTACATTAGTTAGGTAGGTTCGAATTTATTTTGATACGGTTTACGTGACTAAAAACCGTTCATCAAATTGGCGTCGTTGCTGGGGAATCAAGTTTATTTCTTTGTTTTGTGTATTTATTAATTTTTGTTTATATATATAACTTTGTTGTGAACCTATCTTACGGTTCACAACACCCTTGCTACTAACTTTTTCAAGATGTTGAGATTAGCGCAGTTTGAAGGTGAGAACTTTCACCAATAATTCAGGAGATTACATGAGTATGTTGACGACCTTGGTTCATGGGGTTATCAATTCAGCATCCGAGATATGATTATGTGCATAATTGATGGGATGACTGTTGACACACGAGCGCTTACTGAGCACCTTAGTAACGGAGGCCTGAAGCGGTTAGGAGGATTGTCGGGGTTGTGGGATTTTTTCTATTATATGGATTACCATGTTGCACAAGAAGAATTGCTCACCACGTCTCCTCCGCCAATGGAGAACTCTGTCACATACCTGGAGGATCCATTCCATAGCCTTACACAAGTGTTGCAAGAGCAAGCTGAGAGCAGTAAGAACTTGGAGAATCAGATGAACAAACTCATTCAAATTTTAAGTGAAAAAGGTGAGAAGGAAAGGGGCTTAGAAGAAGGAGTTGAAGTCGTAACAGAGGGTGAAAATTCTAAGGAGCGGCAACCGCCGCAAGAGAGCTGACGGAGGAAAAACCTGTCGTTGATCCGTCAAAGTAAATCTCAAATCTATAACTAGTATAGCAATAAGAAAGAGGTCGATCCCACAGGGAAATTCACTAGTCAAGTGTGATTAAGATGCCAATCAAGTAACCGAAAGGGGGGTTTGCTAGTCAAGTGTGATTAAGATGCCAATCATACTTTAGCTCAATCATACATGCTCAATTATATTTGCTAGATCATGTTCCACAAAAATCAAATAAAGACAAGGCCAAAACATCCAAAACTCCATGGGATTTATATGATTATGCTTGAAATTTAATTTACAGGACAAACTAAGCTAGATGGGTGTTTGAAAAACACATATGTATGCAATGCATGCTTATTTTTGGAATTTTTGAATTTTTTTTAATTACGAAAATAAACAAGAAATTAATTAAAAAAAATTGAAATAAATTAAACATGGTGCAGAAATTTAAATATGATCTCCTATTTGCATCTATATATACAAAATTCCTCTCCCCCACACTTAAAGTTTTCATTGTCCTCAATGAAACAATAAAGACAACAAAAGTAAATCAAATATAATCAGGGTGAAGGAAGAGGAAAAGGAAAAAGAAAAAAAACTTACCTCGGGTTGCCTCCCGAGAAGCGCCTTTGTTTCAATTCGTTGGCTCGACGTTTTGCTTAAGCTTACGAAACTAATCAGACATAGTCAAAGCCCTCAGCAACCTGTCAAACTCTTGTGCACAACTAACAAACAAGCATGCGCTAAATACAAATAAATTGAAACTAAATAATAATACATTTAAGAACCGTTTAGACTTATTGTATTCAGGAGCTTGACTACCCACAAAGGGTATATAATACCACCAATTCAGTTCTACTAGCGGCTTGTCAAAGTAGCAGTCAAATGGATCAATGTATTCACCAATATTCTCTCGAGTGCAGGAGACGACCTTTACCTACTTTGTAGCCTCAGCAATAGGATTTGGACCTAATTCATCGATGGGCGAGCTAGGGATGATCCCATCAGATGGAGTGTCTTCTTCCTCAATCTTCTCAATGTGATTTTCCACAACGACTTCAAGAGGTGCAACAGAGGTCTCAACGATTTGAGATACTGGAGAAAGTGACTCGTTCTGCGCACATTGATTATCCATGTAGCAGAAAAATTCCCACATCTCCGAGAGTCCCAAATCTAATCAACCTCCATTACTCAGGCGCTCGACAAGACTTCGTGTCTCAACAGTCATGCCATCAAAGATGCATAGAAGCACTTCCCTTATACTAGCTTGATATCCCCATGAATAAACATCGTTAATGTACTCCTGCAGTCTGATAAAGTATTGATGAAAATTCTCTCCGGGTAACTGCAATAACCTCACCATCAACATATGTTAGTAGCAAGATTGCAGACCATGTAAGTGGTCCACACCAAAAATCAGCACTAAAAACACACAAGAATTAATAAATTTCCCAGTCAACGGTGCCAAATTTGACGGAGGGAAAATCTGTCATTGATCCGTCAAAGTAAATCTCAAACCTATAACTAGTATAGAAATAAGCAAGAGGTCAATCCCACAGGGAAATTCACAATTCATGTGTGATTAAAATGCCAATCAAGTAACCGAAAGGGGGGTTTTGAGAGTGTAAAAGATCCACCTTTTATCAAAGCGGATTGAAGCAAACAAAAGTAAATGATTTTAATTCAGACAATTAGGAGAAATAATTCTACCTACAATTTTCCACTTTATTGGATTGAAGCGATCCTTGTAATTTCTTCTCGTCCTATTATGTTTCCTATAAATGCCCTTGTCCCGACCTAATATAGATACTAGTCCAATCAGTCATAGAAACCCTTATCAATCAAACAGTCCCTAAAGAAGGATTTAACCCAATTGATAGCTTTAGAGATTAGCCAGGGTATTTGCAGTCCCTAAAGAAGGATTTAACAACACATTCAACTTCCTACTCATTCAATTAGTTCAATCAGCCCTAAAGGAACAAGTTTGCCACTTAGGTTAAGGTTCACAATCAGGAATCTACAAAACCTTAGCAATTGAATTGATTCTAACTAGTTGCGCGGGCTAGATAGAATAAAACAATAGACAATCAAGCAAAAAGAAGTTGAAGCTTCAAATTGCAGGCAGAATAGAACGAGAATTAGAAACTCACAATAAATCCAAATAAAGCTTCAAATTGCAGGCAGAATAGATGAGTTTAGTTTCTCATGGAAGACATCGCTCAAAATCTCAAAAGTGTCTAATGGAAGAAAGAATAGAATAGAAGTTTCAAAATAACATAAAACTTGGCCTTTTAAAACATCAAAAGTCGCCCACAAAATAAACAAAATGCCGCGCATAACCGCTGACGGCAAATGCGGCGGCCGCCGCATGGATGCTGCGGCCGCAACATCAGCATTTCCTCGCAGCCCTGCTGCATCGGCCGTGGCGGCGGCCGCTGCACACCATGCGGCGGCCGCTGCATCGGTCTTTTTCGGAAAATCCGTCTCGAATTTGCTCTTCTTCTCGACAGGAAAGTTGTAGCTCTTTGAAAGAGCTTTCCAACGCATGGTCATAATAGTCAATTGGACAACTGAGGCCTCCAGAAAGTCCAAAACAAGTTCAGCATGTCTGGCGACAACTTCTGCAGACTTGTTATTCGTTTAGATTCGCTTCTTCTTCTCAGAACCTCTTGAAATCTTTATGTAAGCTTCTCCGATCAACTATACATTCTCATCTAATGCGTCATCAACCCATGCCTCATCCTCAGATCCACAGTTACCTGAAATAATCAATAAAAGTGTGTAGATTCCGACTCCACTAACATAAAGAGCAAATATGCAAATTGTACTTAATCAATCCATGAAATGCATCTTAACTAAACTAAATGCAACCTATTATGCCTACCTAAATGCATGCTATCAAGGGCGGAGATCGCCGCACTGCTACTAATGAGCCCCCATCAGCGTCTTCTTCTCTTAATTTTGAGAAACCCACCCCACCACCCCTCGACTCTTTAAAGGATGCAAGAATGGAAGATCCTATCGAAGTCATTACACTTAGTTGATTCCCTCCTATGTGGTTCCAACATGACAATGACATGCCGAATGGGGAAGAATTCGTTGCAGACAACGATAGTTTCTTAGATGATGGAGGAGATGGTCTAGTGCTTCCTGACTTAGAATCTCATGAGTCGACGCATGAGTTTACATGTGATGTGTCTCCTAATCCATCTGCAACATCCATTCTGAGTTTGTCCATTGATGAACCAAGTCTAGAGCCATCAACTGAGGTTCAAAAGGTAATAAAAGTAAACTTTTGCAATTTTTGAAGGTAATGGTGATTTTGTTGATCCTTTTGATTGCTATTTTGAAAAGCCACCAGCGGAAGTGTGCTGGTGGTATCATATTCCTTCTGTAGAGAGTCATGCTAGACTTTTTTTATAGATTGAAAGGGTTCTTGAGTTTCACATTATATGCTTTCAATTTATTGTGCTATGATGTGCCTTGTAAGATGTGGTCACAAGAAGATGATATGCTACTGAGGGCCTTGACGATGTCTGAGAGATAAGGTCTTGAGATTTAGAATAAATCATGCCAATGACATTAAAGAAAGGCACTTCTCGGGAAGCAACCCGAGGTAAGTTTTCTAATTTAGTTATTTCAATTCCTCTTTAGCTAGTTTTCTTTTCAATAAATTAGGTTTCCATTATGCATTAGATAGTTGCTTTTAGTTTTTGGATAGACTAACTTTTCAGGAAAAGTCGCCGAAATCAGCTGAGGCAGCGGCCGCCGCAAAGCCCAGTCGAACCATTTGGTTGTCTATGAAAGTCCATGAGCCTATTCGTCCACCACATTGTGAGTCTTTCATGCATCTCTTCCTCTATGTTTTTGTGTTTTTTGCTGTCTTTTATGTTTCATTGAGGACAATGAAAGGTTTAAATGTGGGGGAGGGATTGCATTGCATATAGATAGAGTTTGCATATCATGTTTATGTATGTTATCACGTTTATTTATGTCTTCATATTTATTTTTATTCATATATCACATTAAAAAAAATCACAAAAATATCATGCATTGCATTTAGGTGTTATTAAAGATACCCATCTTGATTTAGTTTGTCCTCTAATTTATTTTTATGATCTTCTTGCATAAATCCCATGAATTGATTGAATTGCTTGAAAATGATTTTTGGAGCAGGATTTGAGAATATAATTGAGCAAGTATGATTCATAGTTGAGGTTTAATTGAAATCTAGCAAAAACATAACCCTTTGTGAATTTGTTTTGGCCTTATAGGGACTTTACATAATATTCCCTTTTGCTTTTATTGTGTGATTATACTCTTCATATGCTTGTTTTTCATGACCGTATTGCACATGTTTAATTCTTGTGAATTTCAAATGATTGAGACATGTTTTCTTTAGCCGTATTATACCTTATCTACCCTTTGCATTATCCTTTGCTTGAAGCCAAGCTGAGCCGTAAAGCCTATTTCTTTTTTATAGCTCCAAAAAAATATATCATAGCCAATGATTAGCTTGATCCTATCCGGGAATTAGGAGGAGAATTGGTGAAAAATCTTTATGTTGGAGTTGCTTTGAGTGGAGATGATGTATGCATGGTTCTGCATTGCGAGAGGTATAGCCGAAATAAGGTAACCCTTCTGGCATAATAGAGATGACTTATTACTAAGGGCCTAAGGAGGATAAAATTCACTTAGGAGTAAAAGTCTAGTAAGCTTGGACCTAGGGAGGATAAAATTCACCTAGGGGCAAAAGTGAGCATAAAAGAAAAGAAAAGAAGTCATCATCCAAAAAAAAATATGCATGAGTTGTATGGCTATTGAAATCGAAGAGTGCTTATTGATGTGTATTGGAGTTTATGTTATTGGAATGGTTTGCGAAGTATGGAAGTTTTGGTGTTGTTCTGGTTGGTTGTTGTTCTTTTTTCCCGAATTTTTAGCACCACAAGCCTAAATATTTCTCATGCCTTATGTTCCTACCAAAGCCCCATTACAACCCCATAAAAGTCCTCATGATGTTGTTTGCATGTGATGACTTTCACGGTGTATATAACATTTTGGATTGAGTTGAGAGTTGGACTTTAAACCCTAAACACATGAGAGCTTGAGTGAAACACATTATCCCGGTGAGATTGGAATAAATTTTCCTTTACTATTGGATCGCTCACATATTTTCTAGGATATTTGTTCTCTTATTCATGTTTCCTATTGCTTGATGTTGCTTTTATAAAATTATAGCATGAAGATCTTATTTGTGGGATGATTAATTTTATATTTGTTTTTTATTGCTTGAGGACAAGCAAAAGCTTAAGTGTGGGGGAGTTTGATAGCATGCATTTAGGTAGGCATAATAGGTTGCATTTAGCTTAGTTAAGATGCATATCATGCACGATTTAAGTAGAATTTGCATATTTGCTCTCTATGTTGGTGGAGTCGGAATCTACACATTTTTATTGATTATTTCAGGTAACTGTGGATCCGAGAAGGAGAAATGGGTTGATGACGTGTTAAGATGAGGAAGTCTAGTTGATTGAAGACGCTTAAATAAAGATCTAAAGAGGTCATGAGAAGAAGAAGTGAGGCTAAACGAAGAACAAGTCTGCAGAAGTTGTCGCCAGACATGCTGAACTTGTTTTGTGCTTTCTAGAGGCCTCGGTTGTCCGATTGACTATTATGACCATGCGTTGGAAAGCTCTTTCAGAGAGATACATTTATCCTGTTGAAATCAAGAGCAAATTCGAGACTGATTTTCCATGAAAGACCAATGCAGCGGCCGCAACATATATGCCGCGGCTGCATCCAGTATGAATGCCGCGGGTTGGAAGATGCCGCGGCCGCAGCACGGGTCGTCAGCGACACCGTTTTGATTTTAAAAACCCTAGTTTTATGTTTTGTGTTTTGTGGCCGACTTAGACTTCTTTGAAGGCCGTATATTATGTTATTTCTCACTACTTCTATTCTATTCTACGTTCTATCGGACAATTGGAGAGAGAGCGATGTTCGCCATGGGCGGCTAAACTCTCTTCGTTCTACTTGCAAATTGAAGCTTTATTTGGATTGGTTGTGAGTTTCTGAATCTTGTTCCTTATTTCTTATATTGAATGTTTCAACTACTTTGCGCATGATTGTTTGTTGTTTTATTCTTTCTTGTCTGGCCAACTTGTTAGATCAATTCAATTGCTAGAGTTTTGTAGATTCCTGATTGTGAACCTTAACCCAAGTAGCAAACTTATCCATTTAAGGCTGATTGAACTAATTGGACGAGTAGGAAGTTGGATGTGTTGTTAAATCCCTCTTTAGGGACTGCAAATACCTTGGTTAATCTCTGAACTTAAAGCTATCAATTGGGTTAAATCCATCTTTAGGGACTGTTCGATTAATAAGGGTTTCTAGGACTGATTGGACTAGTAACTATATTAGGTCGGGACAAGGTCATTCATAGGAAGACTAAAAGGAGAAGAGGAAGTTACAATATCAATTCAACCAAATAAAGTGGATAGTTGTAAGTAGAGCGGTCTTCTCTAAATTGTTTTGCATCAACTTGTCTATAGTTTATTTTGTTTTCTTTCTTATTTCAATCACCCAAAAACCCCCATTTTCACTAATTGGTAAATACACATTCCAAAGGAATACTTGATTCTCCGTGGGATCGACTCGTGCTTACCACACTACATTAGTTAGGTAGGTTCGAATTTATTTTGATACGGTTTACGCAACAAAAAACCGTTCATCAAATTGGCGCCGTTGTCGGGGAATCAAGTTTATTTTCTTTGTCTTGTGTATTTATTAATTTTTTTTATATATCTAACTTTGTTGTAAACCTATCTTACAGTTCATTAGGACTATGTGTCCCTACAGTATTTGTCAATTTCAGTGTCAATGTCTTTGTTGATGGCAAGATTGTCAATTTAGGTCTTTGGGATACTGCTAGTGTGTGTGTGTGTGTGTGTATTAATTTAGGTCTTTGGGATACTCTAGTATGTGTGTGTTTGTGTGTTATTCCGTTATTGAGTTACAGAGGTGCATACATTTTTGTTCTAGCCTTTTCCCTCATTACTAGGGCAAGCTACAAGAATGTCCTCAAGAAGATGCATTCATATTTTCCTAATTCCTTATTGTTTGTTTTTTTTATCGTTCTTTTGTGGTGATGTGCTGACTTCTTATATGGAACTAAAAATGATCTTATAAGAAGCTGAGATGATAATGAGTGATGAGTGTTGATAATGTATAATGACATTGCTGCCAAAAAAGTCGATATAGGCATAAAAAATGAGAATTCAAAAATGATGGAATATATATCATTGAGCCTAATTAGGATTATAAAAGTTAGATATTGAACTTTGCCTTCTGAGGCTGCTTGATCAATATTAAAGGAGATTGAAAGCATGTATAGATAAATACGGAACTTATACAAGTGAGTAGTTTAATGAAAATTAAAGATAGAAACCTTTTCGCATTCGATATTTGATGTTGTTGTTGTAATGATGCAGTTGGTTTTGAGGTGAGCGGATAATTTTTGAGGTGTCCTGATAGTATTCATGTTTTTTATATGCTTTGATAGAGGTGCACAATATTGACTTCTCATTTTCAGAGTAAATAAAGAATTGGAGCTAGATCTTTCAAGTCAGGGTACTATTAATACTATGTTTGCAGCCTTGATTAGGTGAGTGTGTTCTTTTTACCTCCAAATTTCATACTTGGAAACCGATATGCCTTCTTTTCATCTATTGTCTTCATTTGTAGAACATGCACATTAATTTAACTTGAAACTAAATCTTTAGCTCTTATATACCAGTCTAAACGTTAGGATGTGATTGAGTTGATAAATATATATTACTCTAGTTCAGTTTGACCATATCTGCATCTAATCTAACCATCTGGTTTATTGTAATATAATGTCAATATTAAATAGTAGACGATTGCTCACCCAATGATTTTAAGCTTTAAAGTGGTTTTCATTAATTAACCAGGCTGTATTTGCAAATGATATCCATTACTCCTTTAGGTTCAATATCATTTTGTTCTCTTCTAGAATGAAGTAATGCTAATTATCCTCTAAATTCCATGTACATTAACGTGGCAATTGAAGTTTGGAAATGAATTTGCTTTTCTTAATAGAGCTTTTATTTGAATGTTTCATTATCTAATCACTTTGTTCATCTATAATCTCAGTATGTACAACCAAGTGAGCATGAAAAGCTGTCCCAAGTCGAACTTCTAGTTATTGATGAAGCAGCTTCTATTCCATTACCTATTGTCAAATCCCTCCTAGGTCCATATCATGTTTCATATCTTCTACAGATAATTGCTAGCCTACTTTTGGACAATTTTTCATTCTGTTTCATGGGAATCTTGTCACTCTTATAAGTAGTTCACTGATGGGATGCTTTGATTTTTTTTCCTGACATGTTTTGTTAGATCTTGCTCCAAAAAGTTATGAGGATACTAGTAGGTCCTTAACACTGAAACTTCTCTAGCAACTAGAGGAACAGAGTCAGACATCTACTAAGATTATTGAAGGAGCTTTCTCAGGTACACATTAGCTCTTTTATAGTTTATACTCTCTCGGAGGGTGTGTATATGTTGGATTCCTTTCCTTAGTACGAGCACAAAAAGCTCAGTTAACTCCATGATCAAATTATTCGTGTGTGAATAAAAACCCACATTACACACTTTTATAAGGATTGAGATCCCAGATGACTGGAAAGATTTTATAAAGGGGGGCAGAAAGATCCCTGAAAAATGATAAAAAGATCTATCATAGCAGAAAATATAGATTCATGAGGAGCATACCTTCTTCCTCTATATTATTTTGATACTTTTGTCTTGAGATTCAAGTATCTCTTCATAATTTGGCATTTGTCAACTTGAGTTACTTGAGTTCACAACCAGTTTTAATTTGTCTACTTTTTTGTTGGTTATAATCACATGACATCTTTTTAAGAAGGTTGAATTGAGTGAATCAATTAGTTATGTGCCTGGTGATCCTATCGAGCTTTGGCTGAATGAATTGAGAGAATCACTCTAATTCCTTTTCTCTACCTTATTCTTACTGTTGGCTTTATCCATGGATGGTAGATCCTTCTATAACTCATCATTTTGGATTTTTTTTTTGCTGAAAATGGATAGTATAAACGAGGCTCATTTGACTAGGCTCGACGATTGTGCAAGATCAACAACCATCAGAATATCAGATACCACTCTTCAATACCTATTTACATTAGATTTTTGCTGCTATGCTTTTATGCCTTTTTTTCCTCCTGCATTTTCTTTTAACACATGGTTTGATGCGTGTTTTTGGTGCTATGCTTTGATGAGTTTTTTTTTCTATGTTTGTGATGCTTTGAGTGGGAGAGAGAAGATTAGTTGCTTTTGTCTCCCCATGCCTCAAAAGTCAAATATGCCTTCTCTGAAATCCGTCCATGGCTCGAGATCCGTCACACTCTGCATTTGCTCACTCTCATAGCTGCTCATGCTGCTGCTTCAATTTTAATTTCTCTTTGTCTGAGTTAGAGGTCTTGCTTATTTGTCGAGTTCTTTCTTTTCTCTCTAAGCAATTTTGAGTTTATTATATGCTTCCTTGTATATCTCTCTAGGTTAAGCCCTTGGTGGAATGAGATTGTTTCTTAGCTCTATGCACTATTTTTATCTGTCCTTTAAGCTTCGGCCGAAGTAGGGTGCATAGATTACATAGTTTTAGCGTTTGGAAGTGTGCCCAGTCATCTTAAGGGCTACCAAACTATCCTTTGTACCCATCATTTAAAAGTACTTATCATTTGTAAAAGTGTATCTTTTAAGTACCTCTAATTTGTAAAACATTTGTAAATGTCGATTTTGCATTTATCTTAATATATATGTTCATTAAAGCACGTCGTCATTTGTAAATTATTGGATTACATATGAAAAGTGTTGTGCTTGAATAGCTATGAAATCAAACAATTATATAAAGACGGATGTTAGCGTCATTATAGACATCGTCTAAATAATCTAAATCAATATGTAACATATATTTTTACATCACAATATTAATATAAATTGATATACATTTCTAACAACATCTTTATATATATATATATATATATATCATACAATAGATTATTTTAAAATAATAAAAAATCACAAATTATATATATGAAATTAACATACACAAAATCAATATAATAAAAAAAGGTGTCTATTTTTTTAATACATTGATTATTTTAAAAATAGTGATGTAAATGTAAAATTTAAGCTTGGTGTGGACATCTTCAGAAGCTTATAAATGAAAAATAATGAGACTTTAACAACAAGTGAACATGTCAAAAATAAATTTAAGGGGGTGATTTATATCTATATTCAAAATAAAATAGATGTTTTAACCAAGAAAAGACATCAGCTTAAAACTGATGTGAAAAAAGTTGATCATTAACTGTACGCACAAAGAGATCGGATTTTTTTTGAAAGACATATGTTCACAACAAATGTCTAATCACATTTTTCTAGTAGTAATTTCATGCCTCCCTCTATAGAGGAGAAGAGACCCCGGAAACCTAGATACTTTCCTTAAAGATAATGCAGAAATAATCCTAAAATAATATAAAATATCCTAAAAATATTAAATTGAAAATAATAATAAATAAGTCTTAACATCTCTCCCTTAAACAATAAGGAGTAGCTACTAAAAAGATTGGAACGAATTTCTTTCCTCCGAGATAAGATATGATCTTCAAACGAACTTTTTGATCTGTGCATTTTCGTCGCCGCGACATGTCTCTTGCGGCCGCGACTAGTGATGTTCAACATAGGCTTATCGCGGGCACATCTCCATGGCGAATGAAGGATCTCACGGTCACGACTTGGTGTCTCGTGGCCACGAGCTGTGTATTTCTTCAGTGTTGATTGTTGCCCCTTTCACCATGGCGAGACGAGGATCTCGAAGTGGCGAAATCCGTCTCGTGGCCGCAACTTCAGCCAGATGTGCCATGGTCGAGCAGACCTGGTCGAGTAGAGCTGATCGAAGACACTGAGTCAGAGACAACCCGACTCCCGGAACCCTACTCGATCTCGAGTACCCCTGGTCGAGATCGACGAGCCATGTCCGGAGTCGACGAGCTGTGCCGAGCCGAGAAGCCGAGGACGAAGACGCAGACCACCCAACTCGACCTCGAGGACCCTTTGTCGAGGTAGACGAGCGCCTGAGTCCTTGTCCGAGCCTTGCCGAGTAGACCAACCCAAGCAGACCCAGTCGACAAGCCTATCCTACTCGACATCGACGAGGAGTGGTCGAGGTCGACGAGCCCAGGAGCCCAAGTCCGAGCCACATCGAGCATCAGCAAGCCGAGACGACGAAATCTACTCGAGGTCGACGAACCTTACTCGAGGTCGACTAGACCAGTGTTCGGAAGCTTCTCGACGAGCCTTGTCCGACTAGACTTGGGATTCCTTGGGCGCGAAGGCGGAAGATTCTATCCAAATCCATCGGAGATCTATCCAAAGTTGATCAAGTTCTATCTATGGAAGGAAATATATCAAGACATGGAGACTTACCTTAGTTAGATTTATCTTTTCCTAGTTGATTTAATTCCATTATGTCTTTTATTTATCTTTTAATCTTTTTAGATATAGATAGATATCTTCTTTCCTAGAATAGCTAGGGAATGAAGGCTATAAATAAAGCCCATGGGGCTCAGTTTTAATCATTCAATTTGAGAGAAAGACAAGAAGTTACAAGGAGGAGTTTAGGGAGTTCAAAGGTTTTAGGGTTTTGGCAGTTTGCGAAAGTTGATTGCCGGAATTGTAAAATCGTTGGATATAGTTAATGCAAGTTATTTCTTTCAAATCAATGATGTCTGAGTTTGCGATGAAGAGCGAGTAGTCCACCCACTTCTAGGGTTGGGGCGAGCCCGACGATAGCCATGCGTAATTGAGGTAAAGATCCGACCTTTATCATGTTTTGAGCATTTTACTACTTGTTGATGTGTTTATTGCCCATCTAATGGAGATCCATGCTAACAACTTGGATTATAAACATAAAATCGGTAGAGACAATTAGGGTTTCTTGAGAGAGTTGTCAAATTGTTGGAAAAGGCGAAAGCTTAATCCTTTAATGCAATTCACATGATAATCTGTTTGGTTCTACCTTATGTATGCTTGGTTATTGTCGTTGCAAACCCCAATCTTGGAAGTCCTTTTACATTCAGTTTAGTTGGAAACCCTAAAAGCATTTGTTCTTTATTTTCTTTACTTTCTGTTCGTTTTCGTCCCTGCCCTTGTCGATCTCGATCAACTACTGGTCGACCTCGACGACTGATACTCGACCTAGAGTCGCTGTTGCTTAAGTGTGCAGGAATCGACGAAGCCCCAACTCGACCTCGACGAGCCTTACTCGACCTCGAGTAGCTCTTTGTCGAGATCGACCACCAGTTCCTGTGTCTGTTGCGCTGTGTTCGACTGTCCGAGCTTCTGTCGACTAGACCCTAGTCGAGCTCGAGGACTTCTGTGGTCGACTTATGTCCGTGAGATTACACCGCTGCCTAGGATCCGCTGACACGCTTCCTCGTGGGTCGATCCTGACTTCCCGCTGCGGCATCAGGAGGAGGTCTTGTATTTATTTGGCGTGGGCATAATCTGGTTTGAATTATATTTCTATATTTTGAACTCGATTTCCTCCTACAACAAATTGGCGCCGTTGCCGGGGAAGCAATCAATCGCGCCTTAGGTAGTCAGTTCTCACTGTTTCTTTGAGTTAGCTTGCAGGTGTATGCGTCGTTCTGGTCAAACACCCGAGTTTGACGCCTTAGACGAACCAGAACGCCTTTTTCACATCAGAGCTAAACTACAAAGAGACATGGCAGCCGCTGAAACACAAGAGCAACTGATTGCCAGGCTTACCAGGGAACTAGCTGAAAAGGATGCCGCTATTGCCAATGAAAGGACAGCGAGGGAACAAGCAGCTGAGCGCGCAAGGCAAGCAGAAGCTGAGCTTGCCCAGTACCCAACCACTGCAGAGGATTATATGCATCCAACGCTCGTCGTGCCTGAATCGGCGATTCTAATCCCTGATAACTCTTTCGAAATTCGCACTCAATTTCTTATAGAGTTTAAAAATAATGCCTTTTATGGCAGATTTAATGAGTGTCCTCTTGAACATATTACTAACTTCCATGATATGTGCCGTACTCTTGCTGAAGGTACCACTCTGGAATATGTCAAGATGAAAGCTTTCCGTTGGTCGCTCGCTGGACCTGCACTGAAGTGGCTAGAAGGGCTAAAACCAAAATCACTGACCACATGGGCCCAAGTAGAGCAAGAGTTTCTCAACACATTCTTCCCACCCGCCAAGACAACACTTCTCCGCCAGAAGATCACCGCCTTTAAACAGCAGAAAGGGGAACCGCTGGCAAGGGCATGGGAACGCTACAAGGATCTTCTGCGATCTTGCCCTACTCATGGACAGCCACCCTACGTCATTCAAGAGATCTTCTTCAATTCTCTTGATCAAGTGACTAAGGACAGGATCAACCAGTATACTCGCTACGAGTATCTGACGATGCCACCAATTGACGCCTGGGGTGTGCTAGACAAGCTCACCAACTACGACAACAAATATGGGTCTACTTCAAATTATGAGGAGATCTCCTACGCCAGGCCAGCACCATCTATGCCACTTTATGAGCCAGCAAAGGAGATTGATCCAGATGTCAGGGAGCAGTTCTACAGAGATCAGAATCGCAAGCTCCTCAAGCAAGTCAAATACCTATCTGTCAATCAGCCTTGCATCGAATGCGGATCACAGAGGCACACCACTACTGAGTGCCCACACACAGAGCAAGTCAGAATGGCAGAAACACAAGAGGAAGCAGCCTATGCTGGGGGTCCTAATCGCTATATAGGGGATCAAAGGCCTTATCAACAGCAATGGAACCAAGGTCCCCCTAGGAATCCCCCACCCTATAGAGCTCCCGGACATCCAGAAAGGGATAAAAGGAATGATGATCTACAACTGATCCTTGAGGAGATGCGCCGGAATCAGGGCAACATCAACAACCAGTTCCAAAACATCACCACCAAATTTGGGGAACTGAACATCTGGAAGAGGGGAATTGAAACTCAGATGGGACAAATCGCTACGCAGATCCCACGACCATCCGGCAAGCTCCCTGGGCAAACAGAACCAAATCCTAAGGGGCAAACTGGACATGTTGCAGCTATCAAACTAAGGAGTGGGCATCAACTACACGAGCCAGAAGTCGGAAAACAGCAAAGCAACACAGAGCAGCAACTCGAGATAGAGCAGACACCGGTCGATCTCGAGGAGCCCGTGGTCGACCTCGACAAGCCTCTACTCGACCAAGACCAGAAGCGGAGCTCGGACTCCGCTACGCAGACCAGCAACCCGAGGTCGACTACCCAACTCGAGGTCGACGAGACCTTAGTCGATGTAGACAAGCCTGTGGTCGAGATCGAGGAGCCTCTGGCCGACGTCGACAACTTTACAGCATCTCCAACAGCGAATCTGGCTTCGAAACAAAAAAAGCCACTTCCTTTCCCTTCTAAATCTCTTAAAGACCCCACTGCGGGCAGATTTAATAGATTTGTTAATATGTTGCAAGAGCTAAACTTTTCTATTCCTTTTACAGAAGCCCTGCAAGAGATGCCTGGATATGTCAAATTTCTGAAGGATATCCTGAGCAAGAAGCGATCCATCTCAGAGATCGCAGACGAATGCAAAGTACTCCACTTCCCTGAAAAGAGGCCTGACCCAGGTAATTTTTCTGTTACTGTGGGTTTTGGCCAATATAAATATGATTCTCTATGCGATTTAGGAGCAAGTGTGAGCATCATGCCTTTATCAATCTGGCGGAAAGTTAAAATAGGATGTATAGAACCTGTGGATGCTAAATTATACATGGCTAATAATACAGTAGTCATCCCTACAGGAATAGTTGAAAATGTCCCAGTCCAGGTTGGTAAATTCTTTGTTCCAGCTGATTTCCTTATCATTGACTGTGCTGAAGATCCTACTAGCCCTATTATTCTTGGTAGACCATTCTTAGCTAATGCAGATGCCCGAATTAGTGTCAAGAATAGGTCTCTCACCTTCACCATAGGCGATGAGGTTTTGGATTTCTCTTTTGGCCCTGCAAAAGAGGAAATTTCATGGCTGGAGGTGAAAAGCATCAGCATCAACGGGACTAAGCAAACAGCGGAGGAGGGAGCGAAAACCGTACTCGAGATCGACAAGCCCTCGTCGATCTCGACAAGCTCCCTACTCGACCTCGACGAGTCTTCGTCGATGTCGACCACCACCACAGAGCCTGAGACTTGCCCAGAGTCTAAGTATGGGGTCCCTGTACTCGAGGTCGACCAGCTGTACTCGACATCGAGTAGCCCCAAGCCCGAAAACTTCTGTTTTGGGTCCGAACAGGTAAGTTCAGGTATGAATTCTACTCCCCCTCAGTCCATAAATAAAAATTTTAATGATTTGAAGGGAGCTAAAACACCGTGGCGAGAAAATTTGCAGAAACTGAAGGCTACAAGGAAGAAGAAAGAGAAAGGAGATGATGCAAGCAACCCCCTGTCCGCTGAGCTTGCATACTACCATCAGGACCTAGATGATCCAGGAGAAGGGCCAAGAATGAGCGGGCCACACAATAATGGTCCTTGAGAGCAAACGGAGAAGTCGGCCTAGCGACTCTAAAATCTAGAGCATGTATATAGACTTTATGAACTTTTTGGGACTTTTATTTGGTTTTTGGTTTTTGTTTTGTTTTTGGTTTCATGTCTTTTTAAAGAACTTCATATGGATAGTCTTGTTTTTGGTATGAAATCTAACACTTGTAGGTCGGCAAGCATATAAGGATCGCGAAAAGTGGAAAAAGAGGTCCCTGAAAATCAGTCGGAATCGACGAAGGCCCAGTCGACGACGACGAAGAGGAGAAGCCCAGAACTACTCGATCTCGAGTAGGCCAAATCGACATCGACGAGACCAGACACTCCTCGACTTCTGAAACCACTAGACGCAGAGCAAAGCTACTCGAGATCGAGTACCTTGTACTCGAGATCGACCAGCAGTCTACTCGACCTAGACCAGTTTTGTCCTCCTCGATATGATCCTGTGAGTTCCTTCCTTTACTCTTGTTTTTATTTATTTTTATACAGTGAGGACACTGTAATATTTAAGTATGGGGTGAGGGAAGGGCTTACATTGTGCATATTTGATTTATTTGATCATATTTGACATATATGCATTATTTCTTTGAATTGCTACATGGCTATATTTTGGAAAGCATTATCTGATTTATATGCTTTATATGCATGAATTTCCAAAAGTCTTGAAAAATGACCCCCATTTGAAATTTTTTAATAATGTCATGGAAGCTTTATATTGAACTCGACGATGCAAAATTGGATTCATTAGAGATATAGCATGAAATTGCCTAGAAAAGGGAAGTCACAATGAAGTGCATATTTTCTTGAAAACCATGAAAGGAGGTAAAATTTGAAGTTGCTTTTGACATGTTGCATGATAAAATGATGGAGGACTTTATATTTCCATATAATGCTCATATGTTTATAATCCTAGTCTTACCTATGCTTATGCATCACAAAAAGCCATAATATGCCTTATTTCAAATATTGCTCCACATGATCTAAAATATTTTCCATTCTTTACCTTATCCGGGGATTATGTTGAGAATGATGTTACATTATGGAGATGTTATATGGTTGTTGTGATTATTATCATTATTGGAGTTTGGCAAGGAAATTGTTTGAATATATAGAAAATTTAATGAGTGAAAGAAAATCCAATCACCTCAGGAGATAAAGGTAGATTGACCCTGCTCTCTGAGATAATAGTTTGGAGAGATGTGACACATTGTGAGGAGTCCGACGCACTAAGTATCCGGGGCCATTCATGACACCCATGTTTGCGACTCGCGAGAAGGCAGTGCTGAGGTTAGAGAGGTAAAAGCATTATTATTGATAAAAAGCATTATGAAAGGTGATGAATTATATGGAGAAAGAATGTGGAATGAAACTCAAGTTCGGAAATACTCCATTTCCCCGGATCATAAAAGCACCACATTGCCAGAAATTGCCCACCTTTTAGCCTTTTACCAATCTACTCCTTCATGAGCTTAAATTAAAGTCTTCTTGATTATCAATGCTTTGTCACATAAAATAAAAATTGTTTTTGCATAACCCTCCTTTTGTGAGTAAACGCGATGTAGCCTTACCACTCGGAGCTCTCGAGCTCAACTTTGAATATGACTCCTTTCTTGTCCTTGAGCTCTAACCTTCCTGGGCAAACGCGATGTAGCCTTACCACTCGACTTTTATTTTTTCCCATGTATTTCTCCTTAAATCTCATCGTGCTTTCTTTGGACAAGAATACTTGATCCCCTTCCTTAGAGATCTTCGATTCCTCATCCCTAACTTTAAAGACATGAAAAAAAAGGAACCCTTCTCATAGAAATACAAATACTTAACTCATGAGGGTAGGGGTCCTTACCTAAACTTACCTCTTTGGGATTCAGAGGAGTACCATACGTAGCTGCTGGGAAGGGCACTCAACATTGTTTCTTCATCTTCTCACTCGATGGGAATACTGGAGTCGATGGAATAGGATCGATATTGAGTGGTTCCATCGACGTCGAGTGCGTTGATTCATCGTCGAGTGCAGCCCCATACTTAGCTTTTGGACTGTGGTTTGGCTCCTCAAGTGCAGTCGCTATCCACTGGGACGAGTCGACGTCGACTGGTTTCTTAGTGTGTTGCTCGAGTCTTGATTCCAGATTGCCAAGATCTCCTCCAATTGGACCTCCAAAGCCCTCTCCTCTAGTTCATCTGACGTCATATTTCTCATCGTTGGTTCCTCAAAAGGGATGTAGCTTCCCTTGATGTGTAATGACTTCACCTTCATTATATCGAGCTTCTCCATGGTCTTGTTGAAAGAGAAATCGATAACCTCATCACCAATACTAAAAGTGAGCATCCCCTTTCGTACGCTAATGTTGGCGTCTGCAGTGGCTAAGAATGGCCTACCAGGGATGATAGAACATGTAGGATCTTCCGCCACATCAAGCACTACGAAGTCCGCAGGCACAAAGAACTTTCTTACCTTGACAGGGACATCATCTATAACTTCTGTGGGCGTGACGAAGTTGTTGTCGACCATGTAAAGGTTCATATCCACAGGTTCCAAAGCTCCAACATTTACCTTTGACCAGATAGATGATGTGAGTTGAATCTGCCATGTTTTACATTTACTTTTATATCGATTTCTGCATACATTGCATACATTTGGGTTAGAACAATACAAAATCTGTATAGTTTACACTTATTTGCAATATATGGAGGTCTACACAAGTTTTGGTTATATTTCGCAGAAATCGGACGCACTTTGAAGCTTAAAGGAAATCATGGAGAAGCTAAGGATGTTGCAGCTGGAGAAAACGCCATTTTTCACCATTCTTCATTCTGAATCAAGCTTTGATGTCTTCATGAGAGTTGTAGCCCTCGGTAAGAGCTTTCCAACGCATGGTCATATGCGTAAATCCGACGAACGAGGACTCGGGAAAGTGCATTTCAAGAACAGAGCAGAAAGCTGAGAAAACTCTACTCGAGATCGACTAGACTCTACTCGATCTCGACGAGCCATGGTCGAGCAGACCTGGTCGAGCAGAGCTGATCGAGGACACTGAGTCAGAGACAACCCGACTCCCGGAACCCTACTCGATCTCGAGTACCCCTGGTCGAGATCGACGAGCTGTGCCGAGCCGAGAAGCCGAGGACGAAGACGCAGACCACCCAACTCGACCTCGAGGACCCTTTGTCGAGGTCGACGAGCGCCTGAGTCCTTGTCCGAGCCTTGCCGAGTAGACCAACCCAAGAAGACCCAGTCGACAAGCCCATCCTACTCGACATCGACGAGGAGTGGTCGAGGTCGACGAGCCTAGGAGCCCAAGTCCGAGCCACATCGAGCATCAGCAAGCCGAGACGACGAAATCTACTCGAGGTCGACGAACCTTACTCGAGGTCGACTAGACAAGTGTCCGGAAGCTTCTCGACGAGCCTTGTCCGACTAGACTTGGGATTCCTTGGGCGCGAAGGCGGAAGATTCTATCCAAATCCATCGGAGATCTATCCAAAGTTGATCAAGTTCTATCTATGGAAGGAAATATATCAAGACATGAAGACTTACCTTAGTTAGATTTATCTTTTCCTAGTTGATTTAATTCCATTATGTCTTTTATTTATCTTTTAAGCTTTTTAGATATAGATAGATATCTTCTTTCCTAGAATAGCTAGGGAATGAAGGCTATAAATAAAGCCCATGGGGCTCAGTTTTAATCATTCAATTTGAGAGAAAGACAAGAAGTTACAAGGAGGAGTTTAGGGAGTTCAAAGGTTTTAGGGTTTTGGCAGTTTGCGAAAGTTGATTGCCGGAATTGTAAAATCGTTGGATATAGTTAATGCAAGTTATTTCTTTCAAATCAATGATGTCTGAGTTTGCGATGAAGAGCGAGTAGTCCACCCACTTCTAGGGTTGGGGCAAGCCCGACGATAGCCATGCGTAATTGAGGTAAAGATCCGACCTTTATCATGTTTTGAGCATTTTACTACTTGTTGATGTGTTTATTGCCCATCTAATGGAGATCCATGCTAACAACTTGGATTATAAACATAAAATCGGTAGAGACAATTAGGGTTTCTTGAGAGAGTTGTCTAATTGTTGGAAAAGGCGAAAGCTTAATCCTTTAATGCAATTCACATGATAATCTGTTTGGTTCTACCTTATGCATGCTTGGTTATTGTCGTTGCAAACCCCAATCTTGGAAGTCCTTTTACATTCAGTTTAGTTCGAAACCCTAAAAGCATTTGTTCTTTATTTTCTTTACTTTCTGTTCGTTTTCGTCCCTGCCCTTGTCGATCTCGATCAACCACTGGTCGACCTCGACGACTGATTCTCGACCTAGAGTCGCTGTTGCTTAAGTGTGCAGGAATCGACGAAGCCCCAACTCGACCTCGACGAGCCTTACTCGACCTCGAGTAGCTCTTTGTCGAGATCGACCACCAGTTCCTGTGTCTGTTGCGTTGTGTTCGACTGTCCGAGCTTTTTTCGACTAGACCCTAGTCGAGCTCGAGGACTTCTGTGGTCGACTTCTGTCCGTGAGATTACACCGCTGCCTAGGATCCGCTGACACGCTTCCTCGTGGATCGATCCTGACTTCCCGCTGCTGCATCAGGAGGAGGTCTTGTATTTATTTGGCGTGGGCATAATCTGGTTTGAATTATATTTCTATATTTTGAACTCGATTTCCTCCTACAACAATAGACAAATGCATGAGGCTCACACCAGCCCCCGGGTCGCAGAGAGTCTTGTAGCGATGTTGGCCTAGCCCAATGGTGATGGCGAATCTCCCTGGATCCGCTCTCTTCTCTGGAAATTCAATTTTGCTGCACTTCTCTGCGATCTCAGCCATTGACCAATTCTTGCTCAAGATATCCTTAAGGAATATCAAGTACGATGGCATCTCATAAAGAGTTTCAGTGAAGGGTATGGTGACGTTAAGCCCATGAAACGTCTTCACATAACGCTGAAATTTCTTGTCGATGGGGTCCTTCAAGACTTTGGAGGGGTAGAGAAGCATCTTCTTCTTCTTTACAACAGTTGGAGTCGAGGAGGGCGACTCGACATCGGATGGAATGGAGTCGACGTTGAGTGGATCAGTAGACTTCTGGTGTGGTTGCTGAGGGGATAACTCAACATCTAGTGGATGTGACTCGACGTTGGGTGAGGGTGAGTCGACATTTACTTGAGGGTAGTCGACAACATCGAGTGGATGTGACTCGACGTCGGGTGAGGGTGAGTCGACATTTACTTGAGGGCAGTCGACGTCGACTGGAATTCTAGTGTCTGCTTCCTCCGACGTGTGTTTGGGCGTTTGCAATTGACACCCACTCCTCATGCTTACTACAACCACGTGCCTAGATTGTTTGCCCTTAGGTTTGGGCTCAGGTTGCCTAGGGAGCGATCTGGACGGTCTGGGACTCTGTGCAACCAACAGTTGGGTCTCGATGTTCCTTCTCCAAACGTCGATCTCTACAAGTCGCGAGTTGATTCCGCGCAACTGAGTGTGGATGAAATTGATGGATTATTTGTTTTCGGCATGATTCCTCCTCATCTCATCAAGAATGAGGTGCAGGTCATCCTTTCTCTCCGAGTGTCCAGGTGCTCTATAAGGTGGGGGTCCGTTTGGTATTGGGTTGTTGGTATCCCCAATTATGCTGATATCCTCCATGGTTGGCACCCCTCATGTAGCGCGCCTCCTCATGTGTCTCCGCAAGTTGGACTTGCTCAGAATGTGGGAAGACGGTGGTGTTGTGCTTGTGTGACCCACACTCCAAACAAGGTTGATTCTCAGTGAGGAATTAATCTTGTTTCTACAACCGCCGCACTTGATCCTTTGTGAATTGCTCCCTCACATCATGATACATCTCCTTGGATGGCTCGTAGAGTTGCATGGATAGAGCAGGCCTTGCCTCAGAAGCCTCAAGAGTCCTATAAGTGTTGTCGAACTCAACTAGCCTCTCAAGGGTATCCCAAGCTCATTGTGGTGTGAACTCGAAATACCTATAAAAGGTATAGGTGTTGATTCACTCCATTATTGGCACATCCAGGGCGTTGTAAATGATCTTCTGGATAACATAGGCCGGTTGCCCATGCAGTGTGCAAAATTTGAGCAAGTGTTTTTAGCGCTTCCAGACTTGAGCTAATGTCTCCCATATCCTTTGCTTGAAAGCCACATTCTTCTGCCTTAGTTGCACCGTATTAGATGGTGGAAAGAAATTATTGAGAAACAAGTCCTTGAGCTCTCCCTAGGTGCGGATCGACTGTGGGGTCAAGCTCTTCAACCATTCTAAGGCCTTCTGATGCGAGACGAGTATCGTTGGCATTTTCACCCTTTATCAAATAGTAATAATATCCAAACTTAAATACACAACCAATAGATTAGGTAATCAATCACTTGATAGACCAAATAACTACTAGTATAGCGATGAAGTTCGGTGTCGAACCCACATGGAGAAGCGATTTCCTATTCAATAACTCTAAGCAAGAACTCTTATGACAAAGCAATGATTTGTAGCAAATAACCAGAATGTAAAAGTAACCAGATTTATGATTGCAAAGTAGATTGACAACCAGAATGGTTGGAATTCATGGTCCTAGGATTGATCTATCAATTACTCATATTCATAGGTCTACTCGACTAAAATTGAGATATCTGTAGAGATACCCTCGCCTTATTCAATATTACTAAAGAACAACATTAAGGACTCAAGTAATCAGACCAATTGGCACATTGATTCAATGCAATTAAGACAGATAGGCGTAAACCGAACGCAGTCCTAATTGGACATCCACAACATAGATCAATTGAAATCACCCACTACAAATACAAAGAAACATTATTATCTAATAATGCATATTTAATATAGGCATTATAGGTGTTTCTTATTTCTATTAGGTATTGGTTTTGTTATGTTTTGAGTCTAGTTCTATTTATTACTTGTGAAGTATTCGAGTTCGGAATCTATGCGTTTTTAGTGTTTATTCTGCAGAATTACATTTCGACCTTGGATGAACTATGGAAAGAGCTTAAGAAGAATGTTTTGGGGCATATGGAAGTTGAGGAAGAGCTAAGGAGGAGCAAGGAGGCACGACATTGGAATTCGTTGAAGGAAAATGATGAACGTCGAGCAATGCAGGAACGGCGTCCCCCGCCCCTTGCACGACGCCCACCGTTGCCCAGATCCCAGATACGCGGTTTTGGATCCGAAGACTATTACTTTATATTATTTTCTATTAATTCCTTTAGGGTGTTTGCCGACCTTAGGAGACTTTATTTAGTTATTTTTCAGTTCTTTAGAAGAGAGAGACGACATTAGAGAGAAACTATGAACTCAATTAGAGAGAGAGAGAGAATTGGCCTATGAGTTGCTAAACTCATAGTTTCGCCTGTGATTCGAAGACATGGTTATTTGGATTGTGAGGATTTGAGTTTATTTGATTATTCATGTTGTTAGTTATCATCTTGTGCTTAATTTATATTTGTGTTCCTTTCTATGCCTGATCAACATGTTAGGAATTGCATCTCTAGCTATGAATTCGTTGTTATTTTCTCGATAGCAAACAAAGGTATTGATGATAGTGATATCTCTTTGTCTTTGTAGTTGATGATTTCAGTTGATCTATGTTGAGGATATTTGATTGAGATTGAGTTTGGTGTGCGCCTATCCGTCTTGATTGAATAGAGTCAATGTGCCAATTGGTCTTGATTAGTTAAGTTCTTAATGCTATTCTTTACTGATATTGAATAAGATGAGTGAATCTCTGTGGATCTCTCAACTTTAGTCAATTAGACCTAGGAATATGAATCATTGATAAATCAATCAAAGGACCAGGAATTCCATCCATTGTCAGAGAATTACAGGTGAAATGTTATTTCTACTTTCATATCAATTTGCTTTGTGATTTGCAATCTGGTTACTTTTATATTTGCTATTTGTTCAAAAGATTATTGCTTTGCTTTAAAATGTCTTAATCTATTGGTTGTGTGTTTAAGTTTGGATTATTGCTTTCTGGGTTCGATACCTCACTTCATCGCACTTCATCGCTATATTAGTAGTTATTGGGTTTATCAAGTGATTGGTTGCCTAATCTATTGGTTGTGTGTTTAAGTTTGGATTTTTATTACTATTTGGCAAAGGGCGAAAGTGCAAACGATGTTCGTCCCGCACCACTATCTCAATATCTTTGTTTGCTATCAAGAAAACAATAACAAATTCATAGCTAAGATGCAATTTCTAACATGGTGATCAATCATAGAAAGGAACACAAATATAATCAATAAGCACAAGATGCTAACTATGAATATGAATAGTCATCTCTCTTCGAATCACATGCGAAACTATGAGTTTAGAAACTCATAGGCCAATTATCTCTTTCTCCAAGTGTGTTCATAGTCTCACAATAGTCCTCTCTCTTTTCTCTAGAACAACTGAAATAACCTAATAAAGCCTCTCTAAGAGTCGGCCAAACCCTAGTGGAAATAAGAATAAAATAATAGAAAATAATGTCTTCAGATCCAAAATCGCAAACGTTGGAAACCGGCCCACGACGGGCGCCGTGCAAAGGGCGATGGGCGCCCTTATGCAATGACCGTCTTTCCTCAAATGACTTCAATAATCTCCAATATCGTGCTTCCTTGCTCCTCATTAGCTCCCTGCCTACCCTCCATATGCCCCAAAACATGTCTTTTAGGCTCTTCCAAAGTCACTTCAAGGTTGGACTATAATTCTGCAGAATAAACACTAAAAAGGCGTAGATTCTGAACTCGAATACTTCACAAGCAATATATGAAACTAGACCAAACCATAAGCAAAACCACTACCTAATTGCAATAAGAACTACCTATAATGCCTATATGAAATATGCATTATCAAATACCCCCACACTTAATTATTGTTTGTCCTCAAGCAACCATAAGACAAAAACATCATGTACGCATCCCACAAGAAATACCTTCATAACTTTACTCATCAAAAGCAACATCATCAATAGTGCAAATATAATCAAGGCACATAAACGTCATAACATGTATATATGGGATCAAGTTGCTTGCATGCTAAAAAATCATACCTTACCAAGGATAAAATGTGTATCTCTCACTCTCATGTGTTTGGGCTTTAAGCATACACTCATCTCAACTCCATATACAAGCATCAACTCAAATATTGATATTTATATCACAAAATCTCCACCGGATACGTCAATGCAAAAATAAGGACATCAAGAGACTTTCGCTCAATTGAAACCTTCATAGAAGATTCCATTCGGCGGGGTTGTAATGGGGCTTGCTAAAAACATAAGGGTAAGGAATTGTATTTGGTCATGTGGTGTTATAAATTTCGGGAAAACAAGATTCCACCAACTCCCAACATAACACAAACCAACTAAAAAATACATCAAGCTCACAAATGCACAACATCTCTCAGTAGCATCATAAAACCTCCAAAAATCATCATCTTCTCATCAGAAACATCTCATCTCCTCATATCATCTCACATATCATGAAATATCAACACCCAACCAATTGTAACTTCAAACCAATCATAAATTCAATTCTTCCTCATTATGCAAAAATAAAAATAACATGACTCTTTTATTCACTTTTTTTTCTTCTTTTTCTTTTTTTTTCTTCTTTTTTTCTTCTTTTTCTTTTTTTTCTTCTTTTTTTCTTCTTTTTCTTTTTTTTTTCTTTTTTTTTTTTCTTCTTTTTCTTTTTTTTTTCTTCTTTTTTTCTTCTTTTTTTTTTCTTTTTTTTTTCTAACTTACTTTTACCCCTAGGTGAATTTTATCCTCCCTAGGTCCAAGCTTTTATTGCTTTTTTTTTTCTTGAGCCAAAATACATGTAAACCGGCATACAAATGAGGGAATAAATAAGCACAAAACATTACATCTTCTCATAACCATAAACCATAACATCACATTTTGGCTTCATTCTCCTCGATCTACAAAATAGATTCCATAACCCACTCAAAATCTCAATTCCCTCGGAATAAGGGTAAGGCTCATCATAGGCTAGGAATAATAATTTTGTGGAGCTATCAATAAAAAGGCTAAAGGCTCAAATTTGCTTCAAAGCAAGATATAGTATGAGGTAGACATGGATAAATATGTGGCTAAAAGGTTGCCTCTATCATTTGAACTTATCAAGCAATGAACAAGTATATAATCGGCTTTGAAAATAGATAACCATGGCAATACTCAATGATAAATGCATAGGAAGAGTAAATCACACAAGAAAAGCAAAAGGAATATGGTTGTATCCCTTATAAGGCCAAAAATATCTCACTGAGACAAATTTTTGTCGAATATCAAGCATGCTCCCAAACTTAGATCACACATGCTCAATTACATATGCCTAATCATATTTCACATAAAAACCAATTTTTAGACAAGGTCCAATCAATTCAGAATTCCATGGGATTTATAAAATCATGCCAGTATAAAGTCAAATAGGATAAACTCAAATTAGATGGAAATCTTTGATAACACAATATGCAAAACAACAAAACAATACTCACTTTTTTTTCTTTTTTTTTTCGATATTTTTCAATTTTTTTTTTCATTTTTGACATTTTCTATAACATAAAAGAAATAACAAAAAATCAAAAATAGAAATTCAAACATGAACTAACCTAACTAATTCACTACACTTCCCCCCCCCCCCCTACACTTACATGTTGCATTGTCCTCAATGCATAGAAACACAGAAAGGAACAATGAAAAATAAAATAAAGGGTTTGAAGAAAGCAAATACTAACCAATTACTCTGAAGCGGGGATTGATGTCCTAAAAGGCAATCAATAAAGCGTACTGAAGATCAGAGAGCTTCTCCGATAGACTAGCAAGCTTCTCAGCAGTGCTCGCCTCAAAATCAGCAAATCGACGCTCAATATCATCCAGAGTAGCACATATACGATCAACGTCCTCTACAACAACTTCTTCTCTTACTACTACCTGTTCTTCTGTAATCTCAGCAGGCTCATCATTAGTGGCCTCATCAACAACAATAGGCCATCGTCTCTCTAAACTGTGTTCATCCGGATGTAATGGAAATTTGTTGTGACATAGACTAAAATTTGACATCCTCATGCAATATGGTAGCTCCGCAGGTAGATAGTTGTGATGCTCCCCGGCTGGTCCTGACTTCCATTTGAAAAACCATGTTCCATCCGGATGCGGGGCCCACTCAGTTATGGCACACCAATTCATGCTGGCAAGTTTGTAAACCTTCTTTCCATCGAGAGGATGCAGATCGTCAAGACAAACACCCACTCGGAGAGCAATCATTGATATCAAAACCTCCGAAACCAATAAGGCGTTAATAGCTCTAGACAAACACCCACTCGGATGCGGGGCCCACTCAGGCCTCACATGAATAGCTCTAGTCACTTCCATGCAGTTCCCCAAAAATAGCTGAACCCAGTCAGGAATATGCACTACCTCCGGAGTCAAGAAATAAATATAGCTATAGGCTCTCATAGTAAATATGGAAGAATAGCACAAAGAAATGATATGTAGCCTCAACGCGGGGTGAGTAATCGTGGATTCGCAGCGTTGTCGACTTGACTCAAAGAACTGATCTGTAGCCTCCTTCCACATGTCAAGCGGATTTGGATCACCCAACTCATCCCCAAATCTTTCATCAGCGGGTGTTTTGGTATCACCAAAAGCTTATGCAATGAGATCGTTAGTCACCACGAACTTCCGATTACTCAGCTGAAAACAAATCTCCATATCAAAACGGTAATCCAAGGTAGCCAAGAACTCTCTCACCAATGCCGGATAGGTAAAATTAGCCAAGTTCAAGAAATCACTCCAACCTCCCCTTCCAAGGAGTTGAGAGACCTCCTCAAATTGTCTCCAGTTCTTCAAAGTTGGGGGATGAAAGAATAGGGTGGAGACAAACTTGATGAGACCCGAGGACCGGATCGACCAAGGCTCGAGCTTTCGAACACTTGTTTGGTGGGGCTAATTTTTAGAATATTTGGAAACTAGAAAAAAGGGATATGTGGAGCAAGATTCGCAGGCCTCTCACCCTTTAACACCCTACACTCGATCTCAATCCTCTCGTAATCTCACTCCGAGGATCTCGACCATTTGACATCTTCGCCTTTCACTAGGGTATCACCCTCGGCCTCTCACCAAATGGTTCGCTCTTAGCCTCTTACCAAGAACTCGATCCTTAATCCGGAATCACAGGAAGCTATTAGTGGCTTAACCTTTAACTCAACTAAACTTGACTTAATTTAAAATGAAGGTTTTACAAGCAATATATAAGATGAAAATAGAAGCTCCAAACATCTCTAAGCGACGTGGGATTATTATAATAGAAAAACTCAAGGAAAATTCGTCTAGACTTGAGCTTTTGAATGGAATGTCAAATTCAAGCATCTTCGGGGCTGATTCGGAATAAGTGTTCTTCATGGACGTTGTATCCACTTAAAATATTTTTCCAACAACTGCTCAAGAGCTTCAATCGGAAATTTATACATCCCGAAAAAGAAAAAATACAACGGTGCCGCCATGTTGTTTTCTCAAACAAGAGTTGATATTCGGCTCCAACGACAAATCTTTGTAAGATAAATGAGTCGAGCGCACTGACCACTAGGATCATATCATCCTCCTTCCCTTGAAAAGGATTCGTCCTCGAATACGTGTTTTAAACGAGAGACTTCTTTGAACATGCTTCTTCTTCCTTATATGAGTCCTGAATTTCCTCTTCTTCTTGAACCGTGAATGGAAAGCAAGACGGAATAAATGGGGTCGCATCCGAACACTTAGTTGACATGGAATTCAGAAAAATAGGTACCTCGGTTGGCGCTCGTTTTTCCTTCATGGAAAGCGCAACACTAGGAAGTTGGATGAATTCTTCATCTTTCTTAAGCTCAGGCATGACCTTTGTAGTCTCAATCGATACATCCTTGGACAGGCTTTCTTTAACCTCAAGTGCTTCACGCATGAAGGTAGAGGATGTCGTCTTTGAAGAGGGAGGTGGGGCTGTTGTGGGCTTCGATAGCGTCAATCCCAATGTGTTGACGACTTTTCGCATTTCCCGTACTTGTTGCATTGACTCTTCCGCGAGCTTGGGAATCTCTTGCCAAGGTTGTTCAACCTTCTTCCTATGCCGAGCCTCATACTCTCGAGCCCTTCTCTTTCGATATCTCCTCTGAAGCTCTTGATCAACTACATTATATGAAGCATCATCCATGTCGCTCCAATGAAGGTATCCATCATCATAGGCTCGAATGACCCGTCGGATGTACTCTTCGGACAAAGGCTTGGAACTCATCTTCTTTAACATTTTAAGTAGGAATAACTAACTCGGTTATCGAAAGCTCGATGGACTCGAGTCGATTAGCTCTGATACCACTTGATGAGACCAGAGGACCGGATCGATCAAGGCTCGAGCTTTCGAACACTCGTTTTGTGGGGCTAATTTTTGGAATATTTGGAAATTGGAGAAAAGGGATATGTGGAGCAAGATTCGCAGACCTCTCACCCTTGAACCCCCTACACTCGATCTCAATCCTCTCGGAATCTCACTCCGAGGATCTCGACCCGTTGACACCTTCGCCTCTCACTAGGGTGTCACCCTCGGCCTCTAACCAATGGGTTCGCTCTTGGCCTCTCACCAAGAACTCGATCCTTAACCCGGAATCATAGGAAGCTATTAGTGGCTTAACCTTTAACTCAACTAGAATTGACTTGATTTAAAATGAAGGTTTTACAAGCAATATATAAGATGAAAATAGAAGCTCCAAACATCTCTAAGCGATGTTCGATTATTAGAATTGAAAAACTCAAGGAAAATTCGTCTAGACTTGAGCTTCTGAATTGATTGTAAAATTCAAGCATCTTTGGGGCTGATTAGGAATAAGTGATCTTCATGGACGTTGTATCCACTTAAAAAACCTTTCCAACAAGTGCTCAACAGCTTCAATCGGAATTTTATGCAGCCCGAAAGAGCCAAAATACCACGGTGTCGCCATGTTGTTTTCTCAAACAAGAGTTGATTTTATACGGAAAGAATGGGGTCGCATCCGACCACTTAGTTGACCTTGAGTTTAGAAAAATAGGTACCTCGGTTGGCGCTCGTTTCTCCTTCATGGAAAGCGCAACACTAGGAAGTTGGATGAATTCTTCATCTTTCTTAAGCTCAGGCATGACCTTTGTAGTCTCAATCGCAACATCCTTGGACATGCTTTCTTTAACCTCAAGTGCTTCACGCATGAAGGTAGAGGATGTCGTCTTTGAAGAGGGAGGTGGGGCTGTTGTGGGCTTTGATAGCGTCAACCCCAATGTGTTGACGACTTTTCGCATTTTCCGTACTTGTTGCATTGACTCTTCCGCGAGCTTGCGGATCTCTTGCCAAGGTGGTTCAACCTTCTTCTTACGCCAAGCCTCATCCTCTCGAGCCCTTCTCTTTCAATATCACCTCCGAAGCTCTTGATCAACTACATCATATGTAGCATCATCCATGTCGCTCCAATGAAGGTACCCATCATCATATGCTCGAATGACCCATCGGATGTACTCTTCGGACAAAGGCTTGGAACTAATCTTCTTGAACATTTTGAGTAGGAATAAACAACTTAGTTATCGAAAGCTCGATGGACTCGAGTCGATTAGCTCTGATACCACTTGTTGAGACCCGAGGACCAGATCGACCAAGGCTCAAGCTTTCGAACACTCATTTTGTGGGGCTAGTTTTTGGAATATTTTGAAACTAGAAAAAAGGGATATGTGGAGCAAGATTCGCATGCCTCTCACCCTTGAACACCCTACACTCAATCTCAATCCTCTCGGAATCTCACTCAAAGGATCTCGACCCTTTGACATCTTTGCCTCTCACTAGGGTATCACCCTCGGCCTTTCACCAAAGAATTCGCTCTTAGCCTCTCACCAAGAACTCGATCCTTAACCCGAAATCATAGGAAGCTATTAGTGGCATAACCTTTAACTCAACTAAAATTGACTTGATTTAAAATGAAGGTTTTACAACCAATATATAAGATGAAAATAGAAGCTCCAAACATCTCTAAGCGATGTTGGATTATTAGAATAGAAAAACTCAAGCAAAATTCGTCTAGACTTGAGCTTCAAAATTGATTGTAAAATTCAAGCATCTTCGGGGCTGATTCGGAATAAGTGTTCTTCATGGACCTTGTAGCAACTTAAAAAATATTTCCAACAAGTGCTCAACAGCTTCAATCGGAATTTTATACATCCCGAAAGAGCCAAAATACCACGGTGTCGCCATGCTGTTTTCTCAAACAAGAGTTGATATTCGGCTCCAACGACAAAGCTTTGTAAGATAAATGAGTCGAGCGCACTGACCACTAGGATCACATCATTCTCCTTCCCTTGAAAAGGATTCGTCCTCGAATACGTGTTGGAAACGAGAGACTATTTTGAACATGCTTCTTCTTCCTTGAATGAGTCCTGATTTTCCTCTTCTTCTTGAATCGTGAAAGACAAGCAAGACGGAATGAATGAGGTCGCATCCGACCACTTAGTTGACATGGAATTTAGAAAAATAGGTACCTCGGTTGGCGCTCGTTTCTCCTTCATGGAAAGCGCAACACTAGGAAGTTGGATGAATTCTTCATCTTTCTTAAGCTCAGGCATGACCTTTGTAGTCTCAATCGCAACATCCTTGGAAATGCTTTCTTTAACCTCAAGCGCTTCACCCATGAAGGTAGAGGAGTTCGTCTTTGAAGAGGGAGGTGGGGCTGTTGTGGGCTTCGATAGCGTCAACCCCAATGTGTTGACGACTTTTCGCATTTCCCGTACTTGTTGTATTGACTCTTCCGCGAGCTTGCGGATCTCTTGCCAAGGTGGTTCAACCTTCGTCTTATGCCTAGCCTCATCCTCTCGAGCCCTTCTCTTTCGATATCTCCTCCAAAGCTTTTGATCAACTACATCATATGTAGCATCATCCATGTCGCTCCAATGAAGGTACCCATCATCATAGGCTCAAATGACCCATCAGATGTACTCTTCGGACAAAGGCTTGGAACTCATCTTCTTGAACATTTTGAGTAGGAATAAACAACTCAGTTATCGAAAGCTCGATGGACTGGAGTCGATTAGCTCTGATACCACTTGATGAGACCCGAGGACCGGATCGATCAAGGCTCGAGCTTTCGAACACTCGTTTTGTGGGGCTAATTTTTGGAATATTTGGAAACTGGAAAAAAGGTATATGTGGAGCAAGATTCGCAGGCCTCTCACCCTTGAACTCCCTACACTCGATCTCAATCCTCTCGGAATCTCACTCCGAGGATCTCGACCCTTTGACACCTTCGCCTCTCACTAGGGTGTCACCCTCGGCCTCTCACCAAAGGTTTCGCTCTTAGCCTCTCAACAAGAACTCGATCCTTAACCCGGAATCATAGGAGCTATTAGTGCCTTAACCTTTAACTCAACTAAACTTGACTTTATTTAAAATGAAGGTTTTACAAGCAATATATAAGATGAAAATAGAAGCTCCAAACATCTCTAAGTGATGTGGGATTATTAGAATAGAAAAACTCAAGGAAAATTCGTCTAGACTTGAACTTCTGAATTGAATGTCAAATTCGAGCATCTTCGGGGCTGATTCGGAATAAGTGTTCTTCATGGAAGTTGTAGCCACTTAAAATATCTTTCGAACAAGTGCTCAACAACTTCAATCGGAATTTTATACAGCCCGAAAGAGCCAAAATACCACAATGTCGTCATGCTGTTTTCTCAAACAAGAGTTGATATTCGGCTCCAACGACAAAGCTTTGTAAGATAAATGAGTCGAGCGCACTGACCACAAGGATCACATTATCCTCCTTCCTTTGAAAAGGATTCGTACCCGAATCCGTGTTGGAAACGAGAGACTTCTTTGAACATCCTTCTTCTTCCTTGAATGAGTCCTGAATGTCCTCCTCTTCTTGAATCGTGAAAGGCAAGCAAGACGGAATGAATGGGGTCGCATCCGACCACTTAGTTGACATGTGATAACTCCCTCCCTTGATGAAAATCGGAATAGATGTTTCAAAGGCTTTGACAGGATATTTGTGTCAAAGGCCTTGAAGCATTAACAGTTGATGAAATACAAAACCTATCTTATTATTCGTATATTATTTTATCTTATTATATACTTCCATTATATTATATATATATGAATGACTAACCATTTCAGGAAGTATATTCGAGATTACATCCTTCCTTATACATGTTGAGGAGATCAGTTCAAAATAGATCATGGCGTTTCAAAGTATCCATATATAGAAGATTGAAGATCATGACTGATTGGAAAGAGCCGTTGGAGATCTGGTGTTGAAGATCCTCACGCTCCATGCTATTATATAAAGGAAAGGAAGGAGAAGACAGAAGTGACAAGTGCTACACACGAGCTTTCATTCATTCAAGCGATCTGTCTTCCAAGTGTCTCTCTGCTAAGCGCTCAAGAGTTTGTTGTTTATTTCAAAGCCTTTGAGAGTCACTGTGAGCTTATAGGATATATTTATTTCAAGTGTTACTCGAG
This sequence comes from Persicaria tinctoria, assembly GCA_037127255.1. Lineage (NCBI taxonomy): Eukaryota > Viridiplantae > Streptophyta > Magnoliopsida > Caryophyllales > Polygonaceae > Persicaria > Persicaria tinctoria. The sequence continues at coordinate 49,378,518 of JBANSL010000001.1, read as the reverse complement.
AGTTTACAACTCGGGAAGTTGCACTAGGCTATTGATTTGCGAGAGTTAGAGGATTGTACTAGATAGCTGAGAGAGGTGGGGCTCTTCTAGATTGGTCTAGGACTCCAAGGGAACGTGAGTTGACTAGATTGCAATTATAAAGGAGAGAGGCTTCTCGGTGAGCTATTAGGATCCTAAGCTAAGCATTCAATAAAGCCTTTGAATCCTAGGGTTGTGGAAGAACCCTAGGCGGGAACGTAGGCCAAGTTGCGCTGAACCTCGTAAACAATTACTCGTGTTCTTTACTTATTGCTTTAACTTATTTCCGCACTTGGTTCGAATTGTTTAACTTTGTGATTCAGGTTTATCTCAAAGGTCTTGGTACAAGCTCCAAAAGTCTTGAGACTTTCTGCGAAAAACGGGCATACTCTATTCAACCCCCTTCTAGAGTATTTCTTATTACATTGTTTTTATATTATCAAACCTTCAATTGGTATCAGATCTTTACTCGTTGTTTTTTATCTAACAATCTTGTGAGTTTTCGATCATGTCTGGTGAAGCAAGCGGAGGATTTGCAAAGGGAAGGCGCACAAGCAGACCGCCACTCTTTGTAGGAAACAACTTTGTCCACTGGAGATCTTTGATGAAGATGTTCATTTTAGACCAAGATCTAGAGCTTTGGAACATTATAGAGAATGGTCCGAAGATTCCAGAGAAGGAAGGACCAAATGACACCAAAATTGCAAAGAAGGAGTCTGAATACAACCAAGCAGATCTTGAAACCATCTCCAAGAACTACAGGGCTATTAACTTACTTTATTGTGGTCTTAGCACTAATGAGTTTAACCGTATCTCTTCTTGTAGGTCAGCTGAAGAGATTTGGGATAAGTTGGTCGTCACCTATGAAGGAACGAGCCAAGTAAAAGACACCAAGATCAGCATCTTCCTTCGAAAGTACGAGCGCTTTAAGATGAAGTCTGATGAGTCGATCAAGGCCATATTCACACGATTCACAGAAATCACCAACAACCTTGACTCACTCGGCAAGAGCTTTACCAACGTTGAGAAAGTAAGGAAGATACCGAGGTGCCTTCCAAAGGAGAAATGGGGTCCAAAAGTAACAGCTATAGAGGAAGCCCAGGACCTCACCACTCTACCCCTTGATGATCTTCTTGGAAAGCTGATCACGCATGAGATGATCCTTAATGAAGATGATGGAGAACTTCCAACCAGCACTAAGAACTTGGCACTCAAGTCTAAGAAGGATGAGCCCAAGGATGGATCTGATTCCGAAGATGAGGATGACGATGAGGATGATCCTTTTGCTCTTATCACAAGAGGCCTTGCTAGAATTCTCAAAATGAAGAAACAATTAAACAACAAGGATGGATCAGAGTCTTCAAAGTTTCGAGGTAAGCCTCAATACAACAAGTATGAAAAGAAGACTAAACCATTGTCTTGTTTTGAATGTGGTGAAACAGATCATCTTGTGAAGGACTGCCCTCAAAAGACAAAGAGCCAGCCCAAGAAAGGTGACAAATGGAAGAAGAAAGGCATGGTGGCTACTTGGAGTGATTCCGACTCTGACTCCGATGATGAGAAGGCCAACATCTGTCTTATGGCCTCAGAAGATGGATCCCACGATGAAAAGCTTGAAGCTACTGTAAGAGAACTTATGGAAAGTCCAAAAGATGTATTATCATAATTCCTTTCAAATATGATTGCCAATGAAGAGAAGCTTATTGCCCAAACTAACATTCTTATTAAGAGAACTGTGGACCATGAAAGACGCTTGATTCGGAGAAATCTGAACTCAAGAAAGATCTCTCCTCTCTAAGAAATGTGCATCATGACTTAGAGAACGAGAAGATCTCCCTGAATAATAAGATTCTAGACCAACAGACAGCTCTCATAAGTTTTACCAAATCCAAAGGCACTCTCGATAAGATGTTGGGTGAGCAACAAAGCTCTCTAAACAAAAGTGGTATTGGTTACAATCCAAAGTTTTTAAAGAAGCAACACATTACCACTTTTTTAAAGGCTAAAGGAAGCAGAACCTCTCCTATATGTCACCATTGTGCTAGAAAGGGACATGTAAAAGAGACCTGTCCTTATAGAAGAAAGGATCCATATATTATTCGTAATACATTTCCTGTTCATTTGAGAAAAGAACGGATAACACAAGTTTGGGTTCCAAAAGGCTCTATTTTACCAAATATGGTTTACGCCAACAATGGATCCAAATTTGCTTATTTGTCTATCCAGAAAGGTTGATGTTTGTCTTGCAGGAGATCACCAAGGTGAAAGAACACAAATGGATTATTGATAGTGGATGTTCGAGGCATATGAGTGGGAAGAGTTCTCTCTTTCATGATCTAAAGGAGCAATCCACGGGAACAATCACTCTTGGTGACAAAGGGAAATGCGACATTGTTGGTATTGGTAGTGTTGGAAGTGATTCCAGCCATAGTATTAAAAATGTCTATCTTGTTAATGGTTTAAAGTATAATCTGCTTAGCGTTTCTCAATTATGTGATAGTGGTAACAATGTCAGATTTAACAAGAAAAGATGTATAGTGTGCAGAGATGATAAAGGTGAAGTTATTATGACTGCATATCGTTACAAAAACATATACGATGTAAATGTTGATCAAGTGGCACAAGGAAGCTTAACCTGTTTAAAGGCCTTGACGGACGATCCAACGCTTTGGCACAGGAGACTCGGTCATGTGAGTCCACATACACTACAGAAGCTTGTGTCCAAAGAGCTTGTAAGAGGGTTACCTGAGATGGACTTCAAAGGTATTGACATGTGCAATGCTTGCACACGAGGTAAACAAACACGTAGCTCCTTCAAACCCAAAAAGGTTGTAAGTTCTTCTAGACCCCTTGAACTTTTACATATGGATTTATGTGGTCCTATGCGAGTCAAATCTCCCAATGGTAAAAAGTACATGCTAGTTGTTGTCGATGATTTTTCAGGATATACTTGGGTTGCATTTTTGAAAGAAAAATCAGAGGCCTTATTTGAGTTTTCAAAACATTTTAAGGAGTTGCAAACTTTAAGAAATGAGCCCATAGTGTCTATTCGGAGTGATCATGGTAGGGAGTTTGATCAACTTCAATTCGATTTGTTTTGTGCTAAATATGGCATCTCCCATAACTTTTCTGCTCCTAGGACACCTCATCAAAACGGGGTTGTTGAACGCAAGAACCGCACCTTAGAGGATATGGCCAGGACCATGCTTTTAGAAAATGCATTACCTAAAACCTATTGGGCTGAAGCTGTTAACACAGCTAACTACATTTTAAATCGTTGTCTTATTCGTTCCATCTTAAAGAAAACTCCTTATGAACTTTTCAAAGGCCGCAAACCACTTATATCTTATTTTAAACCCTTTGGCTGTACTTGTTTTGTTCATAACAATGGAAAAGATAACCTTGGGAAATTTGATGCGCGTAGTGATGAAGGTATATTTCTTGGCTATTCCACGAGTAGCAAAGCTTATAAAATCTTCAATAAAAGGACCCAGGTTGTTGAAGAAAGTATACATGTTATTTTTTATGAATGCAATGACGGTGCTTTGAGTGAAAGTGTTGCAGATATAGATCTTAATATCCATGAAGAGAACGAGGAAGGTGATGATGCTGCTACCATGAACACAGAGAAAAGGAACATGCAGGAACCGATTCTTAACACTGAAGAATTGGCCCAAGGTGTTGAAGATTCATCCAAAGCCCTTGGTGTCCAATCCAAAAGTGTTGAGACATCAGAAACTGCTGTAACTGAACCTAACAGGACCACGGAGTCAAATGTACCACAAATCAATCCTGATGGTGTGACGAATCAAGGAGCTGAGACTAGCAAAAGGAAATTCAAATACTCCTCATCACACTCATTAAAGGATATCATTTCTGACCCTACTTCTAGTGTTCAAACTCGTTCTAAACTTAAAGATCTTTGTGCTTTTAACGCGTTTGTTTCTCTTATTGAGCCAAAGAAGGTAAATGAGGCACTTCAGGAGCCAGACTGGATTATAGCTATGCAAAGTGAACTTAACGAATTTGAGAGGAACAAAGTCTGGACTTTGAAGCCTAGACCAAAGCATCATTCAGTCATTGGCACTCGATGGGTATTTCGAAACAAGCTGGATGAGAATGGTAATGTTGTGAGGAACAAGGCAAGGCTTGTTGCCCAAGGCTACAATCAAGAGGAAGGTATTCACTACGAGGAGACCTTTGCTCCAGTAGCCAGGCTTGAAGCCATTCGCATCTTATTAGCATTTGCATCCTTCATGAGCATAAAGTTATATCAAATGGATGTCAAGTGTGCTTTTCTTAATGGTTTCTTAGAGGAAGAAGTTTATGTTGCTCAACCCCCAGGTTTTGAAAGCTCAGAATTCCCCAATCATGTTTACAAACTTGAGAAGGCGCTTTATGGTTTGAAACAAGCCCCAAGAGCTTGGTACGAGCGCTTGTCTAAATATCTTTTAGAAAATGATTTTAAAAGGGGATTGATCGACAAAACACTTGTTATCAAGACCAAAGGAAAGGACATTTTGGTTATTCAAATTTATGTTGATGATATATTATTTGGTGCTACTAACACATCTTTGTGCAAGGAATTTTCTGACATCATGTGCAGTGAATTTGAGATGAGCTTAATGGGTGAACTCAACTTCTTTTTGGGGTTACAAGTTCATCAATCCAAGAAAGGGATCTTCGTCAACCAAAGCAAGTGCACTAAGGATCTCTTGAAGAAGTTCAAGATGGATCAATCCAAGGCAGCCAAGACTCCCATGAGCTCAACATTGTCTCTAGATAAAGACAAGACTGGAACAAGTGTCAATCAAAAGGAGTATCGAGGAATGATTGGATCTTTATTATATCTCACGGCTAGTAGACCTGACATCATGTTTAGTGTTTGCATGTGTGCTAGGTTTCAACCTGATCCTAAAGAATCTCACCTCGTGGCTGTGAAGAGGATCTTTCGATATCTCAATGGCACTAAGGAACTTGGACTATGGTACCCAAAGCAAAAGGATTTCACTTTAATTGGATATTCTGATGCAGATTTTGCAGGCTACAAGGTGGATAGGAAGAGCACATCAGGATGTTGCCAATTCTTAGGAGCATCATTGATCAGTTGGCACTCAAAGAAGCAAAATTCAGTTGCTCTATCCACTGCAGAAACCGAATACATTGCAGCTGGAGCCTGTTGCTCCCAAATCTTATGGATAGCTCAACAAATGCGAGATCTTGGCATCAACCTCAAAGGTATTCCAATTAAGTGTGACAATACAAATGCCATCTCCATCAGTAAGAATCCTGTTCAGCATTCAAGGACCAAGCATATTGATGTAAGGCATCATTTCATTAGAGATCACGTTGAAAAAGGTGATGTGTCCATATCTTTTATTTCTACTGATTATCAATGGGCTGACATCTTTACTAAGCCTTTGGCAGAGGACAGGTTCACCTTCATTAGACGAGAGATTGGGATGCTTAACAAGGACGCACTTTCGTAGGGGGAGCTTTCCCTTTACGAAAGATAAACTCCACTCAGTGTCAAGACCTTTGAGAGTTATTTCAAGGTCTGCAAACTGAACAGTGGAGTACATATATCGGATCACACATTTTTGGTTAATATCTTCCTAGATATTTAATCAATTATTTTTATTATTTCAAAAATCCGTTTTTATCCTTGAACCGTTGGAGATATTTTATTTTGGAACAAAATCTTTTCAGTTATCTCCCTCCTATTTATTTGGATTATTTGAAATTTGAATTTGGAAGTTTTTAAATTGGCAAGTATCATTACCTCACCCCCATTGGAACTCTCAACCGTCCCATCAATCCGTCACCCTCTCTCTCTACTTAAACCAAATCCTGTACCCGATTACTCCACACCTCAGAAATTATCCAAACCCTTTTCCACTTCTTCATCTTCAACCTCTCAATCGCCTCTCAAGAAACCCTAACCGACTACTTCCATGGCACCCAAAACCAAGAAAGATGTCACTCCCAAAAGACTTGGCGCCACCCCCAAGGGACGCCGGGCCACTGCTACCTCTCCCACACCTGAACCTGCTACTCAAGCCATCATCCCAGCCGTTGTCCAGAGCACCATTAAGGCGAGCACGACCACGACTCCGAAAGGCTCTCAGAAGCGCGCTGCTAAGAAACCCCTGAGTGCTAAACAAAAGGGGAAGAGAAAGATCTTGGTTGAGGAAGAGGACGAGGAAGAGGAGGAAGACGACCTTGATGCCGCCCTGGAAAGAGATGCTGCCAAGGAAGCTGAGGAAGAGGCCTTGAGGCAGAAAAAGGCCAATGAGGAGGCCGAACTTGCTAAGAAAAAGGCCGAGGAAGAAGCTGAGCGGATTCGGAAGGAAGCCGAAGCCGAGGAGATTCCATCCGAGGTGGAGCCTGAGGAAGAAGAAGAAGAAGAAGAGGAGCAAGAGGGATCTGGAGAGGACGAGGAACCAGAAGGAGATGACGCGGGGTCCGCTGAGGACTCGGGGTCTGAGGAAGAGGAGGAAGAATCTCCCACTCCTTCTCCTCCTCCCCCGTCTCCAAAGAAGCGGAAAGCCCCTGTTCCTGTCAAGCCTCCATCCCCCAAGCGCACGAGGAAGGGCACTGTCAAGAGTCTTGTAGCGCCGGTCAAGAGAGCTGCTCCAACAGTTGCGCGCAGAAAGAATGCAGACCCCCCGGCCTATATCCAGGTAAATCAATCCTTGCCCTCCTCTTGGTTTCAAGATCCTGAGACTGCTGGTAAGTGGGTAGACGAGTTTAGAACTCGTAAGATTAGTTGTTCTGATTTTTTAGATGTTGAGTTCTTCGAAGCTTTGAAGTTACCTTGCATTGAGCTCCTCAAAATAACCCCAGCCTGGAACCTTCTTAATCTTGAGACTGTTTACTACCCCGAGCTTACCCGACTCTTCTACATTAACCTAAAAGCCAAAAACGACACTGATGGTTGGTCTTTGGAGTCTGTCGCCAAAGGGGTTAGAATCTCTCTCAACTCCAATGATTTTGCAGATTCCCTAGGCTTACATACACCAGTTCCACCTGCTGAAATCCACCCCTCAAAAGAAAATTGCATCATCCTAGCCCGAGCCAAATATCTCCTACCTGAAGCATCCAACAGCACCTCAAAGCAACTCACCCACTCATCCCTAACCCTTAAGGCAAAAATTACATTTAACATCATTGTTAGATGCCTCATACCCCGTCGTAACTCTGGCTCACTCCTTACCGACAATGCCATGGTCCTGCTCTACCGCATTCTCAATGGCCTTGATCCTGATCTGGCCAATACTATCCTTGGAACCATGGCTCATGCCAGAAAAGCCAGAAAAGGCTCTCCCCTCCCCTTTGCTACCCTTTTGACCCCTATCTTCAAAGCTTCTGGAATTGATGTCAAAAATGAAGAACAACTGCGTCATACGGGTAAGTTCGACTCTAAAGGCCTTGAAAAGATTGGCATCACTCGGTCTCCCAAGGGACCTTGAGTCTTGCCACTCCTTCAAAAGCCTTTCCCACTGCTCCAGCTTTCGATGAACGCATGGACAACCTAGAGTTGGGCTTGGAGGAAGTTCGCCTGGATATTAAGGAGCTGCAGAAGGAGGTGATGACGACGATGAGCGGGATTTCAACGATGCTGGAAGGACTGTGGACGAGGCTCACTGATGATGCTCTGGAATGACTTAGCCTAAACCTTAACCCACCCTATCCCACCCCTGACTTGATACTTTGCTGGTTTGTTGGAAACTTTTTCAAAACTTTTGGTGAATTTCTGGTGACTATTTTTACCTCCGCCCTTTGTTGAAAGACAAAAAGGGGGAGATGATCGTTAGACTTTGAAAACCTCTGCTTAAAGGTCTTGAAAGACCTTGGTTTTTGATTTATGGTTTTCAGTTGGATGTTCTCTTTCTTTAAAACTATTTGATCCAACATTTGTCTAACCCTTGCAGGTACTTAGTCCGATTTTATTTATGATATATCTGTTTGACTAAGTTGCAGGGATGCACAGGTTTTGTCTTTCATCAAGGGGGAGATTGATAACTCCCTCCCTTGATGAAAATCGGAATAGATGTTTCAAAGGCTTTGACAGGATATTTGTGTCAAAGGCCGTGGAGCATTAACAGTTGATGAAATACAAAACCTATCTTATTATTCGTATATTATTTTATCTTATTATATACTTCCATTATATTATATATATATGAATGACTAACCATTTTAGGAAGTATATTCGAGATTACATCCTTCTTTATACATGTTGAGGAGATCAGTTTAAAATAGATCATGGCGTTTCAAAGTATCCATATATAGAAGATTGAAGATCATGACTGATTGGAAAGAGCCGTTGGAGATCTGGTGTTGAAGATCCTCACGCTCCATGCTATTATATAAAGGAAAGGAAGGAGAAGACAGAAGTGACAAGTGCTACACACGAGCTTTCATTCATTCAAGCGATCTGTCTTCCAAGTGTCTCTCTGCTAAGCGCTCAAGAGTTTGTTGTTTATTTCAAAGCCTTTGAGAGTCACTGTGAGCTTATAGGATATATTTATTTCAAGTGTTACTCGAGAGTTTACAACTCGGGAAGTTGCACTAGGCTATTGATTTGCGAGAGTTAGAGGATTGTACTAGATAGCTGAGAGAGGTGGGGCTCTTCTAGATTGGTCTAGGACTCCAAGGGAACGTGAGTTGACTAGATTGCAATTGTAAAGGAGAGAGGCTTCTCGGTGAGCTATTAGGATCCTAAGCTAAGCATTCAATAAAGCCTTTGAATCCTAGGGTTGTGGAAGAACCCTAGGCGGGGACGTAGGCCAAGTTGCAGTGAACCTCGTAAACAATTACTCGTGTTCTTTACTTATTGTTTTACCTTATTTCCGCACTTGGTTCGAATTGTTTAACTTTGTGATTCAGGTGTATCTCAAAGGTTTTGGTACAAGCTCCAAAAGTCTTGAGACTTTCTGCGAAAAACGGGCATACTCTATTCAACCCCCCTATCTAGAGTATTTCTTATTACATTATTTTTATATTATCGAACCTTCAACATGGAATTTAGAAAAATAGGTACCTCGGTTGGCGCTCGTTTCTCCTTCATGGAAAGCGCAATACTAGGAAGTTGGAAGAATTCGTCATCTTTCTTAAGCTCAGGCATGACCTTTGTAGTCTCAATCGCAACATCCTTGGACATGCTTTCTTTAACCTCAAGTGCTTCACACATGAAGGTAGAGGATGACGTCTTTTAAGAGGGAGGTGGTTCTGCTGTGGACTTCGATAGCGTCGATCCCAATGTTTTGACGACTTTTCACATTTCCCTTAATTGTTGCATTGACTCTTTCGCGAGCTTGCGGATCTCTTGCCAAGGTGGTTCAACCTTCTTCTTATGCTGAACCTCATCCTCTCGAGCCCTTCTCTTTCGATATCTCCTCCGAAGCTCTTCATCAACTACATCATATGGAGCATCATCCATGTCGCTCCAATGAAGGTACCCATCATCATAGGCTCAAATGACCCATCGGAAGTACTCTTCAGACAAAGGCTTGGAACTCATCTTCTTGAACATTTTGAGTAGGAATAAACAACTCAGTTATCGAAAGCTCGATGGACTAGAGTCGATTAGCTCTGATACCACTTGATGAGACCCAAGGACCGGATCGACCAAGGCTCGAGCTTTCGAACACTCATTTTGTGGGGATAATTTTAGGATTATTTGGAAACTGGAAAAAAGGGATATGTGGAGCAAGATTCGCAGGCCACTCACCCTTGAACCCCCTACACTCGATCTCAAACCTCTCGGAATCTCACTCCGAGGATCTCGACCCTTTGACACCTTCGCCTCTCACTAGGATGTCACCCTCGGCCTCTCACCAAAGGGTTCGCTCTTAGCCTCTCAACAAGAACTCGATCCTTACCCCGGAATCATACGAAGCTATTAGTGCCTTAACCTTTAACTCAACTAAACTTGACTTGATTTAAAATGAAGGTTTTACAGGCAATATATAAGATGAAAATATAAGCTCCAAACATCTCTAAGTGATGTGGGATTATTAGAATAGAAAAACTCAAGGAAAATTCGTCTAAACTTGAGCTTCTGAATTGAATGTCAAATTCGAGCATCTTCGGGGCTGATTCGGAATAAGAGTTCTTCATGGAAGTTGTAGCCACTAAAAATCTTTCGAACCAGTGCTCAATAGCTTCAATCAGAATTTTATACAGCCCGAATGAGCCATAATACCACAGTGTTGTCATGCTGTTTTCTCAAACAAGAGTTGATATTCGGCTCCAACGACAAAGCTTTGTAAGATAAATGAGTCGAGCGCACTGACCACAAGGATCACATTATCCTCCTTCCCTTGAAAAGGATTCGTAGTCGAATCCATGTTGGAAACGAGAGACTTCTTTGAACATGCTTCTTCTTCCTTGAATGAGTCCTGAATGTCCTCCTCTTCTTGAATCGTGAAAGACAAGAAAGACGGAATGAATGGGGTCGCATCCGACCACTTAGTTGACATGGAATTCAAAAAAAATAGCTACCTCGGTTGGCGCTCGTTTCTCCTTCATGGAAAGTGCAACACTAGGAAGTTGGATGAATTCGTCATCTTTCTTAAGCTCAGGCATGACCTGTTGGCGCTCGTTTCTCCTCTGTAGTCTCAATCGCAACATCCTTGGACATGTTTTCTTTAACCTCAACTGCTTCACACATGAAGGTAGAGGATGACGTCTTTTAAGATGGAGGTGGGGCTGTTGCGGGCTTCGATAGCGTTGACCCCAATGTGTTGACAACTTTTCACATTTCCCTTAATTGTTGCATTGACTCTTCCGCGAGCTTTCGGATCTCTTGCAAAGGTGGTTCAACCTTCTTCTTATGCCGAACCTCATCCTCTCGAGCCCTTCTCTTTCGATATCTCCTCCGACGATCTTGATCAACTACATCATATGTAGCATCATCCATTTCGCACCAATGAAGGTACCCATCATCATATGCTCGAATGGCCCATCAGATGTACTCTTCGGACAAGGGCTTGGAAATCATCTTCTTGAACCTTTTGAGTAGGAACAAACAACTCGGTTATCGAAAGCTCAATGGACACGAGTCGATTAGCTCTAATACCACTTGATGAGACCCGAGGACCGGATCGACTAAGGCTCAAGCTTTCGAACACTCATTTTGTGGGGCTAATTTTTGGAATATTTAGAAACTAGAAAAAGGGATATGTGGAGCAAGATTCGCAGGCCTCTCACCGTTGAACACCCTACACTCGATCTCAATCCTCTCGGAATCTCACTCAGAGGATCTCGACCCTCTGACATCTTTGCCTCTCACTAGGGTATCACCCTCGGCCTCTCATCAAAGGGTTCGCTCTTAGCTTCTCACCAAGAATTTGATCCTTAACCCGGAATCATAGGAAGCTATTAGTGGGTTAACCTTTAACTCAAATAACATTGAATTGATTTAAAATGAAGGTTTTACAAGCAATATATAAGAGGAAAATAGAAGCTCCAAACATCTCCAAGCGATGTTGGATTATTAGAATAGAAAAACTCAAGGAAAGACTTGAGCTTCTGAATTGATTGTAAAATTCAAGCATCTTCGAGGCTGATTCGGAATAAGTGTTCTTCATGGATGTTGTAGCCACTTAAAAAATCTTTACAACAAGTGCTCAACAGCTTCAATTGGAATTTTATACAGCCCGAAAGAGCCAAAATACCACGATGTCGCCATGCTGTTTTCTCAAACAAGAGTTGATATTCGGCTCCAACGACAAAGCTTTGTAAGATACACGAGTCGAGCGCACTGAACACAAGGATCACATTATCCTCCTTCCCTTGAAAAGGATTCGTACTCGAATCCGTGTTGGAAACGAGAGACTTCTTTGAACATGCTTCTTCTTCCTTGAATGAGTCCTAAATGTCCTCCTCTTCTTGAATCGTGAAAGGCAAGAAAGACGGAATGAATGGGGTCACATCTGACCACTTAGTTGACATGGAATTCAAAAAAAATAGCTACCTCGGTTGGCGCTCGTTTCTCCTTCATGGAAAGCGCAACACTAGGAAGTTGGATGAATTCGTCATCTTTGTTAAGCTCAGGCATGACCTCTGTAGTCTCAATCGCAACATCCTTGGACATGCTTTCTTTAACCTCAACTGCTTCACGCATGAAGGTAGAGGATGACGTCTTTTAAGAGGGAGGTGTTCTTCATGGACGTTGTAGCCACTTAAAAAACCTTTACAACAAGTGCTCAACAGCTTCAATCGGAATTTTATACAGCCCGAAAGAGCCAAAATACCACGATGTCGCCATGCTGTTTTCTCAAACAAGAGTTGATATTCGGCTCCAACGACAAAGCTTTTCAAGATAAATTAGTCAAGCGCACTGACCACTGGGATCACATCATCCTCCTTCCCTTTAAAAGGATTCGTCTTCGAATACCTGTTGGAAACGAGAGACTTCTTTGAACATGCTTCTTCTTCCTTGAATGAGTCCTGAATTTCTCTTCTTCTTGAATCATGAAAGGCAAGCTAGACGAAATGTATGGGGTCGCATCTGACCACTTAGTTTACATGGAATTTAGAAAAATAGGTACATCAGTTGGCGCTCGTTTCTCCTTCATGGAAAGCGCAACACTAGGAAGTTGGATAAATTCTTCATCTTTCTTAAGCTCAGGCATGACCTTTGTAGTCTCAATCGCAACATCCTTGGATATGCATTCTTTAACCTCAAGTGCTTCACGCATGAAGGTAGATGATGTCGTCTTTGAAGAGGGAGGTGGGGCTGTTGTGGGCTTCGATAGCGTCAACCCCAACGTGTTGACGACTTTTCGAATTTCCCGTACTTGTTCCATTGAATCTTCCACGAGCTTGCGGATCTTCTTGCCAAGGTGGTTCCACCTTCTTCTTATGCCGAGCCTCATCCTCTCGAGCCCTTCTCTTTCGATATCTCCTCCGAAGCTCTTCATCAACTACATCATATGGAGCATCATCCATGTCGCTCCAATGAAGGTACCCATCATCATAGGCTCGAATGACCCATCGGATGTACTCTTCGGACAAAGGCTTGGAACTCATCTTCGTAAACATTTTGAGTAGGAATAAACAACTCAGTTATCGAAAGCTCGATGGACTCGAGTCGATTAGCTCTGATACCACTTGATGAGACCCGAGGACCTGATCGACCAAGGCTCGAGCTTTCGAACACCTTTTTTGTGGGGCTAATTTTTGGATTATTTGGTAACTGGAAAAAAGGGATATGTGGAGTAAGATTCGCAGGTCTCTCACCCTTGAACCCCCTACACTCGATCTCAAACCTCTCAGAATCTCACTCCGAGGATCTCGACCCTTTGACACCTTCGCCTCTCACTAGGGTGTCACCCTCGGCCTCTCACCAAAGGGTTCGCACTTAGCCTCTCAACAAGAACTCGATCCTTAACCCGGAATCATAGGAAGTTATTAGTGCCTTAACCTTTAACTCAACAAAACTTGACTTGATTTAAAATGAAGGTTTTACAAGAAATATATAAGATGAAAATAGAAGCTCCAAACATCTCTAAGTGATTTGGGATTATTAGAATAGAAAAACTCAAGGAAAATTCGTCTAAACATGAGCTTCTGAATTGAATGTCAAATTCGAGCATCTTTGGGGCTGATTCGGAATAAGTATTCATCGTGGAAGTTGTAGCCACTTAAAATATCTTTCGAAAAAGTGCTTAACAGCATCAATCAGAATTTTATACAGCCCGAAAGAGCCAAAATACCACAGTGTTGTCATGCTGTTTTCTCAAACAAGAGTTGATATTCGGCTCCAACGACAAAGCTTTGTAAGATAAATGAGTCGAGCACACTGACCACAAGGATGACATTATCCTCCTTCCCTTGAAAAGGATTCGTGTTTGAATCCGTGTTGGAAACGAGAGACTTCTTTGAACATGCTTCTTCTTCCTTGAATGAGTCTTAAATGTCCTCCTCTTCTTGAATTGTGAAAGGCAAGCAAGACGGAATGAATGGGGTCACATCCGACCACTTAGTTGACTTGGAATTCAGAAAAATAGGTACCTTGGTTGGCGCTTGTTTCTCCTTCATGGAAAGCGCAACACTAGGAAGTTGGATGAATTCCTCATCTTTCTTAAGCTCAGGCATGACATTTGTAGTCTCAATCTCAACATCCTTGGACATGCTTTCTTTAACCTCAACTGCTTCACGCATGAATGTAGAGGATGACGTCTTTTAAGAGGGAGGTGGGGCTGTTGTGGGCTTCGATAGCGTCGACCCCAATGTGTTGACAACTTTTCACATTTCCCTTAATTGTTGCATTGACTCTTCCGCGAGCTTGCAGATCTCTTGCCAAGGTGGGTCAACCTTCTTCTTATGCCGAACCTCATCCTCTCGAGCCCTTCTCTTTTGATATCTCCTCCGAAGATCTTGATCAACTACATCATATGTAGCATCATCCATTTCGCTCCAATAAAGATACCCATCATCATATGCTCGAATGGACCATCGGATGTACTCTTCGGACAAAGGCTTCGAACTCATCTTCTTGAACATTGTGTGTAGGAACAAACAACTCAGTTATCGAAAGCTCAATGGACTCGAGTCGATTAGATCTGATACCACTTGATGAGACCCGAGGACCGGATCGACCAAGGCTCAAGCTTTCGAACACTCATTTTGTGGGACTAATTTTTGGAATATTTAGAAACTAGAAAAAAGGGATATCTGGAGCAAGATTCGCAGGCCTCTCACCCGTGAACACCCTATACTCGATCTCAATCCTCTCGGAATTTCACTCAGAGGATCTCGACCCTTTGACATATTTTCCTCTCACTAGAGTATCACCCTCGGCCTCTCATCAAAGGGTTCGCTCTTAGCCTCTCACCATGAACTCGATCCTTAACCCGGAATCATAGGAAGCTATTAGTGGCTTAACCTTTAACTCAAATAAAATTGACTTGATTTAAAATGAAGGTTTTACAAGCAATATATAAGAGGAAAATAGAAGCTCCAAACATCTCTAAGCGATGTTGGATTATTAGAATAGAAAAACTCAAGGAAAATTCGTCTAGACTTGAGCTTCTGAATTGATTGTGAAATTCAAGCATCTTCGGGGCTGATTCGGAAAACGTGTTCTTCATGGACATTGTAGCCACTTAAAAAAGCTTTACAACAAGTGCTCAACAGCTTCAATCGGAATTTTATACAGCCCGAAAGAGCCAAAATACCACGATGTTGCCATGTTGTTTTCTCAAACAAGAGTTGATATTCGGCTCCAACGACAAAGCTTTGTAAGATAAACGAGTTGAGCGCACTGACCACTGGGATCACACCATCCTCCTTCCCTTCAAAAGGATTCGTCTTCGAATACGTGTTGGAAACGAGAGACTTCTTTGAACATGTTTCTTCTTCCTTGAATGAGTCCTGAATTTCTCTTCTTCTTGAATCGTGAAAGGCAAGCTAGACCGAATGAATGGGTTCGCATCCGACCACTTAGTTGAAATGGAATTTAAAAAAATAGGTACATCGGTTGGCGCTCGTTTCTCCTTCATAGAAAGCGCAACACTAGGAAGTTGGATGAATTCTTCTTCTTTCTTAAGCTCAGGCATGACCTTTGTAGTCTCAATCGCAACATCCTTGGACATGCATTCCTTAACCTCAAGTGCTTCACGTATGAAGGTAGAGGATGTCGTCTTTGAAGAGGGAGGTGGGGCTGTTGTGGGCTTCGATAGCGTCAACCCCAATGTGTTGACGACTTTTCGCATTTCCCATACTTGTTGCATTGAATCTTCCACGAGCTTGCGGATCTCTTGCCAAGGTGGTTCAACCTTCTTCTTATGCCGAGCCTCATCCTCTCGAGCCCTTCTCTTTTGCAATCTCCTCCGAAGCTCTTGATCAACTACATCATATGTAGCATCATCCATGTCGCTCCAATGAAGGTACTCATCATCATAGGCTCAAATGACCCATCGGATGTACTCTTCGGACAAAGGCTTGGAACTCATCTTCTTGAACATTTTGAGTAGGAATAAACAACTCAGTTATCGAAAGATGGATGGACTCGAGTCAATTAGCTCTGATACCACTTGATGAGACCCGAGGACCGGATCGACCAAGGCTAAAGCTTTCGAACACTCATTTTGTGGGGCTAATTTTTGGAATATTTGGAAACTAGAAAAAAGGGATATGTGGAGCAAGATTCGCAGGCCTCTCACCCTTGAACACCCTACACTCGATCTCAATTCTCTCGGAATCTCACTCAGAGGATCTCGACCCTATGAAATCTTTGCCTCTCACTAGGGTATCACCCTCGGCCTCTCATCAAAGGGTTCGCTCTTAGCCTCTCACCAAGAACTCGATCCTTAACCCGGAATCTTAAGCAGCTATTAGTGCCTTAACCTTTAACTCAAATAAATGAAGGTTTTCAAAGCATATATAAGATGAAAATAGAAGCTCCAAACATCTCTAAGTGATGTGGGATTATTAGAATTGAAAAACTCAAGGAAAATTCGTCTAGACTTGAGCTTCTGAATTGAATGTAAAATTTGAGCATCTTCGGGGCTGATTCAGAATAAGTGTTCTTCATGGAAGTTGTAGCCACTTCAAATATCTTTCGAACAAGTGCTCAATAGCTTGAATCGGAATTTTATACATCCCAAAAGAGCTAAAATACCACGGTGTCGTCATGCTGTTTTCTCAAACAAGAGTTGATATTCGGCTCTAACGACAAAGCTTTGTAAGATAAATGAGTCGAGTGTACAAACCACAAGGGTCAAATAATCCTCCTTCCTTTGAAAGGATTTGTCCTCAAAACCGTGGTGGAAACAAGAGACTTCTTTGAACATGCTTCTTCATCCTTGAATGAGTCCTGAATTTCCTCTTCTTCTTGAATCGTGAAAGGCAAGCAAGACGGAATAAATGGGGTCACATCCGACCATTTAGTCCTGAATTTCCTCTTCATCTTTCTTAAGCTCAAGCATGACCTTTATAGTCTCAATCGCAACATCATTGGACATGCTTTCTTTAATCTCAAGTGCTTCATGCATGAAGGTAGAGGATGTCGTCTTTGAAGAGGGAGGTGGGGTTGTTGTGGGCTTCGTTAGCGTCGACCCCAATGTGTTGACGACTTTTCGTATTTCCCGTAATTGTTGCATTGAGTCTTCCGCGAGCTTGCGGATCTCTTGCCAAGGTGGTTCAACCTTCTTCTTATGCCGAGCCTCATCCTCTCGAGCCCTTCTCTTTCGATATCTCCTTCGAAGATATTGATCAACTACATCATATGTAGCGTCATCCATTTCGCTCCAATGAAGGTACCCATCATCATAGGCTCGAATGGCCCATCGAATGTACTCTTCGGGCAAAGGCTTGGAACTCATCTTCTTAAACATTTTGAGTAGGAATAAACAACTCAGTTATCGAAAGCTCGATGGACTCGAGTCGATTAGCTCTGATACCACTTGATGAGACCCGAGGACCGGATCGACCAAGTCTCGAGCTTTCGAACACTCGTTTTGTGGGGCTAATTTTTGGAATATTTGGAAATTGGAAAAAAGGGATATGTGGAGCAAGATTCGCAGGCCTCTCACTCTTGAACCCCTACACTCGATCTCAATCCTCTCGGAATCTCACTCCGAGGATCTCGACCCTTTGACACATTCACCTCTCACTAGGGTGTCACCCTCGGCCTCTCACCAAAGGGTTCGCTCTTAGCCTCTCACCAAGAACTCGATCCTTAACCCGAAATCATAGGAAGCTATTAGTGGCTTAACTTTTAACTCAACTAATCTTTACTTGATTTAAAATGAAGGTTTTACAAGCAATATATAAAATGAAAATAGAAGCTCCAAACATCTCTAAGTGATGTGGGATTATTAGAATAGAAAAACTCAAGGAAAATTCGTCTAGACTTGAGCTTATGAATTGAATGTTAAATTCGAGCATTTTCGGAGCTGATTCGGAATAAGTGTTCTTCATGGAAGTTGTAGCCACTTAAAAAGGCTTTCCAACAAGTGTTGAGCAGCTTTGATTAGAATTTTATACAGCCCGAAAGAGCCAAAATACCATGGTGTCGCGATGCTGTTTTCTCGAACAAGAGTTGATATTCGGCTCCAACGACAACGATTTGTAAGATAAATGAACCGAGCGCACTAACCACTAGGGTCACATCAAAACTACCTCTTTTCAAGCTTGATTCAACGATCCTCTTCTTCCCAGGACAACAAATGGGGCTTCTTCATATCAGGAGCAGAAGACATGGTGCAAGTCAAGGGCAAGATCAAAGAAAGCCACGAAATCGACCCAAAAAGACGGGGTCGTTGTAGGGACGGCGGGCGCCGTGTTTGAGGCGGCGGGGGCCGTGTCCACAGAACCTCGAATCCAAGTGCAAACGTTGGATAACCGATGTCCACACCTCCAAAGTTGAAACTTTGACGAACAACTTGGTTTCAACGCTTCTTTGGTGATAGGTAGGGGAATGGTATGGGAAAGGTTGAGTTTTGTGGATGTAGAGTAATGGTGGAAATTGTTTTGGAATGGATTCATGTAGGCTTTTGGTTTTGTAGATTCCTTTGGAGCAAGCTTGGTTGATTCAAAATAAAGAATGCAAATATATGGTGAGTTGGAAAGGATATCTATCAAAAAGAAAAATAGAAAATATTAGAACTAGATAAAAAATAGAAAAGATAGAAAAATAAATCCTAGAACTAAGAAATAAGGAAACTAATCCTAAAAAGAAAATTCTAATTCTAAGATAGATAGAAATAGGTAGAAGATAAAATAAACTAACTTAAGATAGAAAATAAATCTAACTAGAAATAGATAGAAATACTCTAATCCTAAAACAAGATAAAAAGAAAATAATCTAATCCTAATAAACATAAGATAAAGAAAACAAACCTAATACGAAAATAACCAAAAATAAAAAGATAGAAAACTTTCCTTCCAAGTTTACCAAAATTCGGACTCTTCAGACAAACAGGGGGCGGTGGGCACCGTGTGCACAGAACGTGACTCCGTACTCAAAAACGCAAAACTCAACTCCAACACAGGTTTCAACTTACCATCACTTCCGAAATTCAGCAACACGATTGATCCTACTTTATTGAATTGAAAAACTACTTACGAAATTGAAATAATATTACCTAAACTACATTGGGTTGGCTCCCAAGAAGCACATTTGTTTCACGTCTTTGGCTCGACTTGATGCATTTCTTGATGAAATTATTCCATCAAGATCATCCACACTTTTTCTTTTCAACACAAGAGGGGGGCCCTTAGGAATTCCTCCAACATATCCATCGATTGCATCTACAGATTCCTTCTCAAAATGGGTTACTCCTGGAGTTTGCCCTGAAATTGCCAAAAACTCAACATTTCTAGGAATAGATTTCTCATAGGGAATAGCAATAGAATCATTTGAATTAGACACATTGTCACGTGACTTAAACAAATTCTCAATTTTCCTTTCAATGTAATCTTTTCCTAATCCATTTTCATCTTTGTTAGAAAACTCAAGATTCATAGATTCAGTTTTAACAGAAGCATCTAACAAACTCTTTGATTCATTCCTAAGATCACTTTCATTAGAGTCAAGAACATCTACAAAATCATTGGCAGAAGAAACAATAGGCTTAAATAGAGAAAACTCAATCTTTCTACCATCAAACTACATAGTTAGTGAACCTTCAAAACAATCAATATTAGTCTTGGCCGTTCACAGCAATGGCCTTTCTAAGATAACTGGGGTTTTAGGCGTACCTTGTTCCATATCCAGAATGAAGAAATCGGCTGGAAATATCAAAATAATCGGCTGGAAAGTACTTTTGCAGGAAAGCTTTCTTCAATTGCACTCATGCAGTAATGCTTTCTAGGGTAGGTAACAAAGCCAATCGCTTGCAGAATCTTTCAAGGTAAAAGGGAACACTCTCAGCATCAATTGGTCATCGGTAAGCCCTTGGAATCTAAGTCTATCACACACACTCACAAAGGTAGCAAGGTGCTTGTTTGGTTCCTCCCTAGACAATCCATGAAAGTAAGGTAAAATAGAAGACCACTTCAACTTATACTCAAATCTTGAACCCTCGGGGAGATCAGGAAGACTAATTGCAAGTGGTTGAGCACTCAAATTAGGTTCCTTTAGGTTTCTCAGGGTCCTTCTTGGCGGATCGACAACTCCGTTTGCCATCTCCTCGTTTGTCTCAAACTCGAGCCTCTTTTTTCAACCTAAGATATCTTTCAATCTCAGAATCAAAAGACAAAGGCAATGAATTAGAAGATCTAGTTTGAACCATACAACGACAGAAAAGACTCAAAGTAAAGAATAATTGAAAGAGATAAAGAAAAGCAAACTCATTTCTTCTCCCCGGCAACGGCGCCAAGAATTTGATGCTGGACGAATGTCATTGGCACTTCGCCCTTGATCAAATAGTAATAATATCCAAACATAAACATACAACCAATAGATTAGGCAATCAATCACTTGATAGACCAAATAACTACTAGTATAGCGATGAAGTCCGATGTCGAACTCACAGGGAGAAGTGATTTCTTATTCAATAACTCTAAGCAAGAACTCTTATGACAAAACAATGATTTGTAGCAAATAACAAAAATATAAAAGTAACCAGATTTATGTTTGCAAAATAGATTGATATCAAAGTAGAAAGAACATTTCACCTGTAATTCTTTGACAATGGTTGGAATTCATGGTCCTAAGAATGATCTATCAATTACTCATATTCATAGGTCTACTCGACTAAAGTTGAGAGATCCATAGAGATAAAACGTCTTATTCAAAATTACTAAAGAATAGCATTAATGACTCAAGTAATCAGACCAATTGGCACATTGAGTCAATGCAATTAAGACAGATATGCGTAAATCGAACTTTATCCTAATTGAATATCCACAACAAAGATCAATTGAAATCACCCACTACAAATACAAAGAAACATTACTATCTAAATACCTTTGTTTGCTATCAAGAAAACAATAACAAATTCATAGCTAAGATGCAATTCCTAACATGGTGATCAATCATAGAAAGGAACACAAATATAATCAATAAGCACAAGATGATAACTATGAATATGAATAACTAAATAGAATCAAATCCTCACAATCCAAACAATCATGTCTTCGAATCACAGGCGAAACTATGAGCTTAGCAACTCATACGCCAATTCTCTCTTTCTCCAATTGTATTCATAGTCTAACAATAATCCTCTCTCTTTTCTCTAGAACAACTAAACTAACCTAATAAAGCCTCTCTAAGAGTCGGCCAAACCCTAGTGGAAATCAGAATTAAATAATAGAAAATAATCATGTCTTCGGATCTAAAATCGCAAACATTGGAAACCGGCCCACGGTGGGCGCCGTGCAAAGGGCGGCGGGCACCGCCTATGCAGAGACTGTCTTTCCTCAAATAACTTCAATAATCTCCAATGTCGTGCTTCCTTTCTCTTCTTTAGCTCCCTCCTTAGTCTCTATATGCTCCAAAACATGTCTCTTAAGCTCCTCCAAAGTCCCTTCAAGGTCGGAATGTAATTCTGCAGAATAAACACTAAAAAGGCGTAGATTCTGAACTCGAATACTTCACAAGAAATATACGAAACTAGACCAAAACATAAGCAAAACCACTACCTAATTGCAATATGAAATACCTATAATGCCTATATGAAATATGCATTATCACCTTCCCTGCAAGTGAAAAGCTTTTAGTTTTACATACTCAAGATTAGGTCCATTAGCAATAGTTTCGCACAGATCTATGTATGTAGTAATATGGGACATAGGACATTCGTTAGTCTTTCTCTAATAATTATGTCTCCTAATCTCATAAATGAAAGTAGGTTTAATTTCAAAAGAAATGCGAGGAGGAATAATAGGAGATTCTGACACTGCCAGAGTAGGGTGCATGTATTTTTTTGCATTCCGAGGGATGTTCTACAATCGTTTCTCAAGTTCTATTCTGGCATGAGCGTCACAATCAGCCCTTGCCTCCCACCTTTGCTGATTTCGAGTGTATTCAACCTCCTTCTGATTGTATTCGGTCTACCTGGTGGTTAGCTCCTCCCCTTGCTTGCGGAGCTTCTCAAGCTCCTGCTCCGTAGTAAGATTTCCTTCTTGTTGATTAGACAAGAGTCTTTTCAACCTTTCTTGTAGACGAAGGAAGCATTCCAGTTCATCTAATCACTAAAACTCCGGTGTGCGATCAACACGTCACATACACCTACAAGACAACACTAGAAGCGAACGTTAATAAGACTAAAAAAGACGCCATTGATGGCTTCCCCGAAACAGACCCAAAAATTTATTAGGGGAGTAAAGTAGATATAGATATGAAATCCGAACAAATACACTCTTAGTCCTAGCAAAGACAAAATACAAGACTCTCCCGATGTAGGGGTAGGGAATCAGGGTCGATCCTCGAGGAAGCATGTGAGCGCTCGCCTAATTAGTCTAAAAAATAGCTCTCTGTGTCGACCAGAAGTCACTCGACGTGGACTGAGATCCAGCCAATGTCGGATCTGACAGTCGATTTCTAGTGCTAACCTGTAAAAACGAAAGCAACCAGTCGACTTCGACAAAAGGGCACTCCACGTCGGGTAAGTCCACTCGATATCGACTGAAAGTCCAATCGATCTCAAGTCAAAATGCAGAGAAATAGAAACTAAAATCGTCGTCAAAGAACATCCCAATAATGAAGAATGTATGCAATGGATGAACAGAAATACCGAAAGGGTTGTTATCAATATAAAAGGCTTCCAAGGCAAGGGACTTACCATGACAATAACCATGCAAGTGACATACTCAACTCATGAAAGATATATGATTTTCATCGAATAGACAACTCTCGTTATTAACAAATAGGAATATAGAGGCTCTCGTATAAAACCTATTTGTTTCTATCCTTTTCATAATTAGGGTTAACCGACTCTCGTAAGTGAAACCTAATTACGATCCAAATTCATAATAGATCCATTTTCGCTTCAAAATCATAAATATGGACTCGTCCAGTGCTCTCGCAGCGGATTTAGGCATATAGGATAGAAGATGAAAATTACATAAGAATCATAAATTAAGCATACTTACATGGTTATCGTCGGGCTCACCCCGACTCGAAGTGGGGCGACTACTCATGCCTCATTATAGCAAACGTCATCATTGACATAAAGGAATAACTTTGAATTGCAATCGTCGAATGAAAGTACAATGACGTGCGTGAGGGGAGATCGATGCCTATGCTCACTCCAATCAAATAAATTTATGCTCGAATCCCTCAATAGTATAGTGGAAATCAAGATCGGTCCAAGGGAGTATGTCAGCGGTTCTATCCTAGTTGCTTTTATGGTCGAAAATAGAGGAATTAAGAGCACAAGTAGCGGCTGCAAAGTAGGGAAAAACACAATCAATTCGGCTCAAGTAACAAGTAATTAACACGAATGCAATATATGAGGAAGAACTTCCAAGATTAGGGATTACCACAACAACAAACACATGTATAAATCAATGAATCATATGAGAAAGCATGCTTTTATCTTAAAGAGATAGCTTCCGCATACTCAACAAATAGATAATTGAGGTGATCACATAAAACCTATTTGTTTCTACCTTTCCTTAATTAGATCCCTTTTACTTTCGTCAAAGATCTCTAATTACAATCAATGTTAACAATCTCCTATTTCAATTCAATTGTAACAGTGAATTCCCTTAAACTTTCATCAAAGGGTGAAGAACATGGGTAGAATAAGACAAAAACATCAAATAAACATAGATTCATTCATCCACACACAAGCTTATTGTTGGGTTCACCCCAACCCTAGAAGATGGGGGAACTACTCAGTCATTGCAAAGAAAAACACAAAAACAATAGAAGAAATCATAATCTCAAATTGCATAAAACATAAAAACCAAACCTTAAATTCACTTCAATATCCTTCAACCAAAAACTCCAAAAACGTACGCGCACTCCGCTGTAAATTCAGTCGTGAGTGATGATGTGTGATGAGCCTCTAAATGGCTTTATTTAAAGATAGAAAATTAAGACATAATCTCCAAGGAAAGAGATTTTATCTTAGGAAAATAATATATCCTAAACTTCCCTTCGATGGGATCCTTGAGAGCTCGTGAGGGATAAGGGAGCTTGGGTTTGGCATTTGGAGTGGTCAACATGTCGGGTATATGTGCGGATTGGTCTGCAGAGGTATCGGCGCCGAGGGTAGAGGGGTTTGCGTCGAGGGTCTGTTCAGGAGCTTTCTCAAAGGTGTCGGCGCCGAGGTCAAGGGTGTCGGCGTCGAGGCCCTGTTCGAATGCAGTAGGTTTGTTCAGTGTCAGGGTGTCGGCGCCGAGGTCAGGGATGTCGGCGTCGAGGTCTGTGTTGGGCCGGCCGATTTTTTCTCTCCTCTCCTTGGCTTCCTTTTATGGTAGAACCTTCCCACTCCTTGTTTGAATGGCTGCGATATGTTGGGACTTGTGGTTTGCTTCAGTTTGGCCGGGTAGTTGGCCACTTGGCATTGGAATTTGAGCCGCCAATTGACCCAATTGGGTCTCAACGTTCTTCCTCCAAATATCAATGTCCCCGAACCTTGTATTCATGCCTCGCAACTGTGTATTGATCTCCAAACTGGACTGTATAGCATCTGCCTTGGCCTCAGCTTGGGCTTTCCTTAAATCTTCCAAAATAGATCTCATATCATCCCTGGGCTGCTCACGAATCACATGGCCTGGAGGTCTATATGGGGGCCGGTTATCATGTTGGGGAGGATGGTTACCCCAATTGGAGTGCTCGTCGTTCCTTTGGTAGTAGTTGCCTTGGCTCCTATAGGGACCTCTCATGTAGTTCGCTCCTCCATATGATTCAGCGGATTGCACTTGTCCGACATGTGGGCAAGCGGTGTTAATGTGGGAAGTGGACCCACACTCTATGAACGGTTTGTTGTTGGAGAGAAACCTTACTTACTTCTTCAATTTTCTATTCTCATCCTCCATAAATTATTGTCGCACATCAGGGTCAATCTCATCGGAAGGTTGATAAAGTGGCATCGATGGAGAGGGTCTTGCATCAATGTTCACGGGGGTCCCATAAGTAGTGTCAAACTCTGTGAGCTTGTCAAGTGCATCCCACGCATCTTGAAGAAGCATCTCAATGTATCTATAAGATGTGTGGATGTTGATCCGATCCTTAGTAGCCGAGTTGATGCCGTTGAAGAAGATCTCTTGCAAAACATAAGGTGGTTGCCCATGAGTAGGGCATTGACGAATCAACTCCTTGAACCTCTCCTAAGTTTCGGCGAGAGTTTCATTCCTTAATTGTTTGAAGGATGAGTATACTGGTTGATTCTATCCATAGCGGCTAGCTCAAGAGAATTGAAGAAGATCTCCTAAACGACATAGGGTGGATGTCCATGTGTAGGGCAGGATCCTAGTAGATCCTTATATCGTTCCCATGCTTTTGCTAGCGGCTCCCCAGGCTTCTGTTTGAAAGTTGTAATCTTTTGGCGGAGGAGTGCTGTCTTGGCAGGAGGAAAGAATTTGTTGAGAAATTCCTGCCTTACTTCAGCCCATGTTGTGAAGGATCGTGGAGGGAGACCTTCAAGCCACTTCAATGCTGGGCCAGCTAGAGACCAACGAAAACCCTTCATCATGACATATTCCAAAGTGGTACCTTCAGTAAGAGTACGGAACATATCAGAAAAATTGGTAATATGTTGAAGAGGGCATTCATTAAATCTACCATAGAAAGCATTATTTTTAATCCCAATCAGAAAAATTGGTAATATGTAGATTTCATAATTTGGAAAATAAGCATAAACTACATAGATTCTGTACTATTC
Source organism: Persicaria tinctoria (assembly GCA_037127255.1). Lineage (NCBI taxonomy): Eukaryota > Viridiplantae > Streptophyta > Magnoliopsida > Caryophyllales > Polygonaceae > Persicaria > Persicaria tinctoria. Next base: position 49,352,704 of record JBANSL010000001.1, on the reverse strand, counting down.
TAGCCCAAATGTATAAAATGCATGCAGAAAACGATATAAAAGTAAGTATAAAACATGGCGAATTAGGCTCACAACACCTCCTCCCTTACTACTCTAGCGGTGTCGGTCTCTCTTTGTCGAGCTAGATTTGCAGCGGCTTCACGCTGTGTAGCCTCTTGATTCTCGTTGCGAAGCCTTTCTAGCTCCGCACTAAGTGTTTCCATTTCCGACATCTTTCGTCTAAGCCTTTCCGTTAGACGTTGGTGTAGAACACGTTCGGGCTCGGTGAATGGCTCGTATAGAGGACGATCACTTCTTTGCATAAACCTTCAAACAAAAACAAAGATAACAAAATTAAAAAGAAATCAAGGTCGATTTGATGTGCGTGAATGGCTCGTCTAGGCGCGTTTTATTACTCCTCGGCAACGACGCCAATTTCACGTGTGTGAGGGGAGATCGATGCCTATGCTCACTCCAATCAAATAAATTTATGCTCGAATCCCTCAATAGTATAGTGGAAATCAAGGTCGATCCAAGGGAGTATGCCAGCGGTTCTATCCTAGTTGCTTTTATGGTCGAAAATAGGGGAATTAAAAGCACAAGTAGCGACTGTAAAGTAGGGCAAAACACACTCAATTCGGCTCAAGTAACAAGTAATTAACACGAATGCAATATATGAGGAAGAACTTCCAAGATTAGGGTTTACCACAACAACAAACACATGTATAAATCAATGAATCATATGAGAAATCATGCTTTTATCTTAAAGAGATAGCTTTCGCATACTCAACAAATAGATAATAGAGGTGATCACATAAATCCTATTTGTTTCTACCTTTCCTTAATTAGATCCCTTTTACTTTTGTCAAAGATCCTTAATTACTATCAATGTTAACAATCTCCTCTTTCAATTCAATTGCAACAATGAATTCCCTTAAACTTTCATCAAAGGGTGAAGCACATGGGTAGAATAAGATAAAAACATCAAATAAACATAGATTCGTTCATCCACACACATGCTTATTTTTGGATTCACCTCGACCCTAGAAGATGGGGGGGAACTACTCACTCATTGCAAAGAAAAACACAAAAAAAATAGAAGAAATCATAATCTCAAATTGTATAAAACAAAACCTTAAATTCACTTCAATATCCTTCAACCAAAAACTCCAAAAACGTACATGTGCTCCGCTGTAAATTCAGTCGTGAGTGATGATGTGGGATGAGCCTCTAATTGGCTTTATTTAAAGATAAAAACTAAGACTTAATCTCCAAGGAAAGATATTTTATCTTAGGAAAATAATATATCCTATCTAAGTCTATCTAACTAAAAGATCCTAAAAGGAATTAAATAGAAACCCTAATTAAAAAGCCCAAAAATCAATTTAATCAGCCCACAAAATTCTCTCGCAGATTCGCGCAGGGTATCGGCGCCGAGGTCAAGGTATCAGCGCAGAGGGTCTATTAAAAAACAGTGTTGCTGGAATCCGCTAGGTTTCGGCGTCGAGGTAAAGGGTATCGGCGCCGAGGTTCTGCTACACACTTCTTTTTTTTCACTCGTTTCTTTGCCAATCTTTTAGTGTCCTTTTTCCATCGTTCTCCACTCTTCCTTAAGCTCTAGAATCGCCTCTTTTTAGCTTCAAAACCTACAAAACACCACCAAAGCTTGTGTAGACATCCATATCCCACAAAATCTGAAAACTAACACAAACGACACACTTTCCCATCAAAAAAGCTAATAAAATGACTAAAATTGAATGAAAACATGATGTAAAATAAGACTAAAAATGCGGACGTCATACAACCAAATCTCCAATCTCTCCTCACTCTCGGCCTCTCTCTCTCTCTCTCTCTCTCTCTCTCTCACTACTCTATAAACTTGATTGCTCAAGTGCTCTTGGATGATTAAAACGTAGGCCTAATGTCTTTAGTTATAATAGATCAATCCTTGCTAGCCAATGAAAGAAATCTCTATCCTAATAAAACTTGAATTAAATTAATAATATTCGAATAGGATGTAAAGACTGAAAAATTTTAATTATGATTAATTAAGATTTGATTAATTTCCGAGGGATAATTCGATCAATTATCCTTCTTTTGACGATTTTGAAAACCCGAAAAAAATTTAAATTTTTTTTTGGATAACATATTTTATATGGAAAGAGGATTACAATTCCACTCTATTGGGATTCGTATGATAAAATTCCGAGAAATATTAGTGAGGCAAATGCCTTGTCATCCGTTTACTTCGGTAATCTTCATAACCTGTCACGACTTTTCTTTACGTAATTTTAACACCAAATCCTCCTTATTAAACCCAATTCTGCCAGCTTCAAGAAGAGCCACAAAATCCCAACCACCCCATTTGACTAAAATGACCACATCTAGCCTAGCTAGGCCTAGCTAACCTTGTTTGTGTTTCCTATGTCTAGCCACTTGATGGCTTGACTAAATGATCCCCTTGCCTCCTCCTCCTCTTTATAAACTGATCCCAACAGCTCAAGGAACCCATCCACACAAACCCTAGCCGACACTCCCCTTGAAACCCCAAAGAAAAACCCTCCTCCTCCATTTTAGGTCCATTTTGGACAGCATTCACAAGAAATAGCATAACTCCCTCCATACTCATCCAACTTGAGCAAACTCGGTGGCCATGGATCCGTCTTGAACCCAGCTTTCCATACATATCTCAAACACGAAAATCCAAGGTCTTTTGCCCAGCCAAAATCGTCCATCTTTGGAGCTACAGAAAACTGTTTTGAAGGGTCTTGAGAGTTTGGCTTGATTTCTTGGTAAGAACCCTTCCTTTCTTCCAAAAATCTATTCCAACATGTTTTATAACTTCTTTTATTCAACTTTGAATAAGAATCTAAATCATGTTTTGGGATTTTTTGGTGACAAAATGGCAAGGTGTTTGAAGGGTGTTCCGAAGGACTCTCGAGGGTGTTCTTGAGTCGTTTGTGTGGGATTCTTCGAAGGTAATCCCTCATCCGCCTTCCCTCTCTCTAGGAATAGATCTTGTGTGCTTGGAAAGGGCTTAGGAAGTGGAGCCTCTATGTGTTTTTGGTTGCGTTTTGTAGCAAACATCAAGAAACAAAATGGATGTATATGCCTCTGTAATTTGGACTTTATTTCCAATCCAACGGTCCGATTCGGCGGAAATCTTAATATGATGTTCATGGGAATGTTATCTAACTGTCCTTCAATAATTAGGGCGATCTAACGGTTGGATCAAGAGTTATTATAGTTTTAGTAACTAGTGTTTATAACGACTCGGTTAAAAAACTTGGCTTATGATCCGATAAGAAGGAAATCGATTATGTGACAATACGATATAGATTATAACTGGTTAAGTCCGGATCACTTAACCAAATTGTGTAATCTATAGAATCGTGAACCTCATGTGGATGTATGTTGATTATTAGGTTGGGTACCATGCATTAGAATACCACCTAATGAAAGTTTAATGAAATTAATAGGCTCTTGTTGATTGGATCCTTGGTTGTGCACTTTATTGCTTGCTTATTCTCCGGACTCCAGGTAAGTCCCCTGGACTTACTCATGATGGATTTATGTGATACTCTTTGTCTTATCGAGAGTCTTCATGCATCACGCGACCTAGTAACATGTTAGGAATATAAACTGGTAATATGACGTAGGATGAACTTAGTAAATCCAACGATTCATATGTATGCTATGTGTCTATGGTAGGACGGCCGTCAAAATCTGAATAAATGACTTATACTCGATGGAACACGAATGAAATGATGAAAGGCTTATGATGAGAAAGAATGAGTATGTTTGAGAAGGATGAGTATGTTTGAGAAGGATGAGTACGTTTGAGAAGACATTATGGTGACTATGATGATGATACGGGCCCTTGTGTGTTTATTTCGCATTTATATATATCTATACACTTGCTTATGTGTTACATTTTAACATTAATATAGTTTAAGTATGCCTCTTTATATGGCACGGAGTGTGCATATTTTCGATGATTGACCCCGATTTATTTCTTGTTTTTAGATTCAGGTACCCCTTACCCGATATGACTTACTAATGTGGATGGTTGTCGGGACAGACCTTTTGGACGATTAGAGTGAGGGAGGCGCTTGACATTCGCACTCTTTTGCTCATACGTTTTATTGTTTTGACCCGGCGTGGCCGTGGCATTTTGTTGTATTTATGATTTCCGCTTTTACCTCTGTTCGAAACGTTTTCGCGATAGTCTAGGACAGGTGAAGCCTCCAACGGGCTTACGATCTTTTCGGGGTTCGCAATCCTCATCTTTTGACAACTAAATCTTCCGCTTAAATGAACCTAATAATAACTCGTACTCTGTCGTAAGATCCAAAGCTCACGGAAGAAGATCAAACTTCTTCTATAACGTTCCCCGATAATCTAGTACTCCGAACCTTATTTACCTTCTAAGTAGGTTTATGGAGGTTAATTCGGGTACTGAAATTTCGGGTCGTTACATAGGAACATCCCTTAAGTAAGAAGACATTAACCCTTGGGGATAGAAGTATCTTAGGAGAATAAAACATCTTGTCTTCGTGGTTAAGCAAATCTCCTTCAAGTCATACCCATAAAAAACGCGTCTCGACCCACTAGGGTTTCACTCGATGTCGACTAAAGTCCAGTAGATGTCGAGTTACTTACTCGATTGTGGGTCTCGAGTGGCCTTCCTCTTCTCAGCTCTAAGTGTGGATGCTTGTACTCAATGTCGAGTCAACTTTAGTAGACATTGAATGGATTCTCAGTAGCTTGCTTCATCCAACACTTAGCCAAATTCAGCTCTTTCTTTAGTCGATGTCGAGTGACTCTTACTAGACATCGAGTGCTTCTCCATATTGCTTCAAAATGTTTCCAATTCCTGCAAAATCAAACCAAAACTTGTGTGGACCTCTAAATGTTGAAAATAAACATAAACTACACAAATTCCATACTTTTCCAACCCAATAGTATAAAACATAAACATAAATCGGAATAAAAGAGAGCGTAGAACATAGTAAAATAGGCGCACATCACTTACCAGGAGCAGCGGGCGTCGTTCTCTCTGCGGGCAGTGGCAGATGTTAGGGGGGACAGGGTGGCTGAAGCCCCCCCCCCCCCCCCCCCAATCCATCTGTTAATATGTAATATATATAATTGATGTGGGTTAAGAAGATATAGATGGCTTGGCACATCGGATAAGGACACGGGTAGGCGGGAGATGGGTAATGTAGAGCATGCAGGTTCGAATCCCATTCTCTGCATTTTTTTGCCTTTTTTTAATGGTTTTTAACAACATCAAAACACCTCTTTTTTACCCAGGCGCTTTTTTACACAGACGCATAGAGAGAGAAAAGCCTGAAGGCGAAACGTGATAGAGAGGAAAGAGAGTCGAGTCCCCGATCTATCACAGCAAGCTCCACCTCCGGCCGAGCCACCAACCTCCATGCACCCTGCACTCAGCAGCCGGCGGTGAACCCCCTCAATGCACTCCACTCCCGTCTCCCCGCACAAGCTACGCAACAGAGCCGCCTTTGTTCTTCTTCTATCTAGAGGTTGAAGAAGGTTACTAATTTTGTTCATGTACCTTTTAATTTGATTATTTTTAAGTTCAATTGGTTGAGATAAAATCAATTTAGATTAGAATTTATGGATGTGAGAATCAATATGGGGAAATTTCAATTAGGGTTTGTAATTAGAATTTGTGGTTTTAATAAATAAATTTATGAATTTGTGCTTTGGAATTGTGGTTTATGGTTTTGAGAATTAAATTTGTGAATTTGTGATATGAAATTTTGGTTTGTGTATTTGTCTTGTTCTGTTTAAGTCAAAATTCCCAGGTAGAACAATTATACAAAGGGGAATCAAAACCATAAACAAAACAACCAGAATAAACCCAATTTTTGCCTCACAAGTCTCCCCAAAATAGACTGATAATCAACTCAAACTGGAGAGATTACAAATGGGTTCTTTACATAGTCGAGAAAATGTACAATCCAATGGACAAGTGATGTCATCCTCAAGCGAAAGAAGAAGGCTCCACCTTGAGAATCGTTGAAGAAATAGCGTTAATTATTTTATTATTTATATTTCTTATTTTTGTATACATTTTATTTGTTGTAACTCCTATGTTAGTTGGAGTCTAATTATGGAATTGCCTATTTTAGTATTACTTAGCTAGATCAAATAAGATGGTTAGGAGAGTCTATCCTTTTGGTTTTCTTAATTATCATATTTTATTATTTTCTGTATTAGAATTTTAGATTAAGTTCAAATAGTTAGGATATAGTTTGGTAAAGTAATCCTTAGTCTCTAAGACTAACTCCAATGATTAAGTGTGCAAATGTACATATTTGCACAAGGTGTTTAAAAATGCACATCACTTTTTGATGTTTTACTCCATTGGTTATATGTGCATTTTATACACAACAATCTCTAAGTAATTGTGATTAAATTAAAAAGGAAAAGAAAAAACTTAAAAATAATCAATAAAAATGACTTTACTTTATAGAAAAGTGATAAAAAGTTTTGCACATGGGGAGGTGATGTGCTTATATTTGAGCACTTTGTGTGCAAATGTGCACATTTTAAAAACTCAAAAGTAACCATTGGAGCACAATTTGCATCAAAATGTGCATATTTAAGCATTTGCACCATACCATTGGAGTTAATCTAAGGAAGGCAACCAAACCCTAATTATTTACCTATTTAAACAATTTTATACTTTTAATAAAAATTAGATTGAATATAAAATTGAAAAAACCTTTGGCTAAAGGTTTCTTCAATTATCAATCCACCCGCTTCCAAGTATTTACGATTACAAATTATAATTATGTTTCATTTACCCTTTCAAATTGCCGATTGCATTTGCTACTCGATCTCGTCATCAATTGTTGACTTCGATTGGAGCCATTAAATGCCGTGATCAGATGCTCGCTTGCCACTTTAACATTATTGGCAATTGAAGGTTAATCAACAAGCTTGTTAATTAATTTTGCCACCGCCAAGAGTTGACACCGTGGAAGCAATTTCGAGCGCGGCAGTGGATTCCATTCATACCACCAAGCTCCTTCAACGGGTTCAACTATTGATCGACATACCACTACGGTGGGTGCTTGTGTAGATTCCGAAAGTAGGAAACCGGTGGGCGTTGGTGGAATAACGGCGGGCGCCGTTCTCTCGAAGCAGTGACTTGGTCATTTCGCCGCGGCTAAATATTTCTTTTCCCAGACATGTAGAGATTATCAACAGATTATCAACACATGCTCATAATAGGAAATCGGACATCTGATGCCATGGAAAATCGTGTTTTATGTTTAGCTCGCCACACAGACAGCTTTTTCAACACATGGTCATAATAGGAAATCGGACATCTGATGCCATGGAAAATCGTGTTTTAATTTTAGCCCGCCACATGGACAGCTTTGTGGCTCACTATTGTTTCAGCTCTTGAACCTTGATTCCTTGATCAATTTCCCCTCGGTTTGTCTTGGCTTGTTCCTTAACTTTTCCTAGCTCCATTTTATCCATGATTTCTCCACCTTTCGAGCTCGGATCTTATGATCTACAAATAAGCACTAAAAACAATAGATTCCGTACTTCGAATACCAAATGATCAAGAATGAAAATTAGTTTTTAAACATGCAATATGGATACTCTAATGCACCTAAGACTACCTATAATGCATATACAGAATATGCGTTATCGAACATTGATGGACGGTTTTTAGTCGCGTAAACCGTATCAAAATAAATCCGAACTTACTAACTAATGTAGTGTGGTAAGTACGATTCGATCCCACAAAGAATCAAGTTATTCCTAAGTTAGGTTTATTTACCAATTAATAGAAAGGGGGTTTTTGTATGATGAGAATGAGAAAGAAAATAAAATAAAGTATAAACAAATTAATGGAGATAACAATCCAGAAAATAGTTTCATCTATAAACATCCACTTTAGTTTGACTAGTTGATCCTCGATTCTTCTTCAAGTTCTCTTTTCATCCTATTATTGTTCCTGTCCTGATCTTGTGTTAATTACTAGTCCTACGAGTCCTAGTAACCCTTACTGATTAGATAACCCTAACACGGTTAAGATTCAGCATTAAGATTAAGGATTAACCAGGATACATGCAACACCAAGCTACGAGTCGGTATTCAACATATAATTAATTCACTACATACCAGTTTAGTCCTACGAGTCATAAAAAGGCATGATTGCTACTATGGATTAAGGTTCGCCATGAGGAATCTACAAAATCCTAGCAAGAATCTCAACTAGTTGTACGGACTAGAAGAAATCAACAATATTCGCAAAAGAATGAATACGAATCAACAGGAATAGAACAAGAATAGAAATCTCACAACTTTATCAAATCAAAACTTCAATCCATAGACGAAACGGAAGAGTTTAGATCTCCATAAAAATAAAACAAAGACAATTAGGGTTTACGGTTGAAATTGGTCACCGTCAGTCGATCACGACACACTCCTAAGTTCTTCCGTATGAATGTATATATACTGAATGTCATCCCCTAATATATCCTAATATAAATATATATTAATATATCCAATTATATGTAGAGAAAATTTGCGCCGAATGCGCAAATTTTGGATCAAATTAATTAATTGTCTCCCACCTCTTGCAAATTAGCAAAAAGTCCACCGCCTAAAATTGTGCCCCCCCCCCCCCCTAAACCTCGCTTATCTTTTAACAAAACAATCGGGGATCGTCTCCCTCCTCTCTGCTCTCCTTCGTCTTCCATCTCCGGCCTCCTCCTCCCTCCACACCGTTGGCCACTTCCAGCCTCCGACGCCACCGCCTCCATCCCTCCCTCCACATCGTTGGCCACTGCTGCAACCGTCAGCGAAATCTCTCGCTATCCTCCACCTAGTCGATGGAAGCTCCTCCGTTATTTCAGATCTCGCTCCCTCCTCTCTGCTCCCTCGCTCTACTCTTGCTCCGACGACCTCTCCCTCGCCGGATCTAACGGACGCCACTGCAATGGCCGAGCAGAGGCAGGAAACTCCAGATCCAGGACCATCATCACCAGCGGTGACTGGTGCGGATATGGTGGGGCTCTGAAGAAGTCGACGCCGGATGTCCCTTGCTGGAATCTCCATTGCTGAAATCGGATCATCGTTTTGCCGAATCATCGTTTTCAGGATCATCCGGTGGGGCTATGAAAAAGCTGACGCCAGATCCAGGATCATCATTTTGCCGAATCTCCATTGTTGAAATCGGCAGATGTCCCTTGCCGGATGTTCATTGCTAAAACCGGCGGCTCCGTCGCTCCCTTGCCGGATCTCCCTGTTCTCGGTGTTGTCTTTGATTTTCGAGGACCAGTGATTCGATCTTAGATCAGTGCTGAAACCGGCGGCTCCGTCGCGGCATCGTCCGGTGTTGTCGAAGAATTAGATTGTTGCTTGTGGTGAAGATGGAAACCTAGGTTCACAGGAGGCCAAGATGAAATCTGTTGACAGATATGTCGCTTCCTCCCAACCGGAAAGAGGCGCATGTGCTTCTCAGATCCGCCGCCGATCTAGGTTTCGTCATCTATCTCTGGTTTTAGTTTCGATCCTCTTGGAATTCGTCTGAATTTGTGTTGAGCAATGATGATGTTTGCTTAAATTTCTGACACCTCTTGTATGAGAAGTGCTTCTCAAAAGCTCTTCGCTGAGCACTTACAGCTACTCTCTGAGCTCACCTTCTCTTTCTCTAATCTGCGTTTTTTTTATTGCGAATGTTCAAAAACAAGTTGATTGTTTCGATTTGGAATCGTGATTTTGAATTTGAATCGAGTGGTAATTCAGGCAACCCCCTAGCGGAGAAATAGAAATTGGCAAGGGAGGTGTTTAACTGCTCGTACATTGAATTTTAGCTTTTTCTCTTCAGACTTGTTGAGATTCGTCGTTGAAGCTGGTCTAGTAAGCATTAGTACATTCTCTAATTTAGAAAATTTGTTATGGTAAATTCAATTTTGTGGTTTGATTTGCCCTTTAGATTACATTCTAGATTATTAAAATGGTTAATTGAGTGGTGATTCAGGCAGCCCCCTAGCGGAGAAAATAGACATCGGCAAGGGAGGTGTTTAACTGCTCGGAGACCGAATTTTAACTTGTGCTCTTCAGATTTGCTGAGATTCGTCTTTGAAGCTGCTTAAGTAAGCATTAGTACATCTTCAAATTTGAAAATTTAGCTATTTTGTCATTGTTTTTGGTTTGTTAAAAGAATTGGAATTTGAATCGACTTGTATATATGATGCTGAAATGCTTAAATGCATAAATTTTATATTGTTGTCCGCATCTTTTTAGTATATTTTCGGGGTGTTCTACTTGGTGAATTTTTGTGTTCGCATAATTTCAGCAATTACAACAATAATTTATGGTTAGTTTGCTATGTGATTGAGTTTGCTTTGTTAGAGTTTGGATATTGGCAATTTCAGCAACGCGGTAAAAAAACCATTGAAAATAGGGATTGTTAAAACCGAATATGTTGAAACAGGGGTTTCAGCAACTCCGTTTCAGCTAGCAACGCGGTAAAAAAAAATTGAAACAGGGGTTACTGAAATCGTATGTGCTGAAACCCCTGTTTCAGCAATGCGATAAAATAAAATAAAAACTAAAACAGGGGTTGCTGAAACCGCATGTGTTGAAACAGGAGTTTCGGCATCAGCCCATGCGATTACAGCAACGTGAAAAAAAATTGGAAAAAAAACAAAAAAAAAAACTGAAAAGGGGTTGCTGAAACCGTATGTGCTGAAACAGAAGTTTCAGCAATTCCGTTTTAGTAACTCTGGAAACGAAAAAAAAACTAGAAAAAAAAAAACTGAAAAAGGGGTTGCTGGAACCGCATGTGCTGAAACAGAAGTTTCAGTAATTCCGTTTCAGCAACTTTGGAAACGGGGAAAAAAAACAAAAAAAAAATATTATGAGGCGGGAGGGGGGCACAGGGGGCACGGGAGGGGGGCACATGGGCCAAGGGGGGCGGTGGACATTTAGCTAATTTGGAAGAGTTGGGAGACCTTTTCCTAATAAATACCAAAAATTAGGACATCGAGGTAATCACCCCTTATATGTATCAAGCTAATCTATCTAATTTAATATAATAAAGCAAAGGCAAGGCACTTCAGCACTTGCAAGTCGTGAAATTCCTTCCGCCTCCTTCCGACTACATATTCGATCCGAGCCAGCCTCCTTGCGTCCTTGCTTCCAATTTATGAAATTATCCCATAAATTACGATCGATCTCCGAATTCATACAATTCAGCCCAAAAATACCTGAAATATATAAAAGCATTAGTGTAGACTCTGAAATTCAAATAATATAAATTAGCTATCAAATACGTAAAATATGCATGAAAATTACCTAATATAATATGCAATTATACGACTAAAATAGACCTATCAAACTACCCCATGCTTAGACTTTTGCTTGTCCCCTAGCAAACTAATCACAAAACAAAAGCAAACTCAAAAAGAAAGACTAAGACTCAAAGAAATTTCTTTGAATGATCACTAATTAGTATAGTTGTCATGGCTTCAGGAATATTTATTATGTTAAGCTCAAAACAATTATGACACTATGAGACCCACATGAAACCTTTCATACTAATTGCTTAAAACCCGATTTGGTTCAGGGGATGCTTGCATTCAGAATGTAGTGAGCAATCAAAATCATTAAGCACAATTAAAAATCGTCATAAACACACATAGATTACTAGGTCTTTTCTACTTCGGAGTTTCAATAAAGCTCTTTTTTTTCTTTGTTTCTAAACACTTTTTCTTCCTCCTTGTGTGAATTTTATCCTCCACAAACAGGATCGGTTACTAACCGTATTTTTTTCAAAATTCTTATGAGTGTCGAGTGAATTTTATTTTCCTCGAACATTGGTTTATTGATGATTCTTTTCACTCGATTGAATTTATCCTCCTCGAGCGGTGTAAGTGAATTTTATCCTCCTTACACTCATCAAGCCAACACATATATCAAATCACATAAAAATTAACATCAGATAAATGACCGAATTTACTAGTGATTTTCATCAGGGGTTTAGACATATACAATAAAAATCATATAAAAAGTTTAAAAATTGCTCTAAACTAATCATCCAACCAATAATCAAGTTATAACTAAAGCTCATAATCCAGATTATCTATGGGAATCCCACAAGTGTCTTTATTCAATTCAAATTCAAATTTATTAACTCTTAAGCCATGAAAAACCATAATATCATCATCGAGGTCATATCAATCATAGAAACAACTTTTCTATAAAAAAAACTAAAACAAACTAGCGAATCAAAATAAAAAACTCAATGACTTATAAATATCAAATATCTGTAGTGCAACCTATAATGAAATGCAATAATGCAATGCTTAAAATCTGGAAAGAAAAAACAAGAAACTAACATATATATAAAATACGGAGCTACATTTGAATTCCCCACCCCGTGCTTAAAGTCTTACTTTGTCCTCAAAGTAAAGAAAATGAATAAAAGAGGTAGAGGAAACTCACAATGTAATCAGGCATTCTAGCAATAGCTTTCAATTCAAGAAGAGGTCGTGGTGTAGCCTCTGAATAGATCATAAAATTCAGAAATTTTGCATAGTTATAGGACCTGTTCAACACCACAAACAGCAGAAAAAACAAACCAAACTTGCATAACAATCGGCTGCCAATCCAGTTAAGTAACAAAGGAATATCAAAAGCAGAAAATTCAGCAAGATAGGTGACTATTTCTAAGTACTAACACCCTTAAAGTATGATAAAATATCAGAAGTTACAGCCCTAAGGTGTTCAGCAGAAACGTCCAGCAACAACTTGGATGCAATTGGCACTCGTGAACCTTCTTGGAGTTGGACAAATATAGGGCTATCCTTATTTCAAAACGCCTGGCCAAGACATAAAACAAAAAGAATGCACAACAAACAAACACATTCCAACAACCAAGAAAAATATATCATCCAAGAATGAAGAACAACAAAAACCATCCAAACCAAAAAAAAATCAGCCCCTGCAAGTCATGCTCAATCACTTATGTCAAAATAAAAACATGCAGTTCGAATAATTTCAGGGAGCATGAGACAAGCAAGGGGAGCATAAGAATGTACACAATCACCTCTCAACATCAATTATCCTATCCATTAGTAGAGTATTTCTCAATCAAGCAACTAAAGCTTCCGAGAAAAATTAGGTGTAAAAAACAACCAGAAATCAACATCCAAAGTGATGAATTCAGCTCTAAAGTTCAGTTAATTCTATCCACATGGTCCATCAAAAAGATAAGGTTAACTAAGGCATGAAATCAAAACTATATGGGACAACCAAAGCATAACAATGGACAAAAAAAGGACCAACACATCAGCGCCAAGGTGTTGACGATCAAACAGACTCAATGAAAGTATCACAGGAAACACACATTCAAAGTCTAGCAGATTGATAAAAAACATATAGCAGATCCAGAACTGAAGTCATTAGCTACTGTGCAACCAAAAATCAAAGCAACACCTAATCTATAATTTAAGAGGATCTCAATCAACCCAACATCATTAGTAAATCCCAAACAATTTAGTAGCAGATTTCACTCAATTTCGACAGAGAATGGTCAATTCAAATAAGCCAGGGAATATGCAGGCAACAAGAATCGAAAATAAGATATGAGCAATTTCAACTAAACCAATTCATCATCCTTTTCGATAAATCAAGAGAATCTCAATGAAAAGGTGAAAAAGGATGACATACCTGCACTTACCAGTTGCATAATTGACGGGAATTTGAATCAGCTACAGTCGAAATTTAGGAAGGGCGCACAAGCAGGCTCCGTCCATCGGCCCTGTCCCCTAATGCTTCCTTGATGGCTCCGGTGGAGGCGAGGGTTGGAGAGGAAGGCCAGAGGGGAGATCCTTGCGATGGAGGGGAACCGAAAGGTTGATGGTGAGCAGTGGTCTGGCCAGTGATGGTAAGGTAGCGCTTAGCGGCGAGAGGGGCATGGAAGAAGGCGGCCATGGAAGGAACGAAAGGGAGGTAGAAGAAACTAGGAAAGGCTCGACTTTTTTTCTTCTTTTTTTTCTATTTTTTTTACAGAAATAGATAAAAAAAAATATACTCCGTAAAAATTAATACTAACTTAAAATAAAAGGAATAATGAAAAAAAACATATACCTTGGGGTTCTTCCCAAACTCTCTAAGATCAGACATTGTTAACGCCTTCAACAATTTGTCAAACTCTTGTGCACACATATCAATTAAGCATATATAATATAATGATAAGATGAAACTAAATCATATTGCAGATAAGACCCGTTTCAACTTATCAACAAGCGAGCATGACTCTTTGTAGAGGGTATATAATACCACCAATTCAGTTCCATTGGTGGCTTTTCAAAGTAACAATTAAAAGGATCAATATAATCATCATTACCTTCCAAATTGCAAAGGTTTACTTTTATTACCTCTTGAGCCTCAGCAGGTGGCTCTAGACATTGTTCATCAACGGGTGAGCTCATAATGAATGTATCGGATGGAGTAGTAGACACAACACATGAAACCTCATGCGTCGACTCATGAGATTCCATGTTAGGAAGCACTAGACCCTCTTCTCCATCATCAGAGAAATTGTCGTCATCTGTGAACAAGTCCTCTTCGTTCTGAATATCATTATCACGTTGAAACCAACTAAGATAGAATGAATTGAGCACAATGACTTTGACAGGATCTCCCATTCTTCCATCCTTCAATGTCTCGGGGAATGGGAAGATGGATCGACCTTCTTTATCAACTTGCGGGGTGGCCATCTGCTCTACTATTATCTCGCTTGATGTATGAGTAAGTTAGCTAATTTGTTCCCCCGAGTTTTTGATCCTCTCAGCATTCTCCTGCACCGCTTGTGTAATGGCCTGGATTGCATCATCCAGGTGTGTGACAGAGTCCTCCGTTGGTGGATAAGACGTGGTGAGCAACTCTTCTTGTGCAACATGGTAACCCATGTAACAGAAAAAATCCCACAACCCCGACAAACCTAATCGTGCTAGGCCTCAGTTACTCATGTACTTAGCAAGCGCTCGTGTCTAAGCAGTCATCCTGTCAATTATGCAAAGAATCATGTCTCGGATGTTGTCTTGATAACCCCGTGAATTACGGATCTCAACATATCTTTGTAATCTGGTAAGATATTGGTGAAAGTTCTCACCTTGAAACTGCAACATCTTCAACATCTCAAAAATTAGTAGCAAAGGTGTTATGAACCGTAAGATAGGTTCACAACAAAGTTAGTTATATACAATAATTGGCAAACACACAAAACAGAGAAATAAACATTGATTCCCCAGCAACGACGCCAATTTGATGGATGGTTTTTAGTCGCGTAAACCGTATCAAAATAAATTCGAACTTACTAACTAATGTAGTGTGGTAAGTACGAGTCGATCCCACAAAGAATCAAGTTATTCCTAAGTTCAGTTTATTTACCAATTAATAGAAAGGGGGTTTTTGTATGATGAGAATGAGAAAGAAAATAAAATAAACTATAAACAAATTAATGGAGATAACAATCCAGAAAATAGTTTCATCTATAAACATCCACTTAATTTAACTAGTTGATCCTCGATTCTTCTTCAAGATCTCTTTTCATCCTATTATTGTTCTAGTCCCGATCTTGTGTAAATTACTAGTCCTACGAGTCCTAGTAACCCTTACTGATTAGATAACCCTAACACGGTTAAGATTCAACCCAATAGTAGCATTAAGATTAAGGATTAACCAGGATACATGCAAGACCAAGCTACGAGTCGGTATTCAACATATAATTGATTCTCTACACAACAGCTTAGTCATACGAGTCCTAAAAATGCTCGCAAGAATCTCAACTAGTTGTACGGACTAGAAGAAATCAACAATATTCACAAAAGAATCAATACGAATCAATAGGAATAGAACAAGAATAGAAATCTCACAACTTTATCAAATCAAAGCTTCAATTCATAGGCGAAATGGAAGAGTTTAGATCTCCATAAAAATAAAATAAAGACAATTAGGGTTTATGGTTGAAATTGATCACCGTCAGTCGGTCACGACACACTCCTAAGTTCTTCCGTATGAATGTATATATATTGAACGCCATCCCCTAATCTATCCTAATATAAATATATATTAATATATCTAATTCTATGTATCAAACTAACCTATCTAATTTAATATAATAAAACAAAGGCATGACACTTCAACACTTGCAAGCCGTGAAATTCCTTCCGCCTCCTTCCGACTACATATTCGATCTGAGCCGGCATCCTTGCGTCCTTGCTTCCAATTTATGAAATTATCCCATAAATTACAATTAGACTTGTCAAACGGGTCATTCGGGTCGGGTTCGGGTCGGGTCACTTCGGGTTTCGGGTAAAACGGGTCTCGGGTAAAACGGGTTTCGGGTTTTTCGGGTTGACTCGAACTCGGGTTTGATCGGGTTTCGAGTCGGGTTCAGGTCGATTTCGGGTTTTTCAATTTTTTGTTTTTTAAATTAAAAAAGTCATTATTTGATAATTTTGTGATAAATTTTAATTATATATATATAAAAAATTAATTATATATAATTATAAGTCAACCGGGTCAATCGGGTCACCGGGTCAATCGGGTAAATCGGGTCAAAATTACCGGGTCAATCGGGTCACCGGGTCGAAACCCAGATTACCTGGAAAATTTCGGGTTCGGGTCGAAAAAAAATTTTGGGTTCGGGTCGGAAATATTTCGGGTCGGGTCACCGGGTCGGGTTGTGTTTTGACAGGTCTAATTACAATCGATCTCCGAATTCATACAATTCAGTCCAAAAATATCTGAAATATATAAAAGCATCAGTGTAGACTCCGAAAATCAAATAATATAAATTAACTATCAAATACGTAAAATATGCATGAAAATTACCTAATATAATATGCAATTATACGAATAAAATAGACCCAATCAAACACCAAGAATTACATAAAAATCACACATTTATCTATGGAAGAGGTGAACTTTCATAAACCAAGCAAAGCACTCTCAATCAACTTTCACTAAATTAATTAACTTTACCACATTTCTTAATTAGGTCATTCAAAACTTTCGTTTCAAAACCCTAATTACCATCCAATTCACAATTATCTCTTCAATCTAGTTGCAAACAAGGAATTTTCCTAACTTTCATTAGGTATTAAGCACTACGGATAGATAAAGGGCACTCAATTCATAGATTCATAGCATTAAACCCACATGACTATGGTTGGGCTCACCCCAACCCTAGAAAAACAAGACTACTCACTCATTGTCATGGTGAACATTGCAAAAGCCATGGGAAAAACAGTAAACGAAAAGAAAATAAAGTGAATTAAACCTGGAAAATAACTTCAACAACGAGTCTTGAGAACCTTGCAAAGCGCTCTTGACTTTCGCCTAAGAAAATGCCTCAAAAAGCTCATAAACGCTCCAAAAACTCTCAAACCCTAGAGTTGTAAGTTTCCTTCGAAAATTGTGTACTTAAAACTAACCCCAAGGTTCCTATCTATCTATCTATCTATCTATCTATATCTATATATTAATTAAAACGAAAGCACATATGCCACGTGTTGTCCCCTTGTGCAAAGTTATTTGTGGAAACATTTATATTGATATCTATATCTATATCTATATCTATCTATATCTATATCTATACTATACCTAAAAGCAGAAGCATTTCGCTCTTTCCTGGCTTCTCCAGAGAACATAATTCCAGATGTCAAAAGCAGGAAGAGTTTCACCCAAGCTGCATGATGATGTGGAGCAGTTTCACCCACATGGCACCACCATGGCATCTATGTGGCGTTGAAGATGTGGAGCGGTTTCACCCGCGTTCTCCGTATCCTTCGGCGTTGCAGATTGAACCACCTTCTCCTTTCTCTCAACTCCCCTTCTCTTACCCTAAATCGTTGCAACTGTAAGAGAAGGAGACAAAGAACCCTCCTCATAAACCGATGTTTGATTGGGTGTTCATGTTGCCCACACAATCTCCACCACCTGAGGCTGAAGTAGAGAACCCTCCTCTACAACCGCTGCAGTCGTCGAAGGAGACAGTGCCCTTAGAGGTTTTGAGGAGCAAGAAGGTTCTGAAGAATTTGCAGGATGAGGTTTGCTCTTTTTCCCTTATTGTTCTATCTCCTCTCTCTATTTTTTAATCCGTCCAACTCCCGTTCTTCTCATAAATGAGAAGAGAAAGACATCGACATCTGCCATTGAAGAGTAAAGGTCGACCTTCGCTCTTCTCAATTTTTTGCATTTGATGTCTTTTAGATTGTTGATAACTTCGGAACCCGGTTATTTTTTTCATTTAGTTTGCCTTCATACCAGTTTCTTGCAAGTCAAGTAGGTAAGAAAAGAGGACATCTCTCTCCTCTCCTTCTTCACGAGTGATTCCAAGTTTCATTCTTCTTCTTCTTCTCTACTCCTTGATCCGAGATTTCGGACTTTTGTTCAAATATCCGGTTAGGGTTTCAAGTTGGGGCTGATTTTGCTTGAATTTGCTTGTTGTTGCTATGTGCTTCATTTTGATTGAATTCTTTCATCAATTTGACAACCCAGGTGTGGGGATTAGCTATATATGTTCTAGGGAGATGATGATGGATGTAAGAGTTGCTCCATGGCTTAAATTCGTCTCTAAGCCTGAGGTACCCTAATTTGCTCATATAAATTTCCCCCAATTCCTTTATTTCTAGACAAAATTAATATTTTGATTGTGCACTTCCAGTTCTATATGCTATCAATCCCCTAACAGGAACCTCAAAATGCTTATTTGTCTGCACATCCCATTGCTCGGTTTTGCTTGCTTTTATTCTAATGCAATTGATGAGCTCATAGATATTGTTTGTCAATTGGACCTATTTTGGTGCAATTAGCATTCACCATGAATCTTTGAAATGAAATAGTGAGGAAATTAGGAGTATTTATTAACTTCCAAGAGATGTTAGCACCTATTGTTGGTGGTGGGCAGGCATGGTTGTTGGATCAGTTGTCAAATTGTTATCTTTGAAATGGAATAGTGAGGAAATTAGGAGTATTTATTAACTTCCAAGAGATGCTAACACCTATTGTTGGTGGTGGGTAGGCATGGCTGTTGGATCAGTTATCAAATTATTTTTGCGATTTTTAAGATTTTAAATTAATGTAAATAACTAACAGGGACATGATTAATAAGCAACACCAAATACGTACCAATCTTTGAATTTAACCTTTAATCAATGGACAACTAGATAATTAACGAAAATTAAGAATGTTTCATCTTTTAGGATTCTACGCATTATATATCGAATATCGTATAATTTTAATCAAGCATTTGAATTGTTTTTTATTGAATTAAGGGAAGAAATCTTCATCCAAAGTGGTTGTTGGTATTGTGGTTGGAGCAGTATCAGTTGGGCTGCTGCTACTTGGGGCCATCTTCTGGCTGGTCAAGACCAACAAGGAAAAGAAACTTGTCGAATCGCCACTAATCGATGTTAATGGTTATGTATTATCATTTTCATATTTGACAATGCCGGAAGGATTTTTTCGAGATGGAGGTGCCCGGAAATGAAACTAAATTGGTTATGTATACTAGATCAGGCGTAGATCAGATAAAGATGTGCAATGATGAATCTGCATTTAATTACTGTGATAGTGTGTACTTTTAGAGATTCAATTTCCCATAATTTAAACACTTGATTGATTTTTACATACAAGTGTGAACGTACACTTCCATAAATGCATTATTTCATACTGTAGTTCCATTACCAGTAAAAGTAATTCAATTCAGAAGTTATCCAAAATCCACATATGTCTTCATTCTTCGGTTCAATCAATGCCAACATATGGATATTCATGTATTTTATTTTATTTGTTATGATGAAGAACTCACCTTCGGTGGTAAACCCCCAGCACGTGATATTCATGTACTTTGTAAGACTTTTTATGGATATTCATTTATTTTATTTTATTTTGCAAACAAAAAAAAAGCACAATGTCCAAATAACCGTTGTAATTTGAATTACAACTTCCAAACGGACGTTGTAATTTGAAATACAACGTCCAAACGGACGTTGTAATTTGAAATACAACGTCCAAACGGACGTTGTAATTTGAAATACAACGGATCAACGTTGGGGTTCGAAACGTCGGGTGACGTTTCGAATCACATCGTTCGATTTGACGTTGTCCAGCTGTGCACGACGTTGGATTCGACGTTGTGCTTCTTTTCATATAAAGTACAACATCGAAACCGACGTTGTGCTTCTTCCTCCACGCACGCGAGCGATTCGGGCGAGAGAGCAAGCGGGCGATTCAGGCGAGAGAGCAATTCTAGCAAGAGAGAGCGAGAGATCGATGGTGAGATCCCGAGGACGAGGTCATGGAGGCGCAGACGATGGCGGGTCTGGGGGAGGTGCGGGAGAAGAGATGGTGGCCATGGGTGGAGGCGGCCGAGGAGGTACTGTCCGAGGTGTTGGTGCAGGTGGCGGTGATGGGGGCGTAGGGCGAGGAGGCGGCCAAGGAGGTGGTGCCCGAGGTATGGGACGCGGCGGCGATGGCGGCTTAGCAAGAGGAGGCGGTGGCCGAGGGGTGGGTGGATCCGGCGCCGGGGCTGGTGGTGGTGGTGATCAAGGTCATGGTGGTGGTGGCGCCGGGAGGACCGCTAGTGATGGGGGTTGTGGCGGTGGTGGGAGAGCAGGTGCTGGCCGGAAGAGGCGTACCCAGGAGGTTTCTCCTCTAACGAGTACTCCATCGGTTAGTATGAATTTATTTAATGTTTCATTTTACCTTGTTTTTTAATTGTTTAATTTTATATCGAATAACTTTATTATTTGAATCGGATAATTTTACCTTATTTAATTTGAAAGCTCAATATGTTTAATACCAATTGTTACAAAATAACTAATATAAGTAACAAAACACGATATTCAGGTTTCCATTTTTGGTGGGACCCGGGACACTCCCAACGGGCTTACCTGACCCGCACTGAGAAATTCGGTGCGGCCCAACCTGTGCCGCGGGAGGTTAATCTTTTTTGGACCCGGGGCGCTCCCGACGGGCTTACCTTACCCGCACCGAGAAATTCGGTGCAGCCCAACATGTGCCGCGGGAGGTGCGATATCCCTACAAGACTATCTCTACATCGAGACTTCGTCAACGAAATATGGACCGATCGTTTACCTGTCGTTCCCCGTTCGATGCGAGAAGACGGTCACGACCTGCTCGATCCTAGCTCACCTCAGACTCTTGACTTATGAAGCTGACCCTTTTGATTACACGCGGACGTGGCTCAAACTTATCCGCGGAGCGGCTTTTCTCCGTAGATATGGTCTTTCTATCATCTCTCTATTGTCTCTCTTTTAATGGATCTTTGCATGGAGAAAACATGCCTTCTTATCCGCTCTACTTTCTCTCTCCTCTCTTCGCCAAAAGTCCTCCCTTTCAATAGTTAAGCTTTTCCCTTTTTTATCCGCTCTACGTGGTGAGAAGTCCTTGGGCTTCCACCACGTGTTGCGTCTTGATCGACACGTGTCTTACTCGTGGGATGTGGGAATGTTGGGCACGTGGCCCTTTCTTTTGTCCGCTGATGGGGTGATCCTAAAGGGTGGTTGTTCTAGACCGTGGGCGATTATATTAATCATTTTATTCCCCTTTTTATCATTACTTTTCTTATTTATTCTCAGATGTTTTTCGGCCGGTTTCGTCACAGCTCCTCGGGCCGGGTTGATTCCAAATGGGATCGACGCGGGTCGACATTCTTATTGCAGAAAATATATGAATGTCTAAACTGTTTTATTCTTGATCTGTTCATGTAAGATGGGCTAGAACTTTCTTAAGAATGCTCATTAAGGGCCCATCAGGCCCAGCTTGTATTTGGAAGTTCTACGGTCTGTAATTCTTTATAAATTACCCCGTTCCGTTTCTTTTTACTTCATCCTTTGTCTCTTTCTACTTTTCAAAGTTTGTTCTTTTCTGCATTTCCGCTTTCCGGTGGTGGTTCTTAGTCGTCGGTCCCTTTCCGGTTGAAGTTTCCGGTAGAGTTCTTCGAAACCAAGGTAGTTCTTCTTGTTCATACTTTTCCAGAATTTTATTTTATTTTCTTTAACTTTTCTAAATTTTTTATTTTTAGATCGAAAATAGGGGTGGTTTCATTTTCCAAACTTGTTTTTCCTTTTAACGAGATTTTTAATCCGCGTGTGCAACTCTTCACACGCTTTTCTTTAGTTTCTCGGGAATGGCTAATCTTAGCGGAGAGCATGATCTGCTAGATGAGTTTGAAAGGGAGGAGGGGTGGAGAGGTGACGTTACATCGACTTCTCATCCGCGTCAGACCCAAGAGGTTTCTTCCTCTTCTTCCGAGAGTTCTTCTTCTATCTCCATTGGGTCGTCATCAGAGTCATCTTCTTCTTGATATGGGTCTACCCCTGCTCGGGTTGGTCCTACTGGCAGTCCCATTAAGGTGACAAGACGACAGAAGCGTTTTGAGCCTGATTACTATTCTTCTCCTTACACAGTTTCTTCTTCTTCGAAGGGAAGCGCGAGAGATGATATTTCTACAGACGCAGGTGAATCGAGACTTCATTCTTCTGATGACGCAGACCCTTCTTTCATTTCTCATCCTACAGTAGCTGCCCAATAACCTGAACTGTCCTAGGTCCCCTACGCAACCTCTCCCATTGGTGTGGCAGAAGTTCCTTCAAGGATTCGTTCTAAGGAAAATTTATCTGATCTGGATACCCCCTTATATGAGCTTAAAGACTTGGATACTTGTCTTTTCCATGGGAATTTCACCCTTCGGCCTCCTCCTTCTACCCATCCTTTGATAGTGGCTGAGAGAGTTTGTCAGCGGTGATCTCCCGTTGAGGAAATTAGAGGTTGTACCACCTTGCTTGAGTTAGCTGACCTTGAAGCTATTTCTCATATCTTTCCTTGGCCAGCTGGGTTGGAATTTTGTCTTCCTGAAAAAGGAGGAGGTTGTCTAGATGCATATGAAGATTGTTTGGTTGTCTACGCGGCCAGTTTATCTAAGGGATTTCGACTTCCAATACATCCCTTTTTTGTGGAGTTTTTGGGAGAGTACAACTTGAGTCATGCGCAGATAGTTCCAAATGGTTGGATGTTCTTTACCAGTTTCATCATGAGGTGCATGGAAATTGGGGTTCCTCCTTTCTCGAAGCTGATGTTTAGCATCTTCTCTATGAAGAAGGGATCTCAGGACTCGAGGTTTTACCAGTGTAATTCTATCTGTAGCTATCTTGAGAGGCTTTCTAGCAAACCTAACTGGAAGCACAAGTGGTTTCTTATCCGCGACAAATCGGGGAATGGTTTGAACTCTCGGATAGTCCCAGTACGGTTTAGCGCCATGAAAAAACCGGTGGTTTCTGGTCTTTCTAAATTCAAGGAGTCATTTTCCCATAAGCCTAGGTTCCCTTGGCCCGGGATGATTTCTGCTCTTCATATTGAGTTGGCTGGGTTGAGCCTTTCTCATCCGCGTCTAGGTGTCTTCTTTGTTTCCATTAACTTCTTTTTAGGGGTGTTTCTTTAATATTTATCTTTTTTTGTTCCACTCATATTAGTCGGTTACTTATGCTTTGGTGCTTTTTGCTTTCAGATATATTGGATTTGGATTATCTCCTGAAGCGTCACAAAGCAAAAACCGGGAACCGGAAGAAAAGCTCCGGTGTCCGCGGTCCTCTTTCAACTTCTGAAGCAACTCCGTCTGTTAATCTTGCCGCGGTTAGTGAACCTGGTGTTCTTGTGGAAGTCACTTCATCAATTCCTGAACCTCGCGAGAAACGTGCTCGTTCGTATGTTCCCGCTACTTTTAAGAAGAAAAGAAAAGTTAGTGAGAATGCTGAGGCGTCCGTCGTGGTTGAAAAGGGTCTTTTCATAGAGGGTGAGGCGAATCGCCCCGAGTTCCCAATTCCTGGATTCGGGATGGCTGATCTTGCCACCCTCGCATTCCCTGTAAAAAAACTTGCATTCAACGAGCATGGTTATATTAAGCGAATGGATGCTACCAATCTTTCAACGCAATTTGACCGGCTTAACCAATGGGTAAATGATCTTTGTATTCTGAACAAGTTCTTCCCCCCTCCCTTTTTATATAAAAGAGATTTAAAGGATCATCCTTCATCATGTTTGTTATTTACTTCTTGCTCCAGCTGAGGGTGATACAAACTGATGTCGAGAGGCGTCTGGTTTGTAATGAGGCGGATATTGAGAAGAAAGATGCGGAGATCAAAAAGCTGGCTCACCAAGTGCGGATCATTGGGAATACAGTTGGGGACCCGTTTCAGTTGAGAAGTTTAAGAGCTTCATCAGGAGCTTCAGGTGCTTCAGGTGACCAAGGGGAATGTAGAGGTCTTGACGAAGGAGCGGGATGAGTTGAAATCCGCGCTGGATGTTGTTCGTCTGCAAGTCAACGAGCTCAAGATTGCGGAGGAGGGTTCAAAAAACCAACTTCAAACAAAACAGGCCGCCATTGATAAGTTGGAGGAGGACTATTCGATTCTTCGTGAGGAGCAGCCCATCACAAAGCAGGAACTGGAAGCCATTCGATCTCGTTCGGACCAGGATGTGGCTCTTCAATGGCTTCAAACCCCTACGGGTTTAAAATACTTGTCTTCCTAATGGATCAAAACAGAGATTGGCACATCTTTCTTGTCTTCTGTGGCAAAGGCTTGTCTTCAGACCCCAAATGGTGATGATATTCTAAGGGACAGATGCTTTAGTTATTTTCGAAGGGGGATGATCGCAGGTATCAACCAAAGTGTGTCGCGTTCTGAAACTCACCCTGGGGTCCCTTTGAATATGTTCGAACCAAGCATGAAAAGTGAGGATTGAAGACTTTCAAAGGAAGAAATGGTCGTGGAGGAGTCGGACACTGAGGATGAAGATGATGAAAATGTTGATGATGAAGTTGAAACTTTGACCACGACTACCTGATCTTTTAAGTTTTATTCTGGCTTGGTGTATAGAACTAACTCTTTATCTCGGGTGCTCGTTAAGGCCCTTTTGTGCTTCATGGAATATTTACTTTTGTAAGGTTTTGCTTGAAGCCTAGACGCGTTACTCTGTTCATGTAAATTTTTGCTTATTAATGTTCTGGCGTCTTTTCCAAGTGCAGAGAAACTTAGTCGAGGTGTACGAAGTTTTCCTACCATTTGTCCTTTATCCGCGAAATGTGGTTTTCCTTTTTAAGGAGCAAATCCTTTCTAATGATTATCACTTAAAAATCTTTTGATTATTTATATCACCCTGGGATCTATGGCTTCAGGGGGTTTTAATCCTTGGGCCTTTTCTAGAAAATAGAGATCGCGGATCAGCTTTCCCAACTAGTAAAATTCTTTTTTTTTTTTCTCAAGAAAGTCTAAACCGGTTTTTTATTCATGTTTTTTTACCGCGAACAGGTTTTACCACCTCAATTTGAGGCAGAATACGGGCCACTACCGCCAGAATGGGCTTTCTTATCTTCATATCTAGTTTGTGACTTCCCAGTGGTAGTATCTTGGAGTGAAAATGGTCTTTTTCAACTCGAATGTGGATGGGAAGATTTTCTCACCCTTCATGACCTTGGGATGGGTAGTGCCATGATGTTTTTTCATACAGGTAATACTTCTTTTAAAGTTTGTCTGCATCGTGTGATTAGAGAAGATGACGTGGCTGTTGACAGCTCCGCGTCTTCTTCTAGTGGGTCTTGTTGATTTCTAATGGAAAGTGAAGCATGTTTTGTAGTTTTTCTTGTATGGGTTTCGTTTCGTATGTAACTTGGATTAGAATCATGATCTCCATTACTTATCTATTTTTTTTCGAACACTACCTTTAGAATCATACTCTTGGTCGAGCTTAAAGGGGGGTCTTTTATTCATCATTATAAGCGAAAACGGATTTGGTGTGCGAAGCACAGATCCGTTTAAACCTAATACATCAAACTAGGGCCGACTACACGGCTACATGACTTAAAAGATCAAGGATGTCCTACCTCTCCATTCTTGTCGTTGTTAGGGATTATGACATCAACTTCAAAAATTGAATCTCCGACATAGGTGAAGATTATATTTGATCCCATATGAACTCGATTTTCTTGGGTGAACTCGAACCATCCTTGAGTTAACCAGAACAGGCCATCCTCGTCCCTCTCCACCTTGACTTTGTGTTCCTGGTCGGAGCGAGACCAGAGCCTAGCTAGAGTATATGCGTCTTCTTCGAACAGGACGTACACTAGGGGAAGCCGAAGTGTCTGGAGTTGCTCTTCCCTCATGATAACTCGGTAAAAAGCTCTGGGAGGTGCTCCAGGTTCCATCTCTTGAGGGATTTTTTTTACTCTTACTTTCTTTGTTTTTTATATGCTCCAAGGGATGTTTCTCGCTTAGTTTCTATCGCCCATAGTTGTGATCCAACCCTCTTTGTTCTTGGTGGGATACCCTGAATCATTTTGGTTACTTTAGGGGACCCTTCCCAAGGCTTCTGTAGAGTCTTCATATGACTTTTTGTTGTTTTCGATAGAATAGCACTTTACTCGAAATGAACGTATTTCTCTATTTTTCAATATTGCAGCACGCGTCGGTCATGCACTTCTCGAAGGATTTATTATTTCCATGTGAATAATAAAACAAGAGAGCGAACTATTGATCTATTCCCTTCCCATGGAGTCCGGTGGGCTTTCTTTCAAGCGATTGAATACTCGGAGCAACTTGTGCGGATGGTAAGGTCGTATTCTCTTAAATTTTCATTTTTGTTCATTCTGTTTTAGTCGTGTGCCTTTCCTTTTTTTTAGCTTTTGCCGCTTAGATTTGAAGAGGAATATGAGGATGCCCTTTCTAAGCAAGTGCTGCTTTCTTCTCATCTGTTAATAGACTTTCCAGTTTTTATAGAGCGGCGAGCTTTTGGGCTTCTTTATCTGGGCTGTGGATGGAATGATTTTGTCGAGTCCCATGGTTTTAAAATGGGTTCGTCCATGGTTTTTATCCATAATGGCCGTGTCCGTTTTGAAGTTCAGATTATGGATTTGGAAGAGGGAGATGGAGTTGTCAATCGCGCGGGATCATATCCACACAAGATAATTCTACAAATGGTTTTCATCCCTAGGGAGTCAAGGTTTTTCTATTAATTCTGTTTTTTGTTGTAAAGTTCTTAATAAAGTCAGAGATTTTGTTGATGGCAGCTGGTCTTTGATACTTTGTAACTTTAATCTTTCTTATGGTAACTTTTCCTAATTCTTCCGCGGATATCAAGATGATCCGCTTGTTCCACTTCTTTCGTGGTTTTTTCCTAATGATTTTCTTCTTCGGTTCATCTGTGAGAGTTACTAGGATTAAACTGACATTATCTAAAACCAAGCTAGGAGATATATAATGTAGTTTGTCCTTTTTATCAAACTCTCTTAGATTTCTTTGTTCACGGTTCTCATTGTTTCCCCAGCGGGAATTCTGACGTTTGATAGGACTTATGGGCGCCCATATGCATTGCGTTCTTCTGCAAAGTGGGACACATGTTTATTTGTCTCGATCTTTGCTTCCCGTGCTTTCAGTGTTATCAAGGATTTGGTCTAGGCCTGCTAGGTGCCTTCTTCGTTATTTGGTGCTAACCTGAGCAGCTCATATGGATGGCTTTTATAAAGAGAAGATGTCGGGGAGTATTTCATTCACTTAATTTTTCTCTTTAATATGTCTGGTTCGGATCAGGCAAGCTAGACATTTTTCGAGCCCATCCGCTTCCCTGAGCAACTACATCGCTTGGTTTATTTTTAATATTGAATCCGTTTTCTCCTTACCTTTCTAAACGCTTTTCAACCTTTTTGAAACTTGATTTTTTTTTCTGGGTCTGCTTAGTCTCTTCCATTGCGCTTTGAAGATGAGTTCCATCCGGACCTTCCTAGGAACATTCTTCTGTCGTCTAGAATCTTGCGGGGTTTTTCTGTGGAAGTTATTCGCGGAGATTACAGGGTTCCTTACAAAGGTGGCGGGTGGAACGATTTCCCCTACTCGCACAGTATCGATGTTGGTTCTTCCATAACCTTTATTCATAGAGGAGGGGTTCATTTTGAGGTTCGTATTCTAGATGCGGTAGGGGACGAAGTGGATGCGGAGTGGGCTCCTCCTCACTCAGAGGGTCCGCTTTTGAATAGGTTCCGCTTGAGCCAGGGCAGGACTCGTCTTATCCCGGCCAGACCTCGGAGGAGGTGAATTAAGGACGCTCGCACGGTATTTCTAGTTTTTCTTCTTGCGTGATGTAATCCTTTGTCGTTTGCTTGTTTGATTTCTGGTGAGCACAGGTTGTGGTAGTAGTTCCCGCAGTAATAAAAACTCTTATGTCTTTCTGGATTTAATGACTCAACTTTTACTAAACAAATGCTAAAATCAAATATTTATCATGAAGTTAAGCTCCCGATGCGGAGCCAAGCTCCAGCGTCATAGGGACTTATTGAAAAACTTTTTCCCGAGAGACATATTGCTTCGATCGGAGGCCCGACGCGGAGCCAAGCTCCAGCGTGAAAGGGTCTTATGAAAAACTCTTCTCCGAGAGACATGTTGCTTCGATCGAAGGCCCGACGCGGAGCCAAGCTCCAGCGTCATAGGGACTTATTGAAAAACTCTTCTCCGAGAGACAGATTGTTTCGATCGGAGGCCCGGCGCGGAGCCAAGCTCCACCATTAGAGGTGGCAATCGGGCGGGTCGGATCGGGTTCGGGTTCGGTTAGTCAGGTTTCGGGTTATTCGGGTTTCGGTTAATTCGGGTTTCGGGTCATTCGGTTTCGGGTAATGTCTAATAATTTGGTCATTTGGTTGGGTCGGGTTCGGGTTTCGGTTGTATCGGGTTTCGGTTCATTCAGATTTCGGTTGTCTCGGGTTTCAGTTATTTCAATATTCATTTTGAAAAATTTACTAGAATGTATCTTAAAGTTCGGGTTATATCGGGTTTTGGTTGTAACGGGTTCGGGTCTTAATGGGTTTCGGTTGAATCGGGTTCGGTTCCTTCGGATTTGGGTGAGTTTTAGTTATCGGTTATTCGGATTTCGGGTCCAAAATGGGTCGAGTTGATCGGTGTTCAAAACAATCGGTTCCGGGTCGACCGGGTCGGGTTTTCGGGTTCGGGTCGGGTTTTGCCAGCTCTATCCACCATGAAAGGGTCTTATGAAAAACTCTTCTCCGAGAGACAGGCTGCTTCGATCGGAGGCCCGACGCGGAGCCAAGCTCCAACGTCATAGGGACTTATTGAAAAACTCTTTTCCAAGAGCCAAGCTCCAGCGTTAAAGGGTCTTATGTAAAACTCTTCTCCGATAGACAAATTGCTTCGATCGGAGGCCCGACGCGGAGCCAAGCTCCAGAGTCAAAGGGTCTTATGAAAATGATGCGTTAAAGTTTCAAGAAAGTGCACACTAACCGTTTATTTATAATTGTTGCGGGGGAGACTAAGATTTCTTACATTCTTACAAACCTAGATTATTACATATAATACTTCTTCAAGTTATCCACATTCCAGGTTTTGTTTAAAACCGTGCCTTGTGGGGTGCCAGGTTTGTAGGCTCCCTCTTGGATCACCTTCATGACAATGTATGGCCCTTCCTAGTTGGCATCAAGTTTTCCTCCAGTTGATTTTTGTCGGAGCACTAGGTCACCTTCTTTGAATTGTCGTAGATGGACTCGCTTGTCGCGATATCTGGATAGACGCCTTTTGTACTCTTGTTCCTTTATTTCTGCTACCATCCGGCGTTCTTCTATGAGGTGAATTTCAATCTCCATAGCTTCATCATTTGTCTCCTGGTTGTATGCAAGGATTCGTGCTGACGGGACCAGTCTTTCCACCGATATGACCGCGTTTGTCCCATAAACTAGAGTAAAAGGGGTTTCTCCGGTTGGAGTCTTTGCTGAGGTCCTATAAGACCAGAGAACTAACGGTAAAAGCTATGCCCAACGCCCCTTCGCTGTGTTCTCAAGCTTTTTCTGTATTCCATGTGGTAACTGCCGGTTGGTTGTCTCCGCTTGTCCATTCGTCTGGGGATGGGCCACGGATGAGAATTTGAGGCTGATGCCAAGGGCTACGCAAAAGTCCCTGATAGATTCGCAATCAAATTGTGGACCATGATCCGTGATTATTGAGTCCAACACCCCAAATCGGCAAACTATGTTCTTCCATAAAAATATCCTCACTTTTTCCGCGATGATAAGCCCCATGGCTTCTGATTCTACCCATTTTGTGAAGTAGTCCACCAAGACAAACACATACTTCAATTGTCCCGAGGCAGTCGGAAATGGACCTAGAATGTCCATTCCCCAAACAGAAAAAGGGTACGCTCTGAATATGCTTTTCTTTGGTTCCGCGGGTTGATGCTTCAGATTTCCAAACCTTTGGCATGCGTCACATTTTTTAATGAAAGCTTGGACGTCCTGCTTCATGGTTGGCCTGTAGTAACCAAGTCTCGTAATTTTTTCCACTAACGCTCTTAATCCCTGGTGATGGGCACAAAAACCGACGTGCGGTTCTTTCACTACAATCCCACCTTCTTCGGCCGAGATACACAACAAGTATGGGAGGCAGTAGCCTCTTTTATAGAGCTTTCCCTCTCTGATGGTGAAGCGGGATGCTTTTGTGATAACCTTTCTAGCCACGTCTTTTTGCGGTGGTAATGCGCCTTTTCCTAGATAGTCTGCGAGTGAGGTCCTCCAATCTCCTTCCTCATTTATTTGGACATGATAAACTTCTTGAATAAATCTGCGACTGTTCTTTCTCTCGAGGAAAACTCATTCTCCTACTTCCACGGGCATGACAGCCCCCATTCGAGCTAGTGCATCCGCCTGTTGATTGTAATCTCTTGGAATTACCGTCAAACCAAAACTCATGAAAGCTTTTGACAGTGCTTGTACTATCCTTTGGTAATCGGGCATTAATCCGGTTCTGGCCTCGTACTCTTTTGTTATCTGTCGCGCCATGACTTTTGAGTCAGTGTAGATGGACACTTGCCTGGCACCTTTGATCAGAGCTATCTCTAGACCCGCGAGCAGAGCCTCATATTCAGCCTCATTGTTCGTAGCTTGAAATTTTAATTTATAAGCGTAGTTAAATTGTTGTTCATCAGGTGCAGTGAGGGTAATTCCGGCTCCACATCCGTCTTTGTTGGATGGTCCATCGACTTTGAGTACCCACTCACTCTTTTCCGCTTGATCGCCTGCTTCAAAACTTGTTTCACCGATGAAGTTAGCTAGGGCTTGGGCCAATGCTTCTCGTCGCGGGACATACTCAATCTCGAATTCTGTTAACTCTACCACCCACTTCATCATTCTTCCTGAGAGGCATGGGGAGTGAAGGATTTGTCTCAAAGGTAAATCTATCA
The DNA here is from genome assembly GCA_037127255.1 of Persicaria tinctoria. Taxonomy (NCBI): domain Eukaryota; kingdom Viridiplantae; phylum Streptophyta; class Magnoliopsida; order Caryophyllales; family Polygonaceae; genus Persicaria; species Persicaria tinctoria. The sequence goes on along the minus strand of JBANSL010000001.1, from coordinate 49,321,399 downwards.
TTACTTTGATGATATGATCCTGAAAGTAAGGTCGCAACCTTCGTGTCGCGAATACTAGACATAAAATCATTTTCTCCACTGGTTCATATCGTGTCTCGGCGTCTTGTAGAACTCGACTAATGTAGTACACAGGATATTTCTCTTCGCGTGTTAGGACCGCGCTGATAGTGATTCGATCAACTGTACTTTGAAACATTGCTCCAGCATTTCTGAGTCCGAAAAGCATGACTCGATAGTAAAATATCCCTTGGTTGGTGATGAAAGTCATTGCCTTTTTATCTTATGGATCAAGGTGTATTTGATTGTACCCAGAGTATGCATCTAGAAAGCTGAGGACTTTGTTGCCCGCGGTCCCGTCGACGAGCTCGTCTATAGACGGTAATGGATATCTGTCTTTGGGGCAGGATTTGTTGAGATCGGAGAAATCAATGCACATCCTCCACTTTCCATTAGACTTTTTCACCAGGACCACATTCGAGAGCCAGTCTGAATCATCCACCTCTTCAATGAAGCTTGCTTATAAAACCTTATAAGTTTCTTCCTTCGCAGCGGCTGCCTTCTCGGGGGCCATTTTTCTTCTTTTTTTTCTGTACTATGGGCTTCGTTCCTGGGCGGATCCTTAAAGTGTGTAATGCAGTCACGGGTGTGACTCCCAGGAGGTCTCGTGGAGTCCATGGGAAAACATCCCTTGACCTTGCTATGATCTCCAAGACCCGTTCTTTCTCCTTCGGCTCTAGTGCTCGTCCGACATAGATCTTTTCCTCTGGATTTGGAAATGGGGTGTAGACAGACCTCTCATCCGCGTTTGGTATTTTCGCATCTTTTGGTCTAACTTCAAGCTCAGCCTCCGATGGTTCCGACGGGTTGCTGTAGACAGACACTTCTCACTGATGCACATTACTTCTTTTTTCTTCTGAATGGAGGTTAAATAACAACTTCGACTTTCAGGTTGTTGCCCGCGGACTTCGCCCACTCCTTCCCCTAGTAAAGGGAATTTCCTAACAAAGTGGTGAATAGATACTATCATCTGGAATTTATAGAGTGAAACGTGTCCCATCAATGCATTGTAGACAGTCGGTATTCTGACCACAGTAAAATCGGTATCCTCCATTCACCTTCTTGGAACTGTTCCCAGTACTACTGTTAATTCGACTGTCCCAGCCACCTGTACTTCTCCTCCAGAAAAAGTAACTAGAGTGCCCGCATAAGGTTTTAATGATGCCGTGGAGATTCCCATCTGAGTGAAAGCATCCCATGACAGAATATCAACGGAGGATCCAGCATCAATGAAAACTCTTTTGATTGTTTTGGTAGCTATCTGTACGTGGATGACTAAAGGGTCTGAGTGCGGCATTCTTACTTCCTTGGCATCCTCTGGAGAAAAAATGATTTACTCGTGTGGTGTCGAAGAAATCCTTCTGCTTGAAGCGGATGGTGGTTGTCTTCCTTCCCCTTGATAATTCTTCTTTTCTTGTCTACTTACTCCTGTCATGGAGTATCCTCCGGCAAGGGTATTTATGAATCCCTCAGGCTCTAGTATGTGACCCTCTCCTGGTCTTCTTACTCCTTCCTGATTTCTAGGTGCTTGGTTGACGGATCCTTGCATAGTGGGGAACCGATTATGCCTACCTCCACGCCACCTTCGCCCCCTGCCCCTTCCTCGATTGAAAGGAGAGGCCTCCCCCTATTGGTCTTGAGGGCCTCGGTTTCTATTTCGTCGGTGGGGAGGGCCATCCAGTCGTGAATCGTAATTTTCCCAATCTGGTCCTCGATCGAATCGATCCTCCCGCCGCGGTGGATACCTCTGTTCCAGATTTCAGTAAGCATTTTCTCGCGGTTGATAAGATCGTGGCTGATCAATCTCTTGTCTTCGTACATCCTCTCTTTGACGGGACCTCTGACCTCTTTCGGAATTCATATGTACTTCATCACGGTGAGAACGAAAAGCTCCTTCGGCTGACTGATGCCTGGGAGGTTTAACTTTTTCTTTCTTGAATTTATCAGCGAGTTTTCCAAAGAAACCTTGGTTGCCTGTGTTTGCTCTTTAACTGGACGCAGCCGCTTCCTCCGCTTCAATTTTTTTTTGACACGCGATCTCTTAGGTCATCATAGGTTGAAGGCTTTTTACGAAACATGTAAGCTTTGAAATCTCCCTCTGCTAGATTTCCCATAAGGATGATAGTCGCTCACTCATGATTGAAATTAGGGATCTGCACCACTACACTGGTGAATCGTGTAAAGAAATGCCCTAGAGTCTCACCAGCTCCTTGCTTGATTGAGTTTAAGTCAAGCATTGTCGTTTTTCGCGAGCGTGTGCTTCCAAAATGAGATTTGAATATGTGAATTAACTGGGGGAAATTAGCCACGGAGTTTTTGGGTGGGTTGGTAAACCAAGTGAGGGCTATCTTTGTCAACGTTGAGGGGAAATTCCGGCACATCATGGCATCGTTGTATTCATTTATCCTCATTGCGGTTGTAAAGTGACACAGATGGTTTTCGGGATCGGTCGTTCCATCATACTTCATCAAGCCCACATCCCTCCATCTCTTTGGGACAGACGCGGAACAGACTTCTCTATTGAAAACAGAAGGCAAGATCGATGGACCTTCTGTTTTCATGTTTGCCAAATCTGATTTGGTGGAATTTGAAACGTCAGTGGATCGTTCTCTGCATCGATGTTTGTTCGCGTGCTGCCATTCGTCATTCGGCCATGATTGGTGTGGCATTGTATAGCCTTGTCCTTGAACACCATAATTCATGTTGCCGAAAGCATTTCCAGGGTTCTTGAACGTGGTGTATCGCCGATCATAAGTATCATGTTGTCCTCCTTGATAAGCCATTCCTTGTTGATGCGGATATGGTTCTCCATAATCATAATAGTAGTAATGCTTGCTCTTGCTGCTGAGGATTAGGTTGTTCATGAGGGATCTCATAGTGCCAAAAGTTCTAAGGTATGTACGCTCCCCTTCCCCCGTACTAATCATACTAATGATAGAGGGGGGTGCCCTAGGGTTGTTCCCCTGCTTCACCTTGTAAGTCGGGTTGAGAAGATAAAGGAACGTACATACTTAAGGCCTCCTGATCATGATGGGCGTCTTGGCTCATTTCATGGGTTGTGTCGTCCTGATTAGCACTCATCTTTCTCTTCTACACATTGGTTTTGACGAGTTAATGATTCATTGGTTTACCCTCTAGAAAATTATTTTACTCCTACATACATGGACTCCTTATCTCCTCCTGGATACGGGAGTCTATTCTGCTTCTTAGATTTCAATTCATAAGGGAACCCCTTAGCGTGAGGGGGTTCCCACAGACGGCGCTAGTGACAAAACTCGATATTTAGGTTTCCATTTTTGGTGGGACCCGGAGGTGGACCTCGTGGGACCCGAGACGATCCCGACGGGCTTACCTGACCCGCACCAAGAAATTCGATGCGGCCCAACCTATGCCACGGGAGGTTAATCTTTTTTGGACCAGGGGCGCTCCCGACGGGCTTACTTGACCCGCACCGAGAAATTCGGTGCAGCCCAACCTGTGACGCGGGAGGTGCGATATCCCTACAAGACTATCTCTACGTCGATACTTTGTCAACGAAATGTGGACCGATCGTTTACCTGCTGTTCCCCGTTCGATGCGAGAAGACGGTCATGACCTGCTCGATCCTCACCTCAGACTATTGACTTATGAAGCTGACCATTTCGATTACATGCGGATGTGGCCCAATCTTATCCGCGGAGCGGCTTTTCTCCTTAGATATGATCTTTCTATCGTCTCTCTATTGTCTCTTTTTTTGTGGATCTTTTCATGGAGAAAACATGCCTTCTTATCCGCTCTACTTTCTCTCTCCTCTCTTCGCCAAAAATCATCCCTTTCAATAGTTATGCTTTTTCCTTTTATAGCCGACGAGAAGTCCTTGGGCTTCCACCACGTGTTGTGTCTTGATCAACACGTGTCTTACTCGTGGGCATGTTGGGCACGTGGCCCCTTCTTTTGTCCGCGGATGGGGTGATCCTAAAGGGTGGTTGTTCTAGACTACGGGCGATTATATTAATCATTTTATTCCCCTTTTTATCATTACTTTTCTTATTTATTCTCATATGTTTTTCGGTCGGTTTCGTCAGTAAGACTATGTTTAAAACGAAATTATAGAAACAAATTATAGAAATATACGAAAACAAATTGTAGAAATAAATTGGTACAAAATAAAATGTTTAAAAAGAAATTATAGAAACAAATTGTCGAAACAGACAAAAATAAATTATAGAAACAAATTGTTACAAATTAAGATGTTTAAAGTGAACTACTGTAAGCGGATCGAAAATTAAATTTGTGAATGAAATAGAATATTTTAATGGAGGGGTGAATATGAAATTCAACTTAAATGAAATAATATATTTAAAAAGTAGTTCAAACTTTAATAGGATTCTCGGATGAGGCGGGTTGACGGGACCGTTCGCATCATTCTCGGGCGAGACCGCAATGTGCCTTCACATGCCGTAGAGAGCGCCAATCCAGCGAAGGTCATCATCACTGACTCGTCTTTGCAAACAGTGTCAAATCTCATGGCTCTTGCGGAGCAGAAGACTATGATCATGAGAGATATGGCGGTTGAGCCTGCTACAAACCCGACGTTGTCGATAGAGGAGGATGATGTGGACACTGATTGTACGTTCTTCAGCATGACTACTAGGCTTGTGGATCACAGGGTTATTCCCAGTACCTCCGCACACGCTCATGGAGACGCTGATTGGGCTGAGGTCATCGTAGTCGCAAGTGGCTGCTTTACACCCGTTGTGGTAGCGGATGACACGCGGAAGGATGGAGCGGAGGATCTTTATTTCAATCTGGAGGAGCTCAATGATGACAGTGATGAGGAGGATGAGGAGGATCCTCAGGTGGCTGGTGAGGAGGAGGATGGGGGAGGACATGTTCAGGTCCAGAACCTACAGGGCCCAGCTCAGGCGCCACAGGGGGCGACGCCCGGGGGTGGAGTGGCGGCTCAGGAGGAGGAGGAGGCTGGTGATGGGGACGATGAGCTCCCCGTTGGGCTCACTGGCTCTAGACGGACCCAACCTTTCAGCATAAACTGCGGAAGGTTCATCATCGGGCTACACACCTCCTTCCGTTTCGGTACTACATGTACGAGGGTCCCAGCTAAAGAAGCATAGGAAGGCTTGCGGAGCGCCCATTCCGGAGTTGATGACTTGGTGGGAAGAGAGGCACGGCCGCTGTCGGGATCAGTGGGACGACCGTACCCTAGCTGCCATAGAGCGCCAACATGACCTCGCCGTTTCTTTCTTGGCTACGCTGCTGGGTGCGACGCTCTTCATCAACAAGTCCCAGAGCAGCGTACACTTCTTGTTGTTCGGGCTAGTTTGGGACTTGCCGCACTCCGGGAGACTAGCTTGGGTAGGAGGAGTGCTTGCCTTCCTCCACTGGGGATTAGGGGAGACCACGAGAGGCGAGGCTAAGGGCCTACGTGGGTGTGCTGCACTGTTGCAGGTAACCTGTTTCTTTAATACGGTAAATATGTTCCTCTGCTTGCGAGTTACATATAATAAGTGCTCTAATGGTTTATAATTTTCATGCATGGATCTGGTCGTACTTCCCTTGTTTTGCGGGTTCACTTCGCCCGGACAATGATGCACTTGCTGATGATCCCCGATACATGGCACGGCTCGACCCGTCGAAGGCCGCGAAGAGGGGGAACGACAGGGAGAGGCGTAGGCTTGAGAGGAGGCTTCGAGCACAGCTTGAGCACATGATCATCGATCAGGTAACCTGTTTCTCACTTTCTTTGACTTTAACTACATATGTCGAGTAAGATTGTTTCCCGTATATCATTTTTTTCAACCTAGGTCGAGTGGATGCGTTTTGGAAGAGACCTGGATTTTGCAAGTCAGTTTCGCTCCTCCACCTATCGAGGCACCCTCATATTCGGTGGCGTCTTTGATCCGTACATGCCATACATGGTTCTCCGACAGTTCGGGCAGCGTACAGGAGCACACTACAAAAATTAAAGAATTTTGCCACCCTACCTAGCTTCGGCAGGGACTTGTCGTGGCAATTGGTACCCTTTTGCCACGGATGGTAGCTACGGCAATGACTATTGGATCGATTTTGCCACATCTAGTAGCAACGGCAGAGTTTGCCGTGGCTAATATGTCAATTTTTCCACCGTTGGTAGCAACGGCAAGGTTTGCCGTAGCCATTTATTTGGTTTTTATCATGACCTAGCCACGGCCTTTGGAGTTCCGAAGCTAACTTTTATTTATTTAATATGATGATTTTTATAATTTAATATACATATATTATAATTGTGGTAATCTTAACCTAGAATCCAAGATCCATCTCTAATTGGATCCTCTATTTTCATATCTGCGAGGAGTGCGAGCCTCCATTTCCTTCCTTCCTCAAATCTCCCTTCTCTCTCCCGTTCACACACATCGCAAACTCATATCTGAAAGCTTTAAGCTCCCATGTCGTCTTCCCCTTCACCCCACTCGTTCTCCCTCAACTGTTTGCTCTCTCTCTCTTTTTCTGCCATTGAAGAGCCCAAAATCGAGCTCCCACCCCTTCCATCTTCTACCCTCGACATCGCTCTCTCTCTCTCTCTCATCCGACATCTCTCCCTCAGCGACCGTCGTTTGTGCGCCAGTGCCCCACGCCGTCGTGAGTCCACCTGTGAGTTGGTCGTCCCTATATCGACATCTCTCTCGCCTCTCTCGAGCACCTCCCATAGAAGCAGAACTCGGGCACGTTCTCTAGATCTCCGACATCTCCATCGCTAGGTAAACTCTTCAAACCTCTTTTATTTCCTTCAGAAGATCCGAGTACGGTTTGGTTAGGGTTTGATTTGGGGGAAAAGTTTTTGTTTGGATAGGATTTGGGTTGGTTAGGGTTTGATTTGGGGGAAAGTTAGTTGTTTGGTTAGGGTTAGATTTGACAGATTTCAATAGCTTTTTAGATGGGGTTTGGTTTGATTGGGCGTGCTCTTGCTTTTATTAGTTTTCATTAAAAAAAAATTGATCGTGTTCTGTCTTTTTATGTTCCAAATTCCATGTCAATATAAATTGCATTTGCAATTTGGATGACAAAGTAACATCTTTCTTTAATAGTTATGAGACGGAAGTGAATTCTGAAGCAACTCAGTGCGGTGACATGGCAAAGAGAAACACCTTTAGGTGACTTTTGATTAATTAGTATCTATCCCTTTGTATGTTGAACTCATGTTTATCTCTACTGCATTTTTTCTCAGGACATTCTGGAACACATGTTTCTCTTTGCCTTTTTTCTTAGGACAATGATTAAAAAAAAAAACAAGGATGAGACTGCTCAAGATACAACTGATAAGAAGGCTGGTTCAAACATTGATGACGAAGAACAGGATAACCAATAGAGAGAGAAAGGAATTTCAAACAAAAAGAAGGTCGAATAAATAGAGCTCTTTATATATTTATAAATGTTCAACCAGTAATTTTAAATTTTGGTGAACTGATGCATCTTTTTGCTGTGGCAGCTCCAACGACAAATGAATATTGGTCAGCTAAAGCAAAGAATGTCCAAACAAGCACTGTGTGGAAGGTGTTCTTTGGCAATGTAAGTGCAGTGATGCTTGAGACATGCATTATAGTTATTTGTTGATTACTTATTAACTTACTAGGGAAGCATCTTTGTATCTCTTACTCTAAATTCCATAACTAAGTTAGATGGAAACAAATTGAAACCGAACTCTTGCATGCATTCTCTCTTTTTGAAATAGTGAGTTGATACAAGTTTAATTTGAATCCAACACGTACAACTAGGATTAATGATAATCATTTTGTGTCCTCTACAGTGAAACATGGTTTAAACTTTCAACTTTTTTGCTATATGGACAAAGACTCCAGTAACTTGTTTAATGCTATGAGTGTTACTAATCATCTTGGCATGACTCACCTTCTAGTTCAGAGATATAATTGGTTCCAGCTTGAGTATGACTTTATAATTTTAATTAATGGTTTCATGCCACAATAACTATCCATAAATGCACTCACCTTCTAGTTCAGGGATATAAGTGGAGCTTCCTTTTCTGGACCCTGTATGCCAACTCATTGTCTACTGATCTGATTGATTGTTTGATGGTGTTCTGGTTTGAGGTTGTGGGAACGTGTCTATGAATATTTTTTGTTTTCATTTGGTTAGTGAAACTATTCAGTTTCTGGGTTAGAACAAAGGACGTAAGATGGAACAAAAAGAGATACTTTTATATATGAGGTTATGGAGACAATTGAAAGAGCTAATGAGCTCATCACCATATATGTAGTTATGTATTATTTGTTGTGTTATGACTGAAGCTAATCTCCTATAGATTTTTGTTATGTTCTATTTGATTTGGATGCATCAAATTGTGTATCTTTCGTTTGAAATATATTGTAAATCATACTGGTTTTTAATCGATGTTCTATATCCTGTCTTTGAGACTTTAAGGCATGTCACTTTCTCTATATCCTGTCACTTTCTCTAAGTGGGTGCATGTCACTTTCTCTATTTTTCATGCTATGAAGTTTTCTTTCTTTTGAATGCATGTTATGGTCTTTTTCTGTATAAAAAAATGGAGAGATGTCCTAATACATTATTTTTTGGTGCAAGGGTAATGGTGCCTAGGGAAAAAAACTGACCGCTCGTTGAGCCTAGGGTTTCGATTGCAGCTCCTAGCAACTTCTTGTTCGCCCCTAGGTTCGTTTCAATCACCTCTCTATCCATTTCCTTTGATTGGTGCCTTGTTTGTATACTAGTGTATAACGAACTTCACATAAAACCCTAGCTACAAATTGTGGATAGCGCTGTGTGCAAGTCTTTAATTGTGCAGTCTGAAATAATACTGATTTTCTTTTTCTTGGTAACTAGTCCTTATCAAGCAGCATTGGAGGGAGTACCAAATGGCTTGTGAATAAGATCAAAGGTTTGCTATCATTCTGTGTTCTTTTTGAAAGAGTATATTTGCATTTGCCAGTGCTACTGTCAGAATCAAGTAGTTGAAACCTTCATGAGTGTTACTTCTCTTCATAATGTTGTTTAGTGTTTCTTCAATCTGATTAATCAGTTAAACCATCAATCAAACAAACACAAAATCTCAAATTATATGATCTGAATAGACTGAATTGAATTGAAGCAACGGAATCATAGTTCAATCAGTTACATTATAAAATCTGTTATTCACACCAATTGACCTGCTGAGACCCTGAGTTCACAGTAATGGAATAATGACCTTATAAATTATAGGTCTTTGTCTTTGCAATTTAGTAAGTACTATTAATAGATTAAGAAAAAAAAATAGCTGCTCTTGAGTTTATATTAATAATTGTATTTAGGATTTTATTGACAAGTAATATTGTACTTTCTAATTGATTAAGAAGGAATTGCTGATCTTCACTCTTGGTATTGCTTACAGAATAGTCAGAAAGAAGCAGTTTAGTAAGTACTATTAATATTAATTTTGTGAGTTTGATCTTCTATTGTCTGCTCATTTATTTTCTCTTCTGCCATAGCTTGTCATATTTCCTCACTATTGGCTTGTTGCTATATATGGACTTGTATGACAGCATATGTTTTATACGGTGTGCCAGAACTGTTCTTTAGTGGTAGTTGTGCTTATGTTACTGATTTGTATGCTTCTGGTTATATTCATTATTTTTTTCCTTTGTCCTTAACCCCATCAAGAGCTGAATCTTTTTCTAGTTGCTTCTAAAGCTATTGTTTAATAGAAAGTACAAAATATTATACACAAACCTTTTTTTTTTATGTAATGCAATTCATTTCTAAAGCTATTTTTTATGCAGTGCGACCGACTCTCTCAGCACTTCTTCCCTCACCAACCACTGACTCTCTCAGCACCACCTCCCTTGCTGCCTCTCTCAAAACCATCCGCCTTAGGTATTTCACTTTTCCTCCTTTAAATTTCAATATTAAAGATTTAGGGTTTCTTTGGAGGTAAGTGAACTGCTTTCGATTCATTATAGCTAGCTGAAATTGCATTTCAATTCGAGATCAATGATTTAGGGTTTCTTTGTCGGACGTGTAAAATTTTCTTTGAGATTCCACCAAGTTTGTATTCATTACAGGGAATTGGGAGCAAGCTCTTATGTAAGAGCTTGCTTTTTCTTTGAAATTCATGATGCTTTGTGTTAGTGGATATTGTGCTTTCTGCTGCCATGGAAGTTGTTCCCACGCCAAGCAAGTTGATCGTAGCTTGCACGGAATATAACACTTGCTGTGAATATAACACTTGCTGTGAATCTTTGAAATTGCTTTTTCTCTGCTTTGTATATTACTTCTTGTTGGTTTTCCATTGCTGTTTTTATGTTGCCTAGTCGGGATGCCTTGGCTCTTGGAGAGCTTCCCACTTATTTGGATTTTATACATTTTATTTCATTTCGATACATCAGCCTGCTAAGTAAACCTTTTATATCTCTAGGTACATCAGCCTTCTAAATCTTCTACTTCCTTTTTTTTTTGGTAAAGTCCTGCTTGCGTGTTTATTAGTCAAAGGTTCAATAGCTTTAGATGCATTTGCAGCTCATTTCTTTCAATTCTTTCTTAGATTCTAGATATTAGATTCAATTTTAATAAGTTCAGTTTTAGATTTTAGATTTTAGTTTAAGTAAAATACATATTTTAGCTTTTAGTTTAAGTGAAATGCAGCGGCCTGATATGCATTATTGTGAAGAACCTGGTGTGACTGATGTTGGGTTAATACCAAGTGCTAGTAAATTCTGATCAAGTGCATCATTCAGTTGAAGGAGTTACCTGCACAGTGCATCATTATTGTCAAGTACCTTGTGTGACTGATGTACTGAGCAAGTAACTCCTTGTTGTTTATTGGTGTTGTTTTATTTGTATTGGTTGATATGTGCTTAATAGTTAGATATATATTATATTGGTAAATTGGTTAAAATAAAGAATTAATATTTAAAGTTATTTGGTGAAATTTCTAGTAGTGAGACTTATTTTTACCTTTTGCAAAATTTCAGGCTTTAGTTCAAATGCAAGATATTCCTCAAGCTGTCAGTGTATTGCAGACTTGCAGTTCTTCTCAAGTGTTCAGCCAAGCATAAGGTATATGAATACTTTGGGACTACCAGTCAGCTAAGTTCTGTTTCAGAGGCCTATGTTATTCTTTCTTTGTTTCTTTTTTTTTTACAGGGGCCATGTTAATCTTGCTCGTTGAAATTATACTACTATCTTTTAGTTCAGTAATTTTGGAGTTAGAATTACTATTGTCTTTTGGACATTTTATTTTTGGTTAAAATGTAGTTTTGGACAATTTATTGTATATGTATATTTTGTAATTATGTATTTTTATTCTATATAAATTATGTAGTTTTTTTGTCATTTTATTAGAAATGTAAATTTTGTATAATTAATGAAATTTTATTATATAGGTAAATTGTGTGTATTTTTTTTAAAAAAAGTATTGGACTTTTTAGCCCGGGTCTAAAGAATCCGGGCTAAAAAGCAGTTTTTTTTTATTTTCCACCTAGACCTTAGCTACGGCAACCTACCGTCGCAAATGTGTCGTGTCTTTCATATGGGGTCGCTTAGCCGTAGCTATGCCGTGGCTAGGTTGGTCGCCACGGCAAGCATCCGTAGCTATTAACATTTTGCCATCGCAGACTTGGCCACCCCTATTTTCCCGTAGCTACGTCCGTGGCTAAATAGGTTTTGCCACCCCAGATCAGCTTTTCGCCACGGTAAATTGCTGATGCGAAATTGTTTTTTTTTTGTAGTGGCAGCCATTGGCCGTCATCCCTCCGACCTTCGCGCAATGACCGTTTCGCCTGAAGAGGTGTTACATCGTGACGTTTGGCCTGCAGCACCAACGTTTGGCAGATCAGGACGCTGAGAGTTCTACCCTGTCACCGGTCACCGGAGGACGATCGAGAGCTGCCAGGGAGGCGTCTCAGCTTACTACCTCGCTTGGTTCCAGTCCCAGAGTCGAGGTCATGTGTTACCCACGACAGTGGTACTACCTGATGCTCCTCCGATTGCGCCTACCCACCCAGACGACGTCATCGGACAAGATGGGGATGAGGCTGAGGCTGAGACTGTTGCACGCCAGGCCCGGGTCGACGAGATAACCCAGGCTATTCATGCATTGGTCGGGCATCCCCATCTAGACCAGATGTATGATCATTTCATGGGCTACATTCGATCTCTGCAGTAGATACATTATAGTTCGTTTGTTTATGACATACATTTCGTATTTTGTCGGTATACTATATTTGTATAGTTCGTGTTGTTTGCGTTATTATTTTCAATGGTTTCTACCCGTTCACAACAACAAACAATCACATGCAAACGCTTCACTTCATAGATAACGATCAGGTAACGATTAGATTACACATCGAGGCATTGCTAAAACTAACAAATACACTATGGATAACAACATAATTTTTTCTTACAATCGACCAGCCTATACTTAATTCATCTTCGGAATGATTTTAATCTTTAACTCGTTGAATGGAAAGCTTCCAACCTCCATATTTGCTTCCTTCACAAGTATCCCTGCCATTTGAGCCACATCAACGTGGTCATGTCTATTTACATCGGAAAAGATATACCGGATATGTTGAAGAAGAAGATCTCCAACCCTCCACTCATAGGCTCCACGAATGCCCGGATGAAAATAATTGCAGTCCAGACACCCGAACCGCAAGGGTGCGGAAATGTGATTCTCATTTTCACATAAGACCCGAAAGAGCGCGCATGGATGCATGCCACTGTATTCTGAACTGCTGCAAGCACATTTGGACTCCTCCGGGGGCATTGGGTTCCAAACCCTTGTGATTACAAAATCAATGCGGGAGGTTGAGCCTTCTATTCCAAATGTAACCGGCTCCATGGAAGGATTGAAAATGTGGAAGGATTGAAAATGTGGAATTGTTGTGTTGCATTTTTCAAATTCGGTCCTCATTCCCTTTTATAGGGGGGCTGATTGGGGGAAATTTGGAATTAGTAACAACGTCATATCGCCAAAATGGACGTTGCTAAGCCCGATCATATTTTGCCTTTGGGGATTTGGACGTAGCAACAACGTCAGATCTGACGTCGTTGCAATGTCCAAATGGACTGCAACGTCGGATCCACTTCCCTTGGGCAAAATTTACCACCAAATACAACGTTGAAATGAATGTTGCTACAACGTCTAATCCAACGTTGCTACAACGTCCAATCCGACGAACCATTTGCGGTGTATATAGGGAACACGTAATCTTTTAAAGAAACATAAGCAATAATAGGAAAGAAAATGACTAAAAGAGGAAAACACAAAAACAAATTTTTTTAGGAAAAAAAAAAACAAAGAGCTAAAAACTAAAAAAATCTTCCCATTTTTTGGGAGAGTGAATCCTAACTCCATTTCTTTCAAACCAAAGTTCTAAGAACAAACATTCAATAGGGCCTCTCTCTCTGTCTCTCTCCCCTTCGATTGTCTGAAACCTCCATTTCAGAGATGTTCATCAATTCAAAGACAAAAAACTGATCAAGCCTGGGCCCAATGGGTACTCTCTCGCTCGCTCTATCCATTCTTTCCTATGGAATTCAATTTTATCTCTACTTTGTTGTTTCATATGATCATCTATAAATTATCTTTTTTCAATTAATTTATCACCCGATTCAGAGTTTGTCCACTTTGTGTAACGTTTTTTTTCTGTTTTTTTAAACCTTTTGCATTTGAAATTAATGGCATTTGTTAGAAAAAGATGGATTTTTAATTTAATTTATGAATCAATTTGTTTGCATCTTAGGAGGCATTTGGGGCCTTTGGAAAGGAAATGGAGTTTGAGGTTTTAGATAGTATTTTGATTGTACGTATGTCCTCTAATTAATCGTTAATTATCGCCTTTTACTTGTCTTTCTTTTTTGATGACCCTTTGGTTTGCCTTGTGGTGCAACTTCCAATATATGGATTTGGTGCAAACTGGAATTTTTCGGATATCCCGGCCCCTCGAAAGCTATGATTTATTGAAGATTCTTGTATACATTGTATAGTTAAAATTGCTGCATTCACCATCCATCTCGACTTTGATTTGAGCTCTGGTAGCCTATTTATTCGCCTTAGAGGGCTTTAGAGAATAAAAGAGTTGGAGAAAGAGAGAGGGGGATGGGTGAAGAAACCTTCAAAGAACCCGGATAAGGTAAAGATGAAGAGGAATCAATGTGCAAATTTTTTTTATTTTTTTTTGAGCAACAACAACCTTAGATTACTTGATATCATCCATACATATAAGTCTTAAATCAAATGGAATCAAAGAAACTTCATTAATAAACACCGGCTCCACAGGCCCAGACTTTGCCAAAGAGTCTGCAGCTCGGTTCGAGTCCCGCCGAATGTGACTCCACCTACATTCTTCGAACATCCCCGCCATACCGTGGATCTTCCAAAGTTGATGCCCCATCTCGCCTCGTGGAAAGTCGCCTCGCTGCAACAGATTCATCACCGGCAAACAGTCACTCTCGACCCAAATCCTCGCCAGCCCTTGCTGCCGGCACAGCTCCAAAGCCCACGCGATTCCCTCAGCCTCCACCAGCTCAGCCCTGTCCGCCTGCTGCGTTCTCCTAGCAGCCACAAACAGCATCTCCCCTGTGTGATCTCTCGCGATACAGCCGACACCACAACCCTTCCTTTCATCTACCGTTGCGTCGCTATTAACCTTTATGAATCCCGCCGGAGGTTTCTTCCATTTCTCCTTGTCCACCTCTTCTCTCTTATGTTGTCGAGGACCTATCCCCCTACCTTTATTGTATTCTTTTAGCCTTTGATCCACCATATCAATCAACTCCCTCGGTGCCAACTCAATCCCTTCAAAGAGAAGCTTGTTCCTCGCCATCCAAATTGCTTCGATGGTGTACGCCCACCTCTGCATGTTCTCCTTGCTACTCTGATGCACCACCGCTCCGAAGCACTCAAGGACATTCGCAGCTCTCCTTGCAAACTTGCCTAATGACGGATCGCAATCCCAAACCCTCCTGGACGTTCTGCACCGAAACAATATATGGGACTCATCCTCCTCGACTCCACAAATCTCACACATATCACACTGCACAATCCCCCTCCTCCTCAAATTTTTCAGACATGGTAGCACCCCCTTACAAGCTCTCCAGAGTAAATTTCGGATTCTCGGGGCCACCTGCACTTGCCACAGCTTTTTCCACAGGTTCCTTGACCGAACAGGATCAGATGTCGTAGCCTCGCCGTTTGCTATTCCGATATCCATGAGCATATGATAGTATGAGTGAACATTTTTTTTTATTTTAAGGGTAAATATATTAAATAAAAAAATAAATACAACGGATCAGAAATTGGGAGAGGGGGGAGGGTCACCCCTAGAGAAGTCAAAAGAATTTACTAGAGGAACCATTACAATATGTCCTACCTGAGGGATGCAACCCCAAGTACGGACAAAGCCAATACGTCGAGGCATAGGCGCTCAACAAAAGTCCTTAATCATCCACCCTAGATGTATGCATGCAAGCACACGTGGATACTAACCTAAATCAAAGTCCAAACAAAGCTTACATAAACGGTAACCCATAACCTAAATAAATTATCTGCCATTCAAAACAAAAAGTCGCAGCTACATGTAGACCATAAGCAGCACATCTTTTTTAAGGGGCAATTGCTGTCAGGTGTGAGAGCTTACAATGCGACCCGACGGGGAGCCAAGTTATAAACTTAGACTCCCCGTCAGGTGTGGGACACATAGGGTCGGTCAGTAAGTGGAGCCAATAGCGGATCCCCAGGGCGAGCACAAGTGTGCACCACTTGGCTCACAACCCGGGAATCCGAAGTGGGTTAAGCGCGAACCTGGCCTAGCCCGAGCTCAAACCCAATTCAAGATGCAACGTTGTCGGAGAGCCTACAAGTTGTTGGGAGCTCGTCAACTATCAAACCCGCAGGAGTGACAAACTTTAAATTAATCAGCAAAATAACACAAACACAAAGGTGGATGAGCTGGAAGTGGGGACCACAGGAAGTCAAAGGTTGTAGCAAGATGAAAAAGTTAACTGTTGACTATGGGCCAGAGTTGACCAGAATTGACGGAAAAGGGAATTGAGGAGAGGCCGGAGTTGAACTGAAAAATGACGGAGCAAGGCGGCGGTGGAGGGCCACCACCCAACCTTCAGCCGTTGACGACTCTCAAACCGCCAGGAACCTTTGAACCAGGCAAGGGTGAGGAAGAGTGGGGAAGAACAAGAGATTGGGGGATGGAACCACCAAAGATCTGAAGTTAACCTGACTTACAAAAGGAGGGACGAAAGCTGGAAGCTTTGAATCGACAGCCGACTCTCAAAACCAGTGCAAGGCGGCTCTCAAACCGGCAACAAGCTCAGACCAGAAAAGAACCCGACTCAGGGAGAAAGGAAAATCAGCAAAGGCGATAATGATATTGGGCAAAGAACAGGATAGAGAACACAGAGCAAGACACAACTCTCAAAATCAAAAACCGGATCTGAGCAGAAGAGGGGGGAAAGACCAGATCTAAGCAAAGAGAAAGCAAAGGAGAAGAGAACGAACCTTAAATCTCAAACCAGAAACCCAGAACTGGGCGGAGGGAAGACGAGGAGAGGAGAGCGCGGTGCACGAGCCGACTCTCAAAACCAGTCGACGGAAGGCAACAGAGAAGGGAAACCGGAGGGAAAGAAACGCGAGAGGTAAAGCTAAGGACGAGAACGGGAGTCTTTGTGAAATCAGGAGACACAAAACCTAGGAGAAGGGACAAAGGAAGCAAGGAAACAGATCTGGGAGGGGAAGAGAAGCCATGAAAATCTAGATCAGAAGAGACACACCTCCAGAATGAAGACAATCCTAGGGAGACGACGAACAACTTCTGCCTTGACCTGTCCTTGAAGAGAGCGGATCTAGCCCGAAACAATACGGATCTGGTAGCCAAGGAGTTGAAGGGCAAGGGTAGCAAGGTAGCGGCCCCGGCGAGTCGTCGTTTGGCCGTAGATCTGCGTAGGAAGACCTTCGGTTGAAGCTGGCCTAAGTTTCGCTTCAAGGGGAGGAAGTGAGATTTGTGGGTTGTTCTAATCAACAATGGAACGATATGTGAACAAGGAGACAATATGGGTTTCAATAGGGACGCCGGGGGCCTTGAGGGCAGCCGGAATCCTTGTTTTCCGATAGGAAAGAGCCACCAGCACCTAAGGGGAGAAACGAGAAGCACGCAGCTTCTTGGAGAGTTTCTCTCTCCAGACTTTCCGCTTCTTATGAGTGAACATTGAAGTTACCATCCTTCGTGTGGTGCCAGACTAACTCATCTTTGGCATTAGCCTCCGTCAATCTTAGATTCAGGACAAGCTCTGCATCTATCGGAAGCAACACCGGTTTAACCATATTTGCGTTCCACTTCTCCCCCCCCCCCCCCCCCCCCCCCCAGTTTATTAAATCTGCCACCCTTAACTCCGAACCATGGTTCCCAGGATTGGCAATCGGCGAAAAGCTTACCGGTCTTGGGATCCAAGGATCTCCGAAGACGATTACATTGGCACCATTATGGACATGCCACCGCAGCCCCTTTACCAGCGCCTCCCTGCCTTCAATCAGGCTTCGCCAAGCGTATGATGGTTGGAAACCAATCGACGCTTTCAGGAAAGATGCCCTCGGGTAGTATCTAGCCTTCAGCATCTTTGCCAGCAGCGTCTCCGGCTCTTGAAGTAATCTCCAGCCTTGTCGTGCTAGCAAAGCCTTGTTGAACGTCTCCATATCACGGAATCTCATCCCTCTTTTCTCCTTTGGAATACACATTCGGTGCCATTTCATCCAGTGAACTTTCCTCTTCTCCAACCCATCTCCCCACCAGAATTGACACATCAACTGCTCAATGTCCTTACATAGCCCTGTCGGTAGCTTGAAACAAGACATCGTGTAAGTCGGTATTGCTTGCGCCACTGATTTGATAAGCACCTCTTTCCCTCCTCTCGAAAGTGTTTTCTCCTTCCAACCCTTTACTCTCTTCCAAATCCGCTCCTTAAGTTGCCCGAAAATTGCCTTCTTCGATCTCCCAATCATGGTTGGAAGACCAAGATACTTTTCGTGCTTATCAACTTCCCGGACTTGTGTTGTCTACTAAAGGAGCCTACGCAATTACTCTCCCACGTTGGTGCTGAATGATATCTCTGACTTCGCAAGATTCACTTGTTGTCCCGATGCCGATTCGTATTCACGAAGGATTCTAGCAATTTCACCGCCCTCGTGATAAGGCCGATCCACTCCTCAACAAAACCTAGCCTCTGCATACAGTTCCTGAGAAACCTCCACTCCACACGATCGTACGCCTTCGCCATATCGAGCTTCAGAGCCATATATCCCTTCCTGCCATCCCGCTTCTTCTTCATGAAATGGAAGATTTCGAAAGCCGCCAATACATTATCCGTTATCAATCTCTCCGGCACAAAGGCGCTTTGACTATGCGACACAAGCTTACCAAGGCACCTCTCGTCGCTTGTGTACGGTCGAAGGAGCTCTGAGTTGCCTTCCGTCGATACCAAATGCTCAATTCCTTGAGTAACTGTGTCCGGGCTAGCTTGCACGTTAGATGTGAACAGGTTTTCGAAATACTCCCTCGCTACACGCTCCTTCCCTTCATACCCTCTCCACTCCAACCCATTGTCATCCACCAGTTTTCTAACCACATTCCTCTTCTGCCTCCCCGAAGCCTTCCTATGGAAGTATTTTGTGTTTCTGTCACCCCATTTTTGCTCATTGGCCTTCGCCCTCTGAAACCACATGAGCTCCTCCCTTCTAATAAGTTCCCGCTCCTTTTCCTCAAGAACCCTTCTCCTGCCCACATCGTCACCCGGCATCCCTCCTTCCCTCAATGACTTCAGTTTTTCCCTAACTTTCTGAAGCTCTCGTCTAACATTCCCGAAATGGACCCACTCCCACTCCTTTAAATCTTGAGCACACCTATCAATCTTTCCAAGAATACTAGTGTCAGCACTCTCGGACCCCGTATTGCCCTAACCGTTAGATATCACTTCCCGACACCCTTCATCATCCAACCACATAGCTTCAAAACGGAACGGCGGATCCCTCTTAGTCTTCCTCGCATCCTCCCCTTTTGTCCCCATTCTGATGACTATAGGAACATGGTCTGATCCCTCCATGGCACATGCTCCCCATGGGCATCCGGGTTCAACTCCAAAAAGGAAGCATTTGCCAGCCCCATATCTAGTCTCTCATGCATGAACTGATCCCCCTCTCGTCTATTGTCCCAAGTGAATCTGTTTCCCTCATAGCGGAGCTCCATCAGACCACATTTATCCAAAACCTCTCTAAACTCAAAAACAAGCTCCAGCTCTAAATGAGCTCCTCCTACTTTGTCCTCTTACCTCAGCACCTGATTGAAATCCCCCACACAGAGCCATCCATTATGATTCTCATCATGGAGTCGATCAATAAGACCCCTAGTATGACGTTTCTCCGCCCTAACCGGCCACCCATATATACCCGTGAATCTTCATGATCTCGAATCAAAGCTCACCTACGAGTCTATGTGGTGTATTGTATAGGAAGTCACACTTGTAGAATAATTGAATTGATGTAAAGTCCTTCTTGAGGGTTTCCATTCATTGATAACATATATATATGGGTTACAAAGGTATTGGGCCTTAACGAGCTTTTAGCCCACTATACAAGAGGAGACCTATGTAATCTATCAAACCCCCGTAGTCGAAACGGGAGGGGTCCGTACAGTGAGACTGGAACGAAAATCAATGAACAACTGTCTAGGTAAACCCTTGGTGAATATATCAGCGTACTGATAAGAGGACGGGACATGTAGAACGCGGACATGTCCAATGGCAACATTGTCCCTGACGAAGTGGAGATCAAGCTCAATGTGCTTCGTGCGTTGATGCTGGACTAGGTTGCTAGCCAGGTAGATGGCGGAGACGTTGTCAGTGTAGACCAGAGTGGCCTTCTGCAAGGGGCATCGTAGCTCAAGCAGGAGATTGCGGAGCTAAGAGTACTCTGAGACAACGTTGGCAACACCCATGTATTCAGCCTCAGCGCTGGAGCGAGATACGACGGACTGACGCTTGGCTGACCATGACACAAGGGTGTCGGTGAGGAAGACACGGTAACCAAACGTGGAGCGACGTGTATCAGGATAACCACCCCAATCCGCATCAGTGTAAGCAACAAGATCAAGCTTTGAGGAAGGAATGATCGTGGTGCCGAGCTCGAGGGTGTCGCTTATGTACCGAATGATCCACTTCAACGCCTGGAAGTGAGGCTCCCTTGGTGCATGCATGAACAAGCAGACCTGCTGAACGGCGCAACTGATATCTGGCCGGGTGAAAGTGAGATACTGAAGAGCACCAGCGAGGCTCCTGTACAATGTCGGATCATCAACCAACGGACCAGAATTAGCACTGAGCTTGTTGGATGTATCGACAGGGGTGGCGACTGGATTGCAGTTGACCATCTTAGCCCGAGCAACAATTTCAGCAGCATACTTACTCTGTGAGATAAACAGACCAGATGCATGAGGCTGAACAACAACTCCCAAGAAGTAAGACAATTGACCCAGATCAGACATGGCGAATTCCGCACTCAATTGCGAAATAATGGACGTCCGAAGAGCATCAGAAAAGGCGGTGAGAATGATGTCGTCGACATATAGCAGGAGGAATGCCAAGTCTGAGCCGCTGCGATAGATAAATAAAGACGTATCCGAACGGCTGCCAGTGAAACCCAAACGGAGCAGATGAGAGGCAAAACGCTGGAACCAAGCCCGCAGAGCCTGTTTCAGACCATACAGAGAGCGCTTGAGGAGACAGACATGCTTCGGACGCTCAGTATCAGCAAACCCCGGCGGCTGAAACATGTAGACCGTCTCATTCAGATGGTCATGCAGAAAGGCATTCTTGACATCTAACTGATGGATGGCCCAGTTGCGCGACAGAGCTAGACTCAAGACCACTCGAATAGTGGCAGGCTTAACCACAGGGCTGAACGTCTCATCACAATCAATACCTGCCTGCTGAGACCTACCGCTGACCACAAGACGGGCTTTGTAGCGCTCCAATGTCCCATCAGAGCGGTACTTGTGACGAAAGAGCCACATACAACGGATGACGTTCGCCTCAGGAGGGCGAGGGACCAGAACCCAAGTACCATTCTTCGTAAGGGCCCTGTATTCGTCTAGCATAGCCGCCTGCTAATTCGGGTCGAGGAGGGTTGTTTTGTGGGAGGTGGGAATGGGGGAGAGGGAGGGCGGGGGGGAGGCAGAGGTTGATTGGGAGTCGGGGGGAGAGGGAAGGACGGGGGCGAAGCCTGGGGGAGGAGCGGCGGGCGCAGCAATGCTGCGGGCGTGGGAGGTAAAGGCAGCGGGGGAAGCGGCGGGCACATCATGCCTTGCTGCAATCGCCGCCAGTAGGTGAGGCGAGGGATGGGGGTGGGGTTGTGATTGGCTGCGGCCGCTTGGCGAGTGTTAGGTGTTGCGAAGTCATGAGTTTGGATAGCGGGGCGATGTTCGGTGGTCATGGGGACGATCTGACGGGATCGGAAGACACCGGAGACGTTGCGGGTGTGGTTCCGGCGAGGGGCTGTGACTGCAAGGGCGGTGGCTACAGCGGTCGAGGCGAGTGCGGTAGCCCGGCGGTAGTTGGGCAACGATTGGAGAGGGAGGGAGGACGGCCGCTCAGTGCTTGGCTTCTCGGGATGATTCGAGAGAGGAGGACGGTGGGGCTGAGTGATGTGAGGGGAGAGAGAGATCGGCGGCGAGGGGACGACGCCGGCGGCGGAAGAGGAGGGGTGGGGCGGGAGAATCAAATTAGGGTTCCGTTAGGAAGAAATAGGCTGTGATGCCATGTAGAATAATGAAATTGATGTAAAGTCCTCCTTAAGGGTTTCCATTCATTGATAACATATATATATATATATATATATATATATATATATATATATATATATATATATATATATAGGTTACAAAGGTATTGGACCTTAACGGGCTTTTAACCCACTCTACAAGAGGAGACCTATGTAATCTATCAACACTCACCACCACCTCTTCGGACCATAAAAGGCATAGACCCCCCGACTTTCCCACGCTATCTACTATAAAACAACCCCTCATACCCAATTTCCTCCGTATGAACTCCATCCTTTATGCCGAGCTTTTAGTTTCCATTAAGAAAACTAATTTTGGGGCCTCCCGTCTCACCAATTCGGTGAGCGTATCAATGTGCAAAATTAATATTTGATTTTCTACCTCATTGTATCCTATTTATGTACAGAATATATAGGAGCACTCAAAATGATTTGGTCAGGTATCAGTATCATACGATTCTCGTTTGGACTTGCTCGTGTCTGAGCAAATTGATTCAGAATCTTTTGCCATGATCTAACTTATATGAATGAAAAATATGAATCTTAATTAATTTTGCTTTCATGTGGTTTGCATATATCGACAACTGGAGCAGTGCTTAGGGATTTTACCTTTAACCTATATGTCTGGTATATCAATACTGCCAACTTCAAACACTGATTTTCCATGTCATTATCAGATAACAACAGTGGATGCTCCTCCACTCAGCTGATTGATGGAGATGGTGCATTCAATGTTGAAGGAATAGATACTTTCATGAAGGAAGTGAGGTTGGGTGACTGTGGACTATCATATGCCATAGTCTCTATCATGGGCCCTCAAAGCAGTGGTATGCAACGTCACCATCTTCAAACTTATCATATACTCCCTCCGTTCGGCAAAACTTGTCGTTTACTATTCATGCACGCTTTTTTACAACGATAAAAACTATATAAAATATTCATTTTTTTATAAATTTTTTTTAACAAGTTTGTACTTATTAATAATAACTACGAAGTTGTTAAAAAAATTATTAAAAAAACTCGATATTTTATATAGTTTTTATCTCCTAAAAAAGCGTGCATAAATAGTAAAGTGTCAAGTTTTTCCGAATGAACTACTCCATACTTTTTTATTTATTTATGGATTTCTACTTCAGTAATGAACTACTCCATACTTATTATTGCTTAGATATCCCACAATCATATACTATAACTTGAAAAATTAGTACAGTGAGCTTATCATCACGATCTGTTGCATTTGTTCGTTTTGTGCAGGAAAGAGTACATTGTTAAATAAGTTGTTCCGTACCAACTTTAGAGAAATGGATACATTTAGAGGAAGGTGTGGTTATGATACTTGTTCATTTTTTTTTTTTTTCTTCTTTATTAATTTAGACAAGAAATTAAATTGATAGGCATTGCTTTCTTCAGGTCTCAGACAACTAAAGGTATTTGGATGGCGAAATGTGTTGGTATAGAGCCGTGTACTATTGTAATGGATTTAGAGGGAACTGATGGAAGAGAAAGGGGAGAGGTGACATACTGTCTCCCAACTAACCATAGTTTTGTTTAGATCGATTAATCACTTGTCTTCTTGTACATATGTGTTGTTCTGAACCATTGGATTCTATACAAACTAATTATATGTGTGTTCCTCGCTAGTTGGATAACGCCTTACCTTTTAAGGAAGCTTGATTTTATAAGTATCTAAAGAAAACTAACGTCTAACAGTTGATGCAACTAACGTCTAACGGTCTAGTTCGCTGTTGGCATTTGATGGAAAATAATTGTTTTCAGTTTGAAATATTTGCTTACCATATTATTTTCTGTTTTTATTTTTTAACAGTGGAGAATTTATTTTCTTATAGGATGATACAGCTTTCGAAAAGCAGAGTGCTCTCTTTGCGCTTGCTGTTTCAGACATAGTGCTTATAAACATGTAAGAACAATTTCTTTGATACATTTTTTTTACTTTGTTTCAGCACTTTGACTTCTTTTGTTTATTCAATTCTTAAATTTATCAAATAATGTAGGTGGTGCCATGATATTGGGCGTGAACAAGCTGCCAACAAGCCTCTCTTAAAGACTGTGTTTCAGGTAAACATATACCATTTTTTTTTAGTTAGTTCAGTAAAATGGAGCAGCGGAAATTGTAACATTATATGACAACATCTTACAGGTCATGATGCGATTGTTTAGCCCTCGCAAAACAACTTTGCTGTTTGTAATACGGGACAAAACAAGGGTGAGTTCATACATTGAAATTGAATTGATGTTTTAACGTGCTCGATCATTTAGCCTGTTTCTGCTTTGATTTCATAGACACCATTGGAAAATCTAGAACCTGTGCTCAGAGAAGACATTCAGAAGGTAAATATTTTGCATATTAGAGACTTGTTAGCTAACTTCAACTTGTTAAAATCTCTCACCTTCCGGTCTCTACTGGTTTCAGATATGGGATTCAGTTCCTAAGCCAGAAGCTCATAAGGAAACTCCATTGAGTGAGTTTTTCAATGTGAGTTAAAATACCCCATCTATCCTATCAACTGCTAAAAATCTTTCAATCTCTTTCTGCCTTTTTTTGTTTGTATTGTAATTTTTTTTTTAACAATTGCCTTTGAGCTCTTTTTGTAATCATGCCAATCACCGAAGGCTGGTGTTTCTAATATACTGAATAGGTTGAGGTTGTGGCATTGCCAAGTTACGAGGAGAAGGAAGAACAATTCAAAGAACAGGTAGATCTTGATATTTTTCTTGTGACCGCAACAGAAAATTGAAGAAATATATGACTATATATATATGAGCATGGAGTGATTAACGTTGATTATTGTAGGTTGCAAATTTAAGGCAGAGATTTAACCAATCTATTGCACCTGGGGGACTTGCTGGAGATCGCCGGGGTGTGGTTCCTGCATCGGGCTTTTCCTTTAGTGGCCAACAAATTTGGAAAATCATTAAGGAGAACAAAGACCTTGATCTTCCTGCACATAAGGTACTTAACAGAGTTAGGCATATGTACTATGTAAAACTGACTATGGAAGTTGTTATTTGGTATTAAACGTTTCCCACCATGCTATGCTGCTAGGTGATGGTGGCAACAGTTCGCTGTGAAGAAATTGCCCATGAAAGGATAAGCAGTTTTGAGGGAAATGAGGTATCTATCATCTATCTACAAATGTAGTTTTAGATTCTGTTGTAAATAGATAGATCGATGGGCGCCTCTTTAGGCTTGTTGGCCTGGCCTTAACATTTACTTGATGATTCACAGGATTGGCGTGATCTGGAAGAAGCTGCAAAATCTGGTCCTGTCAAGGGCTTTGGGAAGAAGCTTAGCTCAATCCTTGGGAATTGCTTAACGGAGTTAGTTACAGTTTCCCTATCCTCCTATCATAATATGATTCAAATTAATTTCATCGACTTCAGTTTTCTTCCATAGAACTAGAACGTCGTTACATGCACTTTTTCCTTCTTCTCTCTTAGGTATGATGCAGAGGCTACATTTTTTGATGAAGGCGTCAGAACTGCTAAACGCAAAATTGTACAAGAAAAATTGCTCCAAGTACAACCTATGCTCTTCAATCTCTCTATTAAATCGTTGTGATATGTTGATTTATATTTATATATATGTTCAATTTGAGCCCTTCAACTACACTCCTTGCTGGCCTTACACATGCTTATCTTATATTTTGAGTATCAGTCTCTCAAACTGGGGAATTTCAGTTACCCAACGGGCTGTCCTTAGGAGGATTATCTGAATGATCAAATCCCATTCAGCTTGCAATAGCCAATAGTTGTTGGGATTTGATCATTCGAACTTACAATCACTTCTTACTAGCTGTCGTCTCACACCGAGTTGATTTTTTAACTCCGCCCCATAAATGATCTTTGATCCTAATTTTGAAAAAATTGCTTGCAGCTTGTCCACCCAGCTTACCAATCCATCTTGGCACATTTGAGATCTGTTACATTAGAAAAATTCAAAGAAACATTCGACAAAGCCCTGACTGGAGGGGAAGCATTTTCAGCTGCTGCTCGTAAATGTACAGAGTCTTTCATGCATCAGTTTGATGAAGGATATGCAGGTAGACCATTTCTCTCTTACAATTAGATCGATCAACCTAGTTTGATTTGAACTACTGACATTGATCTTTCAGCGATTGTTCGTCTAGGCTGTTTTAAACCTTATTCTGCAAGCTGATGTGGTGATTTTTTAAGAAAAAATTACTTATTGCAAATTCGATGTTTACAAATAGATGCTGTAATTGAGCAAGCAAAGTGGGATTCCTCTAAAATACGCGACAAGCTTTACCGTGACATTGAGGCACAAATCACTGCAGTTCAAGCTGCCAAGCTATCTGACCTTACAGCTCTCTACGAAGTATGGTTTATCTACTTGTATGTTTTTATTATGTGAATAATGTGCATATATTAACAATGTGACTATTTTAGGGAAAACTAAATCATGCTCTCGCCGCACCAGTTGAGGCACTGCTGGATAGTGCTAGTGTTGAGACATGGCCATCCATAAGAAAGCTTCTTCAGCGTGAGACTCAGTCAGCGGTTTCTTGCTTCTCAAAGGATCTCTCCAATTTTGATATAGACGAGCAAACAAAGGCGAAAATGATTTCAAAGCTACAAGATTATGCAACAAATGTGGTTGAAACAAAGGCAAAGGATGAAGCATCCAGAGTTTTGATACGTATGAAGGATAGGTAGGAAACTTAAAGACGGTTTTCGTGAGTTGGCAAATTCAACAACAATTTTGTTACTTTTTTTATTTTTTTTTCATCCTGGAACTGGAACTGGAACTGGAACATGAACATAGTAG
This sequence comes from Persicaria tinctoria, assembly GCA_037127255.1. Classification (NCBI taxonomy): domain Eukaryota; kingdom Viridiplantae; phylum Streptophyta; class Magnoliopsida; order Caryophyllales; family Polygonaceae; genus Persicaria; species Persicaria tinctoria. Next base: position 49,294,709 of record JBANSL010000001.1, on the reverse strand, counting down.
TGCGTGTAACTCCCCTTGCAGATTTTCGACATTGTTTAGCCATGATTCTGACTCAATGCCACGTCTTTGGACCGGAAAGGAGGACATCAAAAGCATTACAAAAGTTGCACGCACTTCGGTATGTATGAACTGGAATCAAATCAATGATAAAGACCTTCAATTTGACCATGGAAGGTTCCTAATTTTATCTTGTTTTGGTTCAGTCCTTGAAATTGCTTTCAGTTTTGGCTGCAATACGGTTAGAGGAGGATCATCTTCATATCGAGAAGACTCTCACAGCTGCCTTGGTAGATAGCCCAAACACTAGCAATAAAAATACAGATATCACAGTCGCAGACCCTCTTGCATCAAGCCACTGGGAGAAGGTGAGCCTTTGTCGCTTCCAACGAATTTCTTGCACGAAACACCATCACCAGCTTGATTGATCATTAATCATTATGTATGTGTGTGAGTGACTCTGTACAGGTTGCGTCCTCAAAGACATTACTTTCCCCGGTTCAGTGCAAATCTTTGTGGAGACAATTCAAGATGGAGACTGAGTTTAGTGTGAGCCAAGCCATTTCTGCACAGGTATATATGATTTTATTTATTTATTTGGGTAACAAGTTTTGTGTTGAAAGTTGAAACAGCACATATTCCTTAAGAATATTGTTCCTTGAATTGGTTTATCAGGAAGCGAACAAACGCAAAGACAATTGGTTGCCTCCTCCATGGGCTATTCTTGCCCTCGTCATTCTAGGTTTCAATGAGCTCATGGCAATTCTGAGGTACGTTCGTCCCTCCCCTCCCCTCCCCTCGTGAAATGCCTGCTAGTTCAAGTTTGGCAGTTGGATAAGGGTCATTTCGGTTGGTTGGTTGGTTGTGCAGGAATCCAATGTACATTTTCCTGATGTTTGTTGGGTACCTTGTTGGGAAAGCTATGTGGGTGCAATTGGACATTTCACATGAGTTCCAGCATGGCATGGTAAGTTCCTCTCTTGCTCATTCGTTTTCGGTTCTTCATATATATATATATATATATATATATCATCAGCCAATCAAAAATTGTTGGTGATTTCAGCTTCCGGGGCTGTTATCATTGTCGACGAAGATCCTCCCTGTAGTGATGGACCTCCTGAAGAGATTAGCAGAGGAAGGGAGTGAAAGGCCGGTTGCAGCTGATTCCCACAGAAACCAGCCAAGCATTCACTTGAAGGATTACCGAGATCGAGATGAAGGAATGGACCAAGATAGTTCGGTTTCTTCTTCGGCTTCATCACACCTAACTACCGAATCTTTATATGGAGGAGCCGAATCTTCAAGCTCAGTGTCCAAGTACTAAAACCAGATACCATACTACCTCGCATAACATTTTTAAATACATATATTCAAACACATACGTACTATATATATAGATATATGTATGTATGTATAATAGTCGCGGCGGCCTGTTTAATTAGCTTCATATAAATACGTGGGCACGATGGTATGACAGACTAGCAATGAGTTCCAAAGCTGATATGTAAAGAAAACACACTTACTTTAGCAAAATGAGCCGAATCCAGTTGTATTATTGATCATGGATTCATGGCTATGTACTGTACGAAAGCGCATGCTCACTGGCTGGGCTGTCTCTCGAAAACCGCTTGAACCTCTGCCAAAACCTCGTCTTCTTTCCCGCTCCCAGAGGCCCCGAGCTGAAAGGCCTCCCCCCAAGCGGAAGGGAGTGCTTCTCGAATGCTATCAACTCGCTCCTCAAGTTAGACGTTGACAGTGCTATTCTGCTCTCTGGGATTAACTCATAGCCACCAGGAGCCACAGAATCACTCCGAGAAAATCCCCCTGAAAACTCGTCATGATCACTGGCCTTGCTATCGAGATCTAGTGCTTGGACCGACACATCTGAAAATGCACGGCTAGTGCTTCTTGCTCCGTCCAGCAGCTCTCTCTTACAATCCTCAACCTCGCTGCACACGAGCTTGAGGGCCTGCACAACCTCGCCCATGAAGGGACGGCGAGAAACCTCAGGTGAGACGCACATGGATGCTATAGCTGCAACCTTTGAGAGAGAATCAATAGGCGCAGTAGAGTTGAGAGCCGGATCAACTATGGTTTTGAGTGCATCATTGTTTGCAAGGAGTGGGCGAGCCCACGCAACCAGGTTTTCTTGACCCTGTGGCTGCGACAAATCAACCGGCTTTCTTCCTGTCAAGAGCTCAAGGAGCACAACACCGTAGCTGTAGACATCACTTTTGACGAGAAGGTGGCCAGTCATCGCGTATTCCGGAGCTAAGTAGCCAAATGTTCCCATAACTTGTGTTGAAATGTGACGGCTTCCTTCACCCAAAGCAGCCCTAGCCAGTCCAAAATCGGAAACTTTGGGCGTAAAATCATGTTCTAGTAAGATGTTGCTGGACTTGAAATCACGGTGAATGACACAGGGGTTAGAATCTTCGTGTAGATATGCTAGACCTCGAGCTGCACCAAGAGCGATTTTCATTCGGGTCTCCCAATCAAGTGCAACATTTTCCTTGTCGACGCCTAATTTCACAACATAACAGTAATGAGAATCCTGTGAGAACTATATATTCACAATGTAGCTAGCTAAGGAGAACGAACTTGTTATACCATACCGTGTAGATGCGATTCTACGCTTCCATTGGGGACGAGTTCATATACAAGACAGTGGAAGCTGTCTTCTCTGCATATACCAATCAGCTTGACCAGGTTTCTGTGGTGTAAACGACTAAGCATCTCAACCTCAGCCAAGAACTCACGTGCACCCTGACGATCCTCCCTCTTAAGGACTTTCACGGCCACCTTCTCCCCATCATCAAGGACTCCATTGTACACAACTCCAAAACCTCCTTCCCCTAGGACCCTTGTAGAATCAAAGCTGTTAGTGGCTCTTTCGATTTCACTGATACTGAAGACCTTAGCAGCTCCTGTAAATGTTAACGCGTTGGAGCTAGAGGGAATTGATTGAGGTCCGCTTAGCAGAGTTGTAGATTTTGGAGCTCCTGCTTGATGAAACTTACATTTCAATAACATGATATGATGAAGGAGACCCTCCATTAGTGGAATCATGCATTTTAATCTATCCTATGGACTGCAATGCAATTTATAAAAATGTGTTTTGAAGAGTTCGGATAGCATAAATATCAACTTATAATAACAACGAATAATCTTCATACTAGAGCAACTTTTTAAGAAGGCTTACCTCCTGAAATTTTAGTAGCAGAAGACATTGAAGGAGCAATTTCTTCTGGATGAGGAGGGGAACTTCTGCGCTTCAGAATCAAAATCCAGACTAGTGCCACAAATACTATGAAAGCTGTGACAGTGGATAGAACAATTACAACTATTGTAATTCCCCTAGGCCCCTTTTTATGAAGTTTCGGGACATCAACCCCCAAGGGCTTTGGTAAACCACCAGCATCGCCACTCAGAGGAAAGCGATGTTCGTCCATAGCAACAAAATCTGGTGAGATAGATGGAGGAGAAGGTGGCAGGCCTGCAAATCCAAGTACATGTTGATAAAAAGCCACACGAGAAGGCGTTGAAGGCTTGCGATGATGATAAAAGTTTCTTCATTCTATACAATCAATGGATAAGGTCCTTATGGACTTGTTCTTAAGAGGTTAATCATGGTTGAAAAGCGAACCTGGATAATGAATATACAGAACTTTATAAGAGCCAAATAGGGTAGAATTGATGTAAATTTGATTGCCCCAGAACCTCTTGTAGGTTGAAAAGGCAACAGAATCGTTGAAGTTCTCCAAGGGTGGAACAAGGTCTATTACAGCAATGGTTTTCTCTAGCCATTGGCTGGCTGCATTAGCTCCAATAACACGGACTTGACTACAATTGAGCGAAAGGCTGGATGCAATTTCTGATGTCAGCTCAGTCACCAAAGGGAAAAATGAATATAGAGCGACATCAAGACGCAGTTTAACTTGAATCGGCTGAACACAACCACAAGGATAACCAACAGGCGTGGAAGTCAATGGTTTCATGCAAACCACTGCTGTACAATCTATACAAAGTCACAAATGTCAAGTCGTTGTTAGTTATAACAGTTTTTTTCCAGATATTTTCATAGATGATCTTGAAAATGGAGAATTCAAAAAAGATGAAAAGAGGAAAGCCTACATGGCACCCCTGTACTTTGGGCCTAATAATCCTTTCAAATCCATCTAATGCCTACCAATTTTATAGAATGTAGATGAAATGTCATTTATCTTTAACTTTGATTGTGATTGACTGATTGGAATTTCGAAAAAAGAAAAAAAAGGGGATATCAATTCACAATTGAAGTTAAAAATAAATGGCATCTTGCCTACATTCTAAAAAATTCAGGAGGACCACACAGATTTTGGGAAATTTGTGTTCTCTGCATATATAGTGTGAATTTATAGAGACATTGATGTAGTTATATACCTTCATTAAGAGGGGAAGGTGGAAGAGCCATTATTGGTGATGAAGGAATTCTCTTCTTAGACGAACCAGCTGGAGAGGGAGAAGGCGGAAAAAAGGGTACTTTTGCAAGATAGACAACAACAAAAGTAATTAGTGTCCAACGCAAACTCATCTACGATAACAAAAAGGGGACATATGAGCAAAGAAGTCATTGCATAGTCACCTGAAGAAACCATAGGTGTAGGTGATTGTGCTACAATTGGTGAAGTTGAGTGGTGGCTTGTAGATGAAGGAAACAGATGCCAAGCTTCCGAATATAACATATAACCCATATAAAATGTAACATAAAATCAGAACTTGAACTTTTTGATAAACTTGCCGAATATAACATATAATACCTCCTGATTGATGATGTCTCTTCAAAGGAGATCTATATGCTGGACTTTTTGAGCCATGAAATGGTCTACGTGCATGCTGATGCCTACGAAATGAAGTCTCTGGGGAAGATGAGAAACCAAGTGTCCACATTCGTGCATGATGATGATGATGATGATGTTGAGTAGATGAGACCATAGGAGCCTCTGCAATAGGAACTTGACCTGTAGCAGCATAAAGAGAGAGCTGTGACAAGGAAATTCCAGTCGACTGCTTCATTGCAAAAGTATAGAAGACAAACTAAGAGCACAATGATGCATATACAATTTAACGTACGTTTTCTAGGAGAATGAGCCGATGAAAAAGAAATGTGCTGGGCACCTGTTGGAGCTGATGCAGGGGATACATCATCTGAATTCATCATTCAAACCAAGGTTAAATGATATTACTCGGAATACCTCCCCCCTCAATAGGTGTTATCTAGTGTTCTATTATGAAAGATCAGGAAGTGATAGATCATAGTTTCTCAAGAACCTGATCCCAACTCCACTAGTAAGCACCCCACAGAGAAGCGTTTTGCAGGTTTGACTCCCAAAGAACACCAGCAAGGGGTATTATGGCAGTAATCAAGAATTTTATGATAATAAGCCATTTGCAACAATTTGACAACTTATTGTTCAGAAAATTTTCAGATTCATGGTAGAAACAAAATGCAATGACGCAAGGGATGTTGCAGCCCAAACACGGAAAATCTATGCTACATGATCAGAGTTGTATAGTAATAAAACATCAGCAAAATAATATCATCATTCCAGGCTGGAAAATGACAAACAGAAACCTTGGTTACATTAACGGTTTTGATATAAGAAGCCTGTCATAACATGAGCAATATGAAGTACTAAACTACAATGCAGTTTCTGAATATCTGGTGCAACTTTTATTCACTTGCATACAAGATTTTTTAACGAGTCTAATGCAGTCAAAGAAGGTTATATAGTAGGAACTAACAAGTGTTGTGTAAAGTGGACTTGGCTTTTGTTAGGAAGGGTAGAATTAGGAATTACAGTTCCCTGTATTTCAAGAAGCAAATTAATAATCTTAATTTCTTCCCAACTCTGAACCCTCACTAAAAGTGTACAAGATAGAGGAGAAAGGGGTTACACATCAAACTATCCTACTTATTCGCTTAATTTAATGACGATTGACGGCAACAAAAACTCCCATGCTTAAATAATCTGCTATTGCCTACTTTTTCCCATACATCAAAAAGTTTCGCAAACTAAAATTTTGCAAAATGCCACTAATCCTTTGGAGCTCACATACAAAATCAACAAGTCAACTACACATTGACTAGCAATGGAAGTTGAACATGTGGGTTTTGGTTTAAAAAAAAATTACTTCCATCTCTTTGTTCATACCCATGATACATAACTACCTTAACAAATTGCTGGCAAGTTACCTGAATGAGAGACGCCACATAAATTCACAAATATATCCAATTTTCTGAGTCCAAAGAACTAAATAGCTCCTGCTTACTAAAAATTACCTGCTTTTTACCTAAATATATACACTCGTATAACATTGAACTACAATGCACTCCCCATGTAACATTTCAAACATAAAAGTTAGTTTGTCCTTGGAAACAAGAAACCTGTTAGTACAGCATGAAACTCCTGGAATTCAGAAAACAGAAACCCTAATAAGCAAATTGCAGCTCACAGACAGAAGCAGCCAAAACCCACATCCCAATCCAAGAAGGGAAATGAGGGACAATAGAAGCAAGAAAAAAATACAACTCAAAGATCAAAACCAGAAAGCACTTAAAAGGGGGACCCATTACCTGAAGATCCAAAGGCAAAGAAATCAAAAGAAATTGCAAGAACTGTGAGGATCAGAAATGGGTGCTTCATCCTTGCAACAGGAAAAATAAAAAAACCAAAAATAATGCAAAGACTGAGGCCAACTCAACAGTAAAAAATAGAACATGGGCAATTGGGCGGCATGGGGCACTTCAATTTAAGCCGCCAGAAACCTAAAAAGTCAAAATTCTGAAGGGAACCCATCAATGAAAAGTGAGAAAGAAAGGCAAATGAGGAGGCAATTCAATGGGAGGGGAAATGGGTTTGGTTGAAAAGCACCCTCAAATCCCTAGTGGCTAGTGCTATTGTGCTAACATTAGTAGGTTTTGTGTTTCAGGGTGCTCCAGAGCAGAGACTAGTAATTGAGTTGGGAAAATAACATTTGAGAAAAAGCAGTGAATGATGAATTGGTGATTGGTAAACATGTACATGTACTGTATAAAGGACAAACTAGCAAGCCGGTAAAACTGCAGAGGTTTTTCTTACTCTGAAAATTGGATTTAATATTGAAAAACGGTTTCCTACGTCCACCCAAAAAAAAAAAAAAAATTGCTTACCGCATGTCCAACGGCTTCTTTATACAATTCTCCAAAATAGAGAATTACAAATCACATATTCTGAACTTTTATGGGTTGAATTTCAACATATTCTCCATTAAAGAGTTACCCCAAAATATATAGAGTTTTCTTCAAATTTAGGAAATGATCTTCATTTCTTCGCCCCATTCTCTATTTTGAAAAATGTAACGGGGAAGCTGTTGGACCAAAATTAACCTTTATAGTCTCCAAAAACCCAATATGGAGAATCTGTTAGGGTTGTTCTTAGGGCACCCAAAAAAAACCATTTGCAAGCCTATTGGGTTTATGGCCCGACATTGTTATTTTTTTAAAAATAAATCTTTTAAATGAAAAAAAAAATTAAAGAATTTTTTTTTAAAAAACCTACAGTGTTGGACCTATGGCCAAACAGGCAGGCATACAAAAAGTTTTTTTTTTGCATGGGAATAGGTGAAGTTAGAAAATAAAATTACATATTTACATTGTCGCGCCTTATCCGACACTTCTTTTTCAAAAAAAATAAAAAAACATCTCAAGTCTTCAGGTCTAAAAAGTAAAAAAAAAATTAATAATAATAACAAGGTCGGGCTATAGCTCCGACAATTAGCTTTTCTTTTTTTTTGGGGGGGGGGGGGGGGGGAATTTGCATGTCGAGCCATGGGCTATACATGCAAATTTTTTTGGATGTCTTTTTTTTTTTGAGTGCGATTATCAAGGACCATTGAAAAATATTTCATCCATTTGACAAAAATACGTTACTTTAAGGTGTTAGTTTTATTTTAAAAATATGTCATTATAGTTATTTTGGATTTTACTTTACAAAAATTCATTTGTATTGATTAAAGAATTTTTAGTTATAATTTTCGATAAAGTAAAAAAATGTAATAAATGAATAGATGCGATATGATAACTCGTGTTTTCATTGTTTTAAAAGGTGAAATCGCTCACCCCGGGTGCCCCATCACCCCCCGGGCCCGACGGAGATTCACAAGGAGCCTCCTCATTTGAGAGGTTGCTCCCACACTGTCACTTGTGAGACTCACTCTTTGGTCCTTCAAATGTTACCCCTATGACCAGTTGAGCTAATCTTATGCAGACATAACTCATGTTTTCATAATCTATATTCTTTCCAACAAAATCTCAATTTTGGAAGGTGTTAATTTAACTATTGACATTTATTTAATAATAAACCCATACTCCTTATCTAGAAATTACTCCCTCCGTTTAAAAATACAGAAGAATCTCCTTAAATTAATGCACAATAAATTAATAAACCCTCTAAATTAGTAATTTCCTCCGATCCCGACTTGGGCAAGTTGAAAATTTAACATGTTTTAGTGTGATGATAAAATAATATATTTTAAAAAAAAAGTGGAATATAGATATAAGGTCCCAAAAATATCATAAATTAATCATTATATAAAAATTACATACAAATAACTAAAAAAACTAAGACAACTTAGTAAAATACGATTCTAGTTTTGTTTGTTTTTTTCTTAAAACTTAAGTCTACTTGGAGCTCATCTCTAACTTTTCTTATCGCATCTAACATTTCTGACGTTGTGTTCTCGAACTGCACCAAAAAATTCCGAAGAGTTCTAATGGCGCTAAGTGCTTCCTTCATCGTAACTAGTTCCAAAGATACCCGTATCATCTTCAAATTCATCTTCAGCATTAGCATCAAGGATTGTAGCCGCAATTTCTTCTATAGTCTGGATGTCTGAACATGATTTTAGATACTTTATAATGTGAGTAATCCTGAGAGAGAATGTTTCTCAATATATTACAATGGGAGAAAACCCAGAATAAATATACAAGAGGGGATTGAAGTCTTAGGGTTCCAATCTGAAAGTTAAAGGAGTAATGCATCTAATACCTATTACCTAGAACATAATAATTATGTCTAAAAGTAGACTAGGAATGCTTATAAATGCTATGTCTGCCTAACACAACTTACAAGTAAAATACAGCTATCTTTCTGACATTAATTTATTATTTATCCAACACTCCCCCTCAAGCTGGGTTTGTAAAGATCTTCCATTCCCAGCTTGGAAGTAAGCTCTTGAAACCGGCTACAATGAAGACTTTTGGTAAGCAAGTATGCAAGTTGTAGTTGTGTTGGAATGTAACTGATCTTTATCATTCCAGCCTCAATCTTTTCCTTAATGAAGTGTCTATCTACCTCAACATGCTTAGTCCTTTCATGTTGAATAGGATCATGAGCAATGCTGATAGCAGATTTATTGTCACAATATAGCTTCATAGGATCCTCCCACTTGATCTTCAAGTCATTGAGAATAATTCGAAGCCATAATAACTCACAAATGCCATGGGTAGCAGCTCTGAATTCAGACTCAGCACTAGACCGTGCTACAACCCCTAGTTTCTTGCTTCTCCAGGCAATCAGATTTCCAGCAAGAAAAATGCAATATCCTGTTGTAGACCTTCTATCAACAATACATCCTGTGTAGTCAGCATCCGTGTAGGCCTCTAAGATCAGATTTCCGCCTCTTCTAAATAGGATGCCTTTCCCTGGACAACCTTTTAGATAGTGCAATATGCGGAGTGCAGCTTGCATATGTGGTTCTCTAGGATCATGCATAAACTGGCTAATAACACTTACAGGGAAAGCAATGTCCGGCCTAGTGTGTGCAAGGTATATTAACCTTCCACATAAACGTTGATACATGGCCTTATCAACTGGCTCAGCATCTCTTGCCTCATCTATCTTGCAGTTAGGGTCCATAGGGTTGGTGGCATGTTCACAACCACTCTTTCCAGTCTCCTTAAGCAAATCTGAGATGTACTTCTGTTGAGATATAAAGATGCCTTCTTTGGAATGTGCAACCTCAATCCCCAAGAAGTATTTTAGCCTTCCAAGCTCTTTGATTTCAAATTCACTTGCTAGTTTTTGCTTTAACCTTCCCTGTTCCTTGATGTCATTACCGGAAACGATAATGTCATCAACATAAACAAGTAACATGGTCACTCCCCCTGAATTAGAGTGACGGATAAACAATGTATGGTCACCTTGACTCTGATAATACCCAGCATTCTTCATAACGCTAGTCAATCTTCCAAACCATGCTCTAGGGGATTGCTTCAGGCCATAAAGAGCTTTCTTCAACTTGCACACTTTGTTTGGAAATGAAGGAGAGAAACCAGGAGGCAAGTGCATATAGATTTCCTCATTAAGGTAGCCATTGAGGAATGCATTCTTGACATCAAATTGCAGTAAATTCCAGCCAAAGTGAGCAGCGAGGGAGAGCACAATTTTGACAGTGTTCATCTTCGCAACTGGGGCAAAAGTCTCTTGGTAGTCAATTCCATAGGTTTGAGTGAAACCCTTTGCTACCAAACGAGCTTTATACCTCTCAAGATTTCCATCAGCTTTGTATTTGAGAGTAAATACCCATTTACAATCAACAATGTCCTTCTCATGAGGACGATCAACAAGGACCCAAGTCTTATTTCTTTCAAGAGCACACATTTCTTCCTCCATTGCTTTGCGCCATTCTGGTTGAGCTAGAGCCTCCTTAACATTCTTGGGAATAGATACCTGCTGAAGGGTAGCTACAAACTACTGGTGTGTAGGTGAGAATCGATGTAAGGACACAAAGTTAGAAAGAGGATAAAGAGGTTGATTTATGCACTCTCTATTACCTTTCCTTAAGGCAATTGGCAAGTCAAGTTCTGAGGTGGGAGTTGGTGTATCATCCTTCACAGTCCACGGATCAGAAACTTAAACTTGTTGAATGTTGGAGATGGCATTTCTTCTAGCATACACCTGGGAAAAGTCCCGAGAGAGCTGCTGAGATATAGGTGTGGAAGTAGTGGGTGGAATGTCATTGGGTTGTATTGGGAATTGGGATATGTGGTTCAGGAGTTGTGAGATCTAGAGGAGGAATAGGTGTTGTCACAGGGGAATGGGTGCTCTCTGACTCAGTGAAGTTGGGATTACAGTGTTTTGGAAAATAAGGAGTATTTTCAAGAAAGTTAACATCAGCAGTGATGTAGGTCTTTCGAGTGGCTGGATTGTAACATTTGTAGCCTTTTGGTGTGGTGGGGTAGCCGATGAAGATGCACTTAAGGGCCCTAGGATCAAGCTTTCCTCTCAAATGGTTATGAACATGAACAAAAGCAGTACATCCAAACACTTTGGGAGCAGGACTGCGGGTGAGGTTCATGTGAGGGAAAAAACCGTTAAGGTAAGCAATTGGACTTAAGAAGTTTAGAACTTTGGAAGGTAGACGATTGGCAAGATATGTAGCAACAAGGACAGCTTCCCCCCAAAAGTGTTTAGGAACGTTATGGTGGAGAAGTAAAGCACGAGTGATATTCAGGAGATGACCATTTTTCCGGTCAGCAAGACCATTTTGTTGAGGTGTATAAACACATGAGGATTCATGGATAATGCCTTTATCAGAAAAGAATGATCCTAAAGACTGATTAAAAAAGTCCTTAGCATTATCAGTTCTGAATCCTTTTATGGAGGTGTCAAATTGTGTTTGAATCATTGAGACAAACGAGGGAATGATAGAACTGACTTCAGATTTATTCTTCAAAAGGAAAAGCCAGGTCACTCTAGTGCAATCATCAATAATGGATAAAAACCAGTGTGAACCATTGATATTTGCAATGGAAGAAGGCCCCCAGATGTCACAATGCAATAATTGGAAAGGAAAATTGCACCTTGTATTACTAGAAGGAAATGAAACACGAGAATGCTTTGCCTTCTCACATATCTCACAGTGAAAATCTGTGACAGCAAGGCCTTCAAAAAGAGAGGGATACAAATGCTTGAGAACAAAAAATGACGGATGTTCTAATCGATGATGGTGCAGCCAGACAGAGGTTTTGTTTGTGGTGCTTAAGAAGGTAGAAGGTGGGACATTTCTTGGCGCATCTAGGAAGTAAAGTCCATCTCTTTCTTTAGCATGTCCAATCATCCTCAATGATTCCTGATCCAGGAGAACACAGCCAGAAGACAAGAAAAGAACAAAGCAATTTAGGTCATGAATCAACCTTTTGACAGAAATAAGATCAGCAGATAATGTAGGCACATGAAGGACATTGGTGAGTCTCATATTTTATGTCAATGACATATTTCCCTGTCCTGCAATATTTGCTAGAGATCCATTGGTTGTTAACAATTTTTTAGTAGATGTGGAGGGGACATATGTGTCAAAGGCATGAGAAGATGAGGTCATGTGGTTTGTAGCACCTGAATCAATGATCCAATGCTTGCTTGAGTGAAGACAAGTAGAAATACCTTTAGGATTCAAGGTTTGGGAGGAAGTATTACCAGCAGCAGAAGTGGAAGCAAGCTCAAAGGTCTGGATCAGTTGTTTAAGCTTTGCAATATCAGCAGTACTGAAATTTGGAAAAATGCCCTTCGATTCAGAACTAACGGTGCTGTCATTCTCGACAAGATGTGCTTGAGGCTTAGGTTGATCCTTGTTTCCCCACTCACGGTTGGAAGGTTTGCCATGCAACTTCCAACATTTCTCTTTTGTGTGCCTTGGTTTCTTGCAGTGGGAGCACCACACCTCAGGTCTGCTCTCCCTTTTTTCAAAGTTGGCAGCAAGGGCAATGCTCTCCATTGGCAATGAATCCAGCATAACACCCCTGCGACTTTCTTCTGCCCGCATGAGGGAGATGATCCCCTCAAGAGGAGGGATTTCACTCTTGCCCAATACTTGAACCCGAATGGGATCAAAGTTGGAATGTAGCCTAGCCAAGAAAACATAAGATCTATGTTTTTCAAGCGATTTCTTAAAGGCGGCAGCATCAACTGTGCACTTCATTTCCAGAATCTGGTATTGATCAAGTTCTTGCCACAAGTTCTGCAAAATAGTAGCATATTCATTGATTGACTTGTCTCCTTGCTTGGTGGAATATGCTTTCACAGTGAGGTCGAAGACAAGGGCCTCATCTTTTGCTTTGGAGTAAGATCTCTGCATGAACTCCCAAATCTCCTTTGATGTGTCAAGAAACATGCATGTGAGGCTAATGGAGGGATCCATCGACTCCCATAGCCATGACATTATCATGGAGTCTGCTGCTTTCCAAGTAGAAAAATGAGCATCTGTCATTTCTGGAGGAGAGTCGGTGAGATGTCTAAACTTCCCTTTGCCCTTGAGATAGGTTTTCACAACCTGAGACCAGGCAAGATAATTCTTGCCATTGAACTTGTAGGCTGGCTGAACATTCATAAGATCTGCCTTTTGAGAAGGAGCAATTTCAGACATGGTGAAAAAGACAAAGGTAGTGTAGCAATGAAGGCTACAAAAGAAGAAAAAATGTAGCAATGAAGGCTACAAAAGAGGAAAATATGTAGCAATGAAGGCTACAAAAGAGGGGGAAACTGTAGCAATGAAGGTTGCAGCTTAAAAAGGCAACTATGGAGGTTGATGGAAAGGACACAGAGAGCATCTGGGATCAAAGAAAACCAGGCAGCTCTGATACCATGTGAGTAATCCTGAGAGAGAATGTTTCTCAATATATTACAATGGGAGAAAACCCAGAATAAATATACAAGAGGGGATGGAAGTCTTAGGGTTCCAATCTGAAAGTTAAAGGAGTAATGCATCTAATACCTATTACCTAGAACATAATAATTATGTCTAAAAGTAGACTAGAAATGCTAATAAATGCTATGTCTGCCTAACACAACTTACAAGTAAAATACAACTATCTTTCTAACATTAATTTATTATTTATCCAACATATAATCTTTTTTATTTGTGAGATAGAGTCAGGCGGAATGAGAAAAAAATCTCACCACCAAAATTAACTAGGATGGAGTGCGAGATGACCATAATCTCACCTCTTCCACTCTCATTCCCATCCTCCAAGATAATACAGAGTAGTAAGAGGCACTCTATCTGTCTCAAAATATAGATCGTTTGACTTTTTAACACATTTTTTAAGAAGTTAAAAACTCTACAAAATATAAATTTTTTAAAAATAATTCCATAGTCATTACTAATTACTACTATGTACTCTCTCAATTAGTAATCTCTTCAATCAACTTTAAATGTCGTTTTAAGTTAGACAATTTAATCAATTTTAAATGTCGTTTAGATTCTTTCACATTATTTGCCTACCTTAATCAATTTTTATTGAAACTTGTTTTTATTTTTGTTGACTATCTTTTTCTCAACTTGTTTATTTTTTTTTTTTTTTTTTTGGAAGCAAGGTAAAAATTAGGAAATCCGCCGTCGACCGGGCCTCTTTCCTAGCGCGTCCAAACGGACGAGAACAACAAGTTCTTGATCCTCAAAGCTATCATCGGCAGGGATGCTGTAGGCCAGACGTGCGATCTTGTCGGCTACCGCATTCGATTCCCTGAAAACATGACGAATAGCAACATGAGACATATAATATAAATTCGTTTTCGTATCTGCCATTAACAGCTCAATGTTCCAGGGACAAGACCAGTCACCCAGGAGAGCTTTTATAACAACCAGACAGTCTCCTTCGATCAGAAGGTATTTAGTTCCCAGCAGTTTAGCCCTAGCCACACCCATATGAAGGCTCATTGCTTCTGCGTAAACCGCTGAACTGTTGTTACATCTGCCCGACCCTAAGGCAAGTACGTTACCGCAAGGATCGCGAATAGCATAGCCGTAGGTTCCTTTCTCTGACTGACAATACGAACCATCGAAATTTAACTTGTAATAACCAGCAGGTGGTCTCTCCCAAGGTTTAGTTTTATGCTGCTCGTAGCCGGTAGATTTTTGGTTTGTTAATTGCGCTCTGCCTGAACCATTTCGTTCTGAGGTGTACACTTTGTTAGTTTGTTTGTTACTTTCATTCCAAGTATGACTTGAAGTGTTGCAGAAGAGGGCAATCTCCTGTGTTATGACAGAAGTCACATGTCTGAACACAAGTTGGTTTCTGAAAAACCAAAGACTCCACCAAGCGAAGGCCAGAAACCCAGTCTTTTCCTTCCCAAGGTTTACAAAAATATTGTTTAGAATGGTATTTGCCTTTGAGTCCGCTGTTAAGCCTATATGATTCGGTCTACGGATGTTTAGGGTAGTTAGAAGCGCAATTGTCATGGGACATTCCACTAGTATATGGAAGGTAGATTCCCTTGTGCTGGCGCAAAAACTGCAGCCAGAAGGCACCATTATATGGGACCGTTGTAATCTGTCAGAAGTCGGTAATCCATCTCGAGAGATTTTCCAAAGAAAATGTCTAATCTTGTAGGGGACGTTCAGATTCCAAAGCCAGTTACAGTCAAAATTTGAGTCCCCGTTATGAAGCGGGATGATGGAAGTTGCTGAGCTGGTTGAGAACCACCCGTTCTTACTAGGTCCCCAAAAAAGTCTGTCATGGTAAGCATTGTCAGGAAGTTTAATCTGTGTGATGTTGTCAATGACATCTTTGTTTAATAAACCGGCAAGGTCCGTATGGAGGGCTGAGACATTCCAATTCTTATCTGTATCAATGAATCTGTTAACAGTCCAATCGGCGGACTCGTTTGTAATTGTTGTGAGCGCTAGTTCTGCTAAGGGCATCTGTCTTACCCAGTTGTCCTGCCAGAATTTCACCGAGTGGCCGTCTCCGATAGACCAACGGAGGCCCGGTTTAAATAAGTGTCTAATAGAGATTAGCTTGGACCACTGCCATGAGGTGTTCCCTTTTTTAGTGTAGTTCATGATGGTGGAATTCTTAAGATATTTAGCTGTAATAACTTTTACCTAGATGTTATCTGGTTCAGCAATAATTTTCCAAAGCAGCTTCATTTGTAGAGCTATGTTCATGGTTTCTGCCTTGTAGATACCAAGGCCACCTGATAGAGTATCTGAACAGATTTTATCCCAGCTGATCAAGGGAGTTGACTCCGTGCCTTTATTCCAGAAGAATTGTCTGTAAACTCTGTCAAGCTCATGCAGAATAGATGCAGGTAGCATAAATGCCTTCATTATAAAAATAGGTTGTGCGCTTAAATTGGACTTTATGAGAACTTTCCTACCCTCAGCAGATAGAGAAGTCGCTTTCCATTTAGTAAGCTGTTGCTTTACTTTTAGGACCACATCCGCAAACGTGTCACGGTTAACCCTTCCATTTATAATTGGGCAGCCGAGATACTTCTCAAGGCAATTTGTTTGTGGAATCCCTAAGGTCGTAGCAATCGTTTGAATGACTGAGTTAGGTGTGTTGGAAGATACTTGGAAGCTAGATTTGTGTAGATTGACCTTTTGGCCGGATATCAGGCAGAATCGTTGTATGGTGCGAGTTAGTTTGTTGCACGTTGACTGGGATGTTTTCCCGAAAAGCATAATGTCATCTGCGAAGGCGAGAAAGGGAATTTTGACTCCTCCCTGCTCCAAACAGAAGCCCAGTTCCTTTGATAGAGAAGCTTGTCTATGTAGCGTTCTGGCAAGTACCTCAGCCATAAGAATAAATAGGAAAGGTGAGAGTGGGTCACCCTGCCTCAAGCCCCTAGTGGGTCTAAATGGTGTCGATGGTTCGTCATTTATGAGAACTGAGTAGGACACAGTTCTAACACATTCTTGGATCCACATAACGAACTTGTTGTTAAAG
This sequence comes from Persicaria tinctoria, assembly GCA_037127255.1. NCBI lineage: Eukaryota > Viridiplantae > Streptophyta > Magnoliopsida > Caryophyllales > Polygonaceae > Persicaria > Persicaria tinctoria. The sequence goes on along the minus strand of JBANSL010000001.1, from coordinate 49,277,962 downwards.
CCGAACTTTTAAAGAATGGAAAAAAGGAAGGGCCATTCAACCCTATCGTAAGCCTTTTCCATATCCAGTTTGATGGCCATGTAGCCACCTCTTACTTTTGTTGTTCTAAATGAATGGAAAATTTCATGGGCGATTAGGATATTATCCTGTATGGATCTTCCCTTCGTAAACGCGCTTTGTAAAGGATGAATTAGTTTATCAAAAACTTTGGCTAATCTAGCAGACAGAATCTTGGAGATGATTTTGTAGATCGTAGAACAGAGACTGATCGGTCTGAAATGGTTAACACAGTTTGGGTTATCTCTTTTTTGAATGAAAGTTATAAATGTATGGTTAATTTGCCGCAGCATTCTTCCAGAGGCGAAGAAAGCCTTGACAGCTTTAATGATAGACGGTCCCACAATATCCCAGTAGACCTGGTAGAAACCAGCAGGCATACCATCGGGTCCCGGAGCCTTATCCGGTTTAATAGAAAACAGTGCGGCCTTAATTTCAGAGTTTGTAACTGGTGCCGTTAAAGCTCCATTCTCTGCTGTCGTTATTTCTGTATCTATAACATTTAGATCCTCTGTAAACGCGAGGTCATGGTTGTACGATGACTTGAAACGGTCGGAGAACTTTGAGACGAACTCGTCTCTTATCAATTTGTGGTCTGTCAGTTGTAGACCCGAATCTGTTGTGAGAATTTTGATAGCTTTTTTACCCCGCTTCGCCGTGGCGATACAGTGAAAATAGGCTGAGTTTGTATCATTGAGTTTGCTGTGCTTTACTTTAGCCCTTTGGCTCCAATAGTGTCTTTGAAAATCAAGCATTCTTTCTCTTTTGTTAAGCAGTCTCTTCTGGAGCTCAAAATCGTGGTCATTTGGGTTGTTAATTAAGATTTGTTGCAATCTGAGTAATTGCTCGTCAGTTTGATAAACCTGTTTGTGAATATTATTAAAAGTCCTCTTACGCCATTTTTTCGCCAGGCCTTTAAGCAGAGATGTTTTCTTGACCAATTTATAAATGTATGAACCCACCGGGTTCAGGCGCCAAGCCTGTTTTACAATATTTCTGAATTCAGGTTTGGTGGTCCAAGCTAATTCAAACCGGAAAGGTCGATTGTTGATATGCGTTTGTGAACGTAGATCAATGGATATCGGGGCATGATCCGAAGTTGTGAAAGGGTGAATCTTGACTCGTAAACCATCATAAGCAGCAATGATTTCGGATTGTGCCAGCAGACGGTCAAGTTTTGCGAAACTGTTATTTGGTGATCCCGTTTTCTTCTTCTGCCAAGTATAATTTCCCCCATGAGTGGGGACTTCATTAAGAAACAGATCGTTTTTTATTTGGGTCAAGCGTCGAAAGCGAGCCTGAGAAGGGATAATTCCCCCCAACTTATCATCCGGGATCGCGATTTCGTTGAGATCGCCCAAGATACAGAACGGTAGAACAAGTTGCGAAATGAATTGCATTACAAATTCCCAGAACGGGTTTTTTGACTGGTAGTCTGGTGGTGCATACACCAGGATGAAGGCCATTGTTTGGTTGATGATGTGATCATGATAATTTATATGGATTAATCTGTGGTGAACCGAGATAAGTGTAATTTCACCTTCAGACATCAACATGTCTTTCCAGAGGAGACAGATACCACCAGAGAAACCAAATGCAGGATCAAAAGCTATGTTGTTGAAACCGCACTTTCTCCAGACATTTTCTGGCGGGAGCTTGTTTGTTTTAGTTTCAAGCAGCACCAGGACATTAATGTAGTTGTTTCTACAGAAGAGTTCCGTATTAGTCCAAAAATTACGTCTTCGTAAACCACGACAATTCCAAGAGCATATATTCATATAAACCTAATTTTGATCCGTAATCGTATGAAAATCGAGTCTTTTCGATTAAAGATGGGTAACATTTGCAAAATATGACATCTATCATGCATGTACTGCATATAATGAGGGGGAGTCTCAAGATGTTGAGTGTAGATCCAAAGAGTTAACAAACAATCGGTGAAATAAGTGACAACAGAAGGCAGGTTAGCAAAACAAGTCACAGACCCAAGATATTGTGTAAATGAAACAATTTGTTTCATAGTGGCCCAGTAGGGCGTAATTGATATATGGCTATCATAGCACACGGCTTGTGAGACAATATGGATTGAGGGATCTATTCCAAAAAGAGAAGTATAGCAGTACCCAACCGAAAGCAAAGGACCGCCGATACGAACGACAAATAAATCAGCCGAAGTGTGTAATTTAATATCTTTGCGAGGGCTGCGAGCCCTTAACTGAAGCTTAAGGCCATGTTTTGGCGATGTGATTGTTAAGGCGAAGGAGATTGTGTCATTACCAATCCGAGTAAACAAGTCGTCACACTGCCTGCAACTAGCCACAGACAAAACCAACAACAAAGAGTCCTTGTAGAGTACATGATTACCAGAACAAGCAATAAACACACGGTAGAAGTTGAGGAAGCTAATGACAAACCTTAAAGACTGAGAACTTGGTAAAGAAGACAAATAATAGTAAATACAGTAGTCTATAACAATCTTTGTATAAGAGAGAGGGTTAGGAAGATAGGAAATAGGGTCCTGCTTTAGAATCACTGAAAAGGAACACGCCGGAAGCAAACAAAGCCCCAACATATGAGTAATCAAAATCAAGGGATAGATCACCCTTAAATGCTTTACACAAGCAAGAGTAAATCGATAACCACAATTATCGCAAACGTCAATGGTTAAATAGGCGACAAGCCCAAAGGAAACTAGTTGCAATTGATAGTAAATCTGACAAGTAGGATGAATAACCTGTCCCGTGGTCGAAATACTGGTGAAACGGAGTCGTTGTCGCTTCCAATCCACGAGCCGTCGGAAGAACCGGAACAACTCATGAAAGAAAGAGGGAGATTGAAACGAAAGAAGGAACAGCTGTTCAGCCATGAGAAGGTGGTCGTGAGACGGGGATTTGTCGGCGCCGGTAAGCACGCTAGGGTTAGGGAAGGGGAATGGCTCTGGGAGGAGGAAGAAGAAAGCGCGTGACGGCGCGTTGATTTTGGGGGTTTCATTTTTTGGTGATGGTAACTATATATCCACTTCTCAACTTGTTTATTAATTAGCTTGAAAAATGAAGGTATGTAACATAATAAGATATATGTAACAATTATAAAAAGTAAGCGAATTACTATAATTTTTCTCAATACTGGTGCTCAAATATAAACGAAAACTATTTTATACTACGGAGTATAGTTTTTGATTTATTAAGAAGTACTAGTATGATCCCCGCGCCATAGCGCGTTTTTATAAAACTAAAATATTATACATTATATATATAAATATTATAAAATATTAATAAATGTTAACATAAAAATCATAAAAAAAATTTATAACAAATGTATCTTATAATTATCTCATAAAATTGTTTTTTAAAAATCTTATGTAAAGTACAATACGTAAATATAGATATTTTAAATTACTCGATAATAATAATATCAATATCATTATAACATTGTTTAAATGTGATGTGTCATATCATAATCAATAGTTATATTCAATATTTTGAATTAAGCCCAATAGTTAGTAAACAAATTTGTGTTAAGCCCAATAGTTATATTAGATTGAATTCAATGTTTTGAATTAAGCCCAATGGTTAGTAAAATTAAAGAAAAAAGAGAATTCAAACAAAAAGAATAAAAAATGAGAATTAAAGAAAATAAAAAAAATGGCAACAAAATATGATTGGTTAAGACTCCTAAAATGCCTCTAATATTGACACATCATCCTAAACTCTTCTAAATTAAGAGTTTATATAGATATAGATACTAAAAAGTTAAATTACTTGCTCGATATATTTAAAGTGAGGACCCCAGGATATTTTTTTTTCCAAAATCAATGGAGAATTTTGCAAAAATTTCATTTTTATTAGACTGGTACAAAAACTTTGATTGAGTTTTTAGAACGAAATGAATTCAAAATTGGGTCGATTGGATACAGGGATCGAGCCTTATGGCTCTAATTAGAGGGGAAAAAGAAACGAGCTTATGTTCTTAATTGGAACGATTAACCGCCCTAATTAGATGTTAAAAATAGATGTTTCGGCTATATACACCGCAAATCCCCACGTCCTTAAGGACGTGATTGCACGTTCTTAGAGACGTGCAAGTCCGTCTTCTAATAGCGAAGAGGACGTGCCTCTTCGTCTTCTCGTCTTCGTCACAGAGAAATCGAGAGAGAGACCGGGAGATCGAGATCGAGATCGAGATCGAGAGAGAGAGAGAGAGAGAGAGAGACGCAGTAGAGAGATGGAGACAGAAAGAGAGAGAGAGAGCTCGAGGCGGCGGTGGCGGCCATGGAGGCGGATCTGCTGGCGGCGACGGAGGGTGGTGGTGGTGCGACGGTGATGGAGGTGGAGGGTGGTGGTGGGGGTGGAGCATGAGATGGAGACAGAAAGAGAGAGAGAGCTCGAGGCGGCGGTGGCGGCCATGGAGGCGGATCTGCTAGCGGCGACGGAGGGTGGTGGTGGTGCGACGGTGATGGAGGTGGAGGGTGGTGGTGGGGGTGGAGCATCGGGGGAGGCGGTGGCGGTGGAGCCGGTGGCTGAGGAGACGGTGCGGCTGGCGGCTTTGGCGGAGGAGGAGGGTGGTGGTGGTGGGGCGGCGTCTGGCGACGGCGATGGAGGCGGAGCAGTGGCGGAGGCGGAGGATGCATTATTACTGCCGCGGAAGCGTCGGACGATTGAGGTGTCTCCGGTCCCGACTCCACCGGTATGTTATTTGAATTACTTTTTGTTTGATTTATTTTTATAGTTTTAAAATATAATTTGATAGATTATAATATAGTTTTATAATAGAAGTTTATAGAATATGATTGATAATATATACTGTTTGATAGAATATAATTGATAATATTTTGTTTGATTTATTTATATATTATAATATTTTTTTATAGTATATAGTTTGATAGAAAAGAATATAGTTTTAATTTGATAAAATATAATAGATAGTATATATTCAAATACACAGAAAAAAATTACAATTGAAAGACAATAAAAAAACATTAAAATATATTACAATACTTCAAAAGTATTTAATTAACATTAAAATATATTTGAATATATTCAAATATATTCAAATATATTTGAATATATTCAAATATATTCAAATATATTCAAATATATTCAAATATATTAAAATACATAAAAATAAATTTATATTGAAAGAAAATAAAAAACATTAAAAACACTAAAATACTTAAAAATATTTAAATACATAAAAATATTAAAATACTTTAAAATATTAAAAAATATATTTAATTACCATTAAAATATATTAAAATATATTCAAATACATAAAAATAAATTAATATTGAAATACACGCTGCATGGCACCCATTCCCAAGTGTGGTGGCGTATTTAGAGTCGGTTTGGCTTCCATACAGCAGGAGCATTCGTACGATGCTACGTAGATAATGTCTTCCATCTCGGCACCCGTACGACAAACAGGTACAACCTTACTTCATATCTCCCATTACAATATGATATAGTATCGAATATTTAGTGGTATGCACTTCAATGTGTACAGAGTTGAGGGTCAACACAAGGTTCTGAAGGAGGCACTTCACTCATCGACTGGTGACTTCCACATCATGATCGATGCAATCCATAGATTCAATGATTGTCAACTGCATGAGCTGCAAACTGCTTTGGAGATCGACCGCTTCAAATGGCCAACAACGACGTATAAAGTCAACCTTTTCGATAAGGTAAAGACTTTAATCTCCAAAAAGTGCTTCGATTATCTGTACAAGATGTGGCAGGACGTCGTGAACCAAAAGGTTCCTCCGGTATGCACGGACCGACATTGGAGGGTTTGTTACGGGATACCTTGTGTCCATGAGATTCAGGCATACGTCAACTCCGGTACTCCGATACCCGCCGATGACATCCACCCGTTCTGGATGGATTTGTCATGGACTGACATCGACGACACCCCACTGCCGTATGAGCTGTCATCTTCATACACGGCTTCCAACGATGTATGCGAGGATGAGCTGCACCCACCCTCATCAGCAAGTGTCCGAAGGAAGGGGAGGCCTCAGGGGTCGAGGAATGCCTGCAGAACCAACCCGTTGTCATACGAGGAGGTAAGGGAAAGGTTTGAGAGAGAAGAAGCGCGTGCTGCTCGAAATGCTGCTCGGCCTCGTCCACAAGCGACCTCAGCTCGACGTGGAGGTGATGATGTGTTCGGAAGGTTCAACTGGGGTTGAAACAACGTTGATCCCTTCATGCTCGGTCATATTGAGACGGTGAGGGACACTGTTGGAGATGGTCATTGTGACTACTGTGCTTTGGCGGCTTTGACATCACCGATCGGCGAGACTGCTTTCCCGGAACTCAAAACGTTACTATGCAATCACTTGGAGGATCACGCCGATCTGTACGCCGGTTGTTATACGGGAGGGTACCCATTCCAGCAGTTCGTCGACTACCAGAGATGGGCGGGAGCTGTGCATGGTGATAAGAGACGGTGGATAGAGCTACCCATTATGGGTTTAGTATTTGCAACGGTATATCAGATTCCTCTCGTCGTCCTAGCTTGGCATCATCCGTTCACATGTCTCCCCATCACCTTGCCGACACCTGCTAACAATCCTCAATCAGCAACTCTTGGTGTAGCCTGCATCGGAAACCAAGACCATTTTGCCGCGGTACGACTTCAAACGTCTTTTTTTATTACCTATTCATGCTTTTCATATATATGTCAATACTCTAACTCTAATTTTCCGTTCTCATAGATCTGGTTGCGTCCTAACGCTCCTCTTCCGCCGCCTCCACTAGAATGGGTCGAACATTATCATCCGAGCGTCGAAGGATGGGATGCTCTGTTTCAAGCTCAGATTGAGAGATTTCGAGCCTTACGTGCCGAGTCCGGTCGCCCTTTACTATTTTCCTAGATTGTATTCCACAACTTTATTAAAATTATGGATGTAAACCTTTTTTTCCGTTCCTTGTAACGTTATTCGCATATTATCCGAATGAAAACCTTAACAGTTATTGTTTTCTATTTAATTTGACCCTAAATCCTTCAAATCCACTAGCTAAACACTTCAATTTTATCAATTAACATTACAAAACCGTCGGAAAACCTAAACCCTAAACCCTAAACCCTAAACTCTAACTAGGGTTTGCATGTCCTTAACAACGTGCAAGTATTGCACGAGCACGTCCTTAAGGACGTGCAAGTTTGGGACTGTGCACGTCCACTAGCAGACCCCTTGCACGTCCTTAACACGTGCAAGCACGTCCTTAAGGACGCGCAAGACAGTCCCAAACTTGCACGTCCTTAAGAACGTGCAAATCCTTAATCCGGATTTGCAGTGTATATAGTGACACCTAAAATAGATTAGTGACTGATGCAGGAAAGGTTGTTCCAGGAATGGATTACCATTTTCCATTCAATTAAAAAGAAAATGGAGATGAATGTGTAGAAGAAACAATATATTGATAAGAAACAGGATATCAGTACCGGTTCATATATATTGGCTGGTAGATAAGACACCATATAAACACTTTTCTTATATCTAAAAAAAGGTACCACATCATATTCTAGAACTAAGAAAAAATTATCATGAAAATCTAACCAGCATAGTAAAATCGAATCAAGTTATTAAACTTGGTACATGATGATAAAAATGGAAAAGTTGATATTATAATTATCAACCGATTTGAAATTGGTTAATACGTTAATACAGAAAGTGGTTACATGGAAAAAAAATATGGGACATAAAAAAAGGGCCCGAGAAGGGGGGGGGGGGGGCACAGTGGGGGTGGGGGGCACACGCATGAGACAAGGGGGCACATTTTAAATTAGGCCCATTTACATAAAAATTAGGCTTATTAGCAATTTACTTATTAAAATTAGGCCCATTTTACACCTTAAGGATTGTAACGGCCCAGAATTATGATTTCCGGGTTACGTTTCAAGGGATAAAACCCCTTGTTCGGATCTTGCAATCCAGGTACGGGTCGAGGTTTCAAAGTCATTTAAGATTAATAGAAAGAGGGATTTCAAACCCTAAACACCTCGAAGGGCCGTTGGGTACCCTTAACCTGTCCTAGGGACTAACTCACGAAATTCATTTCACACGGAAGCAAAATAAGGATACAAGTGCCACGGTAGAGCCGGGTCAAAACGGAGTCAAAAGTATAAATCCAGGACAATATAATTAGAGTCTGGTGAAGTCTATAACTCCAGCGCTCACTCTCCGCCGACAAAATGACCCGCGCAATAAGCAAACAGCCCGGTAGGATGAACATAAATAATTCCTAAAAAAATTGATTTGGAGCGGGATCAGATCGATGCCCACTTAACTCTGCATCCCAACCATAAGCACACATATACGCTATACCTAATAAAGATGCTCTAATGCAGTACGAAATTCAAACACACTAGCATGCTCCTAGTTCATAATAATGTGCAGAAATACTGTAAAGGGCCCAAGACAATGCCAAGTGGCATATCCCTCTCCTACCTCCACCCCTTCCGACAGGCGGAGACTGGCCAGCTCGTGAATGCATTCATTCATGATAGGGCGGCACGCATGCCTAACCCGCTCCACAATAAAGCCCGCAGGCACATCATAATATGAGGAAGTACTCGATTGACTCAGGGTACCCGATGAGGCTGGGCTACCCTATGACCCTAGCAAAGACTCTAGGACTATCACAGATAACGGCCGTTCTTTTTACAAACACATAGAGAAATCGAATGCTCAACGATCAATGCAACCTAGCATGGTACTACATGGCATGCTGATCATGAATGCAACACCTAGTATATCATGCACTTAAAGCAGGGAATAGCTCTATTCAATCTGAGTAAGCTCCGAAGAGACTTACCTGAAGATGCAGAACAGCAATATAACACAAGCAAGGGCCCAATTGCAAGTCCAAAGCAATCCAAAAGCAATACACACCTATCATCAAGTCATTTCCATAAGCTATCGTGCCGACACTCATACATACGAAACCCAAGTTCTCATCATACTCAAAACCAATCGATGATAAAACCATTTTTCAAAATCTTTCCGATACAATCAACATCAATCAAAATCATTTATTTCAATCCAACTTATTGGCAAAATCGTACCAACCATATTTCCGGACTCATTTCCCAAAGTTTTCCAAACTCTTAAGTCTCAAGATAAGTCAACTCACTTTTAAAACAATTTCTCAAATCATGTTATAGAAATAGTTTCGACATTTTATTTCAAAACCTTGACTTTAATGTTTCAGGTAATAACGATAAACATTTCCAAAATAAATCTCTCTTCACAACCTTATTTACAACACATATTCCAATAATATCACTTTCCCTAATAACTTTATAAAATATAAAATTCTCAAAAAATATATTTATTCCAGAATATATAATAATATAATCATAATGATAATAATACAAATCATTTATTATAACATAATAATTATATAACATGTATAATAAAACAACTACTCATAACTTAACACCCAACAAGCCCAATCAATATAAGCTGAAACCAACCCAATGGAAAGAAGAAAAAGAGGCCCGGAATCCAGAAGGCAAAGGCCCAGCCCACGCATGGAAAGAAGAGGAAACCCAACCCGGATTCCACCAATCTGGAGCCCCAAACCCGAAAAAAAATAGGCCCAAGCCCAAAGGGAGAAAGAATAAGAAGCCGCCTCCTTCCCGACGTTCTTCTTCCCCAAAACAGACGACGCTGCACAATCGACGGAAAAGACGGAAGAAAGGAAACGAAAACCAGACTCCGGCGGCGGTCCGTTCTCAACCCGACCGACACAGAAATCCGACCAAGACCCACACCGGCAATTACAAACACGGAAGGAGAGAAGGGAGGAGAGGAAGAAATTACCGAGATCGGCGCGATTCCGACAAGCTCCGGCTGCAATGGCGGATTTCCGACCACCAGGGCTCGAGGAGAGGTCGATTGAGGGCCTAGGAGAGTATGTATGGAGTTAAAGGTGGATTTTTAGGCGTTTAGGATTGAAAACGAAGAGAAATCGACAACCGACCTTGCGAATCGGAACGGGGCCGGATGCGGCTCGCGTCTCCACTCCGGCGATCGACGACTGGGCTCCGACGAGGCTCCTGGAGGCTCCACGGAGTCTGAGATGCCGCTGGCTCGGCAATGGCGATAGGAGACGGAAGGAAAGGAGGAGCAACGAGGTGTTCAGCCTTGTCGTCGGTGGAGTAACAGGGGAGGATTCGTGGCGGCTCCGGTGACCTCCTGGGTGGCCGACGTTGACAGCGGAGCAGCTGCTGGTGTGGCTCACTGGCGGATGCTGAACGGAGGTGGTGGCCCAGAGTTTTGGGTGACGATTTGGTGGGGCGGCGGTGCTTCCGGTGGTGTTTCGGTGGTGACAGAGCAGGGAAGAAAAAGGGGCCTTAGGATGGGTGTAGTGTAAGGATAAGATCAATGTTTAATTTGAGGGAGATTGGAGGTGTTGGGAGTCTGATTTTGAGTGCACAACCTTGTCTGAAATGGGGTTAGCAGTGGTGTGAGGGAAAGAAGAAAGGGGAGGTGGGGTTAGCCTCAAAGAGGAAGAAGAAAGTCAGTTGGCATGTGATTCTGCAGCTCCGAAATTGAAATAGGGAGGGGGAAAGAAAAGAAGTAAGAATGGTCCCCATTAGTCCAAATTAAAATTCTACCCGGAAACAATCTTGAAACCCGTCCTCTCGACCTTATCCCGACACGTTTAAAATACTTCTTAATTTTTCAAATCCGAATTTAATATAAGACTCCAAATTTTACTTTCAATTTTTCGGTACATAAAAGCATAGTATAACGTAATTTAAATTTCCAATTAAGTAATGTCGGAACTCGTTTTAAGGATTTCAATTTCGATTTAGGAAATTAAGGACGAGTTTTTCTTGAATATCCGAATTTTTATTTTATTTTATCTTATTATTATTTTCGACTTAAATCCATTTATATTATTTATCGAAATTTATTATTTAAAAAAATCCGGGCCTTTACAAGGATTTTACACCCTAAGGTAATTTTACCTTTGAACCTTTGCATATATATATATATATATATATATAGGTTGGATCCGGTGTAAACACCTCGTACGGTGTAAACTGTAAACAAACTGATTATTCATAGGTATCACTATAATTATTCGTTTAACGTAAATTAATTATTCGTATGTTTGAATAGTTTTTTCATATGAAAATTTTTCGTCTCTTGCAACATAATTATTCGTATGAGTTATGTATTAATAAACATGTTGTTTCAGACGAATAATTATACCCTTCAAAATCTCCATCAAATCTCAACAAGTGATCTTCCTAATTCAACGCTCCAGATTTGTTCACAAATTACACCGTAAGAGGTGTTTAGAAATTATCAATTGTCTGTATATACATACATACATACATACATACATACATATATATATATATATAAGGTGGTTAATGGGTACTCATCCCTTATTGTGTAACATGAGAACACATCTGGACCGTTGATTGAATGAAATGGATCCGGAAGGTTGAGATTAATAGGCAATTTTGGCTTTTTTTTAAATTAAAAAACAGTGGGACCCACGTCGTTTTTTTGCCCACTTGCTGAATGGAAGCGTGTGTAGTGCACTCTCTTCAAATTATTCGACAGTATATCTAGATTATTCGATCGTATCGTCTGATTATGCAATGGTATCGATAGATTATGCGATGGTATATGATTTTTTTTGTTAATCTTTCTAAATGGTTGATTAATCGGTCGTCTATGAATGATTATTCGGTGATATATAGATGATTATTCACCCGTATATGAGTGATTATCGCTTGATTATTCGATGATATCGGTCGGTTATTTGATGGTATCGGTGGATTATTCGATGATATCGCTTTATTATTCGATAGTATTACTTGATCATTGACATCTTTAAATTCACCCATAAACAAATCCCACCAAATTATCCTATATACATATAAATAAAGTTATACATACAAACGAATAAACCTAAATTACAAAAATTATTCAATGGTATCGTTTGATTATTCGATGGTATCACTCGATTATTCAATTATATCGCTTCATTATTCAATGGTTAAAGTCATTGTAACAAATAACTAAAAATTATTCAAGGACACAATTTCGATCAAATCAGGGCAAACAAATCTCCAATGAACTTCTCAAGAATCAAAACCAAATCATTCAACTGAAATCCCAAAACCCTAATTCGTTAGAACACCAAGCACCCAATTCTAAATCGATAGAACATCAGAGAAAAAAAAGAAGAATCGGAGCAGAACCCGGCCGCCGAAGGCAGAAAAGGGGCGGCCATCCAACTCACTCAGGGACACTTGTTCAGAGGCCTCGGAAGGGACAGGGAGGCCGGATGTGTGTAGCCGGAGAGATGATGGATGTGTCGGGTGAGGCACGGAGGCCATAAGGAGTCCGATGCGGCCGGATCTGGGCGAGTGGTGGCCAGGGTGGTCGGATTTGGGGCTGTTGGTGGCGGCTGGGTGTGGTGGGGCTCGGATCTGGGCTAAGGGTGGCCGGATCTGGGCTTGTGGTTGCCGGAGGAAGGCCGAATCTTTGACTGGAGAGGCGCGACGGGGAGCGAGGAAGGAGAGCGAGATCTGGAGAGCGAGGGCTGAGGAAGGCCGGATCTGGAGTCCGATGGCTGCTGTAGCCTCGACCGCCTCTGCAACCGCCATAGCCGTCGCCACCGCCACCTTCGCCATCGCCGGAGTCGCGCCTTCTTCACCCGCCATCGCCGTCGAACTTCTCGATACTTCGACAACGCCATCGCCATCGCCGTCGGAATTCGTCAGAACACCAAACCCTAGTTTCGGTGGTTTTCGCCCTCGCCTAATCGCCCGCCTGCGCTCTCTCTTTCTTCTATGGTTGAAAGTTGCGATTGTGTGGTAGGGTTGGGAATGTGTGGGTTTACACGCGCCTATATAGGGATGTTTTTGTGTTTTGTTTTTTTTTTTCTTTTTAAATTAATTAATATTATTGAATAATCCCAGCCATCCAATTTCCCTAAATCAATGGATGAGATTTGTTCTCATGATACATTTTAAGGGCTATTCTCATATTATCTATCCTCTCTCTCTCTCTCTCTCTCTCTATATATATATATATATATATATATATATATATATATATATATATAAACTAGACTTGGGTCATATTTGCACAACTTACAGTTATATTTACACAACGTACTTTTATATTTGCACGATAAAATATATAAAAAAAAAACTAGAATTGGGTCATATTTGCACAACATACAGTTATATTTGCACATGCACAACATACTCTTATTTTTGCATGACAAAATGTATAAAAAAAACTAGACTTGGATCATATTTGCTCAACATACATTTATTTTTGCACATGCACAACATATGATTATTTTTGCACGATAAAATATAGAAAAAGAAAAAGAAAAAGAAAAGAAGAAAAAAGAGTGAGGCTTTAGGCAAGATGATAAAATTGCTATTGGCAAGATGGACACTCCACCAATTTGTCCAAAAATATAGACAATTCACTTATTAGGACAACTTTTTTTAGACACTTCACAAACTCCCTCTCTTAAATACGGAATGAAATCATTTGTCTCCAAAATTGTCCCCCCTGCTGTCCCTCTCCCTCACAATTTCTAATTAAAAAAAAACTAAAATAAGATAAATAAATAAAAATAGATTAAAAAGGAAAAAGAAAATGAGTTTTTGTGAGAGAGACGGGGGGAGTTTTTGTGAGAGGGACAAGAGAGGGGACATAACCGGGGATGGATCCCTTAAATACTACTCGCAAGCCATTTACGACTAAAATGGTTACTTCAGCCTTCAGGCCCTTTGCTAATTTATTTTCGGATTTGGACATATTTTTCTCTTTTTTTTAAAAAAAAATTTAAAATATTTTTTTTACCAAACCTCTTCACAGATCACCGACAATCAACTTATCAAACATTTATGATATTTTAACAATTTTTTACTCTAAAATGACATATTTTTGACGAAATGAATGTTATCTAATCTGGAGACACTCTTTTTCTAATCTAAATTATAAGAATATTAGTTAGAAAACCGGTCATTATAAATATTTTAGTGGCTTTAAAAATATTTTTACGTTTGATTAATTTAAGGTAACAGTTCATGGATCTTAAGTCTTAACCTTAAAGCATGAGTACAAAGTTGTTTTATTTAATACTCCTTCCGTTTCAAAATAAATATCGTTTGACTTTTGTATACGCTTTTTAATAAAATAAAAACTCTATAAAATAATATTTGTAATCAATTTTTTTTTAAAATTAATAGATACTTATTACTAATAAGTATGAGTTTATATAAAAAAAATTAATTAAAAAAATAATACTTATAGAGATTTTACTTCTTTAAAAACGTAACGTGCACATAAGTTCAATGTCATTTAATTTGAAACAAATGGAGTAGATCCAAATCTAAATCGCAGTGGGTGGAGAAAAAGAAAAACAGGATCCTTTAAGTAGATCTCGGAAAATATCGATCATAAATGTTTGATAAGTTGATTGTCGGTGATCTGTGAAGAGGTTTGGTAAAAAAAATATTTAAATTTTATTTTTTTTTAAAAAAGAGAAAAATATGTCCAAATCCGAAAATAAAGTAGCAAAGGGCCTGAAGGCTGAAGTAACCATTTTAGTGGTAAATGGCTTGCGAGTAGTATTTAAGGGATCCAAATCCTCTGTCCCCGGTTATGTCTCCTTCTCTGTCCCTCTCACAAAAACTCCCCTTGTCCCTCTCACAAAAACTCATTTTCTTTTTCTTTTTTAATCTATTTTTATTTATTTATCTTATTTTAGTTTTTTAAAAGTGAGGGAGAGGGACAGGAGGGGGGGGACAATTTTGGAGACAGATGATTTCATTCCGTATTTAAGAGGGGGAGTTTGTGAAGTGTCTAAAAAAAGTTGTCCTAATTGGTGAATTGTCTATATTTTTGGACAAATTGGTGGAGTGTCCATCTTGCCAATAGCAATTTTATCATCTTGCCTAAAGCCTCACTCTTTTTTCTTCTTTTCTTTTTCTTTTTCTATACTTTATCGTGCAAAAATAATCATATGTTGTGCATGTGCAAAAATAACCGTATGTTGAATAAATATGATCCAAGTCTAGTTTTTTTAATACATTTTGTCGTGCAAAAATAAGAGTATGTTGTGCATGTGCAAATATAACCGTATGTTGTGCAAATATGACCCAATTCTAGTTTTTTTTTTATATATTTTGTCGTGCAAATATAAGAGTATGTTGTGTAAATATAACTGTAAGTTGTGCAAATATGACCCAAGTCTAGTTTATATATATATATATAGGGTGTGGTTCTAGTGTTCACAACCCTTAGAGTGTACCTTGTACACAAATCTGGATCGTTGATTGATAGAACATGGAAGGTCAAGATGAAAAAGGTTTTTTTAATTATTTTTGTTTACTTTTTCATGGGGCCCACGTGCAAAACTGATTCATCCCACTTTTGAAGTGCGTGAGAACACATCCTCTTTCCGTCCTTTTTTTTTGGTTGGCTCTTTTTTTTAAAAAACAAATATTAATAAAATATTTGGGAAAACTAATTGTTTAGGGGTGGTTTGTTGGTGGGACCATCCGATTTAGTTTGTTTTAAATATTTAACAATTTCACCGAATAATGTTGTTTTCATTTGTTTCATTTGTTTTTAAAATTCATCAATTTAACCGAATAATATTTCACATTCTACCAAATAATATTATTTTCATTTGTTCTTAAAATTTATCAATTTAACCGAATAATATTTCATATTCTACCGAATAATGTTATTTATCTTTTTCCATCCCCAGTTTAGATGAAAATTCATCAATTCCACTGAATAATTTGTCAAAGACTACCGAATAATGTTTTGTTTTTATTTTTAATAATATTTCAGATTTCACTGAATAATGTTTTAAAATTCACCGAATAATGTTTCATATTCAGAAACCACAAATTCATAAAAAAAATACTTCAGATTTATATGAATAATTATTCAATAACACCGAATAATATTCCATGTCCCACCGAATAATCCTATATTTTAGTATATTCCACCGAATAATGCAGTCACCACTCGCACTGGAAAAATGAATGGAGCACCGCCGATGCCATCGAACCCATAACCACCGTTGGAGTCGTCGGAGCGACATCGACCCTTCGTTGCCTCGCTGAGTGCAAAATCTAACCGTGAGGAGACTCCGGAGATCTGGTGAAGATTATGAATCTGCCTGACTTGCCCTCGATTCGCCAGAAACAACCACTCTTCGCTGCCGGATGAATCCATCATCCGGATCGAGTGACGGCCTCGCCTTGCCCTTGATTCGCCGTGAACGATGACCACTCTCCGCCGATATCAAACTACAGAGGTAGGTTCTGGAAATGAAGAAGAAGATGAATGAAGAAGAAGATGAACTGTGGCCTGTCAATGGAAGAAGACGAACTGCCCGTGGATCGAGCATCGTATTAGGATTCAGAATCCGATTCGCATCCGATCGCCTCCGCTTGGTGCGCCACATCTGAGATTTCCTCTCTTCTTCCATGAGTCACGAGCTCGCCGGAGATTGAAATCCTCTCCCTCCGCTCCGATTCACCTCCGGATACGGTGCGCCAGATGCCTGCATTCAAAACATTCAACAATTGATCAATTTGTGAACCGAATCCATAACCCTAAACTTGTCGAAAGTCGAACCGAATCCATAACCCACCACCATTGAAAGTCGAAACGAATGAAGAAGAAGCCCGATTACCTGCTCGAGATGTGTAGAATGAATGGAGGCGAGATGCAAAGGGATTGCAGAGGTATGGGATGGATCGGTGTGAGAGGCAAGGCAAGCCGGCAAGGGTTTTATGCTGTTTTACACGCGCTTCACGTACCTCAATTAAGAATTTGGGCTTCCTTTTTTAATTTCCTTTTAAAAACTAATCCAATTACGTGGCAAAATCCTAGCCATATATTTCATATAGATCAACGACTCAGATTTGTGTACAAGGTACACCGTAAGAGTTGTGAACAAAAGATCCATACTTTATATATATATATATAGGATAGATCATATGAGAACAACCCTTAAAATGTATCATGAGAACAAATCTCATCCATTGATTTAGGGAAATTGGATGGCTGAGATTATTCAATAATATTAATTAATTTAAAAAGAAAAAAAAAAAAACACAAAAACATCCCTATATAGGCGCGTGTAAACCCACACATTCCCAACCCTACTACACAATCGCAACTTTCAACCATAGAAGAAAGAGAGAGCGCAGGAGGGCGATTAGGCGAGGGCGAAAACCACCGAAACTAGGGTTTGGTGTTCTGACGAATTCCGACGGCGATGGCGATGGCGTTGTCGAAGTATCGAGAAGTCCGACGGCGATGGCGGGTGAAGAAGGCGACGACTCCGGCGATGGCGAAGGTGGCGGTGGCGACGACTATGGCGGTTGCAGAGGCGGTCGAGGCTACAACAGCCATCGGACTCCAGATCCGGCCTTCCTCAGCCCTCGCTCTCCAGATCTCGCTCTCCTTCCTCGCTCCCCGTTGCGCCTCTCCAGTCAAAGATTCGGCCTTCCTCCGGCAACCACAAGCCCAGATCCGGCCACCCTTAGCCCAGATCCGAGCCCCACCACACCCAGCCGCCACCAAAAGCCCCAAATCCGACCACCCTGGCCACCACTAGCCCAGATCCGGCCGCATCGGACTCCTTATGGCCTCCGTGTCTCACCCGACACATCCATCATCTCTCCGGCTACACACATCCGGCTTCCTTGTCCCTTCCGAGGCCTCTGATCAAGTCTCCCTGAGTGAGTTGGATGGCCGCCCCTTTTCTGCCTTCGGCGGCCGGGTTCTGCTCCGATTTTTTTTTTTTCTCTGATGTTCTATCGATTTAGAATTGGGTGCTTGGTGTTCTGACGAATTAGGGTTTTGGGATTTCAGTTGAATGATTTGGTTTTGACTCTTGAGAAGTTCATTGGAGATTTCAAATATTATTTTATAGAGTTTTTATTTTATTAAAAAGCGTATACAAAAGTCAAACGATATTTATTTTGAAACGGAACGAGTATTAAATAAAACAACTTTGTACTCATGCTTTAAGGTTAAGACTTAAGATCCATGAACTGTTACCTTAAATTAATCAAACGTAAAAATATTTTTAAAGCCACTAAAATATTTATAATGACCGGTTTTCTAACTAATATTCTTATAATTTAGATTAGAAAAAGAGTGTCTCCAGATTAGATAACATTCATTCCGTTAAAAATATGTCATTTTAGAGTAAAAAATTGTTAAAATAGATACTCAATCCGTCTCAAAATTTAAGTCATTTTAGCCTTATGCACAAAGTTTAATCCGTAATTGCGTTTTACTATTTACACGGTGAATTTTTCGCCTTTTACACTTCCGCACACTCGTAATCCGTAATTGTGTTTTTTTTTTAAAAAAAATACATCGTGTATCCACAATCCGTGATTGCGCTTTTATTTTAATTTTATTTTTTAAAATTTTGCGTTTTATAGGTTGCTTTTGTCTTCGCTGACCATGGAATGCAGTAGATCTGCATCTTGTAATCTGCAGCTTCTTAGTAGATCTGCTTTCAATTGATAACTAGAGGAAGGCAGTAGATTTGGGATGGGGGATTCAATCGATTTCATTTATACTCAAATTTTTGGATCTGCTTTCAATTGATGACTATTTGGACACGATTTTTTTGGATCTAGGTTCAAACGCAAAATCCCTTCTTCTTCGTCGGCCATGGATTCCATCTCCGACTGGGGAAAACCTCGTTTTTCCAAGTCGACCCGGAGATCCACAACCTCGTCGAGAAGGAGAAGCGCTGCCAATCCTGCGGGAACGAGCTCATCGCCTCCAAGGACTTCATCTCCATCGCCGTCATCGAGCCCTCTCGGTGGGAGAACTTGGAAGGGCGGAGGGAGAACCCAGTGATGGTGAGTTAGGCGGTGGTGGCGCTGGAGAGGAGGATTGGCCATATTGTACGGTGAATTTGGGATGAGGAAGAAGGACGCTCGTAGTACAACGCGCATCCTGTCGATGGGCCCCACCGTGGTCGCGCACTCGCACTCCGCGATTGGATTCCTGATATGGGGTTAGCCGTGAGATGGCCCGATCTTAGACAATCAATCAAGAAACTCAAGAACGGAAGTAAGAAAGACTCAAGACTCAACAAGAACAAAAGAACGCAGCAAGCAACAATCAAGATTCGACCAAGAACTTCAAGATCGACCAAGAAAGTGAACAAGACTCGACAAGATTTCAAGAACAAGGTTGTTCTCGAGATCGACTAAGACAAAGCGACAAAGACTCGACAGAATTGAATAAAGACTCGAAATTGATGCAAAGACACGACCGATAAGGACTGAGTCGATCTATATAGAACAAGATAAAGACCCTAGGCCTCCTAAGAGGGTAGGAACCAATACCAATGACTATATAACCCGCCTCTACAACCCTACACAACCAAGCGGACAACTTGGAGGCACAAAGAGGGGGCTTGTGGATACTAGGATCACCAAGACTTGTGAAGCTGATGAACACAAAGCAAACCAAGCTAGATCAATACCAATAGTTGCAATCGATGAACCATGCATCTAATCGATTGACTTCCTCTCAATTGTGTTTCACACAAACTGAAATTTCATTCATAATGGAAGACGTCTTATGTTTTACAAGGAGATCAGCCTCTATTTATAACCCTAAGGGCTGATTTTAGATAGAAATAATAATTAAAGAGAAATTAAAATAAATCCCTAAATTACCTAAAATAACTTAAATAAAGAAGGTTACTAAAAATAACAAAAGAAAGTTTTTTATTCCCGTCAAAACAGTGACAGCTTGCAAATATGTTGATTTTCGGCCAAGCTTTAGGTCGAATCCAACAACAAAGTTGTAGATCTCTTCGTCCTCGTTCCGATAAGGTATGGCACGCCTCAATCCGATTAATATTGAATTTGTACAACTCATTTTACTGAAACGTCGAAAAACTATCAAATATTCTGAATGAGTCTAAAACATCATTTGCACCTTTGGATCTTCTCCCAAGGTGGAGCCTTCTTCTTCCTCTTGAGAAGGACATCATCCGAAGGTGGGTTGGATGGTCCCGCATCAATCTCCCTTTCTTGAAAAGGATTCGTCCTCGAATCCAAGGTCGCAAATGATTCCGCAAAGGCATCCACACGAGCTCCTGGATCGAAAACCTCATGTCCATGGAAACTCATCTCAACACCGATTTTTGTAGGGATTGACCACTCCTTGATGGTTATTGTCTCAGCTTCATCTACAAAATCAATAAAAGAAACTTGATTAGTGCACAATTTATGTTTCATATCAATGTCATGATTTGCTAACTTAATATGCACTTGAGCTTGGTCATTAATCCCTAAGTTTCCATCCAATGCTAGCAAGTTTTCATCCTTTGTCAAGGTTGGATTTTCAATTAATTCAAGGCTAGCAATATGAGAATAATTTTCTTCATCAATGATCATATTACTAACTTTGCCTTTTTTAAGCATGTAGTATGACACAACTTTTCTCTTTGATTATCATCACAAGGCATAGGTTGAACACTTAGAACTTTACTAACAATCAAAGAATCATCATGCTCAGATTCAATGCTAACATTATCTTCATAGGCAAGTAAATTAAGAACTTGATCATGTTCAACATTCTCTTTAATGTCATCAACAAACTGAATATCTACGCTAGAAGAAACATTATATTGGTTAACATTATTAGAAGGAATATGATGAGTTTCTTCCCTTTCATGCGGTGACACTTCATCTCTATGTGGGACTCCTTGTCCGAGCACTGTGTTAGAGCCAAAACTAACACTTTGTACCGCTAAACCATACCGACGTTCTTGTACCTTCAATCTTTCATCTATCTTAGCAATGTTCTCCATGAAGGTATTGTACCAGTCATGCCCTGGCTATTAGACATTGCAAATAAAGACAAACAAAGAACTATGTGAAATGTTAGAAAAATATAAACAACCTCACAAGTGTTTCGCTCACACTCCCTCTCTAATTGGTATGTCACGCTTGTTGGGGCAATCCGCTTTGGGCAAATCAACACTCAAGCAAAAACCTAACAATCAAAGTATATGTATGAGAGAATAAATGAAACAAAAATCAAACTGCACTCGACAAAGAGTCAAGAACAGTCGACAAAGATACTAGAGCACTCGACAATTGGGTAAGTACTCGACAAAATAGCAAAATAAAAGAAAATAAAGGAAAGTATGGAAATTTACTTCTTTTGATTGAAAACCTTAAGTTAGGAAGTTGTAGTTTCAAGGGTAGGGTTTCAAGATTGTGTTTAGGAGGTAATGAGATTGGTCTAGGGCTGTTGGAATTCACCAAGATGATCCCTTGAAGCTTTCTTGCACTAAATCAACTCAAACAACTTTTTTTTTTGACTTACTTTTCCCCCTAGATGAATTTTATCCTCCCTAGGTCCAAGCCTTTGAATTTCTTTTTCTTTCTTGGGAATTTTCGAACTGATTTTTTTTTGTATCTAATGCAAGAACTTACAGCAAGAATAAAGGGAAAAACGAAAATAAAAAAAATGGTGAAAGAAATAAAATTCAGCCCTAAAGAAATAGATATAGATAAGGGTTTGGTTATCTTTGGTAAGTGGATCTATCTAATACCTTTTGGTGATATATGATAGATAATATGGAATTAATCTACCACAAAAATCAGATTTTTAAATAGGCAAAGAAAATGGATAAACAAATATTCCAAAGATAGAAAAAGATAGAACAAACTAGGGTGTGTCTTGTGTGGTGTAGTAGAATCGGCCAAAGGAGGACTATGGGGACAAATTTCTGCCGTCGGCTATAGGGCACGTGTTCACAAGGGTTGTGTTTAGGCTATGCAACCACAAACAATCACAAACTAAAGATTAGTGAAATAATCAAAATAAAGAACAAGAAGTAAAAGATCAAACAAAGAAAAGACTCTATTTTTGTGTTTTTTTGTTTAGGAAAAGAAAAAGACTCAATCTTGATGTCAGAAACAAAAGATCTGATACCAATTTGATACGAGGTTAGCCGTGAGATGACCCGATCTTCGACAATCAATCAAGAAACTCAAGAACGGAAGTAAGAAAGACTCAAGACTCAACAAGAACAAAAGAACGCAACAAGCAACAATCAAGATTCGACCAAGAACTTCAAGATCGACCAAGAAAGTGAACAAGACTCGACAAGATTTCAAGAACAAGGTTGTTCTCGAGATCGACTAAGATAAAGCAACAAAGACTCGACAGAATTGAATAAAGACTCGAAATTGATGCAAAGACACGACCGATAAGGACTGAGTCGATCTATATAGAACAAGATAAAGACCCTAGGCCTCCTAAGAGGGTAGGAACCAATACCAATGACTATATAACCTGCCTCTACAACCCTACACAACCAAGCGGACAACTTGGAGGCACAAGGATGGGGCTTGTGGATACTATGATCACCAAGTCTTGCGAAGTTGATGAACACAAAGCAAACCAAGCTAGATCAATACCAATAGTTGCAATCGTTGAGCCATGCTTCTAATCGATTGACTTCCTCTCAATTGTGTTTCACACAAACTGAAATTTCATTCATAATGGAAGACGTCTTATGTTTTACAAGGAGATCAGCCTCTATTTATGTTATAGGGAGAAATCGAGTATGAAATATAACGAAATAGATCAAACCAGACTCATGCCTCAGCAAATAAATACAAGACTCCTCCAATGCAGTAAGAGAAAGTCAGGATCGAATCCACGAGGAAGCACGTTAGTAGATCTCAGGTAGCTGTAAATTCTCACAGAAGCAGCAGAAAGACAGAAACAGAAACAAGGAAAGAAACAAATAAACCCGGCAAGGCCAACTAAAACGAAAGCAAAGAAGAAAGTAAAGCAAGGAAGTAAAGTACAAAGCAAAATAGAAGCAAAGCAGAAACTAAAGCAAGGACACAGAAGCTACTCGATCTCGAGTAGCTGTCCTCTAGGTCGACAAAGGTAGTCGACAACAGAAACTCAGAAACTGAAAACAAACAACTCGACAAAGGCAAACCAACTCGATCTCGACCACAGTTCCTCGAGATCGACAAAGAAAGTAAAGACAGAAACTTTTAAAATCGACAAAAGCAGCAAACTTAACTCGACCTAGACAAGTCTCTACTCGACTTCGACAAGAACAGTACTCGAGGTCGACAAAGCTTCGTCTAGATCGACAAGAAACAGAAAACCCAAAATTGCAGATTTTCGACAGAATTCAGAAATTTAACAGAAATAAACTCAATATATTAAAAGACCTCCAAGGCCAGGGTTTCAACACCACAACGATAACCATGCAAAGTAACACATAAAGGCATAAAAGATCATGCTTTCCATCAAATAACTTTCGTCATTAACAAATAGGCAAATAGAGGCTTTCGCATAAACCCTAATTGTTACTAACCCTTTTCACATAATTAACCCAAGTTGTATTAAGATCACTTTCGCTTCAATAATACAAACAAGGATCACCTTCAACTCTCGCAAAAGAATCATGCTCATAGGGATAGAAGATGAATCACACAAAAAGATCTGACCTTTACCGCATCACCTCACATGGCCACCGTCGGGCTCACCCCAGCCCCAGAAGTGGGTGGACTACTCACGCCTCATTGCAATAAAAGACATAGAATGATAAAAAGAAACTTGCATAAACTATATTCAAAGCGTTTTACAATCCTGGCAATCAACTTTCGCTGTAAGCCAAAACCTTAAAAACCTTAGAACTCCTAAACTGTATCTCTGAATGGAACTAACTACTTCTCTCTGAAATTGGATGAATAAAACTGAGCCCCTAGGGCCTTATTTATAGTGATCAAACCTTGCTAATCAAGGAAATAATCATCTATCTCTATCTAAATCTATATCTAAAATTATATCTAAAAGCCTTAAAGATAAATAAATTGTTTTAAGGAATTAAATCTAAAAGGAAAAGATAAAACTAAATAGGGTAAGTCTTCATGTCTTGATAGATCTCCTTCCATAGATAGACTTTGATCAACTTTGGATAGATCTTCGGCCATTCTCGGATTCCTTCATGCCCAAGTAAAGCTAAACCGAGTAGGACTTGTCACGACGAAGCGTTTCTGGAAACTGGGTCTACTCGACCTCGACCACGGCCTTGTCGATCTCGAGTAGCCCTCGTCTATCTCTAGTAGCCCTCGTCTGTCTCGAGTAGCCGGTGCTCGACAAGGCTCGGACATGGCTCGGAGGTCTAGTCGATCTCGAGTAGCCCTACTCTGTCTCGAGTAGAGGTGGTCTGCGTCTTCGTCTTCGGCTTCTCGGCTCGGCACCGCTCGTCGACTCCGGACATGGCTCGTCGATCTCGACCACGTCTACTCGAGATCGAGTAGGGTTCCGGGAGTCGGGTTGTCTCTGACTCAGTGTCCTCGACCAGCCCTACTCGACCAGGTGTGTTCGAACAACCCTAGTCGAGATCGAGTAGAGGCTTGTCGATCTCGAGTAGAGTTCTCTCAGCTTTCTGTTCTGTTCTTGAAACGCACTTTCCCGAGTCCTCGTTTGTCAGATTGACGCATATGACCATGCGTTGGAAAGCTCTTTCCGAGGGCTACAACTCTCATGAAGACATCAAAGCTTGATTCAGAATGAAGAATGGTGAAAAATGGCGTTTTCTCCAGCTGCAACATCCTTAGCTTCTCCATGAGTTTCCTTTAAGCTTCAAAGTGCGTCCGATTTCTGCGAAATATAACCAAAACTTGTTTAGACCTCCATATATTGCAAATAAGTGTAAACTACACAGATTCTGTATTATTCTAACCCAAATGCATGCAATGTATGCAGAAATCGATATAAAAGTAAGTGTAAAACATGGCGAATTGGACTCACAACAAACACCCCATACTTAAGCTTGCTTGTCCTCAAGCAATACTTTTAATTGTCATTCAGGGGAAGAATTTAAACTCTCAACATCTTAGATTCATTCTCATATGTCTCTACAATCAATTACCATCCTCGAAAAGGTACTAGTGTCACATATTCATGCATGTGCAAATATATCAAAGCAACATCTACTCATAAAAGGAGGGTTATGCAAAAACATAATTCATACGACAAAGCATTGATAATCAAGAAAACTTTAATTTAAGCTCATGAAGGAGTAGATTGGTAAAAGGCTAAAAGGTGGGCAATTTTTGGCAATATGGTGCTTTTGATCCGGGGAAATGGAGTACTTTCCAAATTGAATTTCCACATTCTTTCTTCCATTTGATTCATCACCTTTCATAATGCTTTTCTCAATAATAATGCTTTTACCTCTCTAACCTTAGCACTTCCTTCTCGCGAGTCGCAAACATGGGTGTCATGAATGGCCCCGGATACTTAGTTCTTTGGACTCCTCACAATGTGTCCCATCTCTCCAAACTATTATCTCAGAGAGCAGGGTCAATCTACCTTTATCTCCTGAGGTGATTGGATTTTCTTTCACTCATTAAATTTTCCATATATTTCAAACAATTTCCTTCCAAACTCCAATAATGATAATAACACAACAACCATATAACTTCTCCATAATGTAACATCATTCTCAACATAATCCCCGGATAAGGTAAAGAATGGCAATATTTAGATCATGTGGAGCAATAATTGAAATAAGGCATATTATGGCTTTTGTGATGCATAAGCATAGGTATGGCTAGGATTTTAAACAATGAGCATTATATGGAAATATAAAGTCCTCCATCCTCTTATCATGCAACATGTCAAAAGCAACTTCAAATTTTACCTCCTTTGATGGTTTTCATCAAAATAATGCACTTCATTGTGACTTCCCTTTACTAGGCAATTTCATGCTATATCTCTAATGAATCCAATTTTGCATCGTCGAGTTCAATAAAACTTCCATGACATTATTCAAAATTTCAATGGGGGTCATTTTTCTCAAAATTTGGAAAACATGCATATAAGCACATAAATCAATAATGCATTCCAAAATAGCCATGTAGCAATTCTAAGAAATAATGCACAAGTAATGTCAAATATGGCAAATATGCATAAAGTAAGCCCTTCCCCACCCCATACTTAAACATTGCAGTGTCCTCACTGTATAAAAAAAACAAGGTAAGGGTAAAGAAAGAAACTCACAAGACAGGTGTGCAGATCCTCAAAATTTCGAATGGAGCACCTCCTAGTCCGAGTATTAATGTAGCTTGGTTCTATCCATGGACCTGAAAAGTAGCAGACATATACCCATAACAGAAACAACAAAAACCAAAGAAATGTTCAAGTCCAAAAACAAAAACAATGTCTCAAATGTCCTAAAAAGTCTATGTACATGCTCTAGATGTTATAGTCGCTAGGCCGACTTTCCATTAATGCTCAAGGTGGCATCTGTAGGGCCCATGTAGCTTGGGCCTCAAATAAGACTCCATTCTTGTCCATCAGCTGTAATCCTCCAGAATGGATCTTGTTCACCACGAACGGTCCCATCCGCTTCTTGTTGAATTTATTGGGAAACCAATGATCCTTTGATTTAGAGACATAGAGCTTGTCTCCAACTTCATACTCCTTAGGCTCATCATTGGATATCCTGCACAATCGCACATACCAAGGCAAACCTCTCCCATGTATAGATAAATCTTTAATGGAAATAGGAGAAGAAAGATCCATACCTTGACTCACCTTTGCAGAAACGGAATCGGGGACAACGGTGTTTGGTCGATCTCGACTAGGGTTAGTCGATCTCGACAAGTCTGCTGGTCCTGATGGTGGTCTGCTCGAAGATTCAGAAGTCGACGAAGACAGGGTCTCGTCGATCTCGACGAGCCTGGTCGACCTTGAGTAGGGCTTTGGTCCTGGTGTCTGCAGCGTCGAGGAAGGTGCCGTCGAGGAAGACGTGGTCTTGTCGATCTCGACAAGGCTACTCGATATCGAGTAGCCTTCTTCTCCTGGTGGCTTGCTCATCGAGGAAGGCGGGTCTGGTGGCTCCGAGTTGTGGTCGACCTCGACGAGCCTACTCGAGATCGACAAGGGCTCTCCTGGCTCTGGTGGTGCGCTCGAGGAAGCAGGGACTGGTGGCTCCGAGTTGTGGTCGACCTCGACGAGCCTACTCGAGATCGACAAGGGCTCTCCTGGCTCTGGTGGTGCGCTCGAGGAAGCAGGGACTGGTGGCTCCGAGTTGTGGTCGACCTCGACGAGCCTACTCGAGATCGAGTAGGGTGGCTCCTCCGGTTTGCTGCTCGACGAAGCCGGCTCTGGTGGAGTCTCCGTGGTCTGGTCGAGGTCGACTAGGGTTCTACTCGATGTCGAGGAGCCCTGGTCGATCTTGACCCCATACTTAGCTCCTGTCAAGGCATCCAAAAAATAATGAATCCACAACGACTTATCTAGATCTGTCTCGATTGGATTTTCTGTGTTCTCCTTGAGGATTGCCATGATCTCCTCCACCTGAGCCTCCATGTCCCTCTTTTCTATCTCCTCCGGGGTCATATTTCTGATTTTGGGTTCCCCGCAGGTGATGTAGCCAGCTGAGATAGATTTGACCTCTTCCATTGGACCAGTATGCCTTTCAGTTTTGTTAAAGGAATACTCAATGACTTCATCGCTGATGTTGAAGGTGAGCACTCCTTTCCTTACGCTTATGTTGGCATCCACCGTCGCCAAGAATGGTCTTCCTAAGATAATTGGACAAGCAGGATCTTCTTGCATATCAACTATTAAGAAATCAGCAGGAACGAAGAATTTACCTACTTGTACTGGGACATTTTCCACCATGCCTGTTGGGATGACCACCGTGTTGTTGGCCATGTATAGTCTAGCATCCACAGGCTCCAAGGCACCTATCTTAATCTTGGACCAAATCGTTAAAGGCATAATACTAACACTAGCTCCAAGATCACATAGGGCATTAATTTTGTATGGACCAAATCCAATAGTTATAGAAAACTTACCTGGATCTGGCCTCTTCTCCAATATGTCCAGATGGCTGCACTCCTCTGTGATTTCAGCCATTGACCGCTTTTTGCTCAGAATCTCTTTCAGGAACTTGACATAGGATGACATTTCATTGAGAGCTTCTGTGAAGGGGATGGTGACGTTGAGCTTCTGAAGCATCTTGATGAAGCGCTGAAACTTTTTCTCCGCCGGGTCCTTTAGAGATTTTGTGGGGAAAGACAGCTTCTTTTTCTGTGTCGGAGCCAGAACAGACGTCGGAGTTGCTGCAGATTTTTCTACGTCGACCAGGGGGTCCTCGACATCGACAAGGCCTTTGTCGACATCGACTAGATTGGGCCCAGTCGAGTGGCTGTGTGGTGCAGACGAAGATTTTGGCAGGCTCTCCTCGAGGTCGACGAGTCCTTTGTCGAGGTCGACTAGTCCTTTGTCGAGATCGACCACGGCTTTGTCGAGATCGACTTGCTGTTCCTCGTCGTTCTGCTGGTTCCCGACCTCTGGCTCTTGCAGTTGATGGCCGCTTCTGAGTTTTATAGCAGCGATGTGTCCAGTCTTTCCCTTAGGATTTGGTTCTGAAGATCCAGGGAGTGTACCCGACTGTCTGGGAATTCCTGCTGCTAGCTGACCAATCTGTGTATCAACTGTTTTCCGCCAGATATCAATTTCCCCAAGCCTAGAGATGACACCTTGCATCTGAGTATAGACGGAGTTGAAGGACTGCCTAGTTTCTGAGTGGTTCCTCCATATTTCCTCCAGGACTGTCTGTATATCATCCTTTTTCTGCTCCCTTTCCGGATGTCCTGGAGCTCTGTAGGGCGGGGGATTCCTAGGGACACCTTGGTTCCACTGTGGTTGCTGAAACCTTTGGTTCCCCATGTAGCGATTTGGACCCCCTGCGTAAGCTACATCCTCATGGTGCTTTGCCATCCTAACTTGTTCTGTGTGTGGGCACTCCGGAGTGGTGTGCCTTTGCGATCCGCATTCTATGCAAGGCTGGTTGACAGAGAGATACTTGACTTGCTTGATGAGCTTCTTATTCTGGTCTCTGTAGTATTGCTCCCTAACATCAGGATCAATCTCTTTAGATGACTCATATAGGGGCATGGATGGTGCTGGCCTGGCGTATGGGTTCTCTTCATAGGTTACAGTAGACCCATACTTGTTGTCGTAGTTGGTGAGTTTCTCTAGCACACCCCATGCGTCACTTGGCGGCATCGTCAGATACTCGTAGCGAGTATAATTGTTGATTCTGTCCTTAGTGACTTGATCCAGAGAGTTGAAGAAGATTTCCTGGATGATGTAGGGTGGTTGTCCATGAGTAGGGCAAGATCGCAGAAGTTCCTTGTA
Organism: Persicaria tinctoria; assembly: GCA_037127255.1. Classification (NCBI taxonomy): domain Eukaryota; kingdom Viridiplantae; phylum Streptophyta; class Magnoliopsida; order Caryophyllales; family Polygonaceae; genus Persicaria; species Persicaria tinctoria. The sequence goes on along the minus strand of JBANSL010000001.1, from coordinate 49,248,630 downwards.
GCGCTCCCATGCCTTTGCCAGTGGTTCCCCTTTCTGCTGTTTGAAGGCGGTGATTTTCTGGCGGAGATGTGCTGTTTTGGCAGGTGGGAAGAATTTGTTCAGAAACTCTTGCTCTACTTGAGCCCAGGTTGTAAGTGATTTTGCTTTCAGCCCTTCCAGCCATTTCAGTGCAGGCCCAGCGAGAGACCGGCGAAAAGATTTCATCTTGACATATTCCAGAGTTGTACCTTCTGCAAGAGTACGGCACATATCATGAAAATTAGTAATATGTTCAAGAGGACACTCATTAAATCTACCATAAAAGGCATTATTTTTAAGCTCTATAAGAAACTGAGTGCGAATTTCAAAAGAGTTTTCAGGGATAAGAATCGCCGATTCAGGCACGATGAGAGTCGGATGCATATAATCCTCAGCAGTGGTTGGATATTGGGCAAGCTCAGTTTCCGCTTGCCTTGCGCGTTCAGCTGCTTGTTCCCTTGCTGCTCTCTCAGCGGCGATAGCAGCATCCTTAGCGGCTAATTCCCTGGTAAGCCTAGCGATCAGCTATTCTTGTGTCTCTGCAGCTGCCATGGCTCTTTGTAGTTTAGCTCTGATGTGAAAAAGGCGTTCCGGTTCGTCTAAGGCGTCAAACTCAGGTGTTTGACCAGAACGACGCATACACCTGCAAACTAACTCAAAGAAACAGTGAGAACTGACTACCTAAGGCGCGAATGATTTCTTCCCCGGGAACGACGCCAATTTGTTGTAGGGAGAAATCGAGTATGAAATATAACGAAATAGATCAAACCAGACTCAGGCCTCAGCAAATAAATACAAGACTCCTCCAATGCAGTAAGAGAAAGTCAGGATCGAATCCACGAGGAAGCACGTCAGCAGTTCTCAGGTAGCTGTAAATTCTCACAGAAGCAGCAGAAAGACAGAAACAGAAACAAGGAAAGAAACAAATAAACCCGGCAAGGGCAACTAAAACGAAAGCAAAGAAGAAAGTAAAGCAAAGAAGTAAAGTACAAAGCAAAATAGAAGCAAAGCAGAAACTAAAGCAAGGACACAGAAGCTACTCGATCTCGAGTAGCTGTCCTCTAGGTCGACAAAGGTAGTCGACAACAGAAACTCAGAAACTGAAAACAAACAACTCGACAAAGGCAAACCAACTCGATCTCGACTACAGTTCCTCGAGATCGAAAAAGAAAGTAAAGACAGAAACTTTTAAAATCGACAAAAGCAGCAAACTTAACTCAACCTAGACAAGTCTCTACTCGACTTCGACAAGAACAGTACTCGAGGTCGACAAAGCTTCGTCTAGATCGACAAGAAACAGAAAACCCAAAATTGCAGATTTTTGACAGAATTCGGAAATTTAACAGAAATAAACTCAATATATTAAAAGACCTCCAAGGCCAGGGTTTCAACACCACAACGATAACCATGCAAAGTAACACATAAAGGCATAAAAGATCATGCTTTCCATCAAACAACTTTCGTCATTAACAAATAGGCAAATAGAGGCTTTCGCATAAACCCTAATTGTTACTAACCCTTTTCACATAATTAACCCAAGTTGTATTAAGATCACTTTCGCTTCAATAATACAAACAAGGATCACCTTCAACTCTCGCAAAAGAATCATGCTCATAGGGATAGAAGATGAATCACACAAAAAGATCTAACCTTTACCGCATCACCTCACATGGCCACCGTCGGGCTCACCCCAGCCCCAGAAGTGGGTGGACTACTCACGCCTCATTGCAATAAAAGACATAGAATGATAAAAAGAAACTTGCATAAACTATATTCAAAGCCTTTTACAATCCTGGCAATCAACTTTCGCTGTAAGCCAAAACCTTAAAAACCTCAGAACTCCTAAACTGTATCTCTGAATGGAACTAACTACTTCTCTCTGAAATTGGATGAATAAAACTGAGCCCATAGGGCCTTATTTATAGTGATCAAACCTTGCTAATCAAGGAAATAATCATCTATCTCTATCTAAATCTATATCTAAAAGCCTTAAAGATAAATAAATTGTTTTAAGGAATTAAATCTAAAAGGAAAAGATAAAACTAAATAGGGTAAGTCTTCATGTCTTGATAGATCTCCTTCCATAGATAGACTTTGATCAACTTTGGATAGATCTTCGGCCATTCTCAGATTCCTTCATGCCCAAGTAAAGCTAAACCGAGTAGGACTTGTCACGACGAAGCGTTTCTGGAAACTGGGTCTACTCGACCTCGACCACGGCCTTGTCGATCTCCAGTAGCCCTCGTCTATCTCTAGTAGCCCTCGTCTGTCTCGAGTAGCCGGTGCTCGACAAGGCTCGGACATGGCTCGGAGGTCTAGTCGATCTCGAGTAGCCCTACTCTGTCTCGAGTAGAGGTGGTCTGCGTCTTCGTCTTCGGCTTCTCGGCTCGGCACCGCTCGTCGACTCCGGACATGGCTCGTCGATCTCGACCACGTCTACTCGAGATCGAGTAGGGTTCCGGGAGTCGGGTTGTCTCTGACTCAGTGTCCTCGACCAGCCCTACTCGACCAGGTGTGGTCGAACAGCCCTTGTCGAGATCGAGTAGAGGCTTGTCGATCTCGAGTAGAGTTCTCTCAGCTTTCTGTTCTGTTCTTGAAACGCACTTTCCCGAGTCCTCGTTTGTCGGATTGACGCATATGACCATGCGTTGGAAAGCTCTTTCCGAGGGCTACAACTCTCATGAAGACATCAAAGCTTGATTCAGAATGAAGAATGGTGAAAAATGGTGTTTTCTCCAGCTGCAACATCCTTAGCTTCTCCATGAGTTTCCTTTAAGCTTCAAAGTGCGTCCGATTTCTGCGAAATATAACCAAAACTTGTGTAGACCTCCATATATTGCAAATAAGTGTAAACTACACAGATTCTGTATTATTCTAACCCAAATGCATGCAATGTATGCAGAAATCGATATAAAAGTAAGTGTAAAACATGGCGAATTGGGCTCACAACAATTTATAAGGCTGATTTTAGATAGAAATAGTAATTAAAGAGAAATTAAAATAAACCCCTAAATTACCTAAAATAACTTAAATAAAGAAGGTTACTAAAAATAACAAAAGAATGTTTTTTATTCCCGTCAAAACAGTGACAGCTTGCAAAGATGTTGATTTTCGGCCAAGGTTTATGTCCAATCTGGAAAAACCTTCAACAGCAAAGTTGTAGATCTCTTCGTCCTCGTTCCGACAAGGTATAGCACGCCTCAATCCGATTAATATGGATTTCGTACGACTCATTTTACTGAAACGTCGAAAATCTGTCAAATATTCTGAATGAGTCTAAAACGTCATTTGCACATTTGGATCTTCTCCCAAGGTGGAGCCTTCTTCTCCCTCTTGAGAAGGACATCATCCGAAGGTGTGTTGGATGGACCCGCATCAATTCCCATATTGTGTAATGGGCGAAAAATTGACCGGGCAAATATCAATTCCATTAGAGAAATAATAGTTTTAGTTGATGAAACCAGGAGGAAGCATCCTGCCGTCACAAGTAGCCTCATAAGGAAGCATTGAAAACCAGATGAAAGACATTTCCGATGGGATTACCCGTGACAAGATGAAAAAAAGGTAACCAAGACAACTGTCATACATGCCCACTCCCCACGAAAGTCACACGTGTCAACATCAATCAAACAAGTGTCATCGGCCAGTCCACACTGCCAGGCTACTATAAAAGGACGAATAAGAGAATGAAGAAATGACTTTTCGGAAATTTAAAAAGCCAACACATGAGAGAGAGAAAGAAAGAAAGAGAAAAAGGAAATAGAGCCAATAACAAAGATCGAAAATCTAGCTGCCAAGCAACGCGACACGATCTTCCACTAGTAGAAAAATGCGAATATAACACGCTACATAAGAGGCTGGATGTGGTAAATCCGGGGTCTAATGTGGTTAAAAGCTTTTATTTTTATTTTTTTTAAAACTTTATAGAGTATATAACCCGGATATATGGCACGCCCGGGTTAAAATGTCAAAGAAATCTCATCACAACCTAAATCAAATAACACGAAGCTAAAATATCCGGGTTATTATAATACTCTAATGACCCGGGCGTATCAACAACCCCCTAGATCCGGGCTAATTTATACCCACTCCACCATTCTAAAAAAAAGCCCATATTAACCTCCGGGGCATAAAAGAGGGTTGAGAAAGTAAAAAGAAAAGGAAAAATGTAATTAAATCAAACCCTAACTCTGTCTTCCTCTCCGCTTCACCAACTTCGCAGACTTTGCCCAAATTGAAAGGAGATCTTGCTCGGACGGAGATTCTGGGGACGATTGCCCAAATTGAAACGAAATCCGAAGGTAGATCGAGCTTTCCTTCCAATGTTTTACCGTCTTTATCATCTTCGCCGACCAGCTTCATCCTCGTCTGCTGCCAAAGCTCGCTTGCTCAGCGAAGGGATCGAGATTAATTACGCCTCGCGCCACCTCCCGTCGTCTCTCCGTATCCGCTCGCCGTCTTCACTGTTCACCGTCTGGAACGTCGCCATCTTCGCCTCTGCCTGTCTCACCGAGGTAAGCTTGCCCTAACTCGGTCGTCCTCTCTCGCCTTCTCTCTTTGTAGCTAGTTGTTGTCCGTTTGGTGGTGAGTCTGGTGACGAGTCCAAGTTTATCTGATTTGAGTAGTGAAAAGAGGAATTATATCATATAGCTATGGCTAATTAATTTTCTGATGGTCTTGACATTAGCAGTGAAAAGTGGTTTCTTAGTTGAGATGATTAGATCACTTATGCCAATTTTCTACATTTGAGATTCGATTTTGTGCTCTTTTGGATTTTGTAAGAATGTCATAGTAATAGTTGTTTGGTGTGAAGTGAAACACAATTTCACAAAGGCTTACTGTAGCAGTAGGGATAAAATCACAACATGTTCTAGGAAGATTGGAATTATCTATGTCAATTTCAATACGAAATACAAGAAAATATTCTAAGTGATGAAAAAGATTAATATAGCAGTGGGGCAGTGGCTAACTCTGCTGTCTGGATACAACAATATGTGAATCCCCACCCCTTGTAATTCCACCACTACTTTTCCAGACCCTCCAATTTTGCCAATTTTAAGTGCCAATACATGAAAAGCATCTAAAATAATTGCAGGTTCGAAATGTAATGTGAATGTTAATTGTTTATAATATTTCAAATCATTGATCTTAATGCTTATAAATTCATTGATTTGCTTTAGGGTAAATGAACTTCAACTAATGTGAGAAACTCTCCTCTGACTGTGTAGAGGCAAAAGAAGATTTTGCCGAGGATTGTTCAGTTCAGGTTTAGAGTGTCTACTCCTGCATTCCAAAGGATCCAGTAGCTATTTAGAATATTGAGTTTTTTCAGGCAGAATAACTATTTCATCAGTCTACTCATTTGGATAATTGTTTGAGAGATAATAGTAGGTATGTTTCCTTCATTCTTTAACAAGGTTATTTATGAAGAGGAAGTCATTTAGCAACATGAACAATGGAGCTATTTAACTTTATCAGTTGGGATTCCTTCCATGTGGATATCTTGTTCTTATTCTCTTTTAGTTTACTTTCCTTCCAATATTTTTTAACATTTTGACAGATCTGTTGCCTTCTACCTTGTTTTTTTCCCTTTGCCTTGGGGAGAAAGTGGTTTAATTTGAACCTCGAGTCACTTGTGTTGCTCTAGTAAATCCTCTACAAAGTTCTCTACAAAGTTCCCTTATCTACAAAGTTCCCTTACTTTTAGAAATCCAGTGGCAACTCTATCCTTGAGTTGTTCAGCTCTCCAACAAAGATAGCTGGTGTACACCATGTTCAGGTGAAATACTTCATCTTTGTTAAAAGAAAAACATTCTACTTGCTTTGCATTATCATTCATTTTTGTAATGACGTCCTGTTGTTGCAGGAGTATGTCGAGTATTGAAATAAATGTAAAATAAAGATCAGATTGACTTCCTTGTCTCAGCAAATAATACAAGACTTCCTCCCGTTGTAGTAAGAGAAAAGTCAGGATCGAATCCACGAGGAAGCACGTCAGCAGTTCTTAGGTAGCTGTCAAATTCTCACAGAAGCAGCAGAAAGACAGAAACACAGCAAGAAAAGAAACAAATAAACCCGGCAAGGGCAACTAAAATAAAAGCAAAGAACAAAGCAAGAAATAAAGCAAAGGAAGTAAAGAACAAAGCAAAACAGAAGCAAATCAACTCGACCTAGACAAGAGGTCCTCGATCTCGACGAAGAAAAGTAAAAGACAGAAACTTGAAATCGATGAAAACAGAAAATAACCAACTCGACCTAGACTAACTCTCCTCGACCTCGACAAAGGTGTACTCGAGATCGACAAAGGCTGGTCTATGTCGACAAGGAACAGAAAACACAAAATCGCAGATTTTCGACAGAATTCAGAAATTTGACAGAAATTAACTTCAATATATTAAAAGACCTCCAAGGCTAGGGTTTCAACACCACAATGATAACCATGCAAAACAACACACAAAGGCATAAAAGATCATGCTTTCCATCAAATAACTTTCGTTATTAACAAATAGGCATATAGAGGCTTTCGCATAAACCCTAATTGTTACTAACCCTTTTTCACATAATTAATCCAAGTTGCATTAAGATCACTTTCGCTTCAATAACACAAACAAGGATCACCTTCAACTCTCGCAAAAGAATCATGCTCATAGGGATAGAAGATGAATTGCACAAAAAGATCTGACCTTTATCGCATCGCTTCACATAGCCATCGTCGGGCTCACCCCAGCCCCAGAAGTGGGTGGACTACTCACGCCTCATTACAATCGCAGACATTGATTGATGAAACAAACTGAATTGCATAAACTAAATTCAAAGCCTTTACAATCTTGGCAATCAACTTTCGCTGTAAGCCAAAACCCTAAAAACCTTAAACTCCTAAACTGTATCTCTGAATGGAACTAACTAACTGTCTCTGAAATTGGATCTGAACTGGAATATATGAAAAACCAGCCCCATGGGCTTTATTTATAGCCTTCATTCCCTAGCTAATCTAGGAAAGAAGATATCTATCTATATCTAAATTGCTTAAAAGATAAATAAATGTTTAATGAAAATAAATCCATAGGGAATAGATAAAACTAAATAGGGAAATATGTCTTCATGTTGATAGATCGCCTTCCATAGATAGAACTTGATAGATCGGGATAGAATTTTCCGCCTTCGCGACCAAGCAACGTCAACTCTACTCGGACTGGGCTAGTCGAGAAGATTCTGGACACTGCCTTACTCGACCTCGAGTAGGTCTACTCGACCTCGAGTACGGCTTCTCGGCTCGGCTTGACTCTGCTCGATGTGGCTCGGAGTTGGCTCACTGGGATCTTGTCGATCTCGAGGTAGCCTAGTCGATCTAGAGTAGAGTTGAGTCATCGACTGGACCTCCTCGGGTAGATCTCCTCGGGTTGCTCGGACATGGCTCAGGGCGGCTCGTCGATCTCGACAAAGGTTAGTCGAGATCGAGTAGAGGTGACTCGGCTTCTCGAGCTGGCTCTTCCGCTGGCAGCGAGTGGCTTGGTCCGCGGCAGCGACTGGTTCTTTCCGCGGCAGCGAGTGGTGTCGCTAGACTCGCTGGTCGTCCTCGGCTATGTCCTCGGCTTCTCCTCGTCGACTCCGGACGTGGGCGTCTGGGCTTCGTCGACCTCGACGAGGGCTTGTCGAGGTCGAGTAGGGTCCGGAGCTCGGTTTGGCTGGCTCGCTCGATCATGGTCTGCTCGACCAAGGCCGCTCGGCCATGGCTCGTCTAGGTCGAGTAAGGCCTACTCGAGATCGAGTAGCCTCGTCTCTTGGACTTGTTCCGCTGCTTTGACCTTGGACTTCTGTAGTGTTTTTCCGAGCTTTTCCGACCTTCTGTAGAATTGCTGTAAACGCCTCGATTTCTGCGATTTAAACAGAAACTGGTGTAGATTCCATAATTTTGGCAAATAAGCATAAACTACATAGATTCTGTACTATTTAAACCCAAATGAATGTAATGTATACAGAAATTGATATAAAAGTTACTTTAAAACATGGCAGATTCAGCTCACAACAAACACCCCATACTTAAGCTTGCTTGTCCTCAAGCAATACTTTTATTTGTCATTCAGGGGTAGAATTCAATACTCTCAACATATTAGATTCATTCTCATATGTCCCTGCAATCAATTACCATCCTCGAAAAGGTACTAGTGTCACAGATGCATGTGCAAATATGTAAAAGCAACATCTAATCACAAAAGGAGGGTTATGCAAAAACAATATAAGTGACAAAGCATTGATAATCAAGAAAACTTTAATTTAAGCTCATGAAGGAGTAGATTGGTAAAAGCCTAAAAGGTGGGCAATTTCTGGCAATGTGGTGCGTTTGATCCGGGGAAATGGATCACTTTCGAATTTTGAGTTTCATTCCACATTCTTTCTTTCTTTGATTCATCACCTTTCATATTGCTTTTTCAATAATAATGCTTTTACCTCTCTGACCTTAGCACTGCCTTCTCGCGAGTCGCAAACATGGGTGTCATTAATGGCCCCGGATACTTAGTGCTTTGGACTCCTCACAGTGTGTCCCATCTCTCCAAACTATTATCTTAGAGAGCAGGGTCAATCTATCTTTATCTCCTGAGGTGATTGGATTTTCTTTCACTCATTAAATTTTCCATATATTTCAAATAATTTCCTTCCAAACTCCAATAATGATAATAACACAACAACCATATAACTTCTCCATAATGTAACATCATTCTCAACATAATCCCCGGATAAGGTAAAGAATGGCAATATTTAGATCATGTGGAGCAATAATTGAAATAAGGCATATTATGGCTTTTGTGATGCATAAGCATAGGTATGGCTAGGATTTTAAACAATGAGCATTATATGGAAATATAAAGTCCTCCATCCTCTTATCATGCAACATGTCAAAAGCAACTTCAAATTTTACCTCCTTTGATGGTTTTCATCAAAATAATGCACTTCATTGTGACTTCCCTTTACTAGGCAATTTCATGCTATATCTCTAATGAATTCAATTTTGCATCGTCGAGTTCAATAAAACTTCCATGACATTATTCAAAATTTCAATGGGGGTCATTTTTCTCAAAATTTGGAAAACATGCATATAAGCACATAAATCAATAATGCATTCCAAAATAGCCATGTAGCAATTCTAAGAAATAATGCACAAGTAATGTCAAATATGGCAATTATGCGTAATGTAAGCCCTTCCCCCACCCCAGACTTAAACATTACAGTGTCCTCACTGTATATAAAAAAAACAATGTAAAGGGTAAAGAAAGAAACTCACAAGACATGAGTGCAGAGCCGCAGAATTTCAAATGGAGCACCTCCTGGTCCGAGTATTAATGTAGCTTGGTTCTATCCATTGACATGCTCTAGATTTTATAGTCGCTAGGCCGACTTTCCATTAATGCTCAAGGTGGCATCTGCAAGGCCCATGTAGCTTGGGCCTCAAATAGGACTCCATTCTTGTCCATCAGCTGTAATCCTCCATAATGGATTTTATTCACCACGAATGGTCCCATCCGCTTCTTGTTGAATTTGTTAGGAAACCAATGATCCTTTGATTTAGAGACATAGAGCTTGTCTCTAACTTTATACTCCTTAGGCTCATCATTGGAAATCCTGCACAATCGCACATACCAAGGCAAACCTCTCCCATGTATAGATAAATCTTTAATGGAAATAGGAGAGGAAAGATCCATACCTTGGCTCACCTTCGCAGAAACGGAATCGGGGACCATGGTGTTTGGTCGATCTCGACTAGGGCTAGTCGAGATCGACGAGGCTGCTGGCTCTGGTGGTGGTCTGGTCAAAGAGGCAGAAGTCGATGAAGAAGGCGGCTCGTCGACCTCGAGTAGGCTACTCGACATCGACAAGGACTCTGCTCCTGGTGGCTTGCTCCTCGAGAAAACAAGGTTTGGTGGTGCCGACTGGTGGTCGATCTCGACTAGGGTGGTCGAGGTCGACGAGGGTTTCCCTCCTGGTTGCTGCGGCGTCGAGGAAGCAGGGACTGGTGGCTCCGAGTTGTGGTCGACCTCGACAAGCCTTGTCGAGATCGACGAGGCTGGTCCTGGCTCTGCTGGTGTGCTCGAGGAAAGCCGAGTCGACTTAGGGTTCTGGTGGTCGATCTCGACGAGCCTCCTCGAGGTCGAGTATGGCTGTTCCTCTGGTTTGCTGCCCGACGAAGCCGACTCTGGTGGAGTCTCCTTGGTCTGGTCGAGATCGACTAGGGTTCTACTCGATGTCGAGGAGCCCTGGTCGATCTTGACCCCATACTTAGCTCCTGTCAAGGCATCCGAAAAATAATGAATCCACAAGGACTTACCTTGGTTTGTGTCAATGGGATTCTCCGTGTTTTCCTTGAGGATTGCCATGATCTCCTCCACCTGGGCCTCCATGTCCCTTTTTTCTATCTCCTCAGGGGTCATATTTCTGACCTTGGGTTCCCCACAGGTGATGTAGCCAGCTGAGATAGATTTGACCTCTTCCATTGGACCTGTATGCCTTTCAGTTTTATTAAAGGAATACTCAATTACCTCATCGCTGATGTTGAAGGTGAGCACTCCTTTCCTTACGCTTATGTTGGCATCTACCGTTGCCAAGAATGGTCTCCCTAGAATAATTAGACAAGCAGGATCTTCTTGCATATCAACAATTAAGAAATCAGCAGGAACGAAGAATTTACCTACTTGTACTGGGACATTTTCCACCATGCCTGTTGGAATGACCACCGTGTTGTTGGCCATGTAAAGTCTAGCATCCACAGGCTCCAGGGCACCTATCTTAATCTTGGACCAAATCGTTAAAGGCATAATACTAACACTAGCTCCAAGATCACATAGGGCATTAATTTTGTAAGGACCAAATCCAATAGTTATAGCAAACTTATCTGGATCCGGCCTCTTCTCCAATATGTCCAGATGGCTGCACTCCTCTGTGATTTCTGCCATCGATCGCTTTTTGCTCAGAATCTCCTTCAGAAACTTGACGTAGGACGGCATTTCATTGAGAGCTTCTGTGAAGGGGATGGTGACGTTCAGCTTCTGAAGCATCTTGATGAAGCGCTGAAACTTTTTCTCTGCTGGGTCCTTTAGAGATTTTGTGGGGAAAGGCAGCTTCTTTTTCTGATTCGGAGCCAGAACAGACGTCGGAGTTGCTGCAGATTTCTCGACCAAGGGCTCCTCGACATCGACGAGACCTTTGTCGACATCGACCAGATTGGGCCCAGTCGAGTTGCTGTGTGGTGCTGACGAAGATTCTGGAATTTTCTCCTCGAGGTCGACTAGGGTCTTGTCGAGGTCGACCAGATGTTTGTCGAGATCGACTACTGTTTTGACGAGATCGACTTGCTGTTCCTCGTTATTCTGTTGTTTCCCGACCTCTGGCTCCTGTGATTGATGGCCGCTCCTGAGTTTCACAGCGGCGATGTGTCCAGTCTTTCCCTTAGGATTTGGTTCTGAAGATCCAGGGAGTCCGCCTGACTGTCTGGGGATTCCTGCGGCTAGCTGACCAATCTGTGTATCAACTGTTTTCCGCCATATATCCATTTCTCCAAGCCTAGAGTTGACACCTTGCATCTGAGTATAGACGGAGTTGAAGGACTGCCTAGTTTCTGAGTGGTTCCTCCGTATTTCCTCCAGGACCAGCTGTATATCATCCTTCTTCTGGTCCCTTTCTGGATGTCCTGGAGCTCTGTAGGGCGGGGGATTCCTAGGGACACCTTGGTTCCACTGTGGTTGCTGAAACCTTTGGTCCCCCATGTAGCGATTTGGACCCCCTGCGTAAGCTGCATCCTCATGGTGCTCTGCCATCCTGGCTTGTTCTGTGTTGGCACTCAGGAGTGGTGTGCCTTTGCGATCCGCATTCAATACAAGGCTGGTTGACAAAGAGATATTTGACTTGCTTGATGAGCTTCCTATTCTGATCTCTGTAGTATTGCTCCCTGACATCTGGATCAATCTCATTTGATGGCTCATAGAGGGGCATGGATGGTCCTGGCCTAGCGTATGAGTTCTCTTCATAAGTTGCAGTAGACCCATACTTGTTGTCATAAGTAGTGAGCTTCTCCAGCACTCCCCATGCGTCACTTGGCAGCATTGTTAGATACTCGTAGCGAGTATAATTGTTGATTCTGTCCTTAGTGACTTGATCAAGAGAGTTGAAGAAGATCTCCTGAATGATGTAGGGTGGCTGTCCATGAGTAGGGCAAGATCGTAGAAGTTCCTTGTAGCGTTCCCATGCCTTTGCCAACGGTTCCCCTTTCTGCTGTTTAAAGGCGGTGATTTTCTGGCGGAGATGTGCTGTTTTGGCAGGTGGGAAGAATTTGTTCAGAAACTCTTGCTCTACTTGGGCCCAGGTTGTGAGTGATCTTGCCTTCAGCCCTTCCAGCCATTTCAGTGCAGGCCCAGCAAGAGACCAGCGAAAAGATTTCATCTTGACATATTCCAAGGTTGTACCTTCTGCAAGAGTACGACACATATCATGAAAATTAGTAATGTGTTCAAGAGGGCACTCATTCAATCTGCCGTAAAAGGCATTATTTTTAAGCTCTATAAGAAATTGAGTGCGAATTTCAAAAGAGTTTTCAGGGATTAGAATCGCCGATTCAGGCACGACGAGAGTTGGGTGCATGTAGTCCTCTGCCGTGGTTGGATACTGGGCAAGCTCAGCTTGTGCTTGTTCCCTTGCTGCTCTCTCAGCGGCAATAGCAACATCTTTAGCGTTGATAGCGGCATCCCTTGCGGCTAGTTCCCTAGTAAGCCTAGCGATCAGCTGTTCCTGTGTTTCAGCGGCCGACATGATCCTTTTGAGTTTGGAGTGGATGTGTAGGTAGCGCTCCGGTTCGTCTAAGCTGTCAAACTCAGGTGTTTGACCAGAACGACGCATACACCTGCAATTTAACTCAAAGAGACAGTGAGAACTGACTACCTAAGGCGCGATTGACTAATGCAGGAGTATGTCGAGTATTGAAATAAATGTAAAATAAAGATCAGATTGACTTCCCTGTCTCAGCAAATAATACAAGACTTCCTCCCGTTGTAGTAAGAGAAAAGTCAGGATCGAATCCACGAGGAAGCACGTCAGCAGTTCTTAGGTAGCTGTCAAATTCTCACAGAAGCAGCAGAAAGACAGAAACACAGCAAGAAAAGAAACAAATAAACCCGGCAAGGGCAACTAAAATAAAAGCAAAGAACAAAGCAAGAAATAAAGCAAAGGAAGTAAAGAACAAAGCAAAACAGAAGCAAATCAACTCGACCTAGACAAGAGGTCCTCGATCTCGACGAAGAAAAGTAAAAGACAGAAACTTGAAATCGATGAAAACAGAAAATAACCAACTCGACCTAGACTAACTCTCCTCGACCTCGACAAAGGTGTACTCGAGATCGACAAAGGCTGGTCTATGTCGACAAGGAACAGAAAACACAAAATCGCAGATTTTCGACAGAATTCAGAAATTTGACAGAAATTAACTTCAATATATTAAAAGACCTCCAAGGCTAGGGTTTCAACACCACAATGATAACCATGCAAAATAACACACAAAGGCATAAAAGATCATGCTTTCCATCAAATAACTTTCGTTATTAACAAATAGGCATATAGAGGCTTTCGCATAAACCCTAATTGTTACTAACCCTTTTTCACATAATTAATCCAAGTTGCATTAAGATCACTTTCGCTTCAATAACACAAACAAGGATCACCTTCAACTCTCGCAAAAGAATCATGCTCATAGGGATAGAAGATGAATTGCACAAAAAGATCTGACCTTTATCGCATCGCTTCACATAGCCACCGTCGGGCTCACCCCAGCCCCAGAAGTGGGTGGACTACTCACGCCTCATTACAATCGCAGACATTGATTGATGAAACAAACTGAATTGCATAAACTAAATTCAAAGCCTTTACAATCTTGGCAATCAACTTTCGCTGTAAGCCAAAACCCTAAAAACCTTAAACTCCTAAACTGTATCTCTGAATGGAACTAACTAACTGTCTCTGAAATTGGATCTGAACTGGAATATATGAAAAACCAGCCCCATGGGCTTTATTTATAGCCTTCATTTCCTAGCTAATCTAGGAAAGAAGATATCTATCTATATCTAAATTGCTTAAAAGATAAATAAATGTTTAATGGAAATAAATCCATAGGGAATAGATAAAACTAAATAGGGAAATATGTCTTCATGTTGATAGATCGCCTTCCATAGATAGAACTTGATAGATCGGGATAGAATTTTCCGCCTTCGCGACCAAGCAACGTCAACTCTACTCGGACTGGGCTAGTCGAGAAGATTCTGGACACTGCCTTATTCGACCTCGAGTACGGTTTCTCGGCTCGGCTTGACTTTGCTTGATGTGGCTCGGAGTTGGCTCACTGGGATCTTGTCGATCCCGAGTTAGCCTAGTCGATCTAGAGTAGAGTTGAGTCATCGACTAGACCTCCTCGGGTAGATCTCCTCGGGTTGCTCAGACATGGCTCAGGGCGGCTCGTCGATCTCGACAAAGGTTAGTCGAGATCGAGTAGAGGTGACTCGGCTTCTCGAGCTGGCTCTTTCGCTGGCAGCGAGTGGCTTGGTCCGCGGCAGCGACTGGTCCTTTCCGCGGCAGCGAGTGGTGTCGCTGGCAGCGAGTCTCGCCTGGTCGTCCTCGGCTATGTCCTCGGCTTCTCCTCGTCGACTCCGGACGTGGGCGTCTGGGCTTCGTCGACCTCGACGAGGGCTTGTCGAGGTCGAGTAGGGTCCGGAGCTCGGTTTGGCTGGCTCGCTCGATCATGGTCTGCTCGACCAAGGCCGCTCGGCCATGGCTCGTCTAGGTCGAGTAAGGCCTACTCGAGATCGAGTAGCCTCGTCTCTTGGACTTGTTCCGCTGCTTTGACCTTGGACTTCTGTAGTGTTTTTCCGAGCTTTTCCGACCTTCTGTAGAATTGCTGTAAACGCCTCGATTTCTGCGATTTAAACAGAAACTGGTGTAGATTCCATAATTTTGGCAAATAAGCATAAACTACAAAGATTCTGTACTATTTAAACCCAAATGAATGCAATGTATACAGAAATCGATATAAAAGTTACTGTAAAACATGGCAGATTCAGCTCACAACACGTCCTCTATACAATGTAATGGATGGAACTGATCACATCATGTATCTTGCAAGTGTAAGAACTCATGAAAAATGAGAAAGTTCTTTCCATGCTGCATATCTTAGCCATTTGACTTGCCCTTTGTACTTTCTTGTAGATCTTCTACCTCATGCTGAACTACCTAATATGTCATTAGTGGTTGTAACTAAGATAGCTTAGGGATAAAGCTCATTGAAGATAGACTAGGGATGAATGTTAGCTTATATATATAGGAGTCGTCTGATTCTAATGAATGATGTCGGAGATTCAAATCTTTCTTGTCTAAGAATTAGAATTTCTACATCACAATTCCATATTTTATGTTTGAAAGTTGAAACCTTGCTACATAGTAATTGTGGAATTACAAGTTCAACAATCTACTAATCTAGTACCAAGAGTAATCTTATTTTGATATTGTCATCTTCATTTCCTTATCAACTTCAAAATTTTCTTGATATCTCTTCTCTTCTTGATTTTCCTTGTGCAAATCTTTCGTATCAACTCAGGGTGTAATTATTTTGCATGATGTATTTGATGATAAAGAAGAAGTCAGTGGTGCTCAAATCCGGGTTGAACGCGTGTATATATGGCCTTTTAGGCAGCTTTGATTGGTAGCGAACAGGTACTCCTACATAAGAATTTTTTCTCCCCAATTTGTTTGCATTGAATACCTTTCCCACATGGTCCCAACCTCCAATTCCTGTTCTTCCTCTCTGTTATCTTAAGCTGAATCTTTTTTCTAACACAAAGACATATCATCATGTTCTTAAGTTAGAAGATGGAGAATGAGAAACTTAAGTTAGAAGATCATTAGATTCAGGAGAATATCAGTGGGCTACGAGTGCAAAAACAAAAGCCATCCAAAGAAGCCTCTTATGCAAAAGAACTTGCTTCTGCTGCTGTTGAGCTGAAGAACTTGACAGGCAAGTGTTTGGCTATTCTTATTCTTCTAATTACTTAAAGCTTTTTTTTTTGGTGTGACCTGTTGATAGTTACTCTCATTTAGGTTCCGATGCTAATGGTGAGTTGAATCCATCCATCAAAGCAAACGAAACTCAATTTGTTTCATAGTTAAGAGAAGTCCTGCTTGACTCATTTGAACTGGAATTTGTTGCTAAATTTTCACCTCTTCCACCTCCTAAACACACGACCAAGTTGGCCCAGGACCAATATGGAAATTATGTTGTTCAGGTATGTCTTGTATAAAATCTGCTTTTGTCTGCTGTTACAATGTCAGTTTGATCATGTATTATTCTACAGAGGGTATTATCATGTTGATTGACCTTGTGTCTCCTGATCTTTTATCAGGCATTAAAAAAATAACAACTTGCTAGTTTTGTTGCTTTTATGTTTTTAACTGATATTTGATAACCCCACAGCTTTCTTGCAGCATGTGTTGGAGCATGGCAAACCACATGTGCTGGGAGATTAGTTCAAATGAGCCAGCAGAAGTTTGTCTCCAATGTCATTGAGAAGTGCTTGGCTTTTGGAGGCCCGGAGGAAGGAGAATTCATGGTTAATGAAATGCTTGGCACTACCGATGAGAATGAGCCTCTCCAGGTCAGCCTTATGGCCATTTGCCATGAATGATTATTTCCTGCATGCTTTATTGATCTCTTATTTTCATTAATCAACTATTAGATGAACTTGAGATATTTTTGGTGTAGCTCTTCTTCTAGTTATTTGGCCTTTATGCTAATATCAGGCTTTACCAAATAAAAACTATCCATTCTTGTGAAACAGTCATCAAACTTCTATTTCTGATTAGAAGCTCACAGTACATACTTCTTTATATTCCTTAATTGGTGATACTGTATAGCCACTGTTGTGAGCTGAATCTGCCATGTTTTACAGTAACTATTATATCGATTTCTGTATACATTTCATGCATTTGGGCTAAGTTAGTACGGAATCTATGTAGTTTATGTTTATTTGCCAAATTATGGAATCTACATCAGTTTCTGTTTAATTTGCAGAAATCGAGGCATTTTACAGCAATTCTACAGAAGGTCGGAAAAGCTCGGAAAACCACTACAGAAGTCCAAGGTCAAAGCAGCGGAACAAGTCTGAGAGTCAAGGCTACTCGACATCGAGTAGGCCTACTCGACATAGACCACCATGTCCGGGCACAGCTTGGTCGACAAAGCCATGGTCGAGAGAGCCAGCAACCCGAGCTCCGGAACCCAACTCGATCTCGACGAGCAGTGGTCGAGGTCGACGAAGCTCAGACGCCCATATCCGGAGTCGACAAGGAGAGAAGCCGAGGACGACCAAGAGCACTCGCTGCCAGCGACCCAACTCGCTGCCGCGGAAGGGACCAGTCGTTGCCGCGGAAGAAGCCACCCGCTGCCAGCGGACAGAGCAACTCGACGAGACCTAGTCGGCAAACCTTACTCGAGGTCGACTAGGGCTTGTCGAGATTGACAAAGACCTTGAGCCATGTCCGAGCTTGCCGAGGAGAGACACTCGAGGAAGGCTAGTCGACAGGGCAACTCTTGTCGAGATCGACGAAGCCTACTCGAGGTCGACGAGAGCCCAGTGAGTCAAGTCCGAGCACATCGAGTAGAGGAGCCAGCCAAGTCCAGTCGACGAAGACTCCTTGTCGAGGTCGACAAGACCTTGTCGAGGTCGACTAGACCGTGTTCCAGAATCTTCCCGACGAGCCTTGTCCGAGTAGACTTGGGGTTCCTTGGGCGCGAAGGCGGAAGATTCTATCCAAATCCATCGGAGATCTATCCGAAGTTGATCAAGTTCTATCTATGGAAGGAAATATATCAAGACATGAAGACTTACCTTAGATTTATCTTTTCCTAGTTGATTTAATTCCATTATGTCTTTTATTTATCTTTTAAGCTTTTTAGATATAGATAGATATCTTCTTTCCTAGAATAGCTAGGGAATGAAGGCTATAAATAAAGCCCACGGGGCTCAGTTTTATTCATTCAATTTCAGAGGAAGAGAAGTAGTTCCACAGAGACAGTTTAGGGAGTTCGAAGGTTTTAGGGTTTTGGCAGTTTGCGAAAGTTGATTGCCGGGATTGTAAAATCATTGAATTTAGTTTTATGCAAGTTGTTTATTTCAAATCAATGATGTCTGAGTTTGCGATGAAGAGCGATTAGTCCACCCACTTCTAGGGTTGGGGCGAGCCCGACGATAGCCATGCATAATTGAGGTAAAGATCCGACCTTTATCATGTTTTGAGCATTTTCCTACTTGTTGATGTGTTTATTGCCCATCTAATGGAGATCCATGCTAACAACTTGGATTATAAACATAAAATCGGTAGAGACAATTAGGGTTTCTTGAGAGAGTTGTCTAATTGTTGGAAAAGGCGAAAGCTTAATCCTTTAATGCGATTCATATGATAATCTGTTTGGTTCTGCCTTATGCATGCTTGGTTATTGTCGTTGCAAACCCCAATCTTGGAAGTCTTTTACATTCAGTCTAAATCGAAATCCTAAAAGCATTTGTTCTTTATTTTCTTTACTTTCTGTTCGTTTTTGTCCCCTGCCGAACTCGATCTCGACTACCTCTAGTCGATCTCGAGTAGACTGATCTTCGACCAAGGTTGATGTAGCTTACTGTGTGCAGGAATCGACGAAGCCCCGACTCGACCTCGACGAGCCAACTCGACCTCGAGTAGCCTCTTGTCGAGATCGACCACCCTTCGCCGACCTGTGCTGATGTGTTCGACTGTCCGAGCTTCTGTCGGCTAACCCCTTTGTCGAGCTCGAGGACCCCTGTGGTCGACTTTAGTGAGATTTCTCCGCTACCTAGGATCCGCTGACACGTTTCCTCGTGGATCGATCCTGACTTTCCGCTGCTACATCAGGAGGAGGTCTTGTATTTATTTGGCGTGGGCATAATCTGGTTTGAATTATATTTCTATATTTTGAACTCGATTTCTTCCTCACAACAGCCACCACTTGCTAAGTTCAAAGTTGGTCACATGTGAGCTTCTAGTTTGTCTTTTTGAACTACATATGAAAACATACCTAGTAACCTAAGACTGGATTTTGACTTAATGAATTGAACTGGTTAGTGATAATTTTAAATCTGATTACATGTGGAATCATCAATCTCATTAGGTGCTAGACTTGTATGCACCCACTAGTCCATTGTCATGATACTTGTAAATTAACTAAATTTGATTACATGTTTAATCCCTCTCTCAATCATCGCTTATACATTGCATATATTTTGTTAGATATGGAATAAGCCAACCATCCTCAACCTAAGGATGTTTAATCAATGCAATCTGCTGTCAAGAGACTCCTAAAGAGATTGCAGATGCAAGAAGATCAGCTGATCCTCCTCCATAAACTCTAACTCAGCGAACCTCTCACAAATTGAAGATCGACAACTAATGCAATTACAATTATCGTTGAAGGGAGTGGAACATCAATGGGGAAGCACCTTTACTGGTTAGTTGGAGTATGTTTGATAGCATTTTTAAAATATGATAATGATTGGATTTGAATTATATATTCAAGTCATTGTAGTAATGTATGATATTTTAATAAACTTGTGGATGATTACACTTGTGACATTTATTTTTGTAATGTAATTCATCATAGTTGATTGTGTGCACTTGTTGAAATCGGTTGGTTAAATATATGCTTGTGACCTGTAAGTATACCTGATGGATACATGGAATACATGGGATAACTATGAGAAATATCAGGTAGGTTTATTATGAAAACAAATGGGTAATTTCCCAAAAAAAAGGACTATATAGGCCGGATCTCAAATCATCGGGCTATATAAGCTGTTTTTTCTGGGCATAAAATGGACCAAATAGCCCGGATAATGTTGACCAAATAGCCCGGATATTGAACCAAATACCCCGGACATTGTACCAAATAACCCGGATATTGGTACCAAATAACCCGGATATTGTCTATATCCGTGCTATAATGTATTTTTTTTGAGAATTTTGGTGGATAAAATCGCCCGGATATTATAATATCCGGGTTATATTATGACAAAATAACCCGGCTGTTTGGAAGGGGTCCGGGCTCTATACCTATATCCGGGCTCTAAAGTCTTCTTCAAAAAATTTGGGTGAAAAACCAACCAGGTCTAATAACCCGGGCGTGCAAAAGGGGTCCGGGCTCTATACCTATTATCACACCATTCTGATGCCCGGACCCCAAATTGCCCATATCCAGGCTATATTATCAAAAGCGCCCGGGCTAAATAACGTTTTTTCTACTAGTGCTCAGAAGCTATGCGGGGAAAAACTATGTTATCTCCAGTGTCAGTAAGGCCACAAACTTTCGAAAAGGGCTCATCGGGAAGGTAAACACTGAACGCGACGAGTTTACATCACACCTATTGTCCGCGTTTCAGGTAAACATCCCTTATCCCACGAGTTTTGGGCATAACTCCTCGAGGTAAGAAGAGGGAGGGTTTAAGTCAAACACGTCATCACAACTCAAGTCGGGTCACGCGATAGCAACACGCGTGGGTCAGGTAAGCCCGTGATAATCGCGTCAAACCTCCCCCATTTCTCTTGGGTCCCACCGAAAAATGGGATCTTTCATGCGGGGTTTCGTCACCGGAGCCGTCTGTGAGAACCTATCACACTAAGAGGTTCCTAATAGAAAAAAGAAAGATCAAGTCAGTCGCTTCTCGAGTAAACAAGCGTGCGAGAAGGTTTAGTATCTATGATTAGTTTATTTTTAAAAACTATCATCTGCGTTTCAGGAAAATGAGTTATTATCAGGATGATGCCTCCGATGAGATGAGCCAAAGCACCGCTTATGAATATGACGTGTCCAACATGCATGACGCCTCCGCTCACCCGTTAGAGATTTCGCAAGTAGCGTGGTACCCTCCTCACGTACTACCAACGTATGGCCATCATGGAGCAGCGTACGAAGGTCACATACCACCAATGTATGGCCACCTGAAGCGGCGTACAATGGTCATACCAACCGGGCCAAGGTCACCACTACTATTATGATTACGACGGTCCTCAGTTTTATCAACAAGGAACTGCGTACCAAGGGGTCCCTCATGATACGTACGACCATCCTCACTATAATTATTACAATCAGGGGGTCTCCCCTCTACAAGATCAACAGTCGCGGGCGAACAAACATCACCGAGGGGAACGATCGTCTGATGTCTCCACCTCCACCAAGTCAGATTCCACCCAGATGAGGACCGAAAGCCAGGAATCATTACCGTTCGTGTTTACAAACGACATTTGCAGGGATCTTGTGCCCAAGCGGTGGAGGGATATAAATCTGATGAACTATGACAAGATAACTGACCCAGAGGATCACTTGTGCAACTTCGTGAAAACTATGGGATCAATGAATATAATGACGCGATGATGTGTCAGACTTTCCCTTCCACACTAATGAAAATAGCCCTCACCTGTTTCACCAACTTACCCCGAAACTCAGTTGCTAGCTTCTCACAACTGACTCATATTTTCAAGTCGCATTTTGGAAGTGCTCGCTCAAGAAACAAAACGATGCTAGATCTGAACTCAATTAAGCAAAGAGGGGATGGAACTCTTGGGCATTTCTTTGCCCGCTTCACCGGTGTGGTAGTGAAAATCCCCAACTTCAACCACGAGTCTGCCACCATCATCCTCATGGGAAATCTGGCAGAGGGGGATTTCAATATATACCTTTTCAAAAAAAGCTTGAGAATTATGACAAGCTAAGGGATCTAGTGTCGCGGTAGATTGATGTAGAAGAAGGTGCCGCCTCTAGCTCACGAGCAAATAGCGGGCACCCTGTTTCTTTGAAAAGCTCACTGGGAAGTTTCGTAGAGACAAAGGGGGAGGCAGGTGATGTGGTCTAAACCAGCACAAGAATAGTGTAGCCTGAACCAACCTCGCAAGAATATGATATCAATTGTAGTATTCCGGTTATTGATCACGGGGATTATATATATGTATCAATTGTTATCTAGAACTAATAAGCTAAGCCAAAAAAGAGAGATTTGATTTTCAACTAAATTAAGAAAAACAAGCAAAGATTATGAAGAAAATATATATGAGAAGTAATTCTAGGATTAAGGATTTCCACGACAATGCCACAAAGAATTCAACCCGATATTCACTCGAACTTCATCTTCTTAATATGTCAAATTGAAGGTAAATTATCTAAAGTCATCACTACTCAGCTGTCGCATATTGTAGTAACCGTGTCTAAATTAACCAATTCTAGACCCTTTAATTTCTTTATAGACCTTAGGAGAAAATCAATTAAACTTTCACTGTTGCGTTCCGCCTAACCGATTCACACCTAAGAATCTACTATAATTTATTAATCCTCAAGAGTCCTCAACAATTGTTTAAGTGTCACAATAACAATTATTGATTTCTCAAGTTTAATCCTAGGGTTCCGATGAAACCAATCCTTCTTTCGGGTTCATGAATGTCATCTATTTATCCAATTTCAATTCGCAGCGGTAGCATCTTGAATCTAAAAAGGATTTTAATCGATTTACATTAATTAGGTTAAGCAACTATGATCAAATCAATCTATAAAATTCAGACTAAGTTGAGGCAAACATCGAAATCAAATAATTCGCGACATTGTTGGGTTCACCCTAACCCTAGAACAAAGAATTTATCTAAACATAATATAGAAAGCAATGAAATAAATTAAAGACATTGATATGCGATATATTCCATAGCGCATTTAGTAGTTTTTGTCATCACTTACATGTCATTATGAGAGATATTTGTGTGAACTTGGTGATTCGGAGCATGTTGAAGAAGTTGAAGAAATCATGCAAGTTACAGAAGCGAAGAAGATCGGAAGCAGCTGAGACTGATGACTTTGGCCCGGCCGCGCTGTACTTGGCGCGCCCGCGCTGCTACCCGACGCGACCACTCTGCTAGGAGGAAGTGCCCGCGCTGCTACCCGACGCGACCACTCTGCTAGGAGGAAGTGGCCGCGCTGCTGAACAGACAGAAGAAGCAAGATCCAAGCTGGCGCGCCCGCGCTGCACTTGGCGCGCCCGCGTCAGTCCTGAAGACGGATTCTTATCCGATTCTGTTTATCTTATTAGTTTTAATATTTTATTATTATAATTGTACGGGATGTTAAACCCGATTTTATTAGGTTATATAGGCCGAGAAGGCAGTAGAGAATTAATTAGGTTATTTTCCAGAGACGTATTTTCCCTTTTGTTCATCTCACAAACCCCTATGGAGAACTAACTCTCCTTTGTTACACTTGGTTCTTTGAAGCCTTCAATTGATTTGGTTGTGAGTATTCTACTCTTGTTCGTCCTTTGTTAATTGTTTCGATCTCCTGAGCTTATTGCTTGATTGCTTATTATTGATTTATCTGGATTGATCACCTAGGTTTATCGATACTAGTCATATTGCTAGGGTTTCCAATTCCAGGTTTGGGGTTGTAGATTCATTGTAGCAAACACAATCTCCATACGCGGTTGCTGGTGGTAGATTGTGAGGGAGATTCGATTACATGCTATCTTAACGGGTTGTTAGAATCGCTTGTATCTCATTATAATTCATGTTTGAATGCTATTGCTTTATTATTTGGTGAAGGTTTTCCCTTGTAATTTGGTGATAAGTGCTTTTAGGACTGGTAGGACTAAAAGCTATTACACGATCTGAATTGAGAACAATTACTGGACATTAGAACTTGAGATTCATAGAATGCGATGATGAACCATCTCAATTGTTGTGCGGATAATTACCTGGTGTGATACCTTTCCGTCATATATTCGCAACCTTTACTTGCAACTTGTTCTGTCACTATTACTCACACACAAAACTCCCCCTTTAATCAGTTACTTTTGGGTAATAATACTTGCTCTTACAATTGATTCTGTTTCCCTGTGGGTTCGACCCTAACTTACCTACTATACTTGTTATAGTTTGCATCTTAGGAATTTACTTTGATTTGGCATAACGACTTTAGGCCTGTCAAATTTGGCGCCGTTGCCGGGGAAACGGTTAATCTTTGTTCTTGTTTGTCTTATTACCTGTTTGGGTGCGAACCTCTTGCATGGTTCGCACTCGTGCTACTGATCCCCATCTTTTTGATTTTGATTGGGAAATAGACAGGACATACCACCGCCGCCATAGAGAACATTATACAATGGCTGATAATGCAAATCAGACGCTGCGACAGCTGACAGCATCAAACATCACGCAGCAGGCACCTGCTGTGACAATCCCTGCTATAGGGGATGACAACCATTTTGAGCTAAAGTCTGGGCTGATTCACCAACTGCCCAAATTCCATGGATTGGCTGGAGAAGACCCCATCAAGCACATGGGGAAGTTTCATAATGTGTGCATGAGCATGAAACCAGCCAACATATCCGAAGCACAGATAAAGATGAGAGCTTTTGGGTTCACGCTGCTCGATGCTGCGGATGACTGGTACTACAGTCTTCCTACAGGGAGCATCGATACTTGGCCTAAGCTCCACAAGGCCTTCCTGGAGAAATTCTTCCCTACTAAGAAGGAGAACACCCTGAAGAAGGCAATCAGCAATATAGAGCAGGAAGATGATGAAACCCTCTATGATTACAATGAAAGGTTCAAGAAGCTTTGCGCTAATTGCCCTTTCCATGGCTACAGCACGAAGGACCTAGTCTTATACATCTATGGGGGATTGCTGGAATCTGATAGAAGGATGATTGATGCCGCCTGCGGAGGAAATATTCTGAATGCCACGCCAGAGGGGGCTATGGAGAAGATTCAGGAAATGGCTCAGGGGACTAGAAATTTTGGGAAATCCACCAGAAGGAAAGGAGTCAACTCGGTAGACTCTAACCAAGCCCAGGATATTGCTGAATTGAAGGATATGGTTAGGAGGCTCACTCTGAAAGGGACTCCTCAACAACTCAAAGCTTGTGAAATCTGCGGAGATAACTTCCACCCAACTGATGCGTGTCCTACACTCCAGGAAGACACCGCTGAAGTGAGTGCTATAGGTGGACATGGACCTCAGAGACCCAGACATGACCCCTACTCAAACTCCTACAACCCAGGTTGGCGGGATCACCCAAATTTCAGATGGAGGGATCCACCAAACCAACCACATCAGCAACAACCACCTCCCTACCATCAGAGGCAGCAGGGTAATGCTCCCTCTACTGAGTCCATGCTCAATACTCTGACACAGCACTTCACTGCGTATGTTCAGGCAACTGAATCGAGCATAAAAGATATACAGAAACAAATGGGGCAAATGGCTGAAGCAATCACGAGAATAGAGGCGAAGACGTCAGTGGGTCTACCATCTCAAACGGTGGTCAATCCAAAGGAAAACGTCAGTGCTATTACTCTTCGGAATGGAAAGGAGCTGAGAAGACAGGAATATGAGGAGGAAAGCACGCCGGAGTCCGACGTGGCCACGCCCAAGACTGGCGCGCCCGCGCCGGCCAATGACGCGCCCGCGCCGACCTTCGCCGCGCCCGCGTCTACTTCTGACGCGCCCGCGCCGGGTCCGATCCCGCCTGAATCTGAGCCCTATGTCGATACTTATGTACGATCGAATTTTCCCCCTCTCGGGTCGGAGAAACCAAAACCTCCGTTCCCTGAGGCACTCAAGGAGAGGAGGATAATCGATGATTCAGAGTTGTTTGAGACATTTAGCAAGTGTCAGGTGAACATTCCTCTGCTGAGAATGATAAAAACTGTGCCCAAATACGCCAAGTTCTTGAAGGAGCTTTGCACAGTGAAGAGGAATCAGAAGCTGAAAGGGAAAAAGAAAGTGAAAGTAAGTGAGCAAGTCTCTGCTGTGTTTCAGAGGAGAATGCCGAAAAAGTGCGCTGATCCAGGTATGGTTACTATCCCTTGTGTCATTGGAGATGTAAAATTTGATAGAGCTATGCTTGATTTGGGTGCTTCCATAAATGTGCTTCCCTACTCACTGTACACATCGCTAGATTTAGGACCTTTGCATGAAACTGGAGTAATTGTGCAATTAGCTGATAGGTCTAATAAATACCCTAAAGGAGTAGTTGAAGACGTTTTGGTCATGGTCGATAAACTGATTTTTCCTGCAGATTTCTTTGTCCTGGATATGGAACATGATAAGCATGATGCACCTATTCTGTTAGGTAGACCTTTTATTAAAACAGCTAGGACAAAAATTGATTGTGTCTCTGAGACACTAACAATGGAATTTGATGGAAAAAAGGTTGAATTCGATTTATACAAGGCTATGAAACATCCTGTTGATGACCATTCTCTGTGCTCTATTGATGTGATTGAACCATTAGCTCAAGATATATGTGATATGTCTAGGGAAGATGAGTTGCAGTCAATTATTGGGAATGCTATTGACGAGTCCTATACAGATTTTTCAATTACATCTAACATGCAGGAATTAGTAGCCCAGATGGATGTAGAAGGTAAGTCCCCTACTCTTTCGGGCATTGGCCCCAATCTACTGACTCCAAGCGAAGTGCTTGTTCCATCTGTTGTGCAGGCACCTGAAATTGAACTCAAACAACGCCCTAGTCATCTTTGCACTCTTGATGTGGAGATTAAGGACAAGAAAGGAGCGGAGAATTTGGTGGCTGACCACTTAAGCAGATTGGTGAATGAGGAGAGCAAGCCGGAGTCTGGCGTGCCCACGTCAACAGATGACGCGCCCGCGCTGACCTATGACGCGCCCGCGCTGCTCAATGGCGCGCCCGCGCTGACCACCGACGCGCCCGCGTCGACCCCTGACGCCCCCACGCCATTGCCTCTCAGCCCATCTCAGTCCGTTCTGGGACTTCACTCTATTCGAAGAGAAGCGAACCACTATGTTTGGGATGACAGCTTGGACAGA
The DNA here is from genome assembly GCA_037127255.1 of Persicaria tinctoria. Classification (NCBI taxonomy): domain Eukaryota; kingdom Viridiplantae; phylum Streptophyta; class Magnoliopsida; order Caryophyllales; family Polygonaceae; genus Persicaria; species Persicaria tinctoria. The sequence continues at coordinate 49,221,701 of JBANSL010000001.1, read as the reverse complement.
AAGTTACACCTTTCAAGGATTCCCGCATTTGTCAATGAGATGACTAGTGTTGGTGACCCTGGTGGAGGAACCTAGGTCAATCAAGGGCCAATTAGTCGAGCCAGCGACATGAAACAAAGGCGCTGCTTGGGAGGCAACCCAAGGTATTGCATTCTATCCTTTAACTCGATTTTATTCTAACTTGTAGGTAATAAAGACGGAGTTTCTGGTGACGAATTGCACCCGCATTTCGGACCCACTGCACCCGCAGTGTTAATTTTCGTCAAAAAAAAAAAAAAAAAAAAAAAATCCGGCCACGGGCTGGAAAACCCACTTCGGGCCAGCCCGCCAGCTTCAAGCCCATCAAATTGCCCCATCACTATCACCAAAACCCTACCTCCCTCACCAAACACTCTCTTCTCTCACCTCACCACACTCCAAATCCACCCCACATCCACCATCACAACCGCCCCTCCCTGAAGCAATCAGCCGCCGGCGAGCCCCCACCAGAACCCCTACAAACCGGCACCGGAGAAACATCGGCGGGCCCCACATCAACGAGCCGGTTCCGACGATTTCCATATCTGGAGAAATCGCCGACGCGGCCGCGCCACCCCTAACGCGCCCGCGCCCGTTAGAGAAATCCACCAGGCGACTGACACCCCGACGCGGCCGCGCTGCTATCGACGCGCCCGCGCTGCCATCCTCGACGCGCCCGCGCCACCTCTGACGTGCCCGCGTCTGCCCCTGCGCCGAGACTCCGCTGTTCTTCGTGAGTTCTTTTCGCTGCCCTTATTTCGATTCTGATTTAATCTATCTATCGAATATGAGTTCAACGGAGGAAGAGGCGAGTAGATCTGATAATGGGTTGGAATTGTCTGATGAGGAATTGGCTATTTACAATAAGGTTAGCTGTGTCAGTTCTACCAAATACTTGCATAGACCGACACTTCAGAAACTTCAGATGCTAGAGTGTATGCAGAAATGTCTAGCTCATGCGGGTATTGGTGACTTTCTGGACTTGGGATCTGTAGGATACCCGGAACTGTGCAAGCAGTTCCTCGCGACTTATCATCTGTACTTGAGAGATAACAGCATTAGAGGGGTTGCTTTCAGATACAATGGCACTACATACAGGGCTTCTACATCAAGGTTGCGAAAGGCTTTGGGGGTTACTAAAGCCCCAACTGATGGATGGGTCACAGCCGCGTCCGACCCCGACCTAGTTGCATTCTTCAGAGCGGTGTGGGGCTACCTGGTTGATCAGATAGGCCTTCTGCGCCAAGACGTGGGGAGTTTGACGACAGTGACGAACCAGATTCTCCACCAGCAGGCCGACATCCTAGAGGGCTTTGGCGAGTTCCGAGAGATGAGGGAAGAGCTGCGCCGCATGCGAGAGGACTACTCTCGCCACTATCCACCCCCTTAGTGAGTCTTTCTGTTTCCTTTCTCCCTACTTTTTTCTGTCTTCTTTCACATTGAGGACAATGCTTCATTCAAGTATGGGGGAGGGAAAGGATTCACATATCTTGTACATATTTCATTTTCGCATTATTTTTGTACAGATTCTGCACTTGTTATTTGAAAAAAAAAAAGAAAGAAAAAAAAAAAGAAAAAAAAAGAAAGCAATCAAAATCCTGGGATGAGTTGAAAACCCGAAAGGGCGACTCAGGCAAAAAGCAGGTAGTCTGGCGAGCCTTAGGCTTTGGCAAAATGAGACTTGAGGGAAGTGAGAATGTTTATGTGAGTACCATCTTTGGAAAAAAAAAGGAGTGGCTTGGTGAAAACCCGAAAGGGCGCCTTGGCAAGATGAGCGTTTACTTTGAGTGTTTAGGATTGATCTCTTGGCGAAGGCGACATAAGAAGTGGAGTGATAAGGAGATTTTCGGGTAGGCCACTGGGAGCTATAAGGTGTAGATGGTTGAGATACAATTGTAAATCTCATTTCCTATTTTGATTGTCTTTTGTGCTGATTGTTGAGATGGTGGAAACTACTAGTACTTAGTGTTGATTTTCCTTGTGCTGTCTGTGAACCTTTGAGATTTATGGTGAGAGTAGGCTTAACTTCTATGCTTACTCGGGACGAGTAAAGGTTTAAGTATGGGGGAATTTGATATGCGATATATTCCATAGCGCATTTAGTAGTTTTTGTCATCACTTACATGTCATTGTGAGAGATATTTGTGTGAACTTGGTGATTCGGAGCATGTTGAAGAAGTTGAAGAAATCATGCAAGTTACAGAAGCGAAGAAGATCGGAAGCAGCTGAGACTGATGACTTTGGCCCGGCCGCGCTGTACTTGGCGCGCCCGCGCTGCTACCCGACGCGACCACTCTGCTAGGAGGAAGTGCCCGCGCTGCTACCCGACGCGACCACTCTGCTAGGAGGAAGTGGCCGCGCTGCTGAACAGACAGAAGAAGCAAGATCTAAGATGGCGCGCCCGCGCTGCACTTGGCGCGCCCGCGTCAGTCCTGAAGACGGATTCTTATCCGATTCTGTTTATCTTATTAGTTTTAATATTTTATTATTATAATTGTACGGGATGTTAAACCCGATTTTATTAGGTTATATAGGCCGAGAAGGCAGTAGAGAATTAATTAGGTTATTTTCCAGAGACGTATTTTCCCTTTTGTTCATCTCACAAACCCCTATGGAGAACTAACTCTCCTTTGTTACACTTGGTTCTTTGAAGCCTTCAATTGATTTGGTTGTGAGTATTCTACTCTTGTTCGTCCTTTGTTAATTGTTTCGATCTCCTGAGCTTATTGCTTGATTGCTTATTATTGATTTATCTGGATTGATCACCTAGGTTTATCGATACTAGTCATATTGCTAGGGTTTCCAATTCCAGGTTTGGGGTTGTAGATTCATTGTAGCAAACACAATCTCCATACGCGGTTGCTGGTGGTAGATTGTGAGGGAGATTCGATTACATGCTATTTTAACGGGTTGTTAGAATCGCTTGTATCTCATTATAATTCATGTTTGAATGCTATTGCTTTATTATTTGGTGAAGGTTTTCCCTTGTAATTTGGTGATAAGTGCTTTTAGGACTGGTAGGACTAAAAGCTATTACACGATCTGAATTGAGAACAATTACTGGACATTAGAACTTGAGATTCATAGAATGCGATGATGAACCATCTCAATTGTTGTGCGGATAATTACCTGGTGTGATACCTTTCCGTCATATATTCGCAACCTTTACTTGCAACTTGTTCTGTCACTATTACTCACACACAAAACTCCCCCTTTAATCAGTTACTTTTGGGTAATAATACTTGCTCTTACAATTGATTCTGTTTCCCTGTGGGTTCGACCCTAACTTACCTACTATACTTGTTATAGTTTGCATCTTAGGAATTTACTTTGATTTGGCATAACGACTTTAGGCCTGTCAGACATACTTAAAATAAGATGCAAACAAGAAATCTTTGCCTTCAATCCAAAGTGTAATCCCGAAAACAATGAAAAGGGAAGCTAAATCTAAACCTAAAACTAAGAACGAAGTACTGTGCAGCGCCAGGTCCCCATCCAATGAAAGAGACCCCCCTTTCAGCCTTCTAATCATGCATTGTATATATACATGAATTTCATAAAATTACAATTCAACCCAACAATTTAGGAAATTAAAATATAACCCAACACCTAATTATAATTGCAGTCCATCATCCAACTTCTAAAAATCTGTCTGTTTCCGCACCTTAGCTTTGAAGGTCCGATTCAATTATGCTCACTCCTTCGTATCAACTCTCACATTTCTATAATATTCGTCCCAAAATGTCTGAAATAAATAAAAACTCAGTGTAGACTCCGAAAATGCAAAATAAAATAAATAAAGTACAAAATATGACTAATATGCATGAAAATGACCTAAACTAATATGCAAATGCAACCCTAAAATAGGACTAAAATAGATGCTATCAGCAGGCAGCAGAAACAACAATATACGGGTCACGCTCCTCATTCGCGGAGAGACGAGGTGTACCTGAACACTAAAGAAAGGAGACAAGGGTCATATGAGAGAGAAGGTGATCGAGGATAGAGAGAATACCCAGCTCAGAACTATCTGCGCCACTAGGTTGATTACCATGGGCATGGCCGTCCTCATCATGATCACCCACCGCAGAGGGATGACCAGTACAATAGAGGGCAGTCTCGTGGTAATTACCAACATCAACGGGATGATCGGTGATGTGCGCTCAAATAACCATGATTTTCGCTTACATCCATATCGATCTCTGTATACATTTTATATTTCTGGGTTAGAATAATGCAGGAATTGTGTAGTTTATGCTTATATTCCAATTATGGAGATCTACACTAGTTCTTGTCTAATATTGCAGATTTCGAGACAATTTCGGGACAATTCAGAGAAGCGGAATTCAAACCGGAAAACCACTCAACGTCTATTGCAGAGTCACTCGCCGTCTACTAAGTGACTCGACATCGAGAGGAGATTGGAACCAACACATCGAGCAGAAAAGAAGAGAAGTACATCACTCGACACATGTAGTCAACGTCGAGTAAAAACCTGGTCGACACAACCTTCGGAGATCGAGATCGAGTGAAGATTTGACCAGGAGCCAAGATCTGGTCGATGTCGAGTACACTTACTCGGTGTCGAGTAGAGCCCAAACACAAATCCGAGTCAAAATCGAGTAGGAGTCCGAGTGAGAGATTACTTACACACCAAGGCACGAGATGTTCTATCATGAAGGAAGGATTTATCCACATTAGTAATTCTCATATTTACCTTAGGGGGAATTTAATTGTTTTATTTTATTTGTTTTTCAATGTTTTATCTTAGGAAAGAGATAGATAGAATTAGATAGAAAATATAGTTGTTCCTTTCCTAGATTAGCTAGATGGAGCACTATAAACAAAGCCCTAGGGGATGAGATTTAGGATCATTCAATCATCCAAGCCACAAGCAATAGTGTTTTATTGAGTTAGGTAATTTCGAGTATTTTGGAAAGCTTTGGTCGAGTAGAAGGGGAGCAAAAGACGAGACGTTTTGGCTTTGTTCGGTTGTAAGCTTTCTTTTGAATTAATGCAAGTAGTTTCTTTGAAAATACTGATGTTTATTACCATGATGAAGAGTGAGTAGTCACCCAACTTCTAGGGTCGGAGTGAGCCCGACAGTAGCCATGTAAGGTAATGCATCAAAGGTACAACTTTTATTGCTATTTCATCTTCTATCCTTGAATTGCATGATTCTTCTGCGACAGTAGCAGGTGATCCTTATTTGTGTTATTGAAGCAAAACTGATCTTAATTATTTGAAAAGGATAGTAAAAATTAGGGTTTATGCGAAAGCCTCTATATTCTTAATTGATAACGACGGAAGTTATTTGATGAAAAGGCATTATCTTTTATATCTTTGGCATGATTCTTGCATAGTTATCGTTGTGGTGTTGATACCTTGACCTTGGAAGCTTTTATATTATTGAATGAAATCTTACAAAGTCATGTTTATTTATGTCGTTTATTTTCATTGCAAAAGTTACGGTTTTTACTGCACTAATGAACTCGACATCGACTTCTGTAGTCGACATCAAGTAAACCCAAGTCGACATCGAGTACTCTACTCGACGTCGAGTATACATTTGTCTTATGTTGTGCAGCTTTACAGGGATCGACAGATTAGGTCGACATCGACTACTCTGGTCGACGTCGAGTTAGCTTCTTGTCGATTTCGAGGGCGATCTTGGAACTGATTAGGCGAGCGCTGACACGCTTCCTCATGGATACGATCCTGGATACCCTACCACTACAACGGGAGGGATTCTTGTATTTTATTTGCTTGGATAGGGAGTTGGTTTGGTTTTGTTCATATATTTGATATTTATTTTATAACTAGATTCCCCTCCACAACAAATTTTGGCACCGTTGCCGGGGAAGCTATCAATCACGCCCTTTTTAGTTCCTTTTTACTCCCTTTTCTTTTTTTTTTGTATTCTTTTTGTTTTACAGGTGCATGCGAAGAACTGATCGCACACCCATTGATCCTCTATTTTCTCGAACCGGAACGCTTCTTTCATCTCAAGAAAAGACTAAAGAGAAGACTCATGTCGAATCCTACTAACAACGAGAAAGAGGTATAACTCACACCGGCGCAGGAGCTTGAAAGACTCCAGAGGAAAATAGAAGAGCTCACCACCAGGCAGACAGAGTACGCCCAACGAGAGGCGAAATATGAATGAAATCAGCAAAGGTGGGAGGCGAGGGTAGACCGCGAAGTCCAAGCCCGACGAGAGCTCAATGAACAACTTCAGAACATCCCTGCAAACGCGAAGGAATATCTGCATCCTACTCTGGAAGTTCCAGAATCATCGATCGTTCTCCCTCGCATTAATTATGAAATTCCTCCTTTTATTTTTGAAATCAGGAGGAATTAGTTTCAGGGGAGACCCAACGAATGCCCTTTAGAGCACATAACTATTTTCTTGATTTGTGTGAACCTATTGCAGATGATGCTAATCTAGAATACTTAAAACTAAAGGCTTTTCGTTGGTCGCTTGCAAGAAAGGCTCAACATTGGTTCGAGGGTTTGACTCCACAATTCATCCCCACGTGGAACGAACTCAGGGATTTGTTTCTTAAAAAGTTCTTTCCTCCAGTCAAAAGAGCGCAGCTCAGACATCAAATCACGACTTTCAAACAAAAGCCAGGGGAAACACTCACATAGGTCTGGGAGCGCTACAAACGAGTGCTAAAATCCTGTCCTACGCATGGACAGACACCCTATGTGATCCATGAGATCATCTTCAATCCCTTGGATGCACCAAAAAAGGAGCGGATCAACAACTATACGACCTATAGGTATCTCGAGTACAAACCACGACGTGTTTGGGATACCTTTGTGACGTTGGCAAACTATGACAACGCCTATGAGACTGCTTTGGCCCCCGACGAAAGGCCTGTCCCATCTATGCCACTCTACGAGCCGCCAAAGGAGGTTGACCCAAATGTCAGAGACCAGTTTCACAGAGACCAATCAACCTTGTTTGGAGTGTGGGTCTGTGAGGCACAAAACTATTGTGTGCCCACATGTCGACCAAGTGCAGCTTGTAGAGACCCACAAAGAGGCGCGCTATACAGGGGAAACTACTCAGGGCAACATTAGCAGCAGAACTAGAGCTATTATCGTCAACCCCAGCACCAAAGAGACCCCTTGCCCTATAAAGCTCCTGGTCATCCTGACAGAGAAGGTATCACACTAAAAGCAAGCAATCTGTCAATTCCATCAACACTCAACTGCATGGCATCAACTCACGACTGAGAGAGATCGATGTTTGGAGGAAGAGCATAGAGACCCAGATTAGTCAACTGGCAACATTAGTTACGCACCCTGGATCTTCTGAACCTAAGCCTAAAAGTAAGTCTGCAGGTCTCGTGGCTTCCATGAACCTAAGGAGTGGGCGTCGGCTACAAATACCTGAGCTAAACACGGAGGAAGAAGCTACTAGAGACAACTCGACGTCGACTAACCTAGTCGACGTCGACCAGAATGTAGTCGATGTCGAGCACCCCGTACTCGATGTCGACCAAGAACCAGAGCATCACCATAAGTCGACTCCTCTAGTCGATGTCGACCAGACACCACTCGATGTTGACCTAACTCCAGCAACGTCGAAGAAGAAAACGCTGCCATTCCCGAAGAAATCTTTGAAGTAATCAGCGGAGAAAAAGTTCCAGCGTTTTGTGAAGATGCTTCAAGGTCTTAACGTCACCATTCCCTTCACCGAAGCTCTTCATGAGATGCCTTCATATGTAAAGTTCCTCAAGGATATCCTGAGCAAGAAGCGGTCGATGGATGAGATCGCATAGGAATGCAGCAAGATGGAGATTCTAGAGAAAAGATAGGAGCTTTAGAGGTTATGGATGCCCTGTGTGACCTAGGAGCCATCGTCACCACTATTGGATTTTATCAACATAAATTCAATGCCTTGTGTGACTTAGGAGCCATCGTCAGCATCATGCCACTATCAATCTGGTCCAAAGTCAAGATAAGAGCTCTAGAGGCTGTGGATGCCCGACTCTATATGGCAAACAACACAATGGTCATCCCTACATGCATTGTGGACGATGTACCAGTACAAGTAGGTAAGTTCTTTATCCCTACTAATTTATTAGTTATTGAGACGGCAAAGGACCCTGGTTGTCCCATTATTTTAGGAAGTCCCTTCTTAGCAATCGTGGATGTCAATATAAGCGTAAGGAAGGGAGTCCTCACATTCACCATCAGCGACGAGGGAATTGAGTATTTCTTTAATAAAACTGAAAGGCATTGATAATGCATATTTCATATAGGCATTATAGATATTTCTTATAGCTATTAGATAGTTGTTTTGCTATGTTTTGAGTCTAGTTTCGTATATTACTTGTGAAGTATTCGAGTTTGGAATCTACGCGTTTTTGGTGTTTATTCTGCAGAATTACATTCCGACCTTGGATGGACTTTGGGAAGAGCTTAGGAAGCATGTTTTGGAGCATATGGAGGTTAGAGGAGGATCTAAAGAGGATCAAGGAAAAAGCACGACATTGGAATCCATTGAAGACAATTGAGGAACGACAGACACAGCATAGACGGCGCCCGCCACCCTTTGCACGGCGCCCGTCGTTGCCCAATTTTCCGGATACGCGGTTTTGGATCCAAAGACATTATTTTATATTATTCTATTTTATTTCCAACTAGGGTTTTGCGACTTTGGAGAGGCATTATTAGTTGTTTTTCAGTTCTATTCATTGAGAGAGAGGTTAGTCGTTGTTAGAGAGAGAATTAGGGTCACCCTATATACACCGCAAATCCACGATTAACGCTGTTAATGAAACGTCGAATGCAACGTTGTAGAAACGTTGGATTTCACGTTGCATCAACGTTGGTTTCGACGTTGTCATTTGTCCTACACAACGTTGTGAATTGAAGGAAGTTAGGCGGGTCGGACACTTTAGCAACGTCTAATCGGACGTTGCTAAAGTGGGCCTCGTCGGGCCAGACAGCAACGTTCAATACAACGTTGCAATATGAAGACAACGTTAAGTCTGACGTTTGTACCAGCAACACTTGGATCAACTTTGAAGTTCTACTATCTTTGTTTTTGTTGGGTAGGATGTTGGCGAAAACTTAGTGCGATGTCTGCATCTTTTATTTTGTTGGGGCGTTTTGCCCCTCGCGGAGGGTTTTCAAATATGATTTATGGTTATTTCAGGGAAAAACACGTTACATGAAAACGTTTAGACTGCCTAATTTTTCATATTAATGATAGAAGATTACAATAAAAATAACTTAGTTAAGAAGTTTTTCCTGGTCGCTGTCATGTCACACCTCAGAGGAAATCATTGTTGTTCTCTTCCCCTGATGGTGAAACATTCTCCGGCGGCACTACCACGACCCGGAAGCGAGCGTTGCCTAAGTAGCTAAACATCAAACCCGCGCCTACCCGCACGCCACGCGATCTCGCGAACGTATTCCATCCTTGTGTGAGCCAGAGTGCCCCGGAGTTGTTGCGCTCTACCCGGATGCTGGTGCCTCTCCTCCCTGGCCCATTAGTCAGCGTTATTCTAGAGACGCCTCCCATCCCGTATTCTTCCTCGAAGTTGAAAGGCAGAGGCTGCTGCAAATGTGAAGATCTACTTAATGAGTTGGGAACGTTGTAAATCAGATGTGAGACCGAATGTGGCTTACCAGTATTTGTGTGAGCGAGACGTCTTCTACGTACCCACCAGAAAAAATCCCTAGGGCCGCTCCCTGTGACCGAGAAGAAAGGTCTTGGTCTGTTACCAACCGCAATCTGTTGTGAGCTGAATCTGCCATGTTTTACTGTAACTTTTATATCGATTTCTGCATACATTTCATTCATTTGGGCTAAGATAGTACAAAACCTATGTAGTTTATGTTTATTTGCCAAATTATGGAATCTACACCAGTTTCTGTTTATATAGCAGAATTCAAGGCATTTTACAGCGATTCTACAGAAGGTCAGAAAAGCTCGGAAAACCACTACAGAAGTCCAAAGTCAAAGCAGCAACGGAACCAGTCGAATCGAGCCGAGGAACCAGACTACTCGATCTCGAGTAGACCTTACTCGATCTAGACGAGCGTAGCTAAGCAGCCTTGGTCGACAGAGCATTGTCGAAGAGCCAGACCAACCCGACTTCCGGAAGTCTACTCGATCTCGACAAGCCCTAGTCGAGATCGACGAAGCCCAGCACCACACCCGGAGTCGACAAGGAGAGAAGCTGACCTAGAAGCCGAGGACGAGAAGCCGAGCACACCTCTACTCGATCTCGACAAAGCCTTGTCGAGATCGACAAGCGCCACCACGCCAGTCCGAGTCCATGCCGAGGAGCTCTAGCCGACACCATCAGAGAACCATCCTCGAGCAACCCTACTCGATCTCGACGAGCCCTTGTCGGGATCGACGAAGACCAGAGCCTAGGTCCGAGCTTGTCGAGTAGAGCCACCCGAGGAGACCTAGTCGATGACCCATTCCTACTCGACATCGACAAGAGGTACTCGAGGTCGACGAGCATCAGGAGCCAAGACCGAGCCACATCGAGCAGAGCTAGCCGGGAAGTCCAGTCGACGATGAATCCTACTCAAGGTCGACGAGCCCTTGTCGAGGTCGAGTAGCCCAGTGTCCAGAAACGCGTCGACGAGTGATCTGTCCGAGTAGAGTTGGGATTCCTTGGGGCCGAAGGAGGAAGATTCTATCCAAATCCATCAAGTTATATCTATGGAAGACGCAATCTATCAAGACATGAAGACTTACCTATTTAGATTTATCTTTTTCCTTTTAGATTTATTTCCTTAAAGCATTTTATTTATCATTAAGACTTTTAGATATAAATTTAGATATAGATAGAAGATTCTATCCTTGGTTAGCAAGGATTAGAAGGCTATAAATAAGGCCCATGGGGGCTCAGTTTTATTCATTCAATTTTAGAGAGAAACAAGTAGTTCCACAGAGAAGTTTAGGAGTTCTAAGGCTTTTAGGGTTTTGGCATTCTGCGAAAGTTGATTGCCGGGATTTTAAAGGCTTTTGAATATAGTTTTATGCAAGTTATTTCTTTTACATCAATGTCTGTTATTGCGATGAGGCGTGAGTAGTCCACCCACTTCTGGGGCTGGGGTGAACCCGACGGTGGCCATGTGAGGCGATGCGATAAAGGTCAGATCTTTTTGTGCAATTTATCTTCTATCCCTATGAGCATGATTCTTTTGCGACAGCTGAAGGTGATCTTTGTTTGTATTATTGAAGCGAAAGTGATCTTAATGCAACTTGGGTTAATTATGTGAAAAAGGGTTAGTAACAATTAGGGTTTATGCGAAAGCCTCTATATGCATGTTTGTTAATGACGAAAGTTATTTGATGGAAAGCATGATCTTTTGTGCCTTTATGTGTTACTTTGCATGGTTATCGTTATGGTGTTGATACCCTGGTCTTGGAAGTCTTTTAATATATTGAATTTATTTCTGTCAAAAATCTGAGTTCTGTGTTTAATTCTGCAAATTTAAGTTTCTGTTTCTTGTCGACATAGAGTAGAGCCTTGTCGAGATCGAGTACCTGTGGTCGATCTCGAGTAGGGACTGGTCTTAGTCGAGTTGAGTTTTCTTCTGTTCTTGTCGATTTTCAGTTTCTGTTTTTCTGTTTCTTGTCGATCTCGAGGAGCTGTTTGTCAAGATCGACGAGCCCTTTGCTTTGCTTTTATTTGTTGCTTTGCGTTATTTTCTGTCCTTTCTTTATTTCCTGTTTTGCTTTCTTCTTTGCTTTTGTTATTTTCTGCTTTTATTTGTCTTTCTTTCCTTGTTTTTTTGTTTCCGTCTTTCTGCTATTCTGTCTGTTAGAATTTATAGCTACCTAAGAACTGCTGATGTGCTTCCTCGTGGATTCGATCCTGACTATTCTCTTACTACAACGGGAGGAAGTTTTGTATTTATTTGCTGAGACAGGGAAGTCAGTCTGAACTTTATTTTATATTTACTTCATACTTGACCATCCTCATGCAACAACAAATTGGCAAGCCGAGGAACCAGACTACTCGATCTCGAGTAGACCTTACTCGATCTAGACGAGCGTAGCCGAGCAGCCTAGGTCGACAGAGCATTGTCGAAGAGCTAGACCAACCCTACTTCTGGAAATCTACTCGATCTCGACAAGCCCTAGTCGAGATCGACGAAGCCCAGCACCACACCCGGAGTCGACAAGGAGAGAAGCTGACCGAGAAGCCGAGGACGAGAAGCCGAGCACACCTCTACTCGATCTCGACAAAGCCTTGTCGAGATCGACAAGCGCCACCACGCCAGTCCGAGTCCATGCCGAGGAGCTCTAGTCGACACCATCAGAGAACCATCCTCGAGCAACCCTAGTCGATCTCGACGAGCCCTTATCGAGATCGACGAAGACCAGAGCCCAGGTCCGAGCTTGTCGAGTAGGGCCACCCGAGGAGACCTAGTCGATGACCCAATCCTACTCGACATCGACAAGAGGTACACGAGGTCGACGAGCGTCAGGAGCCAAGACCGAGCCACAACGAGCAGAGCTAGCCGGGAAGTCCATTTGACGATGAACCCTACTCGAGGTCGACGAGCCCTTGTCGAGGTCGAGTAGCCCAGTGTCCAGAAACGCGTCGACGAGTGATCTGTCCGAGTAGAGTTGGGATTCCTTGGGGCCGAAGGAGGAAGATTCTATCCAAATCCATCAAGTTCTATCTATGGAAGACGCAATCTATCAAGACATGAAGACTTACCTATTTAGATTTATCTTTTTCCTTTTAGATTTATTTCCTTAAAGCATTTTATTTATCATTAAGGCTTTTAGATATAAATTTAGATATAGATAGAAGATTCTATCCTTGGTTAGCAAGGATTAGAAGGCTATAAATAAGGCCCATGGGGGCTCAGTGTTATTCATTGAATTTTAGAGAGAAACAAGTAGTTCCACAGAGAAGTTTAGGAGTTCTAAGGTTTTTAGGGTTTTGGCATTCTGCGAAAGTTGATTGCCGGGATTGTAAAGGCTTTTTAATATAGTTTTATGGAAGTTATTTCTTTTACATCAATGTCTGTTATTGCGATGAGGCGTGAGTAGTCCACCCACTTCTGGGGCTGGGGTGAGCCCGACGGTGGCCATGTGAGGCGATGCGATAAAGGTCTGATCTTTTTGTGCAATTTATCTTCTATCCCTATGAGCATTATTCTTTTGCGAGAGCTGAAGGTGATCCTTGTTTGTATTATTGCAGCGAAAGTGATCTTAATGCAACTTGGGTTAATTATGTGAAAAAGAGTTAGTAACAATTAGAGTTTATGCAAAAGCCTCTATATGCATGTTTGTTAATGACGAAAGTTATTTGATGGAAAGCATGATCTTTTGTGCCTTTATGTGTTACTTTGCATGGTTATCGTTATGGTGTTGATACCCTGGTCTTGGAAGTCATTTAATATATTGAATTTATTTCTGTCAAAAATCTGAGTTCTGTGTTTAATTCTGCAAATTTAAGTTTCTGTTTCTTGTCGACATAGAGTAGAGCCTTGTCGAGATCGAGTAGCTGTGGTCGATCTCGAGTAGGGACTGGTCTTAATCGAGTTGAGTTTTCTTCTGTTCTTGTCGATTTTCAGTTTCTGTTTTTCTGTTTCTTGTCGATCTCGAGGAGCTATTTGTCGAGATCGACGAGCCCTTTGCTTTGCTTTTATTTGCTGCTTTGCGTTATTTTCTGTCCTTGCTTTATTTCCTGTTTTGCTTTGTTATTTGCTTTTGTTATTTTCTGCTTTTATTTGTCTTTCTTTCCTTGTTTTTTTGTTTCCGTCTTTCTGCTATTCTATCTGTGAGAATTTATAGCTACCTAAGAACTGCTGACGTGCTTCCTCGTGGATTCGATCCTGACTATTCTCTTACTACAACGGGAGGAAGTCTTGTATTTATTTGCTGAGACAGGGAAGTCAGTCTGCACTTTATTTTATATTTACTTCATACTTGACCATCCTCATGCAACAACAAATTGGCGCCGCTGCCGGGGAGGCTATCAATCGCGCCTTAGGTAGTCAGTTCTCACTGTTTCTTTGAGTTACTTTTCAGGTGTATGCGCCGTTCTGGTCAAACACCTGAGTTTGACGCCTTAGACGAACCAGAACGCCTATTTCACATTAGAGCTAAACTACAAAGAGCCATGGCAGCTGCGGAGACACAGGAACAGCTGATCGCTAGACTTACAAGGGAATTAGCCGCTAAGGATGCTGCTATCGCCGCTGAGAAAGCAACAAGGGAACAAGCACAGGCCGAGCTTGCCCAATATCCAACCACGGCAGAGGAGTACATGCACCCAAATCTCGTCGTGCCTGAATCGGCGATTCTTATCCCTGATAACTCTTTTGAAATTCGCACTCAATTTCTTATAGAGCTGAAAAATAATGCCTTTTATGGTAGATTTAATGAGTGTCCTCTTGAACATATTACAAATTTTTCTGACATGTGCCGTACTCTTGCTGAAGGTACAACTCTGGAATATGTCAAGATGAAATATTTTCGCTGGTCTCTCGCTGGGCCTGCACTGAAATGGCTGGAAGGGCTGAAAGCAAGATCACTCACAACCTGGGCCCAAGTAGAGCAAGAGTTTCTGAACAAATTCTTCCCACCTGCCAAAACAGCACATCTCCGCCAGAGAATCACCGCCTTCAAACAGAAGCAAGGGGAACCGCTGTCAAAGGCATGGGAGCGCTACAAGGAACTTCTGCGATCTTGCCCTACTCATGGACAGCCACCCTACATCATTCAGGAGATCTTCTTCAACTCTCTTGATCAAGTCACTAAGGACAGAATCAACCATTATACTCGCTATGAGTATCTGACAATGCCGCCAAGTGAGGCATGGGGTGTGCTAGAGAAGCTCACTAACTACGACAAGAAGTATGGGTCTACTGCAACTTATGAAAAGAACCCATACACCAGGCCAGCACCATCCATGCCCCTCTATGAGCCACCTAAGGAGATTGATCCTGACGTTAGGGAGCAGTACTACAGAGACCAGAATAAGAAGCTCATCAAGCAAGTAAAGTATCTCTCTGTCAACCATCCTTGTATTGAATGCAGATCGCAAAGGCACACCACTCCTGAGTGCCCACACGCAGAGCAAGTCAGGATGGCAGAGCACCATGAGGATGCAGCTTACGCAGGGGGTCCCAGTCGCTACATGGGGGACCAAAGGTTTCAGCAGCCACAATGGAACCAAGGTGTCCCTAGGAACCCCCCGCCGTACAGAGCTCCAGGACATCCGGAAAGGGACCAGAAAAAGGATGATATACAGACAGTCCTGGAGGAAATACGGAGGAACCACTCAGAAACTAGGAAATCTTTCAACTCCGTCTATACTCAGATGCAAGGTGTCAACTCTAGGCTTGGGGAAATTGATATATGGCGAAAATCAGTTGATACACAGATTGGTCAGCTAGCAGCAGGAATCCCCAGACAGTCAGGTTCGCTCCCTGGATCTTCAGAACCAAATCCTAAGGGAAAGACTGGACATATCGCTGCTGTAAAACTCAGAAGCGGCCATCAATTGCAAGAGCCAGAGGTCGGAAAGCAGCAGAACAACGGAGAACAGCTGGTCAACCAGAGCCTGGTCGATGTCGAGGAAGGCCTCATCGATCTCGAGGAGAACCTGCAAAAATCTTCGTCTGTACCGCACAGCAACTCGACTACGCCCAACCTGGTCGATGTCGACAAGACTCTAGTCGATGTCGAGGAGCCTCTGGTCGACATAGAGCAGCCTGCAGCACCTCCGACGTCTGTTCTGGCTCCGAATCAGAAAAAGAAGCTGCCTTTCCCCACAAAATCTCTAAAGGACCCGGCAGAGAAAAAATTTCAGCGCTTCATCAAGATACTTCAGAAACTCAACGTCACCATCCCCTTCACAGAAGCTCTCAATGAAATGCCATCTTATGTCAAGTTCCTGAAGGAGATTTTGAGCAAAAAGCGATCAATGGCTGAAATTACAGAGGAGTGCAGCCATTTGGACATATTGGAGAAGAGGCCGGATCCAGGTAAGTTTGCTATAACTATTGGATTTGGTCCATACAAAATTAATGCTTTATGTATTCTTGGAGCCAGTGTAAGTATAATGCCTTTAACGATTTGGTCCAAGATTAAGATAGGTGCCCTAGAGCCTGTGGATGCTAGACTTTACATGGCCAACAACACTGTGGTCATCCCAACAGGCATGGTGGATAATGTGCCAATACAAGTAGGTAAATTCTTTGTCCCTGCTGATTTTCTAGTTGTTGATATGCAAGAAGATCCTGCTTGTCCAATTATCTTAGGAAGACCATTCTTGGCGACGGTGGATGCCAACATAAGCGTAAGGAAAGGAGTGCTCACCTTCAACATAAGCGATGAGGTAATTGAGTATTCCTTTAATAAAACTGAAAGGCAAACAGGTCCAATGGACGAGGTCAAATCTATCTCAGCTGGCTACATCACCTGCGGGGAACCCAAGGTCAGAAATATGACCCCTGAGGAGCTGGAAAAGAGGGACATGGAGGCCCAGGTGGAGGAGATCATGACAATCCTCAAAGAGAACACAGAGAATCCAATCGACACGGACCAAGGTAAGTCGTTGTGGATTAATTATTTTTCGGATGCCTTGACAGGAGCTAAGTATGGGGTCAAGATCGACCGGACCCTAGTCGATCTCGACCAAACCAAGGAGCCTCCACCGGCACCAGCATCATCGAGCAGCGAACCAGACAAACCAGGCTCGTCGATCTCGACCACTCTTGTCGAGGTCGACCACCACTCGGCCAACCCGACTTCGCCTTCCTCGACGCTGACGACTCCAGCACCAGAGCCCTTGTCGATCTCGAGTACGCTACTCGATGTCGACCAACTTCAGCATCCTCGGGCACCGTCTTCCTCGACACGGACTCCACCAGACGGAGCATCCTCGTTGACCTCGACTAAGCTTGTCGATGTCGACCACCAATCGGGGAGCCCAGATCCTTCTTCCTCGATGTTGTGACCACCAGACGGACCATCCTCGTCGATCTCGACTAAGCTTGTCGAGATCGACCACAACCCGGCGCCGCCAGATCCGCCTTCCTCGATGAGCCAGCCACCAGGAGCAGAATCCTTGTCGATGTCGAGTAGTCTACTCGAGGTCGACGAGCCATCGTCTTCATCAACTTCTGAATCTGCGAGCAGGACACCACCAGAACCAGCGGACTCGTCGAGATCGACTAGCCCTAGTCGAGATCGACCAAACACAGTGGTCCCCGATTCCGTCTCTGCGAAGGTAAGCCAAGGTATGAATCTTTTTTCTCCTATTTCCATTAAAGATTTATCTATACATGGGAGAGGTCTGCCTTGGTATGTGCGATTGTGTAGGATTTCCAATGATGAGCCTAAGGAGTATGAAGTTGGAGACAAGCTCTATGTCTCTAAATCAAAGGATCATTGGTTTATGATGTCCGCATTTTTAGTCTTATTTTACATCATGTTTTCATTTCCTTCGAGTTCTTTTATTAGCTTTTGTGTTGGGAAAGTAAGAAAAATGTGTAGTTATGCTTAATATTGTAATATATGGAGTCTACACAAGCTTTGGTGTGATTTTATAGGTTTTGGAGCTGTTTTGGAAGAGTTTGGATGCACTTTAGAGCTTAATGAAAAATCATGAATGCAATGGAGAAGCCAAGCAAAAGGGAAAAGAGGTGCAGCTGGCGAAAAGCCTTATTTTCGCCATCCATCACTTCGATTCAAGATCTGGAGCCTTCATGAGATTTGTAGTCCTTGAAAAGAGCTTTCCAACGCATATTCATATGCGTCAATCGGATTAACGAGGACTCGGGAAAGTGCGATTGAAGACAGAGACGAAAAGCTGGAGAAAAACAAAAGTTACTGCATTCGAACAGGTACCTCGACGCCGACACCCAGACCTCGGCGCCGATACCCTGTGCGAATCTGCGCACCAGCAGAATTTTCTAGCCGACTGATTTAATTGATTTTTGGGCTTTTTAATTAGGGTTTTTATTTAATTCCTTTTTTATGATCTTTTAGTTAGATAGACTTGGGATATTTTATCATTTCTTAGATATATTATATTATTTTCCTAAGATGAAATCTCTTTCCTTGGAGATTAAGTCTTAATTTCTATCTTTAAATAAAGCCAATTAGAGGCTAATTAGGGATCTCTCTCCACAACAGAACATACGCTGAATTGACAGCAGCTTGGGACGTGAGTTTTGGAGTTTTTTGTTGAAGGTTTTGACATTGGTTTTGAGGTTTGATTTTATGCAATTTCAGATTATATTTAATTCAATTTTCAGCATGTTTTCTATAGCTATGAGTGAGTAGTTCCCCTTCTTCTAGGGTTGGGGTGAGCCCAACAATAGCCATGTATGAAAGCTTGAATCTATGATGTTTTTATGAGTTTATCATCATCTATCTTGTGCTTAAATCCTTTACGAAAGTTGAGGACAATTCCATGTTTATGATTTTGAAGCGAAAGTGGATTTAATTATGAATTTGGATAGTAATTAGAGATCTTTGACGAAAGTAAAAGGGATCTAATTAAGAAAAGGTAGAACGAATAGGTTTTATGCGAAAGCCTCTATTATCTATTTGTGAAGTAGGCGAAAGCTATCTTTTGTTGATAAAAACATGATCTTTGTTCTATGATTCTTGTGTGTTTCATGCATGGTTTTTGTTGTGGTTATCCCTTGACCTTGGAAGCTCTTTTTATATTGTTTACATCCCTAAAATCCCTTGCTTTTTGTTCTATTTTGCTGATGGAAAATAAACAATCACTTGACATTCATCACCTCTCTCGACCATCCCCTTGATATCGACCTCTCTAGTCGATATCGACCGCCTTTGCTACTGGTTTTTGTGTGTTGTTAGATCACAGGAACTACTCTAGAAAGTGCTGTCCTCTCTCCAGTGGAACGATCCCGACTTCCGCTATCTACATAGTGGGAATTGAGGTATTTTATTTATGGCTGATTTCCCATCGCAACAAATTGGCGCCGTTGCCGGGGAAGGTAACAATCGCCATCTAGAGTAGTTGATTTTCGGAGTTGGGACTATCCCACCTCCTCCTTACTTTCTAATGCTACTTGTTTGCTTCTTTTGTTTGTTTTGAGAGGTGTATGTGACGTGCTGATCACATAATAGAGTTTGAGGCTTTAGACGAACCGGAGCGTTACTTTCATCTAAGAGAAAGGCTAAAGGGAATCATGGCCGACCGTCAGACCCTTGAGGAAATGGTGGAGAGGCTGCGAAGGGAGAACCAAGAGGCCAATCGTGCTCGAGAATAGGAGGCCGAGAGGGCACGTCAAGCGGAGGAACAACTTGCTAGGATTCCTCGCAATGCTCGACAATATATGCACCCAGCTCTTAGGGTGCCCGCATCACCTATTGTCTTCCCCGACGCTCCCGCTAATTTTGAGATCAAGACAAGCTTCATTGCCATGGTCAAGAAGATCCAATTTTCGGGGAAACCAACGGAGTGCCCTATGGAGCATGTGCGCGAGTTCTTGGATATTTGTGACACCATCGCTCATGGTGACACTTTGGAGTATGTGAGGCTTAAGGTCTTTCGATGGTCACTTGCGGGGAAGGCACTTCATTGGTTAGATAGCTTGCCAACCCAAACCATCACCACTTGGGAGCAATTACATGATTCCTTCTTAACCAAGTTCTTCCCACCTTCAAAGACATCGGAGCTAAGGAAAAAAATCACTACTTTCAAGAAATTGAGAGTGGAAGACTTGGCGGCGGCATGGGAGAGATTCAAAGAGCTTCAACGTCAATGCCCTACGCATGGGCAACCCGAATATGTGCTCCAAGAGATCTTCTTCAATGGGCTGAATTCGGCAACAAAGGATCGGATTAATGTTCACACCAACCTCCGGTTCCTTGAGATGACTCCGGAGGAAGCATGGAAGAGCTAGAGCGCTTGGTTGAGTACGACAACACCTATGGGACCTCCGAAATCTCTGATGTGAGGCCCCCACCATCTATGGCTCTCTATCAACTATCTAAAGAGATTGATCCGGATGTTCACGAGCAATTTAGGAAGGATCAAGTGAGAATGCTACAAAAGCAAGTTCGGCATCTATCTGCAAATCAAGCATGCATAGAGTGTGGATCTACTTCACACACCACAGTCCAATGCCCTCACGCCGATCAAGTGCACCTAGCCAAGACATATGAGGGTGCTCACTATGTGGGAGGTCCTAGCCAAGGAGGAAACAAAAACACTTGGGGCAATCGACAACCCCAACAAAACTATGGCGGACACAACTTCTATCGAGCTCCAGGCCATCCGGAGCGTGAACAATCACGCAATGATAAGAGCATGATCCTTGAGGAGATGAGGAGGAACCAAGCAAAAAATGACCTTTCTAACTCGGCTGTCCAAACTCAATTGCAAGGTCTCAATGCTCGCTTTTGGGAAATGGACATAAGGAGGAGAAACATTGAGACCCAAGTGGGTCAATTGGCGGCTCAAATTCCAAAGCAACCCGGCACCCTACCAAGCCAAACCACGGCTAATCCTAAGGGCCCTGCAACCGGGCATGTTGCTTCCATTAAGCTAAGGAGTGGACGCGAGTTACTAGACCAACACAACTCGCAAAAAGAGGACGAAGAGCCTAGAAACACCCTCGGCACCGACACCTCTACCCTCGGTGCCGACACCCTGACAGCTCCAAAACCTACTACAAAAGCTGCTGGAAGTGCACAGCCCCTCGGCGCCGACCCCTCCAGTGTCGATGCCGACCCACCTATTCAAGAAACCTCTCCCAACACTGCAGAAAAAACGAGAGCTTCTGAGGTTATTTCTAAGCCTAAGGTACCACTCCCATTCCCCTCCAAGGTGCCGAAGGACCCCACTGATAGGAAGTTCAAGCGGTTCATGAAGATGCTTCAAGGCCTCAACGTTACTATCCCCCTTACCGAAGCACTTAGAGAGATGCCCGCCTATGTGAAATTTTTGAAGGAGATCTTGAGTAACAAGAGGTCCCTAGTGGATATTGCGGAGGAATGCAACAAGATGGACTTCCTTGAAAAGAAGGCTGATCCAGGGAAATTTGCCATCTGTATTGGGCTTGGAAATCATCGTTACAAAGCCTTGTGTGACTTGGGAGCAAGTGTAAGTCTTATGCCTCTATCTATTTGGCACCAAGTCAAGCTAGGAGCATTGGAGCCAGTGGAGATGAAGTTGTTTATGGCCGACAACACATAGGTGAAGCCCACAGGGATTATGGATAATGTCCCCGTTAAGGTAGGGAAGTTCTTCGTACCAACCGATTTCATTGTGCTAGATATAGAACCGGATCCCACCGTACCAATCATCTTGGGTAGACCTTTCTTGGCCACGGCGGATGCGAACATTAGCGTCAAGAATGGCCTACTTACTTTCACCATAGCCGATGAGGTAATTGAGTTTCGTTTTAATACGACTATGATGGAGGTAAGGAGGATGGAGGTCAATGCTCTATATGCACGAATAGACGTCATTCCATGTGAGGAGCTTACAAAAGAGATAATAGCCAAGGAGCCAACGCCCACGGATGATCAAATCAACAACCTATTGGCTACTTTGGAAAATAAAGAAGTGGAAATCAAGAGCACGACAACGGCTAAGTATGGGGTCCTTGAAGTCGACCCACCTCTATCGACATCGATTCCACACCATGCTGAAAAGGCTACAGATGCCTCGGCGTCGACACCCTCACCCTCGGCGTCGACACCCTCACCCTCGGCGTCGACACCCCTAGAGGATAAAATGTTTCTGCAGAATGCTGAAAAAGCTACTGATGTCTCGGCGCCGACACCTCCAGCAGCAGGACAACGTGAAGAAGGTGGTTGTGCTACCATGGAAGGAAAAGTTGACGAAAAAGGAAAGAGTTGGGCCGAAGACCACCATCCCGGTCCCAACAAGGTAAGTCAAGGTATGAATTTCTCTTCCCCTATTTCTATTAAAAACCTATCTATTACGAATGGAAGAGGTATGCCTTGGTTTGTGAGATTATGTTGGGGATGCAATGAGGATCCAAAAGCTTATGAAGTAGGAGATACGGTGTACATCTCCAAGGCCAAGAATCAATGGTTCCCTAGCAAATTCAAAGAGAAGAAGGTTGGTCCATTCGAAATTCACAAGATTCGACCCGGTGCAATAGAGTTAAAGGACAAGGAAGGAGTCCTATGCAAGGTCGAACTAGAGAGTCCAGAGGAGGAGGCCCGTGCCACATGGGCCTTGCGAATTCCCACATGAGCATAAGAGAAGAAGTCGGCCTAGCGACTTAAAAATCTAGAGCTTGTACATAGACCTATGATTATTTAGGATTTTATTTTTGTTGGTTTTGGATTTTGCTTTGGTTTTGCTTTAAACTTTGTTTTTGGAGGTTTTGGTTGTTAATGAGGTGGTAGGTGCTAAGCATGACGAAAGGACAACCTTGGAGAAGAGAAGTTTATCGACCACTCCATGTCGACGTCGACTCCTAGGCTCGATAGTAGCACCTATTTCCGGTCGGAATGAGCCCCAATTCTATCTTGTAAGTCTTTGTTTACACCCATCTCTTATTTTTGAGCTTATACTTTGAGGACAAAGTAATTTTTTAAGTATGGGGTGGGGGTAACAACTTACTATATGCTTATGTTTTGAGGTTTGTTTTTGGTGGTGTTGTTTTGCATTATTTTGTATTTTTGCATATTTTGCATTTTTATTGAGTCCATAAAAAAATACAAAAAAAAAAAAACTGAAAAATGTCGAAAAAATAAATAAAAAATGCATGTTTATTTATTATTTTAGCCTTTATTTTAGTTTTTAGTTTAGTTCAAAACACCTAACTTAGATGTCCTATGATGATGCCTAATAATCAACTTGATCATGTAAATCCTATGATATGTTTGGATGGTTTAGCCTAAGTCTCGTGGAAAGTTTGATTTTTATGTGGTAATTTGACTTGCGATTATAATTGAGCACATATGATTTTAAGTAGAGGTGATTGAAATCCAAATCTATGTCCTAGTGAGAAATTTTTGACCTTATAGGGAATGTTCTTCATATTTTTATATTTTCCTCTATTTTTTATGTGTGATTTACTCTCCTTATTTGATTACCTCTTGGCATTGATGTGGTTATCTATTTCTTGAGACCGATTATGAGATACTAGTTCATTGTTTATTAAAATTAGATGATGGAGGACTTATATTTTCTTAGCCATATTTTATCCATTCATTTATCTACCTTGCATATTTATCTTGCTTGAAGCCCTTTGAGCCTTGGCCTATTCTTTGTTAGCTCTACAAAATTGATTCCTAGCCGATTAAAAGCTTGACCCTTTATCCGGGAATTAGGATTTAGAGTTGGTGAGAATTTGATTGAGTTGAGTTTGATGGAGAAGAAGCTAAGTTGTTGAGCTTTGTTGAGATGCTTTGAGCGAAAGTATGTAAGGTTGTGCATTATTCATCATATTGTTCTTATATTTTAGAGGCTCCGAAAATATATATATATGTATTATTGCCGAAGGAGAAGAAAAAAAAATGAAAATGTCGGTGAAAAAAAAAATGCAGAAAAAAAAAAGTGTTTATTAAGAGCCTAGTTCATTATGTGTGAGAGTTGGATTAAATTTTTGGTTGAGAAGTAGTTTCATGGGTTGATGATCTTGATTGTTGATGAGTTTGGTAGATGTGCTGATTTTGAGATGAGTTGTTTGGTTGAGTTGAGTTGGAAGTTTAGGAGTCTTGATTCCCGGATTATTAGCACCACTTTGCCTAAATAATTCCATACCTTTTATTTCTTACCAAGCCACATTACAACCCGGCCGAATGAAGTCTTCTTTGAAGTCTTTCATTGAGCCATAAGTCCTCTTGATGATTTTGATTGCTTTGACCTCTCCGGTGGAGAGATTGGTGATTTAAATAACAATGTCTATGTAGCTTTTTGCATTAAGGATGGAGTTGAGAGATGTTATTCAAAGCCTAAACACATTGAGAGTTGAGCGAAACACATATATCCTTCTGAGGTTGGATTTCGATTGCTTTTGATTAGAGTTGCTTATATATGTGTAATGACGTTTGATTGCTTGATTCTTTTAGACCACTTGCGTTTATGATGTTGTTTTTTGGCGAAGGCGAAGACTTGAAGGATGTGTTGTAGGTAGTGGTTATTGTTTGGTTATTGCTTGAGGACAAGCAAGTCTAAGTATGGGGTGTTTTGATGTCCGCATTTTTAGTCTTATTTTACATCATGTTTTCATTTCCTTCGAGTTCTTTTATTAGCTTTTGTGTTGGGAAAGTAAGAAAAATGTTTAGTTATGCTTAATATTGTAATATATGGAGTCTACACAAGCTTTGGTGTGATTTTATAGGTTTTGGAGCTGATTTGGAAGAGTTTGGATGCACTTTAGAGCTTAATGAAAAATTATGAATGCAATGGAGAAGCCAAGCAAAAGGGAAAAGAGGTGAAGCTGGAGAAAAGCCTTATTTTCGCCATCCATCACTTCGATTCAAGATCTGGAGCCTTCATGAGATTTGTAGTCCTTGAAAAGAGCTTTCCAACGCATATTTATATGCGTCAATCGGATTAACGAGGACTCGGGAAAGTGCGATTGAAGACAGAGACGAAAAGCTGGACAAAAACAAAAGTTACTGCATTCGAACAGGTACCTCAACGTCGACACCCAGACCTCGGCGCCGATACCCTGTGCGAATCAGCGCACCAGCAGAATTTTCTGGCCGACTGATTTAATTGATTTTTGGGCTTTTTAATTAGGGTTTTTATTTAATTGTTTTTTTAGGATCTTTTAGTTAGATAGACTTGGGATATATTTTATCATTCCTTAGATAGATTATATTATTTTCCTAAGATAAAATATCTTTCCTTGGAGATTAAGTCTTAATTTCTATCTTTAAATAAAGCCAATTAGAGGCTAATTAGGGATCTCTCTCCACAACAGAACATACGCTAAATTGACAGCAGCTTGGGACGTGAGTTTTGGAGTTTTTTGTTGAAGGTTTTGACATTGATTTTGAGGTTTGATTTTATGCAATTTCAGATTATGTTTAATTCAATTTTCAGCATGTTTTCTATAGCTATGTGTGAGTAGTTCCCCTTCTTCTAAGGTTGGGGTGAGCCCAACAATAGCCATGTATGAAAGCTTGAATCTATGATGTTTTTATGAGTTTATCATCATCTATCTTGTGCTTAAATCCTTTACGAAAGTTGATGACAATTCCATGTTTATGATTATGAAGCGAAAGTGGATTTAATTATGAATTTGGATAGTAATTAGAGATCTTTGACGAAAGTAAAAGGGATCTAATTAAGAAAAGGTAGAACGAATAGGTTTTATGCGAAAGCCTCTATTATCTATTTGTGAAGTATGCGAAAGCTATCTTTTGATGATAAAAACATGATCTTTGTTCTATGATTCTTGTGTGGTTTCATGCATGGTTGTTGTTGTGGTTATCCCTTGACCTCGTAAGCTCTTTTTATATTGTTTACATCCCTAAAATCCCTTGCTTTTTGTTCTATTTTGCTGCTGGAAAATAAACAATCACTTGACATTCATCACCTCTCTCGACCATCCCCTTGATATCGACCTCTCTAGTCGATATCGACCGCCTTTGCTACTGGTTTTTGTGTGTTGTTAGATCACAGGAACTACTCTAGAAAGTGCTGTCCTCTCTCCAGTGGAACGATCCCGACTTCCGCTATCTACATAGTGGGAATTGAGGTATTTTATTTGTGGCTGATTTCCCATCGCAACAGTTTCCCAACAAATTCAACAAGAAGTGGATGGGACCTTTCGTGGTGAACAAGATTCATTCTGGAGGATTGCAGCTGAGGGACAAGAACGGAGTCTTATTTGAGGTCCAACCTACATGGGCCCTGCAAATGCCACCTTGAGCTAAATGGAAAAGTCGGCCTAGCGACTATAAAATCTAGAGCATGTACATAAACTTTTTAGGACTTTTGAGACTTTGTTTTGCTTTGGTTTTGAACACTTTTTTGTTTTGCTATTATGGGTATATGTCTTCTACACTTTTTAGGTCCATGGATAGAACCAAGCTACATTCATACTCGGCCCAGGAGGTGCTTCTATTCGACATTTTAAGGCCCTGCACACCTGTCTAGTGAGTTTCTTTCTTTACCCTTGTTTTTATACAGTGAGGACACTGTAATGTTTAAGTATGGGGTGGGGGAAGGGCTTACATTATGCATATTTGATTATATTTGACATTATTGGTGCATTATTTCTTTGAATTGCTACATGGCTATTTTTGGAATACATTATTGATTTATGTGCTTATATGCATATTTTCCAAAGTTTGAAAAAAGGACCCCCATTTGAAATTTTGGTTAATGTCATGGAAGCTTATATTGAACTCGACGATGCAAAATTGGATTCATTAGAGATATAGCATGAAATTGCCTAGTAAAGGGAAGTCACAATGAAGTGCATTATTTCTTGAAAACCATGAAAGGAGGTAAAATTTGATATTGCTTTTGACATGTTGCATGATAAGATGATGGAGGACTTTATATTTCCATATATGCTCATTGTTAAATTCCTAGCCTTACCCATGCTTATGCATTACACAAAGCCATAATATGCCTTATTTTAAATATTGCTCCACATGATCTAAATATTACCATTCTTTACCTTATCCGGGGATTATGTTGAGAATGATGTTACATTATGGAGATGTTATATGGTGTTTGTGTTGTTATTATCATTATTGGAGTTTGGAAGGAAATTGTTTGAAATATATGGAAAATTTAATGAGTGAAAGAAAATCCAATCACCTCAGGAGATAAAGGTAGATTGACCCTGCTCTCTGAGATAATAGTTTGGAGAGATGGGACACATTGTGAGGAGTCCAAAGCACTAAGTATCCGGGGCCATTCATGACACCCATGTTTGCGACTCGCGAGAAGGCAGTGCTAAGGTCAGAGAGGTAAAAGCATTATTATGAATAAAAGCATTATTATGAATAAAAGCATTATGAAAGGTGATAAATATTATGGAAAGGGAATGTGGAAATTCAGTTTGGAAAGTACTCCATTTCCCCGGATCAAAAGCACCACATTGCCAAAATTTGCCCACCTTTAGCCTTTTACCAATCTACTCCTCACTTAAAATAAAGTGTTCTTGATTATTAATGCTTTGTCACGAATGAATTATGTTTTACATAACCCTCCTTTTATGAGTAGATGTTGCTTTTACATATTTGCACATGCATGAATCTGTGACATAAGTACCTTTTCGAGGATGGTAATTAATTGCAGGGACATATAAAAATGAATCTGATATGTTGAGAGTTTTGAATCCTTCCCCTGAATGACAATTAAAAGTATTGCTTGAGGACAAGCAAGCTTAAGTATGGGGTGTTTGTTGTGAGCTGAATCTGCCATGTTTTACTGTAACTTTTATATCAATTTCTGCATACATTTCATTCATTTGGGTTAAGATAGTACATAACCTATGTAGTTTATGTTTATTTGCCAAATTATGGAATCTACACCAGTTTCTGTTTAAATCGCAGAATTCGAGGCATTTTACAGCGATTCTACAAAAGGTCAGAAAAGCTCGGAAAACCACTACAGAAGTCCAAAGTAAAAGCAGCAACGGAACCAGTCGAATCGAGCCGAGGAACCAGACTACTCGATCTCGAGTAGACCTTACTCGATCTAGACGAGCGTAGCCGAGCAGCCTTGGTCGACAGAGCATTGTCGAAGAGCCAGACCAACCCGACTTCCGGAAGCCTACTCGATCTCGACAAGCCCTAGTTGAGATCGATGAAGCCCAGCACCACACCCGGAGTCGACAAGGAGAGAAGCTGACCGAGACGCCGAGGACGAGAAGCCGAGCACACCTCTACTCGAGCTCGACAAAGCCTTGTCGAGATCGACAAGCGCCACCACGCCAGTCCGAGTCCATGCCGAGGAGCTCTAGTCGACACCATCAGAGAACCATCCTCGAGCAACCCTACTCGATCTCGACGAGCCCTTGTCGAGATCGACGAAGACCAGAGCCCAGGTCCGAGCTTGTCGAGTAGAGCCACTCGAGGAGACCTAGTCGATGACCCATTCCTACTCGACATCGATAAGAGGTACTCGAGGTCGACGAGCGTCAGGAGCCAAGACCGTGCCACATCGAGCAGAGCTAGCCGGGAAGTCCAGTCGACGATGAGCCCTACTCGAGGTCAACGAGCCCTTGTCGAGGTCGAGTAGCCCAGTGTCCAGAAACGCGTCGACGAGTGATCTGTCCGAGTAGAGTTGGGATTCATTGGGGCCGAAGGAGGAAGATTCTATCCAAATCCATCAAGTTCTATCTATGGAAGACGCAATCTATCAAGACATGAAGACATACCTATTTAGATTTATCTTTTTCCTTTTAGATTTATTTCCTTAAAGCATTTTATTTATCATTAAGGCTTTTAGATATAAATTTAGATATAGGTAGAATATTCTATCCTTGGTTAGCAAGGATTAGAAGGCTATAAATAAGGCCCATGTGGGCTCAGTTTTATTCATTCAATTTTAGAGAGAAACAAGTAGTTCCATAGAGAAGTTTAAGAGTTCTAAGGTTTTTAGGGTTTTGGCATTCTGCGAAAGTTGATTGCCGGGATTGTAAAGGTTTTTGAATATAGTTTTATGCAAGTTATTTCTTTTACATCAATGTCTGTTATTGCGATGAGGCGTGAGTAGTCCACCCACTTCTGGGGCTGGGGTGAGCCCGACGGTGGCCATGTGAGGCGATGCGATAAAGGTCAGATCATTTTGTGCAATTTATCTTCTATCCCTATGAGCATGATTCTTTTGTGAGAGTTGAAGGTGATCCTTGTTTGTATTATTGAAGCGAAAGTGATCTTAATGCAACTTGGGTTAATTATGTGAAAAAGGGTTAGTAACAATTAGGGTTTATGCGAAAGCCTCTATATGCCTATTTGTTAATGACGAATGTTATTTGATGGAAAGCATGATCTTTTGTGCCTTTATGTGTTACTTTGCATGGCTATCGTTGTGGTGTTGATACCCTGGTCTTTGAAGTCTTTTAATATATTGAATTTATTTTTGTCCAAAATCTGAGTTCTGTGTTTAATTCTGCAAATTTAAGTTTCTGTTTCTTGTCGACATAGAGTAGAGCCTTGTCGAGATCGAGTAGCTGTGGTCGATCTCGAGTAGGGACTGGTCTTAGTCGAGTTGAGTTTTCTTCTGTTCTTGTCGATTTTCAGTTTCTGTTTTTCTGTTTCTTGTCGATCTCGAGGAGCTGTTTGTCGAGATCGACGAGCCCTTGGCTTTGCTTTTATTTGTTGCTTTGCGTTATTTTCTGTCCTTGCTTTATTTCCTGTTTTGCTTTGTTCTTTGCTTTTCTTATTTTCTGCTTTTATTTGTCTTTCTTTCCTTGTTTTTTTGTTTCTGTCTTTCTGCTATTCTGTCTGTGAGAATTTATAGCTACCTAAGAACTGCTGAGGTGCTTCCTCGTGGATTCGATCCTGACTATTCTCTTACTACAACGGGAGGAAGTCTTGTATTTATTTGCTGAGACAGGGAAGTCAGTCTGAACTTTATTTTATATTTACTTCATACTTGACCATCCTCCTGCAACAACACCATCTCTTCTTCCGTCAAACGAGATGTTGTAATTTTGACCCTTGCATGGCGTAATTTATAGTGGGAAATCCTTTCTTGTTTTTTGTGAGGCTTCCTTACTACAACACCAAATATGACGTTGTTAAAACGTTACATTAAACGTTGCAGCAACCTTTAATTGGACGTTGTTATAACGTCAAATTAAACGTTGTGTTATGTGAACTCCCATGACAACGTTTAATTGGACGTTGCTAATTACGCCATCTATAAATACATCAACATTTTGCCTTATTGGCATACACGAAACACACGTAATGGCATCAAGCCCAAATTCCTTTGTCAAATATGCCATGTTCAATGATGGAACCCGTTTCGTTGTTGAAGTGGGGAGACACCCTCGTCCGCCTAAGGAGGATGCTTGCAACTGCAAGCATATGAACTATACACATTATTTTCGATGCAATCTACTTTCTGTGCAAGTTTACCGTATCCTGGAGACGTCAACACAGTTGCAGTTCGGGTGTCAGGAGTGTGACGACGACCCTACATCGTACTATAGACGGATGATTGAGCAGATAACGGATATCCTGGTCGTTTTGTACGACGACATGTCTCCGTCGCGCTGTCACAGAGTAGCAGAGTATGCAGTTGATACAGTAGTGCGCCCTACCCAAGATCTGATGACGACATATGCGTTCCAGCAGGTGCAGATTAGTATATACCCAAACATTCCTGAAGAGTCGGTCGGTAGTTGTTCCGTTTAATACAACAACCCTTGTTGAAATGTAACATTGAAATCCGTTTGTAATTTTAGATATGGGGCCAACTGATGTTTGTTTTGGTTGAATGATTGCTTTTTTATATTGTTTCTACCTCTTCATAACAACAAACATTCAACTTTCAACTCTGAACTTCATAGACAAGAAAACAAACAAATACGACAAGGATAATTCCAACTTTCATGACTCCTAAACATGGTGTAGAGGGCGACCTTCCTGAATCCGCAATGCTCTAAATCTATCAATTTGGTCTTGGAAGGGAGTATCCCATCCTTTGACGCTCGGGTGATGGTATGCCGTCCATTCATGCGTTGGAGGAGGTAAAGGGGCGTTGGGATGTAACCATATCTGCAAAAAGGGCAAAAAGTATAGTATAATGTTAAGTGGGGTAACTAATGATAGTTAATTTATGGTTGGAGTGAGATCATACTCACCGCTGCGAAATGATCTTGGTTCCCGATGCATGCCATGCCCAGTATGGCCTCGTGAGGTGCACCATTTGGTTGTTCGGTATACATAGGGAGGCATGTGAAGGGCTTGTGCCAAGATAAGACGACAAGGGGCACTTGGTAGACGGTTGCGAACACAAGACCCATGATAGGCAACTCGATCCAGTATCTCCAGTCACCTCCCACTCTGCCGGAGTAACTTTGTAGGTCGACAAACTCTCGGACCGAATACCCTCCCATGTAACAACCAGCGTAAAGGTGATCGTTATGCTCCAGATGGATACACAATAACCCTTTCATATCTGTGAATCGTGCCTCCCCTGGCTGTAACATCAGTTGCGCCAAAGCTCGATATCCGCAGTGACCATCTGGCACGGTGTTGACGGCCGCCGCAATGTGCCTGAACATGAAAGGGTCCACATTGTTGTCTCCCCAGCTAAATCCCCAATACTGTGCGTCAGACGGATGTCCGGACTGTCGGTCCCTACCGTGGTGACCTGATCTGGCTTCTGCCCTTTCAAAGTTCGCCCGATTTTGCTCATATCGTAAGGGATTCGTTCTGCACGGGTTCCTCCTCCCTCTAGGTCTGCCCTTTGACCGTATGCTACCCCGCTCCGGTGGATGCAAATCAGGGTCACAAGCTTCATTAGATGCAGTGTACGAAGCCGACCTGGCATAGGGTAAGATCGCATTGTCCGATTCATCCCACGTCAGATCCATCCAAAATGGGTGGATGTCGTCAGGTGTTATTTGAACTCCTTCATCAACAAAACGCTGAACGTTGTGCACACAAGGTATCCCATGGCATATTCTCCAATGACGGTCGACGCACTCTGAAGCTAATTTTTGTCGAAAACTTTCCTCCAATGACCGTAGAGAAGTTCGAAACACTTCTTTGAAACCACGTGCTTAATCTGATCGAATAAGGGGACTTCATGTGCGTTAGTTGGCCACTTAAAACGTTCTATCTCCAATGCAGTATGGATCTCGTTCACCTGACATTCATTCACCCGATGAATGGCATCCACCACGACACAGAAATCACCAGTGGACGAGTGTAATGCTTCCTTCAACACTTTATGTTGGCCTTCAACCCTACACGATGGATCATGTGCTTGAGGTGAACAACTGTCGAAATGTAGTAAAGGAGTGACAAGGGTAACGACGAAAACGATATGCGTACCTATTGGTTGTCCTCATTCCAAAGTGTAGGACGTGGTCGGTGTAACATCTGACAAGGCTCGTCCGGTGGATGAGCCACACTGTTTTCACATACCCCATGACCCCGGGAAAGGGCTGCCATTGGGCGTGAAGATATCTACGCCGCCTCTCGAACGACTCCTCCTTCGAAGACGAGAATAAACCCCACACCTGATTCTTGAATAGAGTTGAAATTTCCAGATTTTTTGTAATCTTCAAAGCGGTGTCTTCACAGTTGCGAGTTACATGTAACCAGCACAGTAGATGTTGCACCTCGGGGAAGACGGCCCTAAGTGCAGCCATAAGGCCTAGCTCTCGATCTGTCATGATCGAATCGGGCACCTTACCCTGAAAAATAACAAGTAGGTTGTTGAGCACCCAAGTGTACGTGTCCGTGTGCTCGTGAGCCATAAAGGCATATGCGATGCAAAAGTTGTTTCCCGTTGGCGTTAAGCCGACTATCTCGCACAGCGCAACGTTGTACCTGTGGACGCGGTGCCGCAACGTACGCACATTAGCATATCACTATTTATGGAAGAAATGTACGAAGACATAGGATATAGTACTTACACGTTTGTCTTGTACGTACTATCCATGACGACGACGTAAGGGTATTTGTTCAAGAGACGAATCCCATCCGGGTGTACGAGAAAAAGGTCATTCAATACATTGTCATCGTCTGGGCTCCTCCTGAATTCGTAGTAGTAGCCCCTTTCTCGGAGACGATGGAGGGTATCTTGGGTCATCGTTAGATTTCCTCTCTCTTCAACGGCGAGCTTGTTGAGGGTGTTCTCTAGTGATCTCGATGAGGTGACGCTATTCGTATCTGCTTGTCGTAGCCCGTACGAGATGGCCTTCGGCGGAGTTCCTATGTATTTCATCCACTAGCACATTTCCTTCTCCCCTTGTGTCATTCTTCCCGCGTAAGCATGACCCTTCAATCGTTGAGGGAGCCCATGGTTGTGCGTTCCATTTTGCACGGTCATCGTCCACATATTCGGCCCCCCCTCATGACCGAGTAAGGAGAACACTCCATATTGCTCGCACGCTAACAACACGTACGCCACCCGGTCGGTTTGAAGCGGTCGAACACGATCGCTTGATTACTAAGACCATGTTGTTCTTCAAGCCGAGTTGCTTGAAATGGTCGACCATTTCGTTCCGGGATTGCCAAGTACGGGTGTCGGTAAACGTACATGTAAAGTCTCGAAACTAGATAAAGGCATAACAACGTACATGCACTTGATATTACTTAAAGGGTATATATTAACTTCGGGTTAAATAATTGAAAAATACATAGAGACAGATAATTCAGCCATAGGATTTTACCTGTGGGACGAAATTGTTTCGTCGTGGGGGGGGGGGGGGGGGCGACTCGTACCACCTCCATCGCTTCTTCACTTTCTAAGGATGATATTTTCAGATCTACGAATGAAATAGTAACTATTGTCTTGAATTGTGAGGTAAAGGGATGCATTCAATCGGTCTGATGGTGGAGGTATATAAGGGCATAAGAGGGGGACCATACATGACGTCAATTACGCGTTCTATGTGTCAGTCGTAACAACGTCACATCAGACGTTGTAATTGGGAGCATTCCCCAATTACAACGTACATTCAGACGTGGTAATTGATATCATTCCCCATTTACAACGTCTAAATGTACGTTGTAATTGGGAACATCCCCCAATTACAACGTCTGAACAGACGTTGTAATTGGGAACGTTCCCTAATTACAACGTCCATTCCAACGTTGTAATTGGGGGATGTTCCCAATTACCATATAAGGCCCCATTGGTCCCCCCTCCACTTTATCACACCCAACACCCAAAAAGCTCTCTACCATGCCTTCAACTCCGTACAGTTTTGTGAAGACAGTTGAGTTTTCGGATGGCACCCGTTACACTATTAGAGTGACGAGGCACAGTGTGTCGGCTGAACGTCACATTTGCAACTGTAAGCAGAGGAAATATCGCATTTTATTTCCATGCTGTTTATTTTCTGTGCAGTGTCATCGCCAGTCTGAGATGTCAAGGGAGGTGTATTTTCGTTGTATGGAGTCCGACCGAGACCCCGAGTCGTACTATACTCGCGTGTTGGCCCATACAAAGGATAACATCAAAAGTCTTTACTGTGATGTGAGTCGGGCGCGTATTCACAGCATTGCCGAGTACGTGGTTGACTTAGTAGCGCGGCCCTCCCAACAAACTAAGGAGACTTACACGTTCCAGCAAGCGCTGATTGAGATTCAACCAGTGGGACCTGCTGAGTCTGTTGGGAGCAACTGATCCAATTGATTTTGTGTATTCAACGTTCGATTAGCGCTAAAACTTTATGTTTATTATATAAGTTATATATTTGGTAATGCGCCTTCGATGTGAACTCTATGTACTCTCTTTGATATTAAAATTCGAAACATTAACATATGAATCGTTTTCATAATCGCTTGAATGGAACCTACTAAGAAGATCGAAATATTAACCTATCAATCATTTTCATATTCGCTTGAAAGGAACCTACTAAGAAGATCGAAACATTAACATAAGAATCATTTTCATTTTCGCTTGAATGGAATCTACTAAGAACATCGAAACGTTAACATATGAATCATTTTCATTTTCGCTTGAATGAAACCTACTAAGAAGATCGAAATATTAATTCTATATGTTCATATTCACTTTCAAAATCACTGGATATCGGTTTAATTAACTCGACATCGAGAAAATAATAAGGTCAACCTGCAACGTCGGAAACAACGTTGCTATACCCTAGCAACGTTTAAAGCAGCGTTGCTATCAACCCTTCCAACCCTAGCATATACCCTACGCGTAGGGTTGGAATAGGGCAGCCCTATGCAACGTTAAATCAAACGTTGCTAACCCCATACAACGTTTAATCAAACGTTTCTAACCCTATACAATGTTTAATTCAACGTTGCTAAACCTCACCCCTAGGGTTCCCCGATGCAACATTTCTTCCAATGTTGCCAAACCTTATGCAATGTTAGATTAAACGTTGTATGCTAAAGTGCCTATAAAAGCCACCCACACCCACACTCCATCCACCACAAACCCTTCCACACTATTACTACCTAATGTCGGCCCCCAATCATAGACTTCCCACTTACTTCACAAAAGACGCAAAAACGTCCGAGGGGATCAGCTATCAGATTAGAGGGACGAAATACCGTTATCCACCCGATGCTAGCGACTGCAACTACCAATACCGGATGTACAAGGGGGCATTCCCATGCTGCCTTTTCCACATCTCATGTCAGAGTGGCTCAAGGAGATCGGTTGCGGGGGAGTTCGGATGCCACAACGACGCGGAGATTTATAGAAACGACCAAGAGGCCTACTTATCCGACATGCGCACAGTCATTACGGAAATGCTGGACGCGTTCTACACCGATGTATGTCGGGATTGTATCCGTGAAGTTATAGCATACGTAATCGAGAGGGTGGTGGGTCCGGGAAACGATAGGTTGCGATCGTACGCGTTCATCGACGTACAGATCGACATATCTACCAGTCTAGATGAGTCCGTTGGTAGTTGTACACCCAGTACCGTTAGCACCATGTAGTTGTAGACTTATCGTATGTAATGTACGTAATATATGTATTTTCAAGGGGGGAGGGATGACTGGAGATCGGGGTATGTAATATATGTATTATCGTTTTCATATTTGATTTTGCCGGAAGGGTTTTTGGGAGATAGAGATGCCTGGAGACCGACGTATGTACAATATGTATTATAATTTTCATAAGTAATTATATATTATCGTTTTATTTCTGTATTTTATGTTACTGTACCTACATTAATACGACGGAATTTATTTTATTTCTTTATTAAATATGGAAGAAATTTTCAATTTCAACGAACTAAACTGTGCAAATAATGTATTTTATTTATTTATTAAATATGCCAAGTTAATTTCAATGATCTAAAATGTCCAAATAATGTATATTATTTATAATATGCCAAGTTGAATTCAAAAAAAAAAAGATAACTACAACGTCAATTTAGACATTGTAATTTGAATTACAATGTCAAAATAGACGTTGTAAGTTGAAGGGGTTCAACGTCGGTTTCGAGGTTGAAGGGGCCCAGCTGTGCACAACGTCGAATTCGACGTTGTAAGGTGAAGGGGTCCCGTTGTGCACAACGTCGAATCCGACGTTGTTGTGCTTATTATATAAAGCACAACATCGAAATCGACGTTGTGCTTCTTCTTCCTCCACACGAAAGCGATTCGGGAGGGAGATCGATTCCTCCGAGAGAGCGGCCGAGGGTGCGAGCAAGCGACCGATCCAAGCGAGATCGATGGTGAGATCCCGAGGACGAGGCCAAGGATTCGCCGGCGAGGGCGGATCTGGGCGAGGTGCGGGAGAGGAGGTGGTGTCCGTGGGTGGAGGCGGCCGAGGAGGCGGCGGTGATGGGGGCAGAGGGCCAGGAGACCGTGGCCGAGGTGAGGGGCGCGGCGGCATTGGCGGCTCAGGGGTTGCTGGTGGCCGAGGGGTGGAAGGGGCAGGAGGCCGTGTCCGAGGTGAGGGGCGCGGCGGCGATGGGGGCTTAGGGGCTGTTGGTGGCCGAGGGGTGGGTGGATCTCGCACTGGGGCTGCTGGTGGTGGTGGCCGTGGCCGTGATGATGGTGGCGCCGGGAGGACCGCCGGTGATGGCGGTGGTGGCCGGAAGAGGCGGATGCAGGAGGTATCTCCCATGACGAGTACGCCATCGGTTAGTTTGACTTTATTTAATCTATTTTTCATTTTATTTTATTGTTTAATTGTTGAATTTTATAACGAATAAGTTTATCATATGAATTGGATAAGTTAACCTTATTTAATTTGAATGCACAATATATTTAAGACAAATTGTTACAAAATAACTACTTTAATGTCTAAAGCGAAATTATAGAAAAAAAAATTGTTAAAAAATAATATTTATTAGAAAAAATTGTTCTAAAATAACATGTATTAGAAGAAATTGTTACAAAATAACATGTTCAAAAAGAAATCGTAGAAACGAATTGGCGAAACATACAAAAAGAAATTATAGAAACAAATTATTACAAATGAAGTTGTTTACAATGAACTACTGTAAGCGGATCGAAAATTAAATTCTTGAATGTAATAACACATTTTAATAAAGGGGTGAATATGAAATTCAACGTAAATGAAAAAATATATTTACATAGTACTTCAAAATTTTAATAGGATTCTCGGATGAGAGAGAATGACGGGACCATTCGCATCGTTCTCGGGCGAGACCGCAATGCGCCTTCAGATGCAGTAGAGAGCGCCGATTCGGAGGAGGTCATCATCACTGACTCGTCTTCGCAGACGGTGTCAGATCTCATGGCTCTTGCGGAGCAGGAGACTTTGACCGTGAGAGATTCGGCGGTTCAGTCTGATACAGCCCCTCCACCATATAGGCCGGAGGACGATACTGACACTGACCGTACGTTCTTCCACTTGAGTAACTCTGTGGAGCCCACATCACACGGTCTGTTGGACGTAGAACCGCCAGCGCATACGACGTCAGATCCTAGGGCTGCTGTTGCTAGTACCTCCGGACACGCTCATGGAGAGGCTGCTTGGGCTGCGGTCATCGCAGCAGCAGCTGACTGCCTCACACCTGCTGTGGGGGCGGATGACACACAGGAGGAGCATGCGGATATAGCGGAGGATCTTTAGTTCGAGCAGGAGGACCTCGATGATGAGAGTGAGGAGGAGGATAAGGAGGACCATGAGGTGGTTGGTGAGGACGAGGAGGCCCCTTAGGTGGATGGTGAGGGGCCGCCCCAGGCGCCACAAGATGCGGCGCCCGGGGATGGGGTGGAGGCCCAGGAGCAGGAGGAGGGGGGCGAGGAGGAGGAGGGGGACGATGAGCACCCTGATGGCGACTTGGCTCCAGGAGATCTTTTGGTCTCGTTTAGGAACCATAGGGCTCATCGGCAGTGGACGGACCCAACCTATCGGCATAAATTGCTGAAGGTTCATCATCGGGCTTCACACCTCCGTCCGTTCAGGTACTACATGTACGAGGGTCCTGGGACATGGGTGCAGGCGGCATCTCAGTCTGGTCTACTGGGGCTGCTTGATTTGAACTGGGACGGAGTGAATGGCGAGTTGTTGACTGTGTTCATAGAGCACTGGCAGCCGGAGACGAACTCTTTCCACTTTTCATGGGGCGAGATGACCATCACCCTCCACGACGTTGCCTGTCTGATGGGGCTGCCGATCGAGGGACTGCCTTGCGAGCCTCTCCCTGACTATCTTCCACTACAGCTGGAGCCTCTACTGCAGGATTTATTTGGATGGACACCGGCCCTGTTGAAGAAGCATAGGACGGCTTGCGGTTTTGCCATCTCGTTGTTGACGGATTGGTGGGAGGCGAGGCACGGCTACTGTCGGGATTAGTGGCCCGACCCTACCCCAGATGGCGTAGTGCGAGAGAGCAGGGGCGGAGCCAGGGGGGTGCTTGGTGGTGCTCGAGCACCCCCCTAGCGGAAAAAAAAAATACAAAAAATAAATAAATTTTTTTTGCATATATTTAGTATTTTTAAGATAATATAAGATCTTTAAAGGATGTTTGAAACAAAAGTGCTCTTTAGCTCAAGTGGTAAGGGATGGAGGGAAGGAGAATCAAAATCAAAAGGTCTTGGGTTCAATTCCCAACTCATTCACTTTTTATTTATCTTACTATATCATTAATTTCTTTTTATTTTTCTCTATATTTTTTGTTTCTATAAACTATTTCATTAAAAAATATCATATTTATGTTTAAATTTTAGTGTTTAATAATTCTCTCTCTATATTTATGTTTAAAAATGTCATAATTCATAAAAAAGTCATTTTAAAAAATCACAATTTTAATGTTTTTTCAATATATTTTTAAAAAATCTTCTTAATAAGTATACATCAAAAAAATTATTTTACGGAATTTTTTTAGCACCCCTTGGCCGAGATTTCTGGCTCCGCCACTGCCAGAGAGCGTAGAGTGGCAGCATGACCTCGTCGTTTCTTTCTTGGCTACGTTGCTGGGTGCGACGCTCTTCATCGACAAGTCCCAGAGCCGCGTACACTTCTCGTTGTTCGGGCTAGTTTGGGATTTGCCGCACACCGGGAGACTAGCTTGGGGAGCAATGTTGTGAGCCTAATTTGCCATGTTTTACACCTACTTTTATATCGATTTCTGCATACATTGCATGCATTTGGGTTAGAATAATATAGAATCTGTGTAGTTTACACTTATTTGCAATATATGGATGTCTACACAAGTTTTTATTATATTTCGCAGAAATCGGACGCACTTTGGAGCTTAAAGGAAACTCATGGAGAGGCTAAGAATGGTGCAGCTGGAGAAAAGGCCATTTTTCTCCATTCTTCGTTCTGAATCAAGCTTTGATGTCTTCATGAGAGTTGTAGCCCTCGGAAAGATCTTTCCAACGCATGGTTATATGCGTCAATCCACTGAACGAGGACTCGGGAAAGTGCGTTTCAAGAACAGAGCAGAAAGCTGAGAGAACTCTACTCGAGATCGACTAGCCTCTACTCGATCTCGACAAAGGCTGTCCGAGCACACCTGGTCGAGCAGAGGTGATCGAGGACACTGAGTCAGAGACAACCCGATCCCGGAACCCTACTCGATCTCGAGGAGGCCTTGTCGAGATCGAGGAGCCACCCTACGCTAGTCCGAGTCCATGCCGAGGAGGAGTCCTCGACAACATCAGTCCGAGTCATCCTCGACCACACTCTACTCAATCTCAAGTACCCTTGGTCGAGATCGAGGAGCCAGAACCATCAGATCCGAGCCATGTCGAGCAGAGCCACTCGACCAAGCCAGCCAGACGACGAATCCTACTCGATCTCGAGGAGAGCTGGTCGAGATCGACGAGCCACGTCTGAAGCAGCGTAAACGCGTTTGAGCAGTCCTACTCGAGCTGGGAGTCCTTGGGGTCGAAGAAATCCGATTTTGGCCGAGATCTATCAAATTCTATCTATGGAAGGAAGACCTATCAACATGAAGACATCTTACCTAGTTTAGATTTATCTTTTCCTTTTAGATTTAATTCCCTTGTTGCATTTATTTATCTTTTAGCAAGTAGATATAAATTTAGATAAATATAGATATTTCTATCCTTGATTAGCAAGGAATAGAAGGCTATAAATAAAGCACCAGGGGCTGGTTTTTCATTCAATTCAATTCACAAGTCAGAGACAAGTAGTTCCAAAGAGAAGTTTTAGGAGTTCAAAGGTTTTAGGGTTTTGGCATTCTGCGAAAGTTGATTGCCGGGATTGTAAAGGCTTTGAATATAGTTTAATGCAAGTTTCTTTTTATACATCAATGTCTGTGATTGCGATGAGGCGTGAGTAGTCCACCCACTTATGGGGCTGGGGTGAGCCCGACGGTGGCCATGTGAGGTGATGCGGTGAAGGTCAGATCTTTTTATGCAATTCATCTTCTATCTCTATGAGCATGATTCTTTTGCGAGAGTTGAAGGTGATCCTTGTTTGTGTTATTGAAGCGAAAGTGATCTTAATGCAACTTGGGTTAATTATGTGAAAAGGGTTAGTAACAATTAGGGTTTATGTGAAATCCTCTATATGCCTATTTGTTAGTAACGGAAGTTATTTTGATGGAAAGCATGATATTTTATGCCTTTATGTGTCACTTTGCATGGTTATCGTTGTGGTGTTGATACCCTGACCTTGGAAGTCTTTTATATATTGAATTTATTTCGTCGGAAATCTGAGTTTTGGGTTCAAAATTTGCAATTGAAGTTTCTGAGTTGTCTAGTCGATACATAGGAGGAGCTCGTCGAGATCGAGTAGACCTTAGTCGATCTCGAGTATGGTCTTGTCTAGGTCGAGTAGAGTTTCTACTTTTGTTGTCGATTTTTCAGTTTCTGTCGACTTGCTGTTGTCGATCTCGAGTAGGCTTTAGTCGAGATCGAGTTCCTCTGTCTTGCTTTGTTCTTACTTTCTTTCGCTATTTTCTGTCTTTGCTTTTATTTTCTGCTTTGCTTTGTCTTTCTTCCTTTGTTCCTTTGTTTCTGTCTTTTCTGTTGCTTTTGTGAGATCTGATGCTACCTAAGAACTGCTGACGTGCTTCCTCGTGGATTCGATCCTGACAACCTTCTACTACAACGGGAGGAAGTCTTGTATTTATTTGCTGAGACAGGGAAGTCAGTCTGATCTTTATTTTATATTTATTTCATACTTGACCATCCTCCTACAACAACAAGCAGGAGTGCTTGCCTTCCTTTACTGGGGATTAGGGGAGGCCACGAGAGGCGATGCCAGAGGCCTACGTGGGTGTGCTGCACTGTTGTAGGTAACACATTTCTTTAATACTGTAAATACGTTTCTCTTCTTGCGATTTACATTTAATAAGTGCTCTAATGGTTTGTAATTTTCAAGCATGGATCTGGTCGTACTTCCCTTGTTTTGCGGGTCGTCTTCGCTCGGACAGGGATGCATTTGCTGATGATCCCCGATACATGGCACGGTTCGACCCGTCGACGGCCGAAATGAGGGGGAACGACAAGACGAGGCGCAAGAAGGAGAAGAAGCTTCGAGCACAGCTTGAGCGCATGACCATCGATCAGGTAACCTGTTTATCACTTTCTTTGATTTTAACTAAATATGTCGAGTAAGATTGTTTCCCTTATATCATTTTTTGAACATAGGTCGAGTGGATGCCTTTCGGCAGAGACTTGGATTTCGCTGGTCAGTTTCGCTCCTCCACCTATCGAGGCACCCTCAGATTCTGTGGCATCTTTGATCCGTACATGCCAGACAGGATGCTCCGACAGTTCGGCCGCGTGCAGGAGCAGCCATTGGCCGTCATCCCTCCGTCCTTCATGCAGCGCCCGTTTTGCTTGCAAAGGCGTTACATCTTGACGTTCGACATGCAACACCACTGTTGGGCAGATCAGGACGATGAGAGATTCTACCCTGTCACTGGTCACAGGAGGACGATCGAGAGCTGTCAGGGAGGCGTCAGAGCTGACTACCTCGCTTGGTTCCAGTCGCAGAGTCGAGGTCATGTGTTGCCCACGACAGTGGTACTACCTGGTGCTCATCCGGCTGCGCCTACCCACCCAGACGACGACATCGAACCAAATGGGGATGAGGACGAGGTTTATGTTGAGACTGCTGCTCGCCAGGCCGGGGTCGACGAGATGACCTATGCCATTCAGGCATTGGTCGGGCATCCCCAGCTAGACTAGATGTATGAGCATTTCATGGGCTACATTCGATCTCTGCAGTAGATATATTATCGTCCCTTTGTTTATGACATACATTTCATATTTTGTCGGTATGCTATATTTGTGTTTTTCATATTGTTTGCGTTATTATTTTCTATGGTTTCTACCCGATCACAACAACAAACAATCACATGCAAACGCTTCACTTCATAGATAACGATCAGATTTCACATCGAGGCATTACTAAAACTAACAAATTACATACATCGATGCATTACTAAAACTAACAAATTACATACTTCGAGGCATTACCACAACTAACAAATACAACATCGATAACAACATAATTTTTTCTTCATATCGACCATGCTATTCTTAGTTCGTCTTCGGAATTATTTTAATCTTTAACTCATTGAATGGAAAGGTGGCGACCTCTTTATTTGCTCCCCTCACAATTATCCTTTCCGTTTGAGCCACGTCAACGTGGTCACATCTGTTTACATCGGCGAAGAATGACCGGATATGTTGAAGTAGAAGATCACCAACCTTCCACTCGTAGGCTCCACGAATGCCCGGATGAAAATCATTGCACTCCAGACACCCGACCCGCAAGGGTGCAGAAATGTGATTCTCTTTTTCACAAACGACCTGAAACAGTGCGCATAGATGCATGCATCTGTATTCTGGAGTGCTGCAAGCACATTTGGACTCCTCCGAGGGCATTGGGTACCGAACCCTTTCGATTGCATAATGAATTCTGCCCGTGGAGCCTACTACTCCAGATATAACCGGCTCCATGGAAGGATTGAAAATGTGGAAGGAATGAGAATGTGGAATTGTTGTGTTGAGTTATTCAAGGTCCTCATTCCCTTTTATCGGAGTGATTGGTTACCTGGAAGTAGTCACATAGTCAAATCTGACATTGTGACAACGCCGAATCCGACGTTTCTAAGCCCGCCCCTAGTTTGCCTCTGGGAATTTGGAGGTAGCAGCAACGTTAAATTTAACGTTGTAGCAACGTCCAAATAAACGTTGCTAAGCCCGACGGAGCCCGTTGGTATCCAGGGTGCAACGTCCGATCCAACGTTGTTACAACGTCGGATCCCCTTCACTTAGGCAATTCCCCCAACAAATGAAACGTCAAATTGGACGTTTTGGCAACGTCTAATCCAACGTTGCTGCAACGTCCAATTCGACGTGTCATTTGCGGTGTATATAGGGAACGCGGAGAATTATTGTGAGACTATGAACACAATTAGAGAGAATTGGCCTATGAGTTGCTAAACTCATAGTTTCGCATGTGAAGACATGGTTGTTTGAATTGTGAGGATTTGATTATTCATGTTCTTAGTTATTATCTTGTGCTTAATTTATATTTGTGTTCCTTTCTATGCCTGATCAACATGTTAGAAATTGCATCTTAGCTATGAATTCATTGTTGTTTTCTCGATAGCAAACAAAGGTATTGATGATAGTGCTGTTTCTTTGTCTTTATAGGGGATATTTCAATTGATCTATGTTGTTAAATTCTATTAGGGATGAGTTCGGTATCTGCCTATTCGTCTTAATTGAGTTGAGTCAATGTGTCAATTGGTCTTGATTACTTGAGTCCTTAATGCTATTCTTTAGTGATATTGAATAAGATGAGTGAATCTCTGCGGATCTTTCAACTTTAGTCAAGTAGACCTAGGAATATGAATAATTAATAGATTAATCTGAGGACCATGAATTCCAACCATTGTCAAAGAATTGCTGGTGAAATGTTCTTTCTACTTCGATATCATTTTACTTTGCGATCATAAATCTGGTCACTTTTACATCTTTTCTAATTGTTACGAATCATTGCTTTGCTATAAGAGTCTTTTTGTAGAGTTATTGAATAAGAAATCACTTCTCCCTATGGGTTCGACACCGGACTTCAACGCTATACTAGTAGTTATTTGGTTTATCAACTGATTGATTGTCTAATCTATTGGTTTTGTGTTTAAGTTTGGATATTATTACTATTTGGAAAAGGGCGAAAGTGCCAACGACGTTCGTCCTGTGCCAAATTCTTAGTGCCGCTGCTGGGGAGAAGAAAGAAGTTTGCTTTTCTTTATCTCTTTCAATTACTCTTTACTTTGAGTATTTTGTGTCCTTGTATGGTTCAAACTAGATCTTCTAATTCATTGCCTTTTTCTTTTAATCATGAGATTGAAAGATATCTTAGGTTGAAGAGGAAGCTTGTGTTTGAGACAGACGAGGAGATGGTAGAAGACGGTGTTGTTGATCCGCCAAGAAGGACCTGAGAAACCTAAAGGAACCTAATTTGAGTGCTCAACCACTTGCAATTAGTCTTCCTGATCTCCCCGAGGGTTCAAGATTTGAGTATAAGTCGAATTGGTCTTGTA
This sequence comes from Persicaria tinctoria, assembly GCA_037127255.1. NCBI lineage: Eukaryota > Viridiplantae > Streptophyta > Magnoliopsida > Caryophyllales > Polygonaceae > Persicaria > Persicaria tinctoria. The sequence continues at coordinate 49,177,091 of JBANSL010000001.1, read as the reverse complement.
TTTTGCCTTACTTTCAAGAATTGCTTGGGGGGGGGGGAACCAAACAAGCACCTTGCTACCTTTGTGAGCGTGTATGATAGACTGAGACCCCAAGGCCTGAACGATGACCAATTGATGTCGAGAGTATTCCCCTTTACTTTGAAGGATTCTGCAAGCGATTGGCTTTACTATCTACCCCAGAAAGCATTACTACTTGGGTGCAATTGAAGAAAGCTTTCCTGCAAAAGTACTTTCCTGCGACTCCCCTTAACAAACTTAAGAAAGAGCTGTCCAATATTGAGCAATCACCTACGGAGTCTTTATGAGTACATTGAGCGGTTTAAAAAGCTTAAGGGTAGTTGTCCGCAACACGGTACACCCGAGGATGACCTAGTGTTGTATCTTTATGAAGGCTTGCTTGAAACCGATAGGAGTTTCATCAATGCTACTGGCGGAGGAGATATCTTGGATAAAACACCTCAGGAAGCAATGAAGATTTTTAAAGGGTTGGCTAACGAATCGCAATAATATGGGAGACACCGAGGAGTTATTGGAGTTCATAAGTTGGATAGTTCGAGAGATGGACATAAGGATGATATCGATAGGGTTATGGAGATCCCGAACAAGATGGCTATGCAAATGAATTAACGCCATTAGCCTAGACCTTGTGGCATTTGTGGAGATCCAACTCATCTGAATGATAAATGTCCCTTGATTCAGGAGGACGCCACTGAAGTGAATGCTATGGACTATGGACCTCGCCGCAACTTTGGTAAGAATGACAATCAGGGCTACAATTCAAACTACCAAAGTGGATTCAACGGAAGAGGTCAACAACAACAAGTTCCTTTTCAGAGAGGACAATTTGAGAATCGTCCTAGAAACACTCAACAAGAAGATCGAGATGAGACATTGAGGTTGCTATTAGACAAAGATGAGTGTTCAAGAAAAGTTGCTGAGTCAGATGGCTAAAGAGATTGGTGAATTGAAAGCGAAAGATTCGGGAAAGTTACCATCGCAGGTGGTAGTGAATCCGAAGGAGAATGTTAGCGCCATGATCCTTAGAGGAGGTAAACAAGTGAATGTGCCCACTAGGAATGTTGAAGAGAGGCCTAGAGAAGAAGTTTATTTGGGAAATAAGGAGGAAGAGACGGAATTGGAGACACACTGCATACACGGCACCCGCCGCCCCTCACCACAGCGCCCGCCGCCTCATCTAGTGACGGATCCGACTTCTGACGTTGTTCAATCCCCGAAGATATCTTCTAAAGAGTTGTCCTATGAGGTTTCAAGACCTGCGCCACCCTTTCCTCATGCCTTAAGATCTGATCGTAAGTGGGAAGAAGAACAAATTCTTTATTACACCTTTGCTCATTGTGAGGTAAATATTCCGCTTTTCAATTTGATTAAAATTGTGCCTTGCTACGCGAAATTTTTGAAAGAACTATGCAAGATGAAGCGAAAGCAAAGGATGCGAAGGAAAGAAAAGGTAAGTTTAAGTGAAAATGTTTCTTCTTTTCTTCAGAAACGATTGCCTCAAAAGTGCGGAGATCAGGTATGTTTACTATCCCATGTACAATAGGTAATGCTAGCTTCACCAAAGCTATGTTAGACCTAGGTGCTTCAATCAATGTTATGTCTTATAACTTGTACATGATTTTGGGTCTCAATTCATTGTCTGAAACTGGTGTTACTATACAACTCGCTGATCGTGCTAGTATTAAGCCTAGAGGAGTTGTTGAAGATGTTTTGGTTAAGATGAATGATTTGATATTTCCAGCTGATTTCTTCATTCTAGACATGGAACAGGGTATGTCTAAAACCCCGATTATCTTAGGAAGGCCATTCTTGCGAACGACTAAGACTAAGATTGATTGTTTTGAAGGTTCACTAACTATGGAGTTTGATGGTGGAAAGATTGAGTTTTCTATATTTGAACCTATTGTTTCTTCTGCCAATGATTTTGTAGAATGCATCAAATGGTTTGTTAGATGCTTCTGTTGAAACTGAATCTATGAATCTTGAGTTTTCTAACAAAGATGAAATTGGATTAGGGAAAGATGACATTGAGAGGAAAATTGAGAATTTGTTTAAGTCACATGACAATGTGTCTAGTTCAAACGATTCCATTTCTATTCCCCGTGAGAAATTGATTTCTAACAATGTCGAGGTTTTTGCAATTGCAGGACAACCTCCAGGAGTAACTCATTTCAAGAAGGAATCAATCGATGCAATTGAAGGATATGTTGGAGAAGTTCCTAAAGGTCCACCTCTTGTCTTGCAAATGACAAGTGTGGGGGATCTTGGTGGAATAACTTGGTCAAGAAATGCATCACGTCGACCCAAAGACGTGAAACAAAGGCGCTTCTTGGGAGGCTACCCAAGGTAGTATTTCTATTTTTGCAATTAGTTTTCAATTCAATAAAGTAGGATCAATCGTGTCACTAGATTTTGGAAGTTACGGTAAGTTGCAACTTATGTCGGATTGAGTTTAATTTGATTGATTTGGAAGAACGGTGTTCCATTCTGTGGACACGGCGCCCGCCGCCCCAGACACGGCGCCCGCCACTTCCTGTCCGCCAGACGAGTCCGAATTTCGGTAAACTTGGAAGAGAAGTTTCTATCTTTCTTATTTTTGGTTATTTTTCATATTAGGTTAGCTTATGTTTATATCCGTTTAGGATTAGATTGTTTTCTTTTTATTTTGTTCTAGGATTAGATTATTTTCTATCTATTTTTGGTTAGATTATTTTCTATCTATCTTAGGTTAGCATTTTATCTTTTTCTATTTTCTATCTATCTTAGGATTATATTTTTCTTTTTTAGGATTAGTTTCCTTGCTTCCTATGATTACTGGTTTTATCTTTTCTATTTCTATTTTATCTAGTTCTAATGTTTTCCTATTTTTTCTTTTTGATAAATATTTCTTCCAACTCACCATATATTGCTCCTCCTTATTTTGAATCAATCAAGCTTGCTCAAGAATCTACAAAAAACCCAAAAGCCTACTAGAATCCATTCCAAATACCTAACGCTTTGCATTTCAATCGATTTTGTCCACCAAAACACTTTTCACCATTACCCTACATCCACAAAATTCAATTTTTCCATTCCATTCCCCTACCTATCAGCAAAGAATCCTTTGAAACCAAGTTGTTCGTAAAAAGATCGAGTTTGGAGGAGTGGACGTCGGTTTTCCAACGTTTTCACTCGGATTCGTGGTTCTGCGTACACGGCGCCCCCCGCCCCCTACACTGCGCCCGCCGCCGCTACATCGAGCCCGTCTTTTGGTCGTTTTCGTGGTTCTTCTTCAGTTTTTCCTCGAGTTACATCATGTCTGATGCTCTTGTTATGAAGATACCCCATTTGATGTCTTGGGAAGAAGAGGATCATTGGCTCAAGCTTGAAAAGAGGCGGTATGAATCCACCCTATTCTTTTATCCCCTGACGTTGAAGAAATTGGGAATATTTGAGGAGGTTGACTGACTCCTGCAAGATGGGAGATTGAGCGATTTCTTGGATGTATCTGATTTTACCTATCCGGCATTAGTGAGAGAGTTCTTGGCTACCTTGGATTATCGTTCTGATATGGAGATTCATTTTCAGCTGAGGAATCGGAAGTTCGTGGTGACTAAGGATCTCATTGCAAAAGCTTTTGGTGTTACCAAAATGCATGCTAATGCTAAATTTGGGGACAAGTTGGGTGCTCCAAATCATGTTGATATGTGGAAGGAGGCTATAGAAGATTTCTTTGGTACTTTGTGACTCTTTCCTGGGTGTGGAGAATTCTTCCTTTGTTACTATGAGAGCTTGGAGCAATATTTGTTGCTTGATTCCGGGAGGGGTTCACATCCCTGACTGGGTTCAACTATTTTTGGCAAACTGTATGGAGGAGATTAGAGCTACTCATTTGAGGCCGGAACGCATTATCATTTTAAGAGGTTTGATATCGCTGATCGCTCGCCGAGTGGGTGTTTGTCTTGATGATGTAAAGGCTCGGATTTTCAAATCCTAATTTTTCGGAAAAAGGAAATTAAAAATGAATTTAAATCGAATTAAAAGCTCGTTTCGCGGATTCCGACCGTATTATAAAATTTGACGAACGATTTCCGTCCTTTTACCTCGAAAATTGAAAATAATTATCGGATGACTATATTCTTGTCGGTTTTAAAAATCTAATTGATCGAGAGAGCGAGAGTCGGGGAAACTAACATTTGAGAACTAAGTGCGGGATCGAAATTCGCGTATTCAAAATTTATTTACGGGTATTGATTATTCCATTCAACACTCAATCTTCACCCACTCCCTCACCTCACCATACCCTGTCATTCCGGAACATTCATCACCATCCTGTCACTCCCTCACCATCACCACTCTATCAGCATCACCTGCCCTCACCGACTACCACCATTCTGATCCACATTCCCGCTCCCATTCATCCCTTACCATTTTCACATCATCACCCTCTTCCACTCTCCCCTTCACGCCGTCGCCACCACAGATGCCGGAACCAGCAACCGCGAGCAGCTCCCCTGTCCTCTATTTCCCGTGAGCAAACCCGAGTTTCACCAGAGCTCCTCCGGTGTCCTCACTTCTGTGAGCCACTCCCAGAACCACCCCGAAGCCCCCTTCGACGTCCACTGGCACCCAGATCCGCCCAAGAATCGTCGGAGCCTCAACCGAGCCACCGGAGCTCCATCACCCCGTTCGAGCGCGAATAATCTTTCGGTAAGCCTTATTCCTTCGTTTCCAATCCAAATCACCCCCGATACTTTCCATCACACTCACCCATGTCCGACGCAGATCCGATGTGCCATCGCGAGCCACCGACGAAGCCCATAACTCCGATCGAGAGCTCCGAAGTCGCGAAAAATCCATCTCGGTGAGCTCCGAATTTATCCTCGTTTCGATTCGTTCTTTTAGTCCTTTCGATGCATAGACTAATCGGGGGTGAGCGAGAACTAAGTGAGGGTAGTCGGGCGAGCTCGAGAGCGGGCTAGGTGGTGAGCGAGCGAGCGTCGAGCGAGGCGAGCATGAGGGCGAGTCGAGCGCGGCTGCAAGGGAGAACTCGGGAGCCTGAGTGGGTGCGAGCTACTGGCGTGGGCAAGTGCAGATGTGAAGGAGCTGGGCGGGGCTGAGAGCGCAGCAACCGGCGTCGACCAGGTGCAGTGGCGGGAGCTTCACTTGAGGAAGGAGATGGCTCCTGCGGGATGTTTTGAATCGGGAGGGAGATGACTCTCGTGGGGTACTTGCCCAGTCAGCTATATGGGGGCCCACTCCTTCAATTTTTAATTTGTTTTAATACTTAAACCGGGTTGGCAGTTGCGGGTTCGGTTCGATTCGGTACGGTTCGGGTTATCCGTTTATTATTTAACTAATTAACGGTAATTAAAATATATTATATAGTAATTTAGGATTTAAAAGATAAAGTATTAATTTTGGATATTTATAAAGGGTTGATTTTATTAAATAAAAACGGTTTGGATTTTAGGGGATTTGGAAATAACTTATAATGGTGTTTTATTAAATGGTGTTTTATAATATTATATCTATAATAATAATTGGGATTTAACATAAATAAGTTGGACTTGCCGGTTAGAAAAGAATTTGGAAAAGAATTTCAAGGTTGGAAAGTAGTCTAATAAATAAATTAAAAAGAGAATTCGACGAGTATTTTAAGGGTCGGAATACTTAACTATTTAACTGGGATTTGAAACGGTTTTGGAACTAACTTAGGAATAAGACTTATTCGTTTGACTAACTAGCATGATAATATGATCGTTTGACTAGCAGTATGATATGTATGACTAATAGCATGACTTGTGGTGAATTATTATATGAGATTAAATGTTGGATAATTATGGCGATCTAGTAGGATTTTAAATCACACAAATTATGTCTTATGATTTTGATGAACCGTTGAGGTATATGCGGAAATGACGTATATGAACACGCAAAATTGGTTGAATGATTTATGGAGAATGATGTGGTCTTGAGGAGTGGATGATGCGATGAAATGACTTTCATAATATGTAACTTGTTCTATTGATTGAGGTGTGCTTGGGTGCTTAATAGTTGAATGTAGACTTATGTATATTCCATTATGTACTAGGTGATACTCTGTGATTGTGAATATTGTGTGATGGATTGTTCTGTTGCCGGTCTGCTAGCCAGGTAAGTACCTCCGGGGCTTACTCAGTAACCAGTACCTCCTGCCTGATGTGTCATACAGTATGTAGGTGTTTCATATGCATAAGAGCATGACATGTAGTATCATGCTTAGGAATTGCACTTACGAATGAGCATTCTTATTCTGTATGCGTTTGAATACAGAACGGCCGTTATCTGTGAGTCCTAGAGTCCTTTCTAGGGTCATAGGGCAGCCCAGTTTCATCGGGTATTGCCCTCCTTGAGTTATATATATATATATATATATATATATATATATATATATATATATATATGTATGTATATCACGAGATACGATATGAGCATGAGATACGAGATGAGCATGAGATGCGATATGAGCATGAGAAGCGATATGAGCATGAGATGCGATATGATGATGAGATTTGATATGCTATAGTATCGAACTGGCCAGTCTCCACCCTATCTGGAAGAGGGGTGGTGGTAGAAGAGGGATATACCACTTGGTATTCTTTGTTAAGGCCTTACTTAATATTCTACATATATGAATTAGGATCATGATAGTGTGGTTAAGATTTCAGTACTGCATGAAGGCATCCTTTATTCTAGGTATAGGCGTATTATATGTCCTCACCACGGTCAGAGGCACCCGATACACTGTTGGATTTTGTGCTGTTATGACGGGGTCTATTCTTATGGCGGAGAGTGAGTGTTTTAAACTCGACTTCACCAGATTCATGCTTTTGGGATTTCTCCCTAATTGTACTCTATTTTGACCCGGCTCTGCCGTGGCACTGGTTGTATCATTTTCAGAACTTATGCCCTTTGCATGATAACAGATTTTCTGCGTTGTAGACTTAGGACAGGGACAGGGGTTTACCCCGGGGTTCCCAACGAACCTTCCGGATTTGGGTGAGAAATCCCACTTTAAACTGCACATCTTCGATTTCAAACCTTCAACCCGTACTCGGGGCGCAAGATCCTAACGAGGGGTTTCATCCCTCGAAACGTAACTCGGGAATCATAATCCCGGGCCGTTACAAAGGTGGAATCAGAGCTGAGGTTTTGCAATCCGAGTACAATAGGTTGAAGATGGTTTTGAAAAGCGCCCAATGTTTTCAAAGGGTTTTGAAAAATATTTTTAAAAGGGCAAAATGAATTTAATTGGACTTAAACCTAAAATGAATAAAGGGGAAATAAACTCGTGGGTAGAGACCCAAGCGGTAGACATCCCTTATGGATGTAGAATTCGGGGAACTGTAGGCAAAATACTAGCTTTTATTTACAGATGGGCCTAGAAGACTCCAAGGAACACCACGGAGGTTGGAGTGTTGAGTTAGGAGGCCGTGAGGTTTTGCCCCTCCGGTCAGTCGTCCCTCGAAGGACGGCATAGATCGTCTCTATGCTTACATTTATATATGTACATATATGCAATTGGGCTCGAGGGCGATCCTCCTCGAAGAGGATCATATTAATCTTGATGATTGCTTCCGTGATGAGTGCTCTATTGTGCTTAGGATAGCGAACTAATCAGTATGCCTTGACTTGAATCATGTGTTGAATAACTGTGCAAACGGGATAGTGGGAGAAAACCTTGTTCTTTTGTAATCGGAATTCCTGTTTTATCAAAATAGCCCTTTCATAATTCAAACCCCCTGATGGTTCTGACTCTGTCATCCGCCCCACCAAAACATTTAGGCATGTTAGCAAGGGTCGAGAAGCATTCGCTCCCCTGTTTAGAGTCTTGTTTCGTATCCCACCATCGATGCTTCTACCGAGTCTCGTACTTGTGATTGGGGTCTTTCACGAGAAATTTGGGTCGGTCAACTAAATACCTTCGGAAATTGTGTCAGATGTGAGGGTTACCTGAGTATGTTAGTGGGAGTGAGGATTTAAATCGTTTCGAGATAGAAGTGAGTTGTCTTATGGAGTCAGCCCTTTCGATCCTCGTAATGGCCAACCCTGTCTTCTTGTCACAAGAGTCTAAACATGAGTTCTACCCTCATCTCTCGGAAACGGCGTGAATGTCCTTGTGTCCTACCCAGCAAGTCATAATAGCGTCCCACGGGGAAACGGGGTGGTGAGTCGGTGATTGTCCTTAGAGAATTCTGTCAAGTTATAATGATAGCCTCTTTGTGATTTAATGACATGCTATATTGGTATAATTCAGCATGACTTTCCCGGTACATTGCATGGTTGCACTTATGAGTTGATGTATGTGTCTTATGTATTGAATTCCTATGATTATTGTCTCCATATAAACTAGGTCTATGATAGTGTGTTCAACTCTCGTTGCCTGTTTAAAACGTGAATTGGATGACTTAGAATGCCAGATTAACCAAATTGGACCTCATTGGTTGTGTACATGTTTAATGAGTATTTCTAGTATCATGTAAGACATATAACTCCCAGTTATAGGCCCTCGTATGATTGTGTGACGTCCTAGTCTTACTATGCGAATATGGATGTATATGATGAGACAGTTGTTGTGCCAACCCTGCATGAACTGACCATACCCTTAGCAAGATTTTTGGGGTACATCTTAGCATACTTTCCGTAATATTATGACTTGCTTAATTGTGTATCTAAATGAGTGATAAGTCGTGCATATGATACCCTGTGATGTTTGCTAGATCTTGCATAACTTGGGCCATATATGTCCCATGTCAGTCTGTGTATACATGTTCTTAGTCTGTCAAGCATGATTGGTGAATGAAATGATAAGTTGCTAGCTTGTTCTGCACACATATAAAGATGATTATATGAACATGTTATGAATGCGTAAATCGATATTCCTTTAGATAGGTGCATACTAGTGTGAAATAATGTGATGATATCTCGTGATTTTTATGTGTTTGCATTCCATAATTATAAGGGCATCGTTGTAACTCTCGGGTTAGGATCTTCTCCTTGGTCTCGTCGTCCCTAGTCCTGGTCCATGTCTGAACTCTTAAGGAAGTTGTGTCGTCCGCCCTTGTCTCTCCCCTATCTCCGTAACTTCTAACCCTTGCAATCCTTCGATGAGCGCCGACATGCAAGAAAGGACCGACGACCAAGTGGCACCATAGCAGCGCAACAGAAGTGTGATGGGTCCATGACCCATAGACCACAGGACTGACGTCGCCAAAAGTATACAAAGGACGAACACATTTGAAAGATGGTAGCCGCCTACGTGATTCTCTTAGATGACTCAAGGAAGGACGTTCTTAATTCAAATCGTGGATTCTTCTATACTAATCGGAATTGATGTTTTGGGATAGGCCTAGAACTAACATAATTGAATGTGTGATGACGGATGTGCTGAATTGGTAGCAATGATTGCCTGACTAACTTGTTTCTATGACGATGTGCCTTGGTGCCTGGTATACTGACTTGCGGGTGAGTAGGTTATGGTTTATGTGTATGGGAGTTCTTTATTCTTGAGCTTGAGTCGTGAGATTCTTCAGTGAGATGGGTTGGAAAGTGGCAGGTGTATTAATGTATTAGGATTGAGTCATTGGTCGTGTGAGATGGGGTGCAGAAAGGATGCGTTAGCTTGAGTAGAGCCGAGTGAGTTGGGATGTGTCGAAGATAGTGGTCTGTGAGTATAGATGAGCTTCTAGGTAGGGCTTAGGTGAGCAGTACGTGGGGCTAGTATACCGAGATTTTGAGGGGGGGTGTCCTAGTGAGAAGCGGTATTCTAGGCAGGTAGTATGTGCAGGTAGTATAAGAGAGTGGTTGACTGAGGTCTGGACTAGTTTCATTAGGGTGACCTTGAGAGTGAGTGTGAGCATAGGAAGTTGGCGTAGTTCTAGAGGTGGATGAGAGAGATAGGAGTTGATTAGGGGATTCTTGAGGGGAGGTGTTGTGTGACAGATTGGTGTGCTAAGGAAGGTGTCTAGATAGTCTAGGAGCGGATCGTGGGCGGTGTCGAGGATGATCGATGAAGGAACGTTCAAGGAATCATAAACTTGGGACTAGGTTGTGTGTGTTGTGAGTGAGAGCAATTTCGGTAAAGGATGAGGTTGAGGAATTGCCAAGGAAGAGTAGCATGAGATTGCTTGGGAAATTATCGATCGAGGATATTAGGTTGTTCATATCAGGGTTGTTCGTGTGATGAGTATTTGGGGGTTGTTTAGATAGGATTGGTAATGCTTGTGGAATTTATGAGTGAAGGATTTCCAGATGCGTGGTTGGATGATTTTGGCATAGGGAATGAATCGGGATTTAAGAGTGGCGGTTATTGTGGCTGTTGAGGTAATTGAGGATGTGAGATAAATCTTCGAGGAAAGGTTGGTAGCGGTGTAATGATGTAGTTTAGATTCCTAGTAAGACTGCGGGCTTAAGGTTGAGATAGAGAGATTATGCTCATGGATTTGGGAACTAGGCAAAGCAAAAGGTATTGAGGACGCTAGAGAGATTTTTGAAGGTTGGTGAAGTTGCGGTGCTTAGGAAATTCGGATAAGGATGTCATAGGAATTTGGTGAAAATGATGATCGGTACATAAGGGTGTTTAAGTGGTAGAGATTTCAATGTTTAAGGAAGCGCGATCTGAGGCAATTTGGGGAAACATGCGGAGTTGAGGGAACTAGTCTAGGTAGAGTATGCCGGGAAGAGGATCTCGAATGGGTCGGCTTGATGGTCATGGTGATTCGTGGTTGGGAGTACCACTAGTTGGGTTCTGCATTAGAATTGGTCGGGAGTGTCAGGTGTGAGGTGGTCAGCATGAGTTGGGTCCTTAGAGGTGGATGGTTAGTAAGAGTGGTTAGTGGCGTAGGGAGTATGATTAAGTTAGCAAGGTGATTCGCGATGTCTTTTTAGGAGATGATGGTCGGGCGGAGTCTTGAGAGTCTAGGAAGAGTAAGCGAGATTGTTAAGAAGTGTCTAGCTAGATCAATCGTGAAAGCGGTTCAGTTGAGGACTTAGAATTTTCTATTAGAGGGTAAAGATGAGACGGATAGAGGACCCCTAGGGCAAGGACGTGTTATATATGGAGTCTTGGTAGTAGATCGAGTTGTTCAGAGTGTCAAAATGAGGGAATTTTGTGATTTGGGAACTCCGGGAGATAGTTTTAAATAGTCGAGTGGAAGGTAGGACTTGAGATTTCGATGCCGATGTGGATTGGCCCTTAGATGGCTTGATGGTATAGGAATTGGGATACCCAGTAGTGGTTTGGGTTGGTAGACCTTGGTGAATTTGATCTTAATGCAAGAGCTGATGGGTAGTGGTCGTGCCTTGTCATGATTGATAGTTATAGGCATGTTCTCTTGAGGATGTGATCTAGCATACACTTTACTTGCGCCCGAATGTTGTGCGGATTCTATGCTATAGACGATGTTGATTCTCTGATGTGTTGCCATTCACAATAGGGAACTGTTAGTACTAACATAGTTATCCCTGAACTCGATGGAATGCTACTGTACGGAAACAGTTGTTTGCCTCTAATGCGATGACGCTTGGTAGTTAGAATGAGTATGATGTACTTATCTGATTGATATAACGTGCTTATATGATTGATATGGTGTGTAACTTCCGTGAGATGATGTGATAAATTCTACCATATATGATAGATATGCTATGCTATGTGGCTATTCTTGAGTTGATTATGTTATGCTATTAGACGTGAGGTGCTATTGTTATTCGATATATATACATGATGCTTGATGACGGAAATGATAGAAATTGAACTGTTGAACCTTGATTATGTCTTAGAACCTATGAAGAGAATATGGGATTAGCCTTTAGAAGTGGATGGTATGATGAATGGAGAGGTTAGGAATGCTTTTGACTAATGCCGAACTTGAAGTTTTGAACGGTGTTTTAAAGAGGACGTTGTGATGTTTTTAGTTATGATATGGCCGAGGAGTCGGAGTAAGGATGTGATAGGGGCCCATATCACGTTCTTGCTACGGTCTATTGGGGATATTATGATCACGACAACGGTACTGTGAGGATCTCATAGGGGCACTTATGAGATACTTACGGGGTCAATGACATGATCCTTGGACACTCCAATTTCAAACTTCGTCCTCTATTTTAAAATGATTTTAGTCTCGGGGACGAGACTTGTTTTTAGAGGTGGATGATGTAAAGGCTCGGATTTTTAAATCCTAATTTTTCGGAAAAAGGAAATTAAAAATGAATTTAAATCGAATTAAAAGCTCGTTTAGCGGATTCCGACCGTAATATAAAATTTGACGAACGATTTCCGTCCTTTTACCTCGAAAAATGAAAATAATTATCGGATGACTATATTCTTGTCGGTTTTAAAAATCTAATTGATTGAGAGAGTAGAGAGTCGGGGAAATTAACATTTGAGAACTAAGTGTGGGATCGAAATTCGCGTATTCAGAATTTATTTACGGGTATTGATTATTCCATTCAACACTCAATCTTCACCCACTCCCTCACCTCACCATACCCTGTCATTCCGGAACATTCATCACCATCCTGTCACTCCCTCACCATCACCACTCTATCACAATCACCCGCCCTCACCGACTACCACCATTCTGATCCACATTCCCGCTCCCATTCATACCTTACCATTTTCACATAATCACCCTCTTCCACTCTCCCCTTCACGCCGTCGCCACCACAGATGCCAGAACCAGCAACCGCGAGCAGCTCCCCTGTCCTCTGTTTCCCGTGAGCAAACCCGAGTTTCACCAGAGCTCCTCCGGTGTCCTGTTGTGAGCTGAATCTGCCATGTTTTACAGCAAAGTTTATATCGATTTCTGCATACATTTCATTCATTTGGGCTAAGATAGTACAGAACCTATGTAGTTCATGTTTATTTGCCAAATTATGGAATCTACACCAGTTTCTATTTAATTCGCAGAATTCAAGGCATTTTACAGCAATTCTAAGGAAGGTCGGAAAAGCTCGGAAAATAGCTATAGAATTCCAAGGTCAAAGCAGTAATGGAATCAGTTGAATCGAGCCGAGAAACCAGACTACTCGACCTCGAGTAACCCTGCTCGATCTCGACGAAGCATAGCCGAGCAAGCGTGGTCGAGAGAGCTGAGCCAGACCAACCCGACTTCCGGACCCAACTCGATCTCGACAAGACCTGGTCGAGATCGACGAAGCCCAGCGCCACACCCGGAGTCGAGGAGAGAACTGATTGAGAAGCCGAGGACAAGGACGCCGAGGACAATCCTACTCGATCTCGACAAGCTTCTAGTCGAGATCGACGAGCGCCACAACGCCAGTCCGAGTCCGTGCCGAGGAGAAGCTGCTCGACCAGAAGACCACACCTCTACTCGATCTCGACAAACCCTAGTCGAGATCGACGAAGGCTAGAGCCCCGAGTCCAGATCCGAGCCTGTCGAGTAGAGCCACCCGAGAAGACCCAGTCGACGTAGCTAGTCTACTCGACCTCGACGAGCCCTTGTCGACATTGGCGAGCACCATGAACCAAGTCCGAGTCTGTCGAGCGCCAGCTAGCCGAGACGACGAAACCGAGCCAGTCAACCCTACTCGAGATCGACCAGAACCTTGTCGAGATCGAGTAGACCTCCAGAGCCGCGTTACTCGGTTCGACGAATCCTACTCGACTTGGGATTGCTTGGGCGTGAAGATTGCTGATTCTATCCGAAAATATCAAGATCTATCATGAAGAGAAGAAGATCTATCCATGGAAGACTTTTAGATATATTTTCCTATTTTGGATTTAATTATGTTATGTCATTTATTTATCATTAAAGTTTTAGATATAGATATAGATATTCTATCCTTGAGTAGCAAGGATTAGAAGCCTATAAACAAAGCCAATGGGGCTGATTTCTTTTCATTCAATTTTCAAGGGAGAAGTAGTAGTAGAGAGAGAAAGAGAGAGTGAGCGGCCGATTGGAGTTGTGAAGCGAGAGCGGAGTTGGCTTCAGGCGGTTGTAAACTTTGGTTTATATTAATGCAAGTTGTTTCTTTTCAATCGATGATGTCTGAGTTTGCGATGAAGCGCGAGTAGTCAACCCACTTCTATGGTTGGGGCGAGCACGACGATAGCCATGCATAATTGAGGTAAAAGATCCGACCTTTATCATGTTTTGATCATTTTCCTACTTGTTGATGTGTTTATTGCCCATCTAATGGAGATCCATGCTAACAACTTGGATTATAAACATAAAATCGGTAGAGACAATTAGGGTTTCTTGAGAGAGTTGTCTAATTGTTGGAAAAGGCGAAAGCTTAATCCTTTAATGCGATTCACATGATTATCTGTTTGGTTCTACCTTATGCATGCTTGGTTATTGTCATTGCAAACCCCAATCTTGGAAATCCTTTTACATTAAGTTTAATCAAAACCCCAAAAGCATTTGTTTTTACTTTCTTTTATTTCGTTTTTACTCCCTGCCCTCGTCGGTCTCGACCAAACCCTGGTCGACCTCGACTACTGATCTTCGACCCAGAGTCGTCGTAGCTTACTTGTGCAGGAACTTGACAAGCCAACCTGAAGTCGACCAGAAGGCTACTCGATCTCGAGTAGGGCCTTGTCGAGATCGACCACCCTTTGCCGAGTTGCTGTTGCTGTGTTCGACTGTGCCTGACCCCTGTCGACTAACCCTTAGTCGAGGTCGAGGACACCTGTGGTCGACTTCTGTGAGATTCATCCGCTACCTAGGATCCACTGACACGCTTCCTCGTGGATCGATCCTGACTTCCCGCTGCTACATCAGGAGGAGGTCTTGTAATTATTTGCGTGGGCAGAATCTGGTTTGATCTATTTTGTTATATTTCATACTCGATTTCCTCCCTACGCCAAATTGGCGCCGTTGCCGGGGAAGCTATCATTCGCGCCTTAGGTAGTCAGTTCTCACGTTCTCTTTGAGTTACTTTTCAGGTGTATGCGCCGTTCTGGTCAACTACCTGAGTTTGACGGCTTAGACGAACCAGAACGCCTTTTTCACATCAGGGTTAAACTACAAAGAGCCATGGCGGCTGCTGAAACACAGGAATAGCTGATCACAAGGCTTACCACAGAGCTAGCCGCAAAGGATGCTTCTATCGCCGCTGAGAAAGCAGCAAGGGAACAAGCGGAAGCTGAGCTTGCCCAATTTCCAACTACTGCAGAGGATTATATGCATCCAACTCTCGTCGTGCCTGAATCGGCGATTCTAATCCCTGAAAACTCTTTTGAAATTCGCACTCAATTTCTTATAGAGCTTAAAAATAATGCTTTATATGGCATATTTAATGAGTGGTCTCTTGAACATATTACCAATTTTCATGACATGTGTCGTACTCTTGCTGAATGTACAACTCTGGAATATGTCAAGATGAAAGCTTTCCGCGGGTTGCTGGCTGGATCTGCACTGAAGTGGCTTGAAGGGCTGAAGCCGAGATCTATCACCACATGGGCCCAAGTAGAGCAAGAGTTTCTGAACAAATACTTCCCGCCCGCCAAAACAGCATTTCTCCGCCAGAAAATCACCGCCTTCAAACAGAAGCAAGGGGAACCGCTGACAAAGGCATGGGAACGCTACAAAGAGCTGCTGCGATCTTGCCCTACTCATGGACAGCCACCCTACGTCATTCAGGAGATCTTCTTCAACTCTCTTGATCAAGTCACTAAGGACATAATTAACCACTATACTCGCTATGAGTATCTGACGATGCCACCAAGTGACGCATGGGGTGTGCTAGAAAAGCTCACTAACTACGACAACAAATATGGGGCTCCTACAAACTATGAGGATAACTCCTACGCCAGGCCAGCACCATCTATGCTACTCTACGAGCCAGCAAAGGAGATCGACCCAGATGTCAGGGAGCAGTTCTACAGAGACCAAAATTGCAAGCTCCTCAAGCAGGTCAAATATCTGTCTGTCAATTAGCCTTGCATCGAATGCGGATCACAGAGGCACACCACTACTGAGTGCCCACACGCAGAGCAAGTTAGAATGGCGGAGACACACGAGGAGGCAGCCTACCCTGGGGGTCCCAATCGCTATATGGGAGATCAAAGGTTCTATCAACCACAATGGAACCAAGGTCCCCCTAGGAATCCCCCACCCTACAGAGCTCTAGGACATCCAGAAAGGGATCAAAAGAAGGATGATATGCAATTCATTCTTGAGGAAATGCGACGAAATCAGGGCACCATCAACAACCAGTTCCAGAGCATCACCACCAAATTTGGGGAACTGGACATCTGGAAAAGAGGAATAGAGACCCAGATGGGTCAAATCGCTGCGCAAATCCCACGACCGTCCGATAAGCTCCCTGGGCAAACAGAACCAAATCCTAAAGGGAAAATCGGACATGTCGCAGCTATCAAACTCAGGAGTTGGCATCAACTACACGGGCCAGAGGTCGGAAAACAGCAAAGCAACGCAGAGCAGCAACTCGAGACAGAGCAGCACCTGGTCGATCTCGAGGAGCCCGTACTCGATGTCGACAAGCCTCTACTCGACCAAGACCAGAAGCTGAGCTCGGATTCTGCTGCGCAGATCAGCAACTCGAGGTCGACAAACCAACTCGATGTCGAGAAGCCTCTGGTCGAGATCGACAAGCCCGTGGTCGAGATCGAGGAGCAACAAGCCGATGTCGACGACTCTGTAGCATCTCCGACATCTGATCTGGCTCCGAAGCAGAAAAAGCCACTGCCTTTCCCTTCAAAAACACAGAAAGATCCCACTGCAGGTAGGTTAACCAGATTTGTTAATATGCTGCAAGAACTGAATGTTTCTATTCCCTTTACAGAAGCCCTGCAAGAGATGCCTGGATATGTCAAGTTTCTGAAAGAAATCCTGAGCAAGAAGCGATCCATCTCAATGATCGCAGGCGAATGCAAAGTACTCCACTTCCCTGAAAAGAGGCATGACCCTGGTAAGTTTTCTGTTACTGTGGGTTTTGGACAATATAAATATGATTCTCTATGCGATTTAGGAGCAAGTGTGAGCATCATGCCTTTATCAATTTGGCGGAAGGTCAAGATAGGATGCATAGAACCTGTGGATGCTAAATTATAAATGGCTAACAATACAGTGGCCATCCCCACAGGTATAGTTGAAAATGTTCCCGTCCAGGTTGGTAAATTCTTTGTTCCAGCTGATTTCCTTATTATTGACTGTGCTGAAGATCCTACTAGTCCTATTATTCTTGGTAGACCATTCTTACCTACTGCAGATGCCAGGATTAGTGTTAAGAATCGCTCGCTCACCTTCACCATAGGCGATGAGGTTTTGGATTTCTCTTTTGGCCCTGCAAAGGAGGAAATTTCTTGGCTGGAGGTGAAAAGAATCAGCATCGACGGGACCAGGAAAACAGCGGAGGAAGGAGTCAAAACTGCACTCGAGATCGACGAAGCCTCCTCGATCTCGATAAGCATCCTCCTCGACCTCGACCAAGACTCGTCGATGTTGACCACCTCCACTGAGCCAGAAACTTGCCAAGAGCCTAAGTATGGGGTCCTTGTACTCGATCTAGACCAGCAGTACTCGACATCGAGTAGACCCAAGCCCAAAGATTTCTGTTTTGGGTCCGAACAGGTAAGTTCAGGTATGAATTCTACTCCCCCTCAGTCCATAAATAAATTTTTTAATGATTTAAGAGGAAATAAAACACCGTGGCGAGAGAACCTGCAGAAACTGAGGGCTACAAAGAAGAAGAAGAAAGAGAATGGAGATGATGCAAGCAACCACCTGTCAGCTGAGCTTGCATACTACCATCAGGACCTAGACGATCCAGGAGAAGGACCATGCATGAGCGGGCCCCACAATAATGGTCCTTGAGCGCAAAACGGTGAAATCGGCCTAGCGACTCTAAAATCTAGAGCGTGTATATAAACTTTATGAATTCTTTTGAATTTGTTTTTTTAGTTTTTGGTTTTGGTTTTTGTTTTTGGTTTGATGTCTTTTTAAGTACTTCATATGGACAGTCTTGTTTTGTGGAATCTAACACTTTTTGGTCGGCAAGCATATAAGGATCACGAAAGGTGGAAGGAAGAAGCCCCTGAAGAACCAGTCAGAATCGACGAAGGCCAAGTCGATGACGACAAAGAGGAGCAGCCCAGACGAAGCTACTCGAGATCGAGTAGACGTACTCGACATCGACAAGCCAACGAACACTCCTCGACTTCAGAAAACCACTAGACGTAGAGCAAGCTACTCGAGATCGGGTACAGTGTATTCGATATCGACGAGAATCCCTACTCGACATGCCCAGTTTCACCTTCCTCGATGCATTATCCTGTGAGTTCCTTCCTTTACTCTTGTTTTATTTGATTTTATACAGTGAGGACACTGTAATGTTTAAGTATGGGGTGGGGGAAGGGCTTACTTTATGCATATTTGCTATATTTGACATTATTTATGAATATTTAGAAATTATTTCTTTGAATTGCTACATGGGTATTTTGGAATTCATTATTGATTTATGTGCTTATATGCATGTTTTCCAAAAGTTTGGAAAAATGACCCCCATTGAAAATTTTGAATAATGTCATGGAAGCTTATATTTAACTCGACGATGCAAAATTGGATTCATTAGAGATATAGCATGAAATTGCCTACTAAAGGGAAGTCACAATGAAGTGCATTATTTCTTGAAAACCATGAAAGGAGGTAAAATTTGAAGTTGCTTTTGACATGTTGCATGATAAGAGGATGGAGGACTTTATATTTCAAATATTGCTCCACATGATCTAAATATTTGTCATTCTTTACCCTATCCGGGGATTATGTTGAGAATGATGTTACATTATGGAGATGTCATATGGTGTTTGTGTTGTTGTTATCATTATTGGAGTTTGGAAGAAAATTGTTTGAAATGTATGGAAAATTTAATGAGTGAAAGAAAATCCAATCACCTCAAGAGATAAAGGTAGATTGACCCTGCTCTCTGAGATAATAGTTTGGAGAGATGGGACACATTGTGAGGAGTCCAAAGCACTAAGTATCCGGGGCCATTCATGACACCCATGTTTGCGACTCGCGAGAAGGCAGTGCTGAGGTTAGAGAGGTAAAAGCATTATTATTGAGAAAAAGCAATATGAAAGGTGATGAATCTTATGGAGAAGGAATGTGGAAATTCAATTTGGAAATACTCCATTTCCCCGGATCATTAGCACCACATTGCCAAAAACTGCCCACCTTTAGCCTTTTACCAATCTACTCCTTATTTGAGCTTAAATTAAAGTCCTCTTGATTATTGTTGCTTTGTCACATGAATTATTTGTGCATAACCCTCCTTTTGTGAGTAGATGTTGCTTTAATATATTTGCACATGCATGGATCTGTGACACTAGTACCTTTTCGAGGATGAAAATTGATTGCAGGGTTATATGAGAATGAATCTAAGATGTTGAGAGTTTAAATTCTTCCCCTGAATGACAATTAAAAAAGTATTGCTTGAGGACAAGCAAGCTTAAGTATGGGGTGTTTGTTGTGAACTGAATCTGCCATGTTTTACAGCAAAGTTTATATCGATTTTTGCATCCATTTCATTCATTTGGGCTAAGATAGTACAGAACCTATGTAGTTCACGTTTATTTTCCAAATTATGGAATCTACACCAATTTCTGTTTAATTCGCAGAATTCGAGGCATTTTACAGCAATTCTAAGGAAGGTCGGAAAAGCTCGGAAAATAGCTACAAAAGTCCAAGGTCAAAGCAGTAATGGAATCAGTTGAATCGAGCCGAGAAACCAGACTACTCGACCTCGAGTAACCCTACTCCATCTCGACGAAGCATAGCCGAGCAAGCCTGGTCGAGAGAGCTGAGCAAGACCAACCCGACATCCGGACCCAACTCGATCTCGATAAGAACTGGTCGAGATCGACGAAGCCCAGTGCCCCACTCGGAGTCGAGGAGAGAACTGATCGAGAAGCCGAGGACAAGGAGGCCGAGGACAATCCTACTCGATCTCGACAAGCTTCTAGTCGAGATCGACAAGCGCCACAACGCCAGTCCGAGTCCGTGCCGATGAGAAGCTGCTCGACCAGAAGACCACACCTCTACTCGATCTCGACAAACCCTAGTAGAGATCGACGAAGGCCAGAGCCCCGAGTCCAGATCCGAGCCTGTCGAGTAGAGCCACCCGAGAAGACCCAGTCGACATAGCTAGTCTACTCGACCTCGACGAGCCCTTGTCGACATCGACGAGCACGATGAACCAAGTCCGAGTCTGTCAAGCGCCAGCTAGCCGAGACGACGAAACCGAGCCAGTCAACCCTACTCGAGATCGACCAGACCCTTGTCGAGATCGAGTAGACCTCCAGAGCCGCGTTACTCGGTTCGACGAATCCTACTCGACTTGGGATTGCTTGGGCGTGAAGATTGCTGATTCTATCTGAAAATATCAAGATCTACCATGAAGAGAAGAAGATCTATCCATGGAAGACTTTTAGATATATTTTCCTATTTTGGATTTAATTATGTTATGTCTTTTATTTATCATTAAAGTTTTAGATAAAGTTTTAGATATAGATATAGATATTCTATCCTTGAGTAGCAAGGATTAGAAGCCTATAAATAAAGCCCATGGGGCTGATTTCTGTTCATTCAATTTTCAAGGGAGAAGTAGTAGTAGAGAGAGAAAGAGAGAGTGAGCGGCCGATTGGAGTTGTGAAGCGAGAGCGGAGTTGGCTTCAAGCGGTTGTAAACTTTGGTTTATATTTATGCAAGTTGTTTCTTTTCAATCGATGATGTTTGAGTTTGCGATGAAGCGCGAGTAGTCAACCCACTTCTAGGGTTGGGGCGAGCACGGCGATAGTCATGCATAATTGAGGTAAAAGATCCGACCTTTATCATGTTTTGAGCATTTTCCTACTTGTTGATGTGTTTATTGCTCATCTAATGGAGATCCATGCTAAGAACTTGGATTATAAACATAAAATCGGTAGAGACAATTAGGGTTTCTTGAGAGAGTTGTCTAATTGTTAGAAAAGGCGAAAGCTTAATCCTTTAATGCGATTCACATGTTTATCTGTTTGGTTCTACCTTGTGCATGCTTGGTTATTGTCATTGCAAACCCCAATCTTGGAAATCCTTTTACATTAAGTTTAATCGAAACCCCAAAAGCATTTGTTTTTACTTTCTTTTATTTCGTTTTTACTCCCTGCCCTCGTCGATCTCGACCAAACCCTGGTCGACCTCGACTACTAATCTTCGACCTAGAGTCGCCGTAGCTTACTTGTGCATGAACTTGACAAGCCAACCCGATGTCGACCAGAAGGCTACTCGATCTCGAGTAGGGCCTTGTCGAGATCGACCACCCTTTGACGAGTCGTTGCTGCTGTGTTCGACTGTGCCTGACCCCTGTCGACTAACCCTTAGTCGAGGTCGAGGACACCTGTGGTCGACTTCTGTGAGATTTATCCGCTACCTATGATCCGCTGACATGCTTCCTCGTGGATCGATCCTGACTTCCCGCTGCTACATCAGGAGGAGGTCTTGTAATTATTTGCGTGGGAAGAATCTGGTTTGATCTATTTTGTTATATTTCATACTCTATTTACTCCCTACAACATGTCCTCCCTTCTGTGAGACACTCCCAGCACCACCCCGAAGCCCCCTTCGACGTCCACTGGCACCCAGATCCGCCCAAGAATCGTCGGAGCCTCAACCGATCCACCGGAGCTCCATCACCCCGTTCGAGCGCGAATAATCTTTCGGTAAGCCTTATTCCTTCGTTTCCAATCCAAATCACCCCCGATCCTTTCCATCACACTCACCCATGTCCGACGCAGATCCGATGAGCCATCGCGAGCCACAGACGAAGCCCAGAACTCCGATCGAGAGCTCCGAAGTCGCGAAAAATCCATCTCGGTGAGCTCCAAATTTATCCTCGTTTCGATTCGTTCTTTTAGTCCTTTTGATGCATAGACTAATCGGGGGTGAGCGAGAACTGAGTGAGGGTAGTCGAGCGAGCTCGAGAGCGGGCTAGGTGGTGAGCGAGCGAGGCGAGCATGAGGGCGAGTCGAGCACGGCTGCGAGGGAGAACTCGGGAGCCTGAGTGGGTGCGAGCTACTGGCGTGAGCAAGTGCAGCTGTGAAGGAGCTGGGCGGGGCTGAGAGCGCAGCAACCGGCGTCGACCGGGTGCAGTGGCGGGAGCTTCACTTGAGGAAGGAGATGGCTCCTACGGGATGTTTTGAACCGGGAGGGAGATGACTCTCGTGGGGTCCTTGCCCAGTCAGCTGAATGGGGGCCCACTCCTTCAGTTTTCAATTTGTTTTAATACTTAAACCGGGTTGGCAGTTGCGGGTTCGGTTCGATTCGGTACGGTTCGGGTTATCCGTTTATTATTTAACTAATTAACGGTAATTGAAATATATTATATAGTAATTTAGGATTTAAAAGATAAAGTATTAATTTTGGATATTTATAAAGGGTTGATTTTATTAAATAAAAACGGTTTGGATTTTAGGGGATTTGGAAATAACTTATAATGGTGTTTTATTAAATGGTGTTTTATAATATTATATCTATAATAATAATTGGGATTTAACATAAATAAGTTGGACTTGCCTGTTAGAAAAGAATTTGGAAAAGAATTTCAAGGTTGGAAAGTAGTCTAATAAATAATTTAAAAAGAGAATTCGACGAGTATTTTAAGGGTCGGAATACTTAACTATTTAACTGGGATTTGAAACGGTTTTGGAACTAACTTAGGAATAAGACTTATTCGTTTGACTAACTAGCATGATAATATGATTGTTTGACTAACAGTATGATATGTATGACTAATAGCATGACTTGTGGTGAATTATTATATGAGATTAAATGTTGGATAATTATGGCGATCTAGTAGGATTTTAAATCACACAAATTATGTCTTATGATTTTGATGAACCGTTGAGGTATATGCGGAAATGACGTATATGAACACGCAAAATTGGTTGAATGATTTATGGAGAACGATGTGGTCTTGAGGAGTGGATGATGCGATGAAATGACTTTCATAATATGTTACTTGTTCTATTGATTGAGGTGTGCTTGGGTGCTTAATAGTTGAATGTAGACTTATGTATATTCCATTATGTACTAGGTGATACTCTGTGATTGTGAATACTGTGTGATGGATTGTTCTGTTGCCGGTCTGCTAGCCAGGTAAGTACCTCCGGGGCTTACTCAGTAACCAGTACCTCCTACCTGATGTGTCATACAGTATGTAGGTGTTTCATATGCATAAGAGCATGACATGTAGTATCATGCTTAGGAATTGCACTTACGAATGAGCATTCTTATTCTGTATGCGTTTGAATACAGAACGGCCGTTATCTGTGAGTCATAGAGTCCTTTCTAGGGTCATAGGGCAGCCCAGTTTCATCGGGTATTGCCCTCCTTGAGTTATATATATATATATATATATATATATATATATATATCACGAGATACGAGATGAGCATGAGATACGAGATGAGTATGAGATGCGATATGATGATGAGATTTGATATGCTATAGTCTCGAACTGGCCAGTCTCCACCCTATCTGGAAGAGGGGTGGTGGTAGAAGAGGGATATACCACTTGGTATTCTTTGTTAAGGCCTTACTTAATATTCTACATATATGAATTAGGATCATGATAGTGTGGTTAAGATTTCAGTACTGCATGAAGGCATCCTTTATTCTAGGTATAGGCGTATTATATGTCCTCACCGCGGTCAGAGGACCCGCGGGCGGACTCTTGGCCTGACTTGGTGGTATAGTTTCAGGTACCCGATACACTGCTGGATTTTGTGCTGTTATGACGGGGTCTATTCTTATGGCGGAGAGTTAGTGTTTTAAACCTGACTTCACCAGATTCATGCTTTTGGGATTTCTCCCTAATTGTACTCTGTTTTGACCCGGCTCTGCCGTGGCACTGGTTGTATCATTTTCATAACTTATGCCCTTTGCATGATAACAGATTTTCTGCGTTGTAGACTTAGGACAGGTACAGGGGTTTACCCCGGGGTTCCCAACGGACCTTCCGGATTTGGGGTCGAAATCCCACTTTAAACTGCACATCTTCGATTTCAAACCTTCAACCTGTACTCGGGGCGCAAGATCCTAACGAGGGGTTTCATCCCTCGAAACGTAACTCGGGAATCATAATCCCGGGCCATTACAGATGATTTGCATCCTCTAAATGGAAAGAATGTTTACAATCATGCCAGCCTGGAATGGTGGGGCATGATTGAGTGGGCCCAACGTCCGGATAGAACATGGTGTTTCAAATGGAAGTCGGGACCAGAAGAGGAGCATCACAATTATCTACATTCGGAACTACCATATTGCTCGACGATGTCAGATTTCAGTCTCTATCACAACAAGTTTCCATTAGATCCCGATGAGCATAGTTTAGAGAGGTAATGGCCTGTTATTGACGATGAGGCCACTGATGATGAGGCCACTGCTGCTGAGGCTATCGATGATGAGCTTGCTGAGATTGCAAAAGGTGAGGTCGTCGTGAGAGAAGAAATTGTTGAAGATGACGCTGAGCCTATAAGTGTTACTTTGGATGATATTGAGTTTCGATTTGCTGATTTTGAGGCGAACATTGCTGACAAGCTTACTAGTTTGTCGGAGAAGCTCTTCAGTCTTCAGAACGCTTCATTAACTGCCCTTCAGGACATCAATCAGCGGTCTGGACCCCAGACCTCGCCTTCACAGTAATTGGTTAGTCATTTGCTTCTTTCAAACCCTTTATTTTTATATTTTTCATTGTTTCTTTTTGTGTTTCTATGCATTGAGGACAATGCAACATGTAAGTGGGGGGGGGGGGGGGGGGAGAATGAAGTAAATTAGTTAGGTTAGTTCATATTTGAATTTTTGTTTTTTTCGTTGTTGTTATTTCCTTTATGTTATTTCTTTTATGTTAAAGAAATGTCAAAAAATGAAAAATGTCGAAAAAAAGAAAAAAAAAAAAGTGAGTCTTGTTTTGTTGTTTTGTATGTTGTGTTATCAAAGATTTCCATCTTAATTTGAGTTTGTCCT
Source organism: Persicaria tinctoria (assembly GCA_037127255.1). Lineage (NCBI taxonomy): Eukaryota > Viridiplantae > Streptophyta > Magnoliopsida > Caryophyllales > Polygonaceae > Persicaria > Persicaria tinctoria. The sequence continues at coordinate 49,152,066 of JBANSL010000001.1, read as the reverse complement.
ATTTTGACTTTATACTGCATTATCTTATAAATCTCATGTAATTATGGAATGATTGATCTTATCCTGAAAATTGGTTTTATATGACGTATGATTAAGCATGTGTAATTGAGCATGTATGATCTAAGTTAGGGAGTATGCTTGAAATTCAACAAAAATTTGTCCCAGTGAGATATTTTTTGGCTTTATAAGGGATATATGTTTATTCCTTTTGCTTTTCCTATGTGATTTACTCTCCCTATGCATTTATCATTGAGTACCCAAGGTTATCTATTTTCAAGGCCGATTATATACATGTTCATTGCTTGATAAGTTCAAATGATAGAGGCAACTTTTTAGCCACATATTTATCCATGTCTACCTTATGTTATATCTTACATTGAAGCCAATTTAAGCCTTAAGCTTTTTTATTGATAGCTCCAAAAAATTATTATTCCTAGCCTATGATGAGCCTTACCCTTATTCCGGGGGGAATTGAGATTTTGAGTGGGTTTTGGAATCTATTTTGGAGATTGAGGAGAATGAAGCTAAAGTGTGATGTTATGGTTTATGGTTTTGAGAAGATGTAATGTTATGTTCTTATTTGGTTCCTCATTCTTAGACATTTGAATTTCATGTATATTGGCTCAAAAAGAAAAGAAAAAAGAAAAAAAAAGAAATCCGAAAAAAAAATGAAAAAAGGAAAAAAAAAGAATAAGAGCCATTTATTTTATTTTTGCATAATGAGGAAGAATTGGATGTGTGGTGGTTATGAGTCTTATTGGTTGGTTGTTGAGATTGCATGATATGTGAGATGATGAGATGAGATATGATGAGTGAAAAGATGTTTTTGGAGTTATTTTGATGACATTGAGAGATGTTGTGCATTTGCGAGCTTGATGTTATTGAGTTGGTTTGTGTTATGTTATGAATGTTGGAATCTTATTTTCCCGGAATTTATTGCACCACATGACCAAATACATTTCCTTTCCCTTATGTTTCTACCAAGCCCCATTACAACAACGTCGAACGGAATCTTCTAAGAAGGTTTCCATTGAGCGAAAGTCCTATTGATGTCCTTATTTTTGCATTGACGTATCCGGTGGAGATTTTGTGATATAAATGTCAATATTTGAGTCGATGCTTGTATATGGAATTGAGGTGAGTGTGTGCTTAAAGCCTAATCACGTGAGAGTGAGATATACACATTTTACCCTTGGTAAGGTTGATTTTTTAGCATGCAAGCAACTTGATCCCGTATATACATGTGATGACGTTTATATGTTTGATTATATTTTCACTATTTATGATGTTGCTTTTGATGAGTAAAATTATGAAAGATTTCATGTGGGATGTGTAGATGATTTTTTTTTTATTTTAAGGGTTAATATATTGAATTGAAAGGGATATGTACAATGTGCACAAGGAAGCCAAAAGTCGGCTATAGGCCACTTTGGCAAACTACCAAAATCATGGAACACTAGCGTAGAGGTTCCATCGATGGGGTGTGTTGAACTTGTAGTTCGGGGCAACTCCTATCTCTTCAAGCCTCAGCTATCGGAAGTCGGGCCTGTCCCATAAGGTAGTGTAGGACTAAATCTCCCTTTGGCTCGGCCATCAAGAGATTTAATCAAACACAACCTTAGCACACCTAAAACCTTAGTTTAGATCCATAATACTACCTAACAATGTTGCTATTACAAAAAGAGAGCTAAGCCCAGGCCAGCAAAGCCTATAGGTTACAATAAACCAAGAAAACAGATCAGAAAAAGTCTCCAAATGGGATTAGAGTGACACTCCCATGCCTTCATGTTGTAAGTTGTTGTCTTGAGACGCAGTAGAGGCATCCTTTCAATTGTTAGACATTCAGTTCAACTTCAAAGCAGTGCACTAGTCCTTCTTGTAGCGTTGCCGCTGGAGTGAAATGGAGGGAGTGATCATGACTGAGTATTTTGAAGACGTGAAGCTTGATGAGGTGAGTGACTTCCTTATGGCTTCTACTTGTGTTGTCAAATAGCCTCTCATTTCTTGCTTGGCAAATGAAATATACAACAACTACAAAAGCTACCCTCTTAGCCTTATATTGCCATCCATTGCCACGTGCCTCCTTCCTTAGCCATTTGAGTCCACTCTTCAAGGAGTTCATCCCACGCCAAATTCCTAGCCATTTTTTTTATCTGCATCCAGACATTGGAAGAAAAATTACAAGCAAAAAATAAATGCTCATGAGATTCAGTTGCTTGATTGCAAAAGTTACAATTTAGGCCCACTTCCCTTGTCTTAATTAGATCACGTGTTGCCAATCTTCTCCTTGCTACCAACCATAGGATGAAAGTATACTTTAGAAGGATCGTCTTGTCCCACACCACTGAAGTCCACGGTGGTTTAGGAGTTTTCCTCCTAAAGTGATCATATGCAGCTCCAATTCTATATTTTCCTCCAGTGCACCAATCATTGAGCTTTTGAGTTGTATTTTCTATGGAACCTGTGGAGGTTAGTAACTCATCTCTGATGCTTAAAATCTTTTTTATGAGGGGTGAGTCATTTGTTTTGTGGACTTGCCAGTTCCAAACTGTTCCTTATTGGATGTATTGGTGGTGTATCCACTTTATCCATAAACTATCCTTTTTCTTTATGATATCCCAAAGGAGCCTTGAGAGGAACACTGCATTCCATGTTCATAGGTCTTTCAGACCTAAACCACCTTCTTCTTTAGGCAAACATACATCTTTCCATCTTATCCTATGATATTTCCACAGAAACTTTGCACAAAGGCTATTTACTCTATCTATAAGAGTGGCCGGGGAAGGCAGAATTGAAAACAAAAAGGCCTGAATTCCTTGGAGAACAGGTTTTAGAGTTCCAATAACTAATATTAGTGAAGATTTTATTTAGGAAGGGAGAAAATTAGGATATGGCGAGCTTCCCCGAGAAGATAGGGATTCCCAAGTATCTGAAGGGAAACGCCCCTTGGGAGAAGCCTGTTTTGTTCGCCACATATTCCTTGTCATCATTGTTAACTCCAGCCAAAAAGTAAGACGATTTAGAAGGGCTTACCTCCAAACCTGATACAACAGAGACGTGGTCAAGAGCATCAAGCAAAACAGATATGGAACCCCTATCCCCTCTTGACAACAAAATTAGATCATCCGCATAAGCTAGATGGGAGATTTGTAGCATTTTACATTTAGGATGAAATTTAAAAACAGGGATTCTTGATTTGCATTTCAGAACTCTTGAAAGGTAGTCTACTGATAATACAAAGATCAAGGGGAAGATGGGATCCCCTTGCCTTAGCCCACGTTTTCCAAGAAAATATCCCTGCAAGCATCCATTGATATTGATAGAGAAGAAGGTAGAACACACACACTTAAGCACCCAATGCACAAAGAGAGGAGGGAAATTGAGGTGAATGAGCATCTGTTTTATGAATTTCCAGGAAATAGTATCATAAGCTTTTCTCAAGTCTAGGTTAAAAATGCATCTTAGGCTGATTCTCTTCCTAGAGTATTTCCTAATCAGTTCTTGCAGGAGGAAAATGTTTTCATTCATCATTCTTCCTTCAATAAATCCTATTTGAGAGGGTGAGATAATGGTCTTTAATTGAGAGATAACCGCCTAGCAACGAATTTTGTAATGATTTTATAAGTTATGTTGCAACAAGAAATAGGCATGTAGTCTCCCACACATTTTGCATTCGTCTTTTTTGCAATTAGAGCAATTGAAGTGTGATTTATTTGTTTTAACAAGCTGCCTGAACTAAAGAACTCTTTAACTGCCTTTGTAAGCTGGTCAACAGTTGTTTCCCATGTGTCTTTAAATTTTTTTGATGTGTATCCATCCGACATTGGGGATTTCCCATCCCCTATATCCCATAGGGCCTCTTTTATCTCTTCTGAAGTTACTGGCCTGATCAACTCTTCATGACTGTCATCTTTCAGTAAATCACCACCATCTCTAATCATTCTCAAATCAACCTCCTTTGTTATGCTTTTAGTTCCCAGCAGCCTCCTTAAGTCTAATTGCTTTCTTTTTTGCCAACTCTATTGCCTGGAGTAGTTCAGGGGAATCTGATCTCTCTCTCAAAACTTTAAAGGCTTCTTCATACTCCTTTTCAGCGCCTCTGGCCCTTTCCATTATGTGGGAAAATTGAGTTTTATTCAGGTGCTTCAAAGGCTTTTTTAGACCTTGCAACATCTTGCATAAAAGGAACTGGTCAGATCCCCAACCATTGTAGACCCAGTTATTCTGGATAATCTGTTGGAAGCTCTCATGATTGCTCCACATGTTAAAGTACTTTAATGGCCCTTTTTTTCTCGGTTGCTGCTCAATTACTTCCACCACCACCTGACAATGATCACATAATGCTTTAGGAAGGAGAAAGTTTGCTCTGCAGTGTAAATTTAGGGTGTCCCAGTGGCCATTGGTCATTACTCTTTCAATTTTGGTCGATTTCTTCCCTTTACAACATGTGTGCTCTTGGCCTTCACTTGTTGCATCATGTAAATCTAGCTCCACACAGAGATCCCATAGGTCTGTCGTTTCATAAACAGTGACAGAGGCTCCATTCTTTCTCTCACAAGATCTCATAATTGCGTTAAAGTCTCCCTGCACTAACCAAGGGCCTTGCCTTCTACTGATTTCAGAGACCATATCATTCCATAGCCCTCTCCTCTTCATAATAGTATGTAGGCCATATACCTGGGCCATATCAAATATCTTTCCTGTTATTTTGCATTTCATCTGTCCAGAGATCATCTGTTATATAGTCTTTTCTATGCCTGAACCCCACTTTCAGTGGATCCCAAATAATGACAATCCTTCCTGCAGTACTATACTCAAAGTTATGCATGAAACTCCATTGGCTAAACCCATTCTTCATTATAGCCTCAAGCTTATTCACATCTAATTTTGTTTCCAAAATACCTATAAAAGCTATATTCTTCTCCTTTAGGAAGCTTCTAACAACCTTTTGCTTGGGAAGGCTGTTTAGACCCCTTATATTCCATGAAGCTATTATCATTTGACCTCTTTTGGAAGGGTGCTAGGCCCTTTCTCTTGAAACTGTCTTCCTTCACTCTCACCTGAATCAATTTCCTTTGTTGCATTGATGGATGTATAAGCCCCGTTTTTACTCAGCCTGCAACTTCTTCTGACTTCATCTTGGGGTCTCTCATGCCGTGCAGGCTCCTGAATATCTTTGCCTTTTTCTTTTTCTGAAACTCTCTCTTCTTGCCAGTCTTTCAGGCAATTTGTTATGAGCAAGATTTCCTATTCCCTCCCATCAGTTTCACCACTACCACCCACTTCCGCCAAAATCTGAAATCTGTTGTGCTCGAAGAAGGTGACTTTTTTCTTTGCTATCTGATCATTTCTTTGTTGTATTTCCATCTGGTTCATTTCTTTCTCCAATCTCAGTAAAGCTTCTGTGTAAATGGCCCGAATACCTTGAAGATCCACAACCTTGGAAGGAGGGGGAGGGGAGGCTTTCTTTTTGTGATAGGCTTTGTTAATTTTATCAATAGGTAAGAAAAGAGAGGATTTAACATTGGATATAGTAAAGTGTGAGACTGAGGAAGTGGTTTTTTAGAAGGATTTGGGAGAGGAGGCAGGGGGAGCATTAGAAGAAAAAGGTTGAGGATCTAATATTTCTTGAGAGGGGGAAGGAGTAGGTAGCATAGGGGGTTGGAGTAAGGCCTGAGAAGCATTAGATCTAGAATGGGGACCAGTAGAGTAAGGAGCAGAGTTAAGGATTAAGATAGGATTAGGAGAAGGAGGAGGAGGTGGAGGAGGAGGGGATGGAGGAGGGGATGTAGTGGAAAGGGGGTTTGGTAAGGGGGAGGAGGAGTTGGGTTGAAGAGCTGAGGTAATAGGAGGTTGTTGAGATGAAGTATCATTCTTTTAAAAGGCCTTCTTACCTTTGTGAAAGTCATTACTTCTGGAAGCCGGGCACTTGTTGGTTTCATGACCATAAGTGTTGCACCTATTGCATCTAGGAGGCAAATTCTCATATTCAATGAAGCACAAGTGATCTGGTGCATCGTCGAATTCAATATTCACCATTCTTTTTAGCTCTTTGGAGTAATCCATATCAACTAATACCCTTGGATATAGTTGCTTTATCCTGTGCTCTGTGTATGCATCTATCATGATAGCATCTCCTATTTTGGAGGCAATTTTTCGCAACATCACAGGCGTAAAAAACATGGTGGGGAGTTTGTGTATTCTTATCCAAATAGGTAAGCTAAAGAAAAGGGCTTTATCAAAAGTAAAACGTTCAGGCACACACTTTAACAACAAGGTATACCCCGGACCCGTGTAAGGACCTTTAAGCAGCACTTCATCTCTAGCTATCATCCTCTTTATCAAACTTGAACATTAGCTAGCCCCCTTGGGCATTATATTGATGCTTTGGCTAGTTTTCTTTTATCTTACCTATAGCCTAGAAGCCTGGGAATCTTCCTACTACATAACCTACCAAAGCAAATCCCCAAGCCGCTTCCAAGCTAAGACAGTCACTCCTGGAGGCTTTGACAACATCTCCCTCACATGACTTCTGGTAAGTTAGTTTGAAGCCCCGTGGGTTGTAGATCTTCCCTTTAATAAGGGGATCTGTAGCCCATGCACCCTGAATCTGAGAAGTGTTGGCGGGTCTTGAGGTAGAGGTTTTGCCATCTGTTAAGGGAGATGTGGATTTGTAAGCTTCAGTCGGGGTGGGTTCAGGGTCCTGTAGAGGATATGTTGGTGGTTCACTGTAGGCTCAATGGAGTTACTTCCAATAGCATTCACAATAGGCACAGATACATACTCTGAATTATGAGAACAAGCAGTTTTCACCCCTGGGACACACTCATTCACACCACTGGTGGTAGCAGCTAAGGAAGAGTTACCCGTCTTAGGCATCGTTTGATTTAGTTCTATTCAATTTGATTCCATGTTTTCATTTTGCAAATTCAAATGTCCCTCCATTGGGATCTTTTCCACGTCATTTTGAATATTATTATCATAAAATAAGGCAATTAATTTATCCCTCCATTGGGATCTTCTCCCCCACTAAATGTCCCTCCATTGGGATCTTTTGAACATCCAGTTGTCCCTTCATAGGGATCTTTTGTGCATCCGAAGCTACCCTAGTGGACCCGGCTAGATCCGGGGGAAGAGAGGAAAAGAAGCGTACCTTATCACCATGATATGGTCTAAAGATGGAGGTAGGAGAAGAACCTGGGGGGATGGTTGTGGCATCCTTGTTCGTTATGTCAACTTGTGGTGCCGGAGATATGGGCTTGGGAAGAGTTCCTAGAATAGTCATCCTTGATGCAGGACCTTCTTGTGCTGCTGATGTGGGGTTCGGCAAGAGACAAATGCCTCGACGTCAATGAGGAGAAGCTCTCTCTGTGCTCATGTTTGTCATAGGCTGGACCCAACTACAATTAAATTCCGAGCCAGGAAACCCTAGGTTTTGGGGGTTTTTAATCTTGGACACCAAATCTCTAATACTCAAGGATACAAAGCCAGGAGGTGAGAAGAAAGTTGGGAGGGGGTGAGTTTGTAAGAGGGAGGATATTTTGTTAACCCCGGTGAAAGACGATGGTCAGAGTTACTGTTCACCGGAAGTAGAACCCTACCTAAAAAGGGGCTAATCTAGAGAGGACATCAAAACTCAGATTTACAAGGGGAGGAAACCAGGGAGATGAGAGGAGCAAGGAAAGGGAGTTCAATTAGGTGAGGACCGTAGGGCAGGCCGAATCTCCCGTTCGAGCAGAGGAGCGAGATTAAGCTACTCGGTTTCTGGTGAAGGCAGAAAATTGGGGATGGGATTAAGGAGAGGAGGAAGAAAGCGGCAAGGAAGGTCAAGAGAGGAGGCCGGAGTGTAATATTCGGCGGCGGAGATAGGCTCAGGGGAGCTTCTCTCTCAGGGCAGGAATGGAGTCAGAAGAAGCTATGGCCAATTTTTTTTTTAAAAAAAAGTTACTGTTAATGAGAGTAACGGTCACTGAGAAATTGTACGAACAAGGAAATTGAGCTCGGAAGAAGAAAACGGGATGAAGAGCTATCTCAGGCGCAGAAGCGCCGCTGCCTAGTAGCGGAAAGTTCACCTGGGAAGACTTCTTTTGAGGAGAATTCGGGGAAGACAAAGAAGAAAAGGAAATTCAGGATTAAGAGAGGTTAAAGGGGGGGGGGGTCGGTGGCGGAGTTAATGAGGAAGGCAAAAGTGAAGTTAATGCATTGGACCTACTTCAAATCAGGTAGGTGTAACCATTGTCGGCAATCAGGAATCCAAGAGAATCAAAGATATACTAAGGTTGTCGGTGGAAATATCACTGCAGTGAGGCCACTGAGCTTCCACGGAGACTTTAATGTCGTCGGAAAGAAAGATTCTATGGGGAGGCGCTTCCTTTCCTTGAGAGTTTCTCTCTCTAACCACCCGCTTCCTTGTAGATGAAAATCTGGGATGCGTAGATGATGTTTTGCGTTATGGTTGCTTGATGACAAGCAAGAGTTATGTATTGGGGGGGGGGGGGAGGTTTGAAAATGCATATTTAATATATGCATTATAGATATTTATTATTGCTATTAGGTAGTTGTTTTGCTATGTTTTGAGTCTAGTTCCGTATATTGCTTTTGAAGTATTCGAGTTCGGAATCTACGCGTTTTTGGTGTTTATTCTGCAGAATTACATTCCGACCTTGGATGGACTTTGGGAAGAGATTAAGAAGCATGTTTTGGAGCAGATGGAGGATAGAGGAGGAGCTAATGAGGAGCAAGGAAGAATGACATTGGAATCTATTGAATACAATTGAGGAACGACAAACACTGCATAAACGGTGTCCGCTGGTGCCCAGTTTTCCGGATACACGGTTTTGGATCCGAAGACATTATTTTATATTATTTTATTTGATTTCCAACTAGGGTTTTGTCGACTTTAGAGAGGCATTATTAGTTGTTTTTCAGTTCTATTCATTGAGAGAGAGAGAGAGAGAGAGAGAGAGAGAGAGAGAGAGAGAGAGAGAGAGAGAGAGAGAGGGAGAGAGGTTAACCGTTGTTGGAGAGAATTATTGTGAGACTATGAAAACCATTAGAGAGAATTGGCCTATTAGTTGCTAAGCTCATAGTTTCGCCTGTGATTCGAAGACATGGTTGTTTGGATTGTGAGGATTTGATTATATTTGATTATTCATGTTCTTAGTTATTATCTTGTGCTTCATTTATATTTGTGTTTCTTTCTATGCCTGATCAACATGTTAGGAATTGCATCTTATCCATGAATTCATTGTTGTTTTCTCGATAGCAAACAAAGGTATTGATGGTAGTGATGTCTCTTTGTCTTTGTAGTGGATGATTTCAATTGATTTACGTTGTTAGATTCGATTCGGGGTGAGTTCGATATGCGCCTATTAGTCTTAATTGAGTTGAGTCAATGTGCCAATTGGTCTTGATTACTTGAGTCCTTAATGCTATTCTTTTGTGATATTGAATAAGATGTGTGAATCTCTGTGGATCTCTCAACTTTAGTCAAGTAGACCTAGGAATATGAATAATTAATAGATCAATCCGATGACCATGAATTCCAACCAATGTCAGAGAATTGCAGGTGAAATGTTCTTTCTACTTTATGACATCAGGCATGAGAGTCCAACTTGAGTAAGCCCCTAGGGACTTACCCGGAGAAGCGCATAATCCAAGCAGTAATCATCAATAACAAGCAATCCAATTAGGTCACCCATTGCCTAACATATAATATAAGATATGCATAAGTCTATTTCTAAGTCATGGTGCATTTAGATATCATACATACTTTACATAAATCATAGAACTCATCATCATCACCATTACCCTGATATCCACTCATATCATATCATATTATATCATCTCATTCATTCCATATTATCTCAACTGCCATATCTTATCACATCTCATCTTATATACCATCATATAGCATCTTATATATCATCTCAACACATATCATCATATAGCATCTCATATATCATTTCATCATGCTTAGCCATTTTCATAATCAACTCAAGATTCCAATTATCACTCATGCTTGCAACTCATTTTTATATCATAATTCGCATAAATTCATAGGTAAGATTCATCAAGCAATTCACCAAGTTAAGTCCAAGTAAGTTGCTTCCAAAGTTAGTCAAAGCCTTTTAAATCTCAGCGAAGTCAACTAGATAATCAAACAATTCTTTTAAAATCATACTTAGCCAAATCGCGACATTAAACATTTAAATCCTTAGACCAATTTCCCAAAGTTATATTATTAAAATAATCCCGACATATTTCTATTTCACAAATCACTATTCTAATGTTTTAACAATTCCAACACTTTAAGAAATATTTCAAATAACCTATATAATTTCAAACTAACCGTTTGAAGACCAATACTTAACAAATAAATTATTTGCATGAATAAACCTTCCATAAATCAGAAATATTTACTTAAATAATTTCATAATCCGCAATAAAAATTAATAAGCAAATAGACCATTTAATAAAAATAAAAACAATTAAATAAACACTCAATAAATTAGAATTTAAATATCTTATAATAAAGAATTAAATAAAGAATTAATTAACTAAATAAATAAACTAGAATAAATTTAATTAGTAAGTAAATAACAAATATATGAGCAATTAAATAATATGTAACAAAATCATCAACATCCCACCCAATTTAACCTGCCCAAGGAAACTTAACCAAGAGGCCCAAAACTGACCCTAACCCAAGCCCTTTTCCCAGATCCAGCCTCAAAACCCAATCCTCCTATAACTTAATGCTCAACCCTTTAAAAGACAGGTAGGATATTAACGTGGAGCTCTGATTTTTCCCCTATCCTTTTGATTTTGCCTTTCCCTTTCTCTCCTTCTCTGTCATCTCTCTCTCCCCCGATCTCTCTCTCTCTCTCTCCAACTCCTTCAAGCTTTGTTTTCCCTCTTTCATTTTTTTAGATCTGTATTCTTCTGTGCCAGAGGAGATCCGAAGGGGGCACCATCGTCTTGAAATTGTCAATCGATTCCGAACACTGATCATCTCGATCGTGGGAAAATTTCCTGCGTTAGGGGTTAGTTTGTTAGATCTGGATGAGTCCGGTGGAGATGGGGTCGATTTGGAGGGGTTGCTGGACTTTATTAAAAAAATTGGCATTACGACCACATTCTTCATGAGAACGGCTGGATCTCCATCTTCCCTGAGGTTTTGCTGGCCGAAGGGCCATCGCAAAGGTTCCCTTTCTTCGAAGGAAGCCGCAATTTTCTCTTCTTCAAGCATTGGCAATCCCGGTGGTGAGCCTCCTCCATGGGCTGATGATTTTGCTGAGGGATTGGTTTTAGGGTTCTGCCTGACGATTTAGGGGTTTCTTCTCTACCTTCTCAGCCATGGTAACTTCCTTTTCTGATTTCAATCTTAGATTTGTTTTTTAGGTTCTTTATGTCAGTCATGGTTTCGATACATAACAACCTCTTCCATGAGGGAAAAAAAGATCTCTAAGGTTCTGAACACTCAAGAATAAAGAACAACACCTTTAACAAGTGCTGGGCTACAATTTAAGCTTACCTATGAGCTCTAAAACGGACGAGACAAGATGCACCGTCATCGCTAGAATAGTATTGTCCTTTAAGCTATTTCATTTGAGGAGTCTAATTATGGTTTTGAAATGTCATTTAGTAATGCACTCTACCTGATTGATGAAATGTCATACAAAGAATCATGAGAAATGTTACCTTTTAACCAATAGGTAATAGCAAAAAAAAAATTGGCTGACTTAACCAAGTTGCCAAGTTTACATGGCAGTTTGCTTCCCATTTGAAACTAAATTTCTTTACTTGAGCAATCAATTATTTTCCCTTATGTCGGATTTTGTTAGCAACTCCAAATGCGTTGGATCTCCATTGCTAGGAAGAACATGCTCAGTATGTAAACTTTTTATTATTGTTTTTTTTGTTAAATATTAACTAACTTTTCATTGATATTGGTCTATAAGTGCACACTTATCTTTTTATTCTATAAATGTGTTTGCAGTTAGTAGAATCAGTCCTATCTAATTGCTCCTCAGAAGGTCTAGATTATTGGCATGTACTTTGTCGTGTATTTGCTTTTTGTCTAGGGATTTCAGACAAACGGAACGAGTTGATCTTTTTATGCCTTTTGTATTCAAAACAAGTAGTGTATGTCTCTAGAGAACTAATATGTTGAATTTTGGTGAGCTACATCGCTCACTTGCTTGTGATAGTTGCTTTACTGGATGTTTTTTTTATGTGCTATCATTTGTAATGAGGATTCAGGTTGTGTCTCTTTCTTGATTTTATTGTTTCCAATTTCTTAAAGTATATATTTTGTTATCCTGGACAGTCGGGTTAGTTTAGCTTCTGTGGAGAAATTATACCTATTTGTTGGTTGATTTGGGATGAATAGAGATTGTTTTTGTCACAAGAATCTATCTTTGCATTAGTTGCAAGATACTATAGCTCCCTGTCATTTTCCCCCTTTTTTTCGGAGAAGTTAATTATAAATAAATAGTCTGTACATCAAAAGAAACACACAATTACGAAAGGGTAAGAGTTGAATGATAAGATCTACAATCTCAATTAGTTAACATAGATCGGATAAGACCATTGGGTAAAGCTATCAGTCTAGCTTTGATGTGATCCATGGTGACCTTGCCAGTGTATTAAACAGAATACATTTGTTGTTGAAAGATTATTCCATCTCTCCTCTCAGACAAAATTAACCACAGCTGCAATTGTCACGTTTATCATCTTTAGTGCAATGCTTTCCCCCCTTTTCGATTTATATATAGTATACAACCAATTCAGCAAATTAGAGCTCCATCTTTGGGGCTTGAACTTCTAATGACACTTTGCATCATCTCTCTAGATTAAGAGATGCACGATATGTCTGCTATTTCATCAGTGCAAATGTAAAGTACACAGTTTACATAATCATGTGCCAGTTCAACAACTTTGCTCTTGTGGGCATTTGTTGTCTTTTTTTGTTGTGCAGTTGGTGCATTTTAGTTCATTCTTTGAATCATTATTGTATGGTTGTTTATGAGTTGTGGGAAGGATAATGCATCTTCCTCTTGGACTCCTCACTCCATGGTCAGTCCGCTCTCACTAAATTCGAAAATCTGATTACCGTATATCTTCTGTACAAATTTTCTGAATAATTTACAGGTGGGCTTTCTCCTACAAATGAGCAAGAATTGGTCACTTTTTCATCCGGAGAAAGAGTTCCGACTGCTGGAGACCAACCTTTGCCAAGTTGGATAAATGGAAGATGGTATGCAGTTGCACCATCTAGTGATGTAGCTGATAAATGGAAGTTTGTTGCTTTGTTGGCTTTTCTTTTTAACACTTTTTGATGGTTTGCTGATATCTTTTATCCTATACAAGTTGCAATGTATAAGAGTTTGTATGAAGAGACGCTTAAGCTTCATATTTGATCCCCATGCTACTTCAACCCTTCCAGGTTACTTCTCATCCAATTTTTTGTAATTTTCTCCACTTTGATTGTTTGCCTGAGTGTAATAGTATCTCTTATAGCTTTCTTATTTTAATCGAAAATAAGGTTCAACCGAGTGACGATCTGTCCCAGTGATATTCAACAAAAATTTATCCCAGTGAGATATTTTTGGCCTTATGTTTACCTAACTTCCTTCTCTTCAATGGAAACTAAAACCTAAAAACCTAATGAATTGAATGAGAAAGGGTGGTTCAATGTTAGATGATTAGATGAATAGGTGAATGCCTTCAAGTGGCTGCAAATAAGTCTATTATAAAACCTCCAGCCATCGGCCAAAACCCTAGAATAGATAGATAGAGTTTCCACAAAGATACAATTGGCCCGTGTTGCGTAGATCCGGAAACACCGATAGCAACGGACGCCGCTGTTACTGACAACTTCGATAGACTAAAATTGTAATGCAGTTTTTGGAGTCGTCGTTCGTCCGATTGACACATATGAATATGCGTTAGAAATATATTTTCAAGAAGTACAACTCTCATGAATACGTCAGAAGCTGAATCGAAGTTATCGAAAGCCAAGATATGAGATTTCTCCATGTCCTTCATTTGTGCTTGTTCCATAGCTTCGCGATTTGTCTTCTAAGCCTTTCTTGACTCGTTTCTTGCTCTTTGGGACTTTTTTATTGGTCTCTCTCAAGCTCTTCACCATGTTGGCACTACGAATCTGCATAAATCCAATAAAATAGCGTAGTTTCCAATCTTTACCATTAAAAGAGCATAATGTGCAATTAACCATAAAATGTGATTATATGATAATGAAATGTATATAAAATTAGCCTATAATGCCTACTCAAATATGCCATATCATGTTCTTTTCTTGAATTATTAGTAATTATGAAGTTACAAATTTTGTTTTAAGTCACCGGTTGGTATTGTAATGTATTTGTTGTTCTTTAGAACTTTATTATACTTTCAATTTGCAAAAGGTTAAGGGTGCAAATGCAACCAATTGTGGTATTTTGAATTATAAACTATGTCTAATTGAGAAATTGGGCAACCGTTCTTTCTTTATCACCATAAATTTCATTTAATATTCAATTAAGTCTACTGTCAAGGTTGAAGATTAACCCTTGACCTTTGAAATTCATTCACCGGCCTAACTGGAGAAGTGTTCTAAGTATTTGATATATCGGGGATATTTAGAATCTGTTATAATATCGACATATCGGGTCAAAATTATCGATCAACGTTAGATATCGGGTCAATGCCGATATATCGGGCCAATATCGGTCTCACTGATATAGCTCTAACTTGACCGTTTTTGTTTTGAAGTGGATCTAGGTTAGGGCATCCTCCCCGTTGTTCATCTTGGCAAAATTGATGGGCCATCTCTGCTTTGCAACCGCTGCTTTAAGCTCTTCTTCAATGTCCATCTTCTCCGAGTCTCTGACCTAACTTCTTCCCTCGTTGTATGTGTCGTCCGACGCCTGCCTCAATCTGATTCCCTCGTTCTCAAAAATCATATCATCTCTACGTCATTTGGCGCCTGTTTCAAGCTTCTTCCCTCTTTCTCTGCATCGTCCGACGTCTTCTTTGACTCTACAATTGACCGTCGCACGCCTTGTTTCATCTTCATTCTCTTCGCCGTCAGCAGATTCTTCTCCGACCTCCGCACCCTTGCTTCATCTTCGTCATTCTCTTCACCATCCACGGTTGAATAGTCTAGAATTGATTAAAAGGATCAATTGAAAGGTTTGTTTATTGAGAACTTTCGATTTTGGTCAAATGAGTTTCGAATGGGTTGAACAAATTATTTGGTAATTTTGAAATTTAAATATTTATTATTTATTTTTATTTTTACATTTTGAAGTATAAATATAATATGTATGGTTAAAAATTAAAAAAATCTATAAATTCGATATATCTCGATGTATCCCCAATATATCATTTTTACTAGAGTAATAGTTAAAAATTTAATCGGTCTAAATTCTCTATGATTATAGATATGTTGGTGATTGGAGATAACATAGAAAATGGGTGGTTGCAAAACTGAACATAGAATGGTACGTACAATATAGGTGTGTGTGCAGGGCCTGCATACATATGGACCTTCAAATGCATTGCATATTTGCATATGACATGTCTATTAATGTAGCACGTCACCTCACATCGCCTTCCAAGAGGCCCTCCATCATGTTATTCAATTCCACCCAAGTACTTAACCTCCCCTAATAAGTTATTCTTAATAAATGAACGTAATTTTTTTTTTGTGAAACAACTCTTTCATTCAATCTATAGTTTCATCCAATAGCAAAGTAGCAATACTAAAAGGCAAATTTTGAATTGAAAAAAAAATAGTGACTTGAATAGGCCTAATTGTCGTCAAACTCATCCTGGACATGAGACCAAACAAAATTAGTTAAGTTGCGGGCTACTTTTTGAATTAACTCGATCATGTTGGTTTTCCCTCCTATATGGGGGAAGAGTCCAATGGACTATTTACCATATGGTTTTTACCATGTGAAGTTTTACCCTCCTCCTTTATAAAAGGGGATGTCTTTCCATTTGGGAAAGTAAGAGAGAGAAAACAAAGAGTGAGAAAGGGAGAAAAGAGAGAGCTTGGAGAGGAATCCCGTATGCCCTTGTTCACCCATTTTGAAGTGCCCCGATCGACAACCAAACGACCTCCGATTGGGACGATTTTCTGGTATGTTGTTCACCTCATCATAGGCTTCATTTTGTACGGTTGGATCGTCGTTTTGAACATTCAATCTCATATCCCCTTTGCTAGTGTTCTCTCTTGGGTTTTGTTGATTTCCACCAAATTGGGTGATGAAATGTGGAGATTTGGCCAAGCTTGTTGATGCTTGATGTTGTTGTATGCCTCTAGCTTTGTCTAGGGAAGATTGTACCCACTTGTTATTGTTGATAGTGGAAGTTTCTGGCTCCCGTGGTTTTTTCCCCGTTTTGGGGTTTTCCACGTAAATCTGGTGTTCTTTGTGCTTGGTTATTTTATCTTCTATTTGTGTCTGATTGTTGGTTTGGGTTGCTTGAGTTTGGCTCTCTGTTTTACAGTTCTTGTCCATCCCGATTCGTATGTGTTAAAAGGGGTGTGTTTGACGTCCCCTTGCTTCCCGGCACAACAGACTAGTATCAGAGCATTTGGTTTAGGATGGAGGAAAAGAACAGCTTTCAGGGAATGATTGTGTTGAATTCAGGCAACTACTCAGATTGGAAGATAAAGATGGAAGATCTTTTGTATGTGAAAGATCTGTATGAGCCGATTGTGCACAAAGAGATTCCAACGGGTGTCGTTGATGTTGAATGGAAGATTCTGAATCGAAAAGCGGTAACTACGATTAGACAATTTGTTGATGTGAGTGTGCTCCAGCATATTGCCAATGACACGAATGCTTATGAGTTATGGTATAAGCTTGAGGGGGTGTATGAGAGGAAGAACGCTCTCAACAAGGCGTCATTGATGAGAAAGCTTGTGAAATTGGAGTACAAAGATGGTGAGAGCATTTTTGTGCATTTGAGCACATTTCAGGGCATTGTGAATCAGTTGGCTTCTGCGAAGATGTCGTTAGATGATGAGTTGCAGGCTCTACTACTACTCTCCTCATTGCCGGATAGTTGGGATACACTTGTCGTGTCACTTAGTAATTCCGATCCGGAAGGCAAGCTGACTATGGAATGTGTGAAAGCTAGTCTTTTGAACGAAGAGACTAGAAGGAAGGAGATGGGTGTCTCCTCACCGTTAGAGGCTAATGTGACGCAGGGTTCTGGTAACAACAGAGGAAGGAGTAAGCAACGACAGCAGCAGAACAGAGACAAGTCCAAAGGGAGATCGAAGTCTAGAAGCAAGTACATTTGCTATTATTGTGAGAAGCCGGGTCACATTCAAAAGTATTGCCGAAAGTTCAAGAGGGATAAAGGCAAAGAACCTGAGAAGTCAGAGACGTTGAGAAATCAAGAAGATAAAGACACTGCTGCTCTTACAATCAGTGACGACATAGTGGAGTTGTTTGTGGCGGTCGATGAAGGTTCCTTGAATCTAGCAAGTGATGATTGCACTTGGATTGTTGATTCAGCTGCTTCATATCACATTACTCCACACAAGGAGTACTTCTCTTCTTACACTTCTGGAGATTTTGGTCGTGTGAAGATGGGAAATGATGGCGTGTCCAATGTTGTTGGCATGGGCACAGTTTGTTTGTTGACATCCACTGGTTGCAGTTTGATTTTGAGAAATGTTCGCCATGTTCCTGATATCAGATTGAATTTGATATCTTCTGGGATACTTGATGATGATGGGTATGCTCAAAATGCACAAGGCGGTGTTTGGAAGTGCTCCAAGGGAAACTTGATTGTAGCCCGGGCAAAGAAGCGGAATACCATGTATGTGATGCAAGCCAAGATTTGCAGAGAAGAAGCAAATGTGATTGATGATGGTGCCGGAGAGCTATGGCACAAGCGACTTGGACACATGAGCGAGAGGGGTTTGCAAATGCTTGCCAAGAAGGAAATTCTCCCGGATATGCGAGGTATTTCTCTCAAACCTTGTGTTGATTGCCTAGCTGGAAAGCAACATCGAGTAGCATTTCATACTCGACCTCCATCTAGAAGAAAGCATGCATTAGATCTTGTTCATACTCATGTGTGCTCTATGGATTGCAAGTCACATGGTGGTGCACAATATTTTGTCACTTTTATTGATGACTATTCTAGAAAATTGTGGGCTTTTGTGTTGAAAAGCAAAGATCAGGTTCTGGCAGTTTTCAAGGAGTTCCAAGCCAGAGTTGAACGAGAGACTGGTTTGAAGTTGAAGTGTGTCAGATCAGATAACGGTTGAGAGTACAGGGGTCCGTTTGAGCAGTATTGCAAGAGTCAGGGCATCAGGCTTGAGAAAATAGTTCCGAAGACGCCACAACTGAATGGGATTGCAGAGAGGATGAACAGAACCATAGCAGAAAGAGTCAGAAGTATGTTGTCGACTGCAAAGCTGCCAAAGTCCTATTGGGCGGAGGCAATGTTGACTGCTGTGTATCTCATCAATCGCTCGCCTTCAGTTCCTCTTGATGGTGATGTTCCACAGAGGGTTTGGACTGGAAGAGATGTTTCGTTCCAGCATTTGAGAGTCTTTGGATGCCTAGCATATGTTCATGTTGCTAGAGATAAGAGATCCAAGCTTGATAGCAAGACAAAGCCATGCATCTTCTTAGGGTACTCAGAGGATGAATTTGGGTACAGACTGTGGGATCTTACAGACAAGAAAGTGGTCAGAAGCGGAGATGTTGTGTTCATGGAAGACAAGACTATTGATGACTGGAAGCTCCAGCGATCGTCGTCTTCCTCTCCTGCTCCAGTCACCTTTGATCCCGTTTTTCCTCAAGTTATGCAGAGAAGTTCAGTTCAGAATCAGCAGGAAGATGAGCATGATGATGGTGATGTTGATCCACCAGAAGTTCCACAACCTTAACAAGAGGATACCCCTATCCAACTTGAAGTTGAGTTGAGAAGATCCGCCAGAGTGAGACAAACTTCCTCCCCATACTCGACAAACGATTATGTGTTGTTGACTGATTCAGGAGAGCCTGGATGCTATGAGGAAGCTATGTCAGATGTGCATCAGAAGGAGTGGTACAATGCCATGCAGGATGAGATGAGTTCCTTGCATGAGAACCACACCTATGACTTGGTGAAATTGCCTAAAGGCAAGAAAGCTCTCAAGAACAAATGGGTTTTTCGTTTGAAGTCTGGAGAAGATGGTACACCTCCCAGGTTCAAAGCCAGAGTTGTGGTGAAGGGTTTTGAGCAAAAAAAAAAAGGGTGTAGATTTCGATGAAATTTTCTCTCCAGTTGTGAAGATGTCATCCATCCGGGTTGTTCTAGGCATGGCTGCTAGCATGGACCTAGAGGTCGAGCAGCTTGATGTGAAAACGGCCTTCCTTCATGGTGATTTGGAAGAAGAAATCTACATGGAGCAACCTGAAGGTTTTGAAGTCAAGGGAAAAGAGAAGATGGTTTGTTGTCTCAGAAAGAGCTTGTATGGTTTGAAACAAGCACCTCGGCAATGGTACAAGAAGTTCGAGTCTTTTATGATTGACCACAAATTCCACAAGACACATGCCGACCACTGCGTGTTTGTGAAGAATTACGCCGAAGGTGACTTTCTGATTCTCTTACTTTATATGGATGATATGCTTATTGTTGGTCGGGATACCAACAAGATTGCTAGTTTGAAGACTGCATTGAAGAAGTCCTTTGCTATGAAGGACCTTGGCCCTGCAAGACAGATTTTGGGTATGCAGATTACCCGTGACAGAAAGAATCAGAAGTTGTGGATATCACAAGAAAGATACATTGAGAAGGTTCTGCAAAGATTCAACATGGATAAGGCTAAACCCGTGAGTTCTCCAGTTGCAGTGAACATGAAGCTAAGTTCTGATCAGTGTCCTACAAGTGAGAAAGAGAAACAGGAGATGAAGAAGGTGCCTTATGCTTCAGCCGTTGGTAGTCTGATGTATGCCATGGTTTGCACTAGGCCAGACATCGCCTATGGAGTTGGGGTTATCAGCAGGTTCATGAGTAATCCTGGAAAGAAGCATTGGGCTGCAGTGAAATGGATTCTCAAGTATCTCAGAGGCACTTCGAGAGTGTGTTTGTGCTTTGGTCCTGGAAAACCTATGCTTGATGGTTTTACAGATGCAGACATGTCAGGTGATATTGACACGAGTCGATCCACATCTGGATATCTTATTACATTCGCAGGGGGAGCAGTCTCATGCCAATCGAGACTGCAGAAGTGTGTTGCTTTGTCAACGACAGAAGCAGAGTATATGGCTGCAGTTAAAGCTGGTAAGGAGTTGATATGGATGAGAGACTTCCTAGAGGAGTTGGGAGTGGAGCAAGCTAGCTACCCACTCTATTGTGACAATCAGAGTGCCATCCACCTTGCCAAGAATGCCGCCTACCATTCTCGAACCAAGCACATCCGGAGAAGGTATCATTGGCTTCGAGAAAGAGTAGAAGACGATGATTTTGAGCTCATGAAGATCCATACAAATGACAACGGATCAGATATGCTGACGAAGACTTTATCAAAAGAGAAGCTCATCAAGTGCCGCTCAAAGGCGGGCTTGCTCGAGCCCCCCATATAGGATTGAGGGGGAGCTATGTTGGGTTTCCCTCCTATATGGGGGAAGAGTCCAATGGACTATTTACCATATGGTTTTTACCATGTGAAGTTTTACCCTCCTCCATTATAAAAGGGGATGTCTTTCCATTTGGGAAAGTAAGAGAGAGAAAACAAAGAGTGAGAAAGGGAGAAAAGAGAGAGCTTGGAGAGGAATCCCGTATGCCCTTGTTCAGCCCATTTTGAAGTGCCCCGATCGACAACCAAACGACCTCCGATTGGGACGATTTTCTGGTATAGTGTTCACCTCATCATAGGCTTCATTTTGTATGGTTGGATCGTCGTTTTGAACCTTCAATCTCATATCCCATTTGCTAGTGTTCTCTCTTGGGTTTTGTTGATTTCCACCAAATTGGGTGATGAAATGTAGAGATTTGGCCAAGCTTGTTGATGATTGATGTTGTTGTATGCCTCTAGCTTTGTCTAGGGAAGATTGTACCCACTTGTTATTGTTGATAGTGGAAGTTTCTGGCTCCCGTGGTTTTTTCCCCGTTTTGGGGTTTTCCACGTAAATGTGGTGTTCTTTGTGCTTGGTTATTTTATCTTCTATTTGTGTCTGATTGTTGGTTTGGGTTGCTTGAGTTTGGCTCTCTGGTTTACAGTTCTTGTCCATCCCGATTCGTATGTGTTAAAAGGGGTGTGTTTGACGTCCCCTTGCTTCCCGGCACAACAGATCATCATTCCGAATGTCCCCATTCCTGCATATATAACTATCTTGGAGCTTCGTGATGAGAGGAAGGCAATCGGGCTCAAATTGCACATCCTGCACCCCTCTCTCTCTTTTGCCGCCACCACAACCCATCAGATTGCCTCCACTTCCGCGATCTCAACGTCCCTTGTTCGCTCAATCTGCCGCTGCCCAACCATTAGAAACCCACTTCTTCAGCTCATCCGACAAAGCTAATGCTCACTCTTCCCTTGGTGACAGTTGCATCGCAATTGAACTTTATAAACCCATGCCTCAACCTCTCTCACACGATACCAACCGGCTGCGGAGCTAGTTCCCGAGCAAAACTCGTGCATTCTGTTGTAATGAGAATGATAACAGAGAAGAAAGACAAAGATTTGACTTGGTTCGGCAACAATGTGTTAGCTACGTTCACGGGCAGAAGAATAAGGTTCTTTATTATGGAGACAAATAAGAAACTAGAGTTACAAATTGTTAGGTTTCATGAGTATATATAAGAACTCATAAAACCTTTGTCAGACTATGGGCCTAAACCCAAAACAGATCATAAGCTCAATTCAAGGCATATTAACAAATTTCCACCTTGACTTAAATCCTCTTAGAAACAGATGCTCCATGACAATTGTTAGACATTTCTCTGCATTAGATTTGTCCTAGTAGGAGGACCCAGATCACACCGCTGGGCAACTCAACAACATGTGATGTTAAGCAAGTCCAAACAGTGTTGGAACTTGCTCTTTGGAACTGGCTTGAGGAACATATTAGCGGGATTATTAGTTATTTCCACCTTCTTCACCCTAATTCTCTTATCACCTCCAGAAATAGCAACCTTGTAGTTGAATGGAACATCATCCTCCCCCTCCTCGGCCACTTGCAAAGCATATCAACCCTTCTTGGTCAAACTAGAGAAATAATCCGGTGTACAGCTTCAATTGTTCTTGTGTCTGGTGGTATATTATTTTTCTCAACAGTATCTGACTCAGTAGTACCCGTCTGTGATGATTTGTTTGTGACCAAATCAGGTGCCTAAGTCTCTATTGGAATGAAGTTCAACTCCATCTTCACAACAAGAGTGTTCGTAGCCTTAACTGAAACAACATCTTAACTGAAACAACATCTGCAACACCTGTAACTACTAAACCTTATATGGCATACAAAGTTCCCTTTCCTTGCTTGACTCCCTACAAAACCATATTAGAGCCTTTAAACACGCCCAACTTTCCACCATAACCTGCATGTATATCTCAAACCCTTGTCATCTAACACAGTTAGGGATATCGGATTCTTATTCTGAGGCTCGGAAATATTTTTCGGAGTTCATCAATAATTCGAATTTAAAAGTTTATTATGATTTGAATCAGGATAAGTTCGAGTGAGTGGGTTTCGAATCAGGATAAGTTTATTTTGTTCTGATCCGCCAACCTCCTATCCTCCTTTTATTTAGATTCAAAGCAAAGCCCTTTCCCATACAAACACAATCCCTCTCTCTTCTTTCTCTCTGGCTTCTTTTTGCTCTCAAACAACCCAAAGAAAAGCCCCATTTTTCTCCCTACATTCGCTGAGACCCAACCCACCCACTCTTGTTCTCGCCTTCTTCTTACAACCACCATTGTACACACCAGTACCACCATCACATACCACCTCCATCAGCCTCCTTGATGGAACGAAACGAAACGCCAAGGCCAACAAGACAACCCTTCTTTTGTCTTCGGAACGAAACGCCAAGGCCAACAACTTCATTTCCTCAGCTCCTCTTTCAAGTCCAGCACACCCAAGAAACAACAGATAGCACCACCTCTGAGCTCCGACATCCAAGACGAAGCCAGACTAGGAGCTCCTCGTAGCTGCATCACCTTCTTCTCCCTCTATCTCCCCTGTTTTCCGAATCAAACGGTCGGTAAGATTCTTCTCGTTTTGTTTTCGACCAAATACCCAATAAAGGTCCTCCTTTAAGATTCTTTCTTTTGTACTAGGTCATCCCAGCGTCGATCCACCTCCGACGAAGCTCGAAGGACCCCCGACACCCGTTTTTCAGCAAAGACGAGGACCTCGGCGAGTCCCATCCTCCCCCCTCTTGGTTTCATTTTTCTCGTTTTTGTTCTTTGGGTTATCTGGGACTCCTCTCGAGTTCATTTTTCGCGTTTTTGTTCTCTGGGTTCTCTCGGACATGATGAGGGTTAGAGGGTTGAGAACGAGAGCCTTCGGTGAGATCCTCCTCTTCTTCTTCTTCTTCCTTTTCTGTTTTTGAGTAGCTAATAGGGTAAGCGATGAAAGTTGGTTCAAGGGTCGGTTCTTCCTTTCTTTCTTTTTTATTTTTTTCGAGCCATTCCGGTTTTTTTTTTAAAGACCTAGAAGGCAGGTTCCTTTTGATTTAAAACCAGAACTAGCGTAGCGCACGAGGTTTTTTAAGTTAGGGTTTTTAATGTTAATCGAAGTAAATTGTCTTATTTTTTCAGATGTCATCGTATTAATCATTAATAAATGTGTTTTAAATGATGCATAAAATATAGTTATCGTCAAGGAAACATAGAATGTTTCCCGAACAAGTATTAAAATGTGATAAACATCAAGGCAATGACAAAACAAAGGAAAGATGATGATACTATACATTTAATGAAAAAAATTCAAAATATTTAAAACCAAAATAGGCTTGAATTGTGACACAATTGCTGAATTAAAGGTTAAAAGAAATAAAAGGAAAATGATTTTTATTTCGTTATTTATGTAAAGGGACAAAGAAGGAAAGAGTAAAGGTTAAAAACAATCTTGTACGGACATATCGTCACTCGGTAGAACCTTATTTTCGATTAAAATAAGAAAGCTAGAAGAGATACTATGACACTCAGGCAAACAATCAAAGTGGAGAAAATTACAAAAAATTGGATAAGAAGCAACATGGAAGGGTTGAAGTAGCATGGGGATCAGATATGAAGCTTAAGCGTCTCTTCATAAAATTTCTTATACATTGCAACTTGTATAGGATAAAAGATATCAGCAAAGCATAAAAAAGTGTTAAAAAGAAAAGCCAGCAGAGCAACAAACTTCCACTTATCAGCTACATCACTAGATGGTGCAACTGCATACCAACTTCCATTTATCCAACTTGGCAAAGGTTGGTCTCCAGTAGTTGGCACTCTTTCTCCAGATGAAAAAGTCACCAATTCTTGCTCATTTGTAGGAGAATCCCCACCTCTAATTATTCAGAAAATTTGTATAGATGATATAAGGTAATCAGATTTTCGAATTTAGTGAGAGCGGCCTGACCATGGAGTGAGGAGTCCAAGAGGAAGATGCATTATCCTTCCCACAATTCATAAACAAACGTACAATAATGATTCAAAGAATGACCTAAAATGCACCAACTGCACAACCAAAAAAGACAACAAATGCCCACAAGAGCAAAGCTATTGAACTAGCACATGATTATGCAAAATGTGTACTTTACATTTGCACTGATGAAACAACAAACATATCTTTTTTTACAGCTCTTAATCTAGAGAGATGATGCAAAGTGTCATCAGAACTTCAAACCCCAAAGATGGAGCTCTAATTTGCCGAATTAGTTTTATACTATATACAGATCGAAATTAAAGGGGGAAAAGCATTGCACTAAAGATGAGAAACGTGACAATTGCAGCTGTGGTTAATTTTGTCTGAGAGGAGAGATGACATAATCTTTCAACAGCAAATGTATTTTGTTTAATACACTGGCAAGGTCAACATGGATCACATCAAAGCGAGACTGATAGCTTTACCCAATGGTATTATCTAATCTATGTTAACTAATTTAGATTGTAGATCTTATCATTCAACTCTTACCCTTTCGTAAATGTGTGTTTCTTTTGACGTACAGACTATTTATTTATAATAAACTTCTCCGAAAAAAAGGCGGAAAATGACAGGGAAATATAGTATCTTGCAACAAATGCAAAGATAGATTCTTGTGACAAAAACAATCTCTATTCATCCCAAATCAACCAACAAATAGCTATAATTTCTCCACAGAAGCTAGGCTAACCCGACTTTCCAAGATAACAAAATATCTACTTTAAGAAATTGGAAACAATAAAATCAAGAAAGAGATACAACCTGAATCCTCATTAAAAATGATAGCACATAAAAAAAACATCCAGTAAAGCAACTATCACAAGCAAGTGAGCGATGGAGCTCACCAAAATTCAACATATTAGTTCTCTAGAGACATACACTACTTGTTTTGAAAACAAAAGGCATAAAAAGATCAACTCATTCCATTTGTCTGAAATCCCTAGACAAAAAGCAAATACACGACAAAGTACATGCTAATATAGACGTTCTGAGGAGCAATTAGATAGGACTGATTCTACTAACTGCAAACACATTTAAAGAATAAAAATATAAGTGTGCATTTATAGACCAATATCAATGAAATATTATTTAATATTTAACAAAAAAAACAATAATAAAAAGTTTACATACTGAGCATTTTCTTCCTAGCACTGGAGGTCCGATGCATTTGGAGTTGCTAACAAAATCCGACATAAGGGTAAATAACTAATTGCTCAAGTAAAGAAATTTAGTTTCAAATGGGAAGCAAACTGCCATGTAAACTTGGCAACTTGGTTAATTCAACCAGTTTTTTTTGGCTATTACTTATTGGTTAAAAGGTAACATTTCTCATGATTCTTTGTATGCCATTTCATCAATCAGGTAGAGTGCATTACTAAATGACATTTCAAAACCATAATTATACTCAAAAGAAATAGCTTAAAGGACAATACTGTTCTAGCGATGATGGTGCATCTTGTCTCGTCCGTTTTAGAGCTCATATGTAAGCTTAAATTGTAGCCCAGCACTTGTCAAAGGTATTGTTCTTTATTCTGGAGTGTTCAGAGCCTCAGAGATGTTTTTTTCCCCTCATCGAAGAGGTTGATATGTATCGAAACCACGACTGAGATAAAGAACCTAAAAAAACAAATCTAACATTGGAATCAAAAAAGGAAGTTACCATGGTTGAGAAGGTAGAGAAGAAATCCCAAAATCATCAGGCAGAACCCTAAAACCAATCCCTCAGCAAAATCATTAGCCCATGGAGGAGGCTCACCACTGGGATTGCCAACGCTTGAAGAAGACAAAATTGCTGCTTTCTTCGAAGAAAGGGAACCTTTGCGATGGCCCTTCGGCGAGCAAAACCTCAGGAAAGATGGAGATCCAGCCGTTCTCGTGCAGAATGTGGTCGTTATGCCAGTTTTTGAATAAAGTCCAGCAACCCCTCCAAATCGACTCCATATCCATCGGACTCACCCAGTCTAACAAACTAACCCCTAACGCAGGCAATTTTTCCACGATCGAGCAGATCTGTCTTCGGAATCGATTGACAATTTCAAGACAATGGTGCTCCCTTCAGATCTCCTCTTGCACAAAAGAATACAGATCTAAAAAAATTAAAGAGGGAAAAAAAAGCTTGAAGGAGAGAGAGAGAGAGAGAGAGAGAGAGAGAGAGAGAGAGAGAGAGAGAGAGAGAGAGAGAGAGAGAGAGAGAGAGAGAGAGAGAGAGATCGTGGGAGAGAGAGACGACAAAGAAGGAGAGAAAGAGAAAGGCAAAAACAAAAGGATAGGGTAAAAATCATAGCTCCACATTAATAGCCTACCTATCTTTTTAAGGGTTGAGCTTTAAGTTGTAGGAGGATTGGGTTTTGAGGCTGGATCTGGGAAAAGAGGTTGGGTTAGGGTCGGTTTTGGGCCTCTCGGTGAAGGTTCCTTGGGCAGGTTAAATTGGGTGGGTTGTTGATGATTTTGTTACATATTATTGAATTTCTCATATATTTGTTATTGATAACTCCATCCCTTGATGAAAATCGGAATAAGTTTCAAAGTCCTTGACAGTCTGTTTGTGTCAAAGGTCTCGAAGCTTTAACAGTGTTGATGAAACACAAAACCTGTTCTATATGATATTATGTTCGAATATTATTTTATGTTATTATATGCTTCCATTATATTATTATATATGCACTAACCTTTCAGGAAGTATTTTCGAATATTATTTCATTCCTTATGTTGAAAATTGGAGAAGATTCAAATCGGAAGATCATAGCCTTCGAAGTTTCCAAAGATAGAAGATCTAGCTCAAGCCATGATCCTCTCTAGCCGTTGGTGAAGATCCTTAGGCGCCAATTTGTTTCAATATAAAGAAAACGAAGAAGAAGACAGCAATACATATGTTGAACACAAGCTTTCATACACACAAGCCTTCAAGCGAGATATGTCTTCTTCGTGTGCTATCTGCTAGTCCTTAAGAGTGTGTTATTTCATTTCAAAGCATTTGAGAGTTACAGAGTGAGCTTATAGGATATAATTTATTATAGTGTTATACTCGAGAGTTTGTAACTAAGGAAGTGAACACTAGGCGATTGATTCACTAAGTGTAAGAGGATTGTACTAGATAGCATAGAGAGGTGGGGCTCTTCTAGATTGGTCTAGGACTCCAAGGGAATATGAGTTGACTAGATTGCAATTGTATAGGAGAGAGGCTTCTCCAAGGTGATGTGTCCATTTCCTTTATTTCAACTGATTATCAATGGCCTGACATTTTTACTAAGCCTTTGGCAGAGGACAGGTTCACCTTCATTAGACGAGAGATTGGGATGCTTAACAAGGATGCACTTTCGTAGGGGGAGCTTTCCCTTTACGAAAGATAAACTCTACTCAGTATCAAGACCTTTGAGAATTATGTCAAGGTTTGTGAACTAAATGGTAGATTACATATATCGGATCACATATATTTGGTTAATATCTTTTTAGATGATTAATCAAGTATATTTTTATCGGATTTTAAAATTCTATTTATCAAATGTTTTTATCCGTTGAGATATTTTTTGGAACAAAATAAATTCGGATATTTCCCTCCTATTTTAAAATGGTTAAGAAAAAAATTTGAATTTTGAATTGGAATATTTTCAAAATGGCAATGTTATGATTACTATCCTTGGAACTCTAAACCCGTCCAATCAACTCCATCACCTCACTCTACTTAAACCCAATCATGTACCCGACTCCCTCACAAACTCAAACTTATCCAAACCCTTCCAAATTCTCTTTCTTCAACCTCTCAAACTGTTCTAAAAACCCTAGCCGATTACCTCCATGGCTCCCAAATCAAAGAAAGCTTCCACACCTAAAAGACTTGGCGCCACCCCCAAGGGACGTTAGGTCACTGCTACTTCCCCCACACCTGAACCCACTCCTCAAGTCATCGTCCCTGCTGTTGTCTAGAGCACCATCGCTTAGAGCACGACTACTGTTATCAAGGGCTCTAAAAAACGCTCTGCTAAGAAGCCTCTCAGTGCGAAGCAGAAAGGGAAAAAGAAGGTCATCGCTGAGGAGGTGGACGAGAAAGAGGAAGAAGAGGATCTAGACGCCATTCTGGAAAGGGTTGCAGCCAAGGAAGCCGAAGAGGAAGCTTTATGGAAGAAGAAGGCTGAAGAAGAGGCCGAGCGGGCAAGGAAGCTTGTCGAAGAGGAGGCTGAGAGAATCAGGAAAGAGGCCGAGGCTGAAGTTCCCACTGACGAGGAACCAGAGGAAGAAGAAGAGGAGGATGATGAGACCGGTGATGACGAGAATGCTGAAGGCGACAACAATGAGGGGTCCGCTAAGGACTCGGGGTCTGAGGACGAGGACGAAGAGGAACCAGAACCTGTTGCCTCTCCTTCTCCTTCTCCTTCTCCTCCTCCCCCGTCTCCTAAGAAGCGGAAAACCCCAGTAGCTGTCAAGCCTCCTTCTCCAAAGCGCACCAGGAAGAGCACCCTTAGAGGCTTTGAGGCGCCTGACAAGAGAGCTGCTCCAAAAAATTGCTCGCATGAAGAATGTTGATCCACCCGCCTACATCCAGGTAAACCAATCCTTACCCCCTTCATGGTTTGAAAATGCTGAAACGCCTAGAATGTGGGTAGACAAGTTTCGAACTCGTAGGATTTGTTGTTCCGATTTTTTGGATCTTGAGTTCTTTAAAGCTTTGAACTTACCTTGCATCTCTCTACTCAAACAATCCCCTGCCTGGACCCTTCTCAACCTTGAATCTGTCTATTATCCCCAATTCACCCGCCTGTTCTACATAAACCTAAAAGCTAAAGACAATGTCGACGGTTGGTCTTCGGAGTCCATTGTGAAAGGGGTTAGAATCTCATTCAACTCCAACGACTTAGCTGATTTCCTTGGCCTACCTAGACCTTTTCCACCCTCTCCCGAGAACCCCACAAAAGAACAGTGCCTAACCCTTGCTCGATCCAAATATCTCCTACCCGAAGCATCCACCAGCACCTCAAAACAGCTAACCCACTCATCCCTTAACTTAGAGGCAAAAATTATCTTTAATATCATTGTTCGTTGCCTCTTACCCCGTCTTAACTCCGGCTCGCTCCTTACTGATAATGCCATGGTCTTACTTTATCGAATCCTAAATGGCCTTGACCTTGATCTGGCCAACACTATCCTTGGATCCATGGCTCATGCAAGAAAAGCTAGAAAAGGAACTCCCCTCCCCTTTGCCACCCTTTTGACCCATCTCTTCAAAGCTTCTGGAATCAATTTCAAAAATGAAGAACAACAACGTCATATGGGTAAGTTCGACTCCAAGAGCCTTGAAAAGATTGGCATCACTCGGTCCCCCCAAGGGACTTGGAGTCTTGCCTCTCCTTCAAAAGCTCTTCTCACTGCCTCAGCCGTTGATGAACGCATGGACAACCTGGAGTTGGGCTTGGAGGAAGTTCGCCTGGATCTCAAGGAGCTGCACAAGGAGTTTATGACGGAGATGAGCGGGATAACCAAGCTGTTGCAAGGTCTGTGAATGAGGCTCACTGATGATGCTCCAGACGATGAAGCTTAACCCTACCCTATCCCTGAATCTGAAACATTGCTGGTTTTCTGAAACTGTTTCAAAACTTTTGGTGACTGTTTTACCTCCTCCCTTTGTTGAAAGACAAAAAGGGGGAGATGATCTTGTGGTTTAGACCTTGAAAACTTTTTTAACTGTTATGAAGGTCTTTGTTTTCATTGGATGTCTTTCATATTTTTAAACTTATGATCCAACAATTGTATAACCCATGCAGGTACTTAGTCCCCGATTTCACTTATTATATATGCTTGACTAAGTTGTAGGGATGTACAAGTTTTGTCTTTCATCAAGGGGGAGATTGATAACTCCATCCCTTGATGAAAATTGGAATAAGTTTCAAAGGCATTGACAGTCTGTTTGTGTCAAAGGTCTTGAAGCTTTAACATTATTGATGAAACACAAAACCTGTTCTATATGATATTATGTTCGAATATTATTTTATGTTATTTATATGCTTCCATTATATTATTATATATGCACTAACCTTTGAGGAAGTATTTTCGAATATTATTTCCTTCCTTATGTTGAAAATTGGAGAAGATTCAAATCGGAAGATCATGGCCTTCGAAGTTTACAAAGATAGAAGATCCAGCTCAAGCCATTATCCTCTCTAGCCGTTGGTGAAGATCCTTAGGCGCCGATTTGTTTCAATATAAAGAAAAGGAAGAAGAAGACAACAATACATCTGTTGAACACAAGCTTTCATACACTCAAGCCTTCAAGTGAGATCTGTCTTCTTCGTGTGCTCTCTGCTAGTCCTTAAGAGTCTGTTATTTCATTTCAAAGAATTTGAGAGTTACACAGTAAGCTTATAGGATATATTTTATTATAGTGTTATACTCGAGAGTTTGTAACTCAGGAAGTGAACACTAGGCGATTGATTCACTAAGTGTAAGAGGATTGTACTAGATAGCATAGAGAGGTGGGGCTCTTCTAGATTGGTCTAGGACTCAAAGGGAACGTGAGTTGACTAGATTGCAATTGTATAGGAGAGAGGCTTCTCGGGGAGCTACTAGGATCCTAAGTCTTGTGAATCAATAAAAGTCGGTTGAATCCTAGGGTTGTGGAAGAACCCTAGGTGGGGACGTAGGCCAAGTTCATGCCGAACCCCGTAAACAACTCATCGAGTCCTTTATTTACTGCTTTACCTTATTTCCGCACTTGGTTCGATTGTTTAACTTTGTGATTCAGGTTTTCAGAGAAAAGACTCAGTCTAATCTCAAAGGGTTTTGCACGAGCTTCAAAAGTCTTGAGACTATCTGCGAAAAACCGGCATACTCTATTCAACCCCTCTTCTAGAGTATTTTTATATTACTTTGTTTTACTTTATCGAACCTTCAGTTATTTACTTATGAATTAAATTTAATCTGATTTATTTATTTAGTTAATTAATTCTTTATTTAATTATTTATTATAAGATATTTAAATTCTGATTTATTGAGTGTTTATTTAATTGTTTTTATTATTATTAAATGGTCTATTTTCTTATTAATTGTTATTGCGTATTATTAAATTATTTAAGTAAATAAATATTTCTGATTTATGGAAGGTTTATTCATGCAAATAATTTATTTGTTAAGTATTGGTCTTTAAATGGTTGGTTTTAAATTATATATGTTATTTGAAATATTTCTTAAAGTGTTGGAATTGTTAAAACTTTAGAATAGTGATTTGTAAAATAGAAATATGCCGGGATTATTTTAATAATATAACTTTAGGAAATTGTTCTAAGGACTTAAATATTTAATGTCAAGATTTGGCTAAGTATGATTTTAAAAGAATTGTTTGATTATCGAGTTGACTTCCCTGAGATTTAAAAGGCTTTGACTAACTTTGGAAGCAACTTACTTGGACTTAACTTGGTGAGTTGCTTGATGAATCTTACTTGTGAATTTATGCGAATTATGATATAAAAATGACTTGCAAGAATGAGTGATAATTGGAATCTGGAGTTGATTATGAAAATGGCTAAGCATGATGAAATGATATTTGAGATGAGATATGATGATATGTGTTGAGATGATATATAAGATGTTATATGATGATATATAAGATGAGATGTGATGAGATATGACAGTTGAGATAATATGGAATGAATGAGATGATATAACATGATATGATATGAGGGGATATCAGGGTAATGGTAATGATGATGAGTTCTATGAATTATGTGAAGTATGTATGATATCTAAATGCACCTTGACTTAGAAATAGACTTATGCATATCTTATATTATATGTTAGGCAATTTGTGACCTGATTGGATTGCTTGTTATTGATGATTATTGCTTGGATTATGCGCTTCTCCAGGTAAGTTCCTAGGGGCTTACTCAAGTTGGACTCTCATGCCTGATGTCATATAGTATGTTAGGTGTTGCATCCTGCATATATTGCATATCATGTAGTAGCATACTTAGGCCTTGCACAACTGATTGAGCATCTGTTCTCTCTTTGCGTTTGGTATATTAGCCAATAAATTGTGAGTCCTCGAGTGGGGGAAGGCCCTATTTTTGCAAGGTGACACGACCGTTCTTAACTATCCCATGCCTGGGTTTAGGATAGATGAGTTGGTGAAATTTAGGTTTCCCGAGAAAGTTGCGCGAAACGAGATAGCATATCTTCAGCGCCTTGACAACCAGGATTTTGTGACTCAATTAGACCGCTTAAGCCAATGGGTAAGTTCTTTTTTATGTGGGTTTGTTTTGTCTTAATTTTTATCTCTCAACCTTCTCATCTTTCATCCTTTGACCCCTAGGTGCGGGCGACCCATGCTGAAACGGAATATCGTTTAGGCCATCAGACTTACGAGCTTACAAAGCAGGCATCACAGATCAAATAGTTGAATCACCACGTGCGGATCCTGGACAATACAGTTGGAGATCCTGAATCGGTGGTGGAGTTCAAAAAGCAATCCGCGGAGCTTCCCGAGAAGCTGGAGGAAATTGGATGTCAGCTAACTCTGCTTACTAAGGAGCGAGACAGTGTCGTGTCTTCCTTAGAAACTTATCGACATCAGGAAACCAATCTTCAAGCATCAATTGTTTTTTGAGGGCCCAACTTCAATCAAGCCAGAGCACCGTACAATGTCGTGAAGAGTATAACTAGGTCTTCTGAGAAGATTAGGATATCCTAAAGCATAAGCTTGACGCAGTCAAGTCTCGGTCTCATCAGTCTATCGTTCTTCAATGGTTTGAGACTTCTGAGGGGTTGGATTATTTATCTGCAGAATGGGTGAAAAGGGATATCGATCGATCTTTCCTATCTTTGGTAGTCAAGGACTTCCTTCAAACCCCGAGGGCGATGAAATTCTTAAAGACAAGTGTCTCAGCTACTTCAGGAAATGTATGATCAAGGACATTAATTATAGTGTGACGTGTTCGCCTACCAACCCTGGTGTTCCCCTAGAGAAGTATGAAGCCAGCTTGAGAGACGAAGATTAGGGTCTTTCCAAGGAGGAATTAGTTGTTGATGCTTCTGAGGCCTCAAAGGGTGAAGACGGCTTGAATGATACGACGAGGTCTGTTTAGGAAGATTGACCACCTTTTCTCTGCTCTTTTCTTGAAACATTTTGCAGGCTTTTGTTTATTATGTAATTTTCAGCCCTTCACAAACTTTCAGATGCAGTTTTTGCGGCGGGATGCCGCGGGTCACATTACTTTTGTTGTAATCTTGTTTATATTTATCTAAAAACCTTTCTTATTGCTGCTCTTTGTCCCTAGACAAGTCACTATGTGGTTTTAGAAAGCGCTGATTACTCACAAAGTGCTTTTTTATTTCTCTTTTTCTACAAAAACTTAAGAGGCAGAAAACTTTCCACACTTGACAATCATGCTCGGTTGTTGGCTCTGCCGTGGGGGTGTCTTTTTAAAGCGTCCACCCCCCCCCCCCCTCCTTTTACATTTGCGACGTTTTGAGGGGCTTCATCCTCTTTGCCATTTGGTCATCCGTCATGGCACCCTCAAATCCCAGTCTTTAGGCCTTCTTTCATGTTTTAGACGTTGTGGAGCAACTACACAGCCTTGTAAGTCTCTGGGCCTTCTTCCATGGTTTTCATAAAAATATGCAATTCATTGTGACTTCCCTTTACTAGGCATTTTCATGCTATATCTCTAATGAATCCAATTTTGCATCATCGAGTTTAATTAAACCTTCCATGACACTGATAAAAAAAAAATCAATGTGGGTGATTTTAATAAACTTAATTTGGATGAAAACATGAAGCATATAGATAAAATAAACATATCCAAAGTACCATGTGTAGAACAATATGGAGAAATATGCATAAATATAATGAAAGTAAGCCTTTCACCCACCTTATACTTAGATATTACAGTGTCCTCACTGTATAAAAACAAGGGTAAAGAAAGAAGACTCACTAGACAGATGTGCAGAAGCTCAGAACAAGTGTTGAAAGACGTTGTCGTATTAGTCGATCTCGAGTAAGTTAGTTGACGTTGACTAGGCTTACTCAACATCGAGTGTCTAAGAACTTCAGGATGGTCTCCAGTCGACCACAAGCTCCTTTTCTCTATACGTGCAGTCGATGTCGAGTACTTTCTGTAGCTTCTTGTACTTACAATTTTCGGAAGAAAAAAACAAAATCCACAAAAGCAATCCAAAATAATGTTTAAAACAAAACCAAAAGTATCTAAAACCTTAAAAAAATTGTCTTTGTTACAAGCTCTAGATTTTATAGTTTCTAGGCCGACTTCTTCTTATTCCGCTTAAGGTGGCATCTGCGGAGTCCATGTGGTCCGGGCCTCGAATAAGACTCCATTCTTGTCTATCAGTTGTAGTCCTCCAGAATGGATCTTGTGCACCGTAAAAGGTCCCATCTTCTTGTTATTGAACTTGTTCGGGAACCAATGATTCTTTGATTTGGAGACATACACCTTGTCCCCTATTTCGTATTCCTTTGGATCATCATTGGAAACCCTGCATAATCTGACATACCAGGGCAAACGTCTTCCATGTATACATAAATCTTTTATTGAAATAGGGGAAGAAATGTCCTTACCTCGGCCTACCGTTTCAATTTCTTCATCGTTTAGCTTCGGAGGTTCTGGTCGATATCGAGTAGGGTTACTCGACATCGAGTACGTTTCTGCCGCCAGTGGATCACTCGATGGAAGAGAAGTCGATGAGGGCTTGGAGGTTTGGTCGATGTCGAGTGAGTGTTGTCGACGTCGACCGCATACTTAGAACCTGGCAAAGAATCTGACGAAATGTTAGTCTACGTCGACTTACCCTGGTAGACATCGAATGGTCTTTATGTCTCCTCGTTAAATAATGCTATGATTTCCTCCACTTGGGCTTCCATAGCCCTCTTCTCCAACTCTTCGGGGGTCATCGTCCTTACCGTAGGCTCCCCGCAAGTGAAGTAACTCTCTGAAATAGATTTTACCTCCATATGACATGTATGCCTGGTGCGGGAAGAACACCGTTGGTACTTTCGCTCTTTGCCAAATAGTAATAGTATCCAAACTTAAACACAAAATCAATAGATTAGGCAATCAATCACTTGATAAACCAAATAACTACTAGTATAGCGATGAAGTCCGGTGTCAAACCCACAGGGAGAAGCGATTTCCTATTCAATTACTCTAAGAAAAGACTCTTATAGCAAAGCAATGATTCATAACAAGTAGAAAAGATGTAAAAGTAACCAGATTTATGATCGCAAAGTAAATTGATATCAAAGTAGAAAGAACATTTCACCTGCAATTCTCTGACAATGGTTGGAATATGGTTGGAATTCATGGTCCTCTGATTGATCTATTAATTATTCGTATTCCTAGGTCTACTTGACTAAAGTTGAGAGATCCACATAGATTCACTCATCTTATTCAATATCACAAAAGAATAACATTAAGGACTCAAGTAATCAAGACTAAATGGCACATTGACTCAACTCCATTAAGACTAATAGGTGCATACCGAACTCAGCTCTAATCGAATCTAACAATGTAGATCAATTGAAATCATCCACTACAAAGACAAAGAGACATCACTATCATCAGTACCTTTGTTTGCTATCGAAAAAACAACAACGAATTCATGGCTAAGATGCAATTCCTAACATGTTGATCAGGCATAGAAAGAAACACAAATATAAATTAAGCACAAGATAATAACTAAGAATATGAATAATCAAATATAATCAAATCTTCACAATCCAAACAAACATGTCGTCGAATCACCGACGAAACTACGAGTTTAGCAACTCATAGGCCAATTCTCTCTAATTGTGTTAATAGTCTCACAATAATTCTATCTCTAACAACAATTAACCTCTCTCTCAATGAATAGAACTGAAAAACAACTAATAATGCCTCTCTAAAATCGGCGAAACCCTAGTTGGAAATATAATAAAATAATATAAAATAATGTCTTCGGATCCAAAACCGCGTATCCGGAAAACTGGGCAACCACATACGTCGTGCAAAGGGCGACGGGCGCCGTCTATGCAGTGTTCGTCGTTCCTCAATTGTCTTCAATAGACTCCAATGTCATGCTTCCTTGCTCCTCTTTAGCTCCTCCTCTAGCCTCCATATGCTCCAAAACATGCTTCTTAAGCTCTTCCCAAAGTCCATCCAAGGCCGGAATGTAATTCTGCAGAATAAACACCAAAAACGCGTAGATTCCGAACTCGAATATTTCACAAGCAATATACGGAACTAGACGCAAAACATAGCAAAACAAGTACCTAATATCAATAATAAATATCTATAATGCCTATATTAAATATGCATTTTCAAATCCCCCAACTAGAGCTAGCAAAATCTGACCCGACTCACCCGAACCCGAACCCGACCGGGACCTGAAAACCTGGAGTCATTCATAACACGAACCCGAGACCGAACCCGACCCGACCCGAAACAGACCCGATCACAGATAAACTCAACCCGAACCAAACCCGACCCGACTCTCAACTTAACCCGATCCAACCCGACCCGAATTGAAATGGTTATTTAACATTAACATTTTAATACTTAAATGTTAAATGTTTTTTATTTTATTTTAACACAAGTTTATGATTATACTTTAACATATAAAACACCAATTATTTTTGTTAATTGTTATCATATGAATAAGAACTCAAGTAAAATTAATAGATAAGCAGATAAGTCAATAAGTCAAGTAAATCAACCGTCATACATCAAATCGATCAAAACATCATTACATATTACGAGTCAGAAATGTTAAAAGTTCATTAATTGTGGCAGATGATATAGTGTGCAACCCAACAACATATCCCTCATAGGTTAAGTAAAATTTCATTTCCCTCCCTTATATGTTAAATAAAATTTCATTTCTCTCCCTTATATGTTAAATAAAATTTTATTTCCCTCCCATATAATTTCCCTCCCTTATATGTTAAATAAAATTTCATTTCCCTCCATTTAATTATAATCATAATGCCATATGTTAATCATTATTGTATATTTGTACAGTATAAGTTAAATCAATAGAAGTGGTAGTAGTACAATATTATACTCTAAAATCTAAATTGTAATAATAGAAATAGTTCATTTAGACATGGAAACCCGACCAAATGAGACCGACCCGCTATACCCAACTATACCGCTATACCCACTTTGATTCGAAACTCAAATGAGACCGACCCGCCTCTTGACTCGAAACCCGAACGAGACCGACCCGCTTTGACCCGAACCCGAATGGGCATGACCCGACTTAACCCAAAACCCGACCAATCTAAAATTCATTATGATCGAACCCGACCCGAACCTGACCCGACCAATGTCCGACCCGACTAATACCCGACCATAAATTTTACCCGAATTGACCCGACCCAAGCAAGCCTGACCCGAACCCAACCCGAACGACCGACTTGCCAGCTCTACCCCCTACACTTAACTCTTGCTTGTCCTCAAGCAATCATAAAGCAAAACATCATCTACGCATTCCACAGGAAATCTTTCATAATTTTACTCATCAAAAGCAACATCATAAATAGTGCAAATATAATCAAACATATAAACGTCATCACATGTATATATGGGATCAAGTTGCTTGCATGCTCAAAAATCAACCTTACCAAGGATAAAATGTGTATCTCTCACTCTCATGTGTTTAGGCTTTAAGCACACACTCACCTCAATTCCATATACAAGCATCGACTCAAATATTGACATTTATATCACAAAATCTCCACCGGATAGGTCAATGCAAAAATAAGGACATCAAGAGGACTTTCGCTTAATCGAAACCTTCATAGAAGATTCCGTTCGACGGGTTGTAATGGGGCTTGGTAGAAACATAAGGGCAAGGAATTGTATTTGGTCATGTGGTGCAATAAATTTCGGGAAAATAAGATACCAACACTCCCAACATAACACAAACCAACTCAATAACATCAAACTCACAAATGCACAACATCTCTCAATATCATCAAAATAACTCCAAAAACATCTCTTAACTCATCATATCTCATCTCATCATCTCACATATCATGCAATCTCAACACCCAACCAATAAGACTCATAACCAAAACACATCCAATTCTTCCTCATTATGCTAAAATAAAATAAATGGCTCTTATTCTTTCTTTTTTTTTTCTTTCTTTTTTTCTTTTTGAGACAATATACATGAAATTCAAATGCATAAGAATGAGAAACCAAATAAGCACATAATATTACATCTTCTCAAAACCATAAATAGAGAACAACTTTAATTGGATTTGACGACCAATAAAGCCAACCAATGTCGAGAATTTATGGGTGAAAACATCTCTTTTATCTATCAATTGCATTTATTTATATTAGTTTCTTTCATTTACTTTTATCCCATATTTTTCTTCTCAATCAATAATTCCACAATTCGTGGAAATACTTAATTTGACGGAGGGAAAGCCGTTGATTTCCCTTATCAAAATAATTCCCAAACAAACAAACTAATATAGGATGCAAGTAAGAGGTCGATCCACGGAGAAACAAGTATTTCGATATAATGTGTATTTATCATTTGAAAGCAAAGAGATGAAATAGAGAATAAAAGAAAACAATATAAACAAATGCAAGTGATAGATAAAAGAGATGTTTCAACCCACAAATTATCGACATTGGTTGGCTTTATTGGTCGTCGAATCCAATTAAAATTGTTCTACAAATTCCTCCCATCTTAGTTTATATATATTGAACCACAACGGGTGAATTTAACCCCTTACACCTTTATGTAACTAAAGCACGACAGATATTTAACATAAAGATAGCAAAAGTTACTAAGAATTTAGGCACATGAATAACACCAAGTAAACAAGGTAACCGATGTTTAAGAGAACACAAAGTCACAAACACACAACAATTCAAGGAGCCAATCCGACCTCTCTACTCTTGTAGCTCTTAGCCTTGATTACATCCTGAATCCTCAAACACAAAGCAAAGAACACAAACATAAAAAATAAGTCATGGTCTATCACTTCCCTTACGAAGTAAAATGCAAGCAAAAACGCTTGCATTCCATCAAGTTCCTCCATAATCGAGACCTCCAAGCTTGTACTCCAAGCCACAATACAATGAATCCAAAAAAAAAGGATTAGCAATGAAATTCCATCAAACATGAAAAGAAAAGATTAAACAATTCAGTTGCTAAAATTTGAAATTTCTATTATTCATGCATTACAATAAAAATTGAGAACCTAATCCCTAACTAAATCCATCTAGAAAGTAGAAATATGTATTAAACATCCAAGCACACATGAATGTATAAAGATAAGCAACCAAAATGGAAAAACGTGAAGATAACCAATTGAAATCAATAAACAACAAAGCTAATAAGGGATAAATTGGAAGATAATTAATCTAAATCATACCTTTTCGATACTCGAAACTCAAGAACGAGGCGGTGTCTTCCTTCATTGAATCCAAAATACAAGAACATAGTCGTTTGCATCAAGTTTAAGAAATTCTCCAAAAGCCAAAAGAAGCTTGAAATCGGAAGAGAAAAGAAGAGTTTGTTGTGGGAAAGAAGAGAGAAAATAATGTTAGTCTTTATTCAAGGAAATATACATTTGTAAGAGCAAGAAAGAATATGATGTAATTCTTAAATGCAATTTCAATAAATCGAGAGAAGAGAGAAGATGAAATGTTTTCTAACAAAATTAATGA
The DNA here is from genome assembly GCA_037127255.1 of Persicaria tinctoria. Classification (NCBI taxonomy): domain Eukaryota; kingdom Viridiplantae; phylum Streptophyta; class Magnoliopsida; order Caryophyllales; family Polygonaceae; genus Persicaria; species Persicaria tinctoria. Next base: position 49,111,739 of record JBANSL010000001.1, on the reverse strand, counting down.
GGGGAAAGAGAAGAGCCGGACAGGATTAGTGATCGACTTGTGTTTTAATGAGAAACGGTTGGTGATTTTTAATTGTATAAGTATAATTTTTTTAAATATTAATGTAACATAATCGGCTGAAACATATGAAGCCTGATAATGCATATTTTATATGATCATTTATAGATGGTCTTAGGTGCATTAGCGAGTCGTATTGCGTGTTTAATAAGCTTATTCATATTCTTGGTCATTCGGTATTCGAAGTGCAGAATCTACGATTTCTAGGGTTTATTTGTAGGTTATAAGATTCGGCCTCGAAAGGTGGAGAAAGAATGGAGCAAAATGGACAAAGAAGAGCTAAGGAACAAGAGCGAAAATGGAGAATCCCATCTTTAAGGTTCTGAGAAGTTGCAATTAGCTTCTAAGGTCTTCGTGAGAATCGTAGTGCTTGAAAAGAGCTTTTCAACACATATTCATATGCATCAATCGGACAAAGGATGACTCCAAAAAGTGCGTTACAAGTTCAGTTTGGCCAAGCTGTCAGCACTGTAGGGACGACGTCCGCCGCCATTTCTACGGCACCCACCGCCTCGTCAGATCCCGGATTTGCGATACGCGGCCCAGTCCATCTTTATGGGAACTTTTACCTTCACTTATTCTAGGGTTTTTCCGACGAAAGGAGGCATATATTAGGTCATTTTCAGCTCTATTCATTAAGTTCTATTACCCATAAACTCATTACAATGAGAGGATTTAAGTTTAGGGATTCGAGGTTTGTTATGCTTGCCTAGAATTCTTGTGGTTTTGTCATGATTCAAGACTTGGTTGGTTGATTGTGAGACGTCTTGATTTCTCTATTATTCATGAGTTTATTTATCATCTTGTTCTTCATTGTTTATATTTGTGATTCTTTCTATGATCGCGCATCTAGTTAGAGTTCACATCTATGCTATGAATTCGTTGTTGGTTTCTCGATTGCAAATGAAGTCATTGATTTAGTGATATTTCTATGCCTTTGTAGTGGATGATAACAATTGATCTATGTTGTGTAGATTCGATTAGGGCTGAGTTCGGTATGTGCCTATTTGTCTTAATTGCATTGAATCAATGTGTCAATTGGTCTAAGTACTTGTGTTCTTAATGCTATTATTTAGTGATATTGAATAAGGTGATTGTATATTTGCGGATCCTTCAACTTTAGTCAAGTCGACATAGGCTTAGGAATAAGATTGCAATCATCTCAAGGATCAATAAATCAACCAATGTTCCGAATTGTAGGCAAACCACACTCTTACCTTTTGTATTCTCTTTGTTTCCATCCATATCTTTGTCTTAGTTTATTTGGGTTGTGTTTCCTCATTCGTGTTCCTATTCCTTTGTCAGTGTCATAGTTGATAAACACATATTGCATTGAAGTACTTGTTTCTCTGTGTGTTCGACCCCTTACTTATCCGCTATACTAGTTTACTAGTTAAGTTGTTAGTTTGGGTTATTACTTTTGGCGAGGTGAAACACACGACATTTCATCCCACCAAATTTTTGCGTCGTATCTGTTGTGAGCTGAATCAGCCATGTTTTACAACAAAGTTTATATCGATTTCTGCATACATTTCATTCATTTGGGCTAAGATAGTACAAAACCTATGTAGTTTATGTTTATTTGCCAAATTATGGAATCTACACCAGTTTCTGTTTAATTCGCAGAATTCGAGGCGTTTTACAGCAATTCTAAGGAAGGTCGGAAAAACTCGGAAAACAACTACAGAAGTCCAAGGTCAAAACAGCAACGGAAATAGTCGAATCGAGCCGAGAAACCAGATTACTCGACCTTGAGTAGCCCTTACTCGATTTCGACAAGTATGCCCGAGCACAGCCTTGTCGACCAGAAGCAACGTCGAGAGCCAGACAACCCGACCTCCGGACCCAACTCGATCTCGACAAGACTTAGTCGAGATCGACGAAACCCAGCGCCACACCCGGAGTCGAGGAGAGAACTGAACGAGAAGTCGAGCACATCTCTACTCGACCTCGACGAACCCTTGTCGAGATCGACGAGCCCCACATCGCCAGTGCGAGTCCATGCCGAGGAGAAGCTGCTCGACCAGAGAAGGCCAAACCCTACTCGACCTCGACGAGCCCTTGTCGACATCGACGAGCCCCGAGTCCAGATCCGAGCCTGTCGAGTAGAGCCACCCGAGAAGACCCAATCGACATAGCCAGTCTACTCGACCTCGACGAGCCCTTGTCGACATCGACGAGCACCGTGAACCAAGTCCGAGTTTGTCGAGCGCCAGCTAGCCGAGACGACGAAGCCGAGCCAGTCAACCCTACTCGAGATCGACCAGGCCCTTGTCGAGATCGAGTAGACCTCCAGAGCCGTGTTACTCGGTTCGACGAATCCTACTCGACTTGGGATTGCTTGGGCGTGAAGATTGCTGATTCTATCCGAAAATATCAAGATCTACCATGAAGAAGAAAAGTTCTATCCATTGAAGACACTTTAGATATATTTCCTATTTTAGATTTAATTCCTTTATTTCTTTTATTTATCGTTAAAGTTCTAGATAAAGTTTTAGATATAGATATAGATATTCTATCCTTGAGTAGCAAGGATTAGAAGCCTATAAATAAAGCCCATGGGGCTCAGCTTTATTCATTCAATTTTCAGTAGGAGAAGTAGTAGTAGAGAGAGAAAGAGAGAGTGAGCGGCCGATTGGAGTTGTGAAGCGAGAGCGGAGTTGGCTTCAAGCGGTTGTAAACTTTGGTTTGTATTTATGCAAGTTGTTTCTTTTCAATCGATGATGTCTGAGTTTGCGATGAAGCGCGAGTAGTCAACCCACTTCTAGGGTTGGGGCGAGCCCGACGATAGCCATGCATAATTGAGGTAAAGATCCGACCTTTATCATGTTTTGAGCATTTTCCTACTTGTTGATGTGTTTATTGCCAGTCTAATGGAGATCCATGTTAACAACTTGGATTATAAACATAAAATCGGTAGAGATAATTAGGGTTTCTTGAGAGAGTTGTCTAATTGTTGGAAAAGGCGAAAGCTTAGTCCTTTAATGCGATTCACATGATTATCTGTTTGGTCTTGCCTTATGCATGTTTGGTTATCGTTGTTGCAAACCCTAATCTTGGAAGTCCTTTTACATTAAGTTTAAATCGAAACCCCAAAGCATTTGTTTTTACTTTCTTTTATTTCGTTTTTTCTCCCTGCCCTCGTCGATCTCGACCAGACCCTGGTCGACCTCGACTACTGATCTTCGAACCAGAGTCGCCGTAGCTTACTTGTGCAGGAACTCGACAAGCCAACCCGAAGTCGACCAGAAGGCTACTCGATCTCGAGTAGGGCCTTGTCGAGATCGACCAACCTTTGCCGAGTTGTTGCTGCTGTGTTCGACTATCCGATCTTCTGTCGAGTGGCTGTACTCGAGATCTAGGACCCTGTTGTCGACTTTTGACCGTGAGATTCCTCCGCTGCCTAGGATCCGCTGACACGCTTCCTCGTGGATCGATCCTGACTTCCCACTGCTACATTAGGAGGAGGTCTTGTAATTATTTGCGTGGACAGAATCTGGTTTGATTTATTTTGTTATATTTCATACTCGATTTCCTCCTACAACAAATTGGCGCCGTTGCCGGGGAAGCTATCATTCGCGCCTTAGGTAGTCAGTTCTCACGTTCTCTTTGAGTTACTTTTCAGGTGTATGCGCCGTTCTGGTCAACTACCTGAGTTTGACGGCTTAGACGAACCAGAACGCCTTTTTCACATCAGGGCTAAGTTACAAAGAGCCATGGCGGTTGCCGAAACACAGGAACATCTGATCACAAGGCTTACCACAGAGCTAGCCGCAAAGGATGCTGCTATCGCCGCTGAGTAAGCAGCAAGGGAACACGCGGAAGCTGAGCTTGCCCAATATCCAACTACGGCAGAGGATTATACGCATCCAACTCTCGTCGTGCCTGAATCGGCGATTCTAATCCCTGAAAACTCTTTTGAAATTCGCACTCAATTTCTTATAGAGCTTAAAAATAATGCTTTTTATGGCAAATTTAATGAGTGTCCTCTTGAGCATATTACCAATTTTTATGACATGTGTCGTACTCTTGCTGAAGGTACAACTCTGGAATATGTCAAGATGAAAGCTTTCCGCTGGTCGCTGGCTGGACCTGCACTGAAGTGGCTTGAAGGGCTGAAGCCGAGATCTCTCACCACATGGGCCAAAGTAGAGCAAGAGTTTCTGAACAAATACTTACCGCCCGCCAAAACAGCATTTCTCCGCCAGAAAATCACCGTCTTCAAACAGAAGCAAGGGGAACCGCTGGCAAAGGCATGGGAACGCTACAAAGAGCTGCTGCGATCTTGCCCTACTCATGGACATCCACCCTACGTCATTCAGGAGATCTTTTTCAACTCTCTTGATCAAGTCACTAAGGACATAATTAACCACTATACTCGCTATGAGTATCTGACGATGCCACCAAGTGACGCATGGGGTGTGCTAGAAAAGCTCACTAACTACGACAACAAATATGGGGCTCCTACAAACTATGAGGAGAACTCCTACGCCAGGCCAGCACCATCTATGCCACTCTACGAGCCAGCAAAGAAGATCGACCCAGATGTCAGGGAGCAGTTCTATAGAGACCAAAATCGCAAGCTCCTCAAGCAGGTCAAATATCTGTCTGTCAATCAGCCTTGCATCGAATGCGGATCACAGAGGCACACCACTACTGAGTGCCCACACGCAGAGCAAGTCAGAATGGCGGAGACACATGAGGTGGCAGCCTACGCCGGGGGTCCCAGTCGCTATATGGGAGATCAAAGGTTCTATCAACTACAATGGAACCAAGGTCCCCCTAGGAATCCCACACCCTACAGAGCTCCAGGACATCCAGAAAGGGATCAAAAGAAGGATGATATGCAATTGATCCTAGAGGAAATGCGACGAAATCAGGGCACCATCAACAACCAGTTCCAGAGCATCACCACCAAATTTGGGGAACTAGACATCTGAAAAAGAGGAATAGAGACCCAGATGGGTCAAATCGCTGCGCAGATCCCACGACCGTCCGGCAAGCTCCCTGGGCAAACAGAACCAAATCCTAAGGGGAAAATCGGACATGTCGCAGCTATCAAACTCAGGAGTGGGCATCAACTACACGAGCCAGAGGTCGGAAAAAAGCAAAGTAACGCAGAGCAGCAACTCGAGACAGAGCAACACCTGGTCGATCTCGAGGAGCCCGTACTCGATGTCGACAAGCCTCTACTCGACCAAGACCAGAAGTTGAGCTCGGATTCCGCTGCGCAGACCAGCAACCCGAGGTCGACAAACCAACTCGATGTCGAGAAGCCCCTGGTCGAGATCGACAAGCCCGTGGCCGAGATCGAGGAGCAGCAAGCCGACATCGACGACTCTGCAGCATCTCCGACAGCTGATCTGGCTCCGAAGCAGAAAAAGTCACTGCCTTTCCCTTCAAAAACACAGAAAGATCCCACTGCAGGTACGTTTACCAGATTTGTTAATATGCTGCAAGAACTGAATGTTTCTATTCCCTTTACAGAAGCCCTGCAAGAGATGCCTGGATATGTCAAGTTTCTGAAAGAAATCCTGAGCAAGAAGCGATCCATCTCAGAGATCGCAGGCGAATGCAAAGTACTCCACTTCCCTGAAAAGAGGCCTGACCCTGGTAAGTTTTCTGTTAATGTGGGTTTTGGACAATATAAATATGATTCTCTATGCGATTTAGGAGCAAGTGTGAGCATCATGCCTTTATCAATCTGGCGGAAGGTCAAGATAGGATGCATAGAACCTGTGGATGCTAAATTATACATGGCTAACAATACAGTGGTCATCCCCACAGGTATAGTTGAAAATGTCCCTGTCCAGGTTGGTAAATTCTTTGTTCCAGCTGATTTCCTTATTATTGATTGTGCTGAAGATCCTACTAGTCGTATTATTCTTGGTAGACCATTCTTAGCTACTACAGATGCCAGGATTAGTGTTAAGAATCGCTCGCTCACCTTCACCATAGGCGATGAGGTTTTGGATTTCTCTTTTGGCCCTACAAAGGAGGAAATTTCTTGGATGGAGGTGAAACCAGCGGAGGAAGGAGTCAAAACTGCACTCGAGATCGACGAAGGCTCCTCGATCTCGACAAGCATCCTCCTCGACCTCGACCAAGACTCGTCGATGTCGACCACCTCCACTGAGCCAGAAACTTGCCCAGATGCTAAGTATGGGGTCCCTGTACTCGATCTCGACCAGCACCGTGGTCGACCTCGACTACTGATCTTCGACCCAGAGTCGCTGTAGCTTACTTGTGCAGGAACTCGACAAGCCAACCCGAAGTCGACCAGAAGGCTACTCGATCTCGAGTAGGGCCTTGTCGAGATCGACCAACCTTTGCCGAGTTGCTGCTGCTGTGTTCGACAGTCCGATCTTCTGTCGAGTAGCTGTACTCGAGATCTAGGACCCTGTTGTAGACTTCTGACCGTGAGATTCCTCCGCTGCATAGGATCCGCTGACACGCTTCCTCGTGGATCGATCCTGACTTCCCGCTGCTACATCAGGAGGAGGTCTTGTAATTATTTGCATGGGCAGAATCTGGTTTGATTTATTTTGTTATATTTCATACTCGATTTCCTCCTACAACAGTATCCGGGGAAGCAATTTTATTTCTTTGTTTTGTGTGTTTATTGATTTTTGTGTCTTTTGTTTTGGTTTGTTTTGTGTCTTTTGGAAAATTTAAAAAAAAATGTTGTGGTCATATAAAAATCGAGGAGAATCTTTTCACCATTACTTGAAAAGAGTGCAAAAATTAGTGAGTGAGCGTCAAACACGATATATCTATGATAGTGAGCGTGATATGGTTCATTGCGTTAATGAAGGCGTTAGTCCTTAAATGCGAGAACTTATCGATGACATGGGTGATGATGGGTTGTGCAACCCCAGACAGTCAGGATTGTGGGATCTTTTTCACGACTTGGCTGACGAAGCATTGAAGGAAGAATACAATGGTCAAGCAAAACAAGAAGGATGATGGTTCTGTAGAAGCGGCGCCCGCCGCCCCACCATCGACATCCGCCGTTGCTGCAGATATCTCAAACGCATATGAAAAAGAAGTGGAAGAGCCTATTGACGGTGGCGCCACTTTGCCTCCTGCTAGATTTGATGCACCATTGTGTTTTGAGTATCCATCTATCTTAGTGCCAATGAAGTTATCACAGCTACCCGATGAGAGTTTCTTCCGATATGTTTCAAATGTACTAGCCTGTAAGGAAAACAAGCCATCAAAAAGCATCGAAGACGCCACTAATGAGATGATACATTGCGTCCTAGGGGGTGCACATTTGAGGATAGTGAAGTATTTGATATGTGCATATGAGAAAGGATTGTGTGAACCAGGACCATTAGGATTTTGGGACCTTATAGGCGATGTGGACAATGATGCGATGACTAAGGAAGACATTTATGAAGAAGAATTTGGTCCAAGAACCAAGGTCTTATCATTGATTGACAACCCCCTCTTGAGTGACGAGGAAGTATCTGTGGGTGAAGAGGAAAGCCCAATGTTTATTGAAATGGAATCTCATGAGTGCACACATGAGGATCTATATGTTTCGGCTGCTGATTCATTTGAAGAACTCATCTCAATTGTACCTATTGACGAACCAATTCCAGAGTCGATTTATGTGGCTCTTGCACAAGGTAATGAACTTTCTAACACTTTTGTGGATTATGGTGAATATTTGGATCCCTAGGAGCATTACTTTTACAAGACGCCATCGGAACTGTGTTGGTAGTCTTACATTCCCTCTGGAAAGATCAACCTCAGGTAAGTAGAGAAGTCTCAAAGCTTTTCTGCAAGGTATCCTTAATTGCCAAGTTTTTCATGTTTAGTGTTCTTTCAAATTTTGGTTGGGCACAAGAATTTGATTTGCTTTTAAGGGCTTTAACAATGTCTGAATGACTCTTAAGGTAAGGATACAATAAACCATCGAATCTATGACGTTAACCAAGGACGCTTCTTGGGAGGCTACCCATGATTTGTTTTCTAGTTTGCAAGTTTTTCAATTCCTAGTTAGGTATTTAGTTTTTCAAATTCAATAAAATGATAAAGTTCCATTTAGATATGTGTTTTCGAAGGATTCTTGAGTTAACCAAGAAATTTGCTTTATTGAATGACGGTGTTGGCGTTCTACAGACATGGCGCCCGCCGCCGTGGTTGATAGTGGCATGCATCCGGATCTATGGTAACATTGGAAGGGAGCATTTTCTATCCTTTTATTATTTTTTATTTTTAGGTTAGTTTATATTTTCTATCGTATTTAGGATTAGATGTTTTATATTTTCTGTTATAGGAGTAGATTTTATTCTATCTATCTTTAGGATTAGATTTCTTTTTATTTTAGGTTAGTTTTATTTATCTTCTTTCTATTTTATCTATCTTAGGGTTAGATTGTTCTATCTAGGATTAGTTTCCATTTATCTTAGTACTAGATTTAATTTTTTTATTTTATATATTTTTTATCTATTTCTAATACCTCTTTTTCTTTTTTATAGATGATCCTTTCCCTTTGCAATTAACCATCTATCCCAATTCCCAAATTTGATCATCTAAGCCTTTTTGTCCAAGAAAATGCAAGAACCCTAATTTCTCCACTTGAATCTAAATTCCAAAACATAAGCCTTGAGTTTCAATCAAAAGCCTTTCTTTTTTCCATCCATCATCTACAATCATCAATACCCTTCATTCATCAAAAGAAAGAGCAAATTTGGAAGGAGTTTGGACATCGGAACATCGACGTTGCAACTCGGATTCATGGTTTTGCACACACGGCGCCCGCCGTCCCAAGACCAGTGCCCGCCGCTCTCTAATAGGCGCCCGCCGCCGCCCCAGTGCTTCAATGTTTGTTAACGATCATACCAACCACCATTACCAATATAAAGTAGGTTTCCTTTTCCCTCACTTGTGCTTTTACTTTATATTTTTGTTGTCTTTATTTGATTTTCATTTGAGGATGATGAAAAGTTTAAGTGTGGGGGAAAAGTCAAGTGAGTTAGTTAGGTTAGGTCAGTCCATGTTTGAATTTTTTGTTTCATGTTTTGATTTTTAGTCTTTTTATTTTATGTTATTTGTTTTAGAAAATGTCAAAAAAAAATTGAAAAATGTCAAAACCCCAAAAATATCATGCAATGTATAAATATGTGTTAGTTAACTACCCATCTTGCAATGTTTGTCCTCTACTATATATTTTGGCATGATCATATAAATTCCAGAGCATGATTGGATTGTTTCGCCTTATTGCCCTAAAATGTTTTTCTTATGAAGCATGATTTGGTGATGTAATTGAACATGTATGATTGAGCTTCAGCATGATTGAAATCCTAGACAATATGATCCTTGTGAGATTGTTTTTTTTAGCCTTATTGGAATCATATAATTCTTTTTGCTTGTCTGTGTGATTTACTCTCCTTATGTTTCTACCTCTTGATATTGTCTTCATTATCTATTGTCAAAACCAACTCACATGTTTGTTGCTTGCAGGATTTTATGCTTTTATGTTTATATTTGACTTTAGTTGCATGTTTTGGGTGAAATAAGGTGACAATGGTTGAGACACTTAGTAACCGAATCTACGCATGACACCCATGGGTATGATTCGCGCAAAACGGTGTCGAAAGCTATCCACTAAGGAAGGAAGCTAGATCATTGAGTAAATGGGTTCATTAATGACACCCATGTTTGCAACTTGCGTCAAAAGATGTTCAAGTGGACTTTATTGAAGTAAGTTGAGGTGTTGATAGACCGGGGCCATTCATGACACCGATGTTTGTGACTCGCGTAAGGAATACACCAAGGCCGAAAGAGATCTATGAGCTTAGTTGTATCTTGGATTGAGTTGAGAGTTGAACTTAAAATCCTAAACACATGAGAGCATGGGTGAAACACATAGTTCTGGTGAGGTTGGATGATTTCTACTCTATGCTTTAATCGCTGAATACATGCTACGATGTTTATTCACTTGATCTTGAGTTCATTTGAATTTGATGTTGCTTTTGATGAGGCGAATACATGATGAATATGTTTGTGGGATGGTTGGTTATTGCTATGTTCTTCATTGCTTGAGGACAACCAAAGCCTTAAGTGTGGGGGAGTTGGAGTTATGACAATTTGTTTACTTCTTTCATCTTTAATTTGCACTTCTTATGGTATAAAAAAATTTTGTTTTAGACATGAAGAAGTCTTCATGTCTATGCTATAATCTATTTCACTAGAGGACTAGTGAAGCTTAAGTGTGGGGGAGTTTGATAATGCATATTTTATATGGTCATTTATAGGCGGTCTTAGGTGCATTAGAGAGTCGTATTGCGTGTTTAATAAGTTTATTCATATTCGAAGTATGAAATCTATGGTTTCTAGGGTTTATTTATAGGTTATAAGATCCGGCCTCGAAAGGTGGAGAAAGAATTGAGCAAAATGGACAAAGAAGACCTAAGGAACAAGAGCGGAAATGGAGAACATGGAGAAATCTCATCTTTAAGGTTATGAGAAGTTGCAATTAGCTTCTGAAGTCTACATGAGAATCGTAGTTCTTGAAAAGAGATTTCCAACTCATATTCATATGTGTCAATCGGACAAAGGATGACCCCAGAAATTGCGTTACAAGTTCAGTCTGCCGAAGTTGTTAGCACTATAGGGACGGTGCCCGCCACCTCGTCAAATTCCGGATTTGCGATACGCGGCCCAGTCCATCTTTTGCTCATATGTGTCAGTCGGACGAACGAGGACTCGGGAAAGTGCGTTTCAAGAACGGAGCAGATTACTGAAAGCCGATGGATGTACTCGACGTCGACCAATTTACTCGACATCGACCAACTTTTACTCGACATTTGCTCCGGAGGACGAGATCGAGCACGAGCTGAGCATAGGACCATTTGAGACGACAAATTCTACTCGACGTCGAGGACTTTACTCGATGTCGAGTACTTCCCAGTGGCCGATGCGAGTCAAAATCGAGTGGAGTCCGAGAAGATAGATTACTTGCAAGGAAAGGAACAAGATATTTTATCTAATCAAGAGAAGATATATCAAGAGAAGGAAGATTTATCCACATTAGCTTTATTTCCTTTTAGATATAATTATTTTATTTCCAAGTTTTGTCTTAATGCTTTTAGATAGAAAGTTTAGATATAGAAAGATATTTCTTTCCTAGATTAGCTAGGGAATGAACACTATAAATAAAGCCCTAGGGGACTGATTTTCATTCATAGAGGCAAAGAAGTCTTCGGGCGCAACGAGAGAGGAGAGAGAGAGAGAGAGAGACAGAGAGAGAGAGAGAGAGAGGAGGCAAGAGAGGAGAGAGAGGAGGAACGTTTGGAAGGTTTTGTAAGTTTAAGTTATAATTTGAATGTTAAAGTTAGTTTCTTTGATTATGTTTTGTTTCTAATTTTCTTCTTCTAGGGTTGGGGTGATCCCAACATAGATATGTGTGTTGGATTTATGAATTTATGAATTTGTATGTCTTTATTATCATCTACCTATGTGCTTAATCCTTTGCGAGAGTTGAGGAAATTCCTTATTTGTGATATTGAAGCGAAAGTGATCTTATTATGAATTTGGATAGTAATTAGGGTTTGCTTGTGAAAGTACGTTGATCCTAATTAAGAAAAAGTAGTAACAGTTAGGGTTTATGTGAAGGAAAATTTGCATGAATATACCAAAAAAAAGGATCTTTTGCAGAAATAGCACTGACATTGCATAATTTGCATGTGGGGGGAAAAAGACATTTTTGCAAATGTTTTTCAAACCGGTTTTGCCAGTTACAGGGAAAAGGTGATACAAAAAAAAATGGCTGCTTTTGCAGACTTGCAGACTTGTAGAGGAGAGAGTAATGGAAAAAAAATAAAAAAAAATGAACATGAGAAATAAAAAGGTCACCTGTAAGAGGAATAGATAAAAAAAATTAAAAAACAAAAACAAAAAGGGGTCCAATGTTGAGGGAGAGTGACATCATTTGCCTTAAATGAAATCCGGCCTCATTTAATGCTCAAGTTCCCACGTAATAAAGGGAGGGAGAGATAGAGGAATTGGAAGGGTCACCATTGAAGGTGGAGTTGGAAGGAGACCACCGAGTATTACAATTACTAGCCAATCAAAAAGGAATTAGGGACAACAACGGAATATTTTGTGTCATACAAAGAGAAACATGTGCCAACTTCAGACATTATATTGCAACGAACATGGGTGCGTATGCTTCTAGTTTCGATTTAAAGTCATGATTACTCCCTATCCTCTTCTTTCTATGGTATGCAGTTTCATTGGTGCTCGGAAGCCGTTAACTCCATCCCAGGTCCAATCCTTTTCAAAATCCAAGCATGGCGTTACTTAAAGCTACTGGAAAACTAGAAAGCTCGTCAAGTAAGTTGTCTGTGAGGGCCGGGACACCCTTTATGGAACAAACGAAGATTCGTATCACCTCATGCCATCATACTTGTACATGGCCCTTTCCTTTGTACACTTCGGTCAAAGAAAGTGGAAGCCACAATAGAAGTTGCTTGATGGTTGTGAATTTGTCACAACGCACCAAATCGCCAGACAAAGACATCACAACTGCTGTGGGAGGGGAGTTGGGTTGATATGGGCGTCGATGGGATTGGAGAGGGACAATAAAAGCATCAAACGTAGCTTCCAAGCACAATACAACTAAGGGGGGAGACAAAATAGTACCTCAGCTGCATCCCAACCAAAAAGGAATACGGGACAACAACTGAATATTCGGTGCCATACGAATGGGACCACGTGCCAACTTCAGGCAATATATAGTAATGAATATTGGTAAGCATGCTTATCGTGTTCATTTTATAGCCATGACAACCCCTATCCTCTTCATATACAGAACCGATAATAATGAGACCATCTTCTTCTCTTACTTTCGCAGGGGAGAAAGGGCTGGTCTTTGTCACTCTCGTGTCTGATGGTCGGTGGGAACGTGGACAAGATTGAAAAAGACCAGCCCTCAATGCAACAACACTGACATTCAAGAGGGGTTGTTGTTGAAGCCCAAGGAGGACGCCTCATATTTTCTTCTTTTGAAGTATGCATTTTGATCCTTAACGTCTATCTACATATGTAATAATCTTTTTGAACTCAAACTCCCTCGACGCCTCGTATTTTCATCTTTTTGTATGCAGACCAGTCATTTTGCTTTCAATACGCATATTTGGGCCAATTACCAGTAATATGCCGGTCACTAAAGAATACAGAACAACAATTGACTATTACGTGCCAGAGAAAAAGTGATATGTGCCAACATCGTACAATATATATTCACAAAAATGGGTAAGTAAGATTGTGGATTTCTTTTTATGGCCATCACTACTTTCACTCCTCTTCATATCCCCATCGAAACTGCTAAAACCATATTCTACTTTTACGAGTGCAGGGGAGAAAGAGCTCATATTGCTTAATATTGTGGTCGATGGTCGGTGGTAAAGGGGAGGAGGTGGTTGGGTGTTCGAAGGCCCAAGTTCGAACAGAGCAATGTTGATGGACGAGAAAACACGAACAACACCAAACAAGTATTGTCAGTCGCACAGTTAACCAGAAAACACGAACAACAACAAACAAGTATTGGTTACTCCCATGTCAAGTCATAGAAAAAACGAAATCAAGTCCGTAAACATCAGTAAAACAACATGGTTATTCCCAAAATATGTCATAGAAAAGACGAAATCAAGTCTATTAAAACAACAAAGTTTAAGAGATGGTTATGTGCCAACCAATATGATTACCATGCCAATAAGAGCACATGTTGTGCCATTATTGGTTAATCCTGAGCCAAGTAATAGAAAACACAAAATCAAATAAAACCAATGTAATCTAGAATTTCTGAAAACAACAACATAGAGTTTCGTACGAGTCCTAAAACCATCAACATCGAGCAAAAGGTACGGGTCCTACAACAATCAAAAGCGCCCTATGACAGCCAAAACATGCAAGCGTGACACATTTTATAAACAAAGCAAAAAATGACAATAATATACAATTATAACCTCTTATTGTAAGCATTATGACCCGATAACTGCCCCTTTACCATATTTGAGTGACACATTTTATAAACAAAACCCGAAACCCAGATACGAAATTTCAATTTCCATAATCTGAAGTTTACAAAAATGTACTATATGGCAGTGTCGACGTGGTGTGTTCCAGACACTATTAGTTACGTGCCAGAAAAAGTGTATACTGCGCCAACCGATATCATTCGGACAGATAAAACCAAGGACTAAGCTATTAATAAACCCATCGAAAACGGACAAATGTTCGAGTCCTACGACCATCAAAACCTACCAAATGTCAAACATTGTCCTCGAACAAAGGCAAGCACAAGTACACGTCCTACAACCGTAAATAGAGAGCAAAGTTACGAGTCCAAAAGCAATTACAAAAGAGCAATCATCGTGCGATTGAAGTCAACGAATGCATGGGTGGCAGGGCAGGTGGTTCTGCTATCAAGATGAGAGTGCAATGACTGAATATCTTCGCAACGAGCATGTATCGTTAGGTTGCGATAAAGTCGTCATCGACATCAGCCCACATCTTGACGCCCTTTGCCCTTTGTTCGATGAAGCGCAATGTGTACGCACCACAATGCCCTTTACGTATGAAATGAATAAGCCAAAAATAGGAGGTCAGGTAGGGGGACATATGAAGAACAAGCGTAAATAGAGTTGGAGAAACAACAACAAAATTCAATACTTCGCATCACGAAAACCCATAATATTTGATGATGCAGTGGGCATGGGTTTTACCTTCTGGCTCCACGGAGTTGGCAACATCTTCCCTTCTCTCACTCTGAACACGGATCACTCTTCGCCATACCTGACAGAAAATTTGGTTCACTAGGTTACTCATTCATAACAAAGATGCTAGTACTTACAAAATGCATGCCAGTCCAAGTAAAAATATTAGCATTTACGATAAAATGTGTGCCATTATATCTTTTACATTCCCTTTGTTAGATGTTTCCTACTACCCAAATTTGTAATTTGTCCCACTTTAAAGGTTGCAAGCAGTATCCGTTAAGCAAGATCATCCATTTTGCATGTTACAGGTTTGTGAAACAAGTGATAGTTAATCATTCATCTCCTTTTCGTACATTTTTCCAATGCCTTCCTTCTTTTACCCCATCTTTGCACGACTATGACCCATTTGCTTCAACATTTTTTTTTGCATCATCCAACTTAATCAATCATCTTCTTTTCTTCTCCTTTTGGTTCACGCTTCCTTCCCCATAACCCAAAACACTAATTTTGTACATATGCTAGAAATTGGGTTGCAACTACGTACCGTTCTCATTCACTTGCTCCATCCAAAGGTTCCCCAAATCCCATTTTTCTAAATTATTCGACATTTAAAACTACAATCTACCCATATTAGACCTTCACCCATCACACCCAAACCTAGGGTTTCACCGAAATTTCATTCTTTTTTCTCCCCAACTTGCCTGAAACTCTAGAATGCAACATCCCTGGACCGTTTTCCACCATAGGAGAGAGAGGGTATGTGAGAGCTTACTTGATTTTGTGGTGGGGGTCGGTTCTTCTTCTTCAAAAGCCTTGCTATGTTTTCCTTCCCTTCGTCGTCGACTTCTTCCTTCTCCAAACGTCGATTACCCTTCTTCGTCCCTCTCTCCAACTCCCTCGCACGATCCTCCAATGGTGGTTCAAAATCTCCAAACCTTATATATTCTTTTCGGTGGGCGATCCCTTTTTCTATCTCCTAGTTACCCTTAGGCACCAGCAATGTCAACCGGCTACTCTTGCAAAAAAGTTAGCCCTTTGGCTACTTTTGCAATTTTTTATAGAGGAGGTTTACTTTTTCCAATAGTGAATTTTTTTGGTATATTGAATTGTATTTACTCTTATGTGAAAGCCTCTATATTCCTTTTTGTTAGTAACGAAAGTTATTTGATATAAAGCGTGCATCTTTATGTGAGTTATAAATCTACACATTTGTTTATTGTTGTGGTGATTCCTAACCTTGGAAGTTTGCACTTTTATTATTCTATCTTTGTTATTTTGAAGTTTTTGCGCAACTACATGACATCAAACCACCATTCCCTCTCCATCCCTCCACATTGACCAAGTCTTAGTCGACGCCGACAACAACCCTCGCCACTTTTTCCCGCTATTCCCTGAACCCCAAAACACACTAAACTTAAAACCGCTGACTTCTCTCCTGAGGACGAACCTGACTCCCCTATACTATAGTGAGGGTCTTGACTATAAATTTATTTGGTCGAGAAACCCTCTCGCCAGTCGTCATTAACAAGATCCATGTCACGATCAAATACACGATGCTCATTGTGCTTTGTGGTGTAAACCCCACAGCTACCCCTACATAATAAACACACAAAGAAAAAGTGAGCAGATGTAATATGATGAAACAGAAAATAAAAAAAGAAGGTAAATAGATAGTACCCTTAGTCGTTTTGTTTCAAACCCGATACTCTCTCAACATTAAAGAGAGTGTCATCAAAATTAGAAAACATACCACTCTTCTTAATTATAATAGGAAGCATTGACAAGTCTGAGCAAGCTTCTGAGTTATAACTTCATCTTTGTAGTAATAACACTGGGAGTCATAAACAATAATGTGCTTCGAATCCAACTGAATCTCAAGTGCAACCCAATGCTTGTTTTCAATATTAAAAGGGGTGTAGACCTTCCTGACACCTTCCCAAGGCTTCCCACAAGGAGGAGAGAGACCAATGAAATACTTGTAGAAAGACTCATCAATTGTAGGGTGATTTCTAATTAAATCAGGATCGTACGCCCCAATCTTGATAATAAAAATGGTGTCTAATATAAGACTGCTTGAATGTTGATCGGGAAAGTCGTGAATGCGCTTTCTCAAATGATAAAGTGATTCATCAATATGCTGTGAAAAGAAAAAGAATAATTCCTAACTTTCACTAAACTATTGTCATCAAATGTAATCAACAAGAAAAAAAACATGTACATAGGACCAAATAACACAAATATGAACTTACAAAATCATGAAGCTAGGAAGTAGAAATATGAAAAAGAGAAGATAGACAATAAAAAACAGATAATTACCCAAGAGATCTAAAGCCGGTATAAAAATCAGTACGAGCCTCTTTGGTTAAAAGTTAAGAGTTTGTCGGTTCTTTAGGAAGGCGAGGCTTCTTTGGTTTACACGGATTTGTATAAGGAGTATGGACTATAGGGGCAGATTTCCAACCCTATGGGAACGCCTTAACGGAACCTCTTCTTCATCATCTGACGGTACAAGATGCATAAAATCAGTGATGTTATGAAATAGACTCTCTTTAGCAGAAACATCAACATCAGCAACACCACTGTCACTTGCATCAACACTATCACCAGTAGCAATAGCAGGAAAAGTACTTGCATCATTCACATAAGATGAATAACCAAGAATGACACCAGCTACAAAATTGTCATCAATTGTATCATTTGAACCACCAAAAACAGTAGCATCTCCAACACTGTCACCAACCACCTCTTTTGCCACACTACTGTCTTTAATGCACTCTAGTAAAGAAAGAACAACAGTAGGAGCAACAATGTCACCAGAAGCAGAACTGTCATCAATTGCATCAGTCGAACCAACAACAACAGTAGTAGCTCCAATACTGTCACCATGCACATCTTTTGGCACACTAATGTCATTAATGCAATCCTCTGAAGAAAGAACAACTGCAGAAGCAACAGAAAGAGAAATATTGGTGGAACCTGATAAAATAACTTCAGTGGGAGCAACGCTAGTTACATCAGTTCCATCTGGTGAAATAATGATTTCAGTAGGAGTAGTAACCCACTGGCATTAATGTTATCGGTAGAAGCAGAAGTAGAAGCTTGAATTCCCTCATGTAACACAACAACAGTTGGAAGGATACCATTATCAGCAAGAACACCACTGAGATTAAGCTTATCATCTGAAACAACCACTTCACTTGAGACAACCACATCAGTAAGAGGAACAACAACGTCACCAGTTTTAGCCTTAGAAGCAAGGACTTCAGTAGGAGGAAAAGCAATGTCATCATCAATCTTATGAACTGAAACAGCAACACCAGGAGGAGGAGGACTACAATCTTTACTTAATTCCGGTGACACAGCAACATCAGCAGAAGGGAGAACACTGTCTTCAGCTTTCTCAGATACACCCAGATCTGTACCATTAGCAGTGCAATCAACATCATCCTCTATTGAAGTTGACGCATTAGTTGATGGACGAACAAAATAATCTATAGGGTAAGACTCCGTGGAAGTACCGTTGTTATCTGTTTCATGTAAACATTTAAAAAGATCCCCGTGATGAGACAACTGAGAACAGTTGTCCCTAATCGCAACCATATAAGGCTTGAGAGACGCATCCAATTCTTCACGATGCTTTTTTAGAGTAGCTTCACTATCATCACTATAAATAAGACGATGAGATTCTAGTGAAGCAATTCTCTGCTCAAGTACAAGGATCTTAGAAACACACTATTTCAACTGTGATTCAATCTTTTGAAATGATGCCCTAAACAACTTGATAATTCCTTCAACAACTTCAGCTTTTCCAAACAAATCTTTAGCCCAAACAGGAAGACCATCACTGGCAGGAATAGAAGAGGAAGGCAAATCAGTGGCAGACTCAGACGGGGGGGGCACTAAACTTACCACTTGTAGGAGGAACATGTCTAGGTAGCTTAAACTTGGATCTCTTTGGCCTGTCATCATGAGCTGGAACTTTGTCACCCTTCTTTGTTGCTTCATTACTCTTAGAGGAAGCTTGGCTCTTTGAAGATTTCCCAAATGACACCACTCGTTGCATCTTCTTCTTAGGTTGATCAACAACATCAGAGCTTCTCAACTCTCTCTTCTTCACCACAGAACCAGGACTGGCGTCACTGCGCTTGGATCATGTCACCTTTGCCTGCTAGAGAGGAACAGGACCGACATCAGTGCACGAGGACCGTGTCACCACTGTCTTCTTGAGAGGGACTGGACTCTCAAAGTCAGACGTGGAATCAGTGGCAATTAACTTCTTTTTCCCCAAAGCCGACTTTCTGACTACATCCTTCTTTCGAGTAGGAAATTTAAGAGAAGGGAGAGTAGCTTCAACTCCACCGTGAAACATAGGACCACCTGATTGCCTAACACCATGAGCTTGGATACGTAACTTCCCAGCGGATACTACATCATTGTCATTAGGACCCAATCCAATGAAAAAAGAAACATAATCAATGGCGTCATCAGAGACTTCATCAGAGAACAAGAGTTGAGGGTCATTCATAAACTCGACATAAATAGGATGGATAGTAACACCCTAGCAAGAGAACAAGAAATAACATTACACAATGACAGTTAGGAAGTGGAACAATGAACTGATATCAAAACAATAAAACACAAGAAAAAGGATGCTTACCAAATCTTTTGAAAAAATTTCAGCACACTTGTCATAGTTAATGCAGAAATCAATGTGGTGTAAAACATAAAAACAGTGGGAAATATGGTGTCACCACAGTGAAAACAATGTCAAAAATTATGCCAGCAGAATGAATGATGTCACCAAAAAGTAATGGTGTCACCAAATGGATACCATTAGGACAAGGGAAACAACAATTCTAAAGGGGCTAATGCTAAGCAAAGATACATGTGGTGTAAAACATAAAAACAGTGGGGAAAAACATGTAACCACAATATGGTTTAGGGTTTAGGGTTGATGATTTAGGGAGTACTTCTTTAGGAGATAAGAGGTGTCACCAAAAGAACAACCCTAGGACAAGGGAATCAAATACCCTAAAGGGGCTAATGCTAAGCAAAGCTTAATGTGGTGTAAAACATTAAAACATTGGGAAATATGGTGTCACTAAAAGGATAAATCTAAGCAATGAATGGTCTCACCACCATGAATGGTCATTCCTTAACCCATTTTTTACAATCTCATATAGAATAGTATTAAATTTCTTAAATTTGGGTTAAAAACCCCCCATTGCCCATGCTCTTAGGTGGACATTTAGTAAAAGTAATATACCAAAATGAACATGATACGTGACTCTTTCCGGTTGGGTCACGTGTTCGGGGTTTGCCACCGAAGGCGGGTTCCTCGTCATAAAAAAAAAATACCAAAACGAACATTTAGCCAAATAATGTATTTTATCTTTAGATAAAATAATTATAATTATATTACTCCGTATTACAGTAATGTAGTTTAGAATTCAAAAACAGATTATGTTAAGAAATTGGGGTTGAGAGGAAAGATAAGTTGAGGTTTTCAAGGAGGATAATTTGTAAAGTTAGTTGAAAGAACGCGGATAATCTCACATAATCACGGCTTTTACATGTTTATCGTTTTCCGGCTAAAACTTCATAGAGACCACCGATTTAAGGGTGAACTCATCTCCAGCTCTCTCTTTGATTTTGCGAAAAGAAAATGGGTTTCTTCAACTGGGTAACTCTGATTATTTCTCTCCAAGTTCTCATTGCAGTGCCCGTTTCTTCAGATTCCTCTCTAATCCCATATACGCTTTTGGAGATCCCAAACTATTTTCTCAATCTGGCCAAGACTCAGGAGGTGTTTGATTGGATGGTTGCTCTTAGGAGGAAGTTACACGAAAACCCTGAACTGGGTTTTCAGGAATTTGAGACCAGTAGGCTTATTAGAGCTGAACTTGACAAATTGGGGGTTTCTTACAAATACCCAGTTGCTGAAACTGGTTTAGTAGGGTTCATTGGAACTGGTAAACCCCCCTTTGTTGCTTTGAGGGCTGATATGGATGCTCTTCCTATTCAGGTACTGGCTTAAGTTTTCACCATTTGTTATGTACTTAATATGCATATTTGAGTTTTGGTTGAAATTTGAGCTACAGGATGGACTGAGCAATATTTGATTGTATTGGATTGGATTGATGAGGGTGTTTGGTTACATCTGGAAATCAGATTAGGATGATAGAGAGGAGACTGGGGATAAAAAGAACCCCAACCGAGGGGTTCAACCAGGGACGGATCTAGGGGTGGGCTGGTATATGCTACAACCCACCCCAATTTACCAGAAATATATTTAATATAGGTGTGCTTGAAATCATGTTGCTAACTTTGGCACAGTGGATTGAGGGGGGTAAGGATAGTAAAGAGGTGCAGGTTCGAATCCCCCGCCTCTCCCCCCCTCCTAATTACCAATTCAATTTTGCCCTGTTTTCTTTTCTATCTTTTGTTTTGTCTTTCGTTTTCCTGCTATTTTTTTTTGACCCAATTGCCACTGATTTGCCAATTGCCAATTCAATTCTGTCCTTTTTTTTTTAATCATTTTTTTCCTTTCGTTTTGCTACTAATTTTTTCATTGTTTCTTTATATTATTACTAACCAACTAGTTTGTTCATTTCTTTTCCATCTTCCTTCTTTTTTAAAATGGTTGATTAATTAATCTTTAAAACTTAAAGCAAAACACAATTATCTTCTATAAGTAATTATCTCTAATTTAAATATCGATAAAAAAAATATCTCTAATTTTTAACTCAATATATTGACATACTTGGAAAAAAAATTAGATGTAAATTCAGCCTACCCAAAATTAGAATCCTGGTTCCGTGCCTGGGTTGAACTCACTGTTATATTGGTGTCTGAGTCTAGAATCCGGTTGAAAAAGTTAATAAACCTCAACCAAACATCAACAATCCAATTCCCCATTCTTCGTGCCACTCAACCAGCATCAGAGGCCAGCTTATTGGTTTCTGGCTGCTTGTTGAGAGTTACGTCAATTCGTCTTTGTATATATGAAAACAGCTTATTCGTTTCTGGCCATGCACGGAACCAGAATTATAATTTTGGGTGGGCTGGATTTGCATATAATTTTGTTTGAAAAAATTTGCAAAATGGGCACATTAATTGGACGAATTTGCAAAATAGACGCGGGTTTGGACAAATTTGCAAAATAGCCCCTATATATACCTAATTTCGCGTTGTACGGACATTTTTCCTTGTTTCTCAGAAAATCGCTTTCCTCTTCTTTTCCAACTCTCTCTTTGCTCGGAGTTTTTCATCTTGCTACCCCTGGCTTTGTTTGTGCTTCGTTTTCCGATTTGGTGCTTTTCTGGTTTGATTCGCTCGATTATTCGTCCTTGCTTCGGTAAAGTTCAGAGTTTGCATCGTGTATCTCAATGTCGTCATCCAGTAGCTCAGGTATAAATTTGGGGGATTTTTGCGAAATTTGTCGTGCTAGGGTTTTGGAATATGTTCGTTTATGTTGATTTTATTGTTTGTTCAACAATCTATGGTAAATCGATGCTTTATGTGCATTCTTATGTGCGGTTATTAGTACTTTTCGTCGTTTTTGGAAGTTGCATATGTAAATTCGGGCTTTTGAACTGTTTATTTTCGTCAATTTTGCGGTGTTGCACTTTGTAAGTTCCTTTTTAGTGTTCTTCGTCTATGCGGACCTGTTTTCCATGCTTTTGATTGTTTTTTTTCGATGATACGGTACTTATCTGCTGCTATGTTCAAGTGTATGGCGCTGACACTATCTGTTTTTTTGTTTGTTTGTTGTAGTTCCAACAATGTATGTGTTTGGATTTCGTATTTTGTTTGTGTGTTTTGTGATGTTCATTTTATTTTAGTATGGCTGTGTAACATTATATTGTCATTGTTTGTTGTTGTTTATGTCATCCCATATTCTGTTATTGTCTATTTTACATTTTCTTTATTTTGTTGCTTGCAGGAACTCAATCTTCTGATTCATCCACCTCTTATCATGGCTCTGATGTAAGTTATTTTTTATTTTGATGAGCAAGTTGTAGTTTTTTGTTAATCTGATGGTTGTTTTTTTGCTTACTTGTCTGTTATTGATCAGGGTTTGGAATATTGCATTCCTGTTTCTGAGCGATTTCGTTGTAGATCCAACATATATTCACATCCCCCTGTCTCTGATCTGATCAAGGAGCATTTCTGTCCTTCTCACTACAAAACTCTGCAAAAAAAGTTGCGTTGGATGGGTGCTGACGCAAGGCACCAATATGGTTATCAATTTCCAGCTTATGCATCAAATGGTGCTCCGTCAAGTACCAACAAAAAAAGAGCATGAGTTGTGGTTTAGAGTTGGTGGACATCTTGCACGTTTTTCAATTGTTGAGTTTCATGTTATTACAGGCCTTCCTTGCGAAGACCGTGTTTGTAATATCCCAAAGAAAGTGTCAATATTGGAATTTTTTGGGCAGAAGAAAATGACTCATGATGAGCTACTTGATCGTTTCATATCTGAGAAAACGATGTCTAAGAAAAAGTTGATTATGGCAAAGTTGTTGCTGATTGAGAGGCTAATTGTGTATAGGAGGTCAGAAGTTGTAAGTGCACAATTCTTATCTCTTGCGTGCAATGAGAAGGAGTTTGAACTATATCCTTGGGGTAAAGAGTCATACACCCGTTTGTTGAGGTCATTGAAGAGTTCTTCTGTTGCAGATCGGAAT
This sequence comes from Persicaria tinctoria, assembly GCA_037127255.1. Classification (NCBI taxonomy): domain Eukaryota; kingdom Viridiplantae; phylum Streptophyta; class Magnoliopsida; order Caryophyllales; family Polygonaceae; genus Persicaria; species Persicaria tinctoria. The sequence goes on along the minus strand of JBANSL010000001.1, from coordinate 49,088,257 downwards.
GGGGTTAGGGGTTCTTATCAAATGTATGGGTATTGCCTTGTATTCCAGGTATTGTGCTTTAGTTATTGCACGTCTTATGTCATTATTTTGTTGTCTGCGTCAGCACAACTTTAATGGTTATGTGAGTATTATGTAAATATTGTTTTGTTGTTGTATAACGAGTTTTCTTTTGTAACAGGCTTGGATATTAGAAGCGTTCCCAGCTATCTCAGTTAATTTTGACTGTAAATTTCAGATGCCTGAACTAGATCCATACTGGCATTGTGATTATAGCCAAGTATATGCTGAAGTTGAGAAGTTCTTTCATGGTGATTTGGTAATTTTTTTATAATTTCTCTCTGGAATAACATTTTTATTTAATGCATCTTTGTGTTTTTATTCTGATACATGTGCATTTGTCCAGAGCCCGTTGTTCCCTATTTATGGGGAGTTTGCACGCACTGAATTAATGGCGTTTGCTGGTGAAAAAGCTGATGCTGTAGTTGATTCGTCAGTTGAAGAAATAGTTTCTGGACCTGTTGATGCGACTTTGTATGAGAGTTGTCGTGTTCGTAGAAGGGCATATGAAGCTAAGTTTTCAAATAGGGCCACCCAGTCTGAGGAGGAAGAAGCTAATGTGTTGCAGAAACATGATGAAGGCGAGACGTCAAAGAAGAAGACGGCTGTGGAGAGAGGCAAGGGTGCCAGAAAGAAACAGGACGGTAAGTCCTTTGAAACTGCGTTTGAAGTTTTCCCAGAGGGTGATAAAGAAGATGCAAGGATCTCAAAGAAGAGGAAATCTTCTGCTGGAGTGATGGGTGGTAAAAAGAAACAGAAGGTTGATTCCAGCAATAGCTCTGAGCAACGGGTTCCCCTGAGGAGGGGTCGTTCTGCAAGTCGTGTTCTAATCAATCCATACATTGCTCTAGACCGTAAAAAATCTGTCAAGAGTGATGTAAAGATGCCTCGGCAGAAGGCTTCAGCAGTGAGGACAGGTGCTAGAGTTATTCCATCTGAGGAGGGTAAGAGACTTACCCCTGACACAGATTTGCACAAGGAGGTTGATGTGGTTGCTTCACCTTCTAAGCGATGTCGGTTGAGTACTGATTCATGTGACCTTTTAGAAAATGATGCGCCGTTGAATGTTGTCTTTCAGCGGAGGTCTAAGATGAAGAAGACCGGTGGTGTAAGTAGTTTTAGGCCATTATATGATAGTAATGTTGACAAGCCTTTCATTATTCCTTCAGTTCCTGTTGTTGGTATCGCGGATGCACATGTAGTGAAGCCCGTAGATATTCATGTGGCAGTCTCTACATCTGGTTGCGAAGTCAGTGTTGGTGATGATAAAGGTGAAGATGTTAGTGCTGATACCCATACTTCCAAATCCTGTGGTGAAGTTCCTGTTTGTGATGACAAGGTTGATGTTTTGCACTCTGACACCCATTCCCCTAAATCTGATAAATTGTGTGCTTCTCAAACTGCGAGGCTATATGTTTTGGCTGACCTTGCAGATGGCATTGATTGCGGTGACACTATAGAAGGAGTTGACACACCTTCTGCTGACAGTGATGGAGAGGGTGATGTGCCGACCCCTTCTGTTCAGAAGTCACCCCTGGGGAGTGTTGAAGCACATGATTTTGGTGGTGGGCAGTCTGTGCTGGGGCAAACATCTGTTGCTTGTGAAAATGAATATGTTCGCATTTCAAGTGATGAAGCTGTGAAAATAGCAGTGTCATCAGAGAAAGTGGAAGATATTGAAGATGTTTCTCCTCAAATGAATGCTACCGATAATCCAACTTGTGAGTTGCCTCCCAAATCCCATGATGATGGTTTTGCTTCTTCTCTCCCATCTCATCCTGACTGGGTGAAGGAGATTTATAGGAAGATTGCGAAGCTTGAAGAGATCCCAAAAATTATGCATCTGTTGTCTGCAAGGGTAGATGCAATTGAAACAAAGATTGTTGAGCTGAATGGGAGCCTTCAAGTGTTTGGTGAGATGGCAAAGAGGTACGATGAGCTTGAGGTTAGGGTTGCTAATTACGAAGCTTTGTTTGAGAGGTTGCAGTCAAACCCTGTCAAGCCTGATGTCAATGACACTTTTGTAAAAGTTGATGACGAAAGTGTTAGTGGTGCTAAGTATCAGTACACACCTGCGAAGGCTTGTGATAAGCACATTGCTGGTAAGACTGTGAGCTCTCCTGTGGTATTTCATGATGAAAGCACCAGTGGTGGTAAGGGCCAGGGCACACCTGCGAAGGCTGATGCTAAGCATATTGCTGGTAAGTCGGTGAGCTATCCTGCGATCGTTCATGTTGACCATGTGAGGTCTGGTAAGGCCTAGGACATAACCGTGAAGTCTGATGATAAGCAAGTTCCTAGCAAGTCCGACGGCCTTCCGGTGGGAGGCGACTGTGAACGTGTCAGTTGTGGTGAACCCCAGGCCACACCCGTGAAGGCTGTTGCTGAAGATGTGAACAAAATTGTGAATGATGTTGTGTCTGATCTTCAGCAGTCGTTCCCTGACGAGGAGTTAATGTTCAAATCATCTGCCGTTTCTGGCGAATGCGTGCCCGTGTCTTTGCCTTCATTAAGTAGTGAGGTTCCAGTAGTGGGTAAGGAGTCTCCACCTGTTGTTGCTGACACTGATTTTAAGGTTTCTGGAGATGAGGTTGGGATTCCAGCAACTTCAGCTGAAGGGCCTCAATCTACAAAGTGTGAAGGCGAAGGCGCTGGTGGTAAAGTTGCTGGAGTTATGGTTGACCCAGCCCTTGAAAAGTACATTTGTCTGTCTGACAATGATGATGACAAGGGTGAAGGCGAAGATTGGAATTTGTTAGCCAAGGATTCTGCAATTCAAATTGAAGTTGACCAACTAAAGGCCTCCAATCTTATCCCATCAAACAGTACATTCTTGTATGGTCCAGTTGTTGAAGTGAAGAAAGTGAGGATGCCAAAGCATGCCCCTAAGAAATCACTGATCAGCTCGGAAGATCATGAATTTATTTATGGACTCGTAAAAAAACAAAGGTATGGTTTAATTTTATGTTTAGTATTTGGTATGAAATGTTGTTGTTATTGTATTAGTTACAACCTCTTATGCTATATATATATTTTTTATTTTTTATTTTTTGCTTTGTGTACTCCTTGGCAGGAATTTTTCTGTTGTTGGTCCAACCTCAAGGGTTGATAGAAAGTTTTTCCAGCGTATTTTACTGAAGAATATGTGGTTTGATTGTCAGGTAATAACTGGTTATATTTCTACATTATATATTTATATATATATACATATATATATATATATATATATATATATATATATATATATATATATATATATATATTTGTGGATTACTTTTTATTGTATTATTTGATTGTTGAATCCACTTTTTTTATTACTTTGTTTAGCATCTAGAAGCAGGTTTGATTCATATTAGGAACCGCATTCATGAGGACCTTGTCAAGTATCGAGATGTTCTTGTTCTTGATTGACTATTTTATCTGAAGTACCTCCCCGACTATGCTACTTGTTATGGGATAGATATAGATCTTGAATCCAGCACTGAGGATTATTTTATCGGTACGTGCCCTGCCGAGTATGGGAAGCCATGGGTATCGGTAAAGAAAATTTACACAATTTTCAATGTTATAAACAAGCACTGGGTGGCGTTGGAGATAAAAATTGAGGATAGGGTAATCAATGTGTTCGATTACAATGTTCCTGCTGTTAGGGGAGGTGTTCTTGAAGAACAACTGCAACCGTTTGCTATTTGGCTTCCAATTCATTTAGCAAAGGCTGGGCTATTTGAAAACTTTGATTCCTCTCCTTTCCAGATATATATGGTCCCTGGGTTAATGCATGATTCAACTGGGTATGTATTTGTTATCTTGTTATGTTCTTTGATTACGTTTAGGTACTTGTTATTTATGTCCTTACATTATATTGTTTCTTTCCTTGTCTACAGGGCTTCATGCGGTGTGTTTACATTAAAAGCGATTGAAGCTTCTGTATTTGGGGGAGATGTTACAACCTTCAACAACGAAAAGATCTTTCGTTTCAGAGAACTCATGTGTGCAGATCTGATCAAAGAAACTTGGAGTTTTAGATTTTAGAACCATTAGTTAGATAGGGTGTTCTTTTGTAAAGGGGGGGGAAGTTTGGATGTAATCTGACAACTTAATTGCTCAAGATAGATAAGAGAACATTATGTGCTCACAACAGTTGCCTATGTACGAAAATAGTGGTGACACTGATGTTTGTTTTCAAGCAGTGTTGAGACTGTGTGCTCTTTGTGATTTTTTGCTTATTATGTTCCTATTTTTCGTTAATATAATTTTGTACTTTTTAAATATATATTTTCTTATGCTGCTGTCTTGTTTTTGGTCATCGTTCGAATTAAATTTCATACCGTGGTTGATTGGTGAAAATTTGCTCAACATGATCATATTTCTGCTGAACAACAGGTTAAATTTTGCAAAACAAGTAATCTTTGTGAATTTGTGCCCAATAACATCTTATTTTTGCTTACTAGAATTTTTGACTCTTTAAATTTATATTTATTTAGGGTGCTGCCTTTTTTTTGGTCATCGTTAGAATGTAATTGCATACAATGGTCGATTAGTGCAATTTTGCTCAACATGATCATATTTTTGGTGATCACTAGGTTAAGTGTTGCACAACAATTGATCTATGTGAGTGTATTCCTAATATGATGTTTTTTGTACTTAATATAATTTGTGAATTTTGAAATATATTTATCTCATCGTGTTGTCCTTTATTTGGCCATAATAAAAATTAAACTGCACACCATTGTCGATTTGTCGAAATGTGCTCAACATTATAATATTTTTGCTGAACAATAGGTTAAATTTTGCACAACAATAGGATTTGGACAAAATTGGTGGTTTGGTTATTTTAAAATTCAAGACATTAGACAGTGGCCCATTAACTGGTGAAAGAAGTTGGCCCAAGTCGGTAATTTATTTAAAGCGGTGTTCTTCCTCGTTTCTTCAACAGTTCAACGTCACTCAAACCCTTTCCACTTCCGTCATCCTTACCCTCTCTCCAACTCTCTTGCTCGTCCTCCACAAGCTCTTCCCTTTTCCGGAGTCTTCTTTCCAAGGTGCGCCATTTCTCATCTATCTCTCTACTTTTCGGTCTCGTGTTTACTTCAAGAAAATCGGTTAGGGCTTTTTTCTGTTTTCCTCATTTTTAGATGTGTTTTATTTTGTGTATTCGTGATTTTTAGATGAGTTTTTAATCATCTTTCAGTCTGTTAGGGTTTTGATTTTAGCATTTTATATGAGTGTATATTTATTTTTTGTTGTTTATGTTTTGTATCCTTAGATGGCACTTCCAATTGAAGTTCAAATTGGTTACCATACCACTGTTGGGTATTTTGAAGTGTCAATTACACCAAGGCCGACGCCTGTTTATGGACCTAGTATCTTGCACGTGGTTATCAATTCCGAGAGGATCCCTGAGGTGTTCGCGGAACATATCACTGAGTGGAATGGGTTGCCAATGTCTTTTGAACAGTGTGATCAGTTTTTTCATGAAGCAGGGGTCACTGCTGTGGTTCGAACTCAAGTCGCCAACCTGATGCTAGCGGATTATACTCACATGTGGGTTTCAGACGATGCTGAGTTCGTTGAATACGGGCTCTGCCCTGATCTCATTATCAATGTACGTTTCCTTGTAGAATCTGGAGATGACATGAGCTCTGAATCTGAGATGAGCATAGACTCTGAAGAGCATGTGGACCCCCCAGCTTCTCCAGATGAGGTGGACCCGTGCTCTATATGCCTTGATCCCATGCTTCCATCTACGCCGAGCCTTCGGACACATTGTGATCATACCTTCCACACAGGGTGTCTTATGGAGTGGGTGTCGTATCAACCCATTTGTCCACTATGTCGATCACCCTTTTAGGCATATTTGTAATGTATATTTGCTTGGAAAAGACATTGTAGGTGTATCTATTTTGTAGTAGTTAAGGTAATGGAATGTATGGTATGAATGGAAGTCGGTATCTGGCACCTTTTTGTATATGATTTCCATTGTAATCATACCAACTTGCTTTTGTAACTATTTGCTCTAACTGGTGTTTGGAAATGTATAATATTAATGAAATTAATTCATTGTTAAATTTGGTTGTGTATGATACTGTGTTTTATTTGAGGAAGAGAAGCCCACCTGATCTTTGATGAATATGCTTATATATTATCGGTGGTGACAGTGGCCTAGTCTTTGTTCTTGTTGAAGTGTATATTCTGTAAAGATGTTTTTGATGCCCAAAGTATTGTTAACATTTATTGTCTGATTAGGTTAAAGTAATGCCGACACCATACTTGCATTTTTTGATATTGCAGTGTGTGTGGTGACACTGGGTGTTTGGTGTCCCAATTAGTGCTGACAGTGATATCAGTTACAATTAGTGATGACACTGATATTCAAGTATTGGTTTCACTCATATTATATTACAACTAGTGATGACACAAGTGTTGTATTTTTTTATTCATCAGTGTATGGGGGTGAAAGAGTTGTGTAATGTCCATATTATTGTTTAAATTGTGAGTTATATTAGTTTGAATTTGTGGTTGCACCAGGTTGATCGTTTTTTTATATTTGAATTTCTTGCGGTGACACTAGGTGTTTTAGACCCAAAGTAGTGCTGACACTGATACTAGTTACAAATAGTGGTAACACTACACTTGTATATATTTACTTCAAAGTGTGTGGTTGCCATAGGTTTTTAATGCACATAGTATTGCCACCAGACATGTATTAGTTACAACTAGTGGTGATAGCAGTTTGTGTAAGATAAACTTGCTCAACAATATATTATTTTTGCACCATTATCTAGACTTGTGAAATTTTGTCCATGATAATTCAATTTTACTTGTCAATCTAATTATATAGTTCCTTACTAGAGTGTTACACAACGTGGGCTTAAATAGCCGCAATTTTAGAATAAAGCTGCACAATGTGTGGGTGTGATTGGTGTAATTTTGCTCAACATCATTTTATTTTTGCTCAACAGTAGTTTATAGTTGCACAACAGTAGTTTATAGTTGAAATGTTATCATAATGATTATATTTTTTGTCAATATAATATTAAAATTTCCCAAAAATTTTGTTTTTTGCATCATGTTATTATTTTTGCTCATCATCAGATGTAAATTTCCCAACACTGGCTATTGGGGGAAATTTGCTAAACATTATCTTATTTTTGCTTATCAACACATTAATTTTGCACAAATGTTTAAATCGTTGATATTGCCCTCAACACAACTGTTGGGCTTCGTTTAGGGATGGCCGGCCCATTTCCCGCTTATTTATACTGCTCTAAAACGCTTTCCAGATTGTTTGCAAGTCTTTTCATCTTCTTCTTCTTGTTCATCTTCATCCTCTCTCGTTCTTATCCAGATTTCTTGCTTTCAAGGTGCGATTCCTGTGTGTGGTATGTACTCCTTTCTGTTTTCTTCCTTTAAAAATAAACGTTATCTGTTATTTTGATGTACTGCTTCAGCAAAAATCTAATTTTTGTATTCTCTGGTTTTCGTTGAACTCCCCCTTGCTTTTTAGTCTAGTAATGTTCATATATTGGTGTTTGTCTTGCTTATTTCCTATTGCATTGTATCCCGTTTGGGTGTATGTGATTCTTATTGTCATTAAAAGTCATCATTTAGGGTTTTTTCAGTTTTTCAGGCATTTTTTCTCTGTTGTCTTTCTCAAATGTTTATTTCTTTATAATATCGATGTAATGTTTTATTTTTAATTCAATCTCTAATGTATGAGTATATTTTGATTTTGGCTGTGTAGGTTTTCTCTTCTTCAATGGCATTCCCAACCTATACTGAAATAGACTACGACTACATCGTTGGAACCTATGAAGTTGAAATATCAGGATCTGAGTCAGACTGGTATGGACCTAGTCTACTTCTTGTGGCCATCCACTCTGACAGCATTCCCTTGACATTCTATCACACGTCTACTTGGAATGGTTTGCCTATGAGTCTTGCTCGCTGCAACGAAGTGCTACAGGATGCAGGAGTAACGGTTGAGGTTAGAACCCAGGTAGCCAATCGGCTTCTAATGGATTACACTAGAAGTTGGTTTGACGCCGATGCTGATCTTGTTGAATATGGTCTTTGTCCTAACATCAACATCAATGTACATTTTGATGATGACTCCTCGTCTGAAGCAAGCCATGAGTCCGACATAAACGATGACATTCATATGGAGGTTGACCAAGCAGATCCCCCAGCACCTCCAGAGCCTATGGAGGTTGACGGATTAAGGGAGATATATCATCTTGAGCTTGATGATGATGAATGTCCAATTTGCTTGCTTCCAATGTTGGAGTCAGATCCTGTTCTTCAAACGCCATGCCAACATCACTTTCATCCAAATTGTTTACGAGCTTGGCTTTTAGTTCACAACAACTGTCCTCTTTGCCGGGCAGAATTCTAGCTTTAGTTGATATTAGTGTAGTATTTAATTTTGTATGGTACTGATGTAACCCAAAATACATTCTATGAATTAAGTTTGTCCTTGATCACATTTGTTTCTGGTTTATATTCAAATTATGGTAATATTTGACATTTAAGTATGTCATTTTGTGTGACCCAAGTTGATCATATTGGTGGTTTTTGCTATTGAAGTTTATGTCTTGACATTTGCTAATATTAAAACTTAAGTGTGTGACACTATTAGGGTAAGTCCCAAAGTAGCGCTGACACTGATTTTAGGTACATTTACTTGAGACCCTGGACTACTATTCTTTTTGTGATTTTCAAGTTTATGATGTTGCACGAATTGGCAAGTGTTCAAAGTCTTTTTGTTACATTGTTGGTTAAAGTAGTTGGATCTATTGGTGACAATATTCTTATATATTTGGGTGTTTTCTGTTTTTGATATTTTTGTGATGACACTAGGTGGATAAGGCTAAAAGTATTGCTGACACGAGTTAGGTAATGTCTTCCAATGATAACTATAACTCAAATAACTGTAATCCGTTTTCAGTTTTTAGTTTTACAGTTTTGACAGTTTTTTTTTTATAGTTACTCTGAAATAAACTGTCATAAATAATTGTTACAAGATGAAAATTGTCTAATTGTTGGCTATATATATCCATTTATCATTCTTTGTTATCCATTGGCGCCTGAAAACTGGTTTTAACAGAAACACATCCCTCTTTAAAAAGATGAACTATGATAACACTGTCAGGTTTTGCATCAGTTTCCATCAATTGATGGATGTGCTGGATAGTGTTGTTTACCCTGGTTATCACATGAATCTAGTTGATGAAGCCTGCGAGACGAACAAAGAGGCCCGCAGGGCTGAGTTGTTGGAGGCTGTTGTTGTTCATTACACATTATATGAGGAATACCAAAGATCCATAATAGCAAATGAACATCATGCTCGGATTGCGGCCAAAGATGAAGATGGTGAAGCATTATCAAAGGTGATATTTGAAGTTTTATCCATAATTTTTTTTTTCCATACTGTGATTGAGTATTGTCTTTTATCTTTTATATAGATAGAAAGAGAACTGGGCAATCAAAGACAGTTGTTTGAAGACGCAAAGGACAATCTAATGGCGTGTGTTAAAGAGGTTTTAGATGCAGAAATGGAAAGGAGGAAGAAGATTGATGCCTTTTTAGGGCTGTAGTTCTACTTTATTAATACGTATTAACATTGGTACTTATTTATATGTTGATGGTATTTTTTATTTTTTTTTGTTATTTTAGATTATATGTGTTCCATCATAATGATATGATGCAATATATTAATATCATAATAATCATATAATTATTTTGTAATTTCCTTCCTCATATTCCAAATTATAAATTGTGACTGAAGTTTTACGTCTATCCCTTGTTACACTGCGGACACATTTGGTTAGTTTGTGGATTGCTTTGGTAAAAGTAGTGCTACACTGTCTAACTAAGTTTTTATGTTACTCGTAATTTGCTCAACATCATCTTAGTTTTGCTAAACACTAGTTTGCAATTGCACAACAAACGAATGGATATTATTAAAATCAAACAGTTGATTTTAATAATAGACCACTTGATTATAAGCGCAGAGAATTGTGCTAACACATTGAATAACAAACACAACTGTTTACTAGCAGTTATATTTGTATGCATCTTGACAAATACTATCCATCAAAAACCCACATGGACGACAAACGTCTTGACTGGTACGAGAAACCTGACCACAGTGACAACAACTGTCTTAATTGGTACGAGAAGAATTTTCAGAAGTAGCGTATAAAACTGTCTACACCAAAATTCATTCCAAAGTTTGAAAATAAAAACACGAAATTGTGTTATGGTTGTTCAACCAAGATTCAGTCTCTGCCCCTGAATTCCTTTTGAAGTCATTCTTGCATGGGATTTTGCTGCCTTCACAACATCTGCGTTCACTTCATTTAACTCTGAACATACTATATCTGTCAGATACTTCACACCTAGCTTTGAAATATTCTTGAAATTGCCCTTTTCCAATCCACACTTGTACCCTCTCTCTGTCCCAAAGAATGTCTCCATGTGGCGCATGAGGCATACTCCAGAATATTGAACTTTCTCCTCTCCAGCCCATGTAATGGGGACTTTTGATGGTGTTGCATCTGACACTATTTCTGCCTTTGCTGGGTGCCCCTTCTCTGTTAGATAAGCAATCAGCATATCCCCCGGCATGGATTGAATTAGAATTCATGTAATTTTAATTATAAAATGAGTTGGTATTTAAATGAAATCAAGAGAAGGAAAGAAATATTAGATATCAGTAGTAAAACATAGCAAACATTCAAAGGGTGGTGTGAAGGGTCTAATTGGATCACCAGAAGGTGGTGTGACATCAACAATTTGGACCATTTTGTTTTTAAAGTTGAAGACAACCATGACATAGTCTGCTGTTCGTTCAACCCCAAATACAATCTAATCAACATAATAAAAAATAAATAAACATTAGTGATTGGTCTTATGAACTTTATTTATTTAATTGCAAGGTAGTACCATGTCTATATCCTTCAAAGAAAGGTGTGGTGACGATGACAACACAGTATCCATGTGGAGGTTAAACCTCTTGAACTGTTCATCAGAAGCTCGTACTGATACACTCGCTACATTAAACTGGTTGAAGAATAGAAATTAGTTAAAAAAACAGACGAATTGTAATAACGGCTAACAACGGAGTGTAATTGGAAGTTAAAATTGTAAGAATATTACGGTTTTGTTGATATCGACAAAAAGTCTTGCAGGTGATTGAGCACTTTTATACTATTCCTTGTGGTTGAGGATAGCTGTCCACGCACCAATAACGACACTAGACAAGTGGGTTTCCTCCTCAAGCGTAGCCATGTCTGTTCTAAAAATCTCAACAGACTTGTGCTTAAACAAAATTTCCCTGCAATGTCAATCATTTTGAAGATGGATTATATGAAAATAACCTTTTACTTCTAACTGAACATACTTTAAGAAGGTTAAGTTTAAAATGAACTTACGTGTTGTGTGGAGTTTTCATTGCTAAATAGGCCGAAACAGTGCGCTCAATTTCAGAGATAGGATCTGTAATGTCAACAACACATGAGTAATATGGGCTTCTCAAAGACGCAGAAGGTTTATGTGCTCTCCTTGTAGTTTCTTCTCTCTTCGTGTTATTAAGTTGATCTGCAGCATTTCCATCAACTATGTTGATCCGCGGCGACCTTCTTGGTGGCAAGGCAGCAGGGGGAATGCATTCTACTGTATCTCCCAAAGGGTTCACTGGTGGAGTATTAGCTTTAATTTGAGTGGGTAGGGGGTTAGGAGTAGCTTCACCACGCTGTTGTATGGGAGACTTCCCGTTGCTGTCTGGGGGAGTCTTGGCTGCTTCATTAGCATTCTTCACTTCAACCGATGTGTTCAATGACGTCCCTTCATCTTTCTTAAAAGCAGGGTCATCTAGAAATATATCAAAGGAAAATTCTCCGTCCACATTGATATTTGGTTTCATTTTTTGCTTGTTGAGATATGCCATTTCGATTTGAGTGATGCAATCTAAAAAAACAGGGTCTGCCCAGAATTTCTCTTGTGATTCAGTAAAATATGGGCTTACAGGGTCATTCATATTTGACATGGCAGCAGCATCCGTAGCCGTAGGTGCCTCAGAAATGACATTTTCCACCCCTAAAAGCCGGTTTGCTCCATTTAGAAGCCTTTGCACCTTGTCATCATTCTGTAGTTCAATAGGGACTTTCGTAGACCACTCAGCAAAATCAGAAACAACAGATGCAAGTGCAGAAGTCTTTTGAGCAAATAACTTTATCCAACTCTAGAAGATAACATCACATAAAAAATAAGAATAAAAAGTCATCAGTAAATACCAGAACATTGCTATACTGTAATAATATTATATTGAATTGGTTGAAATAATTCATTCAAACCTCAACTGGGGGTGTCTCTTTCTCTGGATCAGCATGGTGACTGGTGCCTTCACCGTTTTGTGCAGTAGGTTGTGGACAAGCTGTAGATTGTACGTCTTGTTGGTGAGGCACAACTTGGCGAGGCTGGACTAAGCCACAGCCAAAGCCTCCAGTACTTATATCATCAGTTTCTCGTTGGCGCAAGATTTTGTAATTTATGCCAACGAAAACCGGGAAAGAACGAGTCATTCTTCTTAGAGATGTGCTTGTGAATAATTTCACCCTATCTATGTAAAACAACTGGCACACCAAGGGGATAAACATATATCAGTATAACGATTGATCAGTGAATGCTGACATAAAGAATACTGTAGACATGTAGATAAAAGTCTGAGGGGTGACATTTGGACTACTGATATGGTAAAGAAACTAAGTTAACGTCAGAGCGAAGGTTTGAAAAAATTACTTACAACCAAGAATAACAGAGGCCCTCTGAAATGGCCATTCTTGTTCTTTTCCCAGCTTCTCTTTGCATCGACCAAACTTTCCAACACAATAGCACACCAATTTAGGTCTTTCAGGTCACCCAATTCAGGAACTACTCTTATTAAACTGTGGTTGGCATGGCCGTTTCCTAGTGTATCAACCAAGATAGAGTCCAGTATAACGATAAAGTTCAGAAGGAATTGATCACTGCAGTCAGTGTCAGCTATCAATTTTTCCATAACAATAGCTGTTGTTATATTGTCCTGGACATCAAATGTGGTTTTCCACTCTTGCACAAGATTGAAATTCTCTTTAGGTGATTTTCTTCCAACTAAAACTTTCCCCATTGGGAATCCCATTGTGATATGCACGTCTATTTCTGCAATTTCAAGTTCGCCTCCATTAGCCAACACCAAGCAACACTTGTTAGGCTCAAACTGCTCCACTAACCAATACGAAAGAAGTAGTGGTAGGGTAACAATCTCCAAGTTGAACAAAAATCCAAAGCCAATATCCTCAATCATTTTCCTTTGCTTGGCATTCAATTTTTTCAAGGATGACACCAGCAAGCGTGGGCTTGACCGTGATTTCAATGATGGGAGATTTTTTTGTCTAGTGTTTCTCTCACTCCTCACAACCAGCTGCCTGTTTTCTTCGACAGGTTGTACGGCTGTGGTATCTGTTTGCTCATCAGATGTTATGATATGCACAGTTGGGTTTACATGTTGAACAACCGTCTCATTAGGCGAATGTGTTTCCAGCCTTGCAATTTCAATGGTCTCCACAGCAACAGTGCTAACACGAAGATCAATTGCAGGGTGCACTTCTCTCTTACTGTTTCTTCTTACAAGTGGTTGCGAATCTTTGGATTCAAGTGACATACAACCCTCCCCTGCTTCCAAGGATTTTCCAGTCTCAGTGTCAACAGACAGTTCATCTTTGAAGGGAGGTGAATCTCTAGATAAATCAACTACTGGAGGTTTAACCCCAGATCGTTTTGATCTCTTCGAATTTCTATTTTGACTGTCTAGAACAGGTGAATCACTTACACTATGCGGACGTTTACCTATAGAATGAACACTTACAATCAATTTATACAAATATAATTGGAAAGATGACACTGCGAAAGACTGTATGTTATGCCGAACAAATTCCCAAATTCGCAAATTCAACCTCTAGATTAATCACATTAACTTCAATTTATTATGCCAAAGAGATTGAAATAGCAATGGTAGATCTTGTAAGGCTGAATAATTGCTTGATTATAAACATTAAATTCGCTTGAACAACTGCGATATTTCCTAATTTTCGTGGGAAACTAAGCCCTAAACCGTACTCGTTCTAATTTGAACTTTAATACACAGAAAACACGAAATCAAACCTTTCGGATCTGAAGACATCTCTATGTATATGATAGATCTCCTTCTTACAAGCGTACAATCAAGCCTCAGGCAATCTCGCAGAGAAATGGATAGAGTAGATTTAGCTGGAGGAAGAAACTAAAAGAAGGTGATGGAAAACTTCTTGAACCTGGAAAAGGGTTTTGCGCATTCACACTTAGTTGGATTTTATATATATATATATTTTTTTAGGAAAACCGTTTCCATTTTCTTTTTTTTTTGTTTGCTAATAATTCTGCAATTTTGTGAGACTTTATTTATTTGTTATTATTTTTCATAGAATTCTATACCCTAGTTCTGCTCAACATCATATTATTCTTGCTCAACAATAGTTTAGAATTGCACACCGCTTGATCCTTGTGAACTCGCTCAACAACACCTTATTTTCGCCCAACGATAGTATATGTATTGCACAAGAACACCACTTTGGTACCAACAACTTCTTATTTTTATATATTTATGCTTTCATATTTGCTTAATAGTTTTTCTGCTCAACAATGTATTATTCTTGCTCATCAATGGAATAAAAGTGCACAACATATTATGCCTGGGGAAAACTTGCTCAACATCAATTTATTTTTGCTCAACGATAGTACATATATTGCACAACAACACTTTGTTTGCAACGACATCTTATTTTTGTTTATATACTTTTTCATAGTTGTTTAATACATTATTGCTCAACATCTTCTTATTTTTGCTCATCAATGGAATAAAACTGCACAACATATTATGCATGGGGAAAACTTGCTTGACGTCACTTTATTTTTGCTCAACCATAGTATATATATTGCACAACAACTCTTTGTTTGCAACGGCATCTTATTTTTGTTTATTTATGATTTCATAGTTGTTTAATACATTATTGCTCAACATCTTCTTATTTTTGCTCATCAATGAAATAAAACTGCACAACAATATTATGCATGGGGAAAACTTGCTTGACATCACTTTATTTTTGCTCAACGCATATATATTGCACAACAACACTTTGTTTGCAACGGCATTTAATTTCTATCTATTTACGCTTTGGTATTTGTTTAATAGATTATTGCTCGACATTATCTTATTTTTGCTCATCAATGGAATAAAAGTGCACAACAACACTTTGTTTGTAATGGCATGTAATTTTTATCTAATTTTGTTTTCAAAGTTTGTATTTAAATTATTGCTCAACATGCTCTTATTTCTGCTCATGAATAGATTAAAAATGCACAACAAAGTACAAAGGGGGGAATCTTGCTCAACATCATTGTATTTTCGCACAACGTTAATACATATATTACAAAACAACACTTTGTTTGCAATGGCATCTAATCTTTATGTAATGTTGTTTGCAAAGTTGCTTTATAGATTATTGCTCAACATGCTCTAATTTTTGCTTATCAATGGAATAAAAATGCACAACAAATAGCAAATGGGGAAAACTTGCTCAACATCCCCTTATTTTTGCTAAATGATTGTTTATATATACTGCACAACAACACTTTGTTTGGAACGAAATGTTAGTTTTACCTAATTATGTCTTCATAGTTGCTTAAGAGTTTGTTGCTAAACATGATCTTATTTTTGCTCATCAATGGAATAAAAGTGCACAACATATTATGCATGGGGAAAACTTGCTTGACATCACTTTATTTTTGCTCAACCATAGTACATATATTGCACAACAAACACTTTCTTTGCAACGTCATCTTATTTTTGTTTATTTATGATTTCATAGTTGTTTAATACATTACTGCTCAACATCTTCTTATTTTTGCTCATCAATGGAATAAAACTGCACAACATATTATGCATGGGGAAAACTTGCTTGACATCACTTTATTTTTGCTCAACCATAGTATATATATTGCACAATAACACTTTGTTTGCAACTGCATTTAATTTATATCTATTTACGCTTTGATAGTTGTTTAACAGATTATTGCTCGACATTGTCTTATTTTTGCTCATCAATGGAATAAAAGTGCACAACAACACTTTGTTTGTAATGGCATGTAATTTTTATCTAATTTTGTTTTCAAAGTTTCTTTTTAAATTATTGCTCAACATGATTGTTTATATAATGCACAACAACACTTTGTTTGGAACAAAATGTTAGTTATATCTAATTATGTCTTCATAGTTGCTTAAGAGTTTGGGAAAACTTGCTCATCAATAGAATTAAATTGGGAAAACTTGCTCAGCATGGTAAAATATTGATGACAGAATCTGTGCTGCCAGACTTATCTTGAATTAATGAATTAATGTTAATAAGCAAAAACAAATGTCGTTTACAAATTTATAAACTGTATTATCTACTAACATTATTCTTATATAATACTGATGACAGAATTTGTGCTGACAGCCTTATCTTGAATGCTTCATCCTCCTCTTGTACTCTCCCAAAGAAAGCTTTCTATTTGTAGTGGGTCTTCCTGCTCTTTTTCTTACTACTGGTGGGTAACATTTGATGGATTTGATCACATCAGGGATATTTCCTTCATCTTCATCCAACACTGGATATATTGTTTCTGCATATGTCATACGCCAAGCGTCATTGCTGTAAAATTTTGCAACAAAATCAGACACATTTGCTTTTATGTGTGTTATTGCTGCTAGAGCATGTACACAAGGCATTTTCTCGACAACAAATACCCTGCACGTACATGTTCTTGCTGATAAATCAACTATAGCTATAACCCCTTGACCCTTGATCTCAAATTGTGATTCATTCATCTTCTCTACTCTGCATACACCAACCTGTGCTTGTGATTCTCTTATCAACTTAAGGATCTCTGGAGTTAGTCTGTCTTGATTTGCCAGTGCTTTTTCTCTCCTGTCCAGGAACCATGATGTTAGCTTTTCCCTAGCAAACTCCACAAGTGCCACAATGGGATAATTCTTTTTGCCTTTGAAAACAGAGTTCAAACTCTCAGCATTGTTGGATGTCATCATGTTGTATCTATCACACCTTGAATGTGCTCTTGCCCATTTATCAAACCCTGCTGACACCAGATATTCTAATAGCTTTGGACAGGTTGCTTCGATTTGTGCAAGGTGGCTGTTGAACTCTTGGATAGTGTAACTCTCTGCTGCTTTTTTGAACATTTTCCCTAGCTCTTTTTTCTTGAACGTTCCTTTGATGTTTTGTTTCAGGTGCCACATACATATGCAATGTGTAGCTGTTGGATAAGCTAATGATACAGCCCTTGAAATGCTAGCATGTCTATCAGAGACAAACACTAAGTCATCTGAAGGAGGCACAACCTGCAGCAGCTGATACATAAACCATTCCCAAGAGTTGTTGTTTTCGGAGTCAGCAATACCAAAAGCAAGTGGAAAGAGTTGTCTATTTCCATCTTGTGCAACTGCTCCGAGCAACGTCCCTCTATATTTGCCAGTTAGGAATGTTCCATCAACAACAACCACCTGATATATAAACAAATAAAATTACTTATGTTATCAAAATTAAGGAAATCGATGACAACAGAATTTGTGCTGACACTGTTTAAGACATACCTTCTTTAAGAGTGGGAATGCTCTGATGCACTGTCCAAATGACAGAAAGAAGTACAGAAATCTATCTTCTCTGTCTTTTGAAATTAAAGCTATAGTCCCATTGTTTCTCTCTCTGAGCATATGGTAAAACGATGGAAAATCTGCATAATTTGATTCTGGTGTCCCATTAACCATTTCATTAGCTATTTTTGATGACTTCCATGCTCTCCAGTAGCTAATTTGCATCTTTTGTTCTGTTCTCATTTTATCCTTTATCTGTGCTGGTTTGTATCCAACATCAACACTGTGTAATAATCATAGTCAAATTAGAATAAATCATATATTAGAAAGCAAGTTAAAATATAAATACTATCTCTTAAAAAAATTGCTCACCTTGATTCGATGATACTTGCAATCACAGAAGATGAAGGCTGTTTGCAGCGTTTTGTCCTGAAATCCCATGTGCAGGTGTGCATTTCTACATACACTATGACCTCATGCCAAGTTGGTCCAAAGGTTTTGACATGCACTTTCCATTTGCAGTCAGGATCTGTACAATGCACTCTATAATACTTTGTATCTGCTTTTACAACGCGAAAACCAAATATCTCAGTCATTGACAACATCTCTAAAGCATGCTTAACTGCTTTCCTTGATGCAAAGCTTTTGCCTACGCAAATTAACTTTTGTGAATTGAGATTCACACTAGACACAGTAGAGCTGTCAGCATCCCAATCTTCTAGTGTAGTCTCTCTTCTGTGTGCTGTAGAATAGAATGCTCTCCATATTTCATCTGCAGAATCTTCATCACTTACAGTGTCACTGTTTATAGAAATCATGTCATCTCCAACATCTTCCAGCAATACACCTTTCATCCTGGTGTCACCAATCAATGTCGTGTTATTTTCCTCTGTAACGTTTTCTGTAATAGCTGGATTCCATGCATCCAACTGTAAACTCTCAGCTGAGGATGGCTGTTGATCCGTAATGTCTGCACTATTTGATTTAATGCTGACACACAACTCCACAGCATATTTGACATTCTCTAGGTCAGACAACTTCAAAAACTCTTTCAAATCAGCATCACATTCCACAAGAAGCGGAGATCTCAACAGCTTGAAAGGGTGTAAATGATTGAATTTCAATTCCAATGCACTATCTATATTAAATCTGGTGTGAACTTTTTCAGTTAAACCCTGCAATGTTATTGTCTCGCCAATCATAAACACCTTTGAAGTAGTGTCTCCAACAAAGGCTGGACATGAATCATTAACCAACCATTTCCCACCACACACAACTGTAATAATGTGGGTTGCCATTTGCAATCTGCAAATTATGAATTGAAGAGGATAAGTAAATTTAAGTAATAGATTTACACACCGTGTGCAGTTTTTCGATGACTGAATTGTAATGCTGACATTGCTCAATCAATGTTCAATAACGATGACACGACCAACCAAAGTGATTAGAATTAACCTGTTATGAAAAAATTGCGCCAAAGGCGCAAATTTTGATGGTACTAAATGTATAAACATAGATTTGCGTCGAAGGCGCAAATCTGCAAGAGATGCTACTGAATGTATAAACATATATAAGCATAAAGTATTCTATACTGATATACACTGTGCAATTTTACTATGACTTCATTACAGTGATGACATGGCTTAATCTACATTGAATAAGGAAGTCTATTGATGACATTAGCAATCAATGTCTAATAAGAAATCAATACTTCAATATAGAGTGCAGATTCAAGTGTAACGATGACATGAACAACAAAATGGATACAATACATGGATTAAACATGGATAAGCATGGATAAGCATAAATAACCATAAACATACACAGATTAAACTTGAAACTTGAATATTACACGTATACAGGAACAAATGTTCATAAATTTGCGCCAAAGGCGCAAATTTTGGCGTAATCAACACCTGTAATCACACGATTCCAATTCGTAATCACAAACAATCATATTGAAATCACATCCTAAGCAATCATAGAGATGACCTGAGCGATGTAAAACATGAATAAGCATAAATAAACATACACAGATTAAATTTGCGCCAAAGGCGCAAATTTTGATGGTACTGAATGTATAAACATAGATTTCCATACTGTTATAACATATATAAGCATAAAATATTTCTATACTGAATGTATAAACATAGATTTGTGCCGAAGGCGCAAATCTGCAAGAGATGCTACTGAATGTATAAACATATATAAGCATAAAGTATTCTATACTGATATACACTGTGCAATTTTACTATGACTTCATTACAGTGATGACATGGCTTAATCTACATTGAATAAGGAAGTCTATTGATGACATTAGCAATCAATGTCTAATAAGAAATCAATACTTCAATATAGAGTGCAGATTCAAGTGTAACGATGACATGAACAACAAAATGGATACAATACATGGATTAAACATGGATAAGCATGGATAAGCATAAATAACCATAAACATACACAGATTAAACTTGAAACTTGAATATTACACGTATACAGGAACAAATGTTCATATTCAAATTCGTAATCACAAACAATCATATTGAAATCACATCCTAAGCAATCATAGAGATGACCTGAGCAATGTAAAACATGAATAAGCATAAATAAACATAAACATACACAGATTAAATTTGAAACTTGAATATTACAGTGATACAGGAACAAGTGTTCATAAATTTCCGCGCAAAGGCCCAAATTTTGGCGTAATCAACACTTGTAATCACACGATTCCAATTCATAATCATAAAACCGAACCTGTAATTTGCGCCTTCGGCGCAAATTGAATCAATAATCACAAAACTGAAGCTGTAATTGCAAAACCGAAGCATACATAAACACAGAATGAATCTGTAATCACGAAACTCAAGTAGTAATCTCAAACCAAAAAATTCTAGGAAATTTGCGCCTTCGGCGCAAATTTAAGCAGAAATCGCAAAATCGAAGCACAAATAAAATGATAAACATAGACTGAAGGAGCAATCTCAACACTAAAGAAGTAATCCAAAAATTCTCGTAAAATTTGCGCCTTTTGCTCAAATTTGCGTCCTTGACGCAAATTCTAATCGACATTAAAATCTAGTAAATTGCTTACCTGATTCTCTAGATTACACGCCAAAATCGAAAGCTTCGTTGATGTAGGAATGGTAATCTCTCGCAAATCCTACCAATTTCCGGCGATCAGGTCGGGAGAGAGGAACAGAGCGTCCGCAAACGGAATCAACGGAGGAGAGAGAAAATCGTTTGTGGGAGAGAGGGTGAAGCCTTTTATTTCGGCTATTTTGCAAAAATGTCCTAATATGCGTCTATTTTGCAAAATTCGCCCAATTTCGTGGCTATTTTGCAAAACCCCCCATTTTGTTTTTCACTCTCCTATTTATCACTATATCTTTTGAGTTAAAATTTTTAAAATAATTTTTTATCTATATTTAAATTAGCAATAATAGAGTTAATTACATATCAAAGAATATTAAAAAAAAGAGTTAGGAGTAAAAAGAAAGATAAAGAAAGGAGAAAGATTACTGATTACAGTAGAAAGAAAGGCAAAAAAGGAGAAAGAAAATTTAGCAGATTAGTCGTAAGAAAGAAAAAAGGAGAAAGAAAGACAAGATTACAGTAGAAAGAAAAGCAAAAAAGGAGAAAGAAAGCCAAAACACAGGAAAAAAATTAGAAACCTTTCCTAGTATTCGAACCCGCGTCTCCACACACCTCCGCAGTCCTCGCAACCAATTGTGCCATTTAATCACCGTGTTTATCTATACCCCTATATTACCTATATTATTTTTAAATGGGGTGGGCTGTAGCATATACCAGCCCACCCTTGGGTCCGTCCCTGGTGTTCGATCCATCGCCATGTCCTCGATAAGGTCCAAAAGGGGGAAAAGTTTACGGTCCTTTGTAATCACCTCCCTCCCAACTTTTTTTTTTGATACACCCTGTTGAACACTCTCAGGTAAGGTCGGTCATCCCTTAAGCACTTGCACGCTTGGGTCTCTCCTCCTCACATGAGCAAACCATCGCTAGCAATAATCTATGTAAGAGAAAGTCTTGTAAATTGTCTATGAAAGATGATTCTACCAACACTAATGTTGCCACTAGGAAAGAATTACATGATTTTAAACTGTTGAAGTCAGGGACGGAACCAGAGATACAATCTCGGGTAGGCTGGATTTGCATATAGTTTTAATAATACAATCTCGGGTAGGCTGGATTTGCATATAGTTTTAATTTTTTTGTCCTTATTTATCACTATATCTATTGAGTTAAAAATTTTAAAATAATTTTTTTATTTATAAGTAAATGAGTAATAATAAAGTTAATTACATATTAAAGAAAATTATGAAAACAAATAGGAGTAAAAAGAAAGATAAAAAAAAAGAGAAAGATTAGTGATAATAGTAAAAAGAGAGGGCGGAAAGGGAAGAAAGACAAAAAACGAGGAAACAATCATCAGATTAGTGGTCAGTAAAAAGAAAAAGGAAGACAAGAACGGGGGAAAATTGAGCAGCTCTCGCAGAGATTCGAACCCGCACCTCCAAATCCCTCCCCTGCCTCCTTACCAATTGAGCCAACTGAACAAGCTGTTCAGCTATACCCCTGTATTACCTATATTAATTTTAAAATGGGGTGGGCTGTAGCATAGACCAGCCCACCCCTAGGTCCGTCCCTGGTTGAAGTTCTAATTTCAACTATTACTGCTCCCTTTAGTTTATCTAGCTTGACCAACTCATTTTCTCCAACTTGTCTTTAAGGTCATGCTTGTTTGTTCATTTAGTCTAACTAAGGGTTTCTTACTGATTGGCAGGGGACAGTGGTCTTACTTTTCCAGCCAGGGGAGGAAGGATATGGAGGTGCCAAGAAAATGATCGAGGATGGAGCATTGGAGAATGTTGAGGCAGTTTTTGGATTGCATGCCCGGGGTGACTTGCCTCTAGGTCAAGTGTCCTCCAGGTCTGGCCCTATTTTAGCTGGTTGTGGCGCCTTTAAGGCTACTATTAATGGGAAGGGGGGTCATGCAGCTATACCGCATCACTCAGTGGACCCAATTTTGGCCGCATCTAATGTGATTGTTAGCTTGCAACATATTGTTTCCCGTGAAACTGACCCACTAGATGCACTTTTCAGGCAAATGTTTTTCTAGTGCTTTTACCTATGATTTTTGTAATTTCTTGAAGACCCCTTGCATGCATTGATTGATGAATACATGAAGTTGTGGACAAAAAATATTTATATATATATAAAAAAAAACATGATTTTCATTGGATACTTGTGCCTGAAGTAAATGAAATGCATGTTCTTACTTATCAATGAGCTTATCTATCACCTTATAGAATATAGACGGTCTCTTGTGTGAAAAGCTTTTTTTAACGTTGATTAACAGTTGTTTGCTGAAAACATAAGGTCATAACTTACCTATATGAAAAGCCGCAGATAGTGATTATGGTGGCATGCTTTGGAACAGTGGATGTGAGAGTATGATTTTTGTTTCCGTTTTGAGAAGCTTCCTTTTATATCATGTGTTTTTGGTCACCCACTCCTATCTAAATGCAATGTGTTCTTTAGGTTGTGACAGTAGCACAGTTTGAAGGTGGTGGTGCCTTTAATGTCATTCCTGATTCGGTTACTATTGGTGGTACTTTCCGAGCTTTTTCACAGGAAGCTCTCTTAAGGCTCAGGCATCGTGTAGAGGAGGTAAATTGCAATTAGTACTTTACCTTTGCTGTCCAAATTTAAGAATCTGAACTTAATTCAACAAATTTGATGTGTAATTCTCCGTGTAGCTTCATCTTGTTTTTTTTGGGTAATATCCTTCCAAAGACATCACATTTTATGTTCAATGATCAAGTAACAGGAAAAATAATTGATATAATTGCCAGCGGAGTGAAGATCCAATTGGAAATGGATATATGATTAGGGATGGGAAGTTCGTCATTGGCCATTTGATGAAGTATTCAGTCGAATAGAGGGAAGATGAAGAAATGGAGAGAAATTCTAGATATAGTTTAATATATAGAGTGAACGATTGTTCACTGCTTCTAATTTTTCATCCAATAAGCTGCATCTTATTGATATTCCGTGATTGCAAAGCACTTATAGGCTAGACAACAAACCATCTTGTGTTGAAATTTGCTGATTTTCTTGAGTTGACAGGTAATCATCCGACAAGCGTCAGTTCAAATTGATGCAATGCAACTGTTGACTTTTTGGACAATGAGAAACCCATGTTTCCTCCAACTGTTAACAGTGATGAGTTGCATCATCACTTCACAAAAGTCTCCACAGATATGCTTGGCCCAATGAACGTCGTAGAAATGACACCCCTCATGGGGTCAGAGGATTTCGCATTCTACCAACAAGCAGTCCCAGGACACTTCTTCTTTGTTGGGATGAAAGATGGGAACAAACATCCAGCACCAGGGCACAACCCCAAGTACATGGTGAATGAGGATATGCTTCCTTACGGTGCATCTCTTCATGCTTCATTGGCTGTTAGGTACCTTTTCGAGAAACTAACGTCTGAAGAAAGATTGACCCATGATGAACTGTGAAGTATCCTGTTAAGAGTTGTTGACTACGAAGAACAAATATTCGTCTCCAGATGTTACATGAATGTAAATGGGGCATGAACAAAACTCAAAAGGTGCTCGAATTCAACTTTAAAGCACATATTTCAAATCACTTGGCGTGTGGTAATGCAGAAAAATAAGAGCATATTGAGTTCTTGATGCAATCTTTTGAAGAGCTTGTGAAGTTATTTTTCTATGCATAATTTTTTTTTTGTGTTCAATCAAGTAATTATACTCAAGATGAATATAAGAAGTTGTCAGTTTCCCAAAACCACTTCCTGTGAGTCCTTTGTGTCATATACGTGGTGATGTTTTGCCTAATCTTGTTTCTACATATGGTGTGAATGTTATGAGCAGATTTTTATATCTGCATATATCTACGCATTTTAACATCCATTTTTTTGTTCATCTTTAATCTCTGTGAAACATTGCAGTAAAACGCAGAACATATAAGAATATACAGACAAGTATTACTCCATTTGCAAAATGACTAAGTGCCAACAATTGGTATTACTCTACAGCCGAAGGAACAAACAATTCAGTATTCACGTCTGGGCACAAGTTGTTCCTACTAAAATGCTTACACTTGTATGAAAGCCAATGTAATGCTGTTTTGTCATAGCACAGAGAATAAGAAACTCACAGATTGGTTTCTGGCTTTCTGCTTTTTTAGCAATGGCTAAAAGGAAACCAAGGGAAACAAATCAAAACAACAATGCAACTGTTGATCATTATGCATCTAAAGCAAGCTGCTAACAGGATGCAGCACTTGTGTTCAAACTGAATACAGGGCCTTTATGTGGCCTTGTATTCAATTTGAACATGGAAGAAATCTCCGAACAGACCAATGCCAGATCAGCAGCACTAAAGCATCTAGCATATGCAGTGTATCCCCTTCAGATGAGACATCCCTGTGAATCAGAATTGTTCTTCATTCCAGCAAAACTTCTTGGGTAGCAAGGCTGTACAGAAAGCAGGCATTGCATTAGGACTATTTTTGTAGTGTAACAAAATCTCCTGTAAAAAGAGAAATCAGAAGCCAATGTTCCATCTGAAGCCATTAGGACTATTGTACCTTGAAGGCATTAGGACTATTGTATGATAGAAAGTTGTTTTGCAGCCTTTGAAATATTCCATCTATTACAAGTGTAATTAAAAACATCAGAAAACTGTACTGAAATTAGAAGCCGATAACAGGTTAAAGAGCAGAAGCTGAAATTACTCACTGGTGTGTGAACTTGCAAGGGAATCATAAACTGACATGGCTCTGAAGCCATCCTGACGTTCCTTTTGCCCACTTGGATCCAGCAAGCAGCGGGGAGGATGTATAAGGGGAGACACTGGCCCAAAAGGCTTAACACCTTGGCAGAAAAATGGCGTAAAGTAAGAATAGTTCTGCAGTGCTTTTTGCCGCTCTAGCTTTTGCATAGCCATATCAATGAACAGAGGCTTTCCGTGCAAAGTTGATCCTACAAGACAGCAAAGCCAAGCCAATTAAGTTTACCAGAGTCGATGCTTCCATACATACAGTACCATAGAAGATGAATGAGTAGAGCTCACCTTGGAGTGAAAGCAAGGCTATTCTTGCCTCAGCAGGACTTGAGAAACTGACAAAACCAAAACCTTTACTGACCCCATTATCATCACGCATTACTTTCGCAGATATTATCCTCCCACAGGGACTAAAGTGATTAGCTAAGATCGTGTCATCCACAGAAGGGTCAAGGTGCTTCACATACACATTTGCAGCTCTAGCTTTTTCTTTAAGGATCTTCATATTCTCCTTTTCACACTTCAGTACCTCTTCTCTTTCAGCTTTCTTCTGAGCCCTCCCAACAAACAGCTTCTTTGATCCTAAGAAACATAACAAATAGAGATATTTAGATTGGCACACAGGCGTACACACATGTAAACACAAAATATGGATCATATTAAAGCCAAATTATTACCAAATTCTGCACCATTCAATGCCTCAACTGCCTTTTTTGCTTCTTCAGGTGATTCATAGCTGATGAAGCCAAATCCCTTTGGCTTGCCCTCACCATCTCTCATGATAACAGCATTGCAGACAGTCCCAAATTCAGAAAATTTCTCTCTAAGATCATCATCTGTCAGATTGTCATCAAGGTTCTTTACATACAAGTTGGTAAAGTTCTCAGCATTGGCTGCTATCCTTTGCCTCTGGCTCATGAACCTAGCCACATATCTGAATAGAAAGCCACTATTTCATCAAAATGTACAAGATGAGACTCTGAGCAAGAAAATCACATACATTAAGAAATCAGATTGCTAAAGCAAGCCTTACAGCTTCTTCTCTCCAAACATTTTATCATGCAGAGCACTGATAGCAGCAGTGGCTGAAGCATCATCCTCGAAATTAACAAACCCAAAGCACTTACTCTTGCCATTCTCCTCAGCAACCTTGCAAGACAGGATAGGCCCGAACACTTGGAATATGGACTGCAGATAAGCACTGGTTACAGCAGGATCCAAGTTCTTTACAAAGAGGTTGGCGACACCAGCCCTCCTGGGATATGGGTTTCTTTGGCACCACATTATCCTTATAGGCTTTCCCCTCAATTTAGCATGGTTCAGTGATGACAAAGCTCTTGAAGCTTACAAGAAGAGGAAACCAAGTATTCACTTTAATACTAACACAAAGCTATACTCTGTTAACAGAATGAAAGACAAAGATTACACCCAAACAACGCTTTTGAAGCACAAGAAAGCAGAAAAATCACAAATAAGATTAATCAAACAAGAAAATGAGGGGAGAAGATCAGAGAGAGAAAATAAAACCAAGCGAAAAATTACAAATAAGATTGACAAATAAGATTCATCAACAGAGGATAAGTCATACAGGAACCAAAAGACAAGAGCGAGAAACTCTGCAAGAACCCTGCAACATCTTCTCCCCAAAACCAACTTGAAACCCTAAATATCTCCTCGCAAGAACAGACTTGAAACCCAACGCACAAGGAATTCAAAATTGACAGAAAAACAAAACGAACAAGAACGAAGCAGAGGAATCAAAGATAAGAAACTCTCCGACAACCCAGAACTCAGTTCAAACAAGAAATTAGGCATAACAGCAAAATAAACACGGAAGAAATTGAAAGAAACGGCTCAAGGAACGCCTGCAAACTACTTGCAAGAAAGTAAATCGAAGCACACCATACGCTCAACAGGGAATTCAAGAGAGGAGCTCGAAAAGACAGTAAACCCTAGAAATCGAGAAATAGCGAGAGAGAGAGAGAGAGAGAGAGAGAGAGAGAGAGAGAGAGAGAGAGAGAGAGAGAGAGAGAGAGAGAGAGGAAATACCGTCAAGATGAGAGAGGTAGTTGACGTAGCCGTAACGGAGGGAGTCTCCGGTGCGAGCGTCGACACATAAATGGATGGAAGAGACCTTGCCGATCTGAGAGAAGAGCTGGAAGAGATCCGTCGACGAAACTTTCTCGTCCAAATCCCCAATGTAAAGCGACCTCTTCCAGTAATTCGCCGGGGCCGGATTATCGACCTTTTCAGTCCCGATGGATGGCAATCTTGAACTCATCTTCCTTCCTTCTCTGCAATCGTAACTGAAAAAGATTCACCGATCAACTCTTGTAGAGCGAGAGAGATTAGAGAGAGAGAGAGGGATAGAGAGACGGAGAGAAACGAAAAATGGGTTTTGCATGAGGAATGATGGGGTGATTTTAAAGAGGAGACCGGAGAGTGGGATTGTAGCAAGTTCGTTGCCAGTTGCCACTGAGATGATCACGTCACGGCCGAAACGGTGGCGTTTTGGTTCCCAACTTTCCCGCCCGTAGAAAATATATTTTGTTTTCCTCTTTTTTCTTCTGGAATCAAAACGGTGGCGTTTTGGTTTCCAACTTTCCCGCCCGTATAAAGTATATTTCATTTCTTTTTTTCCCCTTTATTGTGTTTTGCTTCCATATTTTGCCTGTATTATTTTCTTACGATTTTTTTAGAAGGTAAAAAAAAAATGCAGTTTGCCAACCTAGTAAGGAAGTTTAAAAAAAACTGAAAAAGGGGAAAGAAAAAAGGGCACGAGCAATCGAAAAAAAAGAAAAATAAAATAAAATGGAAGTGCATTTATGGCAAGTCAAATCGAATAGGGAGGGGGGGGAAGGAAATCCGGGTGGAGCAGTTTTGACAAAAGGGCACGAAGGGGAAGAGATTTTGACAATTGCAAAAGGAAAGTCCGTTTTACACTGTTTGGACGATTGAGAAGAAAGAGAGCAGGAGGTGAAACTACATTTCCCGCCGGAGACGAGAAGCACATCGACGCCGTGAAGAAGTAAGCAAATCTGTCTCTCGTTTTCTACAACTGTGAGCAAACCTCTCCCCCTTTTTCTACAACTGTGAAATGGGGTTGATAACTTGATACGGGGTAAGCCGCAAGATAACCCGATCTTCGACAATCAAACAAGAACTTAAAGAAAGACAGCAAGAACAATCAAGAATGACACAAGACTCAATGAACTCGACAAGAACTTCATGAACTCGATCAAAGAAGAACAAGAACAACGCAGACTCGATATCGACTAGACTCAAAAGACAAGACTCGAACAAGATTGAATTGAAAGACTCGAAATCACCAAAGTAGACTGGACAAAAGCAATAGAAAAGACTGATAAGGACTGAATCGATCTATATAGAACGAGATGAAGACCCCAAACCTCCGTAGAGGGTAGGAACCAAGCACCAACGACTATATAACCCGCCTCTGCAACCATACACAACCAAGCGGACAACTTGGAGGCACAAGGAGGGGGCTCGTGGATCTCAGGGATTACCAAACCCTTGCGAGATTGATAAACAAAAGAAAAACCAAGCTGAATCAATACCAATTTGCAATCGATGAGCAATGCTTCAAATCGATTGACTTGCACTCAATTGTGTTTCACACAAATTGAATTTCTCATAAGATGAATAATGTGATGTTCTACAGGGCTGAGATCGGTTCTTATAACTGTTGTGAGCCTAATTCGCCATGTTTTACACTCACTTTTATATCGATTTCCGGATGCGTTTCATACATTTGGGTTAGATTAGTACAGATTCTATGCAGTTTACACTTATTTGCCAAATTATGGAGTCTACACTAGTTTCTATTTATTTTCGTAGAAATCGAGGCAATTTACAGCAATTCGGAGAAAGGAAGGAAAATCAAGAAGAGGTCGACATCGACTAGAGCAGGTCGATATCGAGTAGATCAAATCGAGCAAGAATATCAAGAATCGACCAGAGAATGGGAGCGGAACAGAAGAGGTCGATATCGACCTATGTTGGTCGATATCGAGTCAATCAGGTCGATTTCCACCCAGAGGCCAAGATCGAGTGAAGAAATGAAGATAAGTCGATTTCGACCTATATTGGTCGATATCGACCAAAATCAAGTCGAAATCCCTGCCAGAGCCGAAATCGAGCTGTCAGACGACGAATTTGAGAAATTAACTCGATATCGACCTACATTGGTCGATATCGACCAACCATCAGAGGACGATTTCGAGCAGTCCGAGTCCAGATTTCGAGTTGGCTTTCTTCCACATAAAGCAAGAGATATTCTATCAACTCAAGAGAAGATTTATCAAGAGAGAAGGAGGATCTAGGTTTGGGGTGAGCCCGACGGTAGCCATGTAAGGTGATGCGGTAAAGGTACAATCTTTTGATGCGATTTCTTCTTCTATCCCTATGAGCATGATTCTTTTGCGAAAGTTGAAGGTGATCCTTGTATGTGTTATTGAAGCGAAAGTGATCTTAATGCAACTTGGATTAATTATGTGAAAAAAGGGTTAGTAACAATTAGGGTTTATCCGAAAGCCTCTATCTTCCTATTTGTTAATAACGAAAGTTATTTAATGAAAAACATGATATTTTATGCCTTTATGCATTATTTTACATGGTTATCGTTGTGGTGTTGATACCCTGATCTTAGAAGTCTTTAGTTTATATTTATTTCATCAGTTTCGTGTTTTGTCTTGCGAAAGTTACAAATTTTGTTCCTCTGTGCACCAGTCGATTTCGGGTAGTAGGTCGATATCGAGTAGGTAGGTCAATATCGACTAGTTTGTTTCTTTTCATTTTTCGTTCTGTTCTTCTGTTTTGCAGTTTCTATCGACGTAGTGGTCGATATCGACTAAGATAGGTCGATATCGAGTACTCTTTTGGTCGAAATCGAGCTGAGTTCTGGGACTGAAAAGGCGGGCGCTGACACGCTTCCTCGTAGATCGATCCTTACTACCTTCTACTACAGCGGAAGGAAGTCTTGTAATTAATTTGCGGAGAACAGAGAGTCGAATTTGGAATTTATATTTCATTCTTGATTTTTCTCCTAACAATAACCCTAAAGGATTTATATTTCATTCTTGATTTATATTTCATTCTTGATATTTCATTCTTGATTTTCTAATAAAAATAAGAATAAAAGATATAATTAAAATAACCCATAAAGTTTCCTAAAATAACTTAAATAAAGAAAGCGACTAAAATTAGTAATAAAGGGTGCTCCAACACTTAGATAAAATCCGGCCTTCTATGACTAAGGTGGTTCGACCTCTTGGAGCCCAATGCACATGTAAGTCTTCAATGGTGCTTCGGGAAGTTGTACTGAGCTCGAGAACAAGGCATGACTCACAAACATGAATGAGTCTCTTTGAAGCTTTTTAGCTCGAGCTCGAGTCATTGGTTCATCACTAAGGATGATAGGCGTGTCCAGAGGTGTAGAAGATGGTCCTGCATCAACCTCCTCTTCTTGGAAAGGATTTGACCACGAATCCAAAGTCTCGTCCACAGCAAGGTAGGGAATGAGATCCGCGACGTTGAACGTTGCACTCACGCCATAGTCTCCAGGAAGCTTCAGTTGGTATGCATTCTCACCCACTCGACGAAGCACCTTGAACGGTACATCTCCTCGTGGTGCGAGCTTGCTCTTCCGTTGCTCCGGGAACTGCTTCTTCCGTAGGTGCACCAACACAACATCCCCAGGCTGAAACAGCACAAGTCGGCGCCCCTTGTTGGCCTTGTTGGCGTTATATTCAGCCTTCTCCACAAGCTTCTAGCGCGTCCGTTCATGCAGCTCCTTAACTAACTCGACATGCTTACCTGCTTCAAATGATTCTTTCTCTCTCGTAGGATATGGAGTAAGATCAAAAGGGGTTAGTGGATTAACACCATATACACATTCAAATGGAGAAATTTTGGTTGAAGAATGCATAGTCTTATTATAAGCAAACTCCACATGAGGAAAGACTTCTTCCCAAAGCTTCAAAATTTTCCTTATAATGGCTCTAAGGACAGTGGTTAAGGTTCTATTGGTCACCTTAGTTTGGCCATCAGTTTGGGGGTGACTAGAGGTAGAGAATAACAATCTAGTTCCCAATTTGCTCCATAAGGTTTGCCAAAAATGACTAAGAAACTTAACATCCCTATCAGTTACTATTGCTTTCGGCACACCATGTAACCTAACTACTTCTTTAAAGAATAAGTTTGCAACATTAGTAGCATCATCGGTTTTATGACATGCAATAAAGTGAGCCATCTTAGAGAATCTATCCACTACCACAAATATAGAATCTCTCCCCTTCTTAGTTGCAGGCAACCCAACAATAAAGTACATAGAAATGTCTTCCCAAGGGGCTGAGGGCGTGGGTAGTGGCGTGTAGAGGTCGTACGACATTAGCTTAGATTTGGCCTTTAAGCAATCGATACATCTCTTAAGGCAATGTTCTACATCCCTAAGCATATGTGACCAATAGAAATGTGTCCTAAGTGTATGATATGTCTTATCTCTCCCAAAATGACCCATTAAACCTCCACTATGGGCTTCATTTACCAATAATAATCAAAGAGAACACCTAGGAATGCACATGTGATCAATCCTAAACAAGAATCCATCAAAGATATAAAATTTGTCGGTACGACCCTTATCTCGGCAGTTTCGAAAGACCTCCCCAAAATCTTCATCATTTGCATACAATTCCTTAATATAAACAAAGCCTAGGACTCTAGAATCCAAAGTGGTTAAACGAACATGTCTCCGAGATAAAGGATCAGCAACCACATTGTCCTTGCCTTTCTCATACTTGTTTACATAAGGAAATGTTTCAGTCAATTCCATCCATCTACCATGTCTCATATCTAGTTTATCCAAACTCTTAAAATACCTTAAAGATTCATGATCAGTCCTAAAAATAAACTCTCTAGGCCATATGTAGTGGGACCATGTCTTAAGTACTCTAAACAATGCATAAAGTTCTTTATCATAAGTAGAGTAGTTTAGACATGCACCTTTCAATTTTTCAGAGAAGAAGGCAATAGGCTTACCTTCTTGCATAAGCACTCCTCCAATTCCAACTCCGCTAGCGTCGCATTCCACCTCGAAAGGGCGTGTGAAGTCCGGCAATGCGAGTAGGGGTGCTTGCGTGAACTTCTCCTTGAGCCTGCAGAACACCTCCTCCTGAGGTGCACCCCATTTGAACTCGCTTCGCTTCTTGGTGATTTCCGTGAGAGGGGCTGCGATGGAGCTGAAGCCACGCACAAAGTGTGTTTAGAAGCTCGTGAGGCCATGGAAGCTGCGGACATGGCCGATGGAGGTTGGGGTCGGCCACTCCTGGATCACCTTGATCTTCGCCTCGTCGACTCGTAGTCCATCCGAGCTCACTACAAAACCAAGAAAGAACACTTGATTATTGCACAGTTCACATTTATTTAAATTAGCATATAAGTGCTCTAATCTAAGTGTAGAAAGTACTTCCCTGAGATGTCCTTCATGTTCCTTAGGTGATTTGCTGTAAATAAGAATATCATCAAAATAAACAACAACAAATTTTCCTATGAAATTTCTAAGCACATGATTCATCAATCGCATGAAAGTACTAGGTGCGTTAGTTAAACCAAAAGGCATAACCAACCATTCATAGAGTCCAAACTTAGTCTTAAATGTTGTTTTCCATTCATCACCTTCCTTCATTCTAATTTGATGGTACCCACTATTTAAATCAATTTTTGAAAATATAGAGGCACCATGCAATTCATCTAACATGTCATCTAAGTGAGGAATAGGGTGATGATATTTCACAGTTATGTTGTTAATAGCCCTACAATCTACGCACATTCTCCATGAACCATCTTTCTTAGGGACTAATAACACAGGAACAACACAAGGACTCAAACTTTCCTTAATGTATCAATTATCCAACAACTCTTGAACTTGGGATTGAACCTCTTGGGTTTCAATAGGATTCATTCTATAGGTAGGCCTATTAGGCAATGCAGCCCCCAAAATGAGATCGATTTGATGCTCAATACCTCTAATAGGGGGTAGGCTTGGTGGTATATCATCGGGGAACACATCCTTATACTCCTCAAGAAGAGATAGGATGTGAGGAGGGAGGGTAGCTTGAAGCGCCTCACTCAACATGTTCAACCCTTTGCATATGAGCATGAGGGTTTTTTCCCTCGTCCACAAATTCGTCTACAAATGCTCTCTTGGACGTCAAAAGAATATCTTTAGGCCGGGTAGGGGTGTTGTTATGGCTCGCTTGAGCCTCTTTATCTAACTAACCTTCCTTTTCTCGATCTCGTCAGCCACTTGCGTTGGTGTCATAGGCTTTAGGATGATGTTCTTTCCCTGAAAGTAAAGGAATAACAGTTAGTGAAGCCATCATGTAAGACCTTACGATCGAATTCCCAAGGACGACCTAAAAGTATATGACAAGCTTGCATAGGAACAATATCAAATAGAACAAAATCTTCATAATGTCCTAGTTTAATTTGAACTTTAGCTTGCTTGTTCACTTTCAAATTACCACAAGCATTCATCCAATGCAATATATAAGGTCTAGGGTGTTGAATAGTGGGGAGTTGTAGTTTATCAATCATCCCTTGACTAGCCAAATTACAACAACTTTCACTATCAGTGATCACATTGCAGACCTTACCCTTAACTAAGCATCTAGTATGAAATAAGTTTTCCCTTTGATTGTCATCACAAGGTGCAGGTTGAACACTTAAAACTCTCCTAACAATCAAGGAATCACCATGTTCATATTCAATACAATCATCATCTTCATAAGCTAGTAAGTTAAGGTTTTGATCATCATTCACATGCTCTTCATTTTCATCACTAGAATTTTCATATTGATATTCGCCTAAGTGATTAATCATGACAGTTTTCTTATTAGGGCAATCCTTCATAACATGACCTCTACCTTGGCATTTAAAGCAAACAATGTCCCTAGATCAAGTAGTAGAGGGGTTAGTATTACTCCCTTTAGGGCAAGTAGATGCCCTAGACGAATTCTTGGCGACGAATGATGCCTTACCCTTGTCGATGGGCTCTTGGGGTACTCGACCTTGGCTCGACCTCTCTCTAAAACCACTGTCAGATCGGCCTTGGGGCTGTTGTGGCCGATTTTGGCGCCACCCTTGGGGTTGCCCACTCGACGTTCTTCCACATTGGCTCCTGTATCTAGCATTCCTTTCTAACTTTAAAGCTAAATGTAAAAGTTCAGTAGGCGTAGAATAAGGAAAGAAATCAATTTCATGAGCTAAGGTGGAAAGAAATATTCTAAGAAACCTAGCATTTGTATCTTCATCGTTTTCAACTACATTTGCTCTAGCCATGGTTTCTTGCATTGCATTAAAGGTTTCATCAACACTTTTATTGCCTTGCCTAAGGTTTTCTAGTCGTTGTCTAAGCTCTCTAGAATAGTGTTGGGGAACAAATCTTCTTCTCATAAGTGCTTTCATTTGGTCCCATGAAGCGATAGGCGCATCTAACGCTCTTCTTCTCTCTTTAACTAAGTTATCCCACCAAATAAGTGCAAAACCTTGAAATTCAAGAGAAGCAAGTTGTACCTTTTTAGCGTTGGAGAAGTTATGAAAATTCCAGATTTGATCCATTTTAGTTTTCCAATCAATATATGCATCTGGATCAGTTTTACCATCAAATTGAGGGATCTTTACCTTTACCTTACATATTCCGTCCTGGTCAGGCTCTCTAAGTGCTCTATAGTGGTATCGACCTCCTCTATCATTCCTCCTAGGACTTTGCTCCCAATGATCATCCTCTTGGAAGTCATAATCATCCTCTGAAAGGTAGTAATCTTCTTGGTGTCTCCGTCCTCGTCCCTACGTGGAGAGTTGTTCTCATGAAAATAAAGGGCTAGGATTAACGACATGTTTCTGATTAACATTAGGATTAGGAGGGGGATTAAGGTTAGTAACTTCCCTTTCATCGTGAGGCGGCTCATTATGCCTTGGATTTCCTTGCCCAGCCACGGCGTTAGAACCAGATGGCCGAGCTTCTACCGTCGCCAACCTCTCTGCTAGCCTCTCCATGTTCTCTTTCATGTAGTTGAGCACGGTGACCAATTCGGGAGAAAGTGTGGAGGTGTCGGTAGAATTGTTCCCGTTGTTGCCATTGTTGTCATTTTTGCCGTTGTTCTCCTGATTAGACATCAGAAAGCAACAAACAAAGAACTATGTAAAGGTTAGAGAAAATATAAACAAACTCACAAATGTTTCACTCTCGCTCCCTCTCCAATTGGTATGATATGCTTGTTGTTTCAATCCGCATTGGGCAAATCAATACTCAAGCTAGGACTTAGCAACACAAAGTAAGAGATCAAAGAGAATGAATGAAATAAGGCTGTAGTACTCGACACAACAATGGAGCACTCGACAAAGCAAGAGAGTACTCGACACACAAAAGAACAACACTTGATAGGACTAATGAGTACTCGACAATGGGAAAGAGTACTCGACAAAACAAATAGGCAATGCAAAGAGTACTCGACAAAGGGAAAGAGTACTCGATAGCAGCAAAATAAACAATGCAACACTGATTTTGTGGAAAAAAAATAAAAGAAAGAAAGAAACAACCTTTGGACATTTACCTCTTTTTGATTGAACCCTCAAGTAAGAATGTTGTAGTTGCAAGGTAGGGTTTCAATGTTGTGTTTGGGCAAGGGCAATAGGGCTGTCGACTAGGGCTTGATGTGGTTCACCAAATTGGTCCCTTTGAAGCTTTCTTTCACTAGATCAAACAAGCTCTTCCACTTTTTTTTTGACTTACTTTTTACCCTAGTGAATTTTATCCTCCTAGGTCCAAGCCTTTGAATGTCTCTTTTTTTTTTTTTTGAATTTTCGGACTGTTTTTTTTATAAACCTAATGCAAGAAAGAACAAACAAGGAAGACGGGACTCGAAAATTAGACAACTCAGGTGAATGAAATTAAATTTAGCCCTTAAGAAATTATATAGATGAGGTTTGGCTAACTTTGGTACGTAGGGTTCTATCAATACCTTTATAATCTATGATAGATATAAATGAATTATATCTACCAAAAATAAAAAATTCAATAAGGCAATAGATAGATAGAATAAATAGGCCAAAGATAGAAAACAACAAACTAGGGTTTCTTGTGAAGCAAAGGCCGACCGAAATCGACTAGGGAGCAACTTTTATTGTCGTCGACTAGGTGATGCACGAGTAGGTGCGTGCACAAAGGTGTAGTCGGCTTCAAGGTCTTGGCTAGGCTGTGTTTGGGCTAACAAACCACAACAATCACAAACAAGAAAGGTTAGTAATAATCAAACTCAAGAAACAAGAAGTAAAAGACCAAAACAAAGAAAGACTCTATTTTTTTTTTTGTGGATTTTGTGTTTTTATGATGAATAAAAATGAAAAGACACAACTTTGATGTCGGAAACCAAAGCTCTGATACCAACTTGATACGGGATAAGCCGGAGGATGGCCCGATCATCGACAATCAAACAAGAACTTAAAGAAACGCAGCAAGAACAATCAAGAATGATGCAAGACTCAATGAACTTGACAAGAACTTGATGAACTCGATCAAAGAAAAAAATAAGAACAACGCAGACTCGATATCGACTAGACTCAAAAGACAAAACTCGAACAAGATTGAATTGAAAGACTCGAAATCAGCAAAGTAGATTCGGCAAAAGCAACAGAAAAGACCGATAAGGATTGAGTTGATCTATATAGAACGAGATGAAGACCCCAAGCCTCTGTAGAGGTTAGGAACCAATCACCAACGACTATACAACCCGCCTCTATAACCTTACACAACCAAGCGGACAACTTGGAGGCACAAGGAGGGGGCTCGCGGATCTCAAGGATTACCAAACCCTTGCGAGATTGATAAACACAAGACAAACCAAGATGAATCAATACCAATTTGGAATCGATGAGCAACGCTTTGAATCCATTGACTTGCACTCAATTGTGTTTCACACAAACTAAATTTCTCATAAGATGAATTACGTGATGTTCCACAAGCCTGAGATCGGTTTTTATAACCCTAAAGGACCGATTTTCTAATAAAAATAAGAATAAGAGAAATAATTAAAAGAAAACATAAAGTTTCCTAAAATAACTTAAGTAAAGAAAGCGACTAAAAATAGTAATAAAGGGTGCTCCAACACTTAGAGAAAATCCGGCCTTCTATGACTAAGGTGGTTCGGCCTCTTGGAGCTCAATGCACATGTAAGTCTTCAATGGTGGTTCGAGAAGTTGTACTGAGATCGAGAACAAGGCATGACTCACAAACATTAATGAGTCTCTTTGAAGCTTCTTAGCTCGAGCTCGAGTCATTGGTCCATCACCAAGGATGATAGGCGTGTCTGGAGGTGTAGAAGATGGTCCCGCATCAGAGTAAATATCAATACCACATGAACGATGAGTCGCTTTCAAAGTGATGTCTCCGATGAGATGAGCCAAAGTGTCGCCCTCAAACATGATTTGTCGAGCATGTACGAGTACGACGCTTCCTCCCTCCAACTAGAAACCCAAGAGGACGTGTGGGGTACCTCTTCATTTACCTCATGTCCACTAGGGCCATGTTCCGTTATACTAGGGCTTCATTCCACCTATAGATCCTCACCATGGAATCCCGCAAGAACCACCCCACTATTATCAACCAGGTCAGGAGCATCACTATTACTATGACTATGGTGGCCCTCACTTTCACCAACAAGGGGCCGCCTTTAAGGGT
Source organism: Persicaria tinctoria (assembly GCA_037127255.1). Taxonomy (NCBI): domain Eukaryota; kingdom Viridiplantae; phylum Streptophyta; class Magnoliopsida; order Caryophyllales; family Polygonaceae; genus Persicaria; species Persicaria tinctoria. Next base: position 49,049,883 of record JBANSL010000001.1, on the reverse strand, counting down.
TTTCAACACGACACGTACGGGCAACCATATACCGCGTACAACTACCACCCAGATTATTATGGGAATATGTACTATGGCATTCCTAGCCAAGCGATTCATCATCCACACCAGCAACAATCTCCAGAGAGGGAGCAAAACGCGAGCAAACACCTTCGGGGGGAACGATTGTCAGACATCTCCACCTCAACCAAATATGACTCGGCTCAAATGAAGGTTGATGATTTAGAAACGTTTCCCTCTGTGTTTTCAAATGAAGGTTGAACAAAAATGCGCGAATAATTGTAAAACATATTTTATTTAATTTTTTTAGAATTTGAGTTCGACCTCCTTTGGTTATCCTTTTGATTCGAAGTCGTATCGACACCAAAACCAACTAACTTAGGTGGTTTTGGCGATTTAGGCTGCACCCGTGTTTTTAACGGGTTGCCTACGTATCTCTTAGAAGAGAATCAAGCCTTACGTAGTTCAGAGTATTTGAATTGATTTTATTTTTGGGTTTTGGTGATTGAACCCGAACAACTTGAGCTTTTTGTCGGGTGTCCTACATACCCGTTTGGAACGGGATCAAACCACCCGTAGTTCTTCTTAGAACCGTTTGAATTTGGAGAAATTTGAATCGAGATTTTCAGTCATTTTTGAGATCGACCCACTAGAATAAACCGGTAATGAAATTTTATGAGTTGAACTTTAAAATTTTGTTAAACTCAATTTTCAATTTTTATGCCGATTATAATTCTTATATTTTAGCGGGTGACTTTCGTAATTAACCTTATTTTCCCTCAAGTGTATGGAGCATTATACACTGCTTTCATTAATTTGTTTTCATATGTTGATTTCGTACATATGTTTTTTTTTAGTTAAGTCAGCCCACTTCGTTGAGATTGGAGCCCAATCTATCAGACTTGGCGAATTCACCAACCGAGCCCACGTTTTTTTTTGTTAACCCAAACTAACTATTTCTTTCTTATCTTTTTTTTTAGTGATCAATTGTTGTCTTCTTCCTTCAGCAATGATACCAGCGACCTTCAGATCTTGGGCAGCTGAACGGAGACGGGCAGAGCACCGGCGAACCGCGGACGATCAGAACGAGTAGAGACAATCCAAACCGAGTCCAAGGCGGAGCCTCAACTCGGATTTTCCTCGACTAGGTACGCTTTGTGTTTTTGTTTTAATTCCGAATATCTGCCCTTAAACCTTTTATTTGGATGATGTTTGAATGATTGAAGCTCAAATTAGGAACTTCTTTCACTCTTCCCTCTAATCGTATGCTCACTTTATGAGTTTGAATGATTTTCGTTTGTAAATTTTTTTAGGGTTACGATTTGGGGATTTTCTTTTGGCTTCGGTGTAGGGCAATCGAGAGGGCAAGGAGGTCAGCAAAATCCCAGTGAGTCTTGTCCTTGAGCGAGGCAGCACATCGAGGACCCACTCAAGCTCTCCAACGCGGCATTGCGACGTCGGAGACGGCCTCGGGGTAGGTTTGGTTTGATTCTTTTAGACGACTCTTGTCACAAATTCCAGCCTCTCCCACAGATCCACTTTCGGTTGAGTTTCAATTTCCACGCTCATTCGACTCATTTCTCAAATTGCGATTTTTTTTAGGGCTTTAATTTGTGCAATTTGGAGGCTCTTTGTCAGGGACAACCGGAAGAAAGACAAAAAGAGGTTTGAAGACAAGAAATTCAGGAGCTTCAGTAATTTGAAGAACACATCGGTAAGCCCTTCTTCTTTTCCCTCAAATTTTCCTCAGTTTGATCCGAATTTGAATGATGTGGGCTTTAGCTAGGGCTGATTTTGTTGATTTGCCATTTAGGACTTTTGTTGTTTGAGGCAGTTGAAAGAGAACCACAGAGATAGGTTTACAACTGTTGAGTTTTTTTTAATTGGGACGAATCTGCATTGGTTCTTGTAGAATGTCCCTTGATATCTCAACATGGGACTGTTTTCTTTTCTTTAATTAAATTCTCAGTAGAATTTCCTCTAGTAGTTCCTTGACTGATGTAGATATCTATATCTATATCTATATCTATATCTATATCTATATAACTACTTAAAATCAAAGAGTTTTTTACACGTGTCACTCTCTCCATTACCTTCGCAATCCCGACCAATTAGCTTTTTTCTTTTTAATTTATTCTTTTACCTTTTTTATTTTATTTCCAATCTTCTCCCACGCTGCACTAGGGTTGAGAGCTCTTCCGCCTCCCCACATCTGGCGAATCGATTCCACGGGACTCATCCGCCGATTTGAGATCTTCCTCCTTGCCTCTGCCGATTCGATGACTTTGTCTTCCTCCTCCGCTGAGGTTCTATCCCCTCATCTCCTCCATCTTTCTCCGTTTCTAAACCTCAATTTCATGGATTTTCACCTATTTATTTCAGGTTTCAACATTGATGTTTATTCCAGAGTTCCGGTTTCCTGGCTCCTCCTCTGCCGAGGTTAAGCCGCCTCCTCCTCTACATCTTTCTCCTATGACTAATTTTTGCCTAATTTCTCCAATAATAAATAGCAGTCGCTTGGATTCATGCCCTTTTGAATGTTGACAGGGTTAGATCGACGATCAAATCGTTGATCAGCTAGGGCTTACACGTCCATTATTGCGGGTTCAGACATATCTACGCTGATCGGAATCCGTCCATTGCTGCGGGTTCGGCCTCCATATATCACTGTAAGTGCTCAATTAACAATTTACTTGCTGTTCTTGTGTGTCTAATTTTTTATAAATTGTTGATGATAACCCACCTCAGTTAATGCTTGCAAAGTTGAAGAAATGGATTGATTTCTTTCACATTTGCAAATTGCAATGGCTGTATTTGATATTGTTAAGGAAACATTCTGTTGGATTTTTGTTATTCAGTTTGCCATGTGAATTGTTTAAGATTATAGTTTGATTTGTGTGGAGGTTTGTAATGCTTTAGGAAGCATTAAGGAATGTTTGATATGGGTTTTAGGATATCAGGCTCTAAGCCCTTATCACACCAAACCATGCCATATATGCTAATATTTTATCTATTGTATGATTTGTTACTTGACTATGATTTTGTTTATGTTAATGCCAAATCATTGATATCTTCCTGTGCCTTGATCGTCAAAACTCCCATTACATTAGTATTTCATGCACCTCTGAATGGGTGGCTTTAAATTATGTGTATGCTTGGGTGACTTTAAATAATGTGCTTGGTACTTTGGGCAAAAAACCTGATGACACTTATGGATTAGTGGAACTTGGCGGAGTAGTTGTGTAGGTCTCATATTCTCTACAGTCTACCCCATTCACCAAGAATTTTACATATATTTGCATAAAGGTTATAGCTAATATTACAACGTTTTCGGTTAGCAGATCACTTATGCTCCTAAAGAACATGAACAACTGGAGTTCCCAAGAACTATCAGGTTGGCTGGAGTTACTTACCGTCTTTAACATGTTGGGTCTTATTATGTGGTGTCTGCACTCTCGATCTTATACTCTATTGATCCGTTCCTTTCAAGTTCCGAGTTGAATACATTACCATTTTGAATAGAAGGCTTTATGTTGGTTCTTTCTTCACGTTGGTCTTTCTTTTAGCAGATTAGGTCAATCAAGATTCTTTGCAGGAGATATTGCATTCAGTACCGGCACAATGAAGCACCATTCGGTCTGTAAATGCTTCTGATGCATATAAGGCACATGTATATCCCGTCTCTTTATTTATTTCTTAACTTATTTTTCAGACATGATTGCCATTTTTTGTTTTTTGTTCATTCCTACTTCAATTTTTCTAAGAGCAGTCAAGTCTATATAATTGATATTTGCTTCTCGATCTTATTATGTGGTGACATAGGCCTTTGATATAAAACATGCTTTCCATCCCACACATGGCAACTTAATCTGTAATTTCAGCACTTAATATGAAATCTATGATTCTGTTTGCTTTATTCTTTCCTGCTTTAACTAATATTTATTTTAGAAATTATATGAATCTACAATTACTATGAAATCTATTATTCTTTCGTGCTTTGATTAAACTTTATTTATTTTATTATTCATTCCAATATATCTAGATATCCAGACAACAATACCTATCTGGGTTGAAATATATCTAGATCTACACAAAACTCCTGTCAACACTCTTTAATGTTTATTAACTACTTTTTTCTGATCTTTGTGCACACTTTTTAATTTTCATTTCTTTTTTTAATATGATGTATTTTCTTCCCATGCAGAGCATTGAAGTAATTATGTAACAAACCCCAGCCCTTGAAGTTGTCATCTCGGAGAGGAAATCAGATTTTTGTGCTCAACACAAGATGAGCGGAATCCAAGATTCAATACCCTTTTTTTTTGTTCTAGAAGACATCAGATAGAAGATGTTCCAAGTGTACTCGGAAGATTATAGCATTATGATTTGAGCATGATGGATTGGAGCAAGTAAGTTGGTTGTTCTACTTTCAGTGTCACAATTAAATTGAGTTAATGAACTTACAGAACAAATTTTGCTTAATAATTTGTGTTAGTATTAAGAATCAAGATATTGTACCTAGAACTTCAATGCAAAATAGCCATGAATGCATCTTTCTTCCAGTAATTAAATATGCTGACAACCAACTGTCCATTTTTTAGAAATGATTTATGCAGGTAACTTTGTTTTGTGTAATTTATGTTTGGTGAAAATTGTGTGCGTCTAAATTGTGGATTATTAGATTATTGAATTTGGCAAATTTCATGCTTCTTAGGTACTTTTTCCTTTCCTTTCTTTCCGTAAAAGTGAAAGGGAGCAGTTTTTCATGTTTCTTTTATTTTCTAAGGGAGAAGACATTGGTTAATTTGCTTGCTATTTTTGTATATTGTGTTTTTGTATAGATCATGAAGATACAATAAATCATTCACAACTAGAACTTAAACAAGCAATGACGCCGGAGTTTCATATGATAAATATTTTATCTACTTTTTTTTTCTTTTTTCTCGCAAACGCGCCATGGCGCGGGTATTTCACTAGTTTTAGTTTAAGGCTATCAAGGTTTGTTGCTATCAAGGATTTGTGACTTGTTTAATTCGGACTACAGTTTAAAGCAATTATTTTCCCCCCTCTCCCACAGATCCAGCCTCTCCCACAGATCCACTGCCGTTGGTGTGCTTTGTTGGAGAGAGCCAAGAGAAAGAAGGTCCTGCTTGTTTTGTTTTTTGTTTTGTTTTTGTTTTCTTTCTTTTTTTACAGCTACCTAGTTTTCTCTGGACTGATTTAATTTGTCCAGAGATTCCGTTCTCTTTCTCCAGAAAAGTTGTTCCCTTTCCTTCAGAAAATTCGTGATCTTTCTTTGCTTTCAATTCCTTTGCCTTAGAAAAGTCTGACTGCAGTGAAGTTATTTCCTTGGGGTTTGCTTGAATGTCTTGCAATTTGTCGGCTTAACGCTTAGTTTAGGGAAAAATCCAGCAGTGTTTCGCCCTCTTTTAGGGCTATTTGGTGATTCCGAAACCCAGGCCACAACCATGAGCAAAAGCTTGAGGGTTTGCAACGGCGAGGTTTCGAGAATCGATTTTGGCAGCATATTGGCTTGATTTGGGGCAATTTGATGATTTCGAAACCCAGGCCACAAGCAAAAGCCTGCAAGGTTTGCAAGGGCCTAAGCCACGAGCGAAAGCTTGAGGGTTTGCAAGGGCGGGGTTTCAAGAATTTCTAAGAATCTCCACGCATGGAGGGAGAACTACCTTGTTGGCTCTCTTCTTCTTCTTTGCTTTCTTCGGACGTGTGTTTGTTTTTTTTTTCTATGCAGCTTTTTTTCCTTTTTCTTTGAACCCTAACCTTGCCACCTTTTATAGGGTGATGAAATAAGAGGATAAATCATACCTAACATATTTTAATATTGCTCTATCCTTTTTAATAGAAGATACGCAGCTTGCTGATCTTTTTCTTCTCTTTTAGATATCGATAGCCTTTTTTGCTGAACTATTTCTTTATCTATTTTGTTGATGTGAGTTTATTGAGTCTGGCATCCCTGCTCCAATTTGTGGGTTGGCTTGGGCCGGCCTTTGAAGCCTACTTAGGGCCAGCTTTCAACAAAATCCATTAATACCACTTTCAATTTCATTTTTTTTTGCAGATTTGATCAAACAGAGCTGATGTTGGACTTCGAGAGGCTAGCCACCCAAGTGACGGGATCTGCGCTCTCGATAGTTTAATTATTATATATTTTTTGTATGATCGACCGTCGTATTAAATTTATATATTTTTTCTACGCTCAGCCGTCGTATTAAATTATTATATATTTTTTGCATACTCTTTATTTGCTTGTAATCATTGTCATCAAACTTGCCCTCGCATATAATATACGAACTATCACGTGAAGTCTTTCACGAAAAAAATCCCACGAGCGTATAAGGTAACGTTTTAATAAAGGACGAATTTTTACACCCAAACAGATGCCCCCGAACTTTGAATTTGTGAGAAGCTTGTCGAACACATTCAAAGTTTGCCTTGATCTTTTGATCTCATTTGGCTGAGCATTTGAGAAAGAGCAATGTGAAATCCACATATGGGGTGTTTTATCCTGAATAGGTGTGATCTTCGCAATTTTGATCATTATTGGCTAACCTTGAGAAGTACACATATCTCCCCATCGAAAGGGGGAGACTGGTGTGGTTTTTGTTTTTGGGGCTGCATCCAACATTCTTGATTACCTAGATTGCCTACATACCCTCTTCATGAGGGATCAAACCTTTTGTAGTTCATTTGGGCACCCTTTTCTTCACATATTCGACAGGGTGCTTCGGTTTCGGACTAACTTCAAGTCCATCAATTTTTTTTCATTGAACTGGGATTTTTTTATTTTTTTATTGTTACCGCATCACTCAAATCATCTGGGCCCACCTTTTAGGAAGGGTTTCCTAAATGCTATGACTATCATTTGCATACCCAGAGGTTTTTTTTTTTCGCGACTGAATTTGACATATCTTGGTTGTCAAACGTCCTACGTACTCCTTGTTGGAGGTCAAGTCATGACGTAGTTCTAGGCATTTTGACTCTCGAGGCTTCACGTGAAATATTTCTTCACGAATTTTCCATTCACGCATGAGTATACCACTTCGCCTTCGGCATTTGAGAGCTCATATGCCCCTTTAGGGAAAACTTTGGTCACCACATAAGGACCTTCCCATTTTGCTTCAAATTTCCCTTGGGATTTTTGGTTGATCACAATTGGTCGCTTGATGGTAAGGACCAAGTCACCAATAGCGAATGAACGAAATTTGACCCGTTTATTGAATTCCCCAGCCACTTGGGCCTGGTAGATTTCAAGTTTTTGTTGTATTGCTAGCCGATGCTCATCCAATGCTTCGAGCTCGGCCAGACGAATCTTGACATTTTCTTCTGGGTCGGTGAGCTGAACTGCAACTCTGAGAGATGGAAACTGAATTTCTAAAGGTAGAACAACTTCAGACCCAAAGACTAAATTATAAGGCGTACAACCAGTCGATGTTCGCGTTGTTGTCCGATAGGCCCATAATGCCTCCGGTAGCCATTGATGCCAATCTCTCTTTGATTTTTACACCATCTTTTGGAGGATCTTGCATAGCACTTTATTAAATGCTTCAGCTTGACCATTTGATGAAGGGTTATAACTCGATGACAAGCTATGCTTAAACCCAAACTTCTCCCTTAACGTTACCAACATCTGATTTTTGAAGTATAGAGCATTGTCTGAGATGATTTTTGAGAGAAATCCATATCGATAGATCAAATGAGTCCTTATGAAGCTAGCGACTTCCTTAGCTCCCACTTCTTTCAATGGTATAGCTTCGGCCCATTTGGAGAAGTAGTCTGTAGCAGCCAAGATATACTGGTGCCCTCGAGAGGATGATGGATTTATACACCCTACAACGTCGAGACCCCATGCATTAAATGGCCATGACAAAGTAGTCGGGTGCAACAATTGAGGAGGCTGGTGTATGAAGTCGTTGTGAATTTGACAAGCGTGATAAGCTTTAGAAAAATCCATGGCATCCTTCACCATTGTTGTCCAATAATAGCCCAATCGTTTGATTTGATTAGCTAATTTTGGACCGGCTTGATGTGCCCCGCATACCCCAGCGTGGGGTTCTTCAAGGATATATTTTGCTTCTTCATTTGACAAGCATCTTAATAACATTCCATCGAATGTCATTCGATACAAAGTGTCATTCTTAAGTAGGAACCTTGACACTCGTCTTTTAACATCCACTCTCTTTATAGCATCATCAGGAAGGACTCCATGACGAAGATACTCAATGAGCGGTTGTTGCCAGTCTGTTTCTTCTTCAATTTCGTACACGGAAACGACATCCACCTCTTCGTTGGGCTCGGCTCACTCCAAAGCTGACATAAGCAAATGTCGCTCCCCGATTGTAATTTCGATTCCTTTTCACTAGGCAATGTCAGTGACGCGACCAATTTAGCCAATGCATCTACTTGGTCATTTTCGGACCTTGATATATGCACAACTTCTGTCTGATGGGACTGGTGCATGAGATGTTTGGCTCTTTGGTGTAAAAGGAGCAAATTTGCATTTTTGACTTCATATATGGCCATGCAACTACGTGATTACTAACTGAGAATCACCGAACACCTTTATCAAGTCAGCATTCATTTCAAGAGCTACCTCCAGGCCAATGATGAGTTCCTCATATTCTTTACTTAAAACTCTCATAACAATCAAGGAATCACCATATTCATATTCAATACAATCATCATCATCATAAGCTAGTAAGTTAAGGTTTTGATCGATCATCATTCACATGCTCTTCATTTTCATCACTAGAATTTTCAGATTCATGTTCGCCTAAGTGATTAATCACGCGAGTTTTCTTATAAGGGCAATCCTTCATAACATGACATCTACCTTGGCATTTAAAGCATACAATGTCCCTAGATCAAGAAGTAGAGGGGTTAGGATTACCCCCTTTATGGCCAGTAGATGCCCCAGACGAATTCTTGGCGACGAATGGCGCCTTACCCTTGTCGATGAGCTCTTGGGGTGCTTGACCTTGGCTCGGCCTCTCCCTAAAACCACCGTCAGATCGGCCTTGGGGCTGTTGTGGCCGGTTCTGGCACCACCCTTGGGGTTACCCACTCGACGTTCTTTCATCTTGGCTCTTGTATCTAGCATTCCTTTCTACTTTTATATCTAAATGTAAAAGTTCAGTAGGCGTACAATAAGGAAAGAAATCAATTTCATGAGCTAAGGCGGGATGCAATATTCTAAGAAACCTAGCATTTGTATCTTCATCGTTTTCAACTACATTTACTATTTCCATGATTTCTTGCATTGCATTAAAGGTTTCCTCGACACTTTTATTACCTTGCCTAAGGTTTTCTAGTTGTTGTCTAAGCTCTCTAGAATAGTGTTGGGGAACAAATCTTCTTCTTATAAGTGCTTTCATTTGGTCCCATGATGCGATAGGCGCATCTAAGGCTCTTCTTCTGTCTTTAACTAAGTTATCCCACCAAATAAGTGCAAAACCTTGAAATTCAAGAGAAGCAAGTTGTACCTTTTTAGCGTCGTAGAAGTTATGACATTTCTAGATTATCCATTTTAGTTTCCCAATCAATATATGAATCTGGATCAGTTTTACCATCAAATTGAGGGATCTTTACCTTTACCTTACCTATGCCTTCCTGGTCAGGCTCTCTAGGTGCTCTATAGTGGTATCGACCTCCTCTATCGTTCCGCCTAGGACGTTGCTCCCAATGATCGTCCTCTTGGAAGTCATAATCGTCCTATGAAAGGTAGTAATCTTCTTGGTGTCTCCGTCCTCGTCCTTGTCCTCGCCCCTACGTATTAGAAAACCCGTCATTCCTACCATATCTCTCCCTTTGTGAAGAGTCGTTCTCATCAAATAAAGGGCTAGGATTAACGACATGTTGCTGATTAGGATTAGGATTATGAGGGGGATTAAGGTTAGTAACTTCCCTTTCATCGTGAGGCGGCTCATCACGCCTTGGATTTCCTTGCCCAGCCACGGTGTTAGAACCGGATGGCCGAGCTTCCACCGTCGCCAACCTCTCCGCTAGCCTCGCCATGTTCTCGTTCATGTTGTTGAGCATGGTGACCAATTCGGGAGAAAGTGTGGAGGTGCCGGTAGAATTATTACCGTTGTTGCCATTGTTGGCTTTGTTGTCATTGTTTTACTGATTAGACATCACAAAGCAATAAACAAAGAACTACGTGAAAGTTAGAGAAAATATAAACAAACTCACAAGTGTTTCACTCTCGCTCCCTCTCCAATTGGTATGATATGCTTGTTGTTTCAATCCGCCTTGGGCAAATCAATACTCAAGCTAGGACTTAGCAACACAAAGTAAGAGATCAAAGAGAATGAAAGAAACAAGGCTGCAGTACTCGACACAACAATGGAGCACTTGACAAAGTAAGAGAGTACTCGACACACACAAGAACAACACTTGATAGGACTAATGAGTACTCGACAATGGGCAAGCGTACTCGAAAAAACAGATAGGCAATGCAAAGAGTACTCGACAAAGGGCAAGAGTATTCGACCGTAGCAAAATAAACAATGCAACACTGATTTTGTGGAAAAAAAATAAAAGAAAGAAACAAACAACCTTTGGAAATTTACCTCTTTTTTATTGAACCTTCAAGTAAGGATGTTGTATTTGCAAGGTAGGGTTTCAAGGTTGCGTTTGGGCAAGGGCAAAAGGGCTGCCGACTAGGGCTTGATGTGGTTCACCTTATTGGCCCCTTTGAAGCTTTCTTGCACTAGATCAAACAAGCTCTTCCTCTTTTTTTTTTGACTTGCTTTTTCCCCAAGTGAATTTTATCCTCCTAGGTCCAAACCTTTGAATGTATTTTTTTTTTGAGTTTTCAGACTGTTTTTTTTTAAACCTAATGCAAGAAAGAACAAACAAGGAAGAAGGGACTCGAAAATTAGACAACTAAGGTGAATGAAATTAAATTTAGCCCTTAAGAAATTATATAGATGAGGTTTGGCTAACTTTGGTAAGTAGGGTTCTATCAATACCTTTATATTCTATGATAGATAAAAAATGAATTATATCTACCAAAAATCATAAATTCAATAAGGGAATAGATAGATAGAACAAATAGGCCAAAGGTAGAAAACAATAAACTAGGGTTTCTTGTGAAGCAAAGGCCGGCTGAAATCGACTAGGGAGCAACTTTTGTTGCCGCCGACTAGGTGATGCACGAGTAGGTGCGTGAACAAAGGTGTAGTCAGCTTCAAGGTCTCGGCTAGGCTGTGTTTGCGCTAAGCAACCACAACAATCGCAAACAAGAAAGGTTAGTAATAATCAAATTCAAGAAACAAGAAGTAAAAGACCAAAACAAAGAAATACTCTTTTTTGTGTGGATTTTGTGTTTTGATGATGAATAAAAAAGAAAAGACACAACTTTGATGTCGGAAACAAAAGCTCGGATACCAATTTCATACGGGGTAAGCCGCAGGATGGCCCTATCTTCGACAATCAAACAAGAACTTAAAGAAACGCAGCAAGAACAATCAAGAATGACGCAAGACTCAATGAACTCGACAAGAAGTTGATGAACTCGATCAAAGAAGAACAAGAACAACGCAGACTCGATATCGGCTAGACTTAAAAGACAAGACTCGAACAAGATTGAATTGAAAGACTCGAAATCAGCAAAGTAGACTCGTAAAAAGCAATAGAAAAGACCGATAAGGATGAAGACCCCAAGCCTCTGTAGAGGGTATGAACCAAGCACCAACGACTATATAACCCACCTCTACAACCTTACACAACCAAGCGGACAACTTGGAGGCACAAGGAGGGGGCTCGTGGGTCTCAGAGATTACCAAACCCTTGGGAGATTGATAAACACAAGACAAACCAAGATGAATCAATACCAATTTGCAATCAATGAGCAACACTTCGAATCCATTGACTTGCACTCAATTGTGTTTCACACAAACTAAATTTCTCATAAGATGAATTACGTGATGTTCTACAAGGCTGAGATCGGTTTTTATAACCCTAAAGGACCGATTTTCTAATAAAAATAGGAATAAAATAAATAATTAAAATAACCCATAAAGTTTTCTAAAATAACTTAATTCAAGAAAGCGACTAAAAATAGTAATAAAGGGTGCTCCAACACTTAGAGAAAATCCAGCCTTTTATGACTAAGGTGGTTCTGCCTCTTGGAGTCCAATGCACATGTAAGTCTTTAATGGTGCTTCGGGAAGTTTTACTGAGCTCGAGAACAAGGCATGACTCACAAAAATGAATGAGTCTCTTTGAAGCTTCTTATCTCGAGCTCGAGTCATTGGTCCATCACCAAGGATGATAGGCATGTCCGGAGGTGTAGAAGATGGTCCCGCATTAGAGTAAATATCAATACCAAATGAACGATGAGTCGCTATCAAAGAGATGTCTCCGATGAGATGAACCAAAACGACGCCCTCGAATATGATTTGTCGAGCATGTACGACGCTTCCTCCCTCCACCCAGAAACTCAAGAGGACGCGTGGGTACCTCTTCATGTACCTCCTGTCCACTAGGGCCATGTTAATTCCGCTATACGAGGGCTTCATTCTGCCTATATATCCTCAACATGGAATCCCGCAAGAACAACCCCACTATTATCAACCAGGCCAGGTGGATCACTATTACTACGACTATGCTGGCCCTCACTTTCACCAACAAGAAGCCGTCTTTAACGGTTTCAACAAGACACGTACGGGCAACCATACGCCGCGTACAACTACCACCCAGTTTATTATGGGAATTTGTACTATGGCTTTCCTAGCCAAGGGATTCATCATCCACACAAACAACAATCTCCAGAGAGGGAGCAACATGTGAGCAAACACGTTTGGGGAGAATGATCGTCAGACATCTCCACCTCAACCAAATCTGACTCGGCTCAAATGAAGTTTGATGATTTAGAAACGTTTCCCTCTGTGTTTGCTAAAGACATGCAAATCCCCTGTGCTAAAGCGGTAGAGGGATGTGAACTTAATGAAGTATGTTGGAACAACAGACACTGAAGACTATTTGTGTCACTTTGTAACCGCTATGGGAATTAATGAGTACAACCACGCGATGATGTATCGAACCTTCCCCTCCACATTGACCAAGATAGCGCTAAGCTGGTGCACAAATTTACCGAAAAACTCAATGGTCAACTTTACTCAGTTAACCCGCATCTTCAAATCCAATTTTGGGAGTGCTCGCTCGCGAAAAAGGACCCAGTTGGATTTGAATTCTATTAGGCAAGGCGCGGATAAGACTTTGGGTCATTTCTTTCCTCGCTTCACTAGTGTGGTGGTACAAATACCGAACTTCAATCACGAGTCAACGACCATCATCCTCATGGGAAACCTGGCGGTATGAGACTTCAAAACCTGCATGTTCCGGAAAAAGCCTGGGAACTATGATCAGTTGAGAGATTTAGTGTCACGATAAATTGATGCATAAGAGGCCGTGGTGTCCATCTCACTTGCTAACACTGGGCTCCAGTGTTTCTTTGGAAAAATCGTTGAGAAATTCAGAAAAAGATAAAGGTGGAGCTAAACCGAACAAGCACCAGTCCGCATAAGGCAAGGTGAGGACCGCACGGGGCACTACCACCCCCGAAGAGATGAATAGCATGAGCGCGACCACCACCGCTAAGAATATTAGTCGCATCGAGAGGATCGACGTGGGAGAGAGCCATCCCGAGTATACTATCAGGCTAATGGGGGGGGGGGGGGAGACCGACTGCGACATCAAAACAGAAACCAAGATCCGTTGATTGGTTGGAGAGAATACCCTCAACATAACCGAGGGAGAGGTAGGGGCCGAAGATGGCGCGGAGGGTTCTTGAACAGATTTCCGCCCATGCAAGGGTCAGTCAATCCAGCACCTACAGACCATGATAAGTCGGGAAGGCCTGAGGAAGACCAGATCCTAGAACCTGAAGGATTCATCAACACCCTGGCTGGGGGGAGGGGGGAGGGCTTCCATTTTAGGATCAAGTAATACAGAAAGGAAGAACTATGAACGAGAGGGGAAACAACCCCCGTCCGCGCCAAGCAGAAGGATAACTTTGTTGCCGCATACTGAAATAGTGTTCTCCACAGAGGACGCCGATGAGGTTAGAATGCCACACTCAGACCCATTGGTCATCGACGCCCAGATCGCTACCAAGACAATGAAGAGAGTGTTCATAAACACAGGGTCATCAATGGACATCATCTGATGGGAAGCTTTCTCTCAACTTGTGGTGGTCGCGACTGCTCTCAAGCCGTACCCAGGAACCCTAGTCGCTTTCTCAGGTGATGAGGTACAGGTGTCTGGAACCATAGAGTTGACTGTTGTCCTACAATCCGCATCGAATCGACGCACGGATAACATCGTCTTCACCGTTGTTAGGATCCCCACTTTATACAATGCACTCTTGGGAAGGGTGTCGCTCTACAAATTTCAGATAATTGTCTCAATTTACCATTTTGTTGAAAATTTTTCCATACCCACGGGGGTGGGGGTGGGGGGGGGGAGTAGGTGAAGTCCACGGACAACAACCCGAAAGTCGGATCTGTTATTGATCTCCCTTAGAAGGAAAAAGGAGGTGATGTGTATCGAGGAGGCATCCTTGAGCGCGGTCAAGTGTCAAGAAGAGGAACTGCGAGTAGGCTCAGAAGTGGGGGATAGTGGCCCTAGTGGGACAGTAGAAGCAGAAATTGAGGTAAGGTCGACATCAAGGGAGATCCTAACCGCAGACAAAAGGCCCATTCATAAACCTTTCCCCAACCCAGAGGAGAAGGTCTACTTAGGGCAGGTGATGTCCACTAAAATAGCCATGTTGAAATGCACATTTTAGCTCCATGTTCTATATACTTTGCATATTTCGGGCTGGGAATATGTTGAGTTTATGTAATATATGCTTATTTGAAAGAAATAGAAGTCTACATAAGTTTTGGTTTAATATTGCAGAATTTGGAGCCATTCCGGGACAAAACCAAGGAAAGGAGACGAAAGCTAACTTTTACTCGATATCGAGTACACTTCCTCGATATCGACAAAAAATAGTGAAGCAAAGCTGATCGAGGAGCACCTGATCGAGAAGCACAGCTGAGGAACAAGCCAACCCGAGTTACAGATTTTACTCAATATCGACATATTTCCTCGATATCGACTAAGTCCAGCAGCCACACCTGATCGAGGATCCGAGAAGAAGTTGCTCGAGAAGGACAGGCCAGCAAGTCGATGACACTTTTACTCGATATCGACAAAATTGCTCGATATCGACAAGACCAAGATCACCTGTCCGAGCCAGATCAGGGAGAAGTTACTCGAACAAGCCAGCAACCCAAAGTCGACGACAACATTCCTCGATATCGAGTACTTTTACTCGATATCGACCAAATTTTCCTGGGCCGCGTTACGCGGTTGGGTTGTCCGAGTCGGTTCGGGCTTTCTTGAGAGCTAAGGAGTCTGAGATCTATCAAGTATATTAAGATCCATCCCTGGAGAAGAAGATTTATCCACACATGAAGATATTTAGTTTTTTAGATATATTTCCTTTTAAGATAAATGTTTCTTTTATTTAAGTTTTATCTTTATATATAGATAAAGATTTCTTTCCTTGATTAGCAAGGATTAGAAGCCTATAAATAAGGCCTTAGGGGCTGATTTCTAGTCATTCAATTCAAGACACAATTAGTTACATAGAGATAGAGAAAGAGAGAGTGAGTGGCCAAGAGAAGTTTTGTGAAGCGAGAGCGGAATTGGCTTCCTTTGGTTGTAAGCTCTGTTTGGTTTAATGCAAGTTATTTATTTTCAAACAATGTCTGCGATTGCGATGAAGCGCGAGTAGTCCACCCACTTCTAGGGTTGGAGTGAGCCCGACGATAGCCATGCGTGTTTGAGATAAATATCCGAATTTTATCATGTTTTGAGCATCTACTACTTGTTATGTGCTTATTACCCATCTAATGGAGGTCTATGCTAACAACTTGGATTGTAAACATAAAATCGGTAGATACAATTAGGGTTTCTTGAAAGAGTTGTCACAAGCATTGTTCTTTATTTTGTTTCGGTTACTTTCTGTTCTTCCTCGATATCGACTAAATCTGGTCGATATCGAGTACTGATATTCGATCGACGAAGATCGTTGTAGCTTCTCCTGTGCAGGTATCCGAGATGGACAAGAGGCTTCCTCGATATCGAGGAGTTTTTACTCGATATCGAGTAACCACTGAGACCTGCTGCTGCTTTGTTCGACTTGTCCGATCTTCTGTCGACTAACCCTAGTCGAGATCGAGCACTGCGGTCGACTTCTGTTCGTGAGATTCATCCACTGCCTAGGATCCGCTGACACGCTTCCTCGTGGATCGGGAGGAAGTCTTGTAATCATTTGCAAGGGACGGAATCTGGTTTGCTTTTCTTTATTCGTATTTAATTTGCATTCTCGATTTTCTTGCTACAACAAATTGGCGCCGTTGCCGGGGAGGCAATCATTCGCGCCTTAGGTAGTTAAAACTCACGTTTGCTTTGAGTTACTTCACAGGTGTATGCGCCATTCTGGTCAACCATCTGAGTTTGACGGCTTAGATGAACCGGAACGCCTCTTACATGTTCACGCTAAACTAAAAAGAGCCATGGCGGCCGCAGAAACACAAGAACAACTGATTGAGAGGCTTCGGAGGGAACTTGCCACTAAAGATACTGCTCTCGCCACTGAGAGAGCATCCAGGGAACCGCAAGCTGAGCGTGCGAGGCAAGCAGAAGCTGAGCTTGCCCAATATCCTACCACTGCAGAGGATTACATGCACCCAACGCTCGTCGTACCAGAATCGGCTATTCTAATCCCTGAGAATAACTATGAAATTCGCACTCCTTTCTTAATAGAAATTAAACATAATGCTTTTCATGGTAGATTTAATGAATGCCCTCTTGATGAAGGTACTCTTGCTGAAGGTACCACCTTGGAGTATATCTTGATGAAGGCTTTTCGTTGGTCTCTGGCTGGTCCAGCATTGAAGTGGCTTGAGGGTCTCCGTCAACGATCCCTCACAACATGGGCTCAAGTAAAGCAGGAATTTCTCAATAAATTCTTTCCTCCTGCCAAGACAGCGCTCCTTCGCCAAAAGATTACACCTTTCAAACAATAGCTTGGAGAGTCACTAGCAAAGGCATGGGAACACTATACGGATCTACTGCGATCCTGCCCTACACATGGACAACAACCTTGCGTCGTTCAGGAGATCTTCTTCAATTCTCTTGACTTGGCTGCTAAGGATAGGATCAACACATATACTCATTATGAGTATCTGACAATGCCGCCAACAGACGCATGGGCTGCCCTCGACAAGCTGACCAACTATGACAACAAGTGTGGGACTCCAATCAACTACGAGGAGAATGCCTATGCCAGGCCAGCCCCATCCATGCCTCTCTATGAGCCGTCTAAGGAGATAGACCCAGATGCCAGGGAGCAGTACTACAAAGACCAGAATCGCAAGCTCCTCAAGCAAGTTAAATATCTCTCTGTCAACCAGCCTTGCATCAAATGCAGATCACAGTGGCACACCACTACTGAGTGCCCACACACAGAGCAAGTAAGGACGGTAGAGACACTCGAAGAGGTAGCTTACGCAGGGGGTCCCAATCGCTATATGGGGGATCAAAGGTTCTATCAACCACAATGGAACCAAGGTGCTCCTAGGAACCCCCACCATACAGAGCTTCAGGACATCCAGAAATGGACCAAAAGAAGGATGATTTACAGCTCATCCTTGATGAGATGCACCGGAATCAAGGCACCATCAACAATGAGTTCCAGAACATCAATGCAAAATTTGGAGAGCTGGATATCTAGAAGAAGAGCATAGAGACCCAGATGGGTCAATTCGTGGCCCAAATTCTGCGACTAACCAAGCAACTCCCTAGGCAGACAGAACCAAATCCTAAGGGGAAGACCGGACACGTCGCAACTATAAAGCTCAGGAGCGGGCACCAATTACACAAGCCAGAGGTCGGAAAGCACCAAGAAAAAGCAGAGCAGCAACTCGATGTCGACCAAACCTTGGTCGATATCGACAAGAACCAACTCGACACAGAGGAGAATCCAAGCTCGGACTCATCTGCACAGCCCAATAACTCGAGATCGACAACCCTTGTCGATATCGAGCAACCCCTGGTCGATGTCGAGGAGAAATTGGCCGATGTCGATGACTCTGCAACACCTCCGACGTCTGTTCTGGCTCCAAAGCAGAAAAAGACACTGCCTTTCCCTTCCGAAGCGCTAAAAGATCCCACTTCAGGTAAGTTTAAACGTTTTATTAATATGCTTCGAGAACTAAATGTCTCTATTCCTTTTATAGAAGATCTTCAAGAGATGCCTGCGTATGTCAAATTCCTGAAGGAGATTCTCTGCAACAAACGATCCATCTCAGAAATTGCAAGGGAATGCAAAGTGCTCCACTTCCCTGAGAAGAGACCTGACCCTGGTAAGTTTTCTGTTACTGTGGGATTTGGACAATAAAAATATGAGTCCTTGTGTGATTTAGGAGCAAGCGTAAGCATCATGCCCTTATCAATCTAGCGAAAGGTGAAAATAGGTTATATAGAGCCTGTGGATACCAAGTTATACATGGCAAATAATACAGTGGTCATCCCTACAGGTATGGTTGAGAATGTCCCTATCCAGGTTGGTAAGTTCTTTATTATCGCTGATTTCTTTATTATAGACTGTGCTGAAGATCCTACTAGCCCTATTATTCTTGGTAGACCATTTCTACCTACTGCAGATGCCAAGATTAGTGTCAAACAACGATTGCTCACCTTCACCATAGGCGACGAGGTCTTAGATTTCTCTTTTGGCCCTGCAAAAGAGGAAATTTCATGGCTGGAGGTGAAGAGCATCAGCAACCACGGGATCAAGCAAACAACGGAGGAAGACACCAGAATTTTACTCGACATCGACAAGCTTTCCTCGATATCGACCAAGCCTTCCTCGATATCGACCAAGGTTTTACTCGATGTCGATCAAACTTCTTCAACATCGACTTCCCCTGCTGAGCACCAGACTTGCCAAGAGCCTATGTATGGGGTCCCTGTACTCGATGTCGACCAAATTGGCTCGACATCAACCAACCCTAAGCCTGAAGCTTTCTGTTTTGGGCCCGAAAAGGTAAGTTCAGGTATGAGTTCTACTCCTTCTCAATCCATTAAGAAATTTATAAATAGTTTAAGGGGAGGTAAGGCCCCGTGGCAAGCAAATCTGCAAAGGATGAGAGCTGGAAAGAAAAGTAAGGGAGAAAAGAGAGACTATGCAAGCAACCACATATCAGCCGAGCTTGCATACTACAATCAGGACCTAAACGATCCAGGAGAAGGGCCAAGCACAAGAGGGCCCCACATTGACGGTCATTGAGCACAAACGGAAAAGTCGGCCTAGCGACTTTAAAATCTAGAGCATGTATATAAAACTTTTTGACTTTTGAACCTTTGATTTTTGGTTTTGGTTTTTGTTTTTTTTTTGTTTAGAATACTTCATGTGGAAAATCTTCTCTTTGTGTGAAATCTAACACTTTTAGGTCGGCAAGTGTCGAGGTGTTGTCGATCTCGACAAGACTCCTCGAGATCGAGTAGGGTTCCGGGAGTCGGGTTGTCTCTGACTCAGTTTCTCGATCAGTGCTTTAGTCGACATGGCCTGTGCTCGGACACCTTCATCGAGGTCGAGTAGGCTTTACTCTAGATCGAGTAAACTCGGGCTGCAAGCTTGATTCGACTGGTTACGCTGTATCTTGACCTTGGACTTCTGTAGTTGATTTCCAAGCTTTTCGGACCTTTCTTAGAACTGCTGTAATTTGCCTTGAATTCTGCGAAATTAAACAGAAACTGGTGTAGATTCCATAATTTGGCAAATAAACATAAACTAGATAGATTATGTATTATCTTAGCCCAAATGCATGAAATGTATGCATAAATCGATATAAAAGTTACTGTAAAACATGACAGATTCAGCTCACAACAAACACCCCATACTTAAGCTTGCTTGTCCTCAAGCAATACCTTTATTTGTCATTCAGGGGAAGAATTCAAACTCTCAACATCTTAGATTCATTCTTATATAACCCTGCAATCAATTTTGCCATCCTCGAAAAGGTACTAATGTCACAAATCCATGCATGTGCAATTCTGCCAAAGCAACATCTACTCACAAAAGGAGGGTTATGCAAAAACAATTCATGTGACAAAGCATTAATACTCAAGAGGACTTTAATTAAGCTTAATAAGGAGTAGATTGGTAAAAGGCTAAAGGTGGGCAATTTTTGGCAATGTGGTGTTAATGATCCGGGGAAATGGAGTACTTTCCAAACTGAATTTCATACCACATTCTTTCTCGTAGGATTCATCACCTTTCATACTGCTTTTTTTTCTCAATAATAATGTTTTTACCTCTCTAACCTCAGCACTGCCTTCTCGCGAGTCGCAAACATGGGTGTCATGAATGGCCCCGGATACTTAGTGCTTTGGACTCCTCACAATGTGTCCCATCTCTCCAAACTATTATCTTAGAGAGCAGGGTCAATCTACCTTTATCTCCTGAGGTGATTGGATTTTCATTCACTCATTAAATTTTCCATATTTTTCAAACATTCTCCTACCATACTCCGATAATAATAAAAACAACACAACAACCATATAACAATCTCCATAATGTAACATCATTCTCAACATAATCTCCGGATAGGAAATAAGGTAAAGAATGGTAAATATTTAGTTCATGTGGAGCAATATATGAAATAAGGCATATTATGTGGCTTTTTGTGATGCATAAGCATAGGTAAGGCTAGGATATAAATATATGAGCATTATGTGGAAATATAAAGTCCTCCATCCTTTTATCATGCAACATGTCAAAAGCAATATCAAATTTTACCTCCTTTCATGGTTTTCATCAAAATATGTACTTCATTGTGACTTCCCTTTACTAGGCAATTTCATGCTATATCTCTAATGAATCCAATTTTGCATCGTCGAGTTCAATATAAGCTTCCATGACATTATTCAAAAAATTTCAATGGGGGTGAATTTTCAAAACTTTGGAAAACATGTATACAAGCACATAAATCAATAATGCATTCCAAAATAGCTATGTAGCAATTCAAAGAAATAAATTCCAAATATGCACAAAATATGGCAAATATGCATAAGCCCTTCCCCCACCCCATACTTAAATATTACAGTGTCCTCACTGTATAAAAACAAGGGTAAATAAAGAAACTCACTAGACAGGTGTGCAGGGCCTCTTAATTTCGAATGAAAGAACTGCCTGGGCCGAGTCTGAATATAGCTTGCTTCTATCCATGGACCTGAAAAGTGCAGAAGACATATACCCATAATAGAAAAACTAAAAGTGTTCAAAACCAAAAACAAACAAAACAATGTCCAAAAATAAATGTCTATGTACAAGCTCTAGATTTTATTGTCGCTAGGCCGACTTTCCATTTTATGATCAAGGTGGAATCTGCAGGGCCCATGTAGCTTGGGCTTCGAATAGGACTCCATTCTTGTCCATCAGCTGTAATCCTCCAGAATGGATCTTGTTCACCACAAAAGGTCACATCCACTTCTTGTTGAATTTATTAGGGAACCAATGATCCTTTGATTTAGAGACATAGAGCTTGTCTCCAACTTCATACTCCTTGGGCTCATCATTGGATATCTTACATAAGCGCACATACCAAGGCAAACCTCTCCCATGTATAGATAGATCTTTAATGGAAATGGGAGAAGAAAGATCCATACCTTGGCTTACCTTCGCAGAAACGGAATCGGGGACCACGGTGTTTGGTCGATCTCGAGTAGGGCTACTCGATCTCGACGTGGTTTCGGCTTCTGGTGGTGAGCTGCTCGAGGATGCAGGAGCTGGTGGTTGGTCGATCTTGAGTGGGCTACTTGATCTCGAGTAGGATTCGGCTTCTGGTGGTTTCAGCGTCGAGGAAGCAGGTGTCGGAGAAGCTTGATTGATCTCGACTAGCATAGTCGATCTCGAGTAGCCTGGCTTGTCTGGTGGAATCAGCGTCGAGGACGGTGAAGTCGATGCAGCACAGTGGTGGTCGATCTCGAGTATTGTACTCGATCTCGAGGAAGGCTCGGCTTCTGTCTGGCTGCTCGACGACGCTGGTGCTGGTGAAGGTTTCTGTTTTTGGTCGAGATCGACTAGGGTCCTCGATGTCGAGGAGTCTTGGTCGATCTTGACCCCATACTTGGATCCTGTCAAGGCATCCGAAAAATAGTTAGTCCATAACTTGATTCGACTGGTTTCTCGATCTCGACAAGACTCCTCGAGACCGAGTAGGGTTCCGGGAGTCGGGTTGTCTCTGACTCAGTTTCTCGATCAGTGCTTTAGTCGACATGGCCTATGCTCGGACACCTTCGTCGAGGTCGAGTAGGCTTTACTCTAGATCGAGTAAACTCGGGCTCCAAGCTTGATTCGACTGGTTTCGCTGTATCTTGACCTTGGACTTCTGTAGTTAATTTCCGAGCTTTTCCGACCTTTCTTAGAACTGTTGTAATTTGCCTTGAATTCTGCGAAATTAAACAGAAACTGGTGTAGATTCCATAATTTGGCAAATAAACATAAACTACATAGATTATGTATTATCTTTGCCCAAATGCATGAAATGTATGCAGAAATCGATATAAAAGTTACTGTAAAACATGGCAAATTCAGCTCACAACAGAAAGCATAAAAGGATCGCGAAAGGTGGAATAAGAAGTCCCTGAAAGTTAGTCGAAATCGACTAGGCCAGTCGAGAACGACCAAAAGGAGCAACCAGGTTTTACTCGATATCGAGTAAGCCAACTCGACATCCACCATGTCAGAAAGCTCCTCGACTTCAGCATTCCACTCGACGCTGACGGTTTCCTCGATATCGACAACATTCCTCGATATCGACCAATCCAGTTCCTCGACATGCCCTGTATTGCCTTCCTTGACGCATTATTCGGTGAGTTCCTTCCTTTACTCTTATTTTTATTTGATTTTATACAGTGGGGACACTGTATATTTTAAGTATGGGGTAGGGGAAAAGCTCATTATCATTATTATATGTTTTATTCTTGTTTTTGGTTTTACATGGTGAAAATTTTGAGTAAATTTTAAATTTTTTGTGCATAAGGCTAAAACTCAAAATTCTATGAGACATCTCCCATTGCTTGTAAATTGTTCAAAGAAATAGTGTCATGGAAGCTTTATTGAACTCGACGATGCAAAATTTGATTCATTAGAGATATAGCATGAAATTACCTAGTAAAGGGAAGTCACAATGAAATGCATATTTTCTTGAAAACCATGAAAGGAGGTAAAACTTGATGTTGCTTTTGACATGTTGCATGATAAGAGGATGGAGGGCTTTATATTTCCATATAACTCTCATTGTTTAAATTTGAAGCCTTACCTATGCTTATATGCATCACAAAAAGCCATATAGATATCCCTTATTTCAATTATTGCTCCACATGATCTAAATATTTTCCATTTTCTACCTTATTTACATCCGGGGATTATGTTGAGAATGATATCATATTATGGAGGTTATTACATGATGTTTGTGTTGTTATTATTATTGGAGTATGGTGGGAATTGTTTGAAATATATGGAAAATTTAATAAGTTAAAGAAAATCTGATCACCTCAGGAGATAAAGGTAGATCGACCCTGCTCGCTGAGATAATAGTTTGGCGAGATGGGACACACAGGTGAGGAGTCCAAAGCACTAAGTATCCGGGGTCATTCATGACACCCATGTTTGCGACTCGCGAGAAGGCAGTGATGAGGTTAGAGAGGTAAAAGCATTATTATTGAAAAAAGCATTATGAAATGTGATGAATCTTATGAAGAAGGGATGTGGTATGAAAGTTTGGAAATAATCCATTTCTCCGGATCATTAGCATCACATTGCCAAATATAGCCCACCTTTAGCCTTTTACCAATCTACTCCTTATTGAGCCTAATTAAAGTCATCTTGATTATTAATGCTTTGTCACGAATGAATGTTTTGCATAACCCTCCTTTTGTGAGTAGATATTGATTTTTAATTGCACATGCATGAATTTGTGACACTAGAACCTTTTCAAGGATGGTAATTGATTGCATGGACATATAAGAAGGAATCTAAGATGTTGAGAGTTTTGATTTCTTCCCTTGAATGACCATCCAAGTTATTACTTGGGGACAAGCAAGCTTAAGTATGGGGTGATTTGATGTCCACTAAAATAGTCATGTTGAAATGCACATTTTAGCTCTATGTTCTATATACTTTGCATATTTCGGGCTGGGAATATGTTGAATTTATGTAATATATGCTTATTTGCAAGAAATAGAAATCTACATAAGTTTTGGTTTAATATTGCAGAATTTAGAGCCATTCCGGGACAAAACCAAGGAAAGGAGACGAAAGTTAACTTTTACTCGATATCGAGTACACTTCCTCGATATCGACAAAAAATAGTGAAGCAAAGCTGATCGAGGAGCACCTGATCGAGAAGCACAACTGAGGAACAAGCCAACCCGAGTTACAATTTTTACTCGATATCGACATATTTCCTCGATATCGACAAAGTCCAGCAGCCACACCTGATCGAGGATCCGAGAAGAAGCTGCTCGAGAAGGACATGCTAGCAAGTCGATGACACTTTTACTCGATATCGACGAAATTGCTCGATATCGACAAGACCAAGATCACGTGTCCAAGCCAGATCGGGGAGAAGTTACTCGAACAAGCCAGCAACCCAAAGTCGACGACAACATTCCTCGATATTGAGTACTTTTACTCGATATCTACCAAAATTTTCGTGGGCCGCGTTACGCGGTTGGGCTGTCCGAGTCGGTTTGGGCTTTCTTGAGAGCTAAGGAGTCCGAGATCTATCAAGTATATCAAGATCCATCCATGGAGAAGAAGATTTATCCACACATGAAGATATTTAGTTTTTTAGATATATTTCTTTTTAAGATAAATGTTTCTTTTATTTAAGTTTTATCTTTAGATATAGATAAAGATTTCTTTCCTTGATTAGCAAGGATTAGAAGCCTATAAATAAGGCATTAGGGGCTGATTTCTAGTCATTCAATTCAAGACACAATTAGTTACATAGAGATAGAGAGAGAGAGTGAGTGGCCAAGAGGAGTTTTGTGAAGCGAGAGCGGAATTGGCTTCCTTTGGTTGTAAGCTCTGTTTGGTTTAATGCAAGTTATTTATTTTCAAACAATGTCTGTGATTGCGATGAAGCGCGAGTAGTCCACCCACTTCTAGGGTTGGGGTGAGCCCGACGATAGCCCTGCGTGTTTGAGGTAAAGATCCGACTTTTATCATGTTTTGAGCATCTACTACTTGTTATGTGTTTATTACCCATCTAATGGAGGTCCATGCTAACAACTTGGATTGTATACATAAAATCGGTAGATACAATTAGGGTTTCTTGAAAGAGTTGTCTAATTGTTGGAAAAGGCGAAAGCTTGGTCCTTCGATGCGATTTACATGATTATCTTTTTTATTCCTGCCTTATGCATGCTTGTTTATTGTTGTTGCAAACCCCGATCTTGGAAGTTGTCTTTCATTCACAGTTTATTTCGAATCCCACAAGCATTGTTCTTTATTTTGTTTCGGTTACTTTATTTTCTTCCTCGATATTGACTAAATCTGGTCGATATCGAGTACTGATATTCGATCGATGAAGATCGTTGTAGCTTCTCCTGTGCAGGTATCCGAGATCGACAAGAGGCTTCCTCGATATCGAGGAGTTTTTACTCAATATCGAGTAACCACCGAGAGATGTTGCTGCTTTGTTCGACTTGTTCGATCTTCTGTCGACTAACCCTAGTCGAGATCGAGCACTGTGGTCGACTTCTATTCGTGAGATTCATCTGCTGCCTAGGATCCGCTAACACGCTTCCTCGTGGATCGATACTGACTTTCTATTGCTACATTGGGAGGAAGTCTTGTAATCATTTGCAAGGGACGAAATATGGTTTGCTTTGCTTTATCCGTATTTAATTTGCATTCTCGATTTCCTCCTACAACAGCAGGCCCGGGACTGTGCAGGAAGGGAGTGGGTGTTGGAGATAATTGCTACTTGCTAGGTCAAGAGACATCTTTGCATGGACTCCGCGAGATCTGCTCGGGGTTCCTCCATCGATCGCCATGCACACCCTTAGAATCCGGCATGGTGCGAGGTCTGTCGCTCAGAAAAAAAGGAAAATGGCACCCGAGAAGGCAACAACTGCTAAGGAAGAAACTGAAAAACTGCTCGACGCATGGTTCATTTAAGAAGTTGAGGATTCTGACTGGCTGTCAAATGTTGTGTTTGTAAAGAAATCTAGCGGGAAGTGGCAGATGTGTGTTGATCTCTCAGATCTCAACAAATCCTGCCCAAAGAACAATTTCCCTTTACCGTCCATAGATGTTTTGGTTGATGGAACCGCGGGGAATATAGTCCTCAGTTTTATGGACGCGTACTTAGGATATAACCAGATCCACATGGAACCACTTGATAAAAAAGTCACGACTTTCATCATAAATCAGAGGATATTTTGTTACCAGGGCATGCCCTTTGTTCTATGGAATGGAGGGGCCACTTTTCAGAGGGCTGTCGATCGTATCTTTCACGGGCAGATAGGAAGGAACGTGTCGATATATGTGGGCGATATTATGGTAAAGAACAGAAGATCATGTCGTGGACCTACAAGAAACCTTCGATTCCTTGAGACGCGGAGGCCTGAACCTCAACGCAGAAAATTCCTGGGTTTTATGGTCAGCGAGCGTGGGATAGATGTGAACCCTGAAAAGATTACGGCAGTACAGAATATGTAACCTCTACGAAAAATCAAGGTCGTCTTTGAATGGAGCTGTAAACTACCTCAGTTGTTTCTACTCATGCCTCACAACCAGATCTTTCCCTTTCTTTGGGTTGCTTAAGAAGAAGGGACAAATTTAGTAGACCCAGAGCTGTAGCAAGAGCTTGAAGATTTGAAAAGCTACTTATGAAAGCTTCTCACCCTTCATCAACCGGAAAAGCATGAGACTCTACACCTCAACCTGAGTAGAGTATTGCATGATACAAGGACGCATTATGAGCTGATGTGCGCTCAATTTGCCATGTTTTGCGTTTACTTTTACTTCGATTTTTGTCTATATTTTATACTGTTATATTGGGAAAGCATGAGATGTAACGGCCCAGGATTATAATTCCCGAGTTACGTTTCGAGGGATAAAACCCCTCGTTAGGATCTTGCGCTCCGAGTACAGGTTGAAGGTTTGAAACCAAGAATTCGTAGTTTAAAGTGGGATTTCGCACCCAAATCTGGAAGGTCCGTTGGAGACCCTGAGGTAAACCCCTATACCTGTCCTAAGTCTACAACGCGGGAAATCCTTTATCATGCAAAGGGCATAAGTTCTTAAAGTGATACAACCAGTGCCACGACAGAGCCAGGTCAAAGTAGAGTATAATTAGGGAGAAATCCCAAAAGCGTGAATCTGGTGAAGTCAGGTTTCAAACACTCACTCTCCGCCGTATGAATAGACCCCGTCATAACAGCACAAAATCAAGCAGTGCATTGGGTACCTGAAACTATACCACCAAGTCAGGCCAAGAGTCCGCCTGCGGGTCCTCTGACCGCGTTGAGGACATATAATACGCCTATACCTAGAATAAAGATGCCTTCATGCAGTACTGAAATATTAACCACACTATCATGTTCCTAACTCATATGTGCAGAATATTAAGTAAGGTCTTAACAAAGAATACCAAGTGGTATATCCCTCTTCTACCACCACCCCCCTTCCAGGTAGAGTGGAGATTGGCCAGTTCGATTCGATAGCATCTCAAATCTCATCATCATATCGTATCTCATCATCATATCATATCTCATCATATCATATCTCATGCCCATCTCGTATCTCGTGATATATATAAATGACTCGAGGAGGACAACACCCGATGAAGCTGGGCTGCCCTATGACCCTAGCAAGGACTCTAGGACTCACAGATAACGGTCGTTCTGTATTCAAACGCATAGAGAATAAGGATGCTCATTCGTAAATGCAATTCCTAAGCATGATACTACATGACATGCTCTTATGCATATGCAACACCTACATACTATATGACACATCAGGCAGGAGGTACTGGTTACTGAGTAAGCTCCGGAGGTACTTACCTGGCTAGCAGATCGGCAACAGAACAATCCATCACACAGTATTCAGAATCAAAGAGTGTCCCCTAGTACATAATGGAATATACATAAGTCTACATCCAACTATTAAGCACTCAAGCACACCTCAATCAATAGAACAAGTAACATATTATGAAAGTCATTTCACCGCATTATCCGCTCCTCAAGACCACATCGTTCTCCATAAATCATTCAACCAATTTTGCATGTTCATATACATCATTTCCACATATACCTCAACGGGTAATCAAAATTATAAGACATAATTTGTGTGATATAAAATCATACTAGGTCGTCATAATTATCCAACATTTAATCTCATATAATAATTCACCACAAGTCATGCTATTAGTCATACATATGATCAAACGATCATATTATCATGCTAGTTAGTCATCGAATAAGTCTTATTCCCAAGCTAGTTTCAGAACCGTTTCAAATCCCAGTTTAAACGGTTAGAAATCCAAGTTATATTGTTAAGTATTTCGACCCTTCAAATACTCGCTAAATTGCTTTTTAAATTTATTTATTAGATTACTTGCAACCTTGAAATTCTTTTCCAATTCCTCTTTAAATCTTTAAGGCCCAAAAATATTATACTTTATTTTAAATAGCATTGACTAATTAAATAAATAAACGGATAAACCCGAACCGAAACAAACCCATAACCCCAAACCCGGTTCAATATTTCATACCTTTCTTTTCCTTAAAAAATTCAGACAATTGATTAAAATAAAAGAAGAAGGGAGCCCACACCATACATCATCGTCTTCCACCTCCATCTCCCGCGCCCGCCTGCTCTGTTCGACCTTACCCGCGCTCTCGTTCTCGACTCGACTCGCTCGGCTTTCTGCTTCTACTCACCCTGCCTCGGACACTCGCTCGCATCCCCGCTCATCCCCATAGCTCCCTTGTACCCGCTCTCGCTCGCTCGGAGTTATGACCCTCGCTCTCACGGCCTTCACGTTCGAACTCGCTGCTCTCGAGCTCGCTCTGAGCTGTCGTTCTCGCCCATGCCTCCCGCACTCAGCTCTCACTTGCCCTCTCCGACCCATATAAGCAAACAAGGAAGGACAAAATTGAAACAAGAAAGGGAACGAAGCTACGGAGCTCACCGAGGGAAATTTCGCGGTCGCCGGAGCATCGATCGGAGGTTTGATAATCGTTGGTGGCTCGCGATGGCTCATCGGACCTGCGTCGGGCATGGGTGAGCGGGATGGTGAAGCTCAAGGACGATTTCGATCGAAAACGAGTGAGAAAGGCTTACCGGAAGTTTGTTTCGAGAACGAATCTGGTGGCGACCTTGGTGGCGGCGCTAGGGGCTCGGCGTTGCTTCGGGCGCTGGTGGTGGATCCGAGGGGTATTGAAGGGCTTCTGATGTCGCTTGTATCCCGGCATCGACTTTCTAGGCTCGATTTCGGGAACAGAGGTGCAAGGTGCGGTGGTGACGGGGAGCTGCGGTGAAGGTGATGAGGGAAGATGGTGGAGACGCTTATGGTGATGATGAATGGTGGTAATGAAGATGGTCTGAGATGGGAGCGAGAGGAAAGTGATGAAGAGTGAAGATGGAGCGAAGTAGAGACGTGAGGTGATGGCGGAATGGGGATGGCGTGGAGCAGGTAGGTGGATGATGGTGATGATCCACAATGGGTATGGAGGGAGATGGGTTGATTTGAAAGGGGTATGGTGAGGGAGTGGGTGATGGTGGAGTGTGGAAATGGGTAAATAAATACCCGGAAATAAATCATGAATACGCGAATTTTGAATCCCGCAATTAGTTTTTAAATTTTAGTTTTTTCCGACTCTTGCTTCCCGATCGATTAGATTTTAAAACCCGAAAATGATATCGTCGTCTGATAATTATTTTGAATTTTCGAGGTCAAGGACGGAATTTGTTCGTCAAATTTTATATTTCGGTCGGAATCCGCTAAATGAGTTTTAAATTCAGTTTAAGTTCATTTTTAATTTCCTTTTTCCGAAAAATTAGGATTTTGAAAATCCGAGCCTTTACATCATCCACCTCTAAAAACAAGCCTCGTCCCCGAGACTAAAATCATCTTAAAATAGGGGATGAAGTTTGAAATTAGTGAGTCCAAGGATCATGTCGTTGATCACGTAAGCATCTCATAAGTGCCCCTATGAGATCCTCACAGTACCGTTGCCGTGATCATAATATCCCTAACAGACCGTAGCAAGAATGTAATATGGGCCCCTACCACATCCTTACTTCGACTCTTCGGTCATATCATAACTCAAAACATCACAACATTCTCTTTAAAACACCGTTCAAAACTTCAAGTTCGGCATTAGTCAAAAGCATTTCTAACCTCTCCATTCATCGTACCATCCACCTCTAAAGGCTAATCTCATATTCTCTTCCTAAGTTGAAAGTCAGAATCAAGGTTCAACAGTTCAATTTCTATCATTTCCATCATCAGGCATCATGTATATATATCGAATAACAATAGCACCTCACGTCTATTAGCGTAACATAATCACCTCAAGAATAACCACATACGATAGCATATCTAATGTTGTATCATATATGGTAGAATTTATCACATAATCTCACGGAAGTTACACACCATATCAATCAGATAAACAAGTTATATCAATCAGATAAGTACAGCATACTCATTCTAACTACCAAACGAAATCGCATTAGAGGCAACAACTGCTTCCGTACAATAGCATTCCATCGAGTTCAGGGATAATTGTGTTAGTACTAAGAGTTCCCTATTGTCAACAGCAACACATCAGAGAATCAACATCGTCTATAATATAGAATTCGCACAACATTCGGCCCCAAGTAAAGTATACACTAGATCACTACTTTAGGAGAATCTGCCTACACTACCGATCATGACAAGACACGATCACTACTCACCATCCCTCGCACTAAGATCAACTTCACCGAGGTCTACCAACTCAATCCACTACCAGCTCTAGGCACCATTGTATCCTGCTCACATACAACTCTTCTATCCTCATAACTATTCGCAATCTAGGCCGAATACCCAAACCAACTACTAGGTATCTCAACTCCTATGCCATCAAGCCATCTAAGAGCCAATCCACTTCGACATCCCGATCTCAAGTCCTACCTTCCACTCGACTATTTAAAACTATCTCTCGGAGTTCCCAAATCACAAAATTCCCTCATTCCGACAAGCTGAACAACTCGATCTACTACCAAGACTCCACCTGAACATCATCCCCCAAAGAGACATCTCGAATCACCTTGCTAACCCAATCATACTTCCCACGCCAGTAACCACTCTCACTAACCATCCACCTCTAAGGACCCAACTCATGCTGACCATCTCACACCTGACACTCCCGACCAATTCTAACGCAGAACCCAACTAATGGTGCTCCCAATCACGAATCACCATGACCCTCAAGCCGACCCACTCTAGATCCTCTTCCCAACATACTCTACCCAGACTAGTTCCCTCAACTCCGCATGTTTCCCCAAATTGCCTCAGATCACGCTTCCTCAAACTTTGAAATCTCTAACGCTTAAACCCTTATGTACCGATCATCATTTTCACCGAATTCCTATGACATCCTCGTCCGAATTTTCTAAGTACCGCAACTTCACCAACCTTCTAAAATCTCTTATCCTCTAGCGTCCTCAATACCTTCTACTTTGCCTAGTTCCCAAATCAATGCTCATAATCTCCCTATCTCAACCTTAAGCGCACAGTCTTACTAGGAATCTCAACTACATCCTTGCCTAGCTACCAGCCTTTCCTTAAAGATTCATCTCACACCCTCAAATAATTCAATAGCCACAATAACATCCACTCATAAAATCCGAGTCATTCCCTATGCTAAAATCCTCCAACAACGCAGCTAGAAATCCTTCACTCCCAAGCATTACCAATCCTATCTAAACAACCCAAAATACTCATCACACGAACAACCCTGATATCAACAACCTAATATCCCCGATCGATAATTTACCAAGCAACCTCATACTACTCTTCCTTGGCAATACCTCAACCTCATCCTTTACTGAAATCGCCCCCACTCACGGCACACATCACCTAGTCCCAAATTCTCCAATTCCTCAGACGTTCCTTAATCGATCATCCTCGACACCGCCAACGATCCGCTCATAGACTATCTAGACACCCTCCTTAGCACACCAATCCGTCTCACAACACTTCCCTTCAACAATCTTCCCGGTCCACTCCTAGCTCTCTCATCCACCTCTAAAACTACACCAACTGCCTATACTCACACCCACTTTTAAGGTCACCCTCATGGAACTAGTCTAGACCTCAACCGCTACCCTTATATCCTAAAGGCTCACACCGCGCACCCACTACCTACCGGCACCTCTAGCTAGGACATCTCCATCAAAATCTCGACATACTAGCCCCGCTTCCCACCTAAGACCTACCTGGAAGCTCATCTATACTCACGGACCACTATCTTCAACACATCCCAACTCTCTCGGCTCTACTCAAACTAACGCATAATTTCTGCACCCCATCTCACACAACTAAAGACCCAATCCGAAGACCTCAATCCACCTACCACTTTCCAACCCGTCTCACTGAAGAATATCACGACTCAAGGTCAAGAAAAAAAACACTCCCATACATATAACCCATAACCTACTCACCAGTAAGCCAGTATACCAAGAACCAAGGCACATCGCCATAGAAACAAGTTAGTCAGGCAATCATTGCTACCAATTCAGCACATCCATTTCACACATTCAATTATGTCAGTTCTAGGCCTATCACACAACATCAACTCCGATTAGTATAGAAGAATCCACGATTTAAATTAAGAGCGTCCTTCCTTGAGTCATCTAAGAGAATCACGTACGCGGCTACCATCTTTCAAATGTGTTAGTCCTTTGTATACTTTTGACGACGTCAGTCCTGTGGTCTATGTGTCATGGACCCATCACACTTCCGTTCTGCCGCTATGGTGCCACTTGATCGTCGGTCCTTTCTTGCATGTAGGCGCTCATCGAAGGATTACAAGGGTTAGAAGTTACGGAGATAGGGGAGAGACAAGGGCGGATGACATAGCTTCCTTAAGGGTTCAGATATGGACCAGGACTAGGGACGACGAGACCAAGGAGAAGATCCCAAACCGAGAGTTACAACGATGCCCAGATAATTGTGGCACGCAAGCACATAAAAATCAAGAAATATCATCACATTATTTCACACTAGTATGCACCTATCTCAAATGATATCGATTTATGCATTCATAACATGTTCATATAATCATCTTTATGTGTGCGCAGAACAAGCTAGCAACCTATCATTTCGTTCACCAATCATGCTTGACAGACTAAGAACATGTATGCACAGACCGACATGGGACATATATGCATAAGTTATGCAAGACCTAGCAAACATCACAGGATATCATATGCACGACTTATCACTAAATTTAGATACACACATACGCATGTCATAATATTGCGAGATTGAGGCAAGCATGCTAAGATGCACCCTAAAAATCGTGCTAAGGGTATGGTCAGTTCATGCAGGGTTGGTATAGAAACTATCTCCTCACATACTTCCATATTCGCATAATAAGACTAGGACGTCACACAATCATATGAGGGCCTCCTACATGATACTAGCAATACTTATTAAACATGTACACAGTCATGAGGTCCAATCAGGTTCATCTGGCATGCTAAGTCATCCAATTCATGTTTTAAACACACAACGAGAGTTGACCACACTATCATGGACCTAGTTCATAAGGAGACAATAATCGTGGGAATTCAATACATACGATACATACATCAACTCATAAGTGCAACCATGCAATGTACCGGGAAAGTCATGCTGAATTATACCAATATAGCATGTCATTAAATCACAAAGAGGCTATCATTATAACTTGACAGAATTCTCTAAGGACAATCACCGACTCACCACCCCATTTCCCTGTGGGACGCTATTATGACTTGTTGGGTAGGACACAAGGACATTCACGCCGTTTCCGAGAGATGAGGGTAGAACTCGTGTTTAGACTCTTGTGGCAAGAAGACATGGTTGGCCATAAAGAGGATCGAAAGGAATGACTCCATAAGAAAACTCACTTCTATCTCGAAACGATTTAATCCTTACTCCCACTAACATACTCAGGTAACCCTCACATCTGACACGATTTCCGAAGGTATTTAGTTGACCGACCCAAATTTCCCGTGAAAGACCTCAATTACATGTACGAGACTCGATAGAAGCATCGGCGGTGGGATACAAAACAAGACTTTAAACAGGGGAGCGGATGCTTCTCGACCCTTGCTAAAATGCCTAGATGTTTTTGTGGGACGGATGACAGAGTCAGAACCATCAGGGGGTTTGAATTATGAAAGAGCTATTTCGACAAAACAGGAATTCTGATTACATAAAAACAAGGTTTTTCTCCCACTATCCCGTTTGCACGGTTATTCAACACATGATTCAAGTCAAGGCATATCGATTAATTCGCTATCCTACGCACAATAGCACTCAACACGAAAGCAATCAACAAGATTAATATGATTCTCTTCGAGGAGGATCGCCCTCGGGTCCAATTGCATATATGTACATATGTAAGAATAGAGACGATCTATGCCGTCCTTCGAGGGACGAATGACCGGAGGGGCAAAACCTCACGGCCTCCTAACTCGACACTCCAACCTCCGTGGTGTTCCTTGGAGTCTTCTAGGCCCATCTGTAAATAAAAGCTAGTATTTTGCCTACCGTTCCCCGAATTCTACATCCATAAGGGAAGTCTACGGCTTGGGTCTCTACCCACAAGATTATTTCCCCTTTATTCATTTTAGGTTTTAAGTCCAATTAAATTCATTTTGCGTAAAATATTTTCCAAAACCATTTGAAAATGTTGGGCGATTTTCAAAACCTTTTCAACCTATTGTATTCGGATTGCGAAACCTCAGCTCCGATACCACCTTTGTAACAGCCCAGGATTATGATTCCCGAGTTACGTTTCGAGGGATAAAACCCCTCGTTAGGATCTTGCGCTCCGAGTACAAGTTGAAGGTTTGAAACCAAGAACTCGTAGTTTAAAGTGGGATTTCGCACCCAAATCCGGAAGGTCCGTTGGAGACCCTGGGGTAAACCCCTATACCTGTCCTAAGTCTACAACGCGTGAAATCCTTTATCATGCAAAGGGCATAAGTTCTTAAAGTGATACAACCAGTGTCACGGCAGAGCCGGGTCAAAGTAGAGTATAATTAGGGAGAAATCCCAAAAGCGTGAATCTGGTGAAGTCAGGTTTCAAACACTCACTCTCCGCCGTATGAATAGACCCCGTCATAACAGCACAAAATCAAGCAGTGCATTGGGTACCTGAAACTATACCACCAAGTCAGGCCAAGAGTCCGCATGCGGGTCCTCTGACCGCGCTGAGGACATATAATACGCCTATACCTAGAATAAAGATGCCTTCATGCAGTACTGAAATATTAACCACACTATCATGTTCCTAACTCATATGTGCAGAATATTAAGTAAGGCCTTAACAAAGAATACCAAGTGGTATATCCCTCTTCTACCACCACCCCCCTTCCAGGTAGAGTGGAGACTATCCAGTTCGATTCGATAGCATCTCAAATCTCATCATCATATCGTATCTCATCATCATATCATATCTCATCATCATATCATATCTCATCATCATATCATATCTCATCATCGTATCATATCTCATGCCCATCTCGTATTTCGTGATATATATAAATGACTCGAGGAGGACAACACCCGATGAAGCTGGGCTGCCCTATGACCCTAGCAAGGACTCTAGGACTCACAGATAACGGCCGTTCTGTATTCAAAGGCATAAAGAATAAGGATACTCATTCGTAAATGCAATTCCTAAGCATGATACTACATGACATGCTCTTATACATATGCAACACCTACATACTATATGACACATCAGGCAGGAGGTACTGGTTACTGAGTAAGCCCCGGAGGTACTTACCTGGCTAGCAGATCGGCAACAGAATAATCCATCACACAGTATTCAGAATCAAAGAGTATCACCTAGTACATAATGGAATATACATAAGTCTACATCCAACTATTAAGCACTCAAGCACACCTCAATCAATAGAACAAGTAACATATTATGAAAGTCATTTCATCGCATTATCCGCTCCTCAAGACCACACCGTTCTCCATAAATCATTCAACCAATTTTGCATGTTCATATACATCATTTCCACATATACCTCAACGGTTAATCAAAATCATAAGACATAATTTGTGTGATATAAAATCATACTAGGTCGTCATAATTATCCAACATTTAATCTCATATAATAATTCACCACAAGTCATGCTATTAACCACACTATCATGTTCCTAACTCATATGTGCAGAATATTAAGTAAGGTCTTAACAAAGAATACCAAGTGGTATATCCCTCTTCTACCACCACCCCCCTTCCAGGTAGAGTGGACACTGGCCAGTTCGATTCGATAGCATCTCAAATCTCATCATCATATCGTATCTCATCATCATATCATATCTCATCATCATATCATATCTCATGCCCATCTCGTATCTCGTGATATATATAAATGACTCGAGGAGGACAACACCCGATGAAGCTGGGCTGCCCTATGACCCTAGCAAGGACTCTAGGACTCACAGATAACGGTCGTTCTGTATTCAAACGCGTAGAGAATAAGGATGCTCATTCGTAAATGCAATTCCTAAGCATGATACTACATGACATGCTCTTATGCATATGCAACACCTACATACTATATGACACATCAGGCAGGAGGTACTGGTTACTGAGTAAGCTCCGGAGGTACTTACCTGGCTAGCAGATCGGCAACAGAACAATCCATCACACAGTATTCAGAATCAAAGAGTATCACCTAGTACATAATGGAATATACATAAGTCTACATCCAACTATTAAGCACTCAAGCACACCTCAATCAATAGAACAAGTAACATATTATGAAAGTCATTTCACCGCATTATCCGCTCCTCAAGACCACATCGTTCTCCATAAATCATTCAACCAATTTTGCATGTTCATATACATCATTTCCACATATACCTCAACGGTTAATCAAAATCATAAGACATAATTTGTGTGATATAAAATCATACTAGGTCGTCATAATTATCCAACATTTAATCTCATATAATAATTCACCACAAGTCATGCTATTAGTCATACATATGATCAAACGATCATATTATCATGCTAGTTAGTCATCGAATAAGTCTTATTCCCAAGCTAGTTCCAGAACCGTCTCAAATCCCAGTTTAAACGGTTTGAAATCCAAGTTATATAGTTAATAATTTTGACCCTTAAAATACTCGCTAAATTGCTTTTTAAATTTATTTATTAGATTACTTGCAACCTTGAAATTATTTTCCAATTCCTCTTTAAATCTTTAAGGCCCAACAATATTATACTTTATTTTAAATAGCATTGACTAATTAAATAAATAAACGGATAAACCCGAACCGAAACAAACCCATAACCCCAAACCCGGTTCAATATTTCATACCTTTCTTTTCCTTAAAGAAATTCAGACAATTGATTAAAATAAAAGAAGAAGGGATCCCACACCATACATCATCGTCTTCCACCTCCATCTCTCGCGCCCGCCTGCTCTGTTCGACCTTACCCGCGCTCTCGTTCTCGACTCGACTCGCTCGGCTTCCTGCTTCTACTCACCCTGTCTCGGACACTCGCTCGCATCCCCGCCCATCCCCATAGCTCCCTCGTAGCCACTCTCGCTCGCTCGGAGTTACGACCCTCGCTCTCACGGCCTTCACGTTCGAACTCGCTGCTCTCGAGCTCGCTCTGAGCTGTCGTTCTCGCCCATGCCTCCCGCACTCAGCTCTCACTTGCCCTCTCCGACCCATATAAGCAAACAAGGAAGGACGAAATTGAAACAAGAAAGGGAACGAAGCTACGGAGCTCACCGAGGGAAATTTCGCGGACGCCGGAGCATCGATCGGAGGTTTGATAATCGTTGGTGGCTCGCGATGGCTCATCGGACCTGCGTCGGGCATGGGTGAGCGGGATGGTGAAGCTCAAGGACGATTTCGATCGAAAACGAGTGAGAAAGGCTTACCGGAAGTTTGTTTCGAGAACGAATCTGGCGGCGAACTTGGTGGCGGCGCTAGGGGCTCGGCGTTGCTTCGGGGGCTGGTGGTGGATCCGAGGGGTATTGAAGGGCTTCTGATGTCGCTTGTAGCCCGGCATCGACTTTCTAGGCTCGATTTCGGGAACAGAGGTGCAAGGTGCGGTGGTGACGGGGAGCTGCGGTGAAGGTGATGAGGGAAGATGGTGGAGACGCTTATGGTGATGATGAATGGTGGTAAATAATGCTCCCTAGAATCCTCAGAATGGTAGAGAAGAGAGGACTTGCGATATTGGTGGTGTGAGTGGTATCAAGGGTAGCCACCAGCACGTCGGCTAGGTAACGCCACATCATATTTGTGTCCTGTATGTGGAAGGCGTTGGTGGTGTGACGGAAGTTGAAGGCGGCGCTCAACTCCTCCAAAGTCATGGTGATCCGCCTGTTCGCCAGCTGAAAGTGGACCCGACGATGAGAGGTAGGGGAATCTGGAATCCGCAGAGTCGCTAAGAACTCTCCTGTCAACGTCGAGTAGTGATGGTCAAGTGGCTCAATCAGCCGGTTAGCATCTATCCAACCGAACCCCTGAATTATCCAGAAGTGCATGCCGAGCTCCTTCATGCTCGGCTGGTGATACCAACGGGCATTCTCAGCCCGCTCTATTAGATCCAGAGCTCGCTGGCGTGTCTCCTCATCATCAATCCTCAAATGATCCATTTCTGGATATTTTGTTCTAAACATATACCGCAAAATAAAGTACCCTTTATGACATAATATCTAATAAATATAACAACCTCATACGTAGTTCATAAACTATCCTATAAGAAATAATAAATAAGCATAAGGAAGTTCATATCATCAAATCATGTAGCAACTCATATAATGAAATAAGAAGTGCACCATATATATGAATTTAAATAAAGCCCCAAATTCAAGAACTTTCCAAATATATCATGTAATAAATCTCAAGTTTCATGAATTTCTTTGACAATATATATGAACTAAGTATAAGAATCAATTAGATACATAAAAAAAAAATTAGCCCATCAAATATAACTATTTCCATATATAACCAACATAACAACCTTTAATAATAAATATCAATTTCCCGCGCAAATTTCAAACCCTAGACATTCAAAGCACAACTCTAGATCCAATCTCTACCTAGGTTCTCATAAAAAATAATCTGAAATTTAGAGAGAAAAGAGGGAGAAATCATACCTTTGAGTTGAAATAGGGGGAAGAAATGTGTAATTAGAGAGAATTAAGGGTTAGTGGTCTCGGATTTGGTTCAAGAAACAAAAGTGGTGGCGGTAATGCACTGGCAGACGTGCGGGGGATGGGAACTGGGCTCAGCGGGGAGGTTCAGCTGCTCGGGATGGCGGGATCCGGGGGCAAGATATCCAGATCTGGTGGCTGGTGGCCGACGAGGGGAGATCTTGGCAGTGAGAGCGATCTCGGGACGGGGTTCCTCGGAGCGAAGAAGTGGGACGTGGGCTCAGTGGTGCTCGGAGGCAGTGGATCTCGGAGGCAGTGGATCTGGGCTCAGTGGTGCTCGGAATCGGGGAGTGGTGGCCGAAACTGGGGAAAGGAGGTGGTCGGCGGAGCTTCTGGGCAACAATGGTGAAGTCGGCAGGAACGCAGGGAGAGAAGCTTCGGACTCGGCGTGGGCTGCAGGTGCTCGGGATGGCCTGGGAGTAGCCGAATCTGGGCTTGGTGGTCGGCAGGGGGCAGCAAGAGAAGGCGGGAGGGAGCGAGAGGAAGAAGACGAAGATGGCGGCTGGGCTTGGTCGGCTAGGGTTCTCGAGGTCAGGGAAAGCATGAGAAGAGAGAGGCTTCTCTCTCTCTCTCTCTCTCTCTCTCTCTCTCTCTCTCTATATATATATATATATATATATATATATATATATATATATATATATATATATATATATATTAGAAAGAAACCATAAAAAAACTTACCTGACGCCTTGGTTGACATCGAGCAACTTGCTCGATGTCGAGGAACCTTCCCTTACCTGTGGAGCTTAGTCGATGTCGAGGAAGTAGCTCGATATCGAGGAAAAAGAATCCTCCTGCTTAACTCGACTAGAAGAACTCGACATATAGTGGACCACCCTAGACCAAGTTTGGTCGATATCGTGTAGACCGTGAATGCTTGAATTTAACAACGAGAAGAGATTATGCACAAATTTCAAGAAAATAAAATATAATAGAATAGAATTAAAGAAAAAAGAGTAAGAAAAGCGGGTTGCCTCCTGAAAGCGCTAAAGTTTAAGTCGTTAGCTCGACCTACTTCCCTTTTTTAGGCTTTGACCAACGCCACGGTGGCGCGAATCTCTTCCTTCGGGTCTTCTTCGTCATAGTATTTCATGACCATGTGCCCATTTACCTTAAAGGTGGTTCCATCAGTGCCGAGTAACTCTACTGCTCCATGGGTGTATATGTGGTGAACCATGAAAGGTCCACTCCATCTTGTCCAGATATTCCTTGGGAACAAACGCAGTCTAGAATTATATAAAAGCACTTTGTCACCTACCTCATATGTCTTTGCCACCAATTTCTTATCGTGTCATATCTTGGTGCGCTCCTTGTAGATTTCGGCATTATCATATGCCTTCAGTCTTAGCTCCTCTAACTCCTGCAAATCAATAAAGTGTTTATTATATGCCTTCAGTCTTGCCATTTACCTGCCTCCTGCAAATAATGTTCAAGACTCCCTCCCGATGTAGCAAAAGGAAGTCAGGTTCGATCCTCGAGGAAGCTGGTAAGTGGATCCTAGGCAGCGGAGGAATCTCACGGGCATAAATTGACTTCAGGGTGCTCGACCTTGACTAGGGTTAGTCGACAGGGGCCAGTCAAGTCGAAACTGAGCAAGCGACAACTACTGGATTTTGGTCGATCTCGAGTTGTTTGCTCGAGCTGATTGGTCGAAGTCGAGGAACTGTGGTCGAGATCGAGTTGGCTGTAGAGACAAAAGCGACATTGATCTTGCTTGATCGAATGTGAGAAGTGGACGTCGACCAGTGATGTATAGCAATTGGCTATGCCGGCCAATTGCTAAACTAAAAGCGCGATCTTGCGTAGCTCCTTGATTTCTCTTGTATTGACACGAATGAATTACGTCTCGATCCGATGTTTCACACTACCGCTGGTCGTGCTAGAGTTAATTAATTAGCTATGCTAATTAACTAGTCCTTCTTGAATTGCTTTGGTCAAGAATTGCGGCTCCAATTGCAATCCAACAGTAGGATGGCTTCGAACTTGAAATTGCTTCACATTAAAAGGCAATGGCGGTGGGGATTTAGTTAACAAGTGTGTTAACCAATTTTGTCAACAATGGCGGCGGAATGTATATATTGAAACAATTCCGATCGAATAACAAAAGTGAATTGCAACGTGATTAGTTTCGTGGATCGAAGGATAGAAAGTATAAGAACGGGATGCGGGTTTGGATTGATAATCGAAGAACCCTTAATCCATAAAGAGTTTCTTCAATTCTATATTCAATCTCATTAATTCAAAACGGAATACAATGTTTAAATAAGTAAATAACTAGGGTTTGGTTGGCTTTCTTAGAGGCTAAGGATGGCTTTCCCAAACTATATCCTAACTAAATAAAACATAATCTAAAATCCTAATATATAAAATAATAAAATATGATAATTAAGAAAGCCTAAAGGATAGACTCTCCTAACCATCTTATTTGACCTAACTAAGAAATACTAAAATAAGCAATTATATAATTAGACTCCAACTAACATAGGAGTTACTAAAAATAGAATATATATATATATATAAAATAAGAAATATAAATAATAAAATAATTAGCACCGTTTCTTTAACCACTACCATGGTGGAGCCTTCTTCTTCCGCTTGAGGATGACATCAACCAGATTGGTCAAAAACGAGCAGTGACAGAAACTAAAAAACGAATGCAAACTTCGAATCTAAACGATGGATGAAAGAGAACTTCCAAGATTAGGGTTTCCAACAACGATTATCATGAAAGCGGAATATAAATCATAAAAGGTGGTGGCTTTATCGATAAAGGAGAAGGCTTTCACCCAATCCGACAAGTAGGAATATAGATAAAGATAACGATAAAGTACCTTCTTTTGCAATCGCTAATCCACCGACATGGCTCTCATTGGGCTCACTCCAACCCTAGAAGTAGGTGGACTACTCGCGCCTCATCATAGCAATCGACATCATTGATGGAAAAGAAATAACTTGCATAAACTAAATTCAAAGTCTTTACAATCCCAGCACTCAAACTTTCGCATAATGCTAAAACCCTAAAACCTTTGAACTCCTAAACTATATGTGGAACTACTTCTCTGAAATTGGATGAATGGAAATCAGCTCCATGGGCTTTATTTATAGGGCTTTATCCTTGCTAATCAAAGAAAGCAATTTATATCTACTTTCTAAAGATAAAACTAAATAAAGATAAAGCATTAAATCTAAAAGAAAATATCTAAATATCTCTTTAGAATTAAATAATAATCTTCTCTCCTTTGATATATCTTGATAAAACTTTATAGATTCGGACCTCCTTCGCATCCAACCAAACTAAGTTGACTTCGGACAGGCTCAACAGTCTCGCGGCCTAGAAATATTTTTGGTCGATTTCGTCCAATTTGGTCGATATCGAGTAAACTTGTCGAGATCAGCTTGGCTTGGCTTTCTCGAGCAGCTTCTCCTCGGATCCTCGAACTCGGGCTAAATTATGCATAAAAACATGGCTATTTTAGTGGACATCAAGTCCTTAGAGTGGACGAAGCCGCTAACAAAGATGGTTGTGGAGTCGGGGTCAACCTCACGACCCTGGATGGGCAACATTTGAATGCTTTCAAATTGGCCTTCCAAGCCACGAACAATGAATCTGAGTGCAAAGCCTTGATAGCAAGCCTTCAGATCGCTTTGGTCCGTGGAGCAAGAGAAATAACGACTTATACCGATTCTGAAGTCATGATGCTACAAGTGTTTGGGGTTCAGTTGTAGTACTCAAGTGTCATATCCACAAGGACCGAAGGAGTATTCGATTGTAATTTTGAGCTAGGTCAACCAAGTTCAGAATAAACGACAGACTTTTGAGTGTTTGTGTATAAAGTAACCGGGAAAACCGATTAAGTGTTGAGAAATATATATAGGGAAGGTGTTCTAGGATTAAGAATTTACCAACAATGCATCATCAATAGGCATAAAATATTTTCTTGCTCGAGTGATTCTAAAATAAAATTGTGGAGGTAGGTTATCTAAGGTAATCGCGCATCACCTTTTTCGGGTTTAGCGCGAATGTGCCTTAATCGGTTAGCAATTCTCCTTTCGGGCTCAAGCAACCGATTTAGGCCCTTTAAGTTCAAAGATTTTTAGGCAATAATCACACTAACTTCGCCTTTTGGCTCCG
Organism: Persicaria tinctoria; assembly: GCA_037127255.1. Taxonomy (NCBI): domain Eukaryota; kingdom Viridiplantae; phylum Streptophyta; class Magnoliopsida; order Caryophyllales; family Polygonaceae; genus Persicaria; species Persicaria tinctoria. The sequence continues at coordinate 49,006,183 of JBANSL010000001.1, read as the reverse complement.
AATGATATCAAAATTGCCTAGAACATCTATGACAACCTTTGAATCCCCAGGAAGTTTAGTTTCACTTTTGATCAATAAACTTCGGGTTTAATCGTGAAGTTCCAACGGATCCTAATCGCCTTTCGGTCTCAAATCACCATCTAAATTCCAATTTAGGTTTTTTGTCTTTCGATTTCAAACCTTAAATCTGATCTAATCGACTTGCATCAATCAGAATAAGCACAACATGATTAAACCACAATCCAGTACAGAAATCATTAGAGTGATACTAAGAACAAGCCTATTTCTAAATTGTCGGGACAATCCCATCCCTGGAACAAGAAATCTAGAACCTCATGGAGATGTTCATGCTTGATTCAATCATATTTGGCAAGATAAACATTGGACAACAGAAACAACAATGGAAAATTACCAGAATTTGACGAATCGAACAAAAGTATCTTCAAGAATCTCCAATCTCCAAAGCTTCTAAATAGGTCTCTACAATGTCAGATTTTCGGCCCCTTGTTTCATTAAAAAACGTCCCTTAAATACCCCCTCCATAAAAATAAATAAAAAACGGAATAAAAAAAGGGTTCAAGAGCGACGCTCGGGCATAACACAACTCGAATGTCCATGGCACTCGGCCGAGTGTTGAACTTTGGCTTGTTCCGAGGGCCACTTGAGCATACAACTGGTCGAGTGTTGAGGGCACTCGACCGAGTGGAGCTCTTTTTTAGCTTCTGGAGGCCACTCGGGCATACACATACTCGAGTGCCAATCCACTCTAGGGTTGTGCAAAAAAACCTGACACGAAAGTGGAGCGATACGACACGAAAAAACACGACACGAAAAGGACACAAGACGATAAAGGCACGAACCGTTTATTTTTATTTGCTTAAAAAATATATATAGAGCTGTGTGTAAATGTATATATCAGATGTAGCTATTTAGGACCAGTAAGTCATAATGGCCAAGTTGGTTGGCGGTGTGAGGAGAGTTTCAAAAGGGACCCGGAGTGTTAGGTTCGAATCCTATTACTCCCTAATTTTTTGTGTGTTCAGTATTTATTAAAAAATACTAAATGGTTCGTGTGGGATAACATGGTATCCAACACAAAACCGATTCGTGTAAATGGTTCGGGTACCCGGTTTGAACCGGTTCGTGTCCGGTTCGGCAAACATCCCATAAATGATTCCGGGTACCCGACAAGATTAACCGGTTCGTGTTGGGTACCGATTATGCACGCCCCTACCACTCGACTAGGTGTATGACATTCCTTACTTCTTTGTATGTTGCTAAGCTTGCCTCAATTTCCGTGCTCCACATCCTTGATTCCGTCTTCCCTAGTTCATCTTTGACACCTTCTGTTGTAAGGAGGAAATCGAGAATGCAAATTAAATACGAATAAATCAGAGCAAACCAGATTCCGTCCCGTGCAAATAATTACAAGACCTTCTCTTGATGTAGAAGTGAAAAGTCAGGATCGATCCACGAGGAAGCGTTTCAGCGGATCCTAGGCAGCAGAGAAATCTCACGGCAGAAGTCGACCACAGATGCTCGACCTCGAGTAAGGTTACTCCCCAGAAGGCCAGACAAGTCGAGCAAAGCATCAGCAGCTCCCGGGTTTTACTCGATATCGAGAAAATCTCCTCGATATCGAGGAAGGCTTTTGTCGATCTCGGGCACCTGCACATGAGAAGCTACAACGATCTTCGTCGATCGAATATCAGTGCTCGATATCGACCAGAGTTGGTCGAGATCGAGGAAACAGAAACTTAAAAACGAAATAAATAAAGAACAAGGCTTGGTGAAACTCGAAATAAACTATGAATGTAAGGAAACTTCTAAGATCGGGGTTTGCGAAAACAATAACCAAACATGTATAAGGCAAGAATAAAACAGATAATCATGCAAATTGCATCGAAGGATCAAGCCACAATGTAAGGGATCGTGGTTTCAGTCCTTCTAGCCACTTCAATGCAGGACTAGCGAGAGACTAGCGAAAAGCCTTCATCTTGACATATTCCAGAGTAGTACCTTCAGCAAGAGTACGACACATGTTAGAAAAAATGGTAATATGCTCAAGAGGGCATTCATTAAATCTTCCGTGAAAAGCATTATTTTTGAGTTCAATAAGGAAGTGAGTGCGAATTTCAGAGTTCAATAAGGCACGACGAGAGTCATGTAGTGTCACGTTATTTAGTTTTAGAGTTTTCAATCCCAACTTAGTTAGTGCATTTGTAGTGGATTTTTATTTGGTTTGGACTTGTAAAAAGAGGTCTTTAAGAGCTCGTCTAACTAGTGTCGCCCCACTACTACAACACATGGATCAGGCATGTTATCTTCTTCCTAAAGAGGTAACAGAGAGGGGCAATGAGGTTGGCCATCGAGTTGTCCTTGTGGACATCTTCTGGACGTGCTTACTAGAGACAAAGTAGAAGACATACAACGCGAACCCAGACAACTACAAGTAAAAAAAGTATATGCTTGACTATTTTGACGGACGCCCTGGTGACGATGGAGCTTGTATGGGCAGGGATGAACCTTGTCCTTCTACCGTTCAACCTGAAGAACAAACATTGGGTCGCCCTTGTGATTGATTTGAAGGAATAGCAGGATGTGCACCTCATCACGGACTGCCAACTACCGGAAAACTTAATTTGGATCACCCACCTAATCCACGTACTCAATCATGAAGGCCTACCCAGAGTTGAAGGCAACCTATGCGGAGAAGGTGCCAACGACATTGGCACTTGATTCACGACAAGGGAGTTCCGCAGAAGAAGAAGAGGTAAGTTCTTTGCCACACTTCAATTTCAATTCTTTTGAGGTGTTATCCGCATCATATTTATTTGACCCTGTCATTCCCAATGCAGTGGCGACTGTGGTGCAAATACGATCTGACCCTGTCATTAAAAAATTGTTAATGGAACAATATTGTAGAACCCAATTTAATTTAAATTGTTCATTGAGTTCGCCCCATTTGGGTTATCCTCTTGATTCAAAGTCATATCGATATCAAGATTTGAATGGTTTTAGTGATTTGGGCTGCACCCGCATTTTAATGGGTTGCTTACGCGTATCTCTTAGAAGATAATCAAGCCTTACATAGTTCAAATTCCTTTGGATTTTGTGTTTGATTTGGTTTGAATTTGGTGGTGTTTGGATAAATTTTGATTTTGTTTTGTTTTCTTGTATGCATAAGATGATGAAATTCAAACCTACCTTTTATGAAGAGTAGCTCAAACAACACTCCACCCGAGTAACCTGAACCCAACTTCTAGGAAGGGTAACTCAAGTAACCCGCCTATCATTTGCATAAAAAATGAATGGACTTTGATGTGGAGTTTAATTTGGATTTTGACTTGTGTTTTGATTCAGATGTCAATTTGAGGATGGCGAAATTTGATTTTTTTTTATTTTTTGATGTGATTAAACTCGACAAGCGAAATATTTGTATCGAGTTAGAGTGGACACTTTGGGTTTGAAGGAAAATTTGATATTTAGGATGACTAGAGCCGAAAAATGATTTTGAAGAGATTTGATTGAATGTGTGGATGTAAAGGGACTCAGTGAGAATTTGATCTACATCGAGTTTCTTATGTATCTATTTACCTAGTGGAATCAAGTCATCGTAGTTCGGGAAAAAAAGAAGTTTTGTATTTGAGTTTGACCATGAGATTATTTGAGTGCGGTGCTTGAACTCAATGAGCTTGCAACTTTATGTCGAGTGATCGATGGCACGAGTTTTATACAACTTGAAGAATGACCATTGATTTGGTTTTATTTCCTTGTTTGGAATTTGGGGTTGGACTCGAGGTTTGTAAATGTTGATATCGAGTTTCCCACGCAGCTCATTAAGAGCATCAAGTCTTTTCATGAAAGAAGCAATATGATTATGTGGTCTAACGATTAAACCCCATGAGCTTTGGATTTATATCGGGTTTCCTACATATCCAACAAAGCTGAATGAAATCTTTATGTAGTTCTTTTTTAACGGAAATGATTTAATTTGGTTAGACTTTGTCCTCTTATTCAATTCAAAGTGATTAATACCGAGTTACCTACTGATAATGCATATTTCATATAGGCATTATAGGTATTCCTTATTGCATTTAGATAGGAGTTTTGCATATGTTTTAGTCGAGTTTCATATCTTGCTTGTGAAGTATTCGAGTTCGAAATCTACGCATTTTTAGTGTTTATTCTGCAGAGTTATATTCCGATCTTGGAGGGGATCTTGGAAGAGCTTAAGAGACATGTTTGGAGCATATAAAGGCTGAGAAAGAGGCTATGTAGGAGCAAGGAAGCACAACATTGAAGAAAATAAGGAAAACTGTCACTTCGAAAGGCGGTCGTGTCCTGCGATTTGGATCCGAAGATTCTATTTCTTGTTATTATATTATTATATTTCTAGGGTTTTCACGACTCTTTATTAAATTATTTTCCATTGATTTCAGCAGTAGAACAATAAGAACAATATTGTGAGACAATTAACACAATTAGAGAGAGGTTTTTGGCCAATGAGTTGCTAAACTCATAGTTTCGCATGTGATTCGAATACATGGTTGTTTAGATTGTGATGATTTGATTCTATTTAATTATTCATGATTATATTTATCATCTTGTGCCTATTGATTATATTTGTGTTCCCGTGATATTTCTTTGTCTTTGTAGTGGGTGATTTCGATTGATCTATATGGATAGATGTCGATTATGGTTGATTATGGTTTGCGCCTATTTGTCTCTACTTGCATTGAATCGATATGCCAATTGGTCTAATTACTTGAGTCCTTAATGCTATTCTTTAGTGATATTGAATAAGGTGATTGTATCCCTGCGAATCCTTCGTCTTTAGTCAAGTAGACATATGTTCATGAATAATTAATGAATCAATCCTAGGACCATGAATCTCAACCATTTTCAGATAATTGCAGCTGAAATATCTTCTCTACTTTATTACCAATTACTTTGCAATCATAAAGTTGGTTACTTTACTTTCTTATCAATTTGTCATAAGTCATTGCTTTTGTCATAAGAGTCATTGTTATGGATTTTGATAGTGAATCGCTTCTCTCTATGGGTTCGACTCCAAACTTCTTCGAAATACTAGTAGTTGTTTGGTTTATCAATTCATTGATTTCCTAATCTATTGGTTTCGAGCTTCGAATTAGGATTTTATTACTATTTGAGAATGGGCGAAAGTGTCAACGACGTTTGTATCGCACCACCTATGTAGCATGTATAAGGTATCAAGTCTTTACGTAGTTCTGAACTTGTATATTTGATCAACTTCATTTGATATTTTCTTTTGTGATTTGTGGTTGAACTCAATTGTGGTATGGTTTGCCTTCTTTTTTTTTAACCGAGTTTCCTACATAGCTTGTCGAGAGCATCAAACCTACGTAGTTTTTTTTACGCGAATAGCTCATTGTAAACACTTGAAATATGATTTCAAATTTTTGAAGATGTGACTAAAATCATCATATCTTGATGTTGATTTTGAATTTCCTACATATCTCGTAAAGAGCATCAAGTCTTGATGTAGTTCTTGACTTTAAATTCACATGATTTTTGGTTTGAGCTTTAAGGAGGGCCTCGATAGTTGTTGGACTTGATGTCGATCGAGTAGCTTGTTGAGAGCGTTAATCCACAAAAGTTCTTGCAGACAATTTCAGCTTGGCTTGATTTGACTTTTTGTCGAGATCGTGTGTCGAACTCTATCCAACTTAGTTGTCAAACTAGACTTGTGTAGATGGCGAGATCGACGAACACTTCGATGGGCATAACCAAGGCTTCTGAGCACGCCATTATGCTCCTTCCTCATCTACGAGGCTCTCCGGCAATCGCCAACGTAGCAACTCACCGTGACCGGACTCGAACCGTTGGAGAAGAACCTATAGAAAATGTGTGAAGATGCCCACTTTTGGGCCTCGCCACTGCGCCTACAGAGCTCCATTTTCGTTGATTTTTTGTTCTTGCATGTTCTTGGCAATGTCATTTGTCGATCACAAGTTTCTGTTGGCCTATATATATGCGCCCTCAGCTGAACGCAATAGGGCCTTGAAGTGGGCCGTTACACAGTTCTTTCACAGAAAATGTATGAATGTGTCAACTTCCGAGCCTCGCCACTGCTGCTACAAAGCTTCTATTTCATTGTGTTTTATTATATGATTGCACGGCCCTCTATTGATCCTAACTCTTGGTATGCTTAGATGCATTCTGTGACGCTCATAATAACGCCTCCAAGTTGGTTGTTAAGCAGCTTTTTGCCTCGTTTATGACTTCATGCATATTTCTGCGCCTCTTTATGCATGTCGTTTGAGGCTGCTTTGACCGATCTTTAGAGTCATTTGTTGGCCGTCAGCTATAGTTTGTATGACATAATATTGGAAACTTGAGTAGGGGCACGCAAATATCATCATCGGGTGGTCGACATATGTATGATTTTGAGCCTTTTTCTGTTTCTCCTCTTGTTCGGCACTTGGGGATGCTTCGATCAATCTTCCGGGGAAGTTGTTGGCCTTCTATGGTGGATAGTGTGACATAGCTTAGAAAAATTAGGTTGCTGACATGCCGAGGTCGTCGACGAGTGATCGAAAGGAGTGAAGAAGTGCTCATTTAGGTACATCGTTGAGCTTATTTGGCCGAGTTCACATTTACACCATTAGTGTTTCTTAAAGGTGAACAAAGAAACACCCTCAAACTATTGGTAAACCATTTAACTTCTTTAAATCCATTTTGTTCCATGGAATCCACTTTTTTTTTTATTTGTTTCCATTTTGGTTTCGATCACTGATTTTCATGTTTTATTCCATGTTTTTATACCTATTTTAGCTCCTTATTCTATTATTTTGGGATGGAATTATTAGGAATTTTTGTAGTTATGTTTAATATTGTCAGATATGGAGTCTACACAAGTTTGATGTTCTTTTCAAGGGTTTAGAGTTAATTTGGAGAACTTTGGACGCACTTTGGAGCTTCAAGAAAAATCATGAAGACATTGGAGAAGCTAAGGAAGAGAACGGGACGGTGCAGCTGGAAAAAACGCTATTTTTCACCATTCATCCTTCTGAATCAAGTTCTGATCTCTTCATGAGAGTTGTATCCCTCAGAAAGAGCTTTCCAACGCATATTCATATGCGTCAATTAGATGAATGAGGACTTAGAAAAGTGCGTTTCAAGATGGAGCAAAATGATGAGAACTGAAGAGTGGTCGATATCGACCACAAATGGTCAATATCGACTAGTACCCAGTCGAAATTCCCAGGACAGACTTGACATGACATGCAGACACGAAGACAGTAGAAAGACAGATCGATTTCGACCAGTCTTGGTCGATATTGACCACATCATCACTCAAAATCCCTTGTCAGAGCCAACTCAAGTGAACAATTGCCAATTCCGAGCAGACTACTCGATATCGACCAACTTTGGTCGATATCGAACAACTTTCCAGATCGAGTACGAGTCGACTCTGAGTCCTATGAAGATATTCCAAGTGAAGATTCCTTGCAAAAGAAGACTTGGGAGATTTTATCTTTTTTTACCTTTCTATCTATCCTAAGGTTGGAACCTTTAATCACCCTTTAGGATTTATCTAGTTTACCATATTAGATTTATTTCTTTCTAAGTAGAATTTTATCTTTAGATAGAGGATAGATATTGCTTTCCTTGGATAGAAAGGATTAAGCCCTATAAATGAAGCCTTAGGGGCTAGCTTTTATTCAATTCAATTTCAGAGAGAAAATTCCAATATCAAGTAGAGAGTTTCGGTTTTCAAGGCTTTTAGGGTTTTGGCGCTTTTGCAAATGTTGGAGTGCCGGGATTGTAAAGGTCGAGAATTTAGTTTAACGCAAGGTTTATTTATTTCAATCATGGTTTCTATGGCGATGAGCGAGTAGTCTCCCTACTTCTAGGGTCGGGGTGAGCCCGACGATAGCCATGTGCGTCTGATGTAATGATTCGATATTTATTATGTTTTGATCATCCACTGCCTTTTATATGTTTATTGCCTACTTGAAGGAATAGAGATTCATGTTAACAACTTGGATTATAAACATAAATTTGATAGATACAATTTGGGTTACTTGAAAAGGTTGTCTAATTGTTGGAAAAGGCGAAAGCTTGCTCCTTTGATGTGATTTGCATAATTATTTATTCATGTTATCTTATCTTTTGCGTGTTTTGTTATCGTTGTGGTAAGCCACGATCTTGGAAGTTTTCTTTCATATATTATCTTCGAATCTGTCAAACTTGGTTATTTCTGTTCATTATTCGCTTCCATCGTCACAGTCTTCGGCCCTCTTCGTCGACGCAAAGTTTCTGTAAAGCACTCGAAATCGACCAAACAGGTAGAAATCAAGTCTTATAGTCGACTGACAGTTTTCTGAGCCGGTCGATATTTTCTACTGATTTGGTTGATATCGAGCACTTCCACTCGAAATCGACCTTTGCTTATTTTTGTCTCTGCGGGTATCGGAAAAAGTCGACAAGAATTGGTCGAGATCGAGTGACTTGGCCGAAATCGACCACGTTCTGCGCAGAATTCAAAAATCGGCTAGAGAGGTCAATATCGACCACCCACTAGTCGATATCGAGTGCTTCCCTAGAGTCGAAATCCGACGTGAATTATCTGTTATCTAGGATCCGCTGACACACTTTCTCGAGGATCGATCCTGGCTGCTTTTTGCTGCAATGGGAGGGAGTCTTGAACATTATTTGCTCGAAGCGAAGTTGGTTTGATTATTTTATTTACAATCTATCTGCAATCTCGATTTCCTCCTTCAACAAATTGGCGTCGTTACCGGGAAAGCGATCATCCACGCCCTAGGAAGCTACTTTCCACGTTCTGCTATGAGTTTACTTCTACATGTATATGTAGGACACCTTCGAGTGTTACGAAACATGGCCCGAAAGGGAAAAAGATAGACAGTATGCAAAAGAATTGGAATATTTGAGATGTCTATAAATGGTTGATGAGGAGGTATTGCTTGAGGGAGTACACGCATTTAGGAGGCTACAAGAATCTTCAGAATCACCGCAAGAAGCCCCAATCCTGCTAGAAGAAGGATCCAAACCTGAGGTCGACCTCGACCAACACCTAGTCGATGTCGACCCATCTTCAGTCGATATCGACCTCTTTATAGTCGATACCTAGGTATGTCCTTCCACGATCTCAATTCCAACTTTTCTATCTATCTTTGAAAACCCAATTGAAGGACACCAAGAAGAAGAGCTACCAAAGAAGAAGTTGGACGTCGTTACCCATGTTGTTTCAAAGTCACTTTTGCCTTATAAGGTGAAGGCCATCCCCGACGATTTTGAGCAACCGATGTTCGTGTTCAAGTATGGGGTCCTCGCAAAGTGGCATGAAGCTCCACAGGATGAGGTGAAAGTATCTCTTCCCACTCCACCAGTTTGCTGTGGTGGAGATGTGCAAACAAGTCAACCTATCAAGCGAAAGAGGGACAATGATGAGGTATGTGAATTTTCTTTATATCTTCTTTTCTGCAGGTCAGCTGGAGCCAAGGAAGATAAATGGGTGGAGCCATGGAGCGTTCACTCGAGGAGATTTAAACTTCTCCATATGATGCCCCTGGATGACATTCCACGCTTCCCACCACCAGAGGAACCACCAGACCCACCTATACCTCCGGAAAAAGATGAGTCAGGCTAAGCCTAACATGAAAGTAGGTCGAGTTAGCGACTTAAACCCTAGTGCTTACGAGAGGCAAACCATTATTCTTTAATTTTTATTTTATTTCCCTCTTTATTTACTTCATATTTTTATATCTCTTTTACTTTGTGCAAGGTAAAGCTTTCAATGAATGAGGGAGGGATAAAAAGTGTGAAAAACGCTCTCTTTGAGGGCTTGAAAAAACCCCTATTTGGGGATGTGCAATCCATCACCGACCGTTTTCGATCGCCGTCGACCAAATCTTCGTCATCTTCCGCCCCTCCTCAGCCTCCACCGTCTGGGTTGGTCCGGTCGATGTCCACCTTCTCCTCGTACCTCTGCATGTAGCTTCTCCCTCCATATCCATCCTTCGTTTGTGTAAATTGGTCTGCCTTGTGCTGGATTTGGTGAGCTCTCCTCCTATCTCTTTCAATTGAAATCCAATTTGGGGTGAAGTTGTCTAGCACATACCTTTTTTGGTCTTCCTTCACTCTTTATCCCTCAATCAAATTATCCCCGTTATCTATCTTGTTTTGTACTGATTCTTGCCACAAAACCATCCTTTGTGAATCAGTGCCTCACTTGGGTACTCTACCATTAAAATCCACTTAAAAGAAAAGAAAAAAAAAGCTTCCTTTGTGAATCAACGTTGGTCTTTCTTCTTCGGAATTTTTGTTCGCCGCCAGTGGTTGGGCTTTTCGCTTTTCCGCTGCTGTCGGCACGTCCTTCTCCGACCCTGTCCCATCCTCCGGCTTCTCCGACATCATCCCCTTCCGGCGGATCTAGGTGTTGCAGGTGGATCTCGTTTTTCCCTTCCCGTTGTTCATGGGTGCCCAGCTTCTGTCGGGGTCGGTTTGTTGGGGTTGTGGTGTCGGGCTGGCCTTCCTCCGCCTCCGCCCCTCCTGGCTCTGTTGTCGTCTTTCCTCACCGGCGCTCGCCCTGCTCTTGCCTGTCGTGTGCTGGCTTTGGTCCTTGGCGTGCAAGGTTAAAGTTGATCCTTGCGCGCCAAGGTTAAACAACAAACAATTAAAAAATAAATTACAATCGAACACTTCTTATATATATATATATATATATATATATAATATATTTATTATATTTATATATATAAGGGAAAAAAAACAAACAAAAACCCGAAAGGGTGAAAACCAAATCCCAAAAGGGCTTGATCAAATGGGGCTTGTTAAAATCCCGAAAGGGCTTTTTGGTGCGTCTTGCATGGGTGGTTATCGGCGGCGTTTTCAGTTGTTCTTGGCAGTCTTTGTCTGAGTTGAGGCTCTGGCGTCCGGTGTCGGGTCTGGCTGGGGTCGAGGCGGTGTGCATCGAGGCGACTCCGTGTTCCGGAAATTTCCTTGGAGGATCGTCTTCATCACCCACAGGGACTCCTGATGTACCGCTGGCTAGCGGTGTAAGCTTTATGGCGCTTGGCTTCGAATTTAGTCTATGTTGTCCTCAACTTTATAGGATTTGGCTCGTTTGTTCATCTGGATCTGTTTGCTTACTACTTTTGTTTAGCACCGGTTTTATTTTACTTCGTATGTTTGACGGTTCGCCGTCTGCCGAATTAGTCGGCCTCTCGAGGTGTCAGGCCTGTCTGACCCTCGAATTCTTACCTAATCAAAAAAAAAAACTTTGTGCAAGGTATAAATCAGCACCTCAAATTTATTTTTGACATGTTCATTTGTTGTTAATGTCTCATTATTTTTCATTTATAAGTTTTTGAAGATGCCCACACCAAGCCTGAATTGTACATTTACATCACTATTTTTAAAATAATCAATGTATTAAAACAAAGTAGACATCTTTTTATTATATTGATTTTTTGTATATTAATTTCATATACATAATTTGTGATTTTGCTTTGTTTTAAAATAATCTGTCGTGTGAAATACGTGCATAACTGATGTATTAATATGATATAGACATCATTTTAGATTTTTATAGTGATGTTGTTGTTAGCAATATATATCAATTTATATTAATATTGTGATGTTAAAATATAAGTTACACATTGATTTAGATTATCTAGACGATGTCTATAATGATACTAGCATCCATTTTTATGTAATGATTCGATTTCATAGCTATTCAAACACATCACTTTTCATCTATAATCCAATGTTTTTTCATTCGATACATAACACCCTTTGTTCATATAATAAGATTTTGATGACGTACTTTAACTAACATATACATTAAGATAAAAACGAAATCAACATTTAGAAATGTTTTACAAAGGATAGTACTTAAAAGACACTTTTACAAATAATGAGTGCTTTTAAATGATGGGTACAAAGGATGGTAGCCCTTAAGAAACAATCTCATTCTACCAAGGGTTCAACCTAGAGATATACAAGCATATAATAAACTTAAAATTGTTTAGAGAGAAGAAAGAACTCGATAAACAAGCAGGACCTCCAACTCGGACTCTCGAAGCGCAGCAACTCGCACCAAAGTAACCCTAGACACAAATGGTTAAATCGATCTGAATTAGAATCAAATTGAGAATCAAACACAATATCAAGCACTCTCCAAGTCCAATCTAGAAACCGGACTTGGAGAGTGCTCTCACCACCAAAAATAACCAAGTAATGAGACAGAATACAAAGTAATGAAATTAAATAAGAAGATTAACCTAGCATGATTTATTTTGTTCATGGAGTTGCCTCTGGTTGTTTTAACCTGGTTCATCCAGCCACACCTGCAAAATACCATATTAAAATCTTCGAATTAAATTAGAAGACCTGCTTGTTTTAACCTTGCCGCACCTACAAAACACCCAAAAAAATCAACTCAAGTGGTAACCAAAATAAAACTCAAGTAGTCAACAACAAAGAATAATGTCCAACCTTGCCGCACCGACAGGATGAACCTTGCTTGTTTTAATTTGCTTCGAATTAAAATCAAGCATGAACATCTCATTCTTTTTTGATAATTCAAGCATGAACATCTCATTATTTTGTGATAATTCAAGCATGAACATCTTCGAATGCCCAAACGTAAGTCTAGCTTGAGAAGAACAAAAGTATAAAAACAGTACAAATGAAATACTAGATCAACATTATGGAGTGGCAACGATGATTTAGAAAAGAATCTCATTGGAATACCTCCACATCAAGCAACACCTACACTGTTTGCTCTACGCTCCTCGATATAAACTTGTCTTCCAAGCAACTGAATCGGTGAAGCCTGCAATATTAATCCAGCTTGAGATCAAATTGGGGAATTCAATATAGGGACAACAGCAACATCTCATACTTGCAAAAACCCATTTTATAGAGCCTTAAATGATTAAAAAGAACCCAACCTTTTATGGCATTGTGAACGCTGACAAGATCTTCGAACTCTACATATCCAACGCAGACTCTAACTTCCTGCAAGCCAAATAAACAGAGTATTCACACTATATACATGCCTTTCACTTGTATATCAAGGGACTAGAAAGGGTATTCAGCCTTTTAAATAGATCATTACTTGCAATTTGCAATCAATTGGGCACTAGATATGTACACACATAGAAACTTTACCTTGCGGTTCCTTATGAATATTTCGTTGGGTTTGATTTTACCAACGTGTTTAAATTCCACCTCAAGATAATTATTTGTAACATTTAATGGCAAATTCCTCACATAAACAGATGCCGGGTCCCCTGAGTGGTAAAAGGCATGGCATCAATAATCATAAGATGTCAAATCTGTGTATGATAACATGTTGGATAAATGAAGACATGTGGCATGCTAAAATGGTTTATTTACTCTATTAAAAGAGGACAGGGCACGAAATTAAACAATTGGGAAAAGAGAAAAGCATGAATGGACACATAAGCTTTGTCAAATTGGTAATGAACATTGAAATTGTGCCAATGGAAAGCAAAACAAAGATGCTAAATTAACAATAAATCCAACTTTGGCTGAGAGAGAAAAACACTCAGATTTAGTAGTTACAACCGCCCAACATGTCAAGATCAACATATGCATACAACGTACAAAAGAAGATATTTGACCTAATAATCTTAAATAATAAACACAAGAAATTAACCAAAGCACAAATAGGGGAAGGATTGTTAATCTAGATGATAAAGTAATTGTACCAAACAGAAGCACAACAGATGCAGCAGAAGCAAAACCACATTATACCTAGTCCTTGTTCAATTAGCCTCATTTTATACCTACTCCTTGTTCGGTTATACTCATTTTGTTCCTAATCATAAACACATGAAATTACCCGACTACCAACATAGAGAACCACATAGTTGATCAAAGGTACATTGTACCTAGTCCATGTTAATTTAGCCTCATTTTGTGAAAGAAGAAGTTTCATATTCAGTTCAATCAGGAAAGAGGAACCTTGCTATTTTGTCCGTGAAAAAAGAAACAACCAGATTATGCTTAATGTTAATAAACTAATTAAAGGAGCTCTACATAAAAGGCATCAGAAGAGAGTATTACCTTTAAGTATTCATCCACATCAACCTTCATCTTTTTTGCTCTCAGAGTTGCATCGACCTTAGAGAGAGTGCTAGGTGATTGGCTCATCTCCTCAAGCAGATCGATCTGCGCAAGTAAAAAAAGTTACTGGCACAAAATAAAACTTACCACACAACAAAGTAAAGAGTGTATCAGTATATCATGATTGCAAAACTACCTTCAAATTAGGAGTTAAAGGATACAAAAGCCTCATATTTCTGGGAAAAGTACTAAGTACAATATTTCTCATCTGTATGCAACTGGAAGGAATTACATCGTTGAAACTGAAATGATAATCACACAAAAACTTTGGAAATGGTGTAGTAGAACCAGCAGCACAAGTTAATCCAATGATGTACAAACAGAAAAGTACAAGTTAATCTAGATCCAGAGATAACCCACTTGTCCCCATTAAGCATTTCTCAAGAATGGCTCCATGAAATGAAACAAATATACCAATAACCGGTGCAGATAAGGCCAACCCTTCTCATAGTTTTTAGTAAGTAATTTAGGCATGAAGGTTATGTGACTAACTAGCTCAAGCCATGCAAAGCTGAAATTAAACCATCCAATAAAAACGTCAAAACTTGACAATACTCTAAAGATTAAGCATAAGAGAAGAGTGCACTAGAGAAAGAGAGCAAATAAAATCAATGCAAACTAAATAAACTAGGATAGGAAAGGGAAAAACAAACAAACAAGAAACAACATACAAAGTGTTCTTCCATCGAAGCCAAAGAACATCGAAGCCAAAGATGAGCAACAAGAAAGCACTAGCACCTACACTGTCAATGGACCATGACCGCTATAAGAAATGAGAAAATAACTATTTACTCTCTGTGTTGAAAAAAGGTTGATTGCGCAATTAGCAACTAGGTTGCACGAACACGAGAACAGAAACATCGATCCAATAAAATGCAGAAATTGGAAACAAGGAGAGAAAGACATAGAATTATACGTTATTTTCAAGCTCATACAAAGGTTAAGAAAATATATGATCATCTTAGTAACAACTGCTCTTTGTGAGGACTGAGTTGTGAAGACTCTTTAGGAAACACCATTTTCTTCTGTTTCTAATTAGAAAAAAATAAATAAAAAAGCTGATGGTGTGTCTCTGTCATGTCCTTTCTACTTGGTTGTGTCCATGTTTCCGTGCATCCTAGATTTGTAGTTTTATCCTATTTACAAGTGATTATGGAAAAACATTTCTCCTGAATCGCAACAAAACACTGGAATGAGCTAACGATTAACACCACAGAATGAGTTAACTATAATATATTATAAGGTTCTAACTAATGCAACCCAATTAGACCATCAGTCAAGAAAAGGTAGGCACTAGGCAGATGAACAAACGAAAGGAGAATCTTACAACTCTTTCTCCAGCTGCACGTTTATGGATGAAATCATTGAAGTGTGCACTAACTTTCTCCATTTTCGTGCAGAGAACAAGAACAAGCACATATGAAGACAAACCACCATACAAATACCTTTGAAGATAAAAGCACGACAAAGTAAAAGATATTCAACATGTTTTCCACAATAAATACTAGACATAGAATCAACACCATAAGTTACTGAAATCTAAAGGTTGATTGAATTTCTTTTACAGTAGGTTGTGTAGTCAAAATTTGAAATATTAGTTAATATGCTCATGAATGATGGTCATTGTATCTACAAGACGCGGTCATGAATGATGGTCATTGTATCTACAAGACGCGGTATTGAATCCTTCTAGGAAGATGCTTTTTGTGAAGAACGCTTCAAAAAAGCTCCCCAGGAATAACCAAATTCAGCAACACCCGTGTTTGAATCTTGACAGAAGCCAAACCGAACGCAATCAACAACACAAATGTGAAAAACGAAATCAAAAATCGAAAACCCTGACCACTTCGATCCGGGCAAGAGCAGATTTTACTAAAATTGAAACTCTAGATAGAAAATTCTTAACCAAAATAAAAAACCTAGATCTGTACCCAAGAACCCTAAACCTAGATATGAAGAATCAATGGAAGAGAACTAACCATCGTTGGCTCTTGGTGGCGTTCACGGACTAGATTGAGTAGTCGTCCTGCAGGGTTTAGCCGTCGACGTCGGGTGGAAGAGGAGATGGAGAGTGCTGCTGGAGGCTACGCTTGGGAAGTGTCAGAGTCGAGAGGAGAAGTACCGCACTCTGTCTTCGATTTGGGGTCGAGATTCGAGGGATCTGCGAGAGAGGCAGAGAACAAGGCCGGAGGGAGGGAGGTTGACAAGCGGTGGGTGGCGAGGAGATGGGAAGAGATCGAGCTGGGGCGAGAAATTAAGGGCGAGGATGGATTGTTCGGTGTTGGATGGCCACTGGTGAGAGAGCGAGATGTGAAGAGATCGCCGGTTTGGTGGAGGATGGCTGCCGGCGAGAGAGGGAGAAGGATAGAACGGGCAGAGGTGGAGAGGCGAGACAGGACGAGGGTGAGACAGCTGAGAGTCGGGAGAACGGGGAGAAAGGAGAGGTTTGGTCCGTTTGGATTATACCCTAGCTCCTATTTTCACTAAGTATGGGCGGGTGTTTAAGAAAAAATCTGAGTAAGGACGGGCGTTCAAACTCTTCTAAAATTTCATAAGGCGCGCGCGTTTCAATTCTTTTTAAAATTAATAATTTTACATCTGTCAAAAAATTCAACTGTTGTCTTAAGCTGTCTTGACATCACAAATTTATTATTAGATGTAATAGATTAATTTAATATCGGTTGTTTTTTTTACAGACTTAAATCACATGATGTCTAATTGCAGTATTCATGGGGTAGCTACCCCATCACCAAAGCTCGCCCACAGTCTCCCACCGCCTTCGTCGCCCATCGTTCTGACTTGTGGCACGCTCGTCTTGGCCATCCTGGCGACCACGTGCTCCAATGTCTCCGCACTAGTCATTTAATTTCTTGTAATAAAGCCTTTGGCGTTTGCATTTCCTGTGAAATCGTCAAGAGCAAGCGTCTCCCTTTTAGCATTTCTCATTCCAGTACATTTGCACATTTTGATCTTTTGCATTGTGATTCAAGTGCTAGTGGTTTTCGATACTCTTTTGTTGTCCTTGATGATTTCGCCAATTTTGTTTGGGTTTTTTCCCCTACGTCACAAATCGGAAACACAAAGTCACATTGTCAATTTTCACACATTTGTCCGCACTCAATTCACTTTGCCCATCAAGGTTATTCAGTGCGACATGGGAGGAGAGTTTGACAACATTTTTGTTCGCTCCTTTTGTCAATAAAATGGGATATCACTTCGCTTCTCATGCCCCCAAACCTCTCCACAAAATGGCAAAGCGGAACGTATTCTCCGCACCCTCAATGACAAAACTAGAACCCTCCTACATTACGCCTCTCTCCCCCTCCCCTTTTGGGTTGAGGCGCTTCACATGGCCACCTATCTCCACAATATACTTCCATCCAAAGCCATTGACAACTCCATCCCAACCTTGGCACTCTACAAGCGCTACCCCTCTTACGATCACATTAGAGTGCTTGGATGTCTCTGTTTTCCCAACATGAGTGCCACTGCCTCTCACAAGCTATCCCCACGATCCACTAAATGTGTCTTCTTGGGCATCTCCCCACACCATCGAGGCTACCGTTGTCTTCGCTTGAATACAAATAGGGTTGTCACTTCGCGCCATGTGATTTTCGACGGACAGACCTTCCCCTTCGCCACACCACCCGCCCCTGCTGTCCCCAACCCACCCACACCACCCAATTCCGACGAATTTCCACCCCTCCTACGCCACCTATTCCAACAAGCATCATCCGGAACCAACCCCCCACCTAAAACCCCCATCCAAATCGATTGGCGGCGGGCGCCGCAACCTGCGGCCGCCCCACCCCCGCTGCACCCCCCCGCCCATCCCGTTGCACCCCTTGCGGCAGGTACACCCCCCCGGCAGTGCCCGCCGCACCCCCCCCGCCCCCCTCTTTCCCCCTTAGCAGGCAACCCCTCTTACCCACCAACCTCCGATTGCACCCCCCGCCCATTCCATGAAGACCCGGTCGCAGTCCGGCATCTTCAAACCTAACCCCAAATACAACCTTCTCACTCCGTCTCCCGGCATATCTCCTCTCCCCAAATCACCCCACAAGGCCTTACAGGACCCGAACTGGCAAGCCGCCATGATGGATGAGTTTAGTGCTCTTATTAAAAATGGCACGTGGGACCTCGTTCCAAGGCCTCGGGACACTAATATTATTAACTGCATGTGGTTTTTCAAGCATAAGTACAGGTCAGATGGAACTCTAGAGCGACACAAGGCTCGACTAGTGGTCAACGGCAAGTCACGGGAGGTTGGGGTTGACTGTGATGAGACTTTCAGCCCGGTCGTTAAACCGGCTACCATCCGCACAGTTATGAGCATCGCCCTTACTAAGGATTGGCCTATCCATAAGCTTGACGTCAATAATGCCTTCCTTCACGGCAACCTTCAGGAGACTATGTATATGCATCAGCCGCCAGGCTTCTATGATCGCACCCGCCCATCTCACGTCTGCCTCCTCCGGAAGTCTCTCTATGGGTTGAAACAGGCGCCTCGCGCCTGGTATCAGCGGTTCACCACGTACCTCACTGGCATTGGATTTCAGGGCAGTCAGTCTGATCACTCCCTTTTTGTGTTCCACTCAGGGTCTGACACTGCCTATCTTCTCATGTACGTTGACGACATCGAGCTCACCGCTTCCTCTACATCGCTCCTGTCAAGGCTGATGGCCCTGCTGCGATCAGAGTTCGCCATGACTGATCTCGGTTCCCTGAGCTACTTCCTTGGGGTCTCTGTGTCACGCACTCCTACTACCCTGTTCCTTCATCAGCAGAAGTACACTCTTGAGATCGTCGACAAGGCCGGCATGACGTCTTGCAAACCCGCCACCACCCCTGTCGACTGCAAGTCCAAGCTCGACGCTGCCTCCAGTCCTAAGGTTGAGGATCCTACAGCCTACCGCAGTCTGGCCGGTGCTCTCCAGTATTTGACATTCACCAAACCGGACATTTCCTTCGCCCTACAGCAGATCTGCTTATACATGCATGATCCCCGCGAGCACCATCTTCAGGCGCTCAAGAGGATAATCAGGTACATCAAGGGCACCTCTGACATGGGTTTACATCTCGCTCGCAGCAGGTTTGACTCCCTCACCGCCTATTCTGACACTGACTGGGCGGGTTGTCCTGAAACTCGACGCTCTACATCTGGTTTCGCGGTGTACCTGGGCGACAATCTGGTCTCGTGGTCCTCCAAGCGTCTGGCCACCATCTCCCGCTCGAGTGCCGAGGCTGAGTATCGTGGTGTTGCCAACGCCGTCGCTGAGACCTGCTGGCTCCGCAACCTTCTCTGTGAACTCCGGGTTCCCCTTCGATCGGCTACACTCTACTGCGACAATGTCTCCGCTGTTTACCTGTCGTCGAACCCATTTCAGCACCAACGGACGAAGCATATCGAAATTGACATCCATTTCGTCAGAGAGAAGGTCGCCCTAGGCCAGATCCGAGTTCTTCATGTCCCTTCTGCACATCAGTATGCGGACATTTTTACAAAAGGCTTACCTAATCCTCTTTTTACTTCTTTTCGTTCCAGTCTTGCTATTCGCTCACCTCTAGCTGCGACTGAGGGAGGATGTTAGCATTATATTATTTATACATGTACAGTTACCATTGTACCCTCGGGTTTTCACCCATTGATATATATACAGGAGTAGGCTTCTGAGATCCGTTAAGGACTCAGTTCTCCAAACACTTACAATCTCATCCATCCTCCCGCCTTACTCTACAACACCCTTATTCATAGCTGTAAATTCATCCCCTCTCCCTATATTTTAGCTGCAAAGACCCATCCACATCTTATCATCGAAGTTCTCAACCACTTCCTTTCTTTATCTTTCAATCCTCCTTCCTCCTGTTCTCTCCTAAACCATCAGCCACACCATCACCACCATCACTTCGCCTCCCTGTTTTTCCGCCACCACAAGCACTGAGGCACCCCACCTCCTTCATCGGCAATCGGCATTCCCTCTATCTCCTCAACGACACCACCCCAACACCTTGGTTCCTTGCCGCCACCGCAACTCCACCCAAGCACCTCCGCCACCTTCCTCCTTAGTCCTCCAAGCCATAGCGGCTGGACTCCACCTCCATCGATACCTCCGAGCCGAAGCCAGCACCAAACACAGCCCCGGAGCCCCCTAGCGCCATCACTGAGTCACCGAAGTTCCGTCCCTCCCGTTCGAGCGCGATTAGCTTCCGATAAGCCATTCTCATCTGTTTCCCATCAAAATCGTCCTCGAACTTCACCATCACGCTGATCCATGCCTGATGCAGGTGCGACGAGCCATCGCGAGCCTCCAACAATGCCCAGAACTCCGATCGAGAGCTCTGAAGCCGCGAAGACGCCGGTGAGCTCCCGAGCCTTCTTTTCTTTCTCGTTCGATTCCATACTTCCTTTAGATGCTTAGATTAGTCGCGAGTGAGCATGAGCTGAGAGCGGGATGATCGGGTGTGCTCGAGAGCTCCGGCGAGCATCGAGGGCGGCGAGGCGAGCTCGAGAGAGACGTGAGCGAGCGTGAGTGCGAGTCAACCGAAGGGCGCACGAGTGTGGGTGAGGGCGCGAAGAGGGTGGTGCGAGGGCCGAGGTAGGAGGCGAGGCGGAGCTGGTCGGGCAAGCGGCGTCGGAGGAGGCGCAGCATAGAGCGGCGTCGAGCCTAGGTTGTAGGCGAGCTCGAGAGCGGGAAGCCTTCGGTTTGAAAGGAAGGAGAAGGCTACGTGGGAGGGGCCATGCCTAGTCACCTTGTGGGCCCCCCTCCTTGTTAGTTGTATTATTTATTTTAACGGGAATTTCGTCTGGTAACCCTGAAATTTCGCCTAATTCGTGTGGTAAATAAAAGTTTTAGATATTTTGCGTGGTAACTCTGAGGTTTCAAAATGTTTTACCTCGGGCCCACAACTTTGAGTTTGTCCAATAATTGTGTTTTAAAGTTATAGGCGGATAAGTATTGTAATATTAATAAATTTTGTGGTATATTTTCACAAATACCACCATTGTGAAAATAGATCTCAATCATAAGGGCTTTAGGCAAGATTCAATAACGACTATTGTCAAGACAATTTCAATTAAATTGCACGTAAGTCCTTTTTATTTTTTCAATCAAAGTGTAAACGAGGACGAATTCTCCAAGTCAGGGAAACGGATTAGGATTTTGACGAAATTCAACTCAATTCAATCAGGGATTTGATGGAGGAAGAGTATTCAATCCATCAATTAACACATCCTAATCATCTGATCGGTCCACGTTAGATACCTCAGTACCCCACCGGCCACCTCCAATGGCGGACCACGGATGGATACCAACTCCTCTCCCTCCTCATCCTACTCCTCCCCATCTCTCTTCTCGCCCTCCTCTACTTCATCGCCTGCCCTCGCCCCGCACGTCAAGATCCCCATCGAGAGCCGCCACGTCTTCATCACCGGCGGATCCAACGTCATCGACCTCGCCCTCGCTGCCGCACCGCCTTTTAGGACACTAGAGTCTCCATTCGTGCCCCGCAACCAGTCCAAGCTCAACGAGGCCAAGGAGGCCATCCGCCTCGCCACCGGCGTCGATGAACAGCGAATCAACTTAACAAAGGGTTCCGCTGATGCCCTGTATACTTATGTGCTTGCATTTTCAAATCAAATTAAGAAAGGATTGGCCTCGCTTCCGCGCCACCGGTGTAATGCCAATTTGAAAAGTTTGTTAAGTTGATTTTGAAAAGTTGGTTAACAACAAATTGTTCACTTTGTTAACGAATTGAATTAAGGATTCGATGAATAGCGAATTGATTGAAGGGTTTGATTAACAGCAAATTGATTGAAATTTGTTGTTGACGAATTCAGGCAGTGTATGAATTTAGGGTAAATTGATTCGCAGTGTAGATAGAGAGTTTTGAGTATATTTGCAATATGCTTGGAAGAAATGAGAAGGAGATGCGTGAAATTTAGTTAAAATTGTCTTGACAATAGTCATTCTGAAATCTTGCCTAAAGCCTCACTCGATCTCAATAGATCTCGTATACACAACTGAGCCAAACCAACGGTGACAGTGGAGGAGGAATCGCCCTGAGCCAAGGCTGAGGAACAACGGTAGGTGGCCGGCGACCGGTGTCAGAGCGGCGGTGGCGGCGCAGGTGATGTCTGGCGGCGGCTGCGACTGGTGGTGGTGCTGTTGTGGGTTGCGATTTTAGGTTAGTTTTAAGAGTTGAAATTTTTTAATTGCATCCCTCGAAAGTTCCATTCTCTTTCTCAATTTAGTTGTTGTTGAGTGGGATTAGTGATCTAGGGTGTGAATTTGATCTCAAATCATACCTTGAAGCTTCGAATTTGGAATCATGAATTTTAGGGTTTTTGGGGTCCGAAAATTTGGGGGTTTTTTGGTTGTTGTTTGTAGGGTTCGAAAATTTTAGGGAATGAGGCCGTAATAGCTCAGATTATGTGGGCACCTTTCAATTTCTAAGTTACAAAATAAGGATGCCTATTACAGATTCTAGTTTCTAGTAGAAGTGAATAATTGAGGTAGAAATAGATACAAAACTTGAAGCTACTCTTTACAGCTTAGGAATATGATGGCCTCAGACAAACACAAAATCTTGGTAGGAATAGGATGGCACTAAAATGGTAATATGTCCAATAGGCTTTTATAGAGAGCATGTGTTTTGTTATTTACTGTAGATCTTGTGAAATATTTGCTTTCCAGTTCATCATCATGTAAGACCTTCAATACTAGCGCTTCCCTCCACCTGATGTATCCACTTGTTCATTGTAGTTTTGCCCCTTTACTATCTTGTTTGGCATATCTCTGCAACTACAAGGATTCCTTTCTACATGGCAATGGGTATAGAAAAAAGTTTGCTTGCATCCAGCAATAATTTTTCGATCATTACTGATATTAGCACAAATGACTCCCTTAGAACTCTTACTCTAGGGAGATTATACATTCTATAGCTTCCATTCATGTTTCAATAACAGTTATGAAGAGTTGTTTATCTTCATTTTCAAGTCTTCAGCTGATGTTAATACTTGAGCATTGCTTAGTACATCCGCTCGATCACATCATTCTTCAGCCCCCTCGAAGAATCATCATCTCCCGTCTTCCTCTCTGTACTACTCACATTCTCATCGTCATCTTCATCGTCTTCATTCACCTCAGATGGATCATCCAACGGTTCTATTTCCGGCATAACTAAGCTCTTCCTACCGAGCCTCCATTGTTCCGGCCTAATCCATGTTGGGTATATGTTTCATAAAATTATGTGGTTATTTGTTACTTGGGTTGGTCATTCAGATGGGACAAATTAGGTGGGTGCCTTTTTTCATTCATTTAACTCCCACACACTAAAAACTAAAGAGACGTTGAACTGCATAGCCGATTTACACGGCAACCACTCCCACCTACTCCATCCTGTTTATATGTTATGGCTCTCCATTGTTTACGGATTGAGATGGTTGAGATTCTCCCTTATTTCTCCTTTACTTAATCCCTCCTAAAGGCTATTTAAAGGGGCTGAACTCATGATAGTAAAACACAGGCTTTGAGCATCCATTCTCCTTCCTCCTAAACACACAGATATCCATTGACGACAGTAGTCGTGATCCCAAACTGAGAGTTCCACCTCTGCCTCGCCGAGTGTACGGTTGGGTGGAGGGTAGAGTTAACCCTGGAGTGAGTCTCGCCTCGATGATATACACCCGTGTCAGGGCGATATTTGCTTTAGTGCAGTAGATTTGATTCTACGACTCTACGATCTTCTTATTCTTTGGCATATTTTCCAACAATCTAAAGCAAATATCTTGATATCAATATGCCGAAGAATCCCGCTGTCCCGGATCTCTCCAAATTGCAGCCGTTGACAGGGCCGAACTACCGACGCTGGGCAGAGGAACTCATGTTCTTCTTCCAAGAGCTTGGTCTTGATTATGTCCTCCTGGACAAACAGATCGAGCCTGCCAAAGTGGATCTCCCGTTGAACCCATCGCCGACGCCGATCACTCCTGCTGTCGTGTCTCCTGGAATCGGTTCTTCCTCAGATTCTTTGCAAGATAAGGGCGGTCAAGGAGGAGACAAGGGAGACAAAGAAAAACAGATAGCTGGTGAGCTTTCCGGAAAGGCCAAACCGGAGGGCACTCTTGAAGATCACAACCGAACCTGCCGTGGCCACATCATTCGACACCTTTCAGAGAAATTGTTTGACATTTATGTCAACTATGACTCTGCAAAGGAAATATGGGCTAATCTGGCAAAGAGGTATGGCGCTGAAGATCAAGGGAAGAAGCAATATGTCACCTCCATGTGGACATCCTTTGTGATGAAAGACGATCAACCGATGCTGGAGCAACTTCATGAATACGAGGCCATTATCTCTCGTATTCAGGCTGAGAAACTGAACATCTGTGAGTATTTGGCTGCTCATGTTTTGATTGACAAATTACCTGCATCATGGGGTGATTATCGATCCAAACTTAAGCATGACAAGAAGAGATTCTCACTCGATGAACTGATCGCCGACATCATGATCGAGGATGCCAATCGTAAGTGTATTAGCAACTTTGGTTCATTTCCTAATAATGCAAATGTGGTGGAAAGCTCTGCTGTTGGCCAGAACAGGTCTAAGGCACCAAAAGACAAGGTAAATGGTCCTACTAAACCCACTGTTGGATTCAAGAAGAAGCTGAAATGCTGGAACTGTCAGAAACCAGGCCATAAGCAGCAAGACTGTCGTCTGCCCATTCGAAAGAAGGAGCCAAACAAAGCTCATGGCAACCTTACTGAAGATATCGTCGCAGTAACAACCGAGGTAAATGCGGCTAGTGATGTGGTGGAGTGGATAATGGATTCTGGCGCCACTCGCCACATTTGTAGCCTTAAAACTTTGTTTAAAACTCTAGATGAATCTCCACGTGAAAAGGTTTATTTAGGAGATAACACCACTTTGGAAGTTCTGGGAGAAGGGGATATTGCTCTCAAATTATCTTCTGGGAAAAATCTAACTTTAACTAAGGTTTTGTATGTGCCCAATATGCGTAGAAACTTGATCTCCACTGCCTTGATGATGAAAGTCGGGATGAAGTTGACTGCTGAAGGTGGTAAGATGATTATCACTAAAAATGGGGCTTATGTAGCCAAGGCTTTTTGTATTAGAAATCTCTTTGTTCTTGATGTTTCTAATGAAATAAATGCAAGTACTTCCGCTTATTTCGTGTGTTCTTTGGATACTTGGCATGGTAGATTGGGTCACTTGCACTTAAATGCTATTAAACGCATGAGACATGTTAATTTGATCCCTGATAACTTGGAAGATAATATTTCAAAGTGTGAGATTTGTGTTGAGGCCAAGCATGCTAGAAAACCTTTTCATTCAGTTGTTAGTCGAAACTCAGAGTTGCTTGAATTGATTCATACCGACCTAGCTGATTTTAAGAGCACCACTAGTAGAGGGGGCAAAAATTATTATATAACTTTTGTAGATGACTTCTCTAAATTCACGACGGTTTACCTACTAAAATCTAAGGATGAGGCCTCGGTAATGTTCATGCATTATAAAGCTGAAATAGAAAATCAACTTGATAGGAAAATAAAGAGGCTAAGATTTGATAGAGGTGGTGAGTATGAGTCTGAAGTTCTCAAATCCTTGTGTATTAAAGAAGGCATCATACATGAAAAAACCGCACCCTACACACCTCAGCAGAACGGTATTGCCGAAAGGAAAAACCGTACTCTGAAAGAAATGATGAACGCTATGCTCATCAGCTCGGGGTTACCTGACCAAATGTGGGGGGAAGCCATTCTTTCCGCGTGTCATATTTTGAATCGTGTGCCACATAAAGGAATGTCTGTCACTCCCTATGAACTTTGGAAAGGTTACCCTCCTAACCTGAGGTATCTAAGAGTGTGGGGGTGTCTTGCAAAAGTTGGCTTGCCTGCATTCAAAAGGGATAATATTGGTCCTAAGACTATTGATGTTGTATTTATTGGTTATGCTCATAATAGTGCTGCATATCGTTGTTTGACATTCAAATCTGATTCCTTGCAGTTTGATAGTTTGATTGAATCTAGGGATGTTGAATTCTTTGAGCATGTGTTTCCTTTTAAAAGATCACTCGAATCTAGTTCACATAGAAATGCTATAACTAAAAGAACCCTTGATGAACCTCCTGCTGAACCTAGAAGGAGTAAAAGGGCAAGGACAGAAGCTAGCTTTGGTCCTAATTTTATTACTGCATTTCTATCTGAATATGATGAAATTAGTGAGGAATTTATGCATGCTTTCTTGATAGAAGAAGATCCTAAAAGTTTTTCTGATGCCATGAAATCTATTGATGCAATTTTTTGGAAGGAGGCTATTAATAGTGAAATTGATTCTATCATGTCTAATCATACTTGGGAGCTTGTTGAATTGCCTAGAGGTTGCAAACCAATCAAGTGCAAGTGGATTTTGAAGAAGAAGTTCAAAGCTGATGGGTCTATTGACAAATTCAAGGCACGGCTGGTAGCTCAAGGATTTTCGCAAAAACAGGGAGTTGATTATTTCGATACTTATGCTCCTGTTACTAAGATTGCTACTATTCGCATTTTGATTGCACTTGCATCCATTCATAACTTGGTTGTGCATCAGATGGATGTGAAAACTGCTTTTCTAAATGGTGATTTGAATGAAGAAATTTATATGATGCAACCTGAAGGGTTTGAAGTGCCTGGACAAGAACATAAAGTATGCAAATTGATTAAGTCCCTATATGGCCTTAAACAAGCACCTAAACAATGGTTTGAAAAATTTGATGACACCTTGCATGAAAATGGTTTTATTTCTAACCATGGAGATACTTGTGTGTACTCTAAAGTGAATGATCATGCTTGTGTTATTATTTGCTTGTACGTGGATGATATGCTTATACTTGGTACTTCTCTTGACGTCGTATGTGAAACAAAAGCTTTTCTTAGTTCTAAATTTGATATGAAAGATTTAGGTGAGGTTGATGTTATCCTTGGTATTAAGGTTAAGAAAATGGAAAAAGGTTTTGCCTTAAGTCAGTCTCACTACATAGAAAAGGTCCTTAAGAAATTTGGCTATTGGGATCTTTCAAGTGTTAAAACACCTTATGATCCGTCTTTGCATCTAACGAAAAATTGAGGTGTTGATGTAAATCAATCAGAATATGCTAAGGTAATTGGTAGTGTGATGTATGTAATGAATTGCACAAGACCTGATATTGCATATGCCGTTAGTAGATTGAGTAGATACACTCACAATCCAGATTCTAATCATTGGCAAGCACTTATTCGATTGTTGAGATATTTGAAAGGAACCATTAATGTGAATTTGTGCTTTTCTAGTTTTCCTTGCATACTTGAAGCATATTCTGATGCTAATTGGGTGTCTTATAATGATGAGATCAACTCTACGAGTGGTTATTTATTTACCTTAGGTGGAGGAGTAGTAGCATGGAAGTCTGCTAAGCAGACTTGTGTTGCTCGCTCTACCATGGAATCTGAACTAATTGTTGTTGAGTTGGCAGGACAAGAAGCTGATTGGTTAAGAAATCTGCTTGCAGATATCCCAATAGTTGGAAGACCAAGTCCGGCTGTCTCCATGAGATGTGATTCCCAAGCTGCAATTGCTGTGATCAACAATGTTGTCTACAATGGGAAGAAAAGACATATTCGAATGAGGCACAAAGTATTGCGCAGTCTTATTGAAACTGGTGTATTGTCTATGGAATTTGTGAGATCAGGGCGGAATCTGGCCGACCCCCTGACAAAAGGCTTGTGTGGACGGATGGTCCTGGTGATAGGCTGAAACCTACACCCACAAGTGTATGGGGTTCAGTTGTAGTATATCGAGTGTCGTATCCACAAGGGCTATGTGGTATCGATCATCAATTCAAACTGATTTAACTAAGTCAAGAAAATAAAGGCGAAATGTTTATATGGATGGAGAAAGTAACCAACTAATGCGAAACAAATATGCAAAAATAGGTATTAAACAATGGATACGAGGCAAATCTAGGGTAAGGATCACCACAACGATGCTTTAGTAGATTAATATTGATATCCGTGTCACATTGTCTGAGTTTGCTAAAGGTAGATTGTCTAAGGTAATCGCAAATCTCCTTTCGGAATCAAAGCGAATGTGTCTAAATTGGTTAACAATCACCTTTCGGACTCAAGCAACCAATTTAGACTCTTTAAGTTCTTAGAATTCTAGATGATAATCATATCAACGTCGCCTTTCGGTATCGATTAATATCAAAATCATCTAAAATATCTATGACAATCTATAAATCCTCAAGAAGCTTAATTTCACTTTCGATCAACTAAACTTCAGGTTTAATCCTATGGTTCCGATGGATCCAATAGCTTTTCGGCCTAAATTCACCATCTAAATTCTAATTTAGGGTTTTAGTCTTTCGATTTCAAACCCTAAATCAGTTCTAACCAATTTTCATCAATTAGGGCTGGCGCAATAGGATTAAATCACAAATCAACAGACAAACGAATATCAATCTTAACGCTACCAAATCATCGTCGGGATAACCCAAACCCTAGATCGAAGATTCAAGCAAGCATAATATGATAATCAACGAAATAAATCATAGACAAAAATAAATCGCTGAAATAAAATAGAATGCAAACCGAAACTTCGTCTTCGATCCAAAGTGTATACCGTCAAAAAACTAGAACAAAGAAAAACCTAAAACTAAGAGAAGAAAGAGGCCGAAGCCTGTACGGCCAAACTTAGAACTCCCCCCAGTTCTTAAAACATACGGGAGTATATTAGTTTAGTTTTAGGAAATTACAAATTTGACCCACAAACTTAAATAACTAAATTGCATCCCAACACCCAATTATAAATTAACTTCACAAAACAGCTCCCACATTTAGCAACTTCCGCACTTGACAAGTTAGCTCCTCGGGTCCGATCCATTATGATTGCCGCTCCGCATTAAAGCTTGATTTTCCTCAATATTAGCCTCAAAATGCCTGAAACACACACAAACAAGGTGTAGACTCCGAAAATGCAAAATAAAATAAATAAAGTATAAAATATGATAAATATGCATAAAAATGACCTAAACTAATATGCAAATGTATGCCTAAAATATGACTAAAATAGATGCTATCAAATCACCCCATGCTTGAACCTTGCTTGTCCTCAAGCGAGAACAAGTGTAAATATTCACAAGAAAGATTTCCGTTTCAATCCAAGCAATGCTTTTGCTCATTTAAATCTAGATATTGGGTTCAAAACAAGAGCAAGCAAATCATGCAAGAGACAAGTCAAGACTTTAATTCCAAGACCTCACATAGGACATATTTTTTGGAACACTCTCACTCGTGTGTCTAAGGTATAAAAGTTTCGCTCTTGCTCAAATCTTGAAGACTCATCTACCATAAGCTTGAATTAGCGTCCTAACTCTCCACCACTTGGACTATGCACAGAAACATAAATCATGAGGTCTTTTCATGGGTTGTAATGGGGCCAAGGTAAGAAACAAAAGGTATGGATTCTTTGGCCATGTGGTGCTAAAATCCGGGAAATAAAATTACTTCCTAAACTTCCACCACAATTCATCTTCTTTTTTCAACACATACCAAATTTCTCACAACAACCACATCACATAATCAAATAAGCTCAAGAATCACAACTTTTGATAACCCATTCCCTTTTTACAAAATATTCTCTAGTGGTGAAGAAGAATTTATTCTCTTTTTTTTTCTTTTCTATTTTTTTCCTTTTTTTTCACCCTTTTTTTTTCTTTCTTTCTTTTCTTCATAAAAAGAAACTTACAATTGAAGCACAAAATCCCCCACTCAATATATAATCACTCAAAGCCAAGTATTCTTTTTTTTGTCCACAAAACGACACATAAATCTATTTCATCCTAATTCCCGGATGGGTAAACGAGGCTAAAATAGGCTTAAGGATAATCTTGTGGAGCTACAAATAAATAGACAAATAGGCTCAATGGGCTTCAAGCAAAGGATATAATTATGGGTAGGAATGGAATGATAGGCTAACAAAAATTGCCTCAATCATGTTTATGCAATGCACACAAGTCATATATGCGGTCTCAAGAGGTTCTAACGCAAGTTCTGAAGATAAAGCAATCAAAATGAGCAATTCACACACAAAAGAAAGAGGACTCATGAATGTTAGTCCTAGGCTCAGAAGCTCACAGGCTTTTGTCTCAGAATCTCAATCTCAACAAGTCTCATGATGATTAGTTTTGAAAGAATTATAGCATAAACCCAAATATCCAAATCATCACAAGCTTTTTAAAAAGCCTTAAAGGATATCATCAACCATTTTCAATCAATGAAATGACATGTTCTTCAAGAAGAGCAAGGAATTTTTATTAGCAAGGGTTCATCTCAAAACATCTATATGCAAATGAAAATGCAATGCATGAAATGCACATGAAAAAGAAATGAAAAGAAAAAAAAAAGTTATTTGCAAAAACGGAGTTACACTAGAATTACAATTGAGTTTCAAGTGAGTTACCCCACCCCATGCTTAAAATCTACTTTGTCCCCAAAGTAGAGAAATGAAAGAGTAAGAGGTAGAGGAACTCACAAAAGAATCAGGCATAATGGAGCATATCAGATGAGTAGGCGGAAAGCAAGCAAGTGATGTCTTCAAGGCAATCGTGCCAGCAAAAAAAAAATTCCACAATAGATTCCTCGCAGCTAGAGCAGAATACACAACCCAACAGTTCCCTATGGAGATTTCATCAGCAACTTGAACACAAACTGCACCTGCGACCCTTCTTGGAGTTGGAGAATTATGGGCATCATCTCCTTTGTAATTGGCCACATTCACAATAGATAGATCTGTTCTAGCTCATTACAAGCCCAACATAGATTTCAGCAATAACTCCCATGGCTAAACTTCCATAGTCCAGTAGCAAGTAAAGCAAATATCCCAGTTGTAACTGCAATTGGTCCTGACCAAGCCAACACAAAGATAACAGAACAAGCAAAACACAACCCCACTATCCAACCATAGCAATAACACCCAAGAGAGAACAAAAGAAAAGACAGGTACAACAAAGTTCTGCCCAACAACTCATGCTCATCCATATTTTACAAAGTAAAACCATGAAAATGCAATGGACAGAAGGAGCATGAGACAGGTAGGAAGTGAACCATGGGCACAATCACATTTCTCAATCAGCTAACATAGCCCAGTGCAAATCAGCAATTCAAGTAGCCATCATGTCCAATGAATGAGTGACAAATAACTAAAATTGAACAGCTAAGGTGATCAAACTCAGTTCAAATGACATTCTGCAACGGCATTTAGTAGCATAACAATTCAGTTTCAGGACCAAGACAAGTTCAGCATAGCAACACTAGGCCAAGACTCGAGCAGCACAATAGGTAGACAGAAACACAACTAAGCAGCATATAAAATCAGTTAATACCAAAACAAAGCACCAAATCAGCAAAGCGGACAATTCCCAATCAATAAACACATGACCTCCCCAAGTTATCACCAATCCAGTAAATTAAATTATCAGCCTAGAATGGAAGAGGGAGACCACAACAAAACAATCCCACAGCTAAGATCTGATCGAGTGAATGAATACATTGCTCAATAAACACCCCGGAAAACTCGCAGCCCCAACATCAATTGCATTAGACTCAATCGAGCATAATCAAAGAAGTAACACCAAGCAATTCATTCCACTCAATTCACATTTACATTCAACCAATAAAATTCAGAACAATAGGGTGAAGAGGAAGGCTTACCTGCCCTTACCATCGAATTCGAAGTCGAGTTGCATCCCGGAGTAGCAGCTGGACAAATTGGGCCAAATTCGACACCAAGCCAAGGATAGCAGCAGAGGTTGAGAATAATCGGGCAGCGCCGTGGTGCTGCTGCCTGCTGGTGATAGAGGTGAACAGAGGCGGAGAAGAGGGCGTCGGTGGGGCTGTGCGGGAGAAAGCAAGGGTTCCAGCAGTGGAAGATCAGAGAAGGAAGGAGGGGTTGATGGAGCGACGCCGGACAGAGGGTGATGGTGTTGAAGGTGGGCGGTTCCTGGCTTCGAGCAGCAGTGGAGCAGGTGAAGGGAGAGCAAGAATAGGGGAGGCGTCGGTGGTCATGATGGGGGCAGAGAGCCGGTGCGGGAGTGCAGTGAAGGGCGATAGGGTATCGGGGAGAGAGGTGAGAGAAAGAAAAACGCGTCTCTCCAATTTTTTTTTAAAATTTTTTTTTTTAGTCAAGGTGTCACGAGTCGTGGGAAGCATCCCGCAGGTCGTGACATTTTACAGAGAAGTCCACCAAGCTTTGGAGTGGCCTCCACGACTCGTGGAAACTCACTACGACTCGTGGAAGTCTGAATAAACCCTTGAATTTATTATTTAGAATGAAAAAAAACAAAATAAAGAAAATTTACCTACTGCTTACCTCGGGTTGACCTCGAAAGCGTTTGAACCTTCCCGAATGGATGGTCCATGGCTCGACCCATCCATCAAGCAAAGTCTTTTTGGAGCGGAATAGTAGAAATTCGTTGAAGTTCAAGCTCACAAGGAATGTGCCCATCCTCTTCTTAGCATATCGTCCTTTTGTGTCTTCACTAAATCCAAATGAAAACCCCTCCACGAAATTTTTGTCCTCAAGCTCATCTTCCGAATCCTCATTAACTTCTAAAATTTTCCTGTCAAGAGAAACGACAATCCAATCGTCATTGAACTTTATCTCATCCTGAACATGGAAAATTTCAGAAATACTTGAAACATTCATCCGTTGAGTCTCTTGGATCCGCAACATCTCATCCTCGAAAACAACTTGGATCTTTGAGAGGTGGGTTTCTAAGAAAGTGAAGTATTCTTCCATATAAATCAACTTGGACGATTTTTGTGAATTTTTTGAAGCTTGATCTCGACACCCAGGCGGTGCGTATCCCTCGGTGATATCCCTCTCGTAAGAAAGGTGAGGATGCAACGAGTAGTACACCTCTTGTTCAATCCCAAACAACACCGGGCAATCACTAGCTACATGATCAAAAGCTCCACAAAACTCACAATAGCTTATGCCATCCATTTGAGCACAACCTGAAATCAAAAACAAAAGGGAAAAAATCAAAAGCAAAATAATGACTTAGAAAAATCAATCAAAATAAACAATCAATACAAACAATAGTCCCCGGCAACGGCGCCAAAAACTTGATAGGCTGAAACCTACACCCACAAGTGTATGGGGTTCAGTTGTAGTATATCGAGTGTCGTATCCACAAGGACTATGTGGTATCGATCATCAATTCAAACTGATTTAACTAAGTCAAGAAAATAAAGGCGAAATGTTTATATGGATGGAGAAAGTAACCAACTAATGCAAAACAAATATGCAAAAATAGGTATTAAACAATGGATACGAGGCAAATCTAGGGTAAGGATCACCACAACGATGCTTTAGTAGATTAATATTGATATCCGTGTCACATTGTCTGAGTTTGCTAAAGGTAGATTGTCTAAGGTAATCGCAAATCTCCTTTCGGAATCAAAGCGAATGTGTCTAAATTGGTTAACAATCACCTTTCGGACTCAAGCAACCAATTTAGACTCTTTAAGTTCTTAGAATTCTAGATGATAATCATATCAACGTCGCCTTTCGGTATCGATTAATATCAAAATCATCTAAAATATCTATGACAATCTATAAATCCTCAAGAAGCTTAATTTCACTTTCGATCAACTAAACTTCAGTTTTAATCCTATGGTTCCGATGGATCCAATAGCTTTTCGGCCTAAATTCACCATCTAAATTCTAATTTAGGGTTTTAGTCTTTCGATTTCAAACCCTAAATCAGTTCTAACCAATTTTCATCAATTAGGGCTGGCGCAATAGGATTAAATCACAAATCAGCAGACAAACGAATATCAATCTTAACGCTACCAAATCATCGTCGGGATAACCCAAACCCTAGATCGAAGATTCAAGCAAGCATAATATGATAATCAACGAAATAAATCATAGACAAAAATAAATCGCTGAAATAAAATAGAATGCAAACCGAAACTTCGTCTTCGATCCAAAGTGTATACCGTCAAAAAACTAGAACAAAGAAAAACCTAAAACTAAGAGAAGAAAGAGGCCGAAGCCTGTACGGCCAAACTTAGAACTCCCCCCAGTTCTTAAAACATACGGGAGTATATTAGTTTAGTTTTAGGAAATTACAAATTTGACCCACAAACTTAAATAACTAAATTGCATCCCAACACCCAATTATAAATTAACTTCACAAAACAGCTCCCACATTTAGCAACTTCCGCACTTGACAAGTTAGCTCCTCGGGTCCGATCCATTATGATTGCCGCTCCGCATTAAAGCTTGATTATCCTCAATATTAGCCTCAAAATGCCTGAAACACACACAAACAAGGTGTAGACTCCGAAAATGCAAAATAAAATAAATAAAGTATAAAATATGATAAATATGCATAAAAATGACCTAAACTAATATGCAAATGTATGCCTAAAATATGACTAAAATAGATGCTATCACCTGGACACAGCTAGAGAAATGGGATTAATGCCTTTATCAGATTAGTTTGTTCTGGATACCCAACCAGGAACCCACATTGTGGGCTCTTGGTTCAATGAGGTCAAACGAAGGTGCAAACGATAGTCTGACGATTAAAATCTCATTGTTGTAGTTGTTTGGAAGGCTGAGATAATTGATCTCTTAATGAACTCATTCCTGTATGGGGGTGTGAAGCTACACACACTTGATGAGTCACCTAAATAAGTGTCAAGGTATAGGCTGCCTAACTAGAGGAGTGTTTGGCAAACTCCCAACGACACTTATGATGCAGGGTGGAACGCTAGGCCTGGAAGAGCGTTAACAAGTCGCGGAACTCTCAGTTGTATGATGTTGATTCAAGTCTTAAGGACATCAACTTATTTCTGTTTATATATTTTTTGAAACATGTGGGGGATTGTTGGGTATATGTTTCATAAAATTATGTGGTTATTTGTTACTTGGGTTGGTCATTCAGATGGGACAAATTAGGTGGGTGCCTTTTTTCATTCATTTAACTCCCACACACTAAAAACTAAAGAGACGTTGAACTGCATAGCCGATTTACACGGCAACCACTCCCACCTACTCCATCCTGTTTATATGTTATGGCTCTCCATTGTTTACGGATTGAGATGGTTGAGATTCTCCCTTATTTCTCCTTTAGTTAATCCCTCCTAAAGGCTATTTAAAGGGGCTGAACTCATGACAGTAAAACACAAGCTTTGAGCATCCATTCTCCTTCCTCCTAAACACACAGATATCCATTGACGACAGTAGTCGTGATCCCAAACTGAGAGTTCCACCTCTGCCTCGCCGAGTGTACGGTTGGGTGGAGGGTAGAGTTAACCCTGGAGTGAGTCTCGCCTCGATGATATACACCCGTGTCAGGGCGATATTTGCTTTAGTGCAGTAGATTTGATTCTACGACTCTACGATCTTCTTATTCTTTGGCATATTTTCCAACAATCCCTTCTCCTTTCACCAAGCCACCATATATATTTACTTGCTAGCTTATGGTTGAGGAACAGCCTGAGGTGATAAATCATCCAGAGACCGACGGCCAGCACCAAAAACATCCGAAAAGCGAGCTTAGCCTTTACCCCTTTCAGCCTCTGATTCCTGCTTGCCGAGTTCTTGAGCATTTTATGAATTCTACTTAAACAAAAACGAAGATATTGGATAGTTGAGTTGTATCATGAAATTGAGTGCGAAGCTCATGTCCATGGCCTTAGTTATTTTAAAAGCGTTGTTGCATGAGGCTGACTTTTATAAATCAATGGCATATTCATGCTCCCTATCTTTTATAGGCTGACTTTTATAAATCAATGGCATGAGGCTGACTTTTACAAACAAGGTACTACTTTCAATCTACCGCCATCACCTCCACCTCTAGTACACTAACACCACCACCTTCGCCACCTATTGAATCCAGTGAACTCTCTCTGACAAATGCTATAGCTCCTGGAAATTCCCTTGGAAAGCATCTATATACTCCTCTTAGCAGCAAATCTAATAAGCACTCACTCCCTGGCATCAGTACTACAGCAAGGCAACGTTTACATCAGTGGACATGGACATGGACACTAAACAGCAAGCAACAAACAACAAAGAAATTAGATTGACACTAAACCACAGCAATATATTGTTGAGCGAGATTGAGACTAATCTCACTCAACAACAACTAAATTGATAAATAGAATGGAACTTTTCAAGGGATACGATTGAAAAATTCCAACTTGTAAAACTAATCTGAAATCGCAACCCACCGCGGCACCACCACCAGTCGCAGCCACCACCTGTGTCGTCGCCGCCCGCGCCGCCGCCGTCCCTCTAACACTGGTCTCCGGCCATCTACCATTGTTCCTCGGCCTTGGCTCAGTGCAATTCCTCCTCCACTGTCACCGTTGGTTTGGCTGATCAGTTGCATACGAGATCTATTGAGATATATTTTCACAATGGTGGTATTTGTGAAAATATACCACAAAATTTGTTAATATTACAATACTCACCCGCATATAATTTTAGAACACGATTATCGGACAAACTCAAACTTGTGGGCGCGAGGCAAAAAATTTCGAAACCTTAAGGTTACCGGGCGAAATATCTGAAACATTTGTTTACCACGCGAATTACGCGAAACCTCAGGGTTACCAGGCAAAATTTCCGTTATTTTAAAATTGAAACGGTTGGGGGTTTAGTTCGGTTAGTCTGATTCATTTCGGTCAGGTTCGGTTTGGTTTGATTAAATGTGTTTGGTTCGATTCGGGTTTAACCGTTTACTTATATAAATACTTAATGGTATTTAAAATAAAATATAATATTATTACGGGGTTTAAAATATATTATTTGGACTTAAAGAATTAAAAAAAATTTGAAAAAAATTTTCAAGGTCGGAAACACATCAGGCAGGAGGTACTATTTAATTTTCAAGGTCGAAAAATATATATTATTTAGTCACACATATCATGCTGTTAGTCAAAAGAGAGTTAATAAATAAATTGAAAAAATGAATTTTGTGAGTATTTTCAAGGATCGGAATTCTTAGCTGGTTGATGAGGATTTCAAAACGGTTTTAGAATTAACTTGGGAATTGTACTTGTTCAATGACTAACTAACTAGCATGATAATATGATCGTTTGACTAACAGCATGATATGTGTGACTAATAACATGAATTGTGGTGAATTATTATAAGGGGAATAAATATTGGTTACCGATGATGATAATGATATATATATATATATATATATATATATATATATATATATATATATTCTTATGGAAAGTATGGGTATGAAATAGTAATATGCGAATTTTGCTAAGTATGATATGGGGGTTGTTTTAAGCTGATGGGTTGACAAGTTATGGTGAATGGTATGAGATAAGTGTTGGTTAATCGTGATGAGTTGAAAGTATGATTGATGCGAGCTTGCTTATATATCTGCTAATTTTAGTGAGTAATATATGTGTTAAAAAAGGCTATAGAAGTATACTCAATATATTCCCGTTATGTAATTAGGTTATACTCTGTGATCATGACTACTATGTGTTGGATTCTTCCTTTGCCGATCTGCTAGCCAGGTAAGTCCTCAGGGGCTTACTCAGTAACCAGTACCTCCTGCCTGATGTGTCATATAGTATGTAGGTGTTGCATATGCATAAAAGTTTTTCATTTAGTATCATGCTTAGGAATTGAACTTACGAATGAGCATCCTTTTTCTGTTTGCGTTTGAATACAGAATGACCGTTATTTGTGAGTCCTAGAGTCCTTGCTAGGGTCATAGGGCAGCCCACCTTCATCGGGTGTTGTCCTCCTCGAGTCATTTATATATATCACGAGATACGAGATGGGCATGAGATATGATATGATGATGAGATTTGATATGCTTAGCATCGAACTGGCCAGTCTCCACCCTATCTGGAAGGGGGGGGGGTGGTAGAAGAGGGATATACCAGTTGGTATTCTTTGTTAAGGCCTTACTTAATACTTTGCGTATATGAATTAGGAGCATGATAGTGTGGTTAATATTTCAGTACTACATGAAGGCATCCTTTATTCTAGGTATAGACGTATTATATGTCTTCAACGCGGTTAGAGGACCCGCGGGCGAACTCTTGGCCTGACTTGGTGGTATAGTTTCAGGTACCTGATCCACTGCTTGATTTTGTATTGTTATGACGGGGTCCATTCTTATGGCGGAGAGTGAGTGTTTGAACCCTGACTTCACCAGATTTATAATTTTGGATTTCTCTCTACTTATACTTTGTTTTAATCTGGCTCTGTCGTGGCACTAGTTGTATCATTTTCAGAACTTATGTCATTTGCATGATAAAAGGCTTTCCGCGTTGTAGACTTAGGACAGGTACAGGGGTTTACCCCGGGGTCTCCAACGGATCTTCCGGATTTGGGCGCGAAATCCCTCTTTAACTACAAATCTTCGGTTTCAAACCTTCAACCTGTACTAGGAACACAAGATCCTAACGAGGGGTTTTATCCCTCGAAATGTAACTCGGGAATCATAATCCCGGACCGTTACAATATGAGAGCGAGATAAACACATTTGCCCTGTGAGGTTAGATGGATAAGCATGTAGGCTACTTGATCATTCAAATACTTGCTAGGATGTTTGTTCTCTTACTCATTTCTCTTACTTTGTGATGTTGCTTTTGATGAAATTATTGCATGAAAATCTTATTTGTGGGATGATAAATTATATTTGATTTTCATTGCTTGAGGACAAGCAAAAGGTAAGTGTATGGGATTTGATAATGCATAATTTGTAAAGGCATTTTAAGTCATTCTTAAGTCATTTAGCTTGTATTTAGACATGTATTTAGCATAAAGTGCATTCACTGTCTTTAAAATTGTAAAGTTCAGAATCTACGCGTTTTATGCCTATTTATGCAGATTTAGAGATCCAACATGGTGGAGGACAAGACAAGGAATCCGAGAGACAAGTCAATGAAGGAAATAACAAGGCATAAGTAAAGAAAATGCCAATAGAAGCAAATACAAGACAAGGATCCCCTCAAAGATGTTTTTGCAAGACCCAGATCAGATGTGTCGTGATCTTCATTATTCTGTGCAAGGCAATACAATCTGACTTGATTAAATTTTAGTATCATTTTTTGACCTATAGATGAGGAAATGATGCCGATTTTAAGTAAGAACAAAGCTAATGAAGTAAAGCTTCGCACCAACCATTAGAATCCTTGATCTTTTTTAATCTTGTATACATTGCCTTTGATTCCAAATGTAACAATAAAACACACTTTAGACCCGAAAGGATGGTCCCTACTTGGAGGGACACCAAACTCCATGTCACAATAACGCCAACATGGGACGAAGGTTTCAGGCCGTTTTCTGTCCCGAAATAGAGCTTCCACAAGAGTGGAATGGTTTTATTACCAAAAAAAAAAAACAAGAGTGGAATGGTTGCACATTGTTAGAATTTGAGGGATAAACGAATTACCTCGAATAGCGGAAGTGGAATCTAGATCGTCTTGCCTTCGAATTTGATCACCGGATAGATCTCCATAGCCCTAAATCTCGTTAGATATTCGGGAGCAGTAGAAAACCTACGATTCACAGCTTACACACCATGGGAGAGCATTGGAGAGGAAGGAGACTATTTCCACGGAGGAGAGTTCTCTGTGGGATTTCTTTTCCTGAGATGAACGCCGGACGAACAGACTATCTAGGGTTAGAGATTAGGGGGAGAGGAGTCTCTCCTATATATCTCTTTATTTATTAGGTAAATATATATATATATATATATATATATATATATATATATATATATATATATATATATATATATATTATTTATCCTAATATGACTTAATTCTTAACGTATAAGAATTAACTCCCTAATTACG
Source organism: Persicaria tinctoria (assembly GCA_037127255.1). Lineage (NCBI taxonomy): Eukaryota > Viridiplantae > Streptophyta > Magnoliopsida > Caryophyllales > Polygonaceae > Persicaria > Persicaria tinctoria. Next base: position 48,966,116 of record JBANSL010000001.1, on the reverse strand, counting down.
GAAATTAGGTTATTTATCTTTTGGGCGTATATAAATTAATGTCCGAATTATATCTTATAATTCTAACATCTCCCACTCGCACAAATGATCATATTCCTCCAAAACTCATTCTCATACTTGTCGTGGATAGATCGTGCGACCCGGCAATACTACCTGCATAAAAATCTTGTTAGGGACTAGGTCACAACGTTAGTTGGAAAGTATTGCTGCATCCCTAGGATTATCTTTCATCGGACTAGTTGACACACAAAACCGGATCCCTCTCAGTTTGGTTTAACTATAATGGTGATTCACAACAGTACGTAACTGCCGAATCCAGCAAATCCCATTTTTGTCAACGATTACTCATAATGCCTTCATTTCGCATTGGCATTATTTTCATGTAAATGATGATCACTTTCCCAGAAATGCCCCACTTAGACTGCATCACTCATGACCATCAGAACACAACCAAAGTAGGGCATCACCACCACAATCAGTAACCCAAGTCATTAGTCACTAAGGGTTGCCATGTTTACATACATCTTAGCTCACACTGTGATAGAGATGGGATCAATCTATCACCATAGGGTCGACTAGCACACACTAGTATGACAGTGTGCTACATGGAGCGCTTCTCTAAAGCGTTGTCCACTCAACTTGTAAAGGTGTTCATCTTAGAGTCACGAAGACTTGAGAACCAATTTACCCTACAACACCTTGCTTTTCTGAACCAATGGGCACAGGAGCATAGTTACGAGTCATATAAATGACTTACTATAAATTACCCATTCAGTCTTTCCCAACCAAAGAGACTTCATCCTGACATCCAAAGATAGTTAAGGCAGTTATCATCTCATTCCGTTCCCATATGAATGGAGATACCTTACACCTATAGTGACGAACACTTATAGGAGCGTTTGTTCGTGTGAGAGAACAAACTATGGTTCAGTGACATGTAACATATTTCACATTTACATCACCAGTTTTTTACCACATCAATGGCACAACATATGAGTTAAGACCAAAGTCTCCCACTTGCTAAAAACTCAAATTAGAAAGGTGGCTCGCATAACCATCAAGAGTCAAACATATTATGACAACGTTGTTCTTGAACAACGTCTCTCTGACTAGACAGGGTTTGATCTGAATATCATTTGATCTCCAACATCATTTAGAAATCCTGGTATTGACAAAAATGGTCAATCACAACCCATAGTCATGAGATCTGCTCACCATATTTTGCCACAACCAAATTTTGTGTTTTCAGGAGAATCCTTTTTCATAATCTCCTCGGAAGCTACTGATGATGCAAGAACCTTAGCTTCCGTGGTGGAAGGATAAGCAAGACAGTTTCTTGCTAGACATTAACGTCTATTCTCCTTGGAGATAAGACCTACAGAGTGATGTTGATACATACATCAGTGTCTCCTCCCTTAGATCACTAAGATCCATATCTATGTTCCAACATGGACATAGGCATCATTGACGGAGGGAAACCCTATCGTTGATCCGTCAAAGAAAACTCAAACCTATAACTATTATAGCAATAAGTAAGAGGTCGATCCGCAGGGAAAGTTATAATTCAAGTTTGATTCAAGTGTCAATTAAAGTAACCAAATTGGGGTTTTTTAAGTGTGAAAGTTCCGTCTTTTATCAAAGCGGATTGAAGGAAACAAAAGTAAATGATTTTGGTTTAGAAAATTATGAGAAGCAATTCTACCTACAATTTTCCACTTTATTTGGTTGAAGCGATCCTTGTAACTTCTTCTCGTCCTATTAAGTTTCCTATGAATGCCCTTGTCCTGACCTAATATAGTTACTAGTCCAATCAGTCCTAGAAACCTTTATCAATCGAACAGTCCCTAAAAAAGGATTTAACCCAATTGATGGCTTTAAGTCTAGAGATTAGCCAGGGTATTTGCAGTCCCTAAAGAGGGATTTAACAACACATTCCACTTCCTACTTATTCAATTAGTTCAATCAGCCCTAAAGAAACAAGTTTTCTACTTAGGTTAAGGTTCACAATCAGGAATCTACAAAATCTTAGCAATTGAATTGATCTAACAAGTTGGCCAGACAAGATAGAACAAAACAATAAACAATCAAGCTCAAAGAAGTTGAAGCATTCAAATATAGGAAACAAGGAACGAGAATTAGAAACTCACAATCAATCCAAATAAAGCTTGAAATTGCAGGCAGAATAGATGAGGTAAGTTCCCCATGAAAGGCATCGCTCAAATCTCTAAATTGTCTGATGAACGTAAGAATAGAATTGAAGTACTAGAAAATTAACTAAAATCGGTCTTATAAACAATCCAAGTCGGCCATAGAACAAAACAATAACAACTAGGGTTTTTCTTAATTGAAACGCAGCGTCTAAGCGCTGACGACCCATGCTGCGGCTGCGGTGTATGATGCGGCCGCGACATCAGCAACTTCTCCATAGCCCGTAGCGTCGGTCCTGGCTGCGGCCGTGGCATCCTGTTGCTGTTCTTTATGTCTGAAACCACGATCAGCTTCCAAGTACTCATCTCTTCTCTTCCTTCCTTGATTCTTTCCAATGTCTCTTGTACTCCTGTTCAAGGTATTGCATCTCCCCAAATGTGTTCCTATTCAATCTGCAAGATAAACACAAATTTTCACAGAATCCGAACTCTTCTAGAATAATCACAAGATTCAAATTAGTGACAAAGTATGAACGAAATGCAACTTAATTGAACTAAAAATGCCTATAATGCATATCTAAGATATGCATTATCAAATTCCCCCACACTTAACATTTGATTGTCCTCAAGAGATGACATAATGAACATGAATTAATGCATCCCACAGGAAATCCCTTCAAGTTTGAATCTAATAAAAAAGCAACATCATAGCAGGGGAAAACATAAACCAAGCAAACAAACGTCATAGCATGTATTATAGTGATCAAAGCTTAGTAGTAGACATCATCCAATTAACCTCACCAGAAATATGTGTTTAGGCTTTAAGGTACAGCTCTCAACTTAAACCAATCTTGCACTAAAGTCATAGACATTGACCATCATATCACCAAATATTTACCAAAATGTCATTACTTACGGGACACAATAAAGACAACTAAATAAAATGTGACACTTGTTTTTTTTTTCTTTTGTTTTTTTTTCTTGTCTCTTTTTTTTCTTGTCTTGGTACTTTCCTTACGCGAGGCACAAACATGGGTGTCATGAATGGCCTCGGTCTATCAACACCTCAACCAACTAATATGAAGTCCACTTGAACATCTTTTGACACAAGTTGTAAACATGGGTCTCATGAATGAACCTGGTTACTCAATGATCAAGCTTTCTTTCCTAGTGGATAGTTTTCAACACCTTTTTGCGCGAATCATACCCATGGGTGTCATGCATAGATCCGGTTACTAAGTGCATCAACCATTGTCACCTTATTCACTAAATATGCACAAATTCAAACAAAAGACTCCAAATATAAACATAAACTCCGCAAGCAACAACATATGAGTCGGTCTTTAAAAATAGATATTGCAGTCAATGCCGAGAGGTAGCAACACAAGGAGATTAATTCACACAATTGAGCAAAAGAATTCAAATAAGGCAAAACATTCTCACAGGGTCATGTTTTTAGGACTTCAATCATACTTTAGCTCAATCATACATGCTTAATTATATTTGCTAGCTCATGTCCCACAAAAATCAAATAAAGACAAAGCCAAAATATCCAGAACTCCATGGGATTTATATGAACATGCTTGCAATTTAAAGTAGAGGACAAACTAAGCCAGATGGGTATTTGAATAACACTTATGTATGCAATGCATGCTTATTTTTGGATTTTCGGATTTTTTTTGTTTTTTCTTAAATACGAAAATTAAAAAAATTAAATATACTAAGCAAATTGCGATCGATGGCGGAGGTAGTAGGACTGGTCTCTCCGCATCTCCTCTATGTTGTAGTTCGTCTCCCGCACATTGCGATCGATGTCGTGGAGGGTGAACTCAAAGGAGTCCTGTCGCATGGACATATGATGGAACTCAGTGAACATGTGGTCCCGCCGGGCGTCATCATCAGCAGAAGAAGAGTGAGGCCCCGCAGAAGAGCCAACATCGTACTAGGCATCCCCCATGTGATAGTCAGTATGTGCAAGGGCATCCTCCTCGTCCTCGTCATCAGTATCCTCATCATCATCCACATTCTGATCAACCGCGATGTAGAGGGAGGCGTTGGAAGGGCCATAAGGTAAGGCCCTAGGAAGCCTCTATCGTTGCTCTCCATGCTTCCCTGACTTCCAAATGTAGCCCGACGCATCAGAGCTCTCAATCAAATAAGCCCTCCTGAGCTGCTTCTCTGTATAGATGTACCCACCAGTCATGGGTGCACCGTACTGTGTAGGCTCCAGAAAGCGGTGGGCTATGAGGCTAATCATACCTCCCAGACCAATCCTCTCTTTTTTCTTTCCTTGGATCTTCAGGCAGCTGTCAACAAAGATCTCAACCCAGTCTGGCGTACCATGGGACTGGCGAGCAAGGCTCCATAACCAGGATAGATCGCCAGCAGGCACTTTGTTCACATCGCCTTGGTCGTAGAAAGACATGGCCAAGACCTTGTGAACCAGACGAAGGCACGGGTGGACAAACTTATAGTTGTACTCGCCCTTGTGTCCGTCAAAATTAGATCCAATAGCTGCGTACCAGACATCATGACGCTGTTGTTCTGATGCCATGAGATACCAATCTGGGGTAGGTGCCCGAGTGATCCCAAAGACCTGTCTCAGCTGGGCATAAGTGCAAGTGTGGGGCTGGTCCATCAAGTTGAACCTAATCCTCGAATCGTCCACACGCTCAAATGTGACTAGAAACTCCCACACCAGCTCAACATATGTGGGGGCACTGCAGTCTATGAATGCCCCAAATCCCCCGTGAGCGAGCATCTGACGTGTGACGCCCAGCATTCCTAGCGTCTGTAAGGTAGGAACATCAAAGAAATTGATCTGTACAAATCGCTTCGAATCGAAGTTTTCATATGCCTTCTTCTGTTCCTTTGACATAGATCTCATTCGGCGCACCATTTTCTCAAGATTTCGGCAGAATATATCAACACAACAAATCCAAAATTCAACCTCAAACTCAACAAACCTCAAGCACACCAACAAATCCAAATCACAAATATTCCTCAAGAGAACCAACAATTCCAAATCAAACCTTCCAAATCAACCCAAATCCAAGAACCAAACACAAATCTCACACCTCAATAAAAAATTCCAACTTCAATCCTCACAAATCCAAACAATAATTAATTGATTAATAGAAACACACACAACTCCAAAACTACCTAACAAGGATCAAACCTGGCTGCGGGCACAACAATAGTGGCGGCGGGCGCAACACGCGGACTCGGCGGCGGGAACTTCGGCGCAGCAGGGTGGTTCGTGGTGGTCGGTAGCGCGATTCCGGCGAGAAGGAGGGTGTTTGGAGTTGAGGGTGATAGGGAATGGCTATGGAGGGAGAAGAATGGAGAGAAAGGAGAGAGAGTGGGGGTGGCTATGGTGGTCTTGAAGGTTGAAGAAGAGAGAAGGCAATGGTGGGGGTTTCTAGATCTAGAGAATGGCGGCAATGGTAGGAGGAATGTGAAGTAGGGTTAGGACAAATACAAAAGATCCTGTGAGTTGTGTTTGTATTTTTTTATTTATTTTAGAAACTGGGAATTGGGGAAAGGGGTTTGATATGCGGCGGCCGCAAAATAATGCTGCGGCCGCTGCATTTGGCATATGCTACGGGTTTGATGTGCGGCGGCCGCCGCCAGTGCAGTGGTCTTTCCTCGTCTTTTTTTTTTGTTTAGTTATTCTATTTCCTAAAACAAACTAGTGATAAAAACTACCTAAGAAAATGATAAAGATGAAAAAGAAAGAAGAACTTACCTCGGGCTGCCTCCCGAGAAGCGCCTCTATTTTAAGTCGTTGGCTCGACGTAACAGCCCTTAAGTGGCCTAGTTGGTTGGTTCAGCAAGCACCAACTCCTCTTCTTCATTATGTGAGATGTTCTCATGGTACGGCTTAACTCTATGGCCATTGACATTAAATAGCTCATTAGACTTAGGGTCATAGAGTTCAATTGCTCCATTAGGGAATATCTTGGAGACGGTGTAGGGTCCTTCCCACCTTGATCTAAGCTTTCCTGGGAAGAGTTTCAGGCGTGATTGGTATAAGAGAACCGTGTCTCCTATATTGAGTTCCTTCCGCAGGATGTGTTTGTCATGCCAAGCCCTTGTCTTCTCCTTGTAGATCATTGCATTATCATAGGCATCCAGACGCAATTCCTCTATCTCTTGCAATTGAAGCTTCCTGAACCCACCTACTTCATCCAACCTCATATTGCAATTCTTTACAACCCAGTATGGCTTATGCTGAAGTTCCACAGTAAGATGACACGCCTTTCCAAAAACAATTCGATAAGGGGACATACCAATGAGAGTCTTATAGGCCGTCCGATAGGCCCACAAAACATCATTCAGCCTTAGACTCCAATCCTTCCTGTTAGGAGCCACTGTTTTCTCCAAAATGCTCTTAATCTCCCTATTTGACACCTCTGCTTGACCATTGGTCTGAGGATGATAAGCAGTGGACACTCTCAGCGTGACATGATACCTCTTTAACAGGGCGGTGATGGTCCTATTGCAGAAATATGTCCCTCTATCGCTAACTAGAGCCTTAGGTACCCCAAATCTTGCGAAAAATGTGTCTTTCAGGAAGTCTGCAACCACTTTGGAATCATCAGTTCTGGTGGCCTTTGCCTCCACCCACTTGGAGACATAGTCCACCACAAGTAAAATATAGACATTCACAAAAGAACTAGGAAAGGGACCCATAATATCAATACCCCAAACATAAAAAATTTCACAGAATATGATCTTAGTTTGTGGCATTTCATTTCTAGCTGATATGTTCCCAATCCGTTGACATCTATCGCAAGATTTACAGAAAGCATAAGCATTCCTAAACAAGTGAGGCCAAAAGAAACCTGCTTCTAAAACTTTCCTAGCAGTCTTTTGAGGACCAAAGTGGCCTCAACATTCATGAGCATGACAAAAAGTAAGAACATATTGTACCTCAATGTCCGGCAGACACCTCCTAATTACCTGATTAGCACAATGTTTCCAAAGGTAGGGGTCATCCCAAACGTAGAAGCGAGAGTCATGTAGAATCATGTCCTTCTGAGCTTTCATAAAGTTTGGTGGAAATTCTCCCATGACCAAGAAATTAACCATATTGGCAAACCAAGGTCGAGGAGTATGGACACCCATCAATAATTAAGGAGCAGCGGGACTTACCTCGTCGGAACAAAGCAAAAAGGGCGAAATAGGCGCCTGAATAGCATGCGGCGACCGCGGCATGGAAGCTGCGACCACTACATCATTGATACGCTGCGGACACGGCATGCTTGCTGCGGCCGCAGTGTAAAGGCTCGGATTTTTAAATCATAATTTTCAAAAATAATAAAATAAAATAATAATAATAATTTAAAACTAGCCTGTCATGGCAACATCTTCCTTGGATTTTTGAAAATTTATTTGGAACGAGTCGAGATACGGTCGAAAGAGCGGATTTCAGGGTTTATCTTCCGGGTATTTTCAATTGGGTTTTGGGCATTTCTTTTGGGGCGTTCCTTTGACCAACAGTGTTGTTTTCCCCTATTCTTGTCCTCTTCAGACTGTAATTCAGAAGCTAGCCAGCTTATTAACCCCTAAATTGATGAAAACACTCACCTTCCTTTACCTTCCTCAAGCACCATTGCTCCTCCATTTTTGGAAAGAAGCCAAACAACTCTTTGACCGTTGATTTTCCACGCCAACCCCTGCAGAGTGCAGACAACTCCTTTCCCTTCAGATTTCAATAACAGCAGCAAGCAAGCCTCCTCCTATCTCCTCCCTTTAAAGTGTGAATCCTCCCCAAACAACCCTCACCAACACAACTTCCTTGACTCCCCCTTGCCTTATCCTTTCTGAAATCCAAACCCAACAAACTTCCCTTTTTCCCTGTTCTTCTCGCAGCCCTTAAGCACCACCATCACTCCTCACTTTCGCCACTTCTCCCCCACCACAACAACCACCTTCGTCTCCTTCCCCTGCCTTGAAGTCGCATCCCCAATTTCCATTTCACTGCTTTGCCGAGAGCATCACCAAGCACCACACCTTCAACCATCCATTCCTCTTCCCTGAGCAAGAAGCAGCAGCATCCACCCATCTTATTGACGTCCATGAGCAGCAGCCGGAGCAGCCCAGCGGACCTTCGGAGGAGCGAAGGACAGCCCCGTCGTTCCCTCCTCTGTTTTCGGGTTTAGGCTCGGTAAGCCCTCCTTCTCGCTTCCTTTCACCTCCGAACCTTGTAAAGGATCCACCTTTAAGCTTCTTATCTTCCATCCTAGGCCACCTCCGATGAATTCCGACTCCGGCTATGCAAATCGAACCTCCGACGTCCTCGAACATCCTCGGTGAGCGTTCGAACCTCATTCATTTTTCTTGGTTCGTTTCGATTCTTTTCTTGTCCTCGGGTGGTCGGAGAGTGCGTGAGGATTGAGTGTGGAGAGGGTATACGAGATCGAGAGCTCCGACGAGCATCGAGGGCGGTGAGGCGAGCCCGTGAGAGGCTTGAGTTAGCCGGGTTGGGGAGCGAGAGCGGGGGCGAGCTGAGCAGAGGCCAGGCAGAGCAGCGAGGCAAGCGCAGGGAGGGGGCAGAGAGGGCCGAGCTGGTTTGGCTGATCGGCGCGGAGGAGTTGCAGGCGAGCCTCGTCGGACCCGACGCTCCACAGGCGCGGGTTGGGCTCTCCATTTTTGTTTTCGGAAAGGAGATGGCCAGCTTGGCACTTGGGGGGGCCCACCTTTTTAATAACTTATATATATATATATATATATATATATATATATATATATATATATATATATATATATATATATATATATATATATGTTATACGGAGTATGTGTTGTTTGATAAACCGGGTTGGGATTATATAATGGGTTCGGTTTGGGTTATCCGTTTATTTATTTAACTAATTAGCGGAATTAAAGTTATTATATATATATATAATATTATTTGAGGTTTTAAGAGATAAAATATTATTTTAGAAGAATTATAAGGGTTCTGCTAACATTTTTAAGAATTAAGATTTCTAACCGTTTGACTCGGATTTTGAAACGGCTTGGGACTAACTTGGGGATATCACTTATTCCACGACTAACTAGCGTGATGATATGATCAGTTGACTAACAGCATGATATGTTTGACTAATAGCATGACTTGTGGTGATTTATTATAAGAGGTTAAAAGGTATATAATTGTGACGAGTTAGTAGGATATTATCGAACTAATTATGCTTTATGATTGTGATGAACTATTGGGATATACGCGGATATGATGAGTATGAGCATGCAGATTTGTTTGATGATTTATGGTGAGCGATGTGACTTTATGGAACGTGCGATACGATGACATTTACGATATGTTACTTATTCTATTGATTGGTGTGTGTGCTTGAGTGCTTGATAGTTATACATAGACTTATATATATTCTCGTTATGTAATTAGGTGATACTTTGTGATTATGAACGATGTGTGCTGGATCTTCTATTATGCTGTTCTGCATGGCCAGGTAAGTCTCTTCGGAGCTTACTCAGATTGAATAGAGCTATTCCCTGCTTTAGGTGCATGATATACTAGGTGCTTGCATTCATGATCAGCATGCCATGTAGTACCATGCTAGGTTGCATCGATCGTTGAGCATTCTATTTCTTTGTGCGTATGTAAACAGAACGACCGTTATCTTTTATAGTCCTAGAAGTCTTTGCTAGGGTCATAGGGTAGCCCAGCCTCATCGGGTACCCTGAGTCAATCGAGTACTTCCTTATATTATGATATGCCTGCGGGCTTTATTGTGGAGCGGGTTAGGCATGCGTGCCGCCCAATTATGAATGAATGCATTCACGAGCTGGCCAGTCTCCGCCTGTCGGAAGGGGTGGAGGTAGGAGAGGGATATGCCACTTGGCATTGTTTTGGGCCCTTTACAGTATTTCCGCACATTATTATGAACTAGGAGCATGCTAGTGTGGTTGAATTTCGTACTGCATTAGAGCATCTTTATTAGGTATAGCGTATATGTGTACTTATGGTTGGGATGCAGAGTTAAGTGGGCATCGATCTGATCCCGCCCCAAATCAATTTTTTTAGGAATTATTTATGTTCATCCTATCGGTGCTGTTTGCTTATTGCGCGGGTCATTTTGTCGGCGGAGAGTGAGCGCTGGAGTTATAGACTTCACCAGACTCTGATTATATTGTTTTGGATTTATACTTTTGGCTCTGTTTTGACCCGGCTCCACCGTGGCACTTGTATCTGTACTTTACTTCCGCTTTACTTCCGTTTGAAATGGTTTCCGCGACATAGTCTTAGGACAGGTTAAGGGTACCCAACGGCCCTACGATACTTTAGGGTTTGAAATCCCTCTTTCTACTGACCTTTTAAATGAGTTTGAAACCTCGACCCGTACCTGGATTGCAAGATCCGAACAAGGGTTTTCATCCCTTGAAACGTAACCCGGAAATTATAATTCTGGGCCGTTACAAAGATGGTATCAGAGATGAGGTTGTGCAATTCGGGTACAAAAGGGTCGAGTGTATGTTTTGGAAAACTGCCCATGAATTTCAAAGGTTTTGAACGTGTTTTAGAGGGGCAAAATGAATTTAAGATGTCTAACCTAAATTGGACTAAGTAATGAACTCGACTTGTAATAAAAGAGAAAAACCGACCAAACAGGGACGCGAGTGGGTAGTAAAGGCGCTAGACCACTCCTATTGGGTGTAGTTGGGAATGGTATGCAAAATATCAGCTTTTTCTTTACAGATGGGTTGGGAGACTCAAATGAGATCATTATGAGTGTTATTAACTGACTCTGTGCTGAGTGCTTGCTATGTTAGAGATCCGATTTGGTATGCCTAACAATGAGCTGTGTATTGACATATTTGTGCAAACGGGATAGTGGGAGTACCCTTGTTTCTGTGTGGTCAAACCCAGCTTGTGTGAAATAGCCCCTTCAACTATGTTTGTTAACCCATCGATGATGCTATCGAGTCTTTCTCCCGGATGTCAGTATCTCCCACGGGGAAACGGGTCGGTAAACACATTGTGTCGGAAACATGTATGGATATAAGGGTGGTTTGAGTGAGTATTGGAAGGTAGTTCTTGATGTCATTTTGAGTCGAGAGTAAGGTGTTTATGAGGCTGTCTTTCTTGATTTTTATGATGATTAACCAGTGTTTCCTACCACAAGAGTCGCACCAAAATCCCACGGGAAAGAGGGGTGATGAGTCGGTTGGGAAAAGTCAATGGTTGCCCTTAGGGAACTCTGTCCGGTTGTAATGGTGACTCTCTTTGAACTGCATGACATGATTTTGTAATCTCTCGCATGTACCTTGTAAATGATCGTTTGTAAGAAGTTGCTCATGTTATGCCTTGCTTTCTGTCATGATTGTTTAAGCTCATGTTGTGGTTAGTTACCCTCCTCAAGTATCGTGTTGTGTCCTTCCTTATATCATGACTAATTGTTGTTAGAGCATGTTTACTTGGCTTACTGATCGTATGGTTGATAGGAAGCATGAACCACATGATATGAACCTACATGATCGCTATCTCCTCTCGAATTAGGTTCATGATAGTGTGATCAATTCCTCTTTGTATGAATGTTGATAGATGATCATCTTAGCATGTTGGATGATGACGTGTCAATGCCTATTATTCCTTTTGTGACAAGAATTCATAGCATGCCCATATAATTTGTAATTGCCAGATTAGCTATTTCTGATTATTTTGCACATAATATTGTTGTGTGTTACTTGTGTTGAACGGAGAATATGTGGTATAATTGAGTCTTGACAAATGCATGTTTCATCCCGGTATGTGTTGATCTGCACTCATGCCCGTATCCTAATCATATTGCCCATTACTTAGACTAGTATTATGCATCGTTTAACTTTTCTCATGCTTCTATGTCGTGGAATATAATTGAGTGAGTTCTTACCCGTCGTCATGAGTAGTTACATGCATCTATCGTACGTCGTATTGAGCTTTTGGCATCATGTATGGTCATCGGTTGTGACTTGTGCGAACTTGTATCTTGTCTACGTTGTTGCTGATTCTCTCTCGAGCTAGGTTCCTGATAGTGTGATTCTTCCCTCTTCTTAAAGTGTTTTACTAATCCTAATTAGACTGATGCTGAATTCGATGATCGACTTGCTTTTCGTGATAGTAACTCCTAGCATGCTTACATGTTATCGCTCAGTGGTATTTCCCTATTACCCTATGATATTCTCTCGTGCTTGCATGAACGTATGACTTGACACCTCGCATGATCACACACCACATTATATTATGATTTCGCACACGCATGACACCTGAATGTTAGGATGAATCTAATCGCATTATCTTGACTGTATTCATGTTCGATATGTGTCAGTAGTGTCCTGTAGGGCTTATGATTCCTAATATGACTCGCTAAATGATCACGTGTTGTACTTGTTCTAGGAGGTGATGACTATTGTACCATATATGTACTCTATGATGGTTTGTTCTTGGCATGATTGTAATCTATCGCCCATGATTTCCTTCTTGTTACTGTTGATGATGCCTCATGTTTCGTGAATATTGTGTCGAACTCCTCTTAATGACTCTTGACTATGCTCGTATCACATCATGTATCACTAGTACCATGTAGGACGCATGCTTCTACATGTATCTCGTCATATGATTACGTGCCATGATTGACCTATTAGATGATCATTGTGTTAGATGAGGTAGTTACTATGTTGCTATTATATGTTCTCGTATGATGCATACACCAAGCTCGTGCATTGTTCATATATGTGATAATTGTGATGCTCAATAAACCCCGCGTATGCTGTTTAAAGTTGCTGAGCATATCTGTTTCCACGGAATCACATACTACTGGTTTATCTCGCATGCATCCGTGTAGGACGTGATTGTGTCTTTTGGAATGAATACGCTTCTTCTTTTCCCTTGAGATAGGTACATGTTAGTGTGGGTTAGTGAAATTGATATGCTCCATGATGAATTTGTGTTACTTGTCGCGAGTATAACCTAATAGACTTCCATAAGGGCATTGCTGTTATTCTCGGGTCAAAGTCTAGTCCCTAGTCTTGTCATCCTTAGCTTTATTCGTGGTTGTTTCCGAAAGGAACATCGGGTTGTTCACTCTTGTCACTCCCCTATCTCTGCTAACTTGGACTCTTGCGCGATACATTTCGGTGAGCGACCGCATGGAAGATGGAACGAAAAGTTGCATAGCGATAGAGCAGTGTCGCAGAAGTGTGGGCCCATAACCCACGGGCCTCAGGATCTATGATGTCGGCGGAACGGGCAGGCATCGAGGATTACGGTTACTGTGTACGATATGATTTGCAAGCGGGATTGTTCTCCGTTCGAATTGCTAACCCTTTTGAAATTGTTGACGACGATATTGCACTGACATAGCGATGAGATTTATGTGTTGATGTGCTGAATTGAAAATGACCGTTGCCTGATTATCTGTTGTGTATGATGATATGATTTGATGACTTATAGATCTCATGTACCATGATGTCTTGACGTGTTGCTACTCTAAGTTGCTAAGCATGATTTGAATTCCTTTGCCTGTAAAATGTGAACTATATATGTTAAGAAGCATGAATTGTATCGGATGAGGTTATAATGCAACATGCTAGCTAGACTTGGTTATGTTCATATATGATGTTTGCAATGATTATTGAGCATAATGGTAAGTTGAGACTTGTTGACATAGTTGCAATAATTGATTATGAACCCATGATGCTATGTTTATAAATGCTGGTTGACCTGGTGTAGATCTTATGTGTGATGATTTCATGATTGTTCTCCTTTAAACACGTGGGTAAGATCATTTGGTAGTGTGGTTGGGGAAATGGTGGAAGGATTTGAGTCGTTAAGATAATCAACGGTATTATGAGGTAAGTTGCAAGAGATGGATGTTGGTTTAGGTAAGACCGGGTGAGTTGGGATTTATGAGATGTAATGCTTGGGTGATTCTATTAAGCTTTTGGGTGAATCTTCGGTGGGGGTATGGTTAACTGGGCATGATGTTTGAGATGTCTTGTGAAGTGTGAGAGTGTAAGAAATGACCCTTGAGAGTATTCAGGACACAGTATAAGAGGGTACTCGGGCGTGAGGTTAGAGGTAGGAGTTGGATTCTTAGAGGTGGATGGTGTGTGAGTGTTTGGTGGAATGAGGGCGAGATTGAGCGTTAGGATGAATTGGGATTTCTTTAGGGAATTTTGTCTAAGTTGATGTTGGTGAGTCTAGAAGAGGATTGGTCTTGGCTTGAGAGTGGAGATGAGCGAGTGGGAATTCTGTTTTATTTTGACTAGTATGATGTGAGGATTTTCTTGATTATGTGATTTATTAAAATGTATTGACATGATGTTATGTAGCAACCATGATGAACCAGATATAGATTGATATTCCATGTTTGTATGCGAATACTGAAATCTAATTGGTAGTGACTAGTGTTATCATGATATGCATTACTACCCTGTTATGCGTTTTAGAAGCATGTTACGATGTGTTATATGAATCATGGGATAATGACATGTTGCTATGTGAAAACATGATATTATATTATGGGGTGATAGAGCATGATGTTATGTTATATGATCGTTAAGCATGATTGGGGATATGTTAGATGATGAATATGACTTTGAGGATGAATATGAGTTGTATATATGAGATAATGATACCCGATTTCCAAATGATCGTATATGGCATTGCGATGAATTAAGATGATGTTTGGTGAATATGCTTACATTCGATGACTGATATATTGTTTGACCTCCCCTTTCGCGGAATCTTAATAACATGACTTGTTGTGTTGATGTGTTGACAATGAGTTTGATTCGTTGACTTTATGATGAGGATGTACCTATTATGACCTTGGTGTGATATCGATATGTGTGTTATGATTTTGGCATAGATGCATATTAGGACCTTTAGTATGATGTGGATATGTTGATGTGACCTTGTGACACTGTGTTGGCATATGTTTGAGACTTGTCGTATGATGTACTCGTGGAGGACCGATTGGTTATGTAGTTATGCATTGCGAGAAACTGATTTGGTTTTGGAGGATTTTGACGAAATCTTGATTGAAATGATTTGACTTGTCTTGGTGTAAAGTTGCTTGATTAAACGTCGGGTTTGAAGATTTTGAGCGGTTTTGAAAGGGAGTAACTTGGATTTTAAAAGAATAAACGTTATCGAGAATTTCAACGAATTTGAGGTTAATCTTTTCCAATTGCGGAATCCCATTTGAATCGTTTCAAACCCGGGCAACTCTATGATACTTCACGAAGTGGATACAAGAATTTTATGAGGGCGCTTGTAGGGTGCTTGCTAAGACCAAGTGATGATATTGTAGAACTTTTAGAGTTGTGGTACTTCCGAAAAGTCGAAGCGAGGATGTGATAGGGGCGCTTATTGCATACTTGTCAAGGCCAATTGGAGATGTCACGACCGTGACTAGGATGTTGTGAGAATCCCGGAAGACGCAACCGAGATGATTACAAGATCCTTGGACATGGTCCTTGGACTCATCAATTTCAAACTTCATCCCCTACTTTGTGGTTTTAGTCTCGAGGACGAGACTTGTTTTTAGAGGTGGATGATGTAAAGGCTCGGATTTTTAAATCATAATTTTCAAAAATAATAAAATAAAATAATAATAATAATTTAAAACTAGCCTGTCATGGCAACATCTTCCTTGGATTTTTGAAAATTTATTTGGAACGAGTCGAGATACGGTCGAAAGAGCGGATTTCAGGGTTTATCTTCCGGGTATTTTGAATTGGGTTTTGGGCATTTCTTTTGGGGCGTTCCTTTGACCAAAAGTGTTGTTTTCCCCTATTCTTGTCCTCTTCAGACTGTAATTCAGAAGCTAGCCAGCTTATTAACCCCTAAATTGATGAAAACACTCACCTTCCTTTACCTTCCTCAAGCACCATTGCTCCTCCATTTTTGGAAAGAAGCCAAACAACTCTTTGACCGTTGATTTTCCACGCCAACCCTTGCAGAGTGCAAACAACTCCTTTCCCTTCAGATTTCAATAACAGCAGCAAGCAAGCCTCCTCCTATCTCCTCCCTTTAAAGTGTGAATCCTCCCCAAACAACCCTCACCAACACAACTTCCTTGACTCCCCCTTGCCTTATCCTTTCTGAAATCCAGACCCAACAAACTTCCCTTTTTCCCTGTTCTTCTCGCAGCCCTTAAGCACCACCATCACTCCTCACTTTCGCCACTTCTCCCCCACCACAACAACCACCTTCGTCTCCTTCCCCTGCCTTGAAGTCGCATCCCCAATTTCCATTTCCCTGCTTTGCCGAGAGCAGCACCAAGCACCACACCTTCAACCATCCATTCCTCTTCCCTGAGCAAGAAGCAGCAGCATCCACCCATCTTATCGACGTCCATGAGCAGCAGCCGGAGCAGCCCAGCGGACCTTCGGAGGAGCGAAGGACAACCCCGTCGTTCCCTCCTCTGTTTTCGGGTTTAGGCTCGGTAAGCCCTCCTTCTTGCTTCCTTTCACCTCCGAACCTTGTAAAGGATCCACCTTTAAGCTTCTTATCTTCCATCCTAGGCCACCTCCGACGAATTCCGACTCCGGCTATGCAAATCGAACCTCCGACGTCCTCGAACATCCTCGGTGAGCGTTCGAACCTCATTCCTTTTTCTTGGTTCGTTTCGATTCTTTTCTTGTCCTCGGGTGGTCGGAGAGTGCGTGAGGATTGAGTGTGGAGAGGGTGGACGAGATCGAGAGCTCCGGCGAGCATCGAGGGCAGCGAGGCGAGCCCGTGAGAGGCTTGAGTTAGCCGGGTTGGGGAGCGAGAGCGCGGGCGAGCTGAGCAGAGGCCAGGCAGAGCAGCGAGGCAAGCGCAGGGAGGGGGCAGAGAGGGCCGAGCTGGTTTGGCTGATCGGCGCGGAGGAGTTGCAGGCGAGCCTCGTCGGACCCGACCCTGCACAGGCGCGGGTTGGGCTCTCCATTTTTGTTTTCGGAAAGGAGATGGCCAGCTTGGCACTTGGGGGGCCCACCTTTTTAATAACTTATATATATATATATATATATATATATATATATATATATATATATATATATATATATATATATATATATATATATATATATATGTTATACGGAGTATGTGTTGTTTGATAAACCGGGTTGGGATTATAGAATGGGTTCGGTTTGGGTTATCCGTTTATTTATTTAACTAATTAGTGGAATTAAAATTATTATATATATATATATATATATATAATATTATTTGAGGTTTTAAGAGATAAAATATTATTTTAGAAGAATTATAAGGGTTCTGCTAACATTTTTAAGAATTAAGATTTCTAACCGTTTGACTCGGATTTTGAAACGGCTTGGGACTAACTTGGGGATATCACTTATTCCACGACTAACTAGCGTGCTGATATGATCAGTTGACTAACAGCATGATATGTTTGACTAATAGCATGACTTGTGGTGATTTATTATAAGAGGTTAAAAGGTATATAATTGTGACGAGTTAGTAGGATATTATCGAACAAATTATGCTTTATGATTGTGATGAACTGTTGGGATATACGCGGATATGATGAGTATGAGCATGCAGATTTGTTTGATGATTTATGGTGAGCGATGTGACTTTATGGAACGTGCGATACGATGACATTTACGATATGTTACTTATTCTATTGATTGGTGTGTGTGCTTGAGTGCTTGATAGTTATACATAGACTTATATATATTCTCGTTATGTAATTAGGTGATACTTTGTGATTATGAACGATGTGTGCTGGATCTTCTATTATGTTGTTCTGCATGGCCAGGTAAGTCTCTTCGGAGCTTACTCAGATTGAATAGAGCTATTCCCTGCTTTAGGTGCATGATATACTAGGTGCTTGCATTCATGATCAGCATGCCATGTAGTACCATGCTAGGTTGCATCGATCGTTGAGCATTCTATTTCTTTGTGCATATGTAAACAGAACGGCCGTTATCTGTGATAGTCCTAGAAGTCTTTGCTAGGGTCATAGGGTAGCCCAACCTCATCGGGTACCCTGAGTCAATCGAGTACTTCCTTATATTATGATATGCCTGCGGGCTTTATTGTGGAGCGGGTTAGGCATGCGTGTCGCCCAATTATGAATGAATGCATTCACGAGCTGGCCAGTCTCCGCCTGTCGGAAGGGGTGGAGGTAGGAGAGGGATATGCCACTTGGCATTGTTTTGGGCCCTTTACAATATTTCCGCACATTATTATGAACTAGGAGCATGCTAGTGTGGTTGAATTTCGTACTGCATTAGAGCATCTTTATTAGGTATAGCGTATATGTGTACTTATGGTTGGGATGCAGAGTTAAGTGGGCATCGATCTGATCCCGCCCCAAATCAATTTTTTTAGGAATTATTTATGTTAATCCTATCGGTGATGTTTGCTTATTGCGCGGGTCATTTTGTCGGCGGAGAGTGAGCGCTGGAGTTATAGACTTCACCAGACTCTGATTATATTGTTTTGGATTTATACTTTTGGCTCCATTTTGACCCGGCTCCGTCGTGGCACTTGTATCTGTACTTTACTTCCGCTTTACTTCCGTTTGAAATGGTTTCCGCGACATAGTCTTAGGACAGGTTAAGGGTACCCAACGGCCCTACGATACTTTAGGGATTGAAATCCCTCTTTCTACTGACCTTTTAAATGAGTTTGAAACCTCGACCCGTACCTGGATTGCAAGATCCGAACAAGGGTTTTCATCCCTTGAAACGTAACCCGGAAATTATAATTCTGGGCCTTTTGTCCCAGGACAACACCCACAGCATAGTCGCTAGCATCACACACAATCTCAAAAGGTTGAAACCATATGGGTGCTTGAATTATAGGAGCGTTATTCATGCAACCTTTGAGCTCATCAAAGGATACTCTACACATGTCATCAAACTCAAAAACTACTTCCTTTTTTAGTAAATCACAAAGGAACGATAGAACCCTGCATGGCCTAAAAAGCAACGAATTTTGCGCACATTGGGGGGGTAAGGCTGAGACTGAATAACATCAATCTTAGCCTTGTCCACCTCAAGACCCCTACTAGACACAATATGACCCAAACAATGCCTTGCCCAACCATAAAATGACACTTTTCAGAGTTAAGAACCAAGTTGGTGTCTACACACCGCCTAAGCACAAGTGACAAATGGTGCAAACAAGTATCAAAGTCATCTCCATGCACAGTGAAGTCATCCATAAATACCTCTATGAAGCTCTTTACATACTCAGAAAATATGCTTACCATACACTGTTGGAAGGTCACAGGTGCATTACATAACCCAAAAGGCATTCTGTGATATGCAAAAGTGTCAAAGGGGCATGTAAATGTCATTTTCTCTTGATCCTCCGGTGCTATTGGTACCTGAAAATATCCTAAGTAGCCATCTAAGAAGCAATAAAAGGAGCGGCCGACAAGGCGCTCAAGCATTTAATCAATAAAGGGTAGGGGGAAGTGGTCCTTGCGAGTAACTGCATTCAATTTACGATAATCAATACAGACCCTCCAACCAGTTTGGACCTTGCTAGGGACCAACTCACCATCCGGATTCTCAACTACAGTGATACCCCCCTTCTTAGGGACAACCTGAGTAGGACTCACCCATTTGCTGTCAGATATGGGAAAGATCATACCTTCTTGAAGAAGCTTCAACACCTCCTTCTTTACCACTTCCATCATTGGTGGGTTGAGTCTCCGCTGAGGTTGTCTAGATGGCTTGGCATCATCCTCCAATAGTATTCTATGCATGCAGAGGGTAGGACTGATGTCCTTAATGTTTGCTATCGTCCATCCTAATGCCTCCTTGTTCTCCTTTAGAACAGTCATCAATCACTCCTCTTGCCCAAAGGTCAGTTTGTTAGAAATAATGACAGACATAGTATCATTTTCACCAAGAAAAGCATATTTAAGGTGATTAGGAAGTTGTTTCAATTCCACATCAGGCGCTTGGATAATGGATGGAAGAAGCTTTTCAGTAGGCATGGCCAGCTCAATGCGGTCTCCCCTTGGTGGCACATAGGTGGGAGTTCGATGGTCTAATGCCAAGATAGCCTCCTGCAAGTTAGATGACAAGACATAATCTCTAGAAATTTCATCTATAGGGGCCTGTAAGGTGACTTCCATCTCATCAACACATTCCAAATCAAAGGAATCTTATGCCATAATATCAATAACATCCACAAAGCACGGAGAAGGATCATCAGGTGGAAATTTCATGGAATCATAAATATTATATTTAACTCTTTGACCATCAAATTCCATAGTAAGAGATCCTGAATAGACATATATCTTGGTCCTAGCAGTCTTCAGAAAAGGTCTGCCCAACAGAATAGGGTCTTCATTGTTACCAGGACCCATGTCAATCACAAAGAAATCAGCACGGAATATCAAGTTGTCAACCATAACCAAGACATATTCAACAATCCCTTTCAGATAGATAGTAGATCGATCAACAAGTTGAATTACTACCCGAGTATCATTCAGAGGTCCCAACCCCAAAGCATGATAAACATGAGAAGGCAAAACAATAATAGATGCTCCTAGATCTAACATGGCTTTGTTAAATTTAGTATCACCTATCAAACATGGAATAGCAAACATACCAGGATCACTACACTTCTCGGGTATACGCTTTTGAAATACATCAGTGACATGTTCGCTTACCTTCACCTTTGGCTTACCTTTCAGCTTCTGGTTCCGCTTGATAGTGCAAAGTTCCTTCAAGAATTTAGCATATCTAGTAATTCTTTTTATCAAATTAAGCAAAGGAATGTTTAACTCACACTTACTGAATGTCTCAAAGATCTCCTTGTCGTTTTCATACCTTCGTGTATCCTTCAAGGTTTCCGGGAAGGGTGGAACCGGTTTTGGAGTATCCATAGGTAAGGAGGAAGAATGAGGGGAAGAAGAAGAAGGAGGAAGAGGGGAAGAAGAAAGAAGTTGCGTACCTGACACCGAAGTGGCGGCGGGCTCACTGGCGGCGGGCGCGACATTGGGCTGCGGGCGCATCACGATTGACTGGCCGGGGCCGCGACATGGTTGCTGCGGCCGCCGCACAGTATGTGTTCCATTCTCGTCCTCTATTACATCTATCTCATCATCTATTATTTCTTCATCGTCCTTTTGAGGTGTGACAACCAGTTCCTTGCCACTCCTAAGCGTTACAGCACTGACATTCTCCTTAGTAGGATTCTCGATGGTCTATGATGGAAGCTTTCCTGAATTGTTTGCCTCCTTAGCACTTAAGATTTGAATGAGCTGAGTCATTTGATTCTCAAGATTTGTCATCCGATCTGATTGCTGCTTCTCTAGATTTCCAATCCGCTCTGGCAGTTGTTTCTCATTCTTCAAGACTAATCATGACAGTTTCTGTAGTGGATCCTCATTATCCTCATTCGATTGCTGCTGACCTCCCTGTCGAGGTACATATTGTTGTTGGGACCTTGCCTGTTTCCCCCCTTGCTGATTGAAAGAGGCTTGGTAGTTCCCATAGCCCTGCTGATAGCCTCTATTATAGTTGTATTTGGTGTTGTTGAAATACCCAGGATTTCCAAAATTGCCTTGCCTAGGCCTTTATTGAGCGAAATTCCCAATTGCATTCAAATCTACATTAGGATCTTGCAGGAGCAGACACATGTCCATAGGATGAGTAAATTGATTGCAAAGACCACATGCTTTCAATTGTTGAGGAATTCTATCAACTACCAATTGTTTGATCATTCCTTCACCTCTGCCATGTCGGTCTGAAGTGCAGCCACAAGGGCATCAACAGAGAGTACACCCCTAGCACGAGTGCTCTATATCAGTCAGCCCATTGAATAAAAAGAGAACCAGATCTTTTGAGAGTGCCCATGGCATGGGCAGCTGGCAAAGAGTTTCTTGAAGCGCTCAAAGTACTCATGTATCGACTCCGTCGCGTACTGCTCAATGCTGCTGATTGACCTTTTCAAGGCATTAAGCTTTGTTGCAGAGAAGTACATCTCTAGGAAGCCCCTCTTCATCTCAGCCCAAGTAGAAATAGATCCAGGTGGTAGATAGAAGAACCACTCATTCACCTCATCCTTCAAAGAGAACGGAAAAGCTCTAAGGTTGATTTGATCCTCAGTTACGTTCTGAGGTTTCATCCCAACAACCATAGTATGGAACTCGGACAGATGCTTGTGGGGGTCCTCCCCACTCAACCTATGGAACTGTTGTTGCAGGAGTAAGTCAAGTATAGAATAGAATATGGTTTAGAACGACTCCCCTGTCTCAGCAAATAATTACAAGACTTCCTCCCGTTGTAGTAAGAGAAAAGTCAGGATCGAATCCACGAGGAAGCACGTCAGCAGTTCTCAGATAGCTATCAGATTCTCACAGCAGCAGCAGAAAAATACAGAAGCAGAAATAAAATAGAAACAAATAATCCCGGCAAGGGCAACTAAAATAAAAGCAAAGACAGAAGCAAACAAGCAAAGCAAGGCAAACTACTCGATAAAGCACGTCGACAACAGCAGACAAGTCGACAGAACAGTAAGTAACTCGACAGAAGCTAATCGACAACAGCAAAGTACTCGACCAGACAACTCGACCGAGTCTTGTCGACACAGGTTGTCGATATCGATAACTTCTCGACACAAACTTGTCGACACAGAAAGTAAATCGCCAAAAAAACCGCAAAGCGAAGATCTCGACAAAAGAACTCGACGTCGACAAGATATGTCGATATCGACAACTCTTCGAAATCGATAAGAATAGAAATTTAAAGATGCAAAAGCTTTTCGAACAGAAACGATTTTTTAACGAAATAAAATCAATAAACTAAAGGCTTCCAAGGCTAGGGTTTCAACACCACAACGATAACCATGCAAAGTAACACATAAAGGCATAAAAGATCATGCTTTCCATCTAAATAACCTTCGTTATTAACAAATAGGAATATAGAGGCTCTCGCATAAACCCTAATTGTTACTAACCCTTTTCACATAATTAATCCAAGTTGCATTAAGATCACTTTCGCTTCAATAACACAAACAAGGATCACCTTCAACTCTCGCAAAAGAATCATGCTCATAGGGATAGAAGATGAATCACACAAAAGATCTGACCTTTATCGCATCGCCTCACATGGCAACCGTCGGGCTCACCCCGGCCCCAGAAGTGGGTGGACTACTCACTCTTCATTGCAATCGCAGACATTGATGTATAAAAAGAAACTTGCATTAAAACTAAATTCAAAGCCTTTACAATCTTGGCAATCAACTTTCGCAAAAAGCCAAAACCCTAAAAACCTTAAACTCCTAAACTGTATCTCTGAATGGAACTAACTAATTGTGTGTAACTTGGAATGAAGGAAAAGTCAGCCCCTAGGGCCTTATTTATAGGCTTCTAATCCTTGCTAATCAAGGATAGAAGATATCTATCTTTATCTAAAACTATATCTAAAACTTAATGATAAATAAATAACATAGTGTAATTAAATAAAATGGATAGACTAGGATTATATCTAATGTGTTGGCATCTTCTTCTTTGGTCTTGATAGATCTTGATAGAATTGGACGAATCTTAGCTTGCAAGTATCCAATCCCGCTCGGACTTCTCCTCGATCTCGGATTCTGGACTCCTCGACATGTCTTCTCGATGTCGACAACTTTCCTCGACATCGGCAACATTTTGGTCTCGATTTCAGTCAACTCGACTTCGTCTTCCAGTGCTCATGTCGAGTTTTGGAAACTTGTCGATGTCGACAACTCTTGTCGACGTCGAGTTCTTTTCTCACCTTCTAGCTCTGTTCGTAAAATGCACTTTCCCGCTGCCTCGGTTGTCGGATTGACGCATATGACCATGCGTTGGAAAGCTCTTTCCGAGGGCTACAACTCTCATGAAGACCTCACAGCCTGATTCAGAATGATGAAAGCCGGATTTTGGCCTTCTCTCCAGCTGCATCATTCTTAGCTTCTCCATGACTTTCCTTTAAGCTCCAAAATGCGTCCGGTTTCTGTAAAATATAACAAAAACTTGTGTAGACCTCCATATATAACAACTAAGCATAAACTACACATATTTTGTATCATTCAAGCCCAAATGCATGAAATGCATGCAGAAATCGATATAAAAGATAATGTAAAACATGGCTAATTCCGCTCACAACAGGAACTTGGGTAGAAGATGAACTACCCCAGATTTCAACTCAAAGTTGACTCCTTCCGCTAGCGCAGGGAAATTGATTGCAAGGGGTTGTTGTGCCAGATCAGGAGCAGAAAGCTCCTTAAGAGTGCGGTTTTCTTCGTTAGCCATCTCTGTCGTAGTTTCTCCTTGATCAAAAGGGATCTCGCGAAAGCGATCACAAGTTTCTCGCCTTAAAGAGGCAAGGTTCCTTTCAATCTCTGAATCAAACGGAAACAAAGAAGAATTAGTAGCACGGGTATGGACCATATAAGACGGTCCACACCAAGATCAACACTAAAAACACACAAGAATTAATAAAAATTCCCCAACAACGGCGCCAAATTTGATGGAGGGAAAACCTATCGTTGATTCGTCAAAGAAAACTCAAACCTATAACTAGCAATAAGTAAGAGGTCGATCCGCAGGGAAAGTTATAATTCAAGTTTAATTCAAGTGTCAATTAAAGTAACCAAATTGGGGGTTTTTAAGTGTGAAAGTTCCTCCTTTTATCAAAGCGTATTGAAGCAAACAAAAGTAAATGATTTTGGTTTAGACAATTATGAGAAGCAATTCTACCTACAATTTTCCACTTTATTTGATTGAAGCGATCCTTGTAACTTCTTCTAGTCCTATTAAGTTTCGTATGAATGCCCTTGTCCTGACCTAATATAGTTACTAGTCCAATCAGTCCTAGAAACCCTTATCAATCGAACAGTCCCTAAAGAAGGATTTAACCCAATTGATAGCTTTAAGGCAAAAGTGACTTTGAAGCACCATGGGCAACGACGTCCGGATTTTGCGTTGGTGGCTCTTCTTCTTCTTGGGATCCTTCCAAAGATTCTTCAAAGATAGATAGTGAAATAGAAATAGAGGAAGGACATACTTGGGTTTCTGTGGTACAGACGATTTCGGCTAGTGTTTCTGGATCAGTTCCTCCAGAATGTATATATGTCGAGTCCAAGTAATGTTCCCATCTACGCAACACAAGCTCAGCTTCTGCTTGTTCCCTTGCTGCTTTCTCAGCGGCGAGAGCAGTGTCCTTGGCGGCTAGTTCTATCCTAAGCCTCTGTATCAGTTGTTCTGGTGTTTCTGCGGCCGCCATTGCTCCCTTTCAGTTTAGAATGGATGTGTAGGACATGTTCCGGATCATCTAAGGTGTCAAACTCAGGTGGTTAACCAGAACGACACATACACCTGCGAATTCACTCAAGAGAAAAGTGAGAACTGACTACCTAAGGCGCGAATGATTGCTTCCCCGGCAACGGCGCCAATTTGTTGTTGCAGGAGTAAGTCAAGTATAGAATAGAATATGGTTTAGAACGACTCCCCTGTCTCAGCAAATAATTACAAGACTTCCTCCCGTTGTACTAAGAGAAAAGTCAGGATCGAATCCACGAGGAAGCACGTCAGCAGTTCTCAGATAGCTATCAGATTCTCACAGCAGCAGCAGAAAAATACAGAAGCATCAATAAAATAGAAACAAATAATCCCGGCAAGGGCAACTAAAATAAAAGCAAAGACAGAAGCAAACAAGCAAAAGCAAGCAAAGCAAGGCAAACTACTCGATAAAGCACGTCCACAACAGCAGACAAGTCGACAGAACAGTAAGTAACTCGACAGAAGCTAATCGACAACAGCAAAGTACTCGACCAGACAACTCGACCGAGTCTTGTCGACACAGGTTGTCGATATCGATAACTTCTCGACACAAACTTGTCGACACAGAAAGTAAATCGCCAAAAAAACCGCAAAGCGAAGATCTCGACAAAAGAACTCGACGTCGACAAGATATGTCGATATCGACAACTCTTCGAAATCGATAAGAACAGAAATTTAAAGATGCAAAAGCTTTTCGAACAGAAACGAATTTTTAACGAAATAAAATCAATAAACTAAAGGCTTCCAAGGCTAGGGTTTCAACACCACAACGATAACCATGCAAAGTAACACATAAAGGCATAAAAGATCATGCTTTCCATCTAAATAACCTTCGTTATTAACAAATAGGAATATAGAGGCTCTCGCATAAACCCTAATTGTTACTAACCCTTTTCACATAATTAATCCAAGTTGCATTAAGATCACTTTCGCTTCAATAACACAAACAAGGATCACCTTCAACTCTCGCAAAAGAATCATGCTCATAGGGATAGAAGATGAATCACACAAAAGATCTGACCTTTATCGCATCGCCTCACATGGCAACCGTCGGGCTCACCCCGGCCCCAGAAGTGGGTGGACTACTCACTCTTCATTGCAATCGCAGACATTGATGTATAAAAAGAAACTTGCATTAAAACTAAATTCAAAGCCTTTACAAACTTGGCAATCAACTTTCGCAAAAAGCCAAAACCCTAAAAACCTTAAACTCCTAAACTGTATCTCTGAATGGAACTAACTAATTGTGTGTAACTTGGAATGAAGGAAAAGTCAGCCCCTAGGGCCTTATTTATAGGCTTCTAATCCTTGCTAATCAAGGATAGAAGATATCTATCTTTATCTAAAACTATATCTAAAACTTAATGATAAATAAATAACATAGTGTAATTAAATAAAATGGATAGACTAGGATTATATCTAATGTGTTGGCATCTTCTTCTTTGGTCTTGATAGATCTTGATAGAATTGGACGAATCTTAGCTTGCAAGTATCCAATCCCGCTCGGACTTCTCCTCGATCTCGGATTCTGGACTCCTCGACATGTCTTCTCGATGTCGACAACTTTCCTCGACATCGGCAACATTTTGGTCTCGATTTCAGTCAACTCGACTTCGTCTTCCAGTGCTCATGTCGAGTTTTGGAAACTTGTCGATGTCGACAACTCTTGTCGACGTCGAGTTCTTTTCTCAGCTTCCAGCTCTGTTCGTAAAATGCACTTTCCCGCTGCCTCGGTTGTCGGATTGACGCATATGACCATGCGTTAGAAAGCTCTTTCCGAGGGCTACAACTCTCATGAAGACATCACAGCCTGATTCAGAATGATGAAAGCCGGAAATTGGCCTTCTCTCCAGCTGCACCATTCTTGGCTTCTCCATGACTTTCCTTTAAGCTCCAAAATGCGTCCGATTTTTGTAAAATATAACAAAAACTTGTGTAGACCTCCATATATAACAACTAAGCATAAACTACACATATTTTGTATCATTCAAGCCCAAATGCATGAAATGCATGCAGAAATCGATATAAAAGATAATGTAAAACATGGCTAATTCCGCTCACAACAAACACCCCATACTTAAGCTTGCTTGTCCTCAAGCAATACTTTTAATTGTCATTCAGGGGAAGAATTCAAACTCTCAACATATCAGATTCATTCTTATATAACCCTGCAATCAATTACCATCCTCGAAAAGGTACTAGTGTCACATATTCATGCATGTGCAAATATGTAAAAGCAACATCTACTCACAAAAGGAGGGTTATGCAAAAACATTCATAAGTGACAAAGCATTGATAATCAAGAAGACTTTAATTTAAGCTCATGAAGGAGTAGATTGGTAAAAGGCTAAAAAGGTGGGCAATTTCTGGCAATGTGGTGCTTTTGATCCGGGGAAATGGATCACTTTCAAACTTTTTTGATTTTCATTCCACATTCCTTCTCCATATAATTCATCACCTTTCATATTGCTTTTTTTCAATAATAATGCTTTTACCTCTCTGACCTCAGCACTGCCTTCTCGCGAGTCGCAAACATGGGTGTAATGAATGGCCCCGGATACTTAGTGCTTTGGACTCCTCACAATGTGTCCCATCTCTCCAAACTATTATCTCAGAGAGCAGGGTCAATCTACCTTTATCTCCTGAGGTGATTGGATTTTCTTTCATTCATTAAATTTTCCATATATTTCAAACAATTTCCTTCCAAACTCCAAATATGATATTAATCACAACACAAACACCATATGACATCTCCATAATGTAACATCATTCTCAACATAATCCCCGGATAAGGTAAAGAATGGCAATATTTTAGATCATGTGGAGCAATATATGAAATAAGGCATATTATGGCTTTTGTGATGCATAAGCATGGGTAAGGCTAGGATATAAACAATGAGCATTATATGGAAAATATAAAGTCCTCCATCATCTTATCATGCAACTTGTCAAAAGCAATTTCAAATTTTACCTCCTTTCATGGTTTTTAATAAATAATGCACTTCATTGTGACTTCCCCTTACTAGGCAATTTCATGCTATATCTCTAATGAATCCAATTTTGCATCGTCGAGTTCAATATAAAGCTTCCATGACATTATTTCAAAATTTTCAATGGGGGTGGGTCATTTTTTCAAACTTTTGGAAATCATGCATATATAAATCAATAATGCATTCCAAAATAGCCATGTAGCAATTCAAAGAAATAAATTCTAAATATGCACAAATAATGTCAAATAAAATCAAATATGCATAAAGTAATCCCTTCCCCCACCCCATACTTAAACATTACAGTGTCCTCACTGTATAAAAAACAAGGGTAAAGAAAGAAACTCACAAGATAGGTGTGCAGATCGTCGAAAAATCGAGTGAAGTAGTGCTGTAGTACTTGTCGATCTCGACAACTTAGTCGATTTTGAGGACTTGTCGACGTCGACAACATCTCTTCGACATCGAGAACTTTCCTGCCTCATGGATGATCTTCTCGACAGTGGGCTAACTCGATGTTGTTTTGTCGATGTCGAGTTCTTTTCCTCATGTCGACAAGACTGTAGCCATCCCTGCAAGATTCGATAGACCAAAAATATCCACAATATTATAACCCTAAAAAACAAACAAACAATGTCCAAAAAGTCCCAAAATAAAAAGTCTATTTACAAGCTCTAGATTTTATAGTCGCTAGGCCGACTTTCTCCGTTAAACTTTAGCCTGGCTCATCTTTGTCCGGAGGTATAGGTGGATCTGGTGGTTCCTCCGGTGGTGGGAAGCTTGGAATGTCATCCGGGGGCATCATGTGAAGAAGCTTAAACCTCCCCGAGTGAATGCTCCATGGCTTCACTCATCCATCTTCATGTGTTCCAGCTGGCATGCATAAAGGAATATATAGAGGAAATTTGCATACCTCATCATCATACCTCTTCTGCTTTATTGGTTGATTTGTTTGCACATCTCCACTACAGCAAACCGGTGGAGTTGGAAGAGATGCCTCCACCTTATCTTGTGGAGCTTCATGCCACTTTGCGAGGACCCCATACTTGAATACGAACATCGGTTGCTCAAAATTGTCAGGAATAGCCTTCACCTTATAAGGCAAAAGTGACTTTGAAGCACCATGGGCAACGACGTCCGGATTTTGCGTTGGTGGCTCTTCTTCTTCTTGGGATCCTTCCAAAGATTCTTCAAAGATAGATAGTGAAATAGAAATAGAGGAAGGACATACTTGGGTTTCTGTGGTACAGACGATTTCGGCTAGTGTTTCTGGATCAGTTCCTCCAGAATGTATATATGTCGAGTCCAAGTAATGTTCCCATCTACGCAACACAAGCTCAGCTTCTGCTTGTTCCCTTGCTGCTTTCTCAGCGGCGAGAGCAGTGTCCTTGGCGGCTAGTTCTATCCTAAGCCTCTGTATCAGTTGTTCTGGTGTTTCTGCGGCCGCCATTGCTCCCTTTCAGTTTAGAATGGATGTGTAGGACATGTTCCGGATCATCTAAGGTGTCAAACTCAGGTGGTTAACCAGAACGACGCATACACCTGCGAATTCACTCAAGAGAAAAGTGAGAACTGACTACCTAAGGCGCGAATGATTGCTTCCCCGGCAACGGCGCCAATTTGTTGTTGCAGGAGTAAGTCAAGTATAGAATAGAATATGGTTTAGAACGACTCCCCTGTCTCAGCAAATAATTACAAGACTTCCTCCCGTTGTACTAAGAGAAAAGTCAGGATCGAATCCACGAGGAAGCACGTCAGCAGTTCTCAGATAGCTATCAGATTCTCACAGCAGCAGCAGAAAAATACAGAAGCATCAATAAAATAGAAACAAATAATCCCGGCAAGGGCAACTAAAATAAAAGCAAAGACAGAAGCAAACAAGCAAAAGCAAGCAAAGCAAGGCAAACTACTCGATAAAGCACGTCCACAACAGCAGACAAGTCGACAGAACAGTAAGTAACTCGACAGAAGCTAATCGACAACAGCAAAGTACTCGACCAGACAACTCGACCGAGTCTTGTCGACACAGGTTGTCGATATCGATAACTTCTCGACACAAACTTGTCGACACAGAAAGTAAATCGCCAAAAAAACCGCAAAGCGAAGATCTCGACAAAAGAACTCGACGTCGACAAGATATGTCGATATCGACAACTCTTCGAAATCGATAAGAACAGAAATTTAAAGATGCAAAAGCTTTTCGAACAGAAACGAATTTTTAACGAAATAAAATCAATAAACTAAAGGCTTCCAAGGCTAGGGTTTCAACACCACAACGATAACCATGCAAAGTAACACATAAAGGCATAAAAGATCATGCTTTCCATCTAAATAACCTTCGTTATTAACAAATAGGAATATAGAGGCTCTCGCATAAACCCTAATTGTTACTAACCCTTTTCACATAATTAATCCAAGTTGCATTAAGATCACTTTCGCTTCAATAACACAAACAAGGATCACCTTCAACTCTCGCAAAAGAATCATGCTCATAGGGATAGAAGATGAATCACACAAAAGATCTGACCTTTATCGCATCGCCTCACATGGCAACCGTCGGGCTCACCCCGGCCCCAGAAGTGGGTGGACTACTCACTCTTCATTGCAATCGCAGACATTGATGTATAAAAAGAAACTTGCATTAAAACTAAATTCAAAGCCTTTACAATCTTGGCAATCAACTTTCGCAAAAAGCCAAAACCCTAAAAACCTTAAACTCCTAAACTGTATCTCTGAATGGAACTAACTAATTGTGTGTAACTTGGAATGAAGGAAAAGTCAGCCCCTAGGGCCTTATTTATAGGCTTCTAATCCTTGCTAATCAAGGATAGAAGATATCTATCTTTATCTAAAACTATATCTAAAACTTAATGATAAATAAATAACATAGTGTAATTAAATAAAATGGATAGACTAGGATTATATCTAATGTGTTGGCATCTTCTTCTTTGGTCTTGATAGATCTTGATAGAATTGGACGAATCTTAGCTTGCAAGTATCCAATCCCGCTCGGACTTCTCCTCGATCTCGGATTCTGGACTCCTCGACATGTCTTCTCGATGTCGACAACTTTCCTCGACATCGGCAACATTTTGGTCTCGATTTCAGTCAACTCGACTTCGTCTTCCAGTGCTCATGTCGAGTTTTGGAAACTTGTCGATGTCGACAACTCTTGTCGACGTCGAGTTCTTTTCTCAGCTTCCAGCTCTGTTCGTAAAATGCACTTTCCCGCTGCCTCGGTTGTCGGATTGACGCATATGACCATGCGTTGGAAAGCTCTTTCCGAGGGCTACAACTCTCATGAAGACCTCACAGCCTGATTCAGAATGATGAAAGCCGGAAATTGGCCTTCTCTCCAGCTGCACCATTCTTAGCTTCTCCATGACTTTCCTTTAAGCTCCAAAATGCGTCCGGTTTCTGTAAAATATAACAAAAACTTGTGTAGACCTCCATATATAACAACTAAGCATAAACTACACATATTTTGTATCATTCAAGCCCAAATGCATGAAATGCATGCAGAAATCGATATAAAAGATAATGTAAAACATGGCTAATTCCGCTCACAACAGGAACTTGGGTAGAAGATGAACTACCCCAGATTTCAACTCAAAGTTGACTCCTTCCGCTAGCGCAGGGAAATTGATTGCAAGGGGTTGTTGTGCCAGATCAGGAGCAGAAAGCTCCTTAAGAGTGCGGTTTTCTTCGTTAGCCATCTCTGTCGTAGTTTCTCCTTGATCAAAAGGGATCTCGCGAAAGCGATCACAAGTTTCTCGCCTTAAAGAGGCAAGGTTCCTTTCAATCTCTGAATCAAACGGAAACAAAGAAGAATTAGTAGCACGGGTATGGACCATATAAGACGGTCCACACCAAGATCAACACTAAAAACACACAAGAATTAATAAAAATTCCCCAACAACGGCGCCAAATTTGATGGAGGGAAAACCTATCGTTGATTCGTCAAAGAAAACTCAAACCTATAACTAGCAATAAGTAAGAGGTCGATCCGCAGGGAAAGTTATAATTCAAGTTTAATTCAAGTGTCAATTAAAGTAACCAAATTGGGGGTTTTTAAGTGTGAAAGTTCCTCCTTTTATCAAAGCGTATTGAAGCAAACAAAAGTAAATGATTTTGGTTTAGACAATTATGAGAAGCAATTCTACCTACAATTTTCCACTTTATTTGATTGAAGCGATCCTTGTAACTTCTTCTAGTCCTATTAAGTTTCGTATGAATGCCCTTGTCCTGACCTAATATAGTTACTAGTCCAATCAGTCCTAGAAACCCTTATCAATCGAACAGTCCCTAAAGAAGGATTTAACCCAATTGATAGCTTTAAGTCCAGATATTAGCCAAGGTATTTGCAGTCCCTAAAGAGAAATTTAACAACACATCCAACTTCCTACTTATTCAATTATTCAATCAGCCCTAAAGAAACAAGTTTGCTACTTAGGTTAAGGTTCACAATCAGGAATCTACAAAACCTTAGCAATTGAATTGATCTAACGAGTTGGCCAGACAAGATAGAAAAAAACAATAAACAATCAAGCACAAATAAGTTGAAGCATTCAAATATAGGAAACAAGAAACGATAATTAGAAACTCACAATCAATCCAAATAAAGCTTCAAATTGATGGCAGAATAGATGAGTTTAGTTCCTCATGAAAGACATCGCTCAAATCTCTAAATTGTCTGATGAACGCAAGAATAGAATTGAAGTACTAGAAAAATAACTAAAATCGGCCTTATAAACAATCCAAGTCGGCCATGGAACAAAACAATAACAACTAGGGTTTTTCTTAATTGAAATGCAGAGTCTAAGCGCTGACAACCCATGCTGCTGCCGCGGCGTATGCTGCGGCCGCGGCATCAGCAACTTCTCCATAGCCCGCAATGTCGGTCCTGGCTGCGGTCGCGGCACGCATGCTGTGGTTGCGGCATCCTGTTGCCGTCCTTCTTGTCCGAAACCACGATCAGCTTCCAAGTACTCATCTCTTCTCTTCCTTCCTTGATTCTTTCCAATGTCTCTTGTACTCCTCTTCAAGGTATTGCATCTCCCCAAATGTATTCCGATTCAATCTACAAGATAAACAAAAATTTGCGCAGAATCCGAACTCTTCTAGAATAATCACAAGATGCAAATTAGCGACAAAGTATGAACGAAATGCAACTTAATTGAACTAAAAATGCCTATAATGCCTATCTAAGATATGCATTATCAATCATCCACCATAACACAATACACAGTCTACAAAAGTGTTTTTGCAATCATTTACTGTGTTCAGTGCATAGGAGTCGAATCAGTTTGTAAACAAACACATGTTCCCTTGTCTCATCTCAGCATACAGTAGAATGCGAGATTGCACTCAGTTTCTCAAGCGTTCCTCACTTAATCCACTTCCTATGCAAGTCCATTTACACATTTCCATATATGAGAATGACATGCCTAGGATTATACGAAATAACCTCATAGACAACTACCCAATTTCTATGTAACAGATTCACCTGACAATTGTATCAAAGTTGTCGTGCTAGAATAACAACATAGTTGGTTATTAGTGTGTCATCTGCAACATCAGAAAGTTAAACTTTCCAATATGACATACTCACAATGATTCATATTTTGAACACAAAGTACAAAATATCTTATCATTGTCATCTAGATGCATGTTTCAGTGCTTACATAGGTATGAGTACAAGACTAGTGTCTTTTTCAAAACCTTAGCAGAAACCAATCTAGAAAACGAATTTCCAGAAGTTCTCCCACTGGGAAAAACTTTGCTATCTAAGTCAACTTGTAGCCATTCATCGGTCTGATTGAACACAATCTAACCACACAGAGAGAATGTTCCAACTTAATTCTCTTGATCTAGGGTATAACTCTCAATGGATCATTCCGCTTATAAAGCTTTAAGAACTCAATTATCTCATTGCTTTATGTCTAAGCAAAATAGAAACCAGTTCAAAACATGGCTTCTTCCATAGACTCATTATCTGTCATCACCATCCTCTAATTGTGCCTTAGATTTAGCAACAAATCACAGACTCTAGTGGTGATTGGTGATGTCCCATTTGGATACTTTTGGAGCAACCACGTCTAATGTGTTTCTGAGATACCTCATGTTCAAAACAACTCCCACTCTAAAGTGGTTTTGATATGCTCACAATCGTTCTAGATGAAAATCCTGAACTCGAAACACATTTGTTCAACAAGTTATGAGCCAAGAACGAAACTTCTTTAGCTCTGAACATTCTCAAGAACACTATATCACGATTGATCAAGAATATCCTGAATGTTAATGTGGCAAGACTTGTATTACAACTATCGTAGGACGATGTAATAAATGAACTACCAGAGGTTATGGTTTCATCAATCAAAACTCATCCTAAGTTGTCTTAACAACTGTCTCACAATCATGATTAAGGATCTTTGAGCTACGAAAACTCATTTTCCTTATCAGATTGCTCTCATCAATCTTAGAAGTTCGCATATCCAAGATGATTTAAGAATGTGATCATGTACCTAGCCTCATGCCTAGTACACACATTCTACATGTTACCTTTTATCCAAATGGATTTGGCGCAACAAAACAGATATGGCTAAAATATATAAGAACCAGCTTCTTAAGCTTATTCTATATCTTAAGGTTCATCAAATGACCCTCAATCATAAGTACATCTCCTAGAGATCCTTTTATGCCTTTAGCCTTCAACATGACACCTCGTGTTCCATTTCCGGGAAGTAAATGACTAAGGATTTTCCACCAAATGAACCATTCCACAAATCAGCACAATACACACTTAGCAGAAACCAATGCTTAGGGCTCGAATTTGACCATTTCGTGTAACTTCAGTCAACAGAAGAATCTAAGACAGAAAACCTTTTGAATTTCATATTATTTCTCCATCACACAATGTGAGAGACAACATGGATATATGTTAATGTTGTTAGGAGGAAATCAAGTATGAAATATAATGAAATAACTCAAACCAGATTTGTGCCCCAGCAAATAATTACAAGACTCCTCCAATGCAGTAAGAGAAAGTCAGGATCGAATCCACGAAGAAGCGTGTCAACGGATCCTATGCAGCTGTATATCTCACAGAAAAGCAGAAAAGACAGAAACAAAGGAACAAAGAAAGAAAGACAGAAATAACAAACGAAAGCAAAGAACAAATCAAAGACAGAAGCTAACTCGATCTCGACTAGTAGTAACTCGAGATCGACCAAGGACAGTAAATACAGAAACTTCACATCGATGACAGAAAGCAGAAAATCAACTCGATACAGACAAGACCCTACTCGAGATCGACTAAGGTTGTACTCGATCTCGACCAGCGCCTCCTCTAGATCGACAGAAACTCAGAAAGTTGTAAATTGCAATTTCGAACACAGAATTCATATTTTCAACAGAAATAAACTCAATATGTCAAAGAACTTCCAAAACCAGGGTAACAACGCCACAACGATAACCATGCAAAGTAACACATAAACCCTAATTGTTACTAACAAATAGGCATATAGAGGCTTTCGCATAAACCCTAATTGTTACTAACCCTTTTCACATAATTAACCCAAGTTGTATTAAGATCACTTTCGCTTCAATAACACAAACAAGGACCACCTTCAACTCTCGCAAAAGAATCATGCTCATAGGGATAGACAATGAATTGCATAACAAGATTTGACCTTTACCGCATCACCTCACATGGCCACCGTCGGGCTCACCCCAACCCCAGAAGTGGGTGGACTACTCGCTCTTCATCATCAAGAAAGACATTAAATAACAAAAGAAACTAACTTGCATTGATTAAATAAAGAAAGCTTACAACCAACAAGATAAATCCGCTTTCGCCTTTCCACGTACCTTGCTTGCCACAAACTCTCTCTCTCTCTACTCCTACTTACTTGAATGGAATTGTGTCTGGAATTGAATGAATGAAAAACCAGCCACTAAGGCTTTATTTATAGCCTTCTATTCCTTGCTATTCAAGGATAGAAATATCTATCTTTATCTAAATCTATATCTAAAGGCTTAAAAGATAAATAAAAGTAATTTAGGAATTAAATCAAAAAAGGGAAATTCTATCTAAAGAGCAAAATCTTCCATGTGTTGATAGGTGTGGATAGATGTTGATAGATCTCGGATTTCTCGGACTCCTTCGGCCCCAAGGAAAGCCAAACTGCGTCGGACAACAAACCGTGCAACGCGGCTTTGGACACGGCGCTCGTCGATCTCGACTAGGGCTAGTCGATCTCGAGTAGGACTGGCGACGACTTGGGCTGGCTGGCTTGTTCGGGTAGCTCTGCTCGACAAGGCTCGGACTGGTGCTCCTTGGCTCCTCGATCTCGACTAGCTGTACTCGAGATCGAGTAGAGTTGGCTCGGCTTCTCCGTCATCGGCTTCTCGGCTTGTCTCAACTTGTCGACTCCGGACATGCACTACTAAAAACGCAGGAAATAGCTACGGAAAATAGCCACGGAATCGGCCGCGAATGACCGTGGCTAACCGGTTTAGCCACGGAAATAGCCACGAGTGGGCCGTCCGTAGCCATATGCCTCGTGACTAATAGAGACGGCTGTTTAGCAATGAATTTAGCAACGAATTGCCAGGTCGTGGCTAAGCCCGTGGCTAGTGATTGACATTTGAATGTCGTGGCTGAGGCAACGAATTCAGCTTCGGAATGAGGCCATTGCTGAATTTGTGGCTAAGGTCGTTGCCATTTTCGTTGATGGTTTCGTTGCTATAAATAGGTCATCAGTCTAGATGTGTGGTTGATTTCGTTGCTGATTTCGTGGTTGCTAATTTCGTTGTCATTTGTTTCATGATTTTATAGCATATTTAGTATCCTCATATTTTGGAAATATTATATATATATATGGAAAGTATATATAAATACATCAATGAATTTCATATATTATAAGTAGGTCAAAAAAATATTAATGGGAAGGGAAACAAACCAAACTCATTGAATACAGATCGACCTTCCAAAATAAAATTACAATAATCTAATTACAAAACAAAGAGAGCTGATTTTGTCTAGGGAGATAACAACCGATCTATGTGAAATCCTCCAAAACACCATACTCCCGAACAAGTCCTGCATATCAAATTCAACGAACCAAATTAGAAGACCATAGAACTAGAAAAGTCCGAAATTCATAAAGAACCCCAATAAATCAAACACAAAATCATACCTTCGAGACCTCAAACGCATCGAACTGAGGGAAGAACACAGGAGGAATTTGTGTTGGTAAACACAGAAGATACGTACTTGTATTATTCAACCAGTAATCCCAAAATCTCTATTCTTGATCAGTTTCTAACCTAATTAAAGAAATTTGGATCTGCAAATTATAAACCAAAAAATTAAACGAAATCAAAATTTCTGAAATGAAATTGCTGAAACGAAATAGAAATTTGGATCTGAAATCAAATCGAAATTTGGATCTGGAAATCGAAATTTGGATCTTAAACGAAATCGAAATTTCAAAATTTCTGAAACGAAATCGAAATTTGGATTTGGAAATTTTTCTCAAACAAAATCAAAATTTCTGAAACAAAAATTTGAGAAACAAAATCAAAATTTATGAAACGAAAATTTTGAGAAACAGAAATTTGTGAAACATAACCAAATTTTGTGAAACAAAATCGAGTGGAGAAGAATCCAAGGAAAGGGACAAACCTTAGAGGATCGGCGACCGGTGGTGGAGGCGGTAGTGGAGCCGGTGGAGTAGGCGGCGGGGGAGACGGCGTCAGAGAAGGGGACACTGGCGTCAGAGGAAGGGCGAGAGGGAAGTCTGAAGGTTAACAAGAGGGAGGAGCAGATGCGGCCAGAAGGCGTCTGGCGGTAGTGGTTCCGCTCCCTTTCGAATGTGGAGCAACTGGCGGTGCAAACCAGAGGGTGAGAGGGAGAGAGGAAAGGCCGACGAAAAATGGAAGTAGAGGCGGCCAGAAGGTGGAGCGTATGTGAAGAAGGAGAGGCGGCCATTAGGGTTAGAAAGTGGAAAGTTCCCCTTTGTACGCACCCTCACAGCTAAAATTTCAAAGTCGGAAAGTTTCCCCCTCAAAACAAAATTATACCGCCCAAAACAATTTCGATTCAACGCCAATTCCGCCAAATAAAGATGATAGAAAATTTTCAACATATATTAACTTTTTCTATTTATATTGAATTTTTCTATATATATTCACTTTAGTACAATAATATTATAAAATACTAATAAAGTTGAGATATCTTTTAAAATAACAACAAAGTCAAATACTTTTTTATAATTTTATCTGAAATTGTAAAAATAAGATTACTTGAATATTATTCTCATAAGAATTTATCAATTAACACTTTACTTTTATTCAACACTTGAAAGTTACTTATATAAATTTTCCTAAACAGTATTTTGATACATATTTATTATTTAATATATGATTTTGTTCAACAGTTATTTGTTACTTATGTAAGTTTTCCCCACAAAACTTACTTTTATAGTATTTTAATAAGAATTTATTAGTCAATATAAGGTCTTATTAAACATTTATTTCTTACTTATTTGAGTTCTCCTCAAAACATACTCTTATAATATTCTAATAAGAATTTATTAGTCAATATATGGTTTTATTAAACATTTATTAGTCACATATATCAGTTTTCCTTAAAAGATACTCTTATAGTATTCTAATAAGAATTTATTAGTTAGTATAAGGTTTTATTAAACAATTATTAGTTACTTTTATGAGTTTTCATCAAAACATACCTTTATAGTATTCTAATAGGAATTGATTACTTAATATAATGTTTTATTAAATATTTATTAGACACTTATATGAGTTTTCTTCATAACATACTCTTATGGTATTCTAATAAGCATTAATTAGTGAATATAAGAATTTATTCAACACTTATTAGTTACTTATATGAGTTCTCCTCAAAACATACCCTTAATAAGAATTTATTAGTTAATATATGGTTTTATTAAACATTTATTAATCACTTATATCAATTTTCCATAAAACATACTCTTAGAGTATTCTAATAAAAATTTATTGGTCAATATAAAGTTTTATTAGTTACTTATATGAGTTTTACTCAAAACATACTCTTAGAATATTCTAATAAGAATTTACGTACTAGTCAATATAAGATTTTATTAGCTACTTATATGAGTTTTACTCAAAACATACTCTTAGAGTATTCTAGTAAGTATTTATCAGTTAATATAAGGTTTTATTAGTTACTTATATGAGTTTTACTCAAAACATACTCTTAGAGTATTCTAATAAGAATTTACTAGTCAATATAAGGTTTTTATTAGCTACTTATATGAGTTTTACTCAAAACATTCTCTTAGAGTATTCTAATAAGAATTTATTAGTTAATATAAGGTTTTATTAGTTTCTTATATGAGTTTTACTCAAAACATACTCTTAGAGTATTCTAATAAGAATTTATTAGTTAATATAAGGTTTTATTAGTTACTTATATGAGTTTTACTCAAAACATACTCTTAGAGTATTCTAATAAGAATTTACTAGTCAATATAAGGTTTTATTAGATACTTATATGAGTTTTACTCAAAACATACTCTTAGAGTATTCTAATAAGAATTTATTAGTTGATATAAGGTTTTATTAGTTACTTATATGAGTTTTACTCAAAACATACTCTTGGAGTATTCTAATAAGAATTTACTAGTCATTAAAGGTTTTATTAGCTACTTATATGAGTTTTACTCAAAACATACTCTTAGAGTATTCAAATAAGAGTTTATTAGTTAATATAAGGTTTTATTAGTTACTTATATGAGTTTTACTCAAAACATACTCTTAGAGTATTCTAATAAGAATTTACTAGTCAATATAAGGTTTTTATTAGGTACTTATAGGAGTTTTACTCAAAACATACTCTTAGAGTATTCTAATATGAATTTATTAGTTAATACAAGGTTTTATTAGTTACTTATATGAGTTTTACTCCAAACATACTTTTAGGCTAGAGTATTCTAATAAGAATTTATTAGTTAATGTATAAAGTTTTATTAGTTACTTATATGAGTTTTACTCAAAACATACTCTTAGAGTATTCTAATAAGAGTTTATCAATTAAAATAAGGTTTTATTAGCTACTTATATGAGTTTTACTCATAACATACTCTTAGAGTATTCTAATAAGAATTTACTAGTCAATATAAGGTTTTTATTAGCTACTTATACGAGTTATACTCAAAACATACTTTTCGAGTATTCTAATATGAATTTATTAGTTAATATAAGGTTTTATTAGTTACTTATACGAGTTTTACTCAAAACATACTCTTAGAGTATTCTAATAAGAATTTACTAGTCATTAAAGGTTTTATTAGCTACTTATATGAGTTTTACTCAAAACATACTCTTAGAGTATTCTAATCAGAATTTATTAGTCAATATAAGGTTTTATTAGCTACTTATATGAGTTTTACTCAAAACATACTCTTAGAGTATTCTAATAAGAATTGATTAGTTAATATAAGGTTTGATTAGTTACTTATATGAGTTTTACTCCAAACATACTCTTAGAGTATTCTAATAAGAATTTACTAGTCAATATAAGGTTTTATTAGCTACTTATATGATTTTTACTTAAAACATACTCTTAGAGTAATCTAATATGAATTTATTAGTCAATATTAGGTTTTATTAGCTACTTATATGAGTTTTACTCAAAACATACTCTTAGAGTATTCTAATAAGAATTTATTAGTCAATATAACGTTTTATTAGTTACTTGTATGAGTTTTTCTCAAAACATACTCTTATAATATTATTATAAGAATTTATTACTTAATATAAGGATTTATTAGGCCCTTATATGAATTTTCCTCATAACATACCCTTATAGTATTCTAATAAGAATTTGTTAGTTAGTATAAGGTTTTATTAAACAATTATTTATTACTTTTATGAGTTTTCCTCAAACTCTACCTTTATAGTATTCTAATAAGAATTTATTACTTACTATATATAATGTTTTATTAAACATTTATTAGACACTTACATGAATTTTTCTCAAAACACCCTAATAATATTCTAATAAGAATTTATTAGTCAATATAAGGTTAATTTTATAAAACATTTATTAATAACTTATATCAATTTTCCTCAAAACATACTCTTATAGTGTTCTACTAAGAATTTATTAGTCACTTGTATGTGTTTTCCTCAAAACATAACCTTATAATATTCTCATAAAAATTTATTAATTAGTTAATATATATTTTTTTCAACACTTGTTAATTTATATACAAAAATTCCATAAAAAATATCTCAGCCCATTAAATGAAGTGGTGATTTGGGCCCGTCAATGGGCCAATCGGGAAAAACATAGTCATATTTGGGCCGATTTTGCCACGGATTTAGCCACGGATTCAATCGTCGCTAAATCATCACTTCATTTAATGGGTTGAGATAAGATAATTGGGCTTTCACTAGCTTAATGGGCCGAGCCCAGAAATTTTGGGAGAGTTTGTACCCGGATTTAGCCACGAATTGAGTGTCATCGGATAGCCCATTCATGATATATATTCGGCCGACCTACAATTAGTAACCCAAGACCAACTCACCACACATGTTCATTTGATTTCCGATTATTAATAGCCACGGATTTAGCGACGGATATTGTGTTGTGGCTATATCAGCGTCGAAAACAGCCACGAGAATCCTATTCGAGCCTATGTTCGTGGCTATTTACTGACACTGAAACATATCGAGCCACGAAATCAGCTACATACATCTGGGTCGTTGCTAATAGCCACGAATGTTTTGGCATGTCATACCAGGATGAGTATTAGCCACGAATATAGCCACGGTCAGGAACAGTCGTGGCCAATGTCATCGCTAATGACCACGAATAAAGGGTCGCCTGTAATCCGTGGCTAACCATTTGTAGCTATTTCCTGTTTTTTTAGTAGTGATGATGTCTAGGCGTGGTCGATCTCGACAAGAGTTACTCGAGATCGAGTTGGGTTCCGGGATCGGGATCGGGTTGTCTCTGACTCAGTGTCCTCGATCAGCTCTGCTCAACCAGGTGTGCTCGGACAACCTTTGTCGAGATCGAGTAAGTGTACTCGAGATCGAGTAAAGTTCTCTCAACTTTCTGCTCTGTTCTTGAAACGCACTTTCCCGAGTCCTCGTTCGCCGGATTGACGCATATGACCATGCGTTGGAAAGCTCTTTCCGAGGGCTACAACTCTCATGAAGACATCAAAGCTTGAATCAGAACAAAGAATGGTGAAAAATGGCGTTTTCTCCAGCTGCACCTATTCTTAGCTTCTCCATGAGTTTCCTTTAAGCTCCAAAGTGCGTCCGATTTCTGCGAAATATAACAAAAACTTGTGTAGACCTCCATATAGTGAAAATAAACATAAACTACACATATTTTGTATTAATCTAACCCAGATGCATGAAATGTATGCAGAAATCGATATAAAAATTACTGTAAAACATGGCAAATTAGGCTCACAACAAACACCTCATACTTAAGCTTGCTTGTCCTCAAGCAATACCTTTACTTGTCATTCAGGGGAAGAAATCAATACTCTCAACATATCAGATTCATTCTTATATGTCCTTGCAATCAATTACCATCCTCGAAAAGGTACTAGTGTCACAGATCCATGCATGTGCAATTATACAAAAGCAACATCTACTCACAAAAGGAGGGTTATGCAAAACATTCATAAGCGACAAAGCATTAATAATCAAGAGGACTTTAATTTAAGCTCAATAAGAAGTAGATTGGTAAAAGGCTAAAGGTGGGCAATTTTTGGCCATGTGGTGCTTTTGATCCGGGGAAATGGAGTATTTTCAAACTTGAGTTTCCACATTCCTTCTCCATAAGATGCATCACCTTTCATAATGCTTTTTCTCAATAATAATGCTTTTACCTCTCTGACCTCAACACTGCCTTCTCGCGAGTCGCAAACATGGGTGTCATGAATGGCCCCGGATACTAGTTAGTGCTTTGGACTCCTCACCTGTGTGTCCCATCTCGCCAAACTATTATCTCAATGAGCAGGGTCAATCTACCTTTATCTCCTGAGGTGATTGGATTTTCTTTCACTCATTCAATTTTCCATATATTTCAAACAATTTCCAACCCAACTCCAAATAATGATAATAACAACACAACAACCATATAACATCTCCATAATGTAACATCATTCTCAACATAATCCCCGGATAAGGTAAAGAATGGAAAATATTAAGATCATGTGGAGCAATATTTGAAATAAGGCATGTTATGGCTTTTGTGATGCATAAGCATAGGTAAGGCTAGGAATAAAACAATATGAGCATTATATGGAAATATAAAGTCCTCCATCCTCTTATCATGCAACATGTCAAAAGCAACTTCAAATTTTACCTCATTTTATGGTTTTCAATAAATAATGCACTTCATTGTGAGTTCCCTTTACTAGGCAATTTCATGCTATATCTCTAATGAATCCAATTTTGCATCGTCGAGTTCAATATAAAGCTTCCATGACATTATTCAAAAATTTCAAATGGGGGTCATTTTTTCAAACTTTTGGAAAACATGCATATAAGCACATAAATCAATAATGCATTCCAAAATAGCCATGCAGCAATTCAAAGAAATAAATTCTAAATAGGCACAAATAATGTCGAATATGTCAAATATGCATGAAGTAAGCCCTTCCCCCACCCCATACTTAAACATTACAGTGTCCTCACTGTATAAAAACAAGGGTAAAGAAAGAAACTCACTAGACAGGTGTGCAGGGCCTCTAAATTTCGAATGAAAGAATGCCTGGGACGAGTCTGAATATAGCTTGCCCATGGACCTGAAAAGTGCAGAAGACATACACCCATAATAGAAAAACTAAAAGTGTTCAAAACCAAAAAACAAGCAAAACAATGTCCAAAATGTCCAAAAATAAATGTCTATGTACACGCTCTAGATTTTATAGTCGCTAGGCCTACTTTCTCCATTAAGCTCAAGGTGGCATTTGCAGGGCACATGTAGCTTGGGCTTCAAATAAGACTCCATTCTTGTCTATCAGCTGTAATCCTCCAGAATGGATCTTGTTCACCACGAAAGGTCCCATTCGCTTCTTGTTGAATTTATTAGGGAACCAATGATCCTTTGATTTAGAGACATAGAGCTTGTCTCCAACTTCATACTCCTTGGGCTCATAATTGGATATCCTACATAAGCGCACATACCAAGGCAAACCTCTCCCATGTATAGATAGATCTTTCATGGAAATAGGGGAAGAAAGATCCATACCTTGGCTTACCTTCGCGGAGACGGAATCGG
Source organism: Persicaria tinctoria (assembly GCA_037127255.1). NCBI lineage: Eukaryota > Viridiplantae > Streptophyta > Magnoliopsida > Caryophyllales > Polygonaceae > Persicaria > Persicaria tinctoria. The sequence continues at coordinate 48,921,370 of JBANSL010000001.1, read as the reverse complement.
GGACCACAGTGTTTGGTCGATCTCGAGTCGGGGTACTCGATCTCGACGAGTTTTCAGATTTTGGTGGTGAGTTGCTCGAGGATGCAGGAGCTGGTGGAGGTGAGGGCTGGTCGATCTCGAGTAGGCTACTCGATCTCGAGTAGGATTCGACTTCTGGTGGCTTCAGCGTCGAGGAAAAAGGAGTTGGGCCAGCAAGGTGGTGGTCGACATCGACTAGGGTGGTCGATCTCGAGGAGTCCTGGCCGTCTAGTGGAGTCAGCGTCGACGAAGGCGAAGTCGAGGCAGGGCTATGGTGGTCGATGTCGAGTACTGTACTCGATCTAGAGGAAGACTCAGTTTCTGTCTGGCTGCTCGACGACGCTGGTGCTGGTGGAGGTTCTTGGTTTTGGTCGAGATCGACTAGGGTCCTCGATGTCGAGGAGTCTTGGTCAATCTTGACCACATACTTGGTTCCTGTCAAGGCATCCGAAAAGTAATTAGTCCGTAACGACGTACCTTGGTTTGTGTCGATTGGATTTTATGTGTCCTCCTTTAGGGTTGCCATGATCTCCTCCACCTGGGCTTCCATATCCCTCTTTTCCAGCTCCTCAGGGGTCATATTTCTTACCTTGGGTTCCCCGCATGTGATGTAACCAACTGAGATAGATTCTACCTCTTCCATTGGACCTGTATGCCTTTCAGTTTTATTAAAGGAATACTCAATTACCTCATCACTGATGTTGAAAGTGAGCACTCCTTTCCTTACGCTTATGTTGGCATCAACTGTCGCCAAGAAGGGTCTTCCTATAATAATTGGACAAGTATGATCTTCTTGCATATCAACAACTAGGAAATCAGAGGGACAAAGAATTTACCAACTTGTACTGGCACATTGTCCACCATGCCTGTTGGAATGACCACTGTGTTGTTGGCCATGTAAAGTCTAGCATCCACAGGCTCTAGGGCACCTATCTTAATCTTGGACCAAATTGTTAAAGGCATTATGCTCACACTAGCTCCAAGATCACATAAGGCATTAATTTTATAAGGACCAAATCCAATGATTATAGCAAACTTACCTAGATCTGGCCTCTTTTCCAGTACGTTTAAATGGCTGCACTCCTCTGTAATCTCAGCCATTGATCGCTTTTTGCTCAGAATCTCCTTCAGGAACTTGACATAGGATGGCATTTCATTGAGAGCTTCTGTGAAGGGGATGGTGACATTGAGTTTCTGAAGCATCTTGATGAAGCGCTGAAATTTCTTCTCTGCCAGGTCCTTTGGAGATTTTGTGGGGAAAGGCAGCTTCTTTTTCTGATTTGGAGCCAGAATAGACGTCGGAGGTACTGCAGTTCTTTCGGGCTGACCGTCCTCGATGTCGAGTACACTTTTGTCGATCTCGACCAGATTGGGTGATGTCGAGTTGTTGTGCAGTGCAGACGATGGTTTTTGTATTTTCTCCTCGAGATCGATCAAGCTCTAGTCGACTTGTTGGTCTCCTTCATTCTGCTGCTTTCCAACTTCTGGCTCTTGTAGTTGATGGCCGCTTCTGAGTTTTACAGCAGCAATGTGTCCAGTCTTTCCCTTAGGATTTGGTTATGGAGATCTAGGGAGCGCACCTGACTGTCTGGGGATTCCTGCTGCTAGCTGACCAATCTGTGTATCAACTGATTTTCGCCATATATCAATTTCCCCAAGCTTAGAGTTGACACCTTGCATCTGAGTGTAGAGGGAGTTGAAAGACTGCTTAGTTTCGGAGTGATTCCTCCGTATTTCCTCCAAGAATTTCTGTATATCATCTTTTTTCTGCTCTCTTTCCGGATGTCCTGGAGCTCTGTAGGGCGGGGGGTTCCTAGGGGTACCTTGGTTCCATTGTGGTTGCTGAAACCTTTGGTCCCCCATGTAGCGATTGGGACCCCCTGCATAAGCTACCTCTTCGTGGTGTTCTGTCAGCTTGACTTGCTCTGTGTGTGGGCACTCAGTAGTGGTGTGCCGCTGTGATCCGCATTCTATGCAAGACTGTTGACAGATAAGTATTTGACTTGTTTGAGGAGCTGGCGATTCTGGTCTCTATAGAACTGCTCCCTGACATCTGGGTCAATCTCCTTTCCTGGCTCATAGAGTGGCATAGATGGTGCTGGACTGGCGTATGGGTTCTCTTCATAGTTTGCAGTAGACCCATACTTGTTGTCATAGTTAGTGAGCTTGTCGAGCACTCCCCATGCGTCAATTGGTGGCATCGTCAGATACTCATAGCGAGTATACTGGTTGATTCTGTCCTTAGTGACTTGATCAAGAGAGTTGAAGAAGATCTCATGAATGACGTAGGGTGGTTGTCCATAAGTAGGGCAAGATCGCAACACTTCCTTGTAGCATTCCCATGCCTTTGCCAGCGGTTCCCCATGCTTCTGTTTGAAAGCGGTGATTTTCTGGCAGAGGAGTGCTGTCTTTGCAGGAGGGAAGAATTTGTTCAGAAACTCTTGCTCTACTTGGGCCCATGTCGTGAGGGACCTTGGTTTCAGCCCTTCAAGCCACTTCAGTGCAGGTCTAGCGAGAGACCAGCGAAAAGCCTTCATCTTGACATATTCCAAAGTTGTACCTTCAGCAAGAGTACGACACATTTCAGAAAAATTTGTAATATGTTCAAGAGGACACTCATTAAATCTACCATAAAAGGCATTATTTTTAAGCTCTATAAGAAATTGAGTGCGAATTTCAAAAGAGTTTTCAGGGATAAGAATCGCCGATTCAGGCACGACGAGAGTTGGGCGCATATAATCCTCTGCCGTGGTTGGGTATTTGGCAAGCTCAGCTGCCAGCTGTCTCACACGTTCAGCTTCTTGTTCTCTTCCTGCTCTCTCAGTGGCGAGAGCAGCATCACTGGCGGCTAGATCCCTCATGAGCCTTGCAATCAGCTGCTCCTGTGTTTCAGCGGCTGCCATGGCTCTTTGTAGTTTATTTCTGATGTGTAGGAGGCGTTCCGGTTTGTCTAAGCCGTCAAACTCAGGTGGTTGACCAGAACGGCGCATACACCTGTAAAGTAACTCAAAGAAAAAGTGAGAACGGACTACCTAAGGCGCGAATGATAGCTTCTCCGGCAACAGCGCCAATTTGTTGTTAGGAGGAAATCAAGTATGAAATATAATGAAATAACTCAAACCAGATTTGTGCCCCAGCAAATAATTACAAGACTCCTCCAATGTAGTAAAAGAAAGTCAGGATCGAATCCACGAGGAAGCGTGTCAGCGGATCCTAGGCAGCGGTATATCTCACAGAAAAGTAGAAAAGACAGAAACAAAGGAACAAAGAAAGAAAGACAGAAATAACAAACGAAAGCAAAGAACAAAGCAAAGACAGAAGCTAACTCGATCTCGACTAGTAGTACCTCGAGATCGACCGAGGACATTAAATACAGAAACTTCAAATCGATGACAGAAAGCAGAAACTCAACTCGATACAGACAAGACCTTACTCGGGATCGACTAAGGCTGTACTCTATCTCGACCAGCTCCTCCTCTAGATCGATGTTGTTGCAGGAGGATGGTCAAGTATGAAATAAATATGAAATAAAGTTCAGACTGACTTCCCTGTCTCAGCAAATAAATATAAGACTTCCTCCCGTTGTAGTAAGAGAAAAGTCAGGATCGAATCCACGAGGAAGCACGTCAGCAGTTCTCAGGTAGCTGTAATTCTCACAGACAAAGTAGCAGAAAGACAGAAGTACAGAAAGGAAAGAAATAAATAAACCCGGCAAGGGCAACTAAAACAAAAGCAAAGAACAAACTAAAGACAAAAAGTAAAGCAAAGGAAGTAAAGAACAAAGCAAAACAGAAGCAAAGCAGAAACTAAACGCAAGGACACAAAAGCTACCCGACCTCGACAAACACAACTCGAGATCGACAAGAATAGTACTCGACAGGATGTGAAAATCGACAAAAGACAGAATAAAGCCAACTCGACTAAGACAAGTCCCTACTCGAGATCGACAAGAACAGTACTCGATCTCGACCAAGGCTCCTCTATGTCGACAAGAAACAGTAAAAGACAGAAATTGCAGATTTAAAGACAAACGCAGAATTTCGATAGAAATAAACTCAATATATTAAAAGACTTCCAAAGCCAGGGTATCAACACCACAACGATAACCATGCAAAGTAACACATAAAGGCATAAAAGATCATGCTTTCCATCAAATAACTTTCGTCATTAACAAATAGGCAGATAGAGGCTCTCGCATAAACCCTAATTGTTACTAACCCTTTTTACATAATTAATCCAAGTTGCATTAAGATCACTTTCGCTTCAATAACACAAACAAGGATCACCTTCAACTCTCGCAAAAGAATCATGCTCATAGGGATAGAAGATGAATTGGACAAAAGATCTGACCTTTATCGCATCGCCTCACATGGCCACCGTCGGGCTCACCCCAGCCCCAGAAGTGGATGGACTACTCACGCCTCATTGCAATAACAGACATTGATTGATGAAAAGAAACTTGCATTAAACTATATTAAAAAGCCTTTACAATCCTGGCAATCAACTTTCGCAGAAAGCCAAAACCCTAAAAACCTTAGAATTCCTAAACTTCTCTGTGGAACTAATTAATTGTCTCTGAAATTGAATTGTGAATTGGAATGAATAAAACTGAGCCCCATGGGTTTTATTTATAGCCTTCATTCCCTAGCTAATCTAGGAAAGAAGATATTTATTTATATCTAAAAGGCTTTAAAAGATAAATAAAAGACATAATGGAATTAAATCAACAAGGAAAAGATAAAACTAAATAGGGTAGGTCTTCATGATGTTGATAGATCTTGTCTCCTTGGATAGAACTTGATGGAATTGGATAGAATCTTCCGCCTTCGCGCCCAAGGAATCCCAAGTCTAGTCGGACAAGTCCTCGTCGAGAAGCTGATGGACACGTCTCTAGTCGACCTCGAGTAGGGCTTGTCGACCTTGAGTAGGGTGGTTCTTCGACTGGACTTCCTCGGCTAGATCTGCTCGATGTGGTTCGGACTTGGTTCACTGGGTGCTTGTCGACCTCGAGTAAGCCTTGTCGATCTCGAGTAGCATGGTTCGTCGACTAGGCTTCCTCGGGTTGGTGTGCTCGACTGGCTCGGACAAGGACTCAGGCGCTCGTCGATCTCAAGTAGCCTTCATCGACTTCGAGTAGGTCTCTTCCCTTCCGCTTCCGCTCCCGCGAGTTGCTTCATCCGCTGGCAGCGAGTGGCCTCTTCCGCGGCAGCGAGTGGTCCGCTGCAGCGAGTGGAGTCGCTGGCAGCGAGTCTCGCCTGGTCGTCCTCGGCTCCTCTCCTTGTCGACTCCGGGCATGGCGCTGAGGCTTCGTCGATCTCGACTAGTGGTCCTCGAGATCGAGTAGGGCCCGGAGCTCGGGTTGGTCTGGCTCTCGATCAGGCTCTGCTCGACCAAGCTGTGCTCGGACAGGCTCGTCTATGTCGAGTAAGCCTACTCGAGATCGAGTAGCCTTGACCTTCAGCTTGATTCTGCTGCTTTGACCTTGGACTTCTGTAGTGGTTTTCCGAGCTTTTCCGACCTTCTGTAGAATTGCTGTAAAATGCCTCGATTTCTGCGAATTAAACAGAAACTGGTGTAGATTCCATAATTTGGCAAATAAACATAAACTACATAGATTCTGTACTATCTAATCCCAAATGAATGCAATGTATACAGAAATCGATATAAAAGTTACTGTAAAACATGGCAGATTCAGCTCACAACAATCGACAGAAACTCAGAAAGTTGTAAATTGCAATTTCGAACACAATATTCAGATTTTCGACAGAAATAAACTCAATATATCAAAGAAGTTCCAAAGCTAGGGTAACAATGCCACAACGATAACCATGCAAAGTAACACATAAAGGCATAAAAGATCATGTTTTCCATCAAAATAACTTTCGTTAGTAACAAATAGGCATATAGAGGCTTTTGCATAAACCTTAATTGTTACTAACCCTTTTCACATAATTAACCCAAGTTGTATTAAGATCACTTTTGCTTCAATAACACAAATAAGGATCACCTTCAACTCTCGCAAAAGAATCATGCTCATAGGGATAGACGATGAATTGCATAACAAGATCTGACCTTTACCGCATCACCTCACACGGCCACCGTCGGGCTCACCCTAGCCCGAGAAGTGGGCGGACTACTCGCTCTTCGTCATCAAGAAAGACATTAAATAACAAAAGAAACTAACTTGCATTGATTAAATAAAGAAAGCTTACAACCAACAAGACAAATCCGCTTTCGCCTTTCCACCTTGCTTGCCACAAACTCTCTCTCTCTACTCCTACTTACTTGAATGGAATTGTGTCTGGAATTGAATGAATGAAAAACCAGCCCCTAGGGCTTTATTTATAGCCTTCTATTCCTTGCTATTCAAATATAGAAATATCTATCTTTATCTAAATATATATCTAAAGGCTTAAAAGATAAATAAAAGTAATTTAGGATTTAAATCAAAAAAGGGAAATTCTATCTAAAGAGCAAAATCTTCCATATGTTGATAGGTGTGGATAGATGTTGATAGATCTCGGATATCTCGGACTCCTTCGGCCCCAAGGAAAGCCAAACCGCGTCGGACAGCAAACCGTGCAACGCGGCTTCGGACACGGCGCTCGTCGATTTGGGTTCCGGGATCGGGTTGTCTCTGACTCAGTGTCCTCGATCAGCTCTGCTCGACCAGGTGTGCTCGGACAGCCTTTGTCGAGATCGAGTAAGTGTACTCGAGATCGAGTAAAGTTCTCTCAGCTTTCTGCTCTGTTCTTGAAACGCACTTTCCCGAGTCTTGATTTGTTGGATTGACACATATGACCATGCGTTGGAAATCTCTTTCCGAGGGCTACAACTCTCATGAAGACATCAAAGCTTGATTCAGAACGAAGAATGGTGAAAAATGGCGTTTTCTCCAGTTGCACCTATTCTTAGCTTCTCCATGAGTTTCCTTTAAGCTCCCAAGTGCGTCCGATTAATGCGACATATAACAATATATGGTGTAGACCTCCATATAGTGCAAATAAACATAAACTACACATATTTTGTATTATTCTAACCCAAATGCATGAAATGTATGCAGAAATCGATATAAAAATTACTGTAAAACGTGGCAAATTAGGCTCACAACAGTTAACCAACAAGCTCACCTTGTACATCAACATCCATTTATACACCCTTAGATCCATATTGATCTTAGGAGATAATGAAATTCAAACAACACAATAGAATTTGTGCTTTATGCTTCTAAATTTTGTAGAACGCAGTCTACAAAAAATGTAGTGATTTGTTACAAGTAACAGATTACCCTCGAAGCCTCAAGAGAAGTTCTTAACGAAATAACCATCTAATCTCTTTGGACAATCCCACAATGATCATCCTGGACATACCCCAAGGTGTGTCACATCATTTTCAGATAGGGAAACATCCTCTTCTGACAACTCTGTCTTTTCACATGTTCCATTGAACCTATTCTCCCACTCGCTAGTAGAATACCTTTTTAGATTATGGATTTCATTTACCCTTTATCACTTTGCAAAGTGGTTAAACTATGCTTCCATAGTGATACTTCTCATGAATTTCAAAAATTCAGTGAGGATTAGAAAATACCAGGATCCGAACTTGATATCATCTTATACGATTGGCTTCAACTAAACTTCGAAGTTCAGCACTAATCTTTGGGTATATTATCTGATCTAGTTCCCTAGTGATAAACTTGAACCAAGTAGATCGCAACTTCTTCATATGGACCTAGCAACAACTTGCTTATTCCCAATGATCAGATTATGCATGAGTTACAAATCATATTTGCAACCATTATCACAAAGGTAACAAATTTAACCTCATGTTACTGAAACAAAATCAGCAAACTTATTATCATAACATTGGAACAGAAATCCAATAAGATCTCAAGGTATGTTCCATTACTAGCATCATGACATCACATGGTCTTTGTAAGGAAACTTCAAAAGCCCCTGACATTTCAGGAAAGCTAAACTTTTATTACTATGGTATAAATCGATGTAATCTCAGTTCTGCTAACTTCTAATTCAGATCAGTGAAATGAGTATATCACCATTGACCAGAAACATGTTACCTTTTATGCACGAAGCACAAACCAACACATATCATCATTTACAATTGAAGGTTCGATAATATAAAACAATGTAATATAGAAATACTCTAGAAGGGGGGTTGAATAGAGTATGCCCGTTTTTCGCAGAAAGTCTCAAGACTTTTGGAGCTCGTATAAAACCCTTTGAGATAAACCTGAATCACAAAGTTAGACAATCGAACCAAGTGCGGAAATAAGGTAAAGCAATAGATAAAAGACACGAGTAATTGTTTACGAGGTTCGACACGAACTTGGCCTACGTCCCCGCCTAGGGTTCTTCCACAACCCTAGGATTCAAAAGGCTTTATTGATTCGCTTAGCTTAGGATCCTAACAGCTCACCGAGAAGCCTCTCTCCTATACAATTGCAATCTAGTCAACTCACGTTCCCTTGGAGTCCTAGACCAATCTAGAAGAGCCCCACCTCTCTCAACTATCTAGTACAATCCTCTTACTCTCACAAATCAATAGCCTAGTGCAACTTCCCGAGTTAAAACTCTCGAGTAACACTATAAATGAATATATCCTATAAGCTCACAATGACTCTCAAAGGCTTTGAAATAAACAACAAACTCTTGAGCACTAGCAGACAGTACACTTGGAAGACATATCTCGCTTGAATGATTGAAAGCTTGTGTAGCACTTGTGTTATTCTGTCTTCATCTTCCTTCTCTATTTATTGAGACAAATCGGCGCCGAGAATCTTCTCCAACGGCTATTCCAGATCATGGCCATCTTTAAGATCTTCTAAACTTGGAAACAAATGAAGCCATAATCTTTCCGATTTGAACCTTCTCAACACTTGTCACAAGGAAGGAAATAATTCGAAAAACTTCCTGAAAGATTAGTCAAACATATATATATAATATAAAGGAAGTATATAATAAAATTAAATAATATTCAGACATATATAACAGGTTTTGGATTTCATCAACTGTTAATGTTCCAAGACCGTACCTTTGACACAAGCATCCTGTCAAGGCCTTTGAAACATTATTCCGATTTTCATCAAGGGAGGGAGTTATCAACCATGACCTTCGAAGCAAAAACATACCTGTAGCATGCAATCAACTCCGTTAGAACACAGATTTATGATGACATAATCATCCGTCTGACGATTTTCAAACAACGTATGTTTAAGGTTATCTTTTGAACTGTGCGAGTCAGTCTAAAGATTTGCTCCCACTAGGACCAATGTCCCGAAGTGAAACAGAGTATAATGAATGACGATTTTCTTTAGCATGAAAATGCCTTAGAACCATGAAATTCAATTTTACAATTCTCTTGATCTGAGAAAATCCAAAGTGAGCTTTATAAATTAGAAAATAATTTTTAAAGCCTAGGACTCAAGAGTCAAACTCTCATCAAGTCCATCTGCTCATTTTCTAATTTTCAAGGGAATTGCCTTACTGTTGACATACCCAAAGTACTCAACCTCAGCTCACTTTATTTGTATGTCCAACGTATGGATATACACTAGAACAAATCTAGTATAATCGAGCAAAGTCTGATAACATGTCTTCATTAGGACTATCGATTTTCAGGATCCTAGACCTATATGTCCTTACCCCTTAAGGATTTATTCATATTTTTAGAACTACGTTTAAAAAACGCTATTCAAATCTACTGAATATTTTTCATCCATTTAACAAATGAATTACTTGCTCGATTAGCTTGCAATCACACTCAAACAAATTAGGTGGTTTTTTCCATAATTTCAAGTACATCACCACGTTAGTAGTAAAAACAAGAAATTATTCGTAAGGTTCAGAGATGCATCCCAAATGCATATCTCTTACAATCTTTACATAAAAGATTTATTTCTCATATTTTAATTAACTTACATAAAGTCAATTTTCCATTTTAAGTTAATAAGTTATACACAATAACTATCCTTTAACTCAAAATAATTTTAAACTACTCGCGATTGAATTATTTAAATCCGCTCAATTCTAAAGTAAAACGATATGAAACCAAAGTTAAACATCTTTGAAAAACAAATTCTTAGAAAAAGAATTTTAGAGAGCTCAGTCCGTATGCGAACGTATCAACATAACTTAGGACTCATCATCGCTCGTTATTAGATAAAGGGCCACGTAGGTCGATATATCATATAACTTTCAAGTTCGTTCGCTTCAATCAAAAATTCAATTAGACACATAGTACGATTAAAAAATATTTGAGAGCAAACATAACCTGAAATGTTGTTTCAACGGACCTAGTTCACATAACTTAGTCACATCTTGGTCATATAAAAGGGATGATTCGCGTTCGAACCGAATCAGGCTATTTCCAATTCATCAAATACAACCCACCATGTCTGAGTCCGGGTCCGAACCCGACCAAGACAACTCCAACACTCGGTCAAACACGACAAGTCTCAATCCAAAATGAATCCGAACAAACTAGCCATGTTGAACATAACAACAAGTCCAAATATATGCTCAGCTAATTTTCCCTAAAAACAAATTAGGCCCAAATGTTTAAATAAGCACATCTGAGCCAACACCTTGACCAAGACGTTGGCTGAGGCCCATAAGCGATCTGAAGGCCCGACCAAGCCCGAGCCTCTAGGTCACCAGCTAGCCCGGCTCGGCCCGAATCCAAGCCCTGCGAGGCCCGAAAGAACCAGACCGCCATGGCAGCCAGCTCGAAGCTTCATCTGAGGCGTCTTCGCCTCCCACTGTGCAGAAGCTTCCGTTGTCGGCGACACCCAAAGGCGGTGGCGCCAGACGCGCCGCCAACACCACGAAGGGTGGGCAACCTCAGCGGCGCCACCTTGCTCTTGGTTGCCGTATCCGGTCATCTTCTCTGTCTCCCACTATCCATGGATGTGAGTTCGGAGCTTCGTTCGCCTTCCCCTCCGTCGATAACTCAGGTGGTGGCGCCGCCGCCTCCGAGTGGCCCGTCGAGGAGCACGGCGGCAGTGGCACCTCCAAGCCCCTGATTCCGGAGATGGAGATCGAGATTTCCGCTCCATTCAAATCGAACAAGAATGATGATTCACAATCCCCAAATCATAAGCTCACATCTCAGAATTCAAATGAAGAATCCAATTGAGATGAAACTTTTGTAGATTCTAGGATCCCAGAATCAAAATCGTCTGATTCGATGCCCGAATCAAAACTCACATGTTTCTTTTTCAGATATAGGCTCAATCTCCATATAGGAATGAACAAGAACCCTAAATCCCCAATTCAAAAAATCTGAAAATCAGATCCATCAAAACACAACCGCAACAAATGCAATCGAAACGATGTCTGATGCATGAAAACAAGAACGAATCAAGCCTCTTTCGAATTCAGCCCAATATCTGTAAAAAGCTAAATTTGCAACTTAAGGAACCCAGGAAAATAAAATCCCAAAATTCAAGCAGCAAATCTTAACAAAAAAACACATATGCCAACAATAGAGATCAACACGAAATCGAAATCCGCTTAAGGTTGTGTTTTGATTTGAGCAATTGACATGGAGAAACAACGACAAACAAGCAAACTGCAGAATCAAGACGTAATCTCCTAGGCAACAATTAGGAAGAAAAATGAAGGCCTAGTTCATGTGAACACGGCCGACAATTGAACTTTTTCAATTTTAATGGAATCTAGTTCTAAAACCCGATTCATGCTGTTATTCAATCCAATTGAATAAATTCAAAGGCAATTTGAGCCTAAGGCTCTGATACCAATGTCAGAATTTGAGGGATAAATGGATTACCTCGAATAGCGGAAGCGGAATCTAGATCGTCTTGCCTTCGAATTCGATCATTGTGTAGATCTTCATAGCCCTAAATCTCGATAGATATTCCGGAGCAGTGGAGAACCTACGATTCACAGCCTACTCACCATGGGAGAGCGTTGGAGAGGAAGGAAACTCTGTCCATGGAGGAGAGTTCTCTGTGGGATTTCTTTTCCTGAGAGGAACGTCGGACGAATAGACTCTCTAGGGTTGGAGATTAGGGGAGAGGAGTCTCTCCTATATATCTCATTATTTATTAGGTAAATAAATATATATATTATTTATCCTAATATGACTTAATTCTTAACGTATAAGAATTAACTCCCTAATTACGAAAATTAAGTTATTTATCTTTTGGGTGTATATAAATTAATGTCCAAATTATATCTTATAATTCTAACACACATGACAGTGGATGATCCCTGATAAAGGAAAGAGACAACCATCTAAGAAATACCAGAATTCCCTTTTGCCTGCAAATTATCCAATTTAATTTAAAAACAAGAATAAAGCAGTAAAGCACTATGCAAAACACGTACAGTAGACAAGCCCAAGTGTTTTGGGAGGAAATCGAGAAAAGATAAATATATAAGCAAACCAACTCCCTGTCCACGCAAATAAAATAGAAGATTCCCTCCCGATGTAGTAGTAGGGAATCAAGATCGATCATCGAGGAAGCGTGTCAGCGCTCGCCTAAATAGTCTCGAAATCAGCTCTTTGTATCGACCAAAAGTCACTCGATATCGTCTGGATTTAGTCGATCTCGGATGTGCCTTTCGATTTCTCCTCAGCAATCCTACAAAACAAAGACAAGCAATCGACGTCGACTAAAAGTCAGTCGATGTCGAGTCAGACCACTCGATGTCGACTATGGCTCAGCCGATCTCGAGTCAAAAACCAGAAAAATTGAAACTTTTGTTCGGCAAATAACAGCCGAAAGAATATAGGATGAATACGAAGGAACGATCAAAACTATCAAGAGGGGTTGTTATCAATATAATAAAGGCTTCCAAGGCAAGGGATAACCACGACAATAACCATGTAAGTAACATACTCAAATCATCGAAAGATACATGTTTTTTTTATCAAATAGACAACTCTCGTCATCATCAAATATGAATATAGAGGCTTTCACATAAACACCTATTTGTTTCTATCCTTTTCGTAATTAGGGTTAACCAACTCTCGCAAGCAAAACCTAATAACTATCCAAATTCACAATAAAGCCACCATCGCTTCAAAATCATAAGTAAGGAATCGTCCACTACTCTCGTATCGAAATTAAGCATATAGATAGAAGATGAAAATCGCATAATAATAATAAATTCAAGCATACTTACATGACTATCATCGGGCTCACCCCGGCCCTAGAAGTGGGAAGACTACTCACGGCTCATTATCATAGGCATCATCATAAATATAAAGGAAATAATTTTGAATTAAAATAACCGAAAGAGTACAACCAAACTAATTCGTCTCTCTCATCCACTCGGCCACCTCTTTCTCTATTAACTAACTAGGGCACACAATTGCTTGTGTTATTGGATTGGATGATTAAAAACCTAGGCCTATTGCCTTTATTTATAATAGATCAATCCTTGTCAGCCAAGAAAAGAAATCTCTATCTTAATAAAACTTGAATTAATAAAATACTACCTCCGTTCGGAAAAACTTGTTACTTTACTATTCACGCACGCTTTTGTAGAAGATAAAAACTATATAAAATATCTAGTTTTTTTAATAACTTTTTTAACAATTTCTTAGTTATTATTAATAAGTAAAACCTTGTTAAAAAACTAGGTAGGCAGACCCGTGCTACGTCCGAGACATGTGATTTTGTTTTAAATATTATAGTGAGATCGGACTTGATAAATATAGAAAAAAATAACACATTATATAAATTTTTAAAAGAAGAGAATAATAGCATGTAGTGTAGTTTTTACACACAATAATTAAATTAAAATATTATTATTCAAAGAAAAAAATAAAAAAATATCTATAAAAAAAAATCTAGACCCATGAGTGAAGAGATCAAATTTGAGGGAAATTTTAAGGATGGGATTTTTTTATGTATTTGATAATGTTATAAAAAAATATCATGTCCACAATTGATTTTATCCACAATTTTTGCTTTGGAAGTGCAATATAAATTCTGCAATTATGTTTGTTTTTTAATAAGCTAAATGAGGTATTCTATCCAACGCTATCATTAAATTTGGGTGAATTTGTTTGTGACAAAACTAAAGAGCTACTTCATTTTATAAACTCCCTACCTATAAACAATGAGGATTTAAACGACATTTATCATAAATTTGAATTTAATATTGAGTTATTATTTATGTATGTTAATAATAAGGTAATAATTGCATAATGCATAGGTTAGAAGCTAAAACTTTTCTTATTTCAAAAAATTAAAAAATATGATACTCCGTATCTATGTACACCGCAAATCCGGATTAAGGATTTGCACATCCTTAAGGACGTGCAAGTCTGGGACGGTGCACGTCCGCTAAAAACGTCTTCCACGTCCTTAACAACGTGCAAGCACGTCCTTAAGGACGTGCAATGCTTGCACGTTGTTAAGGACGTGCAAACCCTAGTTACGGTTTTGCGTTTAGGGTTTAGGGTTTAGGGTTAGGGTTTAGGTTTTCCGACGGTTTTGTAATGGTAATTGATAAAATTGTGTTTAGCTAGTGGATTTGAAGGATTTAGGGTCAAATTAAACAGAACACAAGAATTGTTAAGGTTTTCATTCGGATAATATGCGAATAACGTTATAAGGAACGGAAAAAAAGGTTTACATTCATAATTTTAATGAAGTTGTGGAATACAATCTAGGAAAATAGTAAAGGACGGTCGGACTCGGCACGCACGACTCTAAATCTCTCAATCTGAGCTTGAAATGGAGCATCCCATCCTTCGACGCTCGGATGATGATCTTCGACCCATTCTAGTGGAGGCGGCGGAAGAGGGGCGTTAGGACGCAACCAGATCTATGAGAACAAAAATTTAGAGTTAGAGTATTGACATATGTATGAAAAGCATGAATAGGTAATAAAAAAGACGTTTGAAGTCGTACCGCGGCAAAATGGTCTTGGTTTCTGATGCAGGCTACACCAAGAGTTGCTGATTGGGGAGGGTTGTTAGCAGATGTCGGCGAGATCATGGGGAGACATGTGAACGGATGATGCCAAGCTAGGACGACGAGAGGAATCTGATATACAGTCGCAAATACTAAACCCATGATGGGTAGCTCTATCCACCGACTCCTATCACCATGTGTGGCTCCGGCCCATCTCTGGTAGTCGACGAACTGCTGGAATGGGTACTCTCCCGTATAACAACCGGCGTACAGATTGGCGTGATCCTCCAAGTGATTGCAAAGTAACGTTTTGAGTTCCAGGAAAGTAGTCTCGCCGATCGGTGATGTCAAAGCCGCCAAAGCACGGTAGCCACAATGACCATCTCCAACAGTGTCCCTCACCGTCTGAATATGACCGAGCATGAAGGGATCAACATTGTTTCGACCCCAGTTGAACCCTCCGAACACATCATCACGTCCACGTCGAGCTGAGGTCGCTTGTCGACGAGGCCGAGCAGCATTTCGAGCAGCACGCGCTTCTTCTCTCTCAAACCTTTCCCTTACCTCCTCGTATGGCAACGGGTTGGTTCTGCATGCATTCCTCGACCCCTGAGGCCTCCCCTTTCTTCGGACGTTTGCTGATGAGGGTGGGTGCAACTCATCCTCGCATACATCGTTGGAATCCGTGTATGAAGATGACAGCTCATACGGCATGGGGTTTCGTCGAGGCCAGTCCATGTCAAATCCATCCAAAACGGGTGGATGTCCTCGGTGGGTATCGGAGTACCGGAGTTGACGTATGCCTGAATCTCATGGACAC
This sequence comes from Persicaria tinctoria, assembly GCA_037127255.1. Taxonomy (NCBI): domain Eukaryota; kingdom Viridiplantae; phylum Streptophyta; class Magnoliopsida; order Caryophyllales; family Polygonaceae; genus Persicaria; species Persicaria tinctoria. The sequence continues at coordinate 48,905,621 of JBANSL010000001.1, read as the reverse complement.
AAGGGATCCCGTAACAAACCCTCCAATGTCAGTCCGTGCATACCGGAGGAACCTTTTGGTTCACGACGTCCTGCCACATCTTGTACAGATAATCGAAGCACTTTTTGGAGATTAAAGTCTTTACCTCATCGAAAAGGTTGACTTTATACGCAGCTGTTGGCCATTTGAAGCGGTCGGTCTCCAAAGCAGTTTGCAGCTCATGCAGTTGACAATCGTTGACTCTATGGATTGCATCGATCACGATGCGGAAGTCACCAGTCGATGAGTGAAGTGCCTCCTTCAGAACCTTGTGTTGACCCTCAACTCTGTACACATTGAAGTGCATACCACTAAATATTCGATATTATATCATATTGTAATGGGAGATATGAAGTAAGGTTGTACCTATTTGTCGTACGGGTGCCGAGATGGAAGACATTATCTACGTAGCACCGTACAATGCTCCTGCTGTATGGAAGCCAAACCGACTCCAAATACGCCACCACACTTGGGAATGGGTGCCATGTAGCTCGTAGCGCCCGACGACGTCGGTTGAATGATTCCTCCGACCTCGATTCGAACAGCCCTCAACAGTTGCCCTTAAAGATGCCAGCGTGGTTTAAATTCTTCGTGATCTTTAGAGCTGCTTCCTCGCATCTTCTCGTCACGTGTAACCAACAAAAGAGATGCTGGACGTCGGGGTAGACAACATTCAGCGCCGCCAAAAGACCTAGCTCTCGATCAGTCATGATAGCTTGAGGCTGAACCGTCCCAAGCAAGATCTGAAGCTGTCGCAACACCCATGCGTATGTGTCTTCGTTCTCTTACGACATGAAGGCATAGGCGATGCAATAAGTATTGCCTGAGGGTGTGAACCCGACCACCTCGCACAAAGGAATCCTATATCTACAAGTGTAAATATGTTACATATAAAATACTTTAAATTGGCTATATGTGCAATAATGTAATCGTAATTAAGTAACTTACGCATTTGTTTTGTATGTGCTGTCCATTATGATGACGTAATGGAACCTTCGGAGAAGGCGTATCCCGTCGGGATGCGCCAGGAAGAGGTCGCTCAAGACGTTGTCGTCATCCGGATGTCGTCTGAAGTCGTAGTAGTACCTTCTTTCCCGCAGATGGTGCAATGTATCCTGGGTCATCGTCCGACTACCTCTTTCTTCAGCGACCATCATGGCGAGCGTGTTGGTAAGGCTCTTCCTTGACGTGACGCTGGTATCATCCAACTGCCTCAATCCGTACCCAATGGATTTTGGAGGGGTGCCAACTTCCTTCATCCACCTCGCCATCTTCTTTTCCCCCTCTGTCATCTGTCCGGCGATGGCGTGACCCTTCAAGCTCGTGGAAAGCCCGTGGTTATGAACACCATGGGTTACCGTCATGCGCCACTGACCCGGCGGAGCTTCGTGTCCATGTAGAGAGAATGGACAACCACTTATCTTCGACTGCGTGCTCCGAAGCTTCCTCCCGCGTGGTCGGTACTCCCCAAACTGCTCGCAAGCAAGGAGAACCCCGCCTGGACGATTCGACGCCCCCGTTCAAGACCGCTTGATTACTAAAATCATGCAGTGTCTCCGACCCAAGTCCTTGAAATGGGTAACCATTTCGTCATGGTCATTCCAAACCCTTGGGTCCGAGAACTCAGACGTAAAGTCTCGAAACTGTATTCACATAATTGGAAATATGAACAAAACGGAAGGAATACGAAATATGTTGACTCTACGAAACCTATCCGTACATGGGATACTTGGAGACGAGGATTGCTTTGCGGCTCGGCCATAACGATTCTAACGGCGAAAGAATATATCGAAAGAAGTCGGACTTTGTTTTGGAGTGCGGAATGAAGATTTCCTCCATCGCTTCAAATAGGCACTGTTGCGTTAATTGTAAGCAGAACCCTAGCACGTCCTTAGGGTTTGGCTAGGGTTTTAGGGTTTGGGTAGGTTAGGGTTTTAGGGTAAGGAAACTGCACGTCCTTAAGGACGTGCTGCACATCGTTAAGGACGTGCAGTTTCGACAAACCCTAAAACCCTAGCCAAACCCTTAAACCCTAGCCTACCCTTAAACCCTAGCCAATCTGTAAGGTAGTTGTATCAAGGAGCACAGAAACAGATTGTCGATCTACTTCGACAATCTGTTTCTGTGCTCCTTCACAAATGAGGGAAGTTCCTAACCAAAATATGCAGGAAAACATTATAAACAACATACACAAATAGCCCTCGACCTTATCACATTAACGTTTTCGTTTTCGTTATCGGGCAACCTTATCATATTAACGTTTTGGTTTTCGTTATCGGGCAACCTTATCATATTAACGTTTTCGTTTTTTATGTTTACGTTCAATATGACTCTAAAGAAATGAGAAGAGTCTAATAGAAATATAGAAATAGATATAAAATCCGTAATATAAGTATAATATCAAGATAGAAACTGCAAAAGTACATCACTGGTCTACATGATGGCGTACAGCATGATCCAAAATACCCGTCACCTCGTCTAATAGCTCCTCAAGGCGAGGGTCGGTAGACAGGGCCCTCCAATAGCCCTCCATCTCGTGCAAGAGGGCCGCCAACGCCGGAGGGATGACAGAAGGCTGAGGGAGGTCCACCCATGGGTCCATGCCGATCGGGTGGACGGCCGCCAGCGGGTCGGGATGGGGTGGCGTGGTCGGCAGCACGTACGGCCGGCTCTGCGACACGTACCAAGGCAAGTAATCTGTAGTGACACCGGCCTGGCAATCCTCGCTGGTGTGCCTGTGCTCGGCCAGCCTGTAGAAGCGACCCTCGTCCTGCAGGTCCCGCCACCTGTTGTGGCCCGGGGCAAACACGGAGATGTACCGCGCGTTCTTCAGGGTCGTGTCGCGGCAGACTTGATCCGACGCGATGACTGCCTGCGGGATCCCCTGGACCCGTCCGAACTGCCGGAGGCACCTATCGAGCATATACGGCTCCTCCTCCCCGCAGAAGGTGATGGTGCCCCGATAGGTGGACTGACGGTAGTGGCCGTCAAAGTCCAGATCACGCCCAAAAGGCATCCACCGAACCTACAATTATACAAATCAAATTTAATTCGCAGCTAAGAATTATAAGTGATATAGATAGAGTCTCGAATACATACATCATCGACGGTAAGACTGTCCACCTCGTTCCGCAGCTCCCGCATCTTCTTCAGCTTCGCGTCGTCCCCTTCATGCGCGTTGCCTGCTTCGGACCGATGAACTTCGCGTAGAAGCGAGGGTCATCCTTCCTAGCCGGGTCGCTGGACAAATCACCTCGGAAGCGAGGGAAGTACGCCCATATCCAAGCCTTGACACAAAAAAGTATGTTGTTAGCATATAATTTAAATATTTGTAAACTAAAACTCTAATTCAACAGTCTCGTACCTGTAGGATCGGCGTGCAGCTGTCTATGCCCTTCGCACCTGAGCGGGTAGCCTCGCCTAGGCCCCTGTAGAGACATGCGAGGGCACCTGCAACCCATGCAAGGGTGGCCGTCCGTGGGATATCCCAAATGAGGCCGAATATCCTCCATGGGATCCGACTCTTCGACTTGTCCACAAACAAAGTCGCGGCGAGAGCGATGGCCATGTAGGTCCTGTGCAGAAACAGACGCTGTGCAGGGTCATCCTCAGGTTGCCCCCCTCCCACATGCGTGCGCAGCCGAATCTGCTCAGGATCAGCCGCGGCCTCTGGGTCACCGGCGGGGGCGGGGTCGACGAGCGGCCCGTGTCTCTGCTGCCACAGGGCAGTAAACCCAGTCACCGGACGGCCGCCAGCGTGTCTGTACTACTTCAGAGTCGCAGGGGTGAGCTGGTAGTACTCTGCGATGGCGGGGACCAACCCGACCGCGGGCAGATGTGACGTGCAGGGCTGGCCATCAATCGGAAGTCCCATCAGACACACAACATCGTGGAGCGTGATGGTCATCTCGCCCCATGGAAAGTGGAAGGTGCTGGTCTCCGGGTGCCAATGCTCCAAAAAGGCCGTGCAGGTGAACTCGTCCACACACTACCAGTGGAGGGACCTGAGCTGGGGGATGCCGGATGGGAGCAGATCCCGCACCCAGGTCACCGGGCCCTCAAATATGTAGGGCTCGAAAGGCAGCAAGTGAGTCGCCCGGTGGTGGAACTTCAGCAGCGGCAGCTCCACCGTAGGATCTCTCCACACCTGTTACGCACGGTGATGCCTGTAAGATAGAAGCAGCTCTCCCGGCGGCAACAAAGGGTCGACCTGCACAACCGGTGCGGCAGCCTGTGCAGGGATGGGCTCGGGCTCTACCTGTGGGCCCCCCTGGCCCTGAGCCTGCCCCTCCTGACCGTCGTCAGCCTCCTCAACGACGTCAGGGATCATATCATCTGCAGAGCCCAAGGAGATCACCGCTGGTGTGGCGGAGGTCGAAGGCTCGGGCTCGTGTGTGCCGGATGTAGAAGCCTCTGGCACGGCTGAAGTATAAGCCTCTGGCGGCACGACTGAAGCAAAAGTCTCCGGAACGGCTGAAGAAGATGCCTCCGGGATGGTGGGTGGAACACGAGTAGGAGGTCTACCCATGTCGGCCCGTCGCCCAGCGACTACGTCGGTGATGCAGCTACTCAAAACCTCAGGGGGCTCTAAAGAAGGCTGCAACCCCATCATCGCATCGCCAGAAGGATCCCAACCTGGCATACCCGACCAGAAGGTGTCGTGCTCGTCGGCCGGGGGGGTCCCCATCGACTGCTGGTACCGCTCTGCAGACGTGAGCAGATCGTCGACTGTGGCTGTCGAACTGTCGGGTACCGTCCTCTCTAGAATCTGGCTGACCGCTGCCCGGTCGGCGAACGTAACAGGCCGGAGGGTACCGTCCCCCCTCATGAGCCTCCCTGCCTGTTATTATGAAATGTATTCTATTATAATTTATTATATTATCATTTAATATAATTTAATATATTTTAATGATTTTATTTTCTTTCAATTTAAATTTATTTTTATGTATTTTATTATATTTTAATGTTTTTATTTTCATTCAATTTCAATTTATTTTTATGTATTTTATTACAATTTATTATATTTTAATGTTTTTATTTTCTTTAAATTTAAATTTATTTCTATATATTTTATTATATTTAAATGTTTTTATTGTCTTTCAATTAGAATTTATTTTAATTTATTATAATTTATTTTATTAAATTTTAATATTTTTATTTTACAATATATTAATATCTTTTAATATATTGTAATAAGTTTTATTTCTATATATTTTATTATATTTTAATGTTTTTATTGTCTTTCAATTAGAATTTATTTTAATTTATTATAATTTATTTTATTAAATTTTAATATTTTTATTTTAATTTATTTTAATGTCTTTTAATATATTGTAATAAGTTTTAATATCTTGTAATATATATTAATCGTTTTTTTTGTTTTTCCATTAAAACTATCAAAATATATAAACTATATACTATCTTTCAAACTATATACTAAAAATATATAATCTATCAAATTATATAGTATCTATCAAACTATATACTAAACTAATTATAATCTATCAAATTATATTATATATTAAAATCTAAACTATAATATAAAACTATAAAAATAAATCAAACAAAATAAATAAATCAAAAAACATACCGGTGGGGTCGGGACAAGTGAAACCTCAATAGTCTGCCGCTTCCGCGGCGGTTCCGCCTCTGCCACTCCGCCGCCATCACCACCACCACCACCAGATGCTGTCGGCGATGCGTCTCCATCGCCACCACCGTCACCACCACCACCCTCCTTAACCTCCATGGGCGCCGCCCCACAACCACCCCCGGCCACCTGCTCCACCGCCACCCCCTCCCCCAGCCCACCTGCTCCTCCCCCGGCCACCTGCTCCACCGCCCCTCCACCAACCTCCTCAGCCACCACCACCTCCTCTCTCTCCGGCTCCATCTCTCTGTCTCGATCTCTTTCTCACTACTACATATAAGCCTCTAATGTAACACCCAAAAACATTACATTATCACTAAAATATGTTACATTAGGGGAAAAGGTAACACTTTTCAAGGATTACATTTGCGGCCGTTGCATTTGCCCTAATGTAACACTTTTTATTTGCTAAAGTAACATTGTTTCATTAGTGATATTAAGTGTTACATTTGATAACAAAACTATTACATTTGATCAAATGTTACATTTTAGAATATATGTTACATTTGGGAGGTTTGTTACCTTTAATTAAATATGTTACATTTAAAGAATAATGTTACATTTAAAGAACAATGTTACTCATAATTTCAACTATTGTATTTAAATTAAATTTGTTACAATAGAAATGTACCTATTAACTAGGTATGTCATGCCCGTGCTACGCACGGGACATATAAAGTTTGGTTTTTGTATAAGTTACTTGAGAGTTTTTTATTTTAAATATCATATTATATATTAAGGTTAGTTGTTATTGATTTACCTTGTTGTTCATCTAAACCGTACTGATCCCTTTTTTTAGGTATTATCATAGTTGATTTTATTTTCCTTGTTAGGATTATGATAGAAACTTTCCTTCCGAACTTTTCAAATAGCTACAAATTTTTATTTTTATTCTTGTTTGGTGTATTGTGATCATCATAAATTTGTTTAGATTTTCAAACAGATGTAGTTTAAGACCAGTGTTTTGATGTTTTAGACGAACTGAAGATTCAATTATATTAACGGATGAGACATTGTTCAATAAAATAGAATTGTACGATATTAAAGTAGCAAAATTTAGCAAAATTGTACGATGTTAAAAAAGAGACTCTTGAACCTCGACAAAAAGTAGCAAAATTTAATGGAAAGCGATCATGTTATACTCGACGACATGGTCCTATCATAAACCAAATGAGTTAATTATTTGGAGTATGTGTATGTTCCTTGCATATCCGATCATTTAGTTTGGAATGGCCTCCCAATCACCTGTGCATTACCAAATTGGAGTGAGAAGATGTAGTTCATGCAATATATAGATAAAAACACATGATTGCAGTGCATATATTGTAAATTATATACTTGTCATAGGTGTATGCATTTAGGTTTTAATTGTCAAGTTTAGAGAAAAATAAACACGGAAGAAAAAAAAGTAAATGATTAAAAGTGAAAACAGATTAAGGAGAAATACTACGGTGACAACAAATTAAAAGGTAAATCGTCAAAGGTGAAAGCATGTTAAAGGTGGAAACAAATTCGACTTATTAAAGACAACCCCTTGTAGTAGAATAAAATATATCTCTATTCGACAAAAAATAAAAAATATAATATTATATAATTTAATATAATATAATATTCCATTTGTCTTATAATTGAAGTCGCTCGAGTTTTTAACACGGTTCTTAATGTGTTAAAAACTCTATAAAATATAAACATTTTTTCAATTTTTTTAGACTAATTTGAAACTAATTACTATTAAGTTTGAAATTATTTTAAAAATTTTGAATTTTTTATATATTTTATTAAGTTTTAAATTATTATTTTAAAAATTTTGAATTTTTTTATATATTTTATATAGTTTTGAACACATAAAAAAACGTGTCAAAAAGTAAATGATTTAAATTATGAGATAGAGGTAGTATAACTCTATGGAATTGGTAGGATTACCCTATACAAATCTATCGACCCTGAAAAATAAATTAAAAAATAGCTAAACTAATTTAAATCTAAACCGTTTATTTAAAATTGAACGGTTCTTCCTAGGCATATATCTTAATGGCTCTCAACACTTCAATGGGGTTTTTTTTTTTTTTTTGCTTTTTATGTGATTTTATAATTTGATAATTACTTATTTAGTTATTTACTTGAAAATTTGGATCATTAAATTTACACGAAAAATAGATAGATTTTCATTTGTGTTGCTTTACCAAATTACTTTTAAAAACAAATGAAAATGATTACACCCAAATTTATGCCGAAAACGGAAAATAGATAGATGAACAATTGGGGTCATAAAAACGTACTGTAATTTGATTTTTAAAAAAAAAATGGTTTTTAAGGTTTCTTTATCAATGTCTTCAATTTATCAGTATAATCATTTTCATTTGTTTTTAAAATTAAAATATACGGAGTACTACGTAGACAGTTGAGTCAATGTACTTGTATTATGTAATGATGATAGCCAACTGTTTTCCATTTCCCCTGTTTTCCATTTACTCCCCCAGCTTCCACGACCTATCATTTCCAGATCTAAAACCACGACTGCCAAACCCTGGATTTTTTGAGGTCAAAAGATCGGCGATCAAGCTGGAGGAATAAATTTGTTCATTCAATTCCCGAAATTGGCCACAGGACGGTGTCCATCATAGCTTCTCCGACGGCAGATTTTGACAATTAAAACGTGTTTGATTTTTTTTTTTGGTGAACATATAACGTGTTTGATTAGAGTTCCCGATAAGTGATATCCTCTGTCTCTCTTGAGATTTTTGGTTTAATAATAGCGTGAATCGGAGATGGGTTTGTGTTTTTTAATTGTTTGATGTTATGAGGAGGTTTGAACTGTGTAGCTGTGTATATGGGTGAAGAAATTAGGCTTGGTGTGATGAGAGTTTTGTCGATCATATAGGAGCTAGAATCAAATTTAGGGAATGTGATTTTGTTTGGTTGTAGACTTGGGTTTGACCAGATTTGACCGTTAGAAACTTGATTCAATATTTCGATTTGAACTCCCATGTGGCCTCACATAAGAGCATATTTCCAACAACTCAGGTGTTCACAAGTTGGTGAGTTTTGTCCGCATTTCTAGCATATAGTTTTCCCAAGTTTGTTCAGTGAAATGTTGCTACTTTTGCACTGGCCTTCTGAATTGATGGATGTAATTGGTGATGTCCAATTTAGTCAGTTTCATTGGTGTGAAGCACTTGCTTGATCTTTAAGATGGAACGGCCCAACGTTGTTTTTATACATTATTTATTGTGGTTCTAGTGTAACTCTGCTACGCGTTCTTCCTGATTTGCTCTGACTAAATGGTATCGAAAATAGGTAAATTTCTGCCGAAGATGGCTACTATCAGATAATCTTGCAACATTATGTGGCATGAGTGCTTAATTGGTCAAGAAGGTTGACAGGGAAGAGTTGTTAAACAAAAAGGTTGTGTCATGGTGGTGTCATTTGGATAACTGGCCTTAAGTGGTTCAGGTTTGTTTGTTTCTTTATTTTTTCATTCTTTTAGTTCAATCTTTTCTATGGGTGATATGCTATCTCAGTCATAGTTATATAAATTAAGGGAAAAAAACCTGTGAAAATTTTTTGGTAGATTTTCTCAAATGGTGCTTTCATCTTTTTGAGATGTTGCTTAACCTTTCACCTTTGGTAAAAAGATGTATTTTTCATATCTTGATTAATTAGAGGGTAACCATTAGTTTTTTCTCTAGTATTTGTATAAGTTAGCTAAAAGTCTTTTTTTTTTTTAAATATCATATTGTATTTTTATACTTATCGCATATATTGTTGAGTAAAGTAAAACATATGCACACATGTAGAAAAAGTGTTTATTTGGAGAGGGATCATTTAGTCCTAGTGTTTTTCTACAACTCAAATCCCGCAAGTCTCTCTGATTTTTAAATGTGCTATTAATTTGCTATTGTATGATTCAAAAATTCTTTAATCTTTCACTTATTGATTGAGAATTTAGGATTTTTTGGAAGCGGTAGGGTGTTTATCACTGAATTTCAGGGTTAATTGACTGTTAATTGACTGGATGATGTGATTTTGGGTCATATCTCATGGTTTTGTTAGTAATGCTATGTTTTTTATATGGTTCATATGGTATTCTTGATCAGATCATTGTTATATTTCTTTCCAACTTTTTTGGATTCGGTTAAGGAGTAATATGCTAAGAAGAAAGAAAGATTGAAATAGAATTCGTACTCAATTATTAGTCAACAACCATACGTCTTTGCGGCAAGGTTCCAGTGGGTGAACCTAATCTTTATTCCTGCTAATTTGAGTTGTATTTTTTTGGATTTTGGGCATGTTCCATTCCAATATAAAAAATAAGTAAGGATTAATATGGATTGGTTAAATGCAATAAGGCTTTTAAACATGCTAAACATTGAAAGGTATTGGATTGATAGTAGTGCTTACTTGGTGATTTGAAGTCAAGTTGGCGAAGGCTTCCTTGAAACAATGTTTCTTGTGTGGTTTCTATACTCTCCGGTGTCTTCCTTTAAGTAGATTTTTAGCCCTTTTGGATCTGTCACTCTAGAGATTGCAACATATAGTTGTGTATATGGATGGAAAAAAATATTTCATCCATGTATATTTAATATTTTTCCGATATTCCACCCAAATTGGAGATAGTTTTTAGCATCCAAAGAACCTGGGTGTATGTGTGTACTGTATAGTACACACATACAGTACCTTTGTACATTTAATGACATATTCACAAATACGATACATGATATGTCATTTAAAAAAAATCAATAGAAGAATGTGGAGAAACTTGCGGGTATGACATACCTTTTCGTCACACACGATGAAGTCTGTGCTAAGGTATTTTCCTTTTGGAGTAAGAACATCCCATTTTCGACTTGATTTTGGCTTCTTGACCTGTCCACAGTTCATGAACGAAAACATGATCTTCTTTTTCCGGTGATTCACGGAGGGGAGCCATGGAGAGATTGTATGGAACCGATGGAATAACTTTCTGGTGGGATGTGTTGCTGAAAACAGATAATGGCACGTTGGAATCTTTGTTTGTATTTTAAGAATATATTAGGATAGATTGAAAGGCTTATAGTAAATGTATATTGCAGTTCAGAATGTGGAAGATAGCGTCTTTTTTATAAAAGGCCATTGAGCCCATCAATGCCCACTATAATTTGAAAGGCTTCTCGTAACGTTCAGAATTAAGGGTCCATTTAAATGTAGAAGGGTGCTGATTGGATATGAAAGACTTGTTGGAACGTTCATTAATTTTGAAAGCATATTGGGCTCATTAATTTTTTTTAAAGCATATTGGGCTCATCAATTGTAAATAATTTGAAACGCTTGTATTGTTGAAACGTTAAGAATTAAGGGTCAGTTTCATGTGTAATTATAAATTTTTTTTTTCTTCGGGAATAATAATGCTCATAGTCATTAAGGGGCCTTGGAACAGGATTTTTAAAGGGGTAACATTGTTTCATTAGTGATATTAAGTGTTACATTTGATAACAAAACTACTACCTCCGTTGCAAAATATAAGGGCTTTTAGGATTTGGCACGTTTTTTAATAAGCTAAAAACTCCATGAAATATTAATTTTTTTTAAAATTTTTTTACATAGTATTATACAAATTGTTAATATGTATAATACTATGTAGAAAAATTTAATAAAAAATTAATATTTCATGGAGTTTTTAGCTCATTAAAAAACGTGCCAAATAGTCAACGCCCTTATATTTTGCAACGGAGGTAGTATTACATTTGATCAAATGTTACATTTTAGAATATATGTTACATTTGGGAGGTTTGTTACCTTTAATTAAATATGTTACATTTAAAGAATAATGTTACATTTAAAGAACAATGCTACTCATAATTTCAACTATTGTATTTAAATTAAATTTGTTACAATAGAAATGTACCTATTAATTACATTGGGATTACATAGATATACATTAATTTATTAAGAATAACATGAAATAAATATTAAAAGTAACAACACTTGTACATGTACTATCTGATTATCCACAATAAAGTCAACAAGTTCTAGCTACTTGAGCCAAAAACATGTGGTTAAAATTCATTCTAAAAAAACCCAACTACCTAGATCGAAATCAATGTAGCTTCAGGTAGTAAATGATCATCAAGGTTGGGGTACCACTCTGTCAACAAGGAGGAGATTGAGAGCTACTGCAGGATAAATACCTTTGGCGACTAATGTACACCTACAAGTGAAAACAGATGACATTACTTTACTGTATTTATTTATAAATCAAAATTTTTTTTGATAGGCTCTAGGTCAATGTAAACTACCTATAGATCGAAATGGCAAGCAATTTCAACCAGCAAAGGATCATCAAGGTTGGGATACTGTTATGTCAACAAGGAGCGGATGAAAGCAACAACATCACCTGCAAGTGAAAAAGGGAGACATACAACTAGAGGTCATCTGTTCAAAATCTCTGCAGCATACCAAACATGATATTCGACTTGTATAAATCAAACAGAAAAACTATCATATCTGCATAAGCTTTCTCATTCTTTTGGCAGCATAGCCATTGACAAGAGCTAACAACAAGCATCTATTCAGCTCAACAAATGCTTGCACCAATCAAATTCCATCTTCCATTACAAATCACTATGTAAATGAAGAATAGAATCAACTTCCAAATTACAATGAAACTCAAAATTACAGATCATAGGATTTGTACCACAACCTATTACACATTGACATGTTCCTTGCTCTCCAATCTTTTTTAAAGATCACTTTCCACATCATCTAGAGAACATTCTAATTGGAGAAAAAAATAGGATTGCACTTTAATTTTGATTCTAAAATGCTACCTTTGACAAATGGGAGAAAAAAAAAAGGATTGAAATCTATGTTTTTATTCTAAAATGCTAGCTTTGACAAATACGAGAAAAAAAGGATTACACTCTTTTTATTCTAAAATGCTAGATTTGACAGATAAGAGAAAAATAAAATTCACTTGATATATGGAGAAAGGAGAACATATATTACCAATCAAAACAACAGATTTGACATCAATTTTCCTCGTGGTCTCACTGTACTCCTTCAACACTGGAAAACAATAATACAAACAGAAAAACAAAAATCAGATTAAGAATTCGGGATTTATATTAGGAAAATCAGGAATTCAATTCAGAAGGAAGATTATTTTCATGAGACCAATATAATTATCACCACTTGATTATATGTACATGATACAAATATGCATAAAGTTCTAAAATGCAACCCTACATGAACTTAGTCTTCTGTAATAGCACAAGGAGCTTTGGAGTTCAGCAGCTGTTAATCACCTTTAGGAGCAAGACAGCAGAAGCTTCAATTTTTTCTATCTTTGTCGCTTTAGATTCCATGTCTTAGACTGCAATCAAACCCAATCGCAAACATCAAAACCCAACCAAAAATTGCGAAGAAGATCTTCATTTAAAAAAATTCCTCAAAAGCATCCAACTACGTACCAACACAGTACTTGAATCAAATGAATTCACGGAGCAGAAAAAGCACTAATCATTCTCACAAAAATTTCGAGTAAAAAAAAAGTCTAGAACGATATAAATAAAGGAAATGTCCAGAAATGTTGCATGGAAGAAGAAAATCTCCAACTAAAAGAAGTGGGAAACTATCAATTCAATAAATCATCAAGAAATGATTTTATTATTCAAGTATACCCATAAAGCAAGAAAACTGTCCAAATAGCCAGTTGCTCAAAACTAATACTGCGAATGTCAATTTATCATGAAAATGCCTATAAGGCATATGTAGGCTAAGAGATCATGCTGAAATTTAGAGGATATGATGAACCAAGCCATCAAATTTTTCACAAAGACAAATCCTTTTTAGTATATTTAATTACAACTCTTTGTCTTGCACAAAGTGAATTTTTTTCCGATTAAATTGCTCAAACAGACACCGCTTGGATTTCAAATCAATCCAATCCAATCAAAGCACATGCTTAACATAAACAACTTCAGACAACCCAAAAACTCCGAATCCCTGATGTATTAGTGACATCAAAGCAGACAATTATGTCTTTTACCAATTAGAAGACAAGAACATGTTCAAAAAATAAAGAAAGGTAGTAACTAACTGATTAGAAAAAATTCCACCCTCAATTCCATAACAATTGATCTGAAAAAAAAATTACACCAATTAGAAATCATAATATATGGCTCAAATGTTAAGGACAGATATATACGACGAGGTTGTTGATCCAAGCTGTAAAAGACATATAAGGTACGACAACCCCAAAAATTCAGTATAAGGGTACTGAATCAAGATAGTAGATTCCTTTGCAACATTATAGTGGAATCACTAAAAGAACCCCGTTCTCTTTCTTTTACATTTCAGTGCAAGAATAGAGAGTTTGAAGTATCTCGAAAAAAGGTCTATTCAGCCTAGATGAGAGGGTTTTAATTCTTTCTAATCAAAGCTGCCTATTGAATGGGTTTTCTTTGATTTTAAAATTTTCTAATCAACATACAAGTTAGTAGAGTTAGATATGGAATTCAGATCATTCATTACTAGCTAGTAACACATAATAAAAAAGTGTTCATTGTGTTAGTGAATCCAAGTCCAACTATCACATCAAAATCTGATTTATAGCCAAAGCTTAAGTCGTTGGTCCTCTAAATGTTAACCATACGCATACACATAAATGAGATTATAAAGCCTAAGTCGTTGGCCCTCTAAATCCAAGTCTAATTGTCAAATTTTTTAACCATATCAAAAGTAACATATCAAAATCTCATTGATATACCCCTAGTAATCTAAATTGCTCAAAATCAGCCGAATTCAAAGATTTAAAAAGAATTAATTAAGGTCCCGGTTTGAAGGGGGGAAAGAATGTACCTAAATAGTGTTGTTATCCCTTCCAATTGCCCTGGTCAGGACCCCGTTGGCCCCCTTTTTAGATTCTTCGAAACCTAAAGTCGTTGTCCCTCTCTGTTGATTGCCCCAAACAAACAAAAAAGTTTGAATTTGCAAATCAACAAATTTCACCCTAGTTAAATTTCAAAACTCAAATCTCAAAATCAGCCTAAATTAAACACAAATTGTGGGAAGGAGAGAGAAAGGGGCCTGTTTATCCTTCAATTAGCATAAGCTCCTGATCTCAATTCTTTCAAAAAGCGCCCTTGGATATTCCCCTTGGCCTTCGATTTCACCCTCTTCGCCTGAGAGTATTCTAGCCCAAACCCTTCAATATGCCTCAGAGACTGGCTTATCTTCAAAGGCAACGACGTGGGTTAAACCCTAAATCAATTTCAAACAAAAGAGTGACATTGCACCAACAAAATCGAAATCGGGAGGAAAGAGGATTGTCACTCTTGCTCAACAACGAAGTAGCAGCAAAGAGTAAGGAGTACTTACAGTCGCTATTGGTCCCGATAATTCCAGTGGTTGCCTGAGCGTTCACTTCGTCGAGCAAGCGACTAAGCAAGCCCTTCATCGAGGAAGCGAGGGAGCCCATCGTCCTCACCCCCCGAAGTCTTTTTCTGGACTCTAGATGCACCATAGACAGGGGTTGAACAGGAGTGAGAAACCAAAAGAAGGTGCCACGAGAGGTGGAGAGAGGAAAGACAGAGCTCTTAGACGTAGAGAAACGGGACGTAGGGAGAGCGATGCTCCTAAAGAATGAGAGAGATTTAGGGTTAAGTGACTTGCAAATTTTCACCAAAACTTTGGGCGGAAAAATTTTCCGCCAAAATGAAAATCTCAAATTACTCCGTATGTTTTGGTCGAAAAAAATACCGCCAAACCTACACTTAAGTTTTTAGATTATATCCCAAGTTTTTTTAGAACAGTGTAGAGTTAGTCGGTTATTTAAGTTTAATATATTTTAAAAAATTTACTAAATTTTATATTTAAATATATTAGTGATATCATTAACAAATATATAACATAATATTGGAAATATATTATTTTTACGTTAAATATTAATACTATTATAATTTTGTTTAATAAATAAATAGATAAAATAAAGTAGAAAATATATTACTTTTAAGTTTTTATATTATAATTACTTTCATACTTTTAATTTTTTATATTATTAATTTTTTTTAAATTTAAAAATTTATATTTTAATAAATATCTTTAAGTTACAAAATAAATAAATGGATAAAAAATTATAAAATATTTATTAATTTTGTGTTTTAAATTTTTTGGTACTAATATATCAAACTGAATCTAAAAATAAAATAATGAAGACAATGTAATATATATATATAAACTATAAAGTCATAGAATATAGTAGTAAATTCAATTAATATTGTATTTAAATATAATTTATTTTTCAAAATATATTAATAAAATATTGTCACGTGCGTATTTTATTTTTTCCCAAAACATCCCAAATTATTGTTTTTCCCAAATCTTCTTTAACTGTTTTAGATATAAAGTAAACAACTAAACTCTTGGAAATAATAAATACAATTAGAATCTTCAACTCAAATTTATTTAAAATAAATTAAATAAAGTAAAAATAATGGCATAGACATCCGAAAAAATTAAATTCTACATCATTTTAAATAATGTTACAATAAAATGGAAAATGTGTTACATATACAAAAGTGTTACATCATTTTAAATAATGTTACATTCAGTGTAACATAATTTGTGCTAATGTAACACTTTGTTAATAAAGCTTAAAACGTGTTACATTAGATACCTATGGTAACAGTTTTTAAAAATGTTACATAATAAATGTTACATTAGAGCCTTATATGTAGTAGTGTCTCTTTCTCTCTCTCCGGCGACCTCTCTCTCTCTCGCTCTCGATTTCTCTCCGGCAATCTCTCTCTCGCTCTCGCTCTCGATAACTCTGGATGAAGAAGGAACGAAGACGAAGAGGCACGTCCTCTTCGCCTTTTAGAAGACGGGCTTGCACGTCCCTAAAGACGTGCATCACGTGCTTAACCACGTGCAGTTTTGCACGTCCTTAAGGACGTGCAAGCACTTTTTTTTTAAAAAATGTGCTTGCACGTCCTGCTTCGGGTGGCTCTCACCCTACTTGCACGTCCTTAAGGACGTGCAAGCACGTTTCTAAGGACGTGGGGATTTGCGGTGTATATAGCCGAAATGTAAATTAAAGCAACAAATAACTGAAATTTGAAAAACGAAAATAAAAGATGAATATAAGTTTATCTATTCGTATATCCTTCTTCTCTTATTTGGTTGCAAAATAATGAATTTTAGAGGGAATGATAGGAAATAACCTGACCCGAAAAACTTTGCTAGCCTAACCCTGCAAAAATTTTTTTTTGCAAAGGGTCATCACCTCTGCCGATAAAGAACGGATTGTAGCCGGTGGAGAGAGAAAAAGTAACAGGCATTTATTGCCAGTCCCTTTCACCTACCTAAACCCCATTCTCTCGTCCTTCAATCTCTGAAATCCAAAACCTTGGACCTTCCCACATCTCTATATATATCAAAGCAGGAATGAGCACAAAGTTCACTTACCGTTTTGCCCCTTATTTTGATACTGTTCATTTACAATTACAAAATTGCCACCATGTGTTTCCCGTCCTTCTACCTCTCTGGTTGTGTGTCTCTCACTATTTCTCGCCGCTTGATTTTTCTCAAACCTAACCCGCGCCCTCCCTGGCTCTCAGCATACGCCTCTCCGACACGGTGGCAGGGTCATCTTCTACCCCTAGCTCAAGGATTGTCGTCCTAAAGACACACCATGGCACCGATTATGAATCCTCCTCCAATTTTCATTGTAGTCTCTCCCTCTTCCTCTCTTTGCTTCCGGTTCCGGTCCCCGGTGTTCGACGTGTTTTAGATTCGGCGCTGCTCCCGAAGAAGAAAGGTTTGATAGCAATGGAAAAGACTCTGGTTCATCTCACTGACAGCACAATGGAAGCCATGATGACTCTGACAATCACAACGATTCCAAATCTCGAGTAAAATTCCCTTGATCTAAGTTCTCGTTTACATTCTTTACTTCTTCTTGATTGTTTAGCACCTATGGTTTTCGTTTCTATGTGCCTCTCTCCTTGATTTCCCCCTTCGGCATGTGGTTACGCTGAACTGCGTCCCTTGGCAGCGCCCAATCTAATGTCGCCAGGAGGAAAGATCTCGGTTAACTTCACCTAATGGAAATAGAAAGAGGGTGTGTTTGTTCAATTTTATTTTCAAGCTCAATATTTTCAATTTTGTTCATCAATTTGATGTGCAACACCGGGATTATCGACTGAATAAGTATATTGTTGTGTAGTTTGTATATGGTCCGTTGGTGTAGTGCTGCTACGGTATGAGATTTCGTAAATAAAGGAAATGGATGAGAAGAGGCAGAAAATTGGGAAGATTTTGCACTTCTTTGTTTTGTGATAGCTTTATGTATTGTATTGTTCAGCAATCTAAGGTTTTGATTATAGAGTAACAAATCTGACTTTTTAGGCAAACTGAAAGAAATTCGGATTTGCACAAGCAACCATTGATTCATTCGAATATGCTTAATGGGATTCATGTTGCACTGTTTATTATCATGCCTCAGCTGCCTGCCTTTAGATTTGGAGGGTGCTGATCGACAATCGTGTCTTCTGGCAGAATGCGAGCAATTGTATGTGCTGTATAGAAATTCAAACATCATTACATCCATTTGATGATCTTGAGTTTCCTTGTTTCATCAAGAGTTAAATATTGTTAGCTAAATTGCATTTCAATCTTGACAGGCGGAGATCTTAATCCTTCAGTTGCAGTTTCTTGATGACGAAGATGCTCAAGCTGAGCTATGGGAACTGTCTAGGGTTTTCATTGACACACTTATTGAAAAAAAAGGATCACATGTTAGTTGGGATGCTCTAGACTGATTTCATTGCGCATATTCATCCAAACAAATAGCTTATTTTTAATGTGGCGCACCTAGAATATTCAGGATGAGGATCCGATCCCTTTAGTGATGCTTTAAATGTGCCTAGAAATTGAGCTTTTAGGTACAATTAGCATGAATTGATAACATCCACCTTAATGATGTTTATTGGAAGTGTTTCCCCCCGAAATTGGAATTCATGTGATGTTATATAAACATGTTTAGTCAATACGTTGAACATTCTGTGATAAACCTGGGATATTGAAAGAATTTTCTTTTTTTTTTTAATGAAAACCTCAAGAAGGATATCTTAATAGAGTAAATCTTTGCAAGATAAAACTCAATCTCATATCTCTCTAATTTAGATAATAATCAATAGAAATGAGATAGAGTGCAGTACTACACAGTTGGAAAAATCTTAACCATCAAAAAATAATTTTGATTATTTCCCTATTTAATTGAAGTTAGGTTTAGTGTTTTATGTATAATTTCTTCCTTTAAATTTGAAGTCAAAAGAAAATCATTTAACACACACAAACTTGAGGCTCTGAGTGCTTTAAAGGGTTAACAATAAGCATAATGTGTTGGTGAGCATGCAGGATAGGATAAGACAAGCCAACAAAGTCTCTCATGGTGATTAAGAAAAAAAATCCATTCATTAGAACCTTTGGATTTGGATCAGTACCTTTTCGCCACGGTAGCCCAATCTCTCATGTGATTCCTAATTGCTATTCTATATAAAGTGTTTGATTAATCAATCAAACATTTTTGTTAGATACTTCTTTCATCTAGAAAATTATATAGTTATACAGATTTGAACCGTAGACCTACTCAGTAAAAACAACTTGAACTTTTTTATTTATATCATCCATTACTTATTCACCTCTATCTCATTGTCATTTTTACAACTCGAACAGGTAGTTGTCTATCACTCGATAGCATTGATGATTGATTAAAAGCCTCCAATGCCAGGCATAGGAATTTGTATAGAAGGCTTTTACAATATACTTGCTAAGATATGGGGGAATATGAACCGTCTCGGCAACCTTGGGTGATTTAAATCGACTAAGCCCACAGTACCAACCCGAATTCAGCCGGCTACTGCCCAGCTATCTGATCCCGTACTCAGCATCATCAATCAACCCAATCAACACCGATAACCAATAGGTATCTTCCCAGTGTTGAGATATCAAATTCGGGTTGGATTACAATATTTGCATCATGCGAGCTGATATGGGCTTGTTATTGTTGTTTACTCGTCAGCTCAATTTTTCCATAAATGAGCTTCTATCTATGAACATGGTGGGAACATTCATCATAGCTTTTAGGCTTGATAACACAGTGCTAGGAAATAGGGAACAAAGAGGTTTGTATGCATGGTTGAGCCATGAAGACTTATCCAGTAACTATAAATTTGTTGTCTTTGTTTTGTTTTTCTAGGAAGTTTAAGGCTATGTTAATGACATTTGCAGCTAAACATGTCATAGAGCTATGTTGTGTGACATTTATTCTAAAGCTGGTATTAAGAACAAGGCATGGTTCATGAATTCAATGTTGATGGCAAATGAAAGAGTATACGCGTGCTTCGCACGCGTATAACAACTAGTCTTGAGATAAAGAAGAAGATGGAAGAAGGGCAGTGAGGGGGCTGAATTGAAGGACAACGGCGGATCTCATGACTTTTGCTGGATCCGGCGAGGCTAGGGCAGTGTTCTAAAATTCGGGCCTGGCGGCCGCCAAGACGGCGCCAAGACGGTTGGCGGTGACCTCGCGCTACGAAATTGGCCTTGGTGGATAGTTCTTGGCGGAAGTAGGCCTCGGCGACAGTGAAAGGCGAGCTTGGCGTGCTTGTGGGTGCGGAACGAGGCTTGGCGGGGCGGAACGGACATGGCAGTCAAGACGGATTACGTATTTTCTTCAGCAAATCCATTCTTGCGATCAACTTCAAAGAGTATCTGCTATTTTTCTTGTTTTTCCCCTTTGAAGATGGCAGTTCTTCTTCCTCGTCTGGAAAATTCAAGCATTTCGGCCCCCAGAAATATTTTTCCGGTGGTTCCTTCCTTTCGATCTACTCTCATATCAGGTACCGAATCCGCCTTTTCCCTCTTCGTGTAAAGCTCGAACGATTTCCATCTGTTTCCGCTGGAAGAGCATGCATTTTTGTGTCGAAATTGAACTTGTCCGTTGTGATTTTGTTTTCTTTTTTTTTTTTGTTTTTGTCGTTTCAGTTTTGTGTGTTTCTGGTTGAATCCATCATTTCTGTTTGCTATGGGGTTGATTTTGCCTTTTTTATTCTAGTTTGATGGAGAGCGTTAGTGGATTCTGGTTTAATTGGTGAATTTTTGAATCCTAGGCATGGCAAATCGAGCTGATTCTTTTTTAAAGTTGCTTGAATGTTATTTCAATTTTTAGAGTGATAATTTCTTTGTGCTTGATTAGTGATGGTGACGGTTTGATTTTCATCATGCTGAATTAACATGCTCTTGCCCTAACCTTCTTCTTCTAATGTGTTATCCTCCTTTTCATAGATTAGATTTGAGATCAGATTGGGCTAGGCTGTGTTTGGAGCTTTAGATTTGACTTTGTAACTGTTGGGGCTTTACTTGCAATTTTGGATGATTGAGGAATCTGAATTCCTCTTGCTTCTGAATGAGCTAATCTATGAGAGGAAGCAACAACAAGAAAATGATTTAGGGCTTTTTATCTCTTTGGCCATAGTATGAGATATATTGCTTGTGGTACATCAAATCTCATTTACTTTCCTCCTTGGCAGGACAACTAGGTGAGCAGAGATGATTAGGGTATATGATCTATTAAAATTATAAGATTCATATGTTTTTTACTTCACTTGGTTTCATGATTTATTTGCATTGATTTGTATTTTTCTTACCGGTCTATTATTGACATTCTGTATCTATGCCAAGTTGAAATCTTGCTTGATTTGGTTCATTTAATTATTTGGTTTCAAAAAATTGCTTGACCAAATGCTGAAAACCGAGGGTAACAATTAGTTCTCTTCACTTGGAATGATTCTTCATAGTTTTGTAGCAAATCATAGCATGGTTGAGCTACCTTTGAGGTCTTATTCTTAGTGCGGTGTTTAGGTCTGATCTGTTGTTAGGGTCGAGTTCTGAGTTCCGAGTTCCATATTCCTGACTGTATTGACCTCAATGTTGTTTCTTTATTAGTATTATTTATTTTATAAAATATAGCACATATTCATTGCTATTTTTTTTACATTTGTTAGTTAATGGCTTTGATTTGCTTGGTTTTGAGAGATTTAGAATTGCTCTTATATCTATTTTAGTCACTGCATGTGGTCTTGAGGTTGTGGGCATAAACAGCACCATCTTACAGTTTCCTAGTCTTTTGTTGTTTATTACAGCAACAGATGGGGAGGGGAGAGAGGGATGGCTGGCTCTAAGAACAATAGTAAAGGACATACGGGAAAAAGAAATGTGAAATCCGAGGATTCGGATGAGTACTATATGCTAGAAGAAGATGAACTTGATGATCAGTCTGATGAAATGGAATTGCTGGTTGGAGATGCTTCAGATGAAGGAAGTTTAGGTAATGGACTATCATTTTAGACAGCTCTCGCTCAGGTAATTGTCCAGATACTCTTTGTTTTTCCTGCAATTTTTCAGATCCTTCAAATTGCGGATTTCTTTCTTTCTTTTTTGTTATTTACGGTTCAATCTGAATATGAAGGAATTTAGCTTGCTCTGCGTGACTTCAATTTTCCAGATTCCTGCACTTTGGCTGCTGTAATTGTTTCAACTCGTCTTTCTTTGGTTGATGAAGAGAATACAAATTGCAAAATTTACGACGTTTTTGCTTAGATTTCACTTTTCCCGTTGATTGTCTGCTCTAGCAAGTTAAATTCCACATCGTTCGGGTCAGGTGGTGGTGACGGTGACTGGCAAGGCGAGGACGAGCGTCGGGCATTGATAGTCGATTGCTTTGTGATTTTCGGTTGTTTCATTCAATTAGTTGAATAAAGACCTCTACCAGCAGGCTCACGTGTCCGCAACATTTGAGACTCTTTCTCGGTACCGCCATCTTTGATACATATGATGTTCATTTGAAAACTAATCACTCTTTGCAGACCCCATTTTTGTCTACGTATTAGTGCTATTATTACACTTTGGAGCTCATTATATATAGTTTCTCTTCTACTGTATGAATCTTATTTCATTACTGTAAGAAACTTCAATGTGGTGAAATACCACTGAACAAATGGTGTGAAAATTAAGTTTACCCAGCTCGTATATTTTTTGTTTGGGTTTTGTCTTCAGTTGCAATTCTAGTTTCATCTTCCATGTGTGTTGAATTCATCATAAGATGTGTTTTTAACATGACAGGTAATAGGTTTGACACGATCCAATAAGAAACTGAACAACGTAATTGATCGATGAAGAGAGAAACATGGAAGCGAAAGAGGGGATAAGGAGGCATACGTTTGTTTGACGACACTAATTTAATTATAAGCTTGTTCTTTTGTTCTTGATTTATATATAATATAATCACTTAATTATTATTATACCACACTTTTCGTCTACGAATGACATGTTCGAATTTCCCATAAGTACAAAATGCGCTAACTACATACTGAATTACAAAAGCTGGAACATAAGCGTCTCCAGGTGCATCATACTTTTCCTCATCAAGAATTGAATAACCAAATTCGCCAAATGAAAAACACGATCAAATAAGAAATTGAACAACGTAATTGATCAATGCTTGTTGCTGATTAGTTGTTTCGGCGCTGATCAAGGCATGCTTGAGTCAATTTTTCCACATCCTCCTTCCTAATTCGTCGGATTATCTCTCTCATCTCCCCTGACAACAACCTTTTTTCCACCTTCCTCGCTCTTCTGCCGCTCTTGCTCAAGTCTAGGCATGCCTCTCCTCTCTTGCTGGATGGCTGAATTTCGAGAAAACGTGATTGTTGAGCCCTCAACTAATATGGTTTCCGCCAAATTCAGCCCATTCTTCGTCTTCATCGAGATTGGGTGTAGCAAACACCTTCCTCTGCCACCAACTTCAATGGATCGAAAACCAGCCACCGCCGCCACCCACCGAGCGCTCCTCTGCCAAACGCTTTAAGTATGTGCTTTTCTCGTGTCATGTAGATCGTATTTGAATGACATGTTAATAGCAGTTCATGTCATTTACATAGTCTATGAATGAGAAGTTCGAATTTCCCATAATTACAAAACGTGCGAACCACTTGACCAAAAAAAAAAAAATGTGCGAACTGCGAACCACAGACTCAATTAGTCGTTATGTAGCATAAGCATTTCGAAGTGCATCATAAGTGACACAAAAACGCACCGGTCAGTCGACCAAGATGCACATAGAGCACTGTCATGTCAAAACTATCAACTATCATGACAAAGGTATTACCTGACATGTTAAAAGCATTATATGTCATGTACATCGTCGTTGGCTGATATGTTCGAAATTCTCATAAGTACAAAATGCGTTAACGACATATTGAATTACAAAAGACGGAGCATAAGCGTCTCCAGGTGCATTATACTTGACAGACACCAAAAGACACCGGTCATTCGACCAACACGGACATGGGTCGTGAAGAACACATAAGGGGGGATGAAGAGCCATTCACGCTGCACTTGCCATTTTTTAGAGAGAAATTCACGCTACACTAGCAAGATTGACAAAGATTATTCAATGGCACACACACAGAATTCATGGGAAATCCTAATTACACTAGCAAGATAGAGATTACAAATTCATGCGATCGCCTAAAGGGAACCAACCCCTAATCCTCAAATTCAATTTATTTTCCTCATCAAGAATTGAATAACCAAATTCTCCAAATGAATCGGAAAATGCGATTACAACAACGCACTTCATAAGGTCTGTTAGGTAAAACAACTTTATATGTATTTTACATGACACATAATGTATTATACATGACGCCTAGACGATTTTACATGCCACATAAATTGTTTTACTTGACGGACCTCATGACCAAGCACTTGATCAAACACAATCCTAATAAGTTTAAAGAGAAGTAGGTGGACAGTGGAGAATGATTACATCATTCAATCCTCATATGATTTCATTTATTAATTTTTTTATATCCATTAGACGGACGGGTAGTGATCAAAAGCTATAAATGAGAGGACATATACTCGAATGACTTTTTTTTAATAGAGTTAAAAATTATTCATTTATTAATTTGCTTGTTCTCGTTGCCTTGCTCTAAGTTTAGATAAAGTAGTGAAAATTGACCCAATAACTATAATGGATGAATGATGAAAGTAGAGAAAATCTCACTAGTGGCAAGTAAATATGAACTAGTGTCATGTACAAACGGTGAGGCTGGAATGTTGACATTAACGGCTGACATGTATAAAAGCTGGTGGCAAATCGTGAGTTGTTTTTTCTGAAAAAAGTGAGTTGTTTTTTCTCTCTCCTTGTCTCAGCACTTTCTGAAAAAGGGGTTTGCTTTTTCTCTCTAATCCTCTCAGCACTCTCTCTCCTCTCATTAATACCACTCTAAGGAGTTGTACTTTTTAATTCTCTCTCTCACCTGCTTTTCTTTTTCTTTTTCATTCGTCTCTCAGCTCTCTCTCCCTGTCAGCTTTTTTGTCCAGTTGTCTCCCACTATATGACCTGCTACCGGCTACACTTGCAAGCGGTTATCCGTTTTTTAGCAAAAAAATTTCGGATTGGGTTAGGCATGCAAAGGTTTCGGATATTAGGGTCATTTTAGCAAATTCCCCTGAATTTTATGACTTTGACATTGAAATAATTGACTATTTATAGGGAAAATATACACTTTAACAAAACAAAAAAAAAAGATAAACATTCATCCCTTGGTTATCCCGCTTTAATTTGTCGACATTTATAATCTTAAAAAAAAATTAAACGTGGTATTATTTTATAAAAAAAAACTTCCACCCCCATTGACTACTCTATTTAAAGCATTGTTTAAAAATAAAATCCAAAATTGTAAGTAAAAAGAATTTGAGAGAATTTTTTAAAATAGAAAAATCATACATTTATGTTATAAATTTATACAAAATTAGAATAATGAAAAAAAAAATTGTACGGCCAAATTTTTTTAAAAACACTTATCCCCATAAATAAAGAAATAAAAATGCATTAATTTTTTTTGATATTTTCCTATAACCCAAACTAACCCAAGTGTTACATAAAATTGAATAGAACCCTATACAGAACAAATTTACTACAAAAATTGTGCCACTAAATTAATTTTAGATATTTTCCTTGCCTTAAATGATTTTGCGATTGTACGTTTGTTCAAATTTATAAAATAAAATATAATTAGAATAAGAATTAGAAAATTAACTATGATATAAGTATAAAAATTTAAATTATGATAAAATTATTGTTGGAATAAGAATTAGAGCAACAAACAGATTCTTACTAACCTATGCTACAAATGAGAAAGGGCAAGGTAAGGATATCGATATAAAAAAATTAGAGCAACAAACAATTGATTAATCAAAGAATGAAAGGTAGAAGAGGGACCAAAACAGATTCTTACTAACCATCAAATGATTGAGTGAAGATAGCTCTACCCAACTATTAAATAAATCCGCAAATTAAATCAAAGAAAATAATAAAATTAGAAAAATAAAAACAATATAGGCATAATATTCTAAATTATGATAAAGTTAAATAATATAAGAAAATAGATAAGCTGCATATAAGTCCCTATTGAATATGAGAGAGGATAAACTTATAACAAAATTAGAACAACAAACAAATAGATGAATCATGTAAGGATCGAGATTTTTAAAAATATTATCTATATAAATTATAGATTTTATTCTAATTAAAATTAGTTTAAGATCCAAGACTCGGGAAAATTTTGAAAATTTACGTATTCGATAAATCAAATTATTTTATTTCTCGAGGCCAATCCCGGTATAAACTTGTTATTCAAACATGAAAATGAATTTATTTCACCTTGTATGTCCGAGGCTAGCTTGAAAATATTTTCGGGTTTCGTTATTTAACTCGGTTTCGCATGTTTATTTTGAATGTATTTTAATCGCGTCGGATTAAGATCAGAAAGCGGATTCCGGGATTTATTTTCGGGTAGTTAAAATTTGACAAGTGCATTTATTACCCTTTCCCATCAAGCCACCCTCCCGGCTAGTTCTACAGTAACCTCCCCCTCTTCTAGCTGTAAACCCGCCCCTCCCCTTGCCTATAAACCCATCTGTCCATCCTCCTTTCAATCATCCCATCACTATAACCTTCCTGCACTCCCTCCTCCTTTCACTTCTGATCACCCGTCCCTCCTACTCCCCCTCTGTGATTCAGCTACTCCACCGCCCTCTAACGTCGCGCCTTCAACACCATCGATCCAACACCACTACATCCCTCGGTTCATCCTCTCGCCACCATCGCCACACCATGTCTCGATGTTCCTTCATCACCGTTGTCATCCTCTCCGCCTCCTCTTTCATCGAAGAGCAATCGCAGCAGCCCCCAGAGCTTTTGGCGTCATCGACGAGCCTCCGAAGATCACCCGTCCGTTTGATCGTGAACCAACCTTCCGGTAAGCCATTCTCCCTCTTTTCCGATCCAAACCACTCTCGAGCCCTACCATCTCGCTCACCCATGTCCGACGCAGATCCGACAAGCCATCGCGAGCCACCGACGATGCCCAGACCTCCGATCGAGAGCTCCGAAGTCGCGAAATCCCTCGGTGAGTTCCACCTTTCCTCCCCCTGTTTCATTCCGATTTCTGTCTTGGGTCGGGTTGTGGGCGAGTGTGAGTGCGTGTGAGTTGAGTGCGGGGAGTCGGGTGGAGCTCGAGAGCTCCGGCGAGCTCGAGTGGGCGATGAGCGAGCGTCGATGGGCGAGAGCGCAAGCGAGGCAAGGCGAGGCAGAGCAGCGAGGGGTCGCGGGTGAGAGGCGAGCAGCAGCGAGGAGCGAGCCCAGGAGGCTAAGGCGAGGCGGAGCTGAGCGTTGAACAACCATCGGAGAAGGAGGCCGGGAGGTGGAGCTGGGCGCCGGCGGGAGTGAGCATCCATGGCGGCTTCCTCGTTTGAAATCGGGAGAGGAAGGAAGCAACGTGGCCTTGTGGACCCCTTTGCTAACTTATAAATATGTGTTATTTATTTAAACCGGTTGGGAGTTTATAATTATGGGTTCGGTTCGGTTCGGTTGGATTTAAATGGTTTCGGTTCGGGTTAAAAGCATTGGTTCGGTTCGGATTTATTCGTTATATATTTATTTATTTAATTTATTAATTAATTGTCTAACCAATTCCCGATAATTGATTATTTTAGAAATCGATTTATGTGTCGATATTTAAAGAGGGTCGGTTTTAAAGTATATAAATTGAATTATTTATTAAGTGTTGAAAGTTATTTAAGTCCTTAGAATGATGATTTTAATTAAAGTAAAGTATGCCAGGATTATTTAATCGGATTTTTGGAAGTAGTTTTAAAGATTAAATATTTTATGAATTAGAAATGGCTAAGTATAAATTTGAAGAAATTGTTTTGACTAACAACTGGACTAGCTAGTGAGATTATATGGATTGAAGTATGACTGAGCCAGTTATGGAAATGACAATGGAATAATATGATATAAGATGTTGAGATAAGTTAAGATAAAGGGTGCTGATGGTTCTATGATTAATGGATTGGTGGACATGTTATGTAGTGGTAAATGGATCCTGTTTTGTGCAGTTTACTTATGCATATTTATTAATAATTGCTAGGTGATCTGTAACTTGCTTGCTTATATCTTGCCGCTTTTCGTCTTGCTGATCTGCTACTCCAGGTAAGTTCTTTGAACTTACTCATGATGGGCGCTCTATGCACTGGGTGTTATATAGTAGGCTAGTGTCCATGCACCATACGACCTAGAATCATGCTTAGGAGCTAAAATGAAAATCATATGATTGCTATATGTCCTTGCAAGAGAACGGCCGTTATCTGTGATAGTCCTAGAGTCTTTGCTAGGGTCATAGGGTAGCCCAGCCTCATCGGGTACCCCGAGTCAATCGAGTCTATATGAGCATGATATGATAGCCCAGCACCATCGGGCAAGCGATGGGATGAGATGATATGATGATGTCGTGGTTTGTGCACCACCACGAGGAAATTGATATGCTATAGCACCGAATTGGCCAGTCTCCGCCCTATTGAAAGGGGGTGGAGGTACGAGAGGGACATGCCATTTGACATTCTGTGTGGATCCATTTATCGCTTTCTGCATTATCTTAATCTGTCAATATATATATATATATATATATATATATATATATATATATATATATATATATATGTGTGTGTGTGTGTGTGTGTGTGTGATTTAATTTACGTATGGCATTACGCATTTCATCTTAAGAATAGGGTGCTTATTATATGCCTCTCAGAGTGTGTTTACATACGCGCATGAGTGACCTGATGATTGACCCAGATCCCCCTCATTTTTTTAGATTCAGGTAACTGTTAGCCGCTATCGTTGCTTATGTGGATGCTTGGCGGGTTCAGACTTTTGGCGTTAGATCGAGAGGTTGAGAGACCACCACACTTCCTCTCTTTTATACTCCTTTTCGGATTGTATTTAAACTCAACCTTATTTTTGCTTTCGCTCGATTTCACGATCAGACTAAGGCAGGTATTTGATCCCCAATGGATCCGCGATCTTTAAGGGTTCGAAATCCCTTCTTTTAGTACAAATATTTTGTTTTAAAACTCAACCCGTACCTGGATTGCAAGATCCGAACAAGGGGTTTTATCCCTTGAAACGTAACCCGGAAATCATAATTCTGGGCCGTTACAAAGATGGTGTCAGAGCTCAGGTTGTGCAATTCGGGTACACAAGGGTCGAGTGTAAGTTTTGAAAACAGCCCACGAGTTTCAAGGACTTTTCGAAAAGGATTTAAAGGGGCAAAATGAATTTAAGATGCTTAACTAAAATTGAATTAAGTAATGAACTCGACTTGTAATAAATAAGGAAAATCGACCAAACGGGGACACGAGTGGGTAGTAAAGGCGCTAGACCACCCCTATTGGGTGTAGTTGGGAATGGTAGGCAAAATACTAGCTTTCTCTTTACAGAGGGTTCAGAAGACTCCAAGGAGATTGCACCAAGGTCGTTGGAGTGGCGAGTTAGGTAGGATCGCGAGGTTTTTGCCCCTCCGGTCAGTCGCTCCTCGAAGAGTGACATTAGATAGCTTGATGTGCTTTATATATTGAGACTGGGTAAGATCTCCCTAGAAGGAGGTCATTATAATTGTCATTGACTAATTCTATGCTGAGTGCTTGATATGCTAAAGTCTGATTGGTATGCCTAACAATTAAATGTGTATCGACTGATCTGTACAAACGGGATAGTGGGAGTACCCTTAATTCTATGTGGTCAACCCAGCTTGTGTGAAATAGCCCATTCCACTATGTTTGTTAACCCTTTGACGGTTCTATCGAGTCTTTCTCCCGGATGTCAGTATCTTTCATGGGAATCGGATTGGTAAACACATTGCGTCAGAAACTCGTGTATGTATATGAAGGTTGTCTGAGTGAGTATTGGAAGGTAGTTCTTGATGTCATTTTGAGTCAAAAGTAAGGTGTTTCCGGGGTTGTCTTCCTTGATTCTTATGATGATCAACCGAGGTTTTCTTGCCACAAAGAGTCGTACGTACCCAGGTCCCGCGAGAAATAGGGGTGATGAGTCAGTTGGGGAAGGTCAATGGTTGCCCTTAGGGATCTCTGTCCGGTTGTAATGATGACTCTCTCTGAACTGCATGACATGATTTTGTAACCTCCTGCATGTACCTTGCAAATGCTCATTTGTAAAATGTTGCTCATGTTATTACATCTGTGATTAGTTGCATTGATCAAGTCTTGTGTTATGCCTCACTCTCTATCGTGATTACGTTGTCATAGCATGCCTACTTGACTTATTGTCTTAATTGTATTAATGATTGATTGGAAGCGTATGAACCACATGATATGACGCCTTGATGCTTATTACTCGTTTTATGACAAGAATCTACAACATGCCCATCTATTTTGTATTCGTCAGATTAACGACAGATTAACGACTGTTGGTTGTTTGCACTTGATATTGTTGTGTGATTAGTTGTGTTGGATGGGGAATATGTGGTATAATTGAGTCTTGATGAATGCATGCTTTAATTTTTTATGACTTCATGATGGCCATTGTGCAAGTCCAAGTTACACATGTTACGTGTCTATCAACCCAGCATGCCCTACTCGGTATGTTGCACCGTCATACTACTGCATGAATGTAAATGTCATGTGTTAGGAAGCCGCATGATTAATGTTCTCCCTGTAAATAGGTTCATGATAGTGTGATCGTTCAGTTCTTGTATCATGATAGAGTGACTTCCATACTTGATGATTATGTGTTATAACTTGATGTCAACATGCCGTATATGATACGTAATTTCCAGTACATGTTAAGATGATGATCCTAAATGTAAATTCGTGGTTGTATGACATCTTGTACCCATGCTTGCCCCATTGATTAGGTCCCATGTTGCACCTTGCTTCATGTCCTCATTATATGTCGCCTTCGCATGTCTAATTGACCTGCTGTATTGATCATACTAACGACTGATTTGAAGCATGAATTGCATGATAAGTGCTACACTTCCCTTGTATGAATGTCGTAAGATGATTTTCCCTCCATGATTAGTCGATGTTACCCGTGGTTTGTTGACTAAATTAGTAGTTCAATTGTGATCATGCTATTTGACGTGATGTCTTGGTAAATGCATACCTTATTCAAATGGTTGTTGGGCCTTTAGTATCATGTAGGACCATTGGTTGTAACTTGTGCGAATTTATGCCTTGCTTGCATTATTGCTGATTCCCTCTCGAGCTAGGTCCCTCATAGTGTGATCCTTCCCTTTTTCTAATACCTTGAAATATCTTACTCATGCAAATTAGATTGATGTTGAATTCGATGATCAATTGCTTTATGTGATGGTTTATCCTGGCATGCTTACATGTTATCACTCGGTAGTGTTTCCCCTATTACCTTATGAATTCCTGTAGTGTTGGCATAGATGTATGACTTGGCACCTCGCATGATTACACACCACGTTATATCATGACGAATGAATGTTAAAATGAATTTAGTTGAGTTACCTTGATTGTGGTCATGGTTCGATATGTGCTAGTAGTATCCTGTAGGGCTTATGATTTCCAACATGTCTCATTAAATGATTACATGTTGTACCTATTCTATGATGTGATAACTATTGTACCTTTATATGTGTCCTATGATGATTCGTTCCTAGCATGATTATAATCTATTGCTCATGATGTTCTTCTTGTTACTTTTGATGTTGCCTCATGTTTCGTGAACATCCGATTGAACCCCTTTTAATGACTCTTGACTATGCTTGTATCACATTATGTGTCGCTAGTATCATGTAGGACATGTGCTTTCTAAATGTATCTCATCATATGATTACGTGCCATGCTTGACCTACTATATGACCAGTGTGTTCGGATGAGATAGTTACTAGGTTGCTCCTATATTTTCTCGTATGACGCTTAATCTAGTTGTTATGTTACACCTTGCCATGCCATATTTGACCTCACCTATTGATGCGTACCCCATGCTTGTGCATTCGTTCATATACACCATACTCGTCATCGTCGTTAAATCCCACATGACCTCGAATCCTGCATGATCGTTCTTGATTCTGCATAACTTGCTTAAGTTGCTAGGCATATCTGCTTTCATGGAATAATAGACTACTATCTTGTCTCACATGCATCAGTATAGGAATCGATCATGTCGTTGAAAATGAACACGAATGTTACTCCCCTGATATAGGTACATGTTAGCGTGGATTAGAGTGATTGACATGCTCCGTGATGAATTCGTGTTTGCTTGTCGCGATTATAACTTAATGTACTTCCATAAGGGCATCGTGCTATTCTCGGGTCGGAGTTTCGTCTCTAGTTGTCGTCTTTAGGGTTGGTCTGTGTTTGTTCCGAAAGGAACAGTGGGTTGTCCGCTCTTGTCCCTCCCCTATCTTCGCTAACTTGAACTCCTACGCGACACGTTGGACGAACGACCGCATGAAAGAGGAAATGGGAAGTCCGATAGCGATAGAGAAACGCCGCGAAGGCGTGGGCCCATAACCCACGGGCCTCGGGATCAACGATTTCGGCAGGACACGCACGTTTTGATGATGACGATTACTGAGTACGATATGACTTGCAAGCGGGAGTGTCATCCGTTCGAGCTCTTAACCCTCTCTGAATTAATTGATGATGGTACTGCATTGATACGGAGATGGAATTTATGTGTTGATGTGCTGACCTGGTAATGAATCTTGCATGATCATCCATTTTCTATGATGATATGATTCGATATCTTACAGTTCCATGTACCATGATGTTTCGATGTTTTGCTACCCTATATTGCTAAGTATGATATGAAATCTTGTGTCTATGAAAGTATGAACTGCGAATGCTGAGGAACCTAAATTGTTATCTGATAAGGTTATGATGAAACTTGCTAGCTTGAATTGCCTATGTTCATATATAGTGTTTTGCAATAATTTTAAGCATAATAGCAAATGGAGACCTGTTGACTGATGATAATGTGGGAATTTTCTTGCTTACATGACTTGCTAATATGCACTGGCATGATGTTAGATAGCGATCATGAGGAACCTGGTATGGAACGATACTACATGTAGATATGCAATATTGAAATCTAGTTGAAAGTGAAAAATGTTATCATGATATACTGATGCTTTGCTATCCTGTTATGTTGTTATAGAAGCATGATAGGATGTGTTGCAGCAGGATATATGAGATAATGATGTGTCATTATATGAAAGCATGATGTTGTACTATTATATAGTTAAGCATGATTATTGATACGTTAAATGATGAACATGACTTAATGGTGCCTGGTTACTAAATGATCGTCATTCGATATTGTGATGAGTTGAGGTGATGTCTTTCAGAGCATGCTTACATGTGGTGATTTATATACCACTTGATCTTTCTTTTCTAAATCTTAATAGCATGACTTTGATGTGTTGATATGTTGACATGGTAAATCTGCTATGACTGGTTATACTTGTAGTGCGATGTTATGCGATTGTGGGAATTGAGGTGTACTGACATACTAACTCCGTAAAACCTAGCCCATTGATGTCTTGACATGTGTGCTTGCATGATAAGTTATGAGAATTCGATCATGCACTTGTGATGCCTTCAGTATGATGTAGATATGCCTTATGGCTCGTGGTATGATGTTGAAATTTTGTTATTGCTTTTGACATGTTTTGAAGGGATGGTATGATTTATGTTATGAGTTGATGAGTTGAGTTACTTTTGTTCATGTTGAGTTGAGAATGATGATTGATTTGATTTGGAAATTAGGAAGAGAATATGGGATTAGTACTTAGAGGTGGATGATTCCACCTCTCGTGATATGAAATTGCTTGATTAACGTCGGATTTGAAGATTTTGAACGGATTTGAAAAAAAAATACTAACTTGGATTATAAAAGAATAAGCACTATCGAGAATTTTAATGATTTCGATGTCAATCTTTCCATTTACAAAACTCTTTTGAACTTTTCGGGACTGGATTTACATTATGACGCCCCACGAAGTGGATACAAACATTTATAAGGGCACTTATAGATTGCTTGATAAGACCTAGTGGACGCTATGATTCTTTTTGAGTTATAATATAACTGAGAAATCGGGGTAAGGATATGATAGGGGCCCATATCACATTCTTGCTACGATCGCTTAGGGATATTATGATCACGACGAAGATACTGTGAGGATTTCATAGGGGCACTTATGAGATACTTACGGAATCAATGACATGATCCTTGGACTCACCAATTTCAAACTTCAACCCATGACTTTAAAGTGATTTTAGTCTCGGGGACGAGACTTGTTTTTAGAGGTGGATGATGTAAGGATCGAGATTTTTAAAAATATTATTTATATAAATTATAGATTTTATTCTAATTAAAATTAGTTTAAGATCCAAGACTCGGGAAAATTTTGAAAATTTACGTAATCGATAAATCAAATTATTTTATTTCTCGAGGCCAATCGCGGTATAAACTTGTTATTCAAACATGAAAATGAATTTATTTCACCTTATATGTCCGAGGCTGGCTTGAAAATATTTTCGGGTTTCGTTATTTAACTCGGTTTCGCATGTTTATTTTGAATGTATTTTAATCGCGTCGGATTAAGATCAGAAAGCGGATTCCGGGATTTATTTTCGGGTAGTTAAAATTTGACAAGTGCATTTATTACCCTTTCCCATCAAGCCACCCTCCCGGCTAGTTCTACAGTAACCTCCCCCTCTTCTAGCTGTAAACCCGCCCCTCCCCTTGCCTATAAACCCATCTGTCCATCCTCCTTTCAATCATCCCATCACTGTAACCTTCCTGCACTCCCTCCTCCTTTCACTTCTGATCACCCGTCCCTCCTACTCCCCCTCTGTGATTCAGCTACTCCACCGCCCTCTAACGTCGCGCCTTCAACATCATCGATCCAACACCACTACATCCCTCGGTTCATCCTCTCGCCACCATCGCCACACCATGTCTCGGTGTTCCTTCATCACCGTTGTCATCCTCTCCGCCTCCTCTTTCATCGAAGAGCAATCGCAGCAGCCCCCGGAGCTCTTGGCGTCATCGACGAGCCTCCGAAGATCACCCGTCCGTTTGATCGTGAACCAACCTTCCGGTAAGCCATTCTCCCTCTTTTCCGATCCAAACCACTCTCGAGCCCTACCATCTCGCTCACCCATGTCCGATGCAGATCCGACAAGCCATCGCGAGCCACCGAAGATGCCCAGACCTCCGATCGAGAGCTCCGAAGTCGCGAAATCCCTCGGTGAGTTCCACCTTTCCTCCCCCTGTTTCATTCCGATTTCTGTCTTGGGTCGGGTTGTGGGCGAGTGTGAGTGCGTGTGAGTTGAGTGCGGGGAGTCGGGTGGAGCTCGAGAGCTCCGGCGAGCTCGAGTGGGCGATGAGCGAGCGTCGATGGGCGAGAGCGCAAGCGAGGCAAGGCGAGGCAGAGCAGCGAGGGGTCGCGGGTGAGAGGCGAGCAGCAGCGAGGAGCGAGCCCAGGAGGCTAAGGCGAGGCGGAGCTGAGCGTTGAACAACCATCGGAGAAGGAGGCCGGGAGGTGGAGCTGGGCGCCGGCGGGAGTGAGCATCCATGGCGGCTTCCTCGTTTGAAATCGGGAGAGGAAGGAAGCAACGTTGCCTTGTGGACCCCTTTGCTAACTTATAAATATGTGTTATTTATTTAAACCGGTTGGGAGTTTATAATTATGGGTTCGGTTCGGTTCGGTTGGATTTAAATGGTTTCGGTTCGGGTTAAAAGCGTTGGTTCGGTTCGGGTTTATTCGTTATATATTTATTTATTTAATTTATTAATTAATTGTCTAACCAATTCCCGATAATTGATTATTTTAGAAATCGATTTATGTGTCGATATTTAAAGAGGGTCGGTTTTAAAGAGGAACGGTCGTTATCTGTGATAGTCCTAGAGTCTTTGCTAGGGTCATAGGGTAGCCCAGCCTCATCGGGTACCCCGAGTCAATCGAGTCTATATGAGCATGATATGATAGCCCAGCACCATCGAGCAAGCGATTAGATGAGATGATATGATGATGCCGTGGTTTGTGCACCACCACGAGGAAATTGATATGCTATAGCACCGAACTGGCCAGTCTCCGCCCTATTGAAAGGGGGTGGAGGTACGAGAGGGACATGCCATTTGGCATTCTGTGTGGATCCATTTATCGCTTTCTGCATTATCTTAATCTGTCAATATATATATATATATATATATATATATATATATATATATATATATGTGTGATTTAATTTACGTATGGCATTACGCATTTCATCTTAAGAATAGGGTGCTTATTATATGCCTCTCAGAGTGTGTTTACATACGCGCGCGCATAAGTGACCTGATGATTGACCCAGATCCCCCTCATTTTTTTAGATTCAGGTAACTGTTAGCCGCTATCGTTGCTTATGTGGATGCTTGGCGGGTTCAGACTTTTGGCGTTAGATCGAGAGGTTGAGAGACCACCACACTTCCTCTCTTTTATACTCCTTTTCGGATTGTATTTAAACTCAACCTTATTTTTGCTTTCGCTCGATTTCACGATTAGACTAAGGCAGGTATTTGATCCCCAATGGATCCGCGATCTTTAAGGGTTCGAAATCCCTTCTTTTAGTACAAATATTTTGTTTTAAAACTCAACCCGTACCTGGATTGCAAGATCCGAACAAGGGGTTTTATCCCTTGAAACGTAACCCGGAAATCATAATTCTGGGCCGTTACAAATCATTTATCAAAGAGAGAAGAGGAGCCAAAAAAACTTTTAATGCCCAAATGATCGAGTAAGTTATCTCCCATCTATTTATATTGACTAAGAAAATGAATTCATTTTTCCCCAAAATAAATCTATGAATCCGATTAATTGGAAAATAAATAAAAAACTAGTACTTTTCCTGAACCATGTTCGGGTTTGTGTTCATAATATTTTCTATCGAGTTTGACGTACCACATAAAACTCTCAACAAATATCAATTTTCCACTAACATACCATTTTGCTCATTCTCCTCACTATACCATTGTTCGAAATCTTCCGTTGTTATGATGAAGTCTTTTCTCGAGATGATCAGGACTTTGAATTTAACAAAGAATAAATAATATATTAGCCGCTTCCACACTTCCTTTGACATTGTAATTATTGGCCTAAGAAAACCAAGTCTAGTCCTTTATAACACTTTCTATGTTACACATCATATTACAAAAAAGCGATTCAATACAAACACATCCTTACAAATTATATGTATATTATTACAAAACCAGGAACTATACAAGGCAGATGCCAAAGAATAGAAGTCATAAGGATCCTTAACTTTCTTCAACTAATATCTAATAAATGAAATAGCTTTGCTAATTTAATGTAAGCACTTTTTGTTCTTACAAGCAAAAGTTTTATTACTATGTATACAGTAAATGGAGCAAGAGTAAGTGATATACAATTGCAAATGGTTCCATACACGCCTCTATAGCCTCTTTGTAAAAGTTACTAATTAAAAGACTTTAGAACCAATTTTAGAAGACCCCTTTGCTCATTCAGATACATCTTTGAAAACCCTGCATAGTCAATTGCACAATAAAAAATAAAAACAGGTGACAAAATTAAACATTTCATAAAACTGTGATGACATTGACAAATGACAGAACAAAAAAATTCCTTATTTGCATCACACCCTGCAGTTATGGAAATAGATTTGCATTATGCATAGCATTCCTAATTCAAGTAAGTTTTAATTTTACATAAATGATGAAAGAAACATCTACGCAAAATTCAATGCAACAACCATCAATATATTATTATTTCACATCAAGAAATCACAGACTATCAACCTCCTTACATGCACAACTCATAGAGGAAGAAGGAAAAATGGTTATGGATCTAATTAACTATAGGTGTATGCTACACATATAATCATATATGCACCTTTTTCTTCCCCGTCGGCATATACACTCTCGATTGCACAAAAAATTTCAGGAGTGAAAACATGGACGCCACAATTAACCAAATCATTGACCTACATCCAAGAAAATTTCAGGAGTGTTGAACTAATGCAAAGATCATTATCGCTTTAGCTTGACAAATAGAGTTTTGGTATTTGAACTCAAATCACAACAGAGTTTAGGCTTCAAAGCCTAGCAAGTTCTTTCCAAAGAGTGTCAATTTTAAAATAAGATAGACTTGCAAGTTTCAAAACACCTTGTGTCATCAAAATCACATAAAAGCTGATCTTCTTCGTGTTTTCTATGTTTCATTCACCAAATTCAGCTTTACCAAGCAATAAACCATGCATCAAAATTCAATGTAACTCAAACTGAAGCAGGAACCCAAGCTTTACGAAGCAATAAACCAATTAGCCACAAAGAACCATTCATTAAATTAAGTTTACCTGACTCACGGTATGCTTCTCGGCCTTTTATGTCTTTGGCTTCTCCATCTCAACCTTCTCTTCCATTTTCTCCAATTTTTCTCTGTCCATTTTCTGAATCCATATTAAAAGTTAAATAAGAAAAGTCATTAGGATTATCCTACCAAGAACATTGGAACGCATTGAGAAAAGTCATTAGGATTATCCTCACCTTGATTGTGCCTTTTCTGTTTTAAACAAAAATTATTTCTATCTTGAAGTGGACATTTTCGTTTAGAGTCAAAGATAATGATAAAGATCAATTGCTTGGAGTTAGACTCTCATTGGATTATCTTTCTAGTAACATTCTACAATGAAAATTTCATTCATGTCCCCATGCTTTTCTAAAACAATTGACAGTTAGGGAGAAGTGGGAAGGGGAGGGGTTGAGCACCACTTAATGAATTTGATGAATCGTCCACCAAATTTGATGAATTTGATGAATTTGATGGATCAGCTCAATTATATCCAACTTTCGTTGATCTTTCAAGTGCAGAGTGAATTCCAGAAGGCATATGAGAAAGGAATTCACAAGTCAAAGTCAGTTTTGTCGTTCTGTAATTGGCCCTAAATGTTTACTCGTACTGTGTTATTATTTGGGCACTAAACTTGATATTATTATCAAATTCTGGGAGCCAACATATGAAGATTGCCTTAATTTAATTGCTCGAGTTCCAGCAGTAGATGCTCATGTTTATAGAAGGTTAATGAATCTTCCTTGTAATTAATTCTTACTGTTCATTTGCAATATACAATATTTATTGGAAAGAGAAATGAACTGTTATATATGCATCCTTCTTATTACCAATTACTCTTTGGATCATAAGCTGCTACATATGCATTTTTTACTATTTAATAATAGTTCTGCTTTAACTTGTGATATCCATTTTTAGGATTTACAAAAATGGTCAAGTTATAGAAGGTGATGACTCACTTGATTATGGTGGGAACTTTGCACAAATGTTGGGATTCAGTGAACCTCAAATGCTCGAGCTGATGCGTCTGTATATCACAATTCACAGGTAAATCCTATTAGGAGTTTTCTGTGTGCTACAAAAATGTTTAACACACTTTTTGAATTATTGTAGAGCTAAGAGTTTATCGATGAAAATTACAGTGATCACGAAGGTGGAAATGTCAGTGCACACACTGGTCACTTGGTAAATACCACAATCTTGTGCAAAATTCTTTGCCTTTGATTATCAAAGTGTTTAATTATGCAAATGAGAAGAACAATTAAACTCATGAACGTTAGTCCAAATATCTGAATTCTTTAAACATTGTCCGAGTCGTTTTCTTATAAAGCCATACACGGCATGAGCATGACAATAGAATTACTCAAATTCTAATTCTGATCAATGGTTCATGTAGGCATGCACAAGATTATGTGAACTGTCAACATGTCAAGAACGTAACCAACAACAGAAAACCCAATTGAACAACACTCCAAAGAGCCAAGAAATAAAACATTCAATTTGAATAACCAAGATATATAAAGAAAGAGACGGGGGAACAAACCTAGCCTCTTGGTTTTCGAGGATTGAAGCTAGGGCATGAAGAATCTTCGATATCAACACCTCATCCTCGACCGATCCTCCATCTCCCAGTATCTCCGCCTCCTGCGGCTGTTCTCCAGCCTGTAGCGGCAGAGGAAGTCCGGTGGCCAGGCTCAGCGAGAGGAGGGCGGTGCTGCCGATTTAGGGTTCCGGCGCCGCCTCCTCTCCTCTCTTCGCCGCCGTCAACTGTCGATGGGCAGCCCCTTTCTCCTCTCTCCCTCGATCCGTCTCCAATTTCAATCCCCTCATCGCAGATTTATCCTTGTTTAACGGCAAAGCCCAGAACAGCTCCTGAAGTCCACCTTCGCCTCCAATTTCGCCGCCTACCACCCGATTGCTGCCTCCAGGCCTCATCGAATGCGACGCTGCCCACCAACAACCGTCCAGCCTCTCATCGAGCACACATCGCATCCACGATAACCCCGATCAATTCGGAGGAAGAATTACTTGTGAGGAAGAACGTGATTCTCTTCTGCCTAATTCTAATGTGGAAGAAGCGGTTGAAGGAGAACGTGGGGCTGCAAAATTGGGTTTTTAGGGTTGCTGATAAACGTTAATTGATGAACGTGAGTTAGAAAGGGAAAACTGCTTCTAAAATAAGGGACACGTGGCTCATTCTTTTACAAAGAAGCTGCTTCTAAAATAATAAGTATAAGGGGTGGATTATTTTAAACGGTTAAAGATTTATGGTTGTAACAATTTAATGGCATTAGATGTCTTGTAATCTAATTACTAATTGGTAATATGAAATGTTTGAATTTCAATCTACAAACGGTTGAGTAAATGCTTATAGTTATAGTGGGTTCAATCAACCGGTTGAACATAATTTTTTGGGAAAAAAAGCAAATTAGATACACATTTATAAAGGCTTGCGCACAATGTTGCTTGTTATATTATGTTATAGATAGATGTATTATATATTTTAAATAATTACCCTAAAAATGATAATTTAAGATAAAATAAAATTGTAAAATATTGACAAAGAGTAGCGAATGTGAATGAAACCAAAACCTTATGTGTAAAGAATCATCAACCAAAAAAATAATAATTTAATAGATTATAGATTATATTCCATTTTTAAAAATTATACATAACATGAAAATTAAAGAGGAAATAAAAAATTTACAAAATGCGATTGGAATGTACCTAATAGACCCATTTGGCCAGCACCTGTGCGTCAGCTACTAATTTATTCAAGCCAAGTCGTCTTCTCGATTGCATGGGCATAGGCCGAGGCTTGGCTCCATACCTTCTGTGGAATGCCTAAAGGGGGAAAATATAGGAATGAAATTAGAATTCAGCCGTTTTGGAATATGCAACCCTGTTAATTCAAAAAATAAGCAACGACATGCTTGATAACTAATTCAAAACCGAATATGATTTGCAAAACCGAATATGATTTACCCCTCTAACCTTAACACTGGCTTCTCGCGAGTCGCAAACATGGGTGTCATGAATGGCCCAAGATACTTAGTGCTTCAGACTCCCCACCTTGGCGTCCCATCTCACCTGAACTAACATCTCAAGCAATTAGGGTCGATCATCCTTAACTCCTAAGTGACCGGATTTTCTTTCATTCATTAAATTTTCCATAAATAAATCATCCTGCCATCAAACTCCAATAATAATATAACAACACAAATGACGAGAGTGTTTCTCGACCAAATAAATTTATAGTCAAGACCCCGATATAGGATAGTGTTGTTCGGTTTGTCCTCAAGAGAGAATTCAACGGTTCTAGGCTTAGTTGGTTTCGGGGTGCAGGAATAGTGGGAATAGGTGTAAGGTTGTTGTCGACGTCGGCTAAGAGTTGGTCGATGTCGAAGGATGGGGGAGGAAATGGTGGTCGATGTCTAGTAACCTGTGTACAATTAAAGCAGAAAATAGCGAAACAAAAAAGAATAAAAGTGCAAACTTTCAAGGTTAGGGATTACCGCAACAATAAACATATGTGTAGATTATAAATCACATAAAGATGCATGCTTTATATTAAATAATTTTATCATTAAC
Organism: Persicaria tinctoria; assembly: GCA_037127255.1. NCBI lineage: Eukaryota > Viridiplantae > Streptophyta > Magnoliopsida > Caryophyllales > Polygonaceae > Persicaria > Persicaria tinctoria. The sequence continues at coordinate 48,863,546 of JBANSL010000001.1, read as the reverse complement.
AAATAGGAATATAGAGGTTGTCACATAAACCCTAAGTGTTACTATCCCTTTTTCATAATTAATCCAAATTCATAATAAGATCACGTTCGCTTCAATATCACAAATAAGGATCGCCTACTACTCTCATAGAAGAATTATGCATATAGGATAGAAGATAATAAAGACATACAAATTCATAAATTCATCAAACACACATATCTATGTTGGAATCACCCCAGCCCTAGAAGGGGAAAATTAGAAACAAGACATAATAAAAGAAAACAACTTTATCATAAAATAAAATCTTAAAATTACAACCATTCGTTCCTTCCTCATCATCCTCCCTCTCTCTCTCTCTCTCTCTCTCTCTCTCTCTCTCTCTCTCTCTCTCTCTCCCCCCTCTCATCCTCCTAACTATTTGCGTCTGAAGACGACTTGGCTTGAATAAATTAGAAAACAGCCCCTAGGGCTTTATTTATAGGGTTCAATCCTTGCTACCCAAAGAAAGAGCAAATCTATCTTATATCTAAAGATAAAACATCCCTAAGTAAAATAAATAAAAGAAAAAATTTCCCCTAGGTAAAATAGAGTTTAACCAAAGAGGATAAAAGTCTTCAAAGAGATAAAAGATCTTCAACTTCGTGCTTAAGTAATCTCCTATGAATTTGGATTCGTCAACGCGTCTCGGGCACACTGCATTTTCAATCGACGTCGAGTGACTTCACTCGATTTCTAGTGAATCCTCATATTTTGGTCGACAAAAGGTGGTTGACGTCGAGTGAAACTAGTCGATATCGAGTCAGTTTCATTCGATATCGAGTGCACTAACAGCTTTTAACATTCTACTCCGTTTTGAAACGCACTTTCTCGAGTCCCCGTTCGTCCGATTGATGCATATGTGTATGCATTTGAAAGATCTTTTCGAGGGATACAACTCTCATGAAGGCATCAGAACTTTATTCAAAATGATGAATGGCAAAAAGTGGGTTTTTTCTCCAACTACACCATCTTGCGCTCTTCCTTAGCTTCTCCAATGTCTTCATGGTTTTCCTTTAAGCTCCAAAGTGCGTCCAAACTTCTTCAAATCATCTCTAAACTCTTGAAAATCAAATCAATCTTTATGTAGACTCCATATCTTGCAATATTAAGCTTAACTAAACAAATTCCTAATAATCCCATCCTAGAATGCAAATATAACATAAAAATTGGCATAAAAGATAGGCATAAAACAAGGTGAAATGAGCGCACATCAACAAAAAAACATATAACAACTCCAAATATGACTTCCATTCTCAACATAATCCCCGGATAGGAAATAAGGTAGAAAATGGGCATTATGTATAATATGTGGAGCAAAAAATAATATAAGGCTCATGATATGGATAATTTGTGAGGCTAATAAGCCTAGGTAAGGCTAGGATATGGAATAAGCTCACATGGAAAATATAAAGTCATCCATCCTCTTATCATGCTTATGTAAAAAAAAAATTACCTCATTTCATGGTTTTCTAAAAAATATGCAGTTCATTGTGACTTCCCTTTACTAGACAATTTCATGCAATATCTCTGATGAATCTATTTTTGTATCGTCGAGTCTTGTTACAACTTCCATGACATGGAATCAAATTTTTATGCTAACATTCCTTCTTTGGACACCAACATTAAGTACAAAGATAAACTAAGCATATATCCAAAGGACCACGTAAGGAACAATGCAAAAAAATAATCAAATCAAATATAAGCAAGCATTTCCCCCACCCCATACTTAAATATTACTATGTCCTCACTGTATAAAAATAAGGGTAAAAGAAGAAACTTACTAGAATTAAGCGTAGAAACTCGAAATAGGTTTTGTAATTTTCTGTCAGGAATCGATGTCGAGTGGGTGGTAGTCGACGTCAACTGCAGCTTCTTCACAAGGTCGGTCGAGTGAAAAAATGCCATATATGTTCGATGTGTTCACTCGATGTTGACTCGGTCTAGTCGATGTCGAGTGGGTCTTCAGTACTCCATCCTTGGTTTATGATTTATTTCCTTTGCACCTATACTTGTTAGAAAATCAAAACTTAACCAAAAACAAAACAAAACTAGTCCAAAACCAAGTTTAAACCAATCAAAATATCCAGAAACCCTAAATCCTACAAATAGTCTATGTACATGCCCTAGACTTTTAAGCCGCTAGACTGAGTTCTTCCATGGTAGGACCCAAGTTGGAACATGTAAGGTCCATAAAGCTTGGACCTCTTCTTCTGGACTCTCGAGCTTAGCTTTGAATATGACGCATTTCTAGTCTTTGAGCTCTATCTTCCCTGGGTAGTTGCGATGTACTCTTTCTTTAATGAGCGGGATACATTGTCTATCAAAGACAATGTATCCCGCTCATTAAAGATACACTTTATCAACATAATCAGAGTTTTTAATCAATCTTATAAGAAAATTGATAAAAAAAAACCATTGTATTATCAAGAAATCATTTTTTTTTAAAGAAAAGGTATGAGAATAGTTAATCGAAATTGCTTTTCACACAGTGAATTTCTCTCCAAATGCGTGGAAGAAAACTCGGTTGTAGAGTGCGAGTGCACGAAGGAAAACGCAATCGCCTATCACGAAGCCGCGAATGGGACGTGACCACAAATGAGAATCTCGGAGTTTCGCAACCGTGCATTGTGGATGTGCACTTGCTTTTTTTTTAAAAAAAAAAGCAAAAAAAAAATCCAAGCTGCGTGGAGGAGGGATGGAGCAACACGTTCCCTCATCGGTGCGACACTCTGCACTCAACCTTCATTTTCATATTGCCAGGTCACAATATCCTTTTTAACTCTATGCAAACACAATACAATATTACTGAATATAAAAAAAAATTAAAACTAAATAAATACTTGCAATAAATAAATACAAGGGCTAGATTAGACATGATATAGTACACACCTTTTGATGTGCCCCTATTTTGCCATGTTTCATGCATGCTTTTACTTGGATTTCTGTCTATACTTTTGGGTTAGAAAAGTATGAGATTTGTGCAGTTTAAGTTTATTCACGAGTTATGGAGGTCTACACAAGTTTCTGTTTAATGTCACAAAAATCAGAACGTTTTTGGAGCGATTCAGAGAAAAAGGAACGAAGCTGGATTTTCACTCCATGTCTACTGAAACCACTCGACATCTACTGGAGTGACATCGGAATTTGGCAAAGTGTTGGAGCAAGGAAAGATACTAAAGATCCACTCGACGTCTATTGAAGTTGACTTAACGTCGAGTCAAACAAGAACACTTAGAGCCAGAAGAAGAAAGGACCACTCGACATCACAGGCATGACTCGATGTCGAGTGAGAAGCAATCGAGACCATGAAGATGACTCAATATCGAGCCAATCACTCAATGTCGAGTGAAGTTGTAGAGTGCTACGACGCATTTTTGGAAGTCCAGATTCAAGGAGGGTTGCTTAGTCATGAAGTTGAATATCTTTTATCCTCTTTGATAAATAATTATCCTCATGGGTTAAACTCTTATTTACCCTAGGGGGTTTTTATTAGTTTTATTTAATTTATTTAGGAATCTTTTATCTTAGGAAATAGATAGATATTTTCTTCATAAATAAAGCCCTTGGGGGCTAGTTTCATTCATTCCGCAACACAAGCAATTGTGCATACATAGAGTAGAGATAGATAGATAGATAGAGAGAGAGAGAGAGAGAGAGAGAGAGAGAGAGAGAGAGAGAGAGAGAAAGAGAGAGAGAGAGGAAGGCCGAGAGCAAGAGAGAGAAGTGGAGAGCTTCGGTTGTACTCTTTGAACGTTATTTTCAATTCATGTTAGTTTCTTTTTATGTTAATGATGATATTCGCAAAAATGAGGCGAGAGTAGTCACCTTACTTCTAGGGTCGGGGTGAGCCCGACGATAGCCATGTAGGTATGTTTTAAAGTTATGTTCTGTATGTGATTTTCATCTTCTATCTTATACGCATAATTCTTCTACGAGAGTAGTAGGCAATTCCATATTTATGATATTGAAGCAAAAGTGATCTTATTATGAATTGGGATTAATTATGAAGAAAGAGATAGTAACACTTAGGGTTTATGCGAGAGCCTCTATATTCCTATTTGTTAATGGTAAAAGTTATTCGATGAAAAACATGTTACTTTCATGAATTTAGCATATTACTTGCATGGTTATCGTTGTGGTAAATTCACCGGCTTTAGAAGTCTTTATAATATTGTTTAAAAACCCCGTGATATTTCTGTTCACTTTTCTTATCCATCCTATTATTCTTCGGACGTTCTTTTCCGACATAATTTACGTTTCTGTTTTTACTACACTTGACTTGAGACCAACTCTTACTAGCCGATATCGAGTGATACTATGTCGATATCGAGTGTTCTACTCGACGTCGAATTTGTTCGTGTGATTTTGCAGGTTGGCACTAGGAATCGACTGTCTTGACTCGATATCGACTGATCTCAGTCAATATCGAGTGGGTTCTGGTTCACATTAGAGAGTTTTTTATAAGACTAAATCGGCGAGCGCTGACACGCTTCCTCATAGATCGATCCTAAATCCTACCACTACAGCGGGAGGAAGTCTTGTAATTTATTTGCGCGGACTAGGGATTTGGTTTGGATTTTTATTTTATATTAATTTAGATTTGATTTGCTCTATTAACACATTTCTTGTCTTCCCTCTTTTCATATTAACAGGGTTAGAAGAGAGCAAACGAATAAACTATGAATTTTTTTGCGAAATAAGCACTTTTTTTGGACAAATTGGTGAATTGTCCACCTTTTTGGACAAATTAGCAAAATGTCCACTATATAACCCTAATACACAGAACGCTCCCCTCTGTCTCCCTTTTACAGATCTCCGAAAATCCGACGAAACTTTAACCCTCCCCTCTCCTCCAAGGTCCATCAACAATGGAGGAGGCGCTGGAGCTTGTTCGGGCCAAGGACACGAAGGAGCGCCACGTCTCCCAGGGCGGCTTATAGGCCCTCGCCTCCGCCCCTGCCCTCTTCAGCTTCTTCTCGGATTACGGTATCTCCTTCTAGCTCCTCCGCATCGGCCTTCGACTCCGCAGACGACATCGACTACCTCAGACTCCCTTCGATTTGAGACGTCCGCTCCGATGGTGCTCGATTCCGTGCTCTTTCTCCTGGATTCGGTGCTCCGATGGTGCTCGATTCCGTGCTCTTTCTCCTGGATTCGGTGCTCCGATGGTGCTCGATATGGAGAAGTCGAGCGATTCCTCTTCCTATTATATGCTTAATTCATCGATAGCTTGGAGAGATGAAGAGGGAGAAAGATCAACGCCGGCGCCGTCGTACAACTGCAAGGAGTTGCTCTGGCTGTTGATTCGGAGCAGATCGACATCCATGGAAACGGAGCTCCATGCCCGCACTCTTCCTCCATCTCAAGGTCGCTGTCTCAAGGCCGCCTCCCATCTTCCTCCATCTCGCCTTCTCCGCTGGAATCGTCGGCCTCCTCTTCGGCTGTGACACCGGTACTCTCTCTTTATCTCTCCTCCTCATCAATTGATTAAAGAGGAAACTAGAGCATTGATGTGTTTTACATTAGAGGATTGTTGTTTGTCTTAGCTTGTAGGCACTAATTTTACTCGATTAATGTTAAACAGTCTTTCATTTGAGCTCTGATTGAAAGCGCCTTTGCTGAATTTTATGCCCTCATCCCTTTAGGTGATATGTGCTTTTTCTTTCTTGGGCATTGCTTGTTTGGTTCACCAAATTGTTCTCAAGAACATTGCAACTGGAAGAGAGTCATTCACCACTATGCTTAATTTTGTCATAGCTGGCCTGTAAGTACTGATCCATGCTTTTATGAATGTTGAATGCCTAAATCTTGTGCAAACGGTATGAACATGTTTGTTTCTGATCTTTGGTGGCTTTTGTGTTTTTTTTGCTTGCTGGTGGAGTGCTTGATTTGCCACATAGATTCTGATGAAGTTATCTCTTTCTATGGGGTGAGTCTTGCATATTGTTGGCTTTTCTTGTAATGCCTTTACTGGCTGGTTCTTTGTTTGATATCTATGCAAATTGAAATTGCTACTGTCTAGACCTTGAGCAATATGCTAGTTGTTGATGTGGTTGTGGTTAGAGATTAAAAAAACGATGAAGATTGGCTTGCAATTGAGTCAAATTAGTTTATACCTAGATTTGGCTAGTGATGGAATTTTTATGGAAGAAATTAGTGTGTGATTTTTGGGAGCTTTCCTATCCTTTATGATTGATATTATCTGCTATAATATAGTTGTCTCTCTTGTAGTGATAGTTTAGTTGCTAGTAGACCTGAGCATGGGCCGGGCCGGGTGGGCTTGGGCCGGGCCTTGGCCAAATTTTCGACCCATTACACTGGGCCGGGCTTGGGCTAGGCCCGGTTTGTGGGCCAAGTGCCTTGCCCAAGCCCGCCCTCATTTCCGAGCCGGGCCGCCCACCGGGCCTAGCATTTAATAATTGTTTTCCATCCAAAATCGAACGAATTTTTTTTAAAAAAAAAAGCAAGTCACAAAATTATACCTATACTTTCAAATATGTAGCAAATCTGGATAACATACACATGGATAAAACTTTATATATAGTTTATACTATATAATACAGTATTATATACAATATATACACTAGTACAATGTTCGCCACTATCACTGTGTATACATTTGCAGAATGTATGTATATATGTATATATGTATATATGTGTATATATATATATAGGTCATATGTACTCATTGCTTATTGTGTATCATGAGAACAAATCTGAACCGTTGATCTAAAGGAAATTGAAGGTCAAGATTCTGCCACGTAAGGGGGTAATTTTGTAAAGAAAATTTAAAAAAAAATCCCACTCATAATTGGTAGCGCGTGAAACCTAATCTATAATTTCAATTCCCCAACAAACTAATTAAAAAGAAGAGAGACTACCGCCGCAGTCAGGAGGATGAAGTAACTAGCGCCATCTCCTTCGCTGGAGTCTGGAGGATGAAGCGTCTACCGGAGTCTGGATGCGAAGGTGCAGAGCGTCTGAGATGGCGGCGGGCGAAGTCGATGGTGGTCGACGATGGCAGAGCGGAGGGGGCGATGGCGGAGCGGACGACATAGCTAGGGGAAGCGATGGCGATCCTTCTCGTCGACGTCTTTCCTCCTCCCTTCTTTCAGATCCTTCTCGCTCTCTTTTCTGGGCAAATCGGTGGCCTTCTCCAAATCTCTCTCTTTTCTGGGCGGAAGAGCTTGCGGTGATGGGGGACAAATGAGTCGTGAGGTGTAGATCTGGCCAAATCGGTGGCGATTTCGGCACCAATCGATGGCAGGTGGCGGCGACGATTTAAAGGAGAGATCGGAGGGGACGATGATTTGAAGGAGAGATCGATTGCAACAGTCGGCGACAACATCAGGCCGAAGCTTTAGCCATGGCGGTAGATTGCGATGGCCTGATTTCATCAAACCCTTAGATCTGGGCAGAGATTTGGAGAGTAGGTTGGAGGAATGAGCGACTCCATGGTGGTGGATCTGCAGTTGGGGAGGTTTTCCGATGGTGGTGGATTTGGAGTCTAGGGTTTGTGATTAGTTGAAATCCTTTTTGTTTGCAATTGATTTAATTGCTCGAATGACAGAGATATTCGGGGGGAAAGCCGAATTATTCATATGTATAGACTGATTTTGTGCTTCATGATATGTGTTTTTTTATGTTGCCAGTCATATGATTGAAAAATACATCGATATTATCGAATAATCATGGGATACTATCGAATAATTATGTGATACCATTGAATAATTTTTAGTTATAACACTACAACACCATCGAATAATCAAGTGATACGATCGAATAATCAAGAGATACCATTGAATAATTTTTAGGTAAAAACTTAGAGGTGTTTTCAGGATGCTAGCCGATTTGAAAAATACATCGATACCATCACATAATCCGTCAATATGATCGAATAATCCAGCGATACCGTCGAATAATTAAAAAAAAAACACAGGCTTGTACACGCGCCCCAACGCAACAAGTGAGGAAGGAAATTTGTGGGTCCCACTGATTTTTAATTAAAGAAAAAAGGTAAAATTAGCTATTAATCTCAACCACCCATTTCAATTAATCAACGCCCAGGATGTGTTCTCATGATACACAATAAGAAATGAGTACCCATGCACCATCCCCTATATATATGTGTGTATATATATAGGGTTTACTTCAAATGTAAAAACTCCTTATTGTGTAAAATCAGCTTAACGTGTAAAATTCCCTTAATTAACATAACTGGGCTCGGTTTAGTGTTTTTTTTAAACGATGGGCCTGTTTTGCGTTGGGCTCAATGTTTTATAAGTCCGTTTCATCTCTTTCTCTTGCGTTTAGATCATCTCTTCACCTCTGTTCTTCCTTTCTCTCTCTCGTTCGCTTTATCGTTCTTCTGTGTCCTTGATCTCCGGCGAGCTTTTTTCGGTGTCTTTGGTGTCGTCGTTTCACTATGTCAAGTTCATCAGTAGGTACGCGCATTGATTCGTTGTTATTCGCTCCTATTTAAGTTGTCCTGTTTGTTAGGGTTTCTATTTACTTCGAACTTGTGCGTTTTTATGTTTTGCCCTTATATTCAGCGATTTTTCACCTCATTGCTTTTATTTGTGTAATTGTTGTGTTCCTTTTCTTATTCAAGCTATTTTGTTTCGTTATTTCTGTGATTTATGTGTTTTTTGTTATCATACTTTTTGTTTTATAATCGTTTATGATCATAAGTGTTTGCTATTTTTAATATTTATTGTGTATTTGTGTTTATACTTTAATTGTTGTTCAATTTATATTTGTTTCTGGTGTTCATTTATTCTTCTATGTAGATTTTATATATTTATTGCTAATTATGCTCAATTTACTTGTCGTTAGTATTTTTTGTCTGTTTATATTTTCTTTTTTTATTCCTTAAAGGGAAAAGAACAAGGTCCAAAGTTGATGGTGAAGCTCTAGCTGTTGTTACTTATCGTTCCAAACGTATTAAGAAATCTCGGCCCCCTCGCTCTGTACCTAAAGCTATTGATTTGGCACGGGATTCCCCTAGGTTTTCTGTATCCGATGGGGAAGGGGTGTCACCTGATGTTGAATCAGAAGATAATGTGCCTCTAATACGTAAATCAAGGGAAGTTGATAATAGTGAAGGTTGTTTATCCAAAGATGTTTCCTCAGGCCCCAGTACTGACTTTTTGTCTACTAATCCCCAGCATAATGTGACTGCTGATGTCCCTGTAGCAGCTGATGTCCCTGTTGAAAATGAAGGGCAACCAACTGTTGGAGAAAATTTTCAATCTGAAGGGACTAATGTTCAATCTGTAGCCTCTGATGTGCCCCTACAAACCACAACTGCCCCCCAAGATGTTGGGGCTGGTGCTGTTTTTGTTAAGAAGCCGAGGGTTAGAAGGGCTAATCAATACCCATATTTGACAACAATTTCAAATCCTCGTGCGTTTGTGTGTGCATTGGGTAGATTTAATGATAAACAAAAGGAGTGTATCAAGCAGATAGGAAATTCAATATCTTCCTCTTTGTCTTTATCATTGGTTGGTCAAGCAGTTTGATGCCAACCGATGTTGCTTGGTATTGGCTGACGGAAGTAGGTTAGATATTACTGAGCTTGATGTCCATATTACATTAGGCTTGCCTATGGGCAAGAATTTGATATGTAGGAAAACTTCTAAAGAGAAGTCAGATGTTCTTACGAAGTGGAAGAGTTTGTTTTCTGCTGGTGATTCCATTAATCCTTCTGTTCTTATTGATCATATGGTTGCTGATGTCGATGTTGGTGATAAATTTGTCCTCAACGTTGCTGTGTTATTTGATTCATTGCTTGTGGACAGTATCCAAAATGGCAATGTTAATCACAATTTGGTAAAAGTCTTTTCGGGCACTGAGGACTTCAAAGAATTGAATTGGTGTGCTTTTGTTCTTGAAAGCTTAGTGGATTCCAAGAAATTTTGGGACAAGAACTAAACCAGTCAGTTTAGAGGTCCTATTCTCTTCCTCATTGTGAGTATTTGTTTTTCTTGTTTTCACCTTCTCATTTGCATTTTATACTTTTATGTTTTGTTATTATATCATCATCTCTTGTATTTATTATAATTTGTTTTCTTATGGGTTTGTTGTTATTGTTTGGTTGTGTTTGTTAGCTGTTTTATATTGATAGGGTGAAGTTATTCTCAAGTACTTCGTCGAGGAGAGTAACTCGGTCTTTCCCTGTTTTTATGGGGTTGACATCACCTATGCTTCGTCAGCGCGAAGAGGATGATCTTTCTAGCGGAGGCTTTGGACGTGGCAGAATTGAGGAACGTCAATCTGTTCCTGTATATAACCCTAAATCTCCATAACATGCCCCTTCAGCTGCTCCTACTGACAATCCACAAGTTTTTGGAAAAAAATCATCTCCTATTGAGGTTTCTGCTATTCTTTATTTTTTGTATATTTTTTTATAATATTGATGGTGTTTTGTTTGATTTTGGTTATCTTTGTTTTTGTGTGTGTTTGTGTGTTTTCTTCCCCTTGTAGAATTTTATTCAATCCTTTGCTCAAAAAACTACTGCTCTTGCTACTTTCATATCTGAGTTTGTTGATTTGGCTGATAAAATTCCTCCTGAATTTAAAGAGAATGAAATGGTTAAAACCCTTAGTAATGCTGCAAAGAAGGTGATGGGTTTGGAGTTTGAGGGTGATAAGGGTGCTTCTGCTCCCGCAGACCATTCTAATATGGGCGACTCCCCTGCTTCTGATTGGATTTCATCCCAAGATCCTTTATGGTCAGATCCTGTGTTTTTGGATGCTCTTACACAGATTGAGTTAGCTTACATTAATAAATGTTAGATGAAATCGTCTGGTCAAACTGATCAACCTTTTTGTTCAGTTGGTAATGTATCTAGGGGTGGGCTTGGTGGTGATTGTTTTGAGAGTGAATGTGATGCTGGAAAGAAGGTTGATTCTGCGGTCTTTAAGGGTAAGGGGACTATGCCTATGAATCTTCCCGCTGAGCCATCGTTTGATATATTTGGTTCTGATCCTGCTTTCCAATCTCAAAAAAATCTTCTGAAGAAGCAATTTCCAAAGATTTTAACAAGTCTGATCAGTCTGCACAAAATGGTTTTGTACCTGCACCCAAGTCCAATGCTGATGCACAAAAAGATATTCGAGATGCACCGTCTGTTGTCGTGGGTGTCCTTGGTGTTCCTTCCTTTGTTGTCAATATTGCCAAAGAATATTCTGGGGGAGATGTTGCTTCTTCTTTAGGTATATCAACATCAAGTGACATTCAGTGTGCAACCCCTAAAGTGTATAAAAAGAAGCAAAAGTCTCCTGTTGTCATGCCTTTACGTAGGTCTACTAGGGGTTGTCCTACTGATCAAAATGAGAAAGATGTTGGGGGTAAGAGGGTTTCAAAACCTGCTGATTCCTTGAAGTGTCCTTACTATTCTAGGGTTGTTGATGTGAATGAGCGTGTGTCTCACATTGAGCATTGCATTTGTGCATATTTGTCTAAGAAATCAGCTTCTGATGTGTAAGTCTTTTTTTCCCCTTTTTCTTTGTTTTTTCTTTTTTTACTTTAGTTATTTTAGTATATTTAAGATTATTTGAGTTATATTTATTTTTTATAATTTGTTCTTTGCCTATTGTAGTGAAGTTCTTTTTAAGAATTCGTTTGTTGCAGTTATTATAGCTGATTTTAAATCCCTTGAAGAAGATTTTGAAGTGGCTTTCTCTGTTGTGACTGCATGGTCTTCTGACCTTGATTACAAAGAATAATACAGAAGTGTTGTTTCTTTATCAAGGCTTTTTTTATCACTTCAGGCTTCTGTACGTTATATTTTTATTTTTTATTTTACCTATCATTTGTTTCTATTTTGTAACCATTCTACCTATGTTTATTTCCTTGTTCTATATTTTTTATTTTTTTCCAGCAATTTGCTCTAGACCCTCCTCGAGATGACTTTAATGATCGTCTTGCAAAATTTACTATCCGTCTTGATTCTAATCTTGCTGCTCCTTCTCACATTCTGTTGAAAGATGTTGATATGGTATTTGAGTTTCTATTTTCTTGTATACTTTTTAATTCTTTTTTATTTAATCTACCTTCTTCTTTATCTTCCTTCATTTATTTGTTGTTGACTTGTTCTTTTTATTTTTTGGTATAGTTTGTATTTGGTGTTCATCATGTGAAAATGTATTCCATGGTTGTCTTTAATCTGAAGATGAAATCTGTTCAAATCCTGGATGTGTCAAGGACTGATCTAAATGATTCTTCCATCTTTCTATATACAGTCGGTACTTTGGTTAGTTATACTTATCTGTCCTTTTATATTATTATTATTATTCTTTTTCTTTTGTTAATTTTAATTTTATTTTGTCATTTGTAGTAATCTCTTCTCTTACTTATCTTCTCTTGCAGCATAGTATGTTGATTGATCATTTGAAGTCTAAAGGATGTTTGAAGAAAGCAGAGTTAGTTTCTCTTTGTGCTCAATCACACATTTATCTCCCTTGGGTTGGTGCAGAAAAAATCCCCCATTCTGGTGTTTGCATGATGCGCCATATAGAGGCATCTGACGGATTGGAGAAGGGATTCAAGTGTGGTTTTGACCACGGGACTGACAAGAACATCTCAAAGCTGCGTGTGATGTATATGACTGACATCATTTGTTCTGATGTGAACGAGATTCGATCTGAAATTTCAGTTCAAGCTAAGGCACATGCATCATTGACCTTAAAAGGTGTTCATGCTCTGAAATTGCGGTTGGATTGATTGGGTAGGAAAGAGTAGTTAACAAACACTAGTATTTTGCTGGGCACTTCGTACTTTTGAGGGTATACAAAATTTGTGTCCAACATGTGTTGTAATGTATAACCCTTTATGATTCTCTTTTTGGGTTATCTTTGTCTATTTTACTCTATGTGTGTACGCTTGGTGATGTTGGTATTATATATATTGTTGTGTTTTTTTAATGTGTGAATTCGAATCTTTATGCGTTTTATATTTTATTTTAATCATGTACATATTTCTTTATGTTGTGACATTATTATATAGTCATGTGCTGGCCTAATATTAATATGTGCAATTATAATATAATTTTGTGCACCCTTAATACCCTATTGTGCATATGCAATATGATGCTATATTTTTTATAACCGAGATGCCTATTTATTCATGCTTTTATGTTGACGTCTCTTTCTCTGTTTGCTTTCTTATATCGTTCTGGATTCTTATTTAATTTTTTATTTTAATTTATTTTTTATTTTTGACTTTTGTGAATATATTTTACTTTGTGTGCGTTTTATATTAGTTTAAAATTGACATTTTAGCCTAAATTACTTTTTCGTCTGCAATAGTGCAAAAGCATCTCTTTTTTGTGCAATTATATTTGTATTATGTGCAGTTATAAAGGTACCCAATATTATATGTGCACTCATTGTTATTTTGTGCAATTATACAACCTTCTTGTGCAAAGTTAACAAGTGTTTTTTATTTATTTAACATTGTGTTTTTAATTACCTAATTTTCTTTAACTCTTTTTTTTTTTAATTTTTTTGAGTTGTAGTAATTTTATTTTACTTTGTATGCAATTTATAGAATTAAGAATTCACACTTAAGTATAATTTCCTTTTACTTGTCTTTTAGTGCATTATTATCCCCTTTTTGTGCAATTACAAATATATTATGTGCAGTGTTAAAATGCATTCTAGATAATGTGCAATCACAACATCGTTTTGTGCAACTATAACACTTTATTGTGCATATTTAAATATAATGTTATTTACATATTTACTTGCCTTTGAATCTATTATTATTTATATTTTTTTGTTGGTTTTGTCAATCTATTGTTCTTTGTGTGGTTTTTATATAGTTTAAAAATCACATTTAAGTCCAATTATTATTCTGTTATTGTGCACCTATAAACTTGTATTGTGCATTTGTAATATTGTACTGTGCAATCCTAACAACTTATTGTGCATAGACATCAATATATTGTGCAAATAAATCATAGTTTATATTTATAATATTAACTGAGATTACATTTAATTTAAGACAGTTACATGTCAAATAGACTGAAATCTACAATATTACAAAAATCAAAAGTACAGTAACTATTCACAAGTAAAATATGATTTCTTCTTAATCTCCTCCTTCCTCCTTACTTCTTATTGCCTATCTTCTAAGAACGTATGCAGTTATCCTCCTCCTCTTTTCTTCATCTTCAAATACCTACCTGTTCCATTAAATCACATAGGCAAATATACTGCAATACATATATTATCAATAGATGTTCATACTTACAACTGCATAATTATTTTTGAAACCCAAAATACCATTGTTTTAAACTTAAAGACTTCAAATTAAGAAGAAATACAAACATTTCATATAAAATATATAATTAATAATTCAAAAGTAAAGTCTGTAATCTTCAACTTCTTCTTCTTCCTGCACTTGACTGCTTATCTTCCAAGGAAGTTTGCAATCTTCCTCCTCCTCTTGTCTTCTTCCTCAAAGACCTCCCTGATGCAGTCAGTCACGTACTCCCTGTATTGTGCCAGTTCTTCCTCCACTTGCACTTGTTTCTTTTGGAACTACATAAATATTTATACTTAAAAGTTAAATAATCTTGCGATCTTATTTTAAATCAAACTATTTAAAGTTTTGATAACTTACCGTCTCCAGGGTTTCTTCCTCCCCATTTTCAGTTGCCTCCAATATCTTGTAGGCATTTGCATTTTTCTCCCGGGTAAGGGAAGACAGGAAGATCTAATGCTTCTCGGCGGCCTCCAGAAGGTCCTTCCTTATGGCCTCCGTGTTTGTCTCTGCAGCTTCCTCTAGGAGATTCATGTGGTACCCTGGGTACAAGTACTTGTCTATCTCATTGTCGATCTTGTAGAACTCTTCGGCAAACACAAAAGGGTTGAATCCTTCCATCTTATCTTTTTGAATTTGGGATTTCTCTGTTTTTTTATGTGTAAGAGAAGAAGACTTCTTTTTTTTTCAGGCGGTTTGTGTGATGTGTTATGATGGAGGATCTGTGTTTATATAGGCGGTTTTGGCTCTTCATCTCCCATCATTTGATTGGCCTTATCCAATTGGCGGTTTTCCAAAGACATTTACCCGCCCCAACTTCCTATAACTGTAATGATTACCCTTTAAATGTTTAATTCTTCCCAACTTCCCTTAACTGCAATAATTATTTTCATACAATATTTTATTTGTAGACTTCATTATTTTATTTTATATTTCTCCTTGAATCTTCACATTTTTTTAAAAAAAAGACATTTATTTAATTTGTTCTTGTTATATTTAATTTTTTTTTTATAAATTTTATAAATTATTTAGTCATATAGTAACTGTGTTTAGTATAAGGTTGTTTTGAAACAATCCCCTTTCATACTGTTGGTTTTCTTCTTTTCTTGATGTTTTCTGATTGCACATTAATTAAGAAGTACTTAATTGTTGATTAGATGTTTGTAGTTGAGGCTATGGAAATGGATCTTCCATCATTACCTGAATCTCACTTTGTCCAAGATTTTTCACAATCTTGCAAAGCAAGTCATAATTAATAGTAGGTTCTACCCTGTACGTATCAATTTGCAACTTGGGATTTTTCTCATTTTTCCTTTAAAATAATTATTGTTTATAGTACTAAGGAAAATATAAAAAAAGATTGTACTGCACAATCAAATATTATCCTAACACAAAACCGAGATAGTAATGAACATAATATAAAAGTTGGTACATAATATCTGTGAATAAAAAAAACTAAAAGTATACCATTTTTCTAATACTAAAGTGCATTTATAAATTTCCATTACAAATTGTGCTTATTATTCCTATTATGTTTCCCTTAATGGACATGTCCTGCTGTTGTGAGGTGCATATTCAAGGTAGATTGAGCATATTCTCTTCCCCTTTTTCTGTGTTTGAATTGTTGTTTCCTTCCCGCCTTTAAGCCTCTTCCCACTGCCTTTTGTCTTTGCTTGTTTTAGGTCTCTTATTACCACATTCTTCGGGAGGCTTACTCCAGCAAACTCTTCAAACATAGCTTCAAGTTAACAAACTTATTAAAATTAGTATACTTTGAATATATAATTCTGGACTTTTTTTTTTGTATAAAAGTGTTTAAATAAGCAATCAGTAATCTTCGGTTTCTGCATCAAACCCATCATACATACCATACTTTGAAGTTGTTGAAGATGTTGATGTTTGTGCACTTTGTTTGAGCTCCCTTTTTGCATTTGTTAATGCAGATGTTAAGTGCTTAATCTGATCACTATTGTCCTTAACTAAATCCACACAAGCATGAAATTCAGCTAACATATTTGTCAATAGGAGTTTTTGTTCTTGTTTTGCACTTGACTGTCTGACCACAGCATCATCCAAAGTGAAAACATTACTCAAATTTGCTGCTTTGGTCCAACGAGTAAGCAGTAGTGTTTCTGGCAACTTCTCAAGTTGTATATCCTTCAAAACAGTTAATATATGTCGGCATGGATATCCTAACCTGTTGAACAAGTTACAAGAGCAGCAACAATCATGATCTTCAAGTTTGTGCTCAACAGTGTATATCTTGCTGTTTTCCTTTAGAGTATATAGTTCCAACTCATCAATCTCTGTCACATTTGTCACTCTGCAGTTGTACAATGCTCCTTTCAATTCCTCCTGAAATTTCCCCAACATTTTTATTGTGTATAATCTGGATGCATGCTTTTCTAGAGGAAGGGGCGAAATCAGAATTGGTTTTAGTATTTCAGAGTCATAGTTCTTCTTCCCTTGAATATGCCTTTGATTTTCAATTCCGCTTTCATAATACAACATAAACTCAATTAAATTTGCAGTGCAGTTGGAGAACTTACGGAAGAAGTTGTTCATGCTCTCTGAAATGGATGTTGTTTTAATCAATCCACTAAGCTTCACATTCTGAAAATATGAAAGGATCCACTTGTCTCTCATTCTAAACAGTTCACTTAACCACGAGTGACTTGTCATTCCATACTCTTCCATCAAGGCATTCCAGTCCTTTTCAAATTCTTCTAGCGTACTCTCCCTGTTCCATACAATACTCCTCAACTTGTCACTGAATTTGAAGTATCCATTCATTGAGTTGTCTATTTTTTGAGATAGCTTGTCCATGATATGCCACATGCATAATCTGTGTCTAGTCTCTGGAAATACAGTTTGAACAGCAATCTTCATCGAAGGATCCTGGTATGTTGTGAAAATTCTAGGACTCCCGCCCATTGCTTTTTTGAAGTGCTCAAACAACCACACATATGACTCTACATTCTCATTCCTCAAAAGCCCTGATGCTAGTAGCACCAATGATTTATGGTGGTCATATGCTCTGAAGGGACTGAACACCATTTTGTACCTTTAATATAAGACTGTTGTGAGGAGGAAATCAAGTATGAAATATAACAAAATAGATCAAACCAGATTTAGGCCCACACAAATAATTACAAGACTCCTCCAATGCAGTAAGAGAAAGTCAAGATCGAATCCACGAGGAAGCGTGTCAGCGGATCCTAGGCAGCTGTAAATCTCACAGAAAAGCAACAGAAGACAGAAAAAAAGAAACAAAGAAAGAAAGACAGAAAATAGCAAACGAAGACAAGAAATAAAGCAAACACAGAAGCTAACTCGATCTCGACTAGATGCAACTCGAGATCGACTAGAAGTAGCAAAAGACAGAAACTGAAAATCGACGACAGAAACTCGACTAAGACAACACAGTACTCGATCTCGACAAGATGCTACTCGAGATCGACTAGAAATAGTAAAAACATAAATTGAAAATCGACGAAAAAAAACAGGAACTCAACTCGATATAGACCAAAACCAACTCGATATCGACTAAGGTCTACTCGATCTCGACAAGCCCCTCCTCTGTATCGACTAAACTCTACTCTGTATCGACTAAAATTCAGAAACTGTAAATTTGCAGATTCGAACACAGATTTGCAGAATTTGACAGAAATAAACTCAATATATGAAAGACTTCCAAAGCCAGGGTATCAACGCCACAACGATAACCATGCAAAGTAACACATAAAGGCATAAAAGATCATGCTTTCCATCAAAATAACTTTCGTTACTAACAAATAGGCATATAGAGGCTTTCGCATAAACCCTAATTGTTACTAACCATTTTCACATAATTAATCCAAGTTGCATTAAGATCACTTTCGCTTCAATAATAAAAACAAGGATCATTGTAAAGGCCCGGATTTTTAAATAATAAATTTCAACAAATAATATAAAATGGATTAAGTCGAAAAAAAAAATTATAATAATAATATAATAATAATTCGGATGTTTGAAGAAAAACTCATTCTCACATTAATAAATCTAACTCGAAACTCTTAAAGCGGATTCCGGCCAAATTTTGGAAATTATATAAAAAAAAATAGATTTTTCTTCCCGCTTTCATATGTCGATAATGATTTACAAATTCAAGTTAAATTTCGATAAGATCGAGAAGACTAGTGTCGATAAATGTTTTCAGGTAAATTTTAAATTGTGTTTTGGGAGTCGGGACCACACCTTTTGTTTTCTTTCCCCACTAATTCCGAAATTTAGACTAAGAGGACGCCCTTCCCTCTTTCCAGATTGCTCTATGCCATTTTTGGTTAAACACCCCAAATATCCACTTGCTTTATCTGATTTTTAACCAGGAAACCTTGCTTTATCTGTTTTTTTTAGCTAGGCAGATTCCCACGCCAAATGCCTAATCCTGTCCTCCTCTTAAATTCATTTGATTTCTTTTCAGAATTTTGATTCCCATCCATCTCTACTTGATTTCACTTTCAAATGTCAAAACCCCAAAAACAATACACCCCTCTCCTCATCCCCTCTCCCTGTTCTGTTTCAGAACCGATGCCACGACCACCACCTTCACCCTCCCGGTTGATCGCAGCCCCGCCGCCGGACTCAACCTGCACGCTCCCCTTGTTTTCGGAGCCCTAACCAAGCAACATCAACTTCTGAACTTTCGATTCTCCTCCCTCCGAGCAGTAGAAGCAGCATCCAGGAGCCTCGACGAACGCAGGAGCACCCAGGAGGATTCTACCTCGTCGTCGGAAGCCATGAGTTGTCGGAAAAGCCGCCGCCGAGCCCTTCTCCTCCTCTTCCCCTGTTGTCCCGTCCAACACAACCGGACTAGAACGAGTACCCCAAACCTCCGACGAAGCCAAGCCACGCCTCCGACGGATTTCCCGGCGTAATCTCGAGCCCTCGGTAAGCCTTCGATCCTCCGTTCCGGCTCGAAAACCCTTAAAAGCTTCACCTTTATAATGTTTCCCTTCGACCTAGGCTATTTCCGGCGTTGATCTGTCTCCGGCGAATCCAACTCGAGCCCGACGACGTTTTCCCGGCGAGAAACTCAAGATCTCGGTGAGCTCCTCCCCTCTCTCCTTCCTTCTTCTTTGGTTGCGCTCTGGATTTCCTTTCGTGGACTTGGGGTCGGGATGGGTGTCGGAGCGAGATCGCCGGCATGTCGGAATTCTTTCCCCTTCCTCTGTTCGGTTTCCGTCGTGGCACCAGACTCCGTTCTGGAGGCTTGAGGAAGACAATCCTGTGGGATTCTTCCTTTCTTTCTTTCACATGGGATGGGCCATCGGGTTGGGCCAGATCCGACTCTTTAATCCGGGTTATGTCCCTTTTAAATCGGGTTCTTCTTTTCCTTTTGTGTGAGCTCAAATTCGGGTTGTTGGCTGGATCCGGGTCATGGGCCTTTTCTCTCTTTCTTTGGGTTTGGGTTGGGTGAAACCTTGTTCATCTTATTTACCAATTTGATTATTATTTAATTGTTATATAATTGTTTAATTAATAGTTATTAAATCATTCTGAAATTATTATTATATATATATATATAGGTATGTTGTTTTATAAATATTATTATTTGGAAAAGGTTGTCCATTAAAATGTGATTTTGGGATTTCGAATTGATTTATTGGCTTTGCTTTATAAACATGAATTGTAAGATGATCTAAGTTGGTATGGTATTTTTAGTTAATATATTGCTTAGTAAATTATTTAACAAGAGATTCTAGTTTTCGGAACTATCTCTTAAAAGATTTATTGTTGAGACCAAAATGCCAGAATAAATTGTATAACATGATTTTGAGGTATTGGTTTTAAGGATTAAATGTTTAATGTCGGGATCCTTTGTCTTGGTTTGATGATGTTGTTTTGAGAAGGAAGTTTGAAAATATTGCTGGTATGTTTTATCAATGGGTTTGATTGGAAGAATGCTTTTGGTTGATCAAATCGGAAAGGTTTTGAAAACTGGTTTTACCATCGATGATCTTGAGGATATTGAGAACTTGGGTTCGTGTGTGTGTGAATGTTGGTTCAGTAGCTTATGGAAATGACTTGATGATAGGTGTGTATTGCTTTTGGATTGCTTTGGACTTGCATTTGGGCCCTTGCTTATATTATCCTGCTGTTCTGCATCTTCAGGTAAGTTCCCTAGGAGGCTTACTCAGGTTAGACATTCATGCTTGTTGTTGCATTTTATGTTAGGTGTTGCATATGCATAAAAGCATGCCATGTAGTATCTTGTTTAGGCTGTGCACTAATTGAATGAGCATCTGCTTACTTTATGCGTTTGAAACAGAACGGTTGTTATCTGTGATAGTCCTAGAGTCTTTGCTAGGGTCATAGGGTAGCGCAGCCTCATCGCGTACCCTGAGTCAATCGAGTCATGAACATCCTTATATTATGAGATGCCTGCGGGCTTTATTGTGGAGCGGGTTAGGCATGCGTGCCCCCCGATTATGATGGAATGCATTCACGAGCTGGCCAGTCTCCGCCCTATCGGAAGGGGGTGGAGGTAGGAGAGGGATATGCCACTTGGCATTGTCTTGGGCCCTTTACAATATTTCTGCACATTATTATGAACTAGGAGCATGCTAGTGTGTTTGAATTTCGTACTGCATTAGAGCATCTTTATTAGGTATAGCACATACTATGTGGCCTCAGCGAGGACTGCCGGTCCCGCATGAGTGGCTCGATCTGATTCCTTTCCCCGTTCTTTTTTTTAGGTATTCTCTGCAGATTTGAGTGCTCGATGTCTATATGACGGGGTTTCCTATTTGCGAATCGAAGAACCTGGCTAATTCTATAACTCGTTATAAATGGTAATCACCCACTTATGATTTGGTTTTGACCCGGCTCTTCCGTGGCGCTTGTATCTTTACCTTGCTTCCGCTTTACTTCCGTTTGAAATAAATTTCACGACGTAGTCTTAGGACAGGTTAAGGGTACCCAATGGCCCTTCGAGGTTTTAGGGTTTGAAATCCCTCCTTTTACTAATTTTAAATGAGTTTGAAACCTCGGCCCGTACCTGGATTGCAAGATCCGAACAAAGGGTTTTATCCCTTGAAACGTAACCCGGAAATCATAATTCTGGGCCGTTACAAAGATGGTATCAGAGCTGAGGTTGTGCAATTCGGGTACGCAAGGGTCGAGTGTGTGTTTTGAAAAACCGCCCATGAATTTCAAGGACTTTTGAAAGGATTTTAAGAAGGGCGAAATGAACTTAAGATGTCTAACTGAAATTGGACTAAGTAATGAACTTGACTGGTAATAAAAGAGGAAAACCGACCAAACGGGGACGCGAGTGGGTAGTAAAGGCGCTAGACCACCCCTATTGGGTGTAGTCGGGAAAAGTAGGCAAAACATTAGCTTGCTCTTTACAGATGAGTCTGGAAGTTTCCAAGAAGATTGTTATGAGTGTTATTAATTGATTCTATGTTGAGTGCTTGTTATGCTAGAGATATGATTTGGATGCCCTAACAATGAAATGTGTACTGACTTGTCTGTGCAAACGAGATAGCGGGAGTACCCTTGTCCTTATGTGGTCAAGCCCAGCTTGTGTGGGACAGCCTCTTCCACTATGTTAAACATTTTTTCGGTTCTATCGAATCTTTTTTCTGGATGTCAATGTCTTTGATGGGAAATCGGGTTGGTAACTACATTGTGTTGAGAATCGTGGTCGGATATTAATGTTGTCTGAGTGAGTGTTGGAAGTTCTTGATGTCACTTTGAGTCAGAAGTAAGGTGTTTCTGGGGCTGTCTTTCCCTATTCTTATGATGATCAACCAGTGTCTTCTTACCATGAAGAGTAGTACCGGAGTCCCACGGGAAAGAGGGGTGATGAGTCAGTTGGGGAAGGTCAATGGCTGTCCTTAGGGATCTCTGTTCGGTTGTAATGGTGACTCTCTCTGAATTACATGACATGTTTTTGTAATCTTTCGCATATACCTTGCAAATGATCGTTGTAAACAGCTACTCATGTTGCTGCATCTCTGATTAATTACATTGATTAGATGTCGTGTTATGCATTGCTTCTATCATGATTATATGTTGTCATAGCATGTTTACTTGGCCTATTGATCGTATGATTGATTGGAAGCACGAACCTCATGATATGAACCTATATGATTGTTATTTTCTCCTGGATTAGGTCCATGATAGTGTGGTAAACTCTTCTTTGTATTAATGCATGTTTTATCCTAGTATATGTTGATTCGAGCCCATGACCTTGAATTATAGTCGTCTTGCCATTACTTAGACTCGTATTGTATATCATTAAACTTTCATCATGCTTCTATATCGTCAGAACGTGATTGAATTGATTTCTGACATATCATCATGATTAGTTGTATGCGTGTATAATATGTTAAGTTGAGCCTTTAGCATCATGTAGGGTCCTTGGTGGTGACTTGTGAGAATTTATATCTTGCCTATCGTATTGCTGATCTCCTCTTGAGCTAGGTCCCTGATAGTGTGGTTCCTCCCCTTCCTATTATCTTAAATTGATGTACTCATTCTAATTAGATGGATGTTGAATTCGATGATCGACTTGCTTTCCGTGATGGTTAGTTCTGGCATGCTTACATGTTATCGCTCCGTAGTGTTTCCCTATTACCTTATGATATGCTCTCGTGATTGCATGAACATATGACCTTCACACCTCGCATGATCACACCCCACACTATATCATGATTTCGCATACGCATGACACCTAAATGTTGGAATGGATCTATTTGAATTACCTTGGTTGCAGTCGTGTTTGATGTGTGCTAATAGTATCCTGTAGGGTTATGCTTTTTAATATGACTCGCTAAATGATTACATGCCATACTTGTTCTATAATGTGATAGTTATTGTACCGTTTTATGTGCCTTACGACAGTTCACTCCTAGCATGATTATGATCTATCGCCGTGATGTTCTTTTCGCTGCTCTGTGATGATCTGTTATTTTCATGGACATTATGATGAACTCCTTTGAATGAATCTTGACTATGCTAGTATCACATCGTGTATCGCTAGTATCATGTAGGACCCATGCTTTTTAAATGTATCTCGCCATATGATTACGTGCCATGTTTTACCTATTATACGATCATTGTGTCAGATGAGATAGTTACTATGTTGCTCTTATATGTTCTCATATGATGCATACACCAAGTTCGTGCATTGTTCATATATGAAATAATTGTGATGCCCATTAAATCCCGCATACCTTACTTGAAATTGCTAGGCATATTTGCTTCCCTGGAATAAAAGGCTATTAGCTTATCTCACATGCATCCGTGTAGAATTCGATTATGTCTTTCAAAATGAATATGTATGACGATCTTCTTGAGATAGGTACATGTTAGTGTGGATTAATGTAACTGATATGTTCCATGATCAATTCATCCTGCTCGTCATAATTGTAACCTAATGGACTTTCATAAGGGCATCGTTGCTATTCTCGGGTCGGAGTCTTTTCTTTCGTCTTGTCGTTTTAGCCTTGGTCCGTGTTTGGTTCCGAAAGGAACATTGGGCTGTCCTCTTTTGTCACTCCCCTATCCTTGCTAACTTGGAGTCATGCGCGATACATTGGGTGAGCGACTACTTGAAAGAGAAAGGAAGTTGGATAGCGATGGAGGAGTGTGGCGGAAGTGTGGGCCTATAACCCACAAGCCTTAGGATCGACAGCGTTGGTGGGACAGGTACATTTCGAGGATTGCGGCTACCGAATACGATATGACTTGCAGGCAGAAGTGTACTCCGTTCGAATTGCTAATCCTTCTGAATTTGTTGATGATATTGCACTGACCTAGCGATGGGAATTACGTGTTGATGTGCTGACTTGGTGATTATTGTTGCCTGATTGACTGTTGTCTATGATGGTATGATTTGATGCTTAGTTCTAATGTGCCATGATGCCTTGATGTGTTGATACTCTGAGTTGCTAAACATGATCTAAATTCTTTGCCTATAAAATGTGAACTGCAATTGCTGAGAACCTGAGTTGTTATTTGATAAGGTTATGATGAAACTTGCTAGACAGAATTGACTATGCTCGTGTATGATGTTTTGCAATAATTATTAAGCATGCCGGTAATTTGAGACTTATTGTTACAGTTGCAATGTTTAATGGTGATATTGATATAAATGCTAGTTGAGATGATGTGGTCCTTATGCGTAATAATGTCCATGATTGCTTCTTCTTTGAACTTGTGGGGGAGATTATCTTGAAAAATGGTAGAAGAGTGGTGAAAGAGCTTGAGTGGTTAGGATGATCGATGATATTATGAGGTAATTCGCGAGAGAGGAGTGTTGGCGTGGGTAACACCAAGTGAGTTTTGGGATTTATGAGAGGAAATGCTTGGTGGTTCCGATGAGGTTTTAGGTGAAACTTGGGTGGGGATATTGTTAGCAATAGGTCGCCTAGGCGGTGATCGAGGAATTGCTAGAGGAGATTCGGTTAGCAGGGCATGGTGCTGGTGATATCTTGGGAAGTGTGGAAAGTGTAAGAAATGGCCTTAAGAGAAGTGAGGATATAGTATGAGAGGGTACTCCGGTGTGATGTTACAGATAGGAGTTGGATTCTTAGAGGTGGATGGCTAGTGAGAGTGCTTGGTGGAATGAGGGGCGAGATTGAAGTATCGAGATGAACTGTGACTCCTTTTAGAGGATATAATCTGAGCTGATGTGGGTGAATTGAGATGAGGTGGGTCTTGACTTGGGAATTGGAAACGGGCGAGTGGGGATTGCGTTTCATTTTGAGTGGTGATGACGTGAGGATTTTCTTGCTTACGTGATATATTAATATGTGTTGGCATGATGTTAGATAACAACTATGATGAATCTGATCCGGAATGATATTACATGTTGTTATGCAATATTGAAATCTAGTTGATAGTGACAAATGTTATCATGATATATTGCTGCTCTGCTATGTTGTTTTAGAAGCATGATAGGATGTGTTGTGATATGACACATGAGATAATACTTTGTTATCATATGGTTGGCAAGCATGATTATTGATATATTAAATGATGAATATGACTTAGAGCATGAATATGACTTGTATATATATGAGGTAATAGTGCATGTCTGCCTAATGACTAAATGATCGTTATATGGTGTTGTGACGAGTTGAGATGATATCTGGAGAGCATGTTGACATTTTGATGTTGATATACTGCTTGATCTTCCCTTTTGTTGAATCTTACTAGCATAACCTTGTTTGTATTGATGTGGTTATAATTAGTTTTGTTTCATGGACTTATGATGACATTCCGTTGTGGCTAACCTTGCAAATACAAATGTTTGATGTGATAAATCTGTTATGATAATGCTGGATAGAAATTGGATAGGATGATTATGTGAATTTATGCGCTAAATGAGATCCCTTGTTGTGACTGACCCTACTATGATTGCGGTGTTGATATGCGATAGTGAGATACCTTTTATGATTTATGGTGTGATGTCGAGACGTTGTTATGATTTTGATATGTTGTTGAGATGAACATTATAACCTTTAGTATGATTTGGAGATGCTTGATGTGACCTTGTGGCACTGTGTGGGTACATGGTTGAGACTTGTCGTATGATGTGTTGGTTGGAGATTGATTGGTTTAAGCTTTTATGCATTTGTTCTGGCGTATGAATCTTGTTTGAATGGAGATTGATGGATTGATTTGATTCTGGAAACTAGGAAGAGAATATGGGATTAGCCCTTAGAGGTGGATGATTCCACCTCCTGATTTCTGAATTTGATTGATTGATATGCGAGAAACTGATTTGGTTTTGGGAGATTTTGACGAAATCTTGAGTTGAAGGGATTTGGCTTGTTTGGTGAAAAGTTCTTAGTTAAACGTCGGATTTGAAGATTTTGAACGATATAGAAAGAAAATAACTTTTTTTAGAATAAACGCTATCGAGGGTTCCAACGATTTCGAGGCTAATCTTTTTTTTCAATTGCGGAATTCCTTTTAAAACTTTTCAAACCCGGGCAACTCTATAATACTTCACGAAGTGGATACAAGCATTTTATAAGGGCGCTTGTAGGGTGCTTGCTAAGACCTAGTGATGATGTTGTAGAACTTTTAGAGTTGTGGTATTTCCGAAAAGTCGAAGCAAGGATGTGATAGGGGCGCTTATTGCATACTTGTCGAGACCAATGGGAGATGTCACGACCGTGACTAGGATGTTGTGAGAATCCCGGAAGACGCAACCAAGATGATTACAAGATCCTTGGACATGGTCCTCGCAATCATCAATTTCAAACTTCATCTCCTACTTTATTTTGGTTTTAGTCTCGGGGACGAGACTTGTTTTTAGAGGTGGATGATGTAAAGGCCCAGATTTTTAAATAATAAATTTCAACAAATAATATAAAATGGATTAAGTCGGGAAAGAAAAATTATAATAATAATATAATAATAATTCGGATGTTTGAAGAAAAACTCGTTCTCACATTAATAAATCTAACTCGAAACTCTTAAAGCGGATTCCGGCCAAATTTCGGAAATTATATAAAAAAAATAGATTTTTCTTCCCGCTTTCATATGTCGATAATGATTTACAAATTCAAGTTAAATTTCGATAAGATCGAGAAGACTAGTGTCGATAAATGTTTTCAAGTAAATTTTAAATTGTGTTTTGGGAGTCGGGACCACACCAAGCCTCCGACGAAGCCAAGCCACGCCTCCGACGGATTTCCCGGCGTAATCTCGAGCCCTCGGTAAGCCTTCGATCCTCCGTTCCGGCTCGAAAACCCTTAAAAGCTTCACCTTTATAATGTTTCCCTTCGACCTAGGCTATTTTCGGCGTTGATCTGTCTCCGGCGAATCCAACTCGAGCCCGACGACGTTTTCCCGGCGAGAAACTCAAGATCTCGGTGAGCTCCTCCCCGCTCTCCTTTCTTCTTCTTTGGT
Organism: Persicaria tinctoria; assembly: GCA_037127255.1. Lineage (NCBI taxonomy): Eukaryota > Viridiplantae > Streptophyta > Magnoliopsida > Caryophyllales > Polygonaceae > Persicaria > Persicaria tinctoria. The sequence continues at coordinate 48,836,344 of JBANSL010000001.1, read as the reverse complement.
TGCGCTCTGGATTTCCTTTCGTGTACTTGGGGTCGGGATGAGTGTCGGAGCGAGATCGCCGACATGCCGGAATTCTTTCCCCTTCCTCTGTTCGGTTTCCGTCGTGGCACCAGATTCCGTTTTGGAGGCTTGAGGAAGACAAGCCTGTGGGATTCTTCCTTTCTTTCTTTCACATGGGCTGGGCCATCGGGTTGGGCCAGATCCGACTCTTTAATCCGGGTTATGTCCCTTTTAAATCGGGTTCTTCTTTTCCTTTTGTGTGAGCTCAAATTCGGGTTGTTGGCTGGATCCGGGTCATGGGCCTTTTCTCTCTTTCTTTGGGTTTGGGTTGGGTGAAACCTTGTTCATCTTATTTACCAATTTGATTATTATTTAATTGTTATAGAATTGTTTAATTAATAGTTATTAAATCATTCTGAAATTATTATATATATATATATATATATATGTATATATATATATATATATATATATATATATATATATATATATATAGGTATGTTGTTTTATAAATATTATTATTTGGAAAAGGTTGTCCGTTAAAATGTGATTTTGGGATTTCGAATTGATTTATTGGCTTTGCTTTATAAACATGAGTTGTAAGATGATCTAAGTTGGTATGGTATCTTTAGTTAATATATTGCTTAGTAAATTATTTAACAAGATATTCTAGTTTTCGGAACTATCTCTTAAAAGATTTATTGTTGAGACCAAAATGCCAGAATAAATTGTATAACATGATTTTGAGGTATTGGTTTTAAGGATTAAATGTTTAATGTCGGGATCCTTTGTCTTGGTTTGATGATGTTGTTTTGAGAAGGAAGTTTGAAAATATTGCTGGTATGTTTTATCAATGGGTTTGATTGGAAGAATGCTTTTGGTTGATCAAATCGGAAAGGTTTTGAAAACTGGTTTTACCATCGATGATCTTGAGGATATTGATAACTTCGGTTCGTGTGTGTGTGAATGTTGGTTCAGTAGCTTATGGAAATGACTTGATGATAGGTGTGTATTGCTTTTGGATTGCTTTGGACTTGCATTTAGGCCCTTGCTTATATTATCCTGTTGTTCTGCATCTTCAGGTAAGTTCCCTATGGGGCTTACTCAGGTTGGACATTCATGCTTGTTGTTGCATTTTATGTTAGGTGTTGCATATGCATAAAAGCATGCCATGTAGTATCTTGTTTAGGCTGCACTAATTGAATGAGCATCTGCTTACTTTATGCGTTTGAAACAGAACGGCCGTTATCTGTGATAGTCCTAGAGTCTTTGCTAGGGTCATAGGGTAGCCCAGCCTCATCGCGTACCCTGAGTCAATCGAGTCATGAACTTCCTTATATTATGAGATGCATGCGGGCTTTATTGTGGAGCGGGTTAGGCATGGGTGCCCCCCGATTATGATGGAATGCATTCACGAGCTGGCCAGTCTCCGCCCTATCGGAAGGGGGTGGAGGTAGGAGAGGGATATGCCACTTGGCATTGTCTTGGGCCCTTTACAGTATTTCTGCACATTATTATGAACTAGGAGCATGCTAGTGTGTTTGAATTTCGTACTGCATTAGAGCATCTTTATTAGGTATAGCACATACTATGTGGCCTCAGCGAGGACTGCCGGTCCCGCATGAGTGGCTCGATCTGATTCCTTTCCTCGTTCTTTTTTTTTTAGGTATTCTCTGCAGATTTGAGTGCTCGATGTCTATATGACGGGGTTTCCTATTTGCGAATCGAAGAACCTGGCTAATTCTATAACTCGTTATAAATGGTAATCACCCACTTATGATTTGGTTTTGACCCGGCTCTTCCGTGGCGCTTGTATCTTTACCTTGCTTCCGCTTTACTTCCGTTTGAAATGAATTTCACGACGTAGTCTTATGACAGGTTAAGGGTACCCAATGGCCCTTCGAGGTTTTAGGTTTGAAATCCCTCCTTTTACTAATTTTCAATGAGTTTGAAACCTCGACCCGTACCTGGATTGCAAGATCCGAACAAGGGGTTTTATCCCTTGAAACGTAACCCAAAAATCATAATTCTGGGCCGTTACAATCACCTTCAACTCCCGCAAAAGAATCATGCTCATAGGGATAGAAGACGAATTGCATAACAAGATCTGACCCTTACCGCATCACCTCACATGGCCACCGTCGGGCTCACCCAAGCCTCAGAAATGGGTGGACTAGTCACGCCTCATCTAAATTGCAGACATTGATTGATGAAAAGAAACTTGCATTAAACTATATTCAAAGCCTTTACAATCCTGGCAATCAACTTTCGCTGAATGTCAAAACCTTAAAACCTTTTAACTCCTAAAACTTCTATGTGGAACTACTTGTCTCTGATTGAAATGGAATTAATGAAAAACCAGCCCCTAGGGCTTTATTTATAGCCTTCTACTCCTTGTTATTTAAGGATAGAAGATATCTATCTATATCTATATCTAAAATTATATCTAAAACTTTAAAAGATAAATAAAAGCAATTTAGGAATTAAATCTAAAAGGGAAAGATAAATTTAAATAGGTAAGTCTTCTAATGTTGATAGATCTTGACTTTCATGGATAGAACTTGATAGATGTAGGATAGATCTCGGCCATCTCGATCTCCTTCGGCCCCAAGGACTCCCAACTCGACACGGATAGCTCAAGGCGCGTACGCGGTTTTAGGACGCGGCTCATCGATCTCGAGTAGGGCTCCTCGAGATCGAGTACGGTGGTCATCGACTGGGGCTGGCTGGGCGGCTCTGCTCGAATGGCTCGGATCTTGGCTCCTGGCTCGTCGATCTCGACCAAGCCTCCTCGAGATCGAGTAGAGTTGGTGCTCGGCTTCTCCGTTTTCGGCTTCCCGACTTGGCACTGCTCGTCGACTCCGGACATGGCGTCAAAGTGTGGTCGATCTCGACAAGGCCTCCTCGAGATCGAGTACGGTTCCGGGATCGGATTGTCTGTGACTCAGTGTCCTCGATCAGCTCTGCTCGACCAGGTGTGCTCGGACAGCCCTCGTCGAGATCGAGTAGAGGCTAGTCGATCTCGAGTAGAGTTCTCTCAGCTTTCTGCTCTGTTATTGAAACGCACGTTTCCGAGTCCTTGTTTGTCGGATTGACGCATATGACCATGCGTTGGAAAGATCTTTTTGAGGGCTACAACTCTCATGAAGACATCAAAGCTTGATTCAGAACGAAGAATTGTGTAAAATGGTCTTTTCTCCGGCTGCACCATTCTTAGCTTCTCCATGAGTTTCCTTTAAGCTCCAAAGTACGTCCGATTTCTGCGAAATATAACCAAAACTTGTGTAGACTTCCATATATTGCAAATAAATGTAAACTACACAGATTCTGTATTATTCTAACCCAAATGCATGCAATGTATGCAGAAATCGATATAAAAGTTACTGTAAAACATGGCAAATTAGGCTCACAACAAACACCCCATACTTAAGCTTGCTTGTCCTCAAGCAACACCTTTAATTGTCATTCAGGGGTAGAAATCAAAACTCTCAACATCTTAGATTCATTTTCATATGTCCCCTGCAATTAATTACCATCCTCGAAAAGGTACTAGTGTCACAGATCCATGCATGTTCAATTATACAAAAGCAACATCTACTCACAAAAGGAGGGTTATGCAAAACATTCATTCGTGACAAAGCATTGATAATCAAGAGGACTTTAATTTAAGCTCAAATAAGGAGTAGATTGGTAAAAGGCTAAAGGTGGGCAATTTCTGGCAATGTGGTGCTAATGATCTGGGGAAATGGAGTATTTCCAAACTGAATTTCATACCACATTCTTTCTCATAAGATTCATCACCTTTCATATTGCTTTTCTCAATAATAATGCTTTTACCTCTCTAATCTCAACACTGCCTTCTCGCGATTCGCAAACATGGGTGTCATGAATGGCCCCGGATACTTAGTCCTTTGGACTCCTCACCTGTGTGTCCCATCTCGCCAAACTATTATCTCAGCGAGCAGGGTCAATCTATCTTTATCTCATGAGGTGATTGGATTTACTTTCACTCATTAAATTTTCCATATTTTTAAATATTTTCCTACCAAACTCCGATAATGATATATAACAACACAAACACCATATAATAATCTCCATAATGTAATCATCATTCTCAACATAATCCCCGGATAAGAAATAAGGTAAAGAATGGCAATATTTAGATATATGTGGAGCAATATATGAAATAAGGCATATTATGGCTTTTGTGATGCATAAGCATAGGTAAGGCTAGGAATATAACAATATGAGCATTATATGGAAATATAAAGTCCTCCATCATCTTATCATGCAACATGTCAAAAGCAACTTCAAATTTTACCTCCTTTCATGGTTTTCATCAAAATATGCACTTCATTGTGACTTCCTTTTACTAGGCAATTTCATGCTATATCTCTAATGAATCCAATTTTGCATCGTTGAGTTCAATATAGCTTCCATGACATTAATTAAAATTTTTCAATGGGGGTCATTTTTATAAACTTTGGAAAGAATGCATATAAGCACATAAATCAAATATGAATTCCAAAATAGCCATGTCTAAGCAATTCAAAAAATAAACTTTAAATATGCACACAAAATGTCAAATATGTCAAATCTGCATGAAGTAAGCCCTTCCCCCACCCCATACTTAAACATTACAGTGTCCTCACTGTATAAAAACAAGGGTAAAGAAAGGAACTCACTAGACAGGGGTGCAAGGCCTCTCAATTTTGAATAAAAGGAACCGCCTGGGCCGAGTCTGAATATAGCTTATCCATGGACCTGAAAAGTGCAGAAGACATATACCTACAATAGAAAAACTAAAAATGTTCAAAACAAAAAACAAACAAAAAAATGTCCCAAAACGTCCCAAAAAGTCTATGTACAGGCTCTAGATTTTATAGTCGCTAGGCCGACTTTCCATTTATGCTCAAGGTGGCATCTGCAGGGCCCATGTAGCTTGGGCTTCAAATAGGACTCCATTCTTGTCCATCAGCTGCAATCCTCCAGAATGGATCTTGTTCACCACGAAAGGCCCCATTCGCTTTTTGTTGAATTTGTTAGGGAACCAATGATCCTTTGATTTGGAGACATAGAGCTTGTCTCCAACTTCATATTCTTTGGGCTCATCATTGGATATCCTACATAAGCGCACATGCCAAGGCAAACCTCTCCCATGTACAGATAGATCTTTAATGGAAATGGGAGAAGAAAGATTCATACCTTGGCTTACCTTTGCAGAGACGGAATTGGGGACCACGGTGTTTGGTCGATCTCGAGTAGGAGTACTCGATCTCGACGAGGTTTCTGGTTCTGGTGGTGAGCTGTTCAAGGATGCAGAAGCTGGTGAAGGTTGGTCGACATCGACAAGCCTGGTCGATCTCGAGTAGGCACTGGTCGAGATCGAGTAGCCATGGCCGTCTGGTGGAGTCAGCGTCGAGGAAGGCGAAGCCGATGCTGGGAGGTGGTGGTCGATGTCGAGTAGTGTACTCGATCTCGAGGAGCCTGGCCCTTCAGTGTTGCTGTTTGACGACGCTGGTGCTGGTGGAGGCTCCTGGTTTTTGTCGAGGTCGACTAGGGTCCTCCATGTCGAGGAGTCTTGGTCGTCCTTGACCCCATACTTGGTTCCTGTCAAGGCATCCGAAAAATAATTAGTCCATAACGACGTACATTGGTTTGTGTCGATTGGATTTTCTGTGTCCTCCTTTAGGATTGCCCTGATCTCCTCCACCTGGGCCTCCATGTCCCTCTTTTCCAGCTCCTCAGGGGTCATATTTCTTACCTTGGGTTCCCCGCAGGTGATGTAGCCAGCTGAGATAGATTTTACCTCTTCCATTGGACATGTATGCCTTTCAGTTTTATTAAAGGATTACTCAATTACCTCTTCCATTGGACTTGTACTGGCACATTGTCCACCATGCTTGTTGGAATGACCACTGTGTTGTTGGCCATTTAAAGTCTAGCATCCACAGGCTCTAGGGCTCCTATCTTAATCTTGGACCAAATTGTTAAAGGCATTATACTCACATTAGCTCCAAGATCACATAAGGCATTAATTTTATGTGGACCAAATCCAATGGTTATAGCAAACTTACCTGGATCTGGCATCTTCTCCAGTAATCTCAGCCATTGATCGCTTTTTGCTCAGAATCTCCTTCAGGAATTTGACATAGGATGGCATTTCATTGAGAGCTTATGTGAAGGGGATGGTGACGTTGAGCTTCTGAAGCATCTTGATGAAGCGCTGCAATTTCTTCTCTGCTGGGTCCTTTGGAGATTTTGTGGGGAAAGGCAGCTTCTTTTTCTGATTCGGAGCCAAAACAGACGTCGGAGGTGCTGCAATTTTCTCGATCTCGGGCTAACCGTCCTCGATGTCGAGTACACCCTTGTCGATCTCGACCAGATTGGGTGATGTCGAGTTGCTGTGCAGTGCAGACGATGGTTTCTGAAGTTTCTCCTCGAGATTGAGCAAGCCCTCCTCGAGATCGACTAAGGTGTTGTCGACTTGCTACTGGTCAACTTGATGTTCTCCATTGTTCTGCTGCTTTCCAACTTCTGGCTCTTGTAGTTGATGGCCGCTTCTGAGTTTTACAGCAGCGATGTGTCCAGTCTTTCCCTTTGGATTTTGGTTCTGAAGATCGTGGGAGTGACCCTATCTGTCTGGGGATTCCTGCTGCTAGCTGACCGGTCTGTGTATCAACCGTTTTCCTCCATATATCAATCTCCTCAAGCCTTGAGTTGACGCCCTTAATCAGAGTATAGACTGAGTTGAAGGATTGCCTGATTTCTGTATGATTCCTCCTTATTTCCTCCAAGACAGTCTGTAGATCATCCTTTTTCTGGTCCCTTTCCGGATGTCCTGGAGCTCTGTAGGGCGGGGGGTTCTTAGGGGCACCGTGGTTCCATTGTGGTTGCTGAAACCATTGGTCCCCCATGTAGCGATTGGGACCCCCTGCATAAGCTGCCTCTTCATGGTAGTCTGCCAGCCTGACTTGCTTTGTGTGTGGGCACTCAGTAGTGGTGTGCCTCTGTGATCCGCATTCAATACAAGGCTGGTTGACAGAAAGATACTTTACTTGTTTGAGGAGCTTCTTATTCTGATTTCTGTAGTATTGCTCCCTAACATCTGGGTCAATCTCCTTACGGGGCTCATATAGGGGCATGGATGGTGCTGGCCTGGCGTAGGGGTTCTCCTCATAGTTGACTGGAGTCCCATACTTGTTGTCACAGTTGGTCAGCTTGTCTAGAGCAGCCCATGCGTCAGGAGGCGGCATTGTAAGATACTCATAGTGAGTATATGTGTTGATTCTGTCCTTTGAAGCCAAGTCCAGAGAGTTGAAGAAGATCTCTTAAACTACGCAGGGTTGCTGTCCATGTGTAGGGCACGACCGCAGTAGATCCTTATAGCGTTCCCATGCCTTTGCTAGTGTCTCCACAGGCTGCTGTTTGAAAGATGTGATCTTTTGACGCAGGAGTGTTGTCTTTGCAGGAGGAAAGAACTTATTCAGAAATTCCTGCTTCACCTGTGCCCATGTCGTGAGAGATCGTGGTTTCAGCCCTTCCAACCATTTCAATGCAGGCCCAGTCAGAGACCAACGAAAAGCATTCATCAGGATGTACTCCAAGGTGGTACCTTTAGAAAGAGTACGACACATGTCAGTAAAGTTGGTAATATGGCGCAACGGGCATTCATTAAATCTACCATGAAATGCATGATTTTTAATTTCAATAAGGAATTGAGTGCGAATTTCATAGTTGTTTTCAGGGATTAGAATGGCTGATTCAGGCACGACGAGAGTCGGGTGGATATAATCCTCTGCAGTGGTTGGGCAGCATCCCTGGAGGCTAGATCCCTTGTGAGCCTCTCGATCAGTTGTTCCTGTGTCTCTGCAGCTGCTATGGCTCTTTTTAGTTTAGCTCTGATTGTGTAGAAGGCGCTCTGGTTCATCTAAGCCGTCAAACTCAGGTGGTTGACCAGAACGGCGCATACACCAGTAAAGTAACTCAAAGAAAAAGTGAGAACTGACTACCTAAGGCGCGAATGATAACTTCCCCGGCAACGGCGCCAATTTGTTGTGAGGAGGAAATCAAGTATGAAATATAACAAAATAGATCAAACCAGATTTAGGCCCACGCAAATAATTACAAGACTTCTCCAATGCAGTAAGAGAAAGTCAGGATCGAATCCACGAGGAAGCGTGTCAGCGGATCCTAGGCAGCTGTAAATCTCACAGAAAAGCAACAGAAGGCAGAAAAAAAGAAAAAAAGAAAGAAAGACAGAAAATAGCAAACGAAGACAAGAAATAAAGCAAACACAGAAGCTAACTCGATCTCGACTCGATGCAACTGGAGATCGACTAGAAGTAGCAAAAGACAGAAACTGAAAATCGACGACAGAAACTCGACTCAGAAAACACAGTACTCGATCTCGACAAGATGCTACTCGAGATCGACTAGAAATAGTAAAAACAGAAATTGAAAATTGATGAAAAAAAACAGGAACTCAACTCGATATAGACCCAAACCAACTCGATATCGACTAAGGTTTACTCGATCTCGACAAGCCCTTCCTCTGTATCGACTAAACTCTACTCTGTATCGACTAAAATTCAGAAACTGTAAATTTACATATTCGAACACAGATTTGCAGAATTTGACAGAAATAAACTCAATATATGAAAGACTTCCAAAGCCAGGGTATCAACGCCACAACGATAAACATGCAAAGTAACACATAAAGGCATAAAAGATCATGCTTTCCATCAAAATAACTTTCGTTACTAACAAATAGGCATATAGAGGCTTTCGCATAAACCCTAATTGTTACTAACCCTTTTCACATAATTAATCCAATTTGCATTAAGATCACTTTTGCTTCAATAATACAAACAAGGATCACCTTCAACTCTCGCAAAAGAATCATGCTCATAGGAATAGAAGACGAATTGCATAACAAGATCTGACCCTTACCGCATCACCTCACATGGCCACCGTCGGGCTCACCCCAGCCCCAGAATTGGGTGGACTACTCACGCCTCATCGCAATTGCAAACATTGATTGATGAAAAGAAACTTGCATTAAACTATATTCAAAGCCTTTACAATCCTGGCAGTCAACTTTCGCTGAATGCCAAAACCTTAAAACCTTTTAACTCCTAAAACGTCTATGTGGAACTACTTGTCTCTGATTGAAATGGAATTAATGAAAAACCAGCCCCTAGGGCTTTATTTATAGCCCCAAGGACTCCCAACTCGACACGGATAGCTCAAGGCGCGTACGCGGTTTTAGGACGCGGCTCGTCGATCTCGAGTAGGGCTCCTCGAGACCGAGTACGGTGGTCATCGACTGGGGCTAGCTGGGCGGCTCTGCTCGACATGGCTCGGATCTTGGCTCCTGGCTCGTCGATCTCGACCAAGCCTCCTCGAGATTTAGTACAGGTGGTGCTCGGCTTCTCCGTTTTCGGCTTCTCGACTTGGCACAGCTCGTCGACTCCGGACATGACGTCGAAGTGTGGTCGATCTCGACAAGGCCTCCTCGAGATCGAGTACGGTTCCAGGATCGGGTTGTCTCTGACTCAGTGTCCTCGATCAGCTCTGCTCGACCAGGTGCGCTCGGACAGCCCTCGTTGATCTCGAGTAGAGGCTAGTCGATCTCGAGTAGAGTTCTCTCAGCTTTCTGCTCTGTTCTTGAAACGCACTTTCCCGAGTCCTCGTTTGTCAGATTGACTCATATGACCATGCGTTGGAAAGATCTTTTCGAGGGCTACAACTCTCATGTAGACATCAAAGCTTGATTCAGAACGAAGAATTGTGAAAAATGGCCTTTTCTCCGGCTGCACCATTCTTAGCTTCTCCATGAGTTTCCTTTAAGCTCCAAAGTGCGTCCGATTTCTGCAAAATATAACCAAAACTTGTGTAGACCTCCATATATTGCAAATAAGTGTAAACTACACAGATTCTGTATTATTCTAACCCAAATGCATGCAATGTATGCAGAAATCGATATAAAAGGTATTGTAAAACATGGCAAATTAGGCTCACAACAAAGACACTTGTGAAAATTAGAATAATTTCAAAAGAAACATGTATAAAGTTGTTATTACAGATGTATATAAATAAAAGATCACTAGGTTGTGTAGTTGTGCACTTAGTCGATATTGCAGTGCTTAATATACATGATTTTGTGCATCTATACATTCTATCTGTGCAGTCTTGTTACCATATTTGTGAATAAATCAGGCAATCTGTATTTTGTCTGTTTTATAACTAAAATCTATGACAGTGCTTACTCATATGATGTATCTAAATATTCAATATGAATAATGTCTAATACCTGTTTGTGTTGTACGTTGAATCAAATGAAATAACATCTCCAAATAATGAGAAGTTTGTTCTGCTTACTGCATCACACCAGAACAATCTGTTCAACTGATTGTCTTCATCAACATCAAAAGCAAAGTAGAATGCACTGCATATTTCTTGCTTATGGAAAAATCTGTCAATAACAACTTGTGCATCAGATCCTTTGAAATAAGCCAAAAGATCTCTTCTGTGATTTGTGAAATCAATCACTGATGGACCCACATTGCTATATCCTCCCACCATTTCTTTATATAATCTGTATGCCTTTTTTGGTCCAACTCTTTGTTTTGCACAGTCCAGTACAAATTTTTTATGGTAACTTTGCATCCTCCTATTACTCTTCATGTATACCCTGCAGATCTCATCAACGAAAGGATGTGTTTGCTTCTCCTCAAATTTTGTCACCACATATCCTTGTTCAGGTATATATTTATATATTATCTTAGTAGTACAACCAACTCGTATAGATAATCTTTTTCTTAGCTTCTTTGACTGTTTACCTTTTCAGTATCCTTCTCTATTGCAGTATAAGTACTTCAGTTGATGTACCCCATTAGCATTAACTGTGGTCCCATGTCTTACATCAAATCCAGCTTTATATGCATAATCTTTATATGCCTTCACAGCTTCATTCAATGTCTGGAATACTTTCCCTTCCTTTGGCTCTAACTCTTCACTGCAAATTGGTATCCAATATCTCGTGTTGTTTGGTGTCACAAACACCCGGTATGGGAGCTGATGTTGCACTATCAGATTATTGATATTCACTTCAGGCCCTGCATCAATGCTGATTGGTGTTGCACAAACGATTGCAGTAGTCGAAGCAGCTGAGGATTCTATGTTTTCATTATGTGACTCTGGTACAAACTCCATATTTTCTGTTAAACCAACATTGAAAAACTTATTAGATAAATTGAATTTTTGTAACCATTGCCATCAATCTATCAACAGTGCAATTTATAATTACATAAGTGCTAAACCAACATTTTATACTGAATATTACGATTAGACAGCAAACTCTCATATATTAGTTCTTTGAGGTTTTATTAATATAAATTTCATGCAAATGAGGATCGAATTGCATATTAACAGTGTTTTCTATTCAATTTTTGGATTTTCTAAGTGCTAATGTATGTTAATTGACGGCCATTTTCTGTTTTGCAAACTTCAAACCCTAGGTTCGTTTTAGCCTATAATTTTATTTTTACTACAAATCTGGGATTTGTTTACACAAATTACACTGATATTCTGCACATTTTTAAGAACGAATCCGAAATTAGGACAAATTATATGAAGTTTGGACAGATTGATGCCGTAACGAATGCGAATTTCAATCTATAATAAGAACGGAGATATTGTGCACCTTTTTCTGAAAATTTCTTCCTCTGATGCTGTTCTTGTTGCTTCGTTCAGGATATTCGACTGATCTTCGTTGAATCCTTTTGCTGATTACAGGTTTCTGCAATTCAATTTGTTTGATTGTAATCGCCGGCGAGAAGGTGAAGCTTCTCCTCAATCGAAATCTGTTTTCACGCGAACACACTGGCGTTTTTTGGAAGGGACCAGTTTTCTTCTGTTTTTTTTTTTCCGGTTCAACCCGGTTTTTTCAACTGAAATTCCGGCGCGCGCCCCCTAAACCCAAATTTTACACGTTAAGCGGATTTTACACGTTAAGGAGTTTTTACATTTTAAAGCTTCCCTATATATATATATATATATATATATATAGGATGGTTCAGGGGTACTCATGGCTTATTGTGTAACATGTGAACACATCTAGGCCATCGATTTAGGAAGATCGGATGGCTGAGATTATTCGACAATATTGATTTATTAAAAATAAAAAAGAGAAAAAACCATAAAAAATCCACCAGAACGCGCGTGTACACACCCTCCCAACCCTACTCTCCTACCCCCACAATCGAAAAATCACGCCATCGAAGAAAGAGAAAGGTGAGAGGGCGATTAGCGAAATCCCAAATTGGCGACTAGGGTTTAGCGCCTCCGATTGAGTTCGACGCCGGCGCAAGGGACTCCGGGAGTGGAAGTGGGTTGAGCAACGCGACTCGCCATCTGAACCACCAGCAGCGACGGGAAAAGCTCCACCAGTTTGAAGCTGTTGGAGGAGCGAGACGGTTGCGCACCACCGCTGATCGGAAAAGCGCCGCTAATTGGAAGTCTGTTGCGCACCACCGCTGTTGATTATGGATTTGAAGGGATCGCCGATCTACACCACCGATTTGAAGCTATTAGATTTCATATCGAATTTAGGGTTTTCTATTCGATCGGGCGAATTTGAGGTCTTTGTTTCATATCTAATTTGGCTGATCGAATATGGAATTTCTATGTCTTGTTCTTGGCTGATCGAATTTGGGGTTACCTATTCGATCGGATGCGACTCTGGCTCTTGGGACTCCGGCAGTCAAAGTCGGTTTCCGATCCATCGATTTCTCATTTTCGATTTGAAGCTAACAGAGTAGCAAGAAGGCCACCAATCGAATAGGATCAGCCGTAGTTCCAAAACTAGGTTCTCTGAGTTCATCAATGGGTAAGCTAGTTCATCAATGGGTCAAAATTTGGAATCTTGTAGGATAGAATTTGGGATTTTGTTTAGTATTCGATTGTATCACTCAATTATTCAACGGTAATATGAGATTATTCGATTTTATTGATAGATTTATCATTGATAATAAGGGGTGCGGGTTATTCCATTGTATCGCTCAATTATTCGACGGTATTATGAGATTATTCGATTGTTTGAGTTCATCATTGTGTAAGCTAGTTCATCAATGAGTCGAAATCTGGAATCTTGTAGGATAGAATTTGGGATTTTGTTTAGTATTCGATTGTATTGCTCAATTATTCGACAATATTATGAGATTATTCGGTTTTATTGATAGATTTATCATAGATAATAAGGGATTTTCATTGGTGTATCTACTCTCATCTTCTACTGAAATGCGAGTTATTAGATTGTATCGCTCAATTATTCGACGGTATTATAAGATTATTCGATTGTATCGATAAATTTATCATACATAATAAGGGATTTCTATTGGTTTATCTATTCTAATCTTATAGTTAAATGCGGTTTATACGACGCTAGATGCACCAATGGAAATTACACGTCAATTGAACTTACAAGTGAAATGCGGGTTATTCGATGGTAACGCTAGATTATTCGACGGTAAATATGGATTATTCGTTGGAAGTATGGATTATTCGTTGGAAATTATTCGACGGTAAATATGGTAACGCTAGATTATTCAATGGAAATTATACGTGATTTTTTTTTAAACTCTGTAACTTCAATTAGAATAACTTACTAACTAGTTTTTAGGAAACTTTAGATTACAAAATCTTCCCAAATCAAATTATGATATCAATTAGTTTTTTTTTAAAAAAAATAAAAAATAAAACATGGCCTACTTCTCATAACTCAATTCAAAACACCCATTTATGTGATACACGCGCTCGTATGGAGAAAGTGAGGCAATTCCACCGAGTGGGACCCACTGTTTTTAATTATAAAAAAAAAAAGGAAAAATGTGTAATTTTTTTAGCCATCCATTTCTATAGATCAACGCTCAGGATGTGTTCACATTTTACGCAATAAACCTTGAGTACATATGATATATATATATATATATATATTGCGGGATGGGACGGGATTTGCGGGATTTGTGCCCACCCCCAGTGTTTATGATTGAGAATAATTAGCACTTAGAAGTAGTATGACACCCGTAATATAGTTATAAATTATAGAAATTATATATATATATATATATATATATATATATATATATATATATATATATATTATGTTAATAATATATGTAAACTACATATAACTTATATAATTATAATTATATATAATATTAATATGAAAACGGGCCGAGCCTGTCGGCCCGCTTGGGCTTCACCCTCTGCCCAAACCCGGCCCTCTGAGCCTACCGGGTCGGGCCCGTCGGCCCGCTTGGGCCAACTACCCTGTCCAAGCCCGCATATTTTCCCGGGCGGGTTGGGCGGGCCGGGCGGGTTGGCCCTTGTTTGCTCAGGTCTAGTTGCTAGGTTAGCTTTGATTCTGTTGGTTCTTGCTCACAGAAGGTGGTGACTTAACATCTTGATCCTTTTTGTACTCGGCAGAAAATATATTGCAAATACTTGGTAAATTGGCTTTCTTGTAGGATACTTGTGCATTTGATTTTGCTGTTTGGGGTAGAGAACCACTTTTTACTGTATTGGGTTTCTTGAGATATTCTTTTAAGTGTTTGGTGAACCTCTTTTACTGAGTAAGATGCCTCGTGTGATTGCAGAAATTAAGGCAACTAAGCACCACGCCGGAGCTACAGTTGAGGTCCCTTCATAAGAAATTCTCAAGAGTTCAGCAAAGTAGTTGATGCAAAGCATGGATAGTGTGATCCAGATGGTGGTGTTTGCTGATTTACCCTCCAGAGTGGTCATCCATTAAAGAATAATGATTTTGGTTTCAAATTTGAGGTAATCTGACTTGCTAAAATGAGGCAATTCCACTATGTAAGGATGGAGTGACCATGTAAGTTGGGCATGGGATTGGCAATGTGCTCCATGACAGATTATGTGGTGTGTGATACTGAGCCTGTAGGTTGGATAGTAATGCATCAACTTTTCAGTTCCTTTTTTCTCCTCTATTCCTTTGCCACTTACAAGTTACATGCTCATGACAAGATTATGATCCTTGTGAAGAAATTCCAAGAATTGCTCCTTTTAGTGAACCTGAAAGTCAGATAATGCGAAGACTAGCGGTGATATTTGAGCCACATATATGGATAAATGTGCATTCTGGAATGGAGGTAATCTGACTTTCTTTTTGGTCATTAAAATTTGTGTTATCTGATAACGACTTTATTTCCAGTTTTGGGCTTTTTGGTTGAGGAAAGGCAATTTCATTCTTAGATTTTGCCTTTCTACCTTTTCTATTTCACTATCTTACAATTATGAAGTATTGCCCTAATAAATTTGGAAATTTTGGATCAAGATTATTTTCTCCAATAATTTTGATCCTTGATTGTCTAGTTATTATATAAAGTTCTTGAACTATAAAGATTGGTTTAGTTTCCTTTTTTTTTCCTTTATGATAAGCCCTTTTACTCCATTGACAGTTGACACCAGCCATGATTTTATGCAGGCTCTGTGTATGCCATATGACCACATAAATGTAACTCTAGAAGGTTTGCTTTCAAGCAGAGTTAACGTGATTCTGAAGAAACTGAATAATCTGCACTTCCAAAACCATTGCATGGTTGGTTCAGGAGGAGGTTCTATTGGGTTAGTTTTTTGAGTCTTTTGCTCTGTCTTTTTTGTTGTTCAAGTTTAAAATCTCCCCTTTTGACGTGGTCGGACCCGGGCTCGAGCAAAAGGACCGGCGACGAGAGTTCCGAGAAGTCGTGAAGTTGTTGGCAGTTCTGGAGCAGCAGATCAGTCAGAAAAGAATGCCGATTTTCCGTCGATTGGCTAGGCTTCTGGAAACGTGTGAGTACTACTTTTGTAGATCTTGAAGTCGCTGTCTCGGATTAGGGTAGATCTTGTCAATCGGATGTCAGAGGAAGCAGGAAACTGAGTTTTACCGAGACGTCGCCTATGTAGAGACGATTCCGAAATTGGGTTCGTTTGAGAGGTATTGAGGGCTGTTTTGGGAGTGGCGTTTTGGGTAGGATTGAGGGTGATAATGGGTCTGTGGAAGGCCTTAGAATGGTGGTAAAGAAGGGGTATGGGGTTGAGGGATATGTGATGCAAGATCGCTCTCGGCCTCGCACTCCGAGCTCTCTCCAACACTCGATCTTCCACACTCTCGGCCTCGCACTCCGAGTGTTTTCGACCCTTTGATTCCGTCGTCTCTCACTAAGGAATCTCCTTCAGCCTCTCACCGAAGGTTTTGTTCCCGGCCTCTCACCTAAGAACGAGATTCCTAACCCGAATCACATGAAGCTAAAAGGCTCACTTTTTCTCAAATTTCAACTTATCTTAAAATGAAAAGAGTTTACACACATATAGGAGTTTATTATCGTCTCCATGTATTTGTAATTGATGTGGGATAAAGAAAAAGCTTCAAATTTCGTTCAGCTTAGAGCTGCTGCAAAGAACGAGATTTAGGACCATCTTCGGAGTAGAATTGGTGGGAGACGTCATGAACAATGTCGTAGCCCTCAAAATCAGCTTTCCAACGAGTCCTCTTGCGTCTTCTTCGGACGAAAACAACTCCAGTTATAGCCAAAATAGCGAGCAGATGTCGGTTGATCAAGTTATAAGACTTTGATGTCTTCTTCTTCCGGAAATATAATGTCGTCCAAGGTAAGAGCTTCTGAGGTTGCCTTGTCAAGGCTAGGATCACATGTTCATCCCTCCAAGATCCATCAACGGTGTCATATTCTCCTCCAGGTTCATCGACCAAGCTACCATCGTCCAGGATCATATCATCCTCCCTCCCTTTAAAAGGATTCGACCTCGAATCCGGTGGGTCGCCTAGCAAATATGTACCTGCACGAATCCCATGAAAACTCATAGAGGAAGAACCGAAGAACACTTGACAAATCAAAACATCACTAAAAGAGTAAGAAACACCACTCCGCTGGGTAACTCGGCTAACATCCTGCAAACGAGTGACTAGTTGATTCTCATGGTCCTTTGAGAGCCCTAAAACTAGCTTCAGTGGCTCTACAACCTTCCAAGCATTTTCCTTGTCTCGCATGCTGTAATCCCTAGCAACCCAATTAGTCATATAAGATGAGGGCAACAAAAATAAATCACTAGGAAGCATAATAAGTACACAAACTCGACTCCCTGTATAGCATCTCGTCTATCGCAAGAATCGTCGACCTTAGGTAAGAATTGTCGCCCAACGGGGGAATAACTGTCCATCTTCCTCTTAATTGTAGCTTCATATAACTCTCCAGCAAGGTGCGGTGTGATCCCTAGTTCCTTCTCCTTTACAAGGGGTTCGATGACATCCAGTTTGGAGCTAGGTGGGCGGTCCTCGTAAACACCACTAGACTTGGGTCTAACAACATGTGTTGTAGGGATCGATGTGGCCATAGAGACAAAATTCATAGCGGTGGCCAACAATGTCTTTGTTCGTTGTGAATTAAGGCACGAAGGATGCTTGGTGGTGCTATCTCGACTAGAGCAACGTCGAGAAGGAGGGGCAATGATAGTCTTCTTAAGAACTTTGTCATAGACATGAGTAGCATGGTTCAAAGCATCAACAACATGGGTATGACGAGAGCGCAAGACAAATTCTGCCACATCCGAATTAAGCCCTACAAGAAACTTAGCAAGTATATAAGCCTCATCATACCTTGTTCCAGAACATTGCAGAAGAGCATGAAGATCTTTGTAGTAATCATCAGGAGAGCGAGGACCCTGTCTTAGCTTCTCAATCCGTAGCAACGATGTCTGAATTTCAACCTCTTTTCCACGCCTAGCTCGGCGGTGCTCTCTAGAAGGAGTCCTCTCAAAGCATGTAGATGACTCATGTCGAGGCTTATGGTGCCCATGACGACTTCCACTATGTCCTTCTCGGTCTCGTCCCAATTGATGCGGATCATCATGTAGGTCGACATCATTGACCTTGTTCTTTGTTGTAGAAGGTAGGTGTCGTAGGATCTCAGCCACATCATCCTCCATCCGTCCAATTCGGGTCGCTAGTGCCTTGATCGTAGTGGTAACTCCTCCACCATTCACCATACAAGGTTGGCCTAAATGATGAGACATCATACAAAACAAGCAAACAAGACAAGTTAGAGAAAATGTAAATCTCTCTCTCTCTCTCTCACTTTGATGGACGCTCACACTCTCTCACATACTCCGCTCGTGTGTTTAAAGTATTTGCCTCACTATGATGTATTCCAGAAAAGAATGTGACTCCAGAACCTACAAAATGAGCAAACAACAGATATAACAACAGTTAGTAACAATAGATCTCCTCGGTGTTTGGCTCTCCGCTCCTTACTCTTGATGGTTCTCTCCTCTCACTCACCTTTTCCAACACTACTCAGTGTTGCTCTCACCTCACCTTTTTCGGTTGCAGAAGGCAACACTCTCGACTCTCTTTTTCCTAGTGCAAGGCCACGACACTCAAGAGCCTGAATAATTGCTAGCGGCAGCTAGCACCAACGATAGTAATCAACCACTTGAAACCCACGCACAGACAAAAGCAAGCTCGCAGTAGTACTCGTAACAGAATGATCAATAGGACCCAACAAAACACAAGCACACAATAGTAAGCACAAATAAGCTATACGAGCAACCTTCGAGCACTCAATAGGGGCCTTTCGACGAGTATTTACCAAAACTCGCTATGATCCTTAGGCAATGCAAAACAAGTGATCTAGCCCGGATAAAAATTAAAATTGTAATGAAAACTAAGTAATATATATATATATATATATATATATATATATATATATATATATATATATATATATATATATATATATATATATATATATATGAAGCTTGATAGGCTAAAGCTATTCACAAATATGATTTTTTTTTTAAGAACTACGGTGGCTCCTTTTTTTTTATTATTGAAACTTTTTTTTTTTTTTTGTGGAATTGGAAACAAGCGGGCCTTATTTTTTGGCAACAAGCTGCTTTATTCCTTTTTTTTTTAATGAAACTCTACGGTTGCAGCTTCATTCAATTAAGTAGGACAACTCAACAATCAAAATCCATTGGAATTCTTGAACGTTGCTGCAAGAGACAACGCCGATCAACTCAGCCTATAGAACAATGGATAGATAGGAATGATAGTTTTCTATGGTGTTCGATGGTAGGAATGGATGAACAAATTGCAATCTCTCGGGCCTAATCGAACAAGTTTTACAAAAACTAAGGATTAAGCGAAGAGATAGTAATTCGTACCTGGAAAGCTTGAGGAACCCTTGTCGTTGCTCTGATACCACTTGACGTGCTCGGACCCGGGCTCGAGCAAAAGGACCGGCGACGAGAGTTCCGAGAAGTCATGAAGTTGTTGGCAGTTCTGGAGCAGCAGATCAGTTGGCAAAGAATGCCGATTTCCTGTCGATTGGCTAGGCTTCTGGAAACGTGTGAGTACTACTTTTGTATATCTTGAAGTCGCGGTCTCGGATTAGGGCAGATCTTGTCAATCGGATGTCAGACGAAGCATGAAACTGAGTTTTACCGAGACATCGCCTGTGTAGAGACGATTCCAAAATTGGGTTCGTTTGAGAGGTATTCAGGGCTGTTTTGGGAGTGACGTTTTGGGTAGGATTGAGGGTGATAATGGGGTTGTGGAAGGCCTTAGAATGATGGTAAAGAAGGGGTATGGGGTTGAGGGATATGTGATGCAAGATCTCTCTCGGCCTCGCACTCCGAGCTCTCTCCAACACTCGATCTTCCACACTCTCGGCCTCGCACTCCGAGTGTTTCCGACCCTTTGATTCCGTCGTCTCTCACTAAGGAATCGCCTTCAGCCTCTCACCGAAGGTTTTGTTCCCGGCCTCTCACCTAAGAACGAGATTCTTAACCCGAATCACAGGAAGCTAAAAGGCTCACTTTTTCTCAAATTTCAACTTATCTTAAAATTAAAAGAGTTTACACACATATAAGAGTTTATTGTCATCTCCATGTATTTGTAATTGATGTGGGATAAAGAAAAAGCTTCAAATTTCGTTCAGCTTAGAGCTGCTGCAAAGAACGAGATTTAGGACCATCTTCGGAGTAGAATTGGTGGGAGACGTCTTCAACAATGTCGTAGCCCTCAAAATCAGCTTTCCAACGAGTCATCTTGCGTCTTTTTCGTACGAAAACAACTCCAGTTAGAGCCAAAATAGCGAGCAGATGTCGGTTGATCAAGTTATAAGACTTTGATGTCTTCTTCTTCCGGAAATATAATGTCGTTCAAGGTAAGAGCTTCCGAGGTTGCCTTGTCAAGTCTAGGATCACATGTTCATCCCTCCAAGATCCATCAACGGTGTCATACTCTTCTCCAGGTTCATCGACCAAGCTACCATCGTCCAGGATCATATCACCTTTTCACCATTTGAAACCTATGAATTGTAAAACCTAGATTCGTCTAGAAATCGGTTTTGGATAGTGGAAGCGTAATAGATCTAAAGCGATAACGAAAGATCAAACAAAGAATCACAAGCAATCGAACACTCAAGCAGTTTTACGTGGTTCGGTATAATACCTACATCCACGGGCCTCAAGAGTTGGCTGAATCCACTATAAGAGAGTTCGTACAAGGGATGATACAAGCAATGAAAGCAAGCAACCCTAATCTAACATGCATGTGAATCAGAGGTACAAGGAAGAAGAAGAAATCCCCCTGTATGGGATAAAACCAGAAGATCGATAGAGAAATCGATCTCTAGAACCCGAGATCTCAGAAGACGAGGAGAGCGGCCACCCAGGAGGACGCCGGAGCTCGATCCACCTTCCAGAGAAGCCACCAACAACCTTTCTTCTCCGAGCGCTCAAGAACCGACGGCAAGAGAAGGAGAGAAAGCTCTAAACCCTAGAAACCCTAATCAGAGAAAAGAGAGCGTTTGTGAGGAGAGAGAAGACGGAAGTTGAAAGTGTCCAGCTCTCAAGAGGAAGCGACGCTTTATAGCTAGGTCAAGTGCCAAACACCAAAACGCTGCGCTCCATCAAAGAGAGGTAGGTTAGGCTCCGCGTCTCTGGGCTACCAGCTCATCCGAGCTTCAAGATCCATGGGCCGAGTAATGGGCTAAAGGCCAATACCAGTTAAAGTCACTTCTTCCCATCATACCTTATACAAGATATATGTATATAGTATAGTTTATATATATATGTTTAACCCCGCTATAGTATAGTCTCGTTAGAGGATCAAGCCTATAAAAGGCTCAATGCGACTCAGTCGAGACGTATAACTATAGTGCAACATATATGTATAATATATACTATAATATACTTGTATAAACATCATACACACATACATGTCCAAACAAACATATAAAACAATATTACATGCCAAAGGAAAACTTAGGAAAGTAAACACATATCATTACAAACACCCCTCTACATTTCTAAGTCTTGCACTGGGCAGACTCAGACTCAACATGTAAGTGGATTCTTCATGGCCAGGTCCGTCCTCAGCCCAAGCATACATCACACACAGAGATCACTCAAGTTCCTCCAAGTGGAGGAAGTTCCTGCAAAACACAAATTTATCATGAGGGACAATTTTAGTGCCAAAATCTACAGGATTAAGTCTACCATCAATTTTCTTAACATGAATGATGTTATCTTCAACTTTTTCACGAATGAAATGGTATCTAACATCAATATGTTTAGTACGCTCATGGTACATGGGATCTCTACACAAATATAGAGCACTTTGGCTATCTATATGCAGCACAGATGTATAATGCTTTAATTCCACTTCTTTCAAAATACCCTGCAGCCAGATAGCCTCTTTACAGGCCTCTGTTGCTGCAATGTATTCATCTTCAGTGGAAGATAATGCAACTATAGGCTGTTGTTGGGACTTCCAGGAAATACAATTACCTGCCCATGTATAAACATAGGAAGTAATAGATTTCCTAGTGTCCTTGTTACTAGCATAGTCAGGATCAACAAAGCCATGTAATTCAGATGCAGAAGTATGCTCAGAATACAACAATGATAGATTAACAGAGACAAGCAAGTATTTCAACAAGTATTTCATGGATAACCAGTGCTTCTCAGAAGGATTAGACATAAATCTACTTAGAGTACTGATAGCAAATGCCAGATCAGGCCTAGTACAGATCATAGAGTACATAACAGACCCAACAGCAACATCATATGGTATAGACTTCATATTTTTCATCTCAATAGCAGACAAAACATCTTTAGACTTAGTCAAATCAAGATGAGGACCTAAAGGAATGTTATTCACTTTGTCACCAGAAATATGAAACCTGTCAAGCACCTTATGAATGTAATCACATTGATGCAACCATAACTTTTTATGCTTTCTATCTCTAAGAATGGACATTCCTAAAATTTTCTTAGCAACACCCAAATCTTTCATGTCAAAATGCTTCTGCAAGTTCTTTTTAATATCTAAGATGCAATCTTTAGATTTAGAAATCAGAAGAATATCATCAACATATAAAAGCACATAAGCAGTAGGACCATGTCTTTTAACACCTTTAAAATACAAGCATGTATCAAACTTACTTCTTTTAAACCCTAAACTGAATCTCATACCTCTATCAAACTTAATGTTCCATTGTCTAGGAGACTATTTAAGACCATAGATAGATTTATTCAGCAGGCAAGCATAGTTAGGATGCACAGAATCAACAAATCCCTTAGGTTGTCTCATGTATATAGTCCCATCCAAGTCACCATGCAAGAAAGCAGTTTTAACATCCATTTGCTCAAGTTCAAAATCATGCACTGCAGTCATAGTAAGTAAGAGTCTAAGAGTCTTATACTTAACCACAGGAGCAAAGATTTCATTATAGTCTTCACCCTCTCTTTGGGTGATGCCTTTAGCAACAAGCCTAGCTTTATATCTAAGTGGATCAGATTTGGACACACCATCTTTAAGTTTAAAAATCCATTTGCAATCAATAAGTCTTGCATTTTCAGGTTTAACAACTAAAGACCAGGTTTGGTTAACCCTCATAGACTCAATCTCTTCATCCATATCCTTTTTCAAATTCTTATAGTGAGCACACTTTAAAGCATGTTCATAAGTTTCAGGTGTAAAAGATTTAACCACATCAGAAACAAGGCAAGCAAACTCAACAATGTTATTTATGAACCTTTTATTTGGAATGACAGTCCTAGGACTCCTATCCCTAGTCAACTGCCAATCAGTGAGATCATGTCTTTCAGCAACTGAAGAACTAGAGGAACCAGAACCAGAAGCAGGCACATACTCAACAATAATATCCTCATCCACAAAAATAGGAGAAACAGAAGAGGAAGGCAAAACAGTAGGTTCAATAACAGGTTCATTAGCTTCCCCACCCAATTGGTGAGGTTGCACAACCATAGAATCAGAAGGGGTAGAAACAGAAGAGAGAGTAAGAGGAGGGGCGGGAGAATAACCAGTATCAAATTCATCATCATAGTCAGTTTCAATGTTCTTAGGAACATAGAACTGATCATCATTGTGTTCCTGCAAGTTAGTATCATGTACAGTAGGAACAGAAGTCATTTTAAAGTGAAATTCATTCTCATTAAAAATAACATTCCTACTCACAATAGTTTTATAAGCTCCAGCAGTACTAGAAAAATGCAATTAGACATCTGTTGTGAACCGATGTCTTTCAAAAAAAATTCCGATCTCTTTGTGAGTATAGTAAAAGATCAATTTTTCCACATCGGTTTTGAGCTGATGTTTTTTTCTTGGTTAAGACGTCTATTTTATTTTGAATATAGATATAAATCAAACCCTCAAATTTATTTTTGAGATGTTTACTTATTGTTAAAGATTCGTTATTTTTCATTTGTAAGCTTTTGAAAATGTCCACATCAATCCTAAATTTTACATTTACATCACTATTTTTAAAATAATCAATGTGTTAAAACAAAATAGACATCTGTTTTATTATATTGATTTTGTGTATATTAATTTCATATATATAATTTATAATTTTTTTATTGTTTTAAAATAATCTATCGCATGAAATATATACATAACTGAGGTATTAATACGATATGGACATCATTTTATATTTTAAAAAAGATATTGTTGTTAGCAATATATATCAATTTATATTAACATTGTGATGTAAAAATATATGTTACATAGTGATTTAAATTATTTAAACGATGTCTATAATGACACCAACATCTGTTTTTATGTAATGGTTCGATTTCATAGCTAGTAAGGCACAACACTTTTCATCAATAATCCGATATTTTTTCATTTGATATACAACACTCTTTGCTCATAAAATAAGAGTTGGCAAATAATCGGTACTTTAACGAAGATATACATTAAGATAACCACCAAATCAACATGTACAAACGTTTTACAAAGTATAGGTACTTGAAAGATACACTTTTACAAATGATGGATACGTTTAAATCATATACAAATGACAATATGGTACCATGGAGGTAAGAGCTTGAAGTTTGGTAGCCCTTAATGTTTTAGCTCTTTTCATTCTCCGAATTCTTGAGTTAGTTGGCAATGTGTGGGAATAAAACCTTCCAATTTAACACCATCAGGAGGCAATTGAAGGTCGGAAGCGGCCCTACCCGAATACATACAAATCCAAATCCCTATCAGATACAACTATAAATTCCCAATCACAATCAATGTAGTTACATGGAGAAATTGTATAGGAGATTCAACAAAGAATTAAAAAACCATGCCAGAGCAATAGAGAGCATTGATAAGCGAAGATCCTAACACAATCACTCAATTTTCAACATGCAAGAATGAACGTAGTCAACAGTTTCAAACCAAAAATCAGAAGGAAGCATATGAAATTGAGCAACGAGAAGCCTAGATAGCCAAAAAAAAAGTAAGAAAGAAATAGCAGAATCAACCATGAATGGATTTTTTTTTGTAGACATCAACCATGAGTGGATATGTTCAAGAGATTATAAAGCATTCCACGAGCCCTTTAAACATATGCTTAAGATCCATCTTAGTCTACTGCAGATTTAACCAAGTAAATGTAAGACCTTTAAACATCCTTCTGCCCGACATATTGAAACCATCATGTAAAACACTTATAATGTATGGTGAAAGTAATATGAAAACATAATAAAAACAAATAACCTAGGAAGAAAAATTCACAGCAGAAACAGAACCAACATTCTTACTTGAGTTTTGCTTCAATATTGTCATTTAGCTAACTTGTTTATTCTCTCATGTGCTTGATCATCATCACCACTGCAATTTCACATAAAGTAAAGCATATGAGTGATAACTAAACTATTAAACCTCTGATGATTCTAGTGAAAATGAAGCATACAAGTAAAAATTACTAACCTATTTCAAACAAGTTAGTAAAAATTAATTCCCAAATTTAAAAGCATACAATTAAAAATTCCTTTATATTCCGAAGGAGAATGCAAAATAAATTCTTATTTCTATGCCATAAAAAAAAGAAATTCCCAAATTTCATTTCATTTTGCCTTCTGCCAGTACAAATAGGACAATCAACAAAGGAATTTAATTCTAAACTTAATAAATTACTTTATTGTGAAAATGCCCTACAGGATTAGGAAAACAATGAATAAGATGAAGCGGACTGAAAAAACAACAATTTACAGCACCATACTAAGTAGATGACTTCAGAATGAAAGAGGATGTATGCAAATATTTATTTATTTTTTGTTAAAAAGAATAGTCGAGAAAACATTATAAGCCACTACCAATACTATAGCATCATAAAATGTCCCATAGATGATAGACTACAATCAATGTTAGACAAAACAGTAGTAAACAAGAAAAAATACGACATACAATAAGATGGATATGTCGGAAAAAATGCACAAAGTATTTCCAGCGAAAAAAGGAAAATGCAGAGATTTGCAATGGTAAAAGGGAAGACACACAAGATCGAGAATTAAACTGTGTCAAATTTCTCAAACTTAAATGCATTTGTCAGCCTCACCCGTGTGATTTGAGAGGAACCATAAGGCATCTTGACACTACTTGTTCTTGGAGGCTCAATCGGCTAAATCAATCAGAATAGCCCTCGCCTTTTCATTGAGCTATGGTTGTGAGTCCATGTACCTGCTGATCTCATTCTAGAACAAACAATTGACATTATCAGCTTATATAGTTTACGGATTTCAGATGATAACTGGCATTTTTGTTGTTGAAATTCTACCTCGGTTAGCTTGTAGAATTTGTAGATATCCTCAACATACTCAACCACAGCCAACTCATTGTCAACATCAGCAGCATCTATGTCGATAATGGGATCCTTCGCTTAATTTCAGCCACAATTCCACAAGCAGCCTGCAAATCAGAAATAAGATGATAGTAAATTCAACATTGTAACAACAAATTAAGCAATAACCAAGTAATGTATGAGATGAGGGGATCATTTACCTTGCTATGAGCGTTCAGGATCGAAGTTGTGGTATGCAGTTTCTTCTTCCTTGTAGAGCTCAAGCTACCAGTACCAACCTTCTTCTGATCCACTACCATGCTCTTCTGATTTACAACTGTCCCTTTGCCTATTTCAAAAATCAATCGAAGCACCACAATCAAATGGAGGAGTAGTCATCGCTGTGGGGTTTAGCCACCGACGCGATTAGTTCAACAATAAAATCAGCTCACACCACACTCCTAATTATATCCAAAGCATAGTTCTAGCAAGAATATGTAAGGTAAAATGCCTCTTAGCACATATCAACAAACCTCCAAGAACATGAGACTAAAACAAACTCAGCTCATTTCGTTTATAACAAGGAAATTTCAATTAGCTCGGGAGTACCTTATCACTTTTAAGTCCACAAAATTCAGCAACATGTAACCAATAATAATAATAAAAAAACATAACAACTCAATCTCAACCAAGTTCTGCAATTCACAAATTAGATGGATAACAGAACAGGAGACTAAAACAAACTCAGCTCATTTTGTTTTATCCATGCATTTCCACGTTCAAAAACATTTGGCATATTACCATCAAGGCATCAACAAATAAAAGATTAAAAATGAAGAAAGAAAAAAAAAACTAACAATTATTTCATGAGCTAATTGCATAAAATAACTCAAACTATTGAGGTGAGCAAGCTATTAGATCCAAAGAAAAAACCTATTTAATCATCCTGATGAAATAACAGTCTAGTACTACAACTGAACGCTCAAAAGCTGCAAGGTTGGAGGCAGTACTCATAAAACCTTAGAGGTAGAGCTACCATGCTAGAAACCCTAATAAATCAAAGCTAGAAATCTCTAAAAGGGGAACTGTATAAGAATCGACTCAAATTCCCTTTGGAATATAACAAGCATCTATTACCTGAAATAGAGGAGCATCCAAACGCACCCCAGAAGGCTTCAAAATCTCTTCTCCCTTCTCTGTATGTTCTTCAAAATCATACTGAACTGAGAAAAAACATTAGATCCAGAGTCCAAACTTCAGAATCTGAGACTCCAAACTTTATAATCTCAAGAAAATTGAAAGTAAAGCCTGGAATGAGAGAAGTTACTGGAATCCACAAAATCAAACCCTAAACAAACTTCAATGGCCTCGAAATCAAACCCTAACTAAACATTAATCAAGATTTTGAATTGAAATGAATAGGGTGTGAAGAGATTACTGGACAATGGAAACGTTGGAGATAGGATAAAGGTGCTTGAGATCCACTTTATGTCGATGGTGGTCGAGATCTACTTCTGTTGAAGATGCCGGAGATCTGAACGCAAACGAGCAACAATTTAGCCTGACGAAGTCACTGCGCCAGAGGAGTCATTGTGGAGTCACCTTCTCTGTTAGATCTGGTGATGGAGAAGACCTCGACGATGGAGGAGGAGATGGTTCTCTTACTAGAATGGTGGCGAGGGTTTTGAGGGGGATCTCAGATCTGTGACGGTTGAGGAGATCTCAGATCTGTGAGAGGAGGAGGAGTGGAAGATTGAAGTAGGGAGAGAGAGAAGAGAGGTGGCGGCGACGAGGGCAGAGGCGGTGGCGGCGACGGGGAAGAGGCAGTGGTGGCGACGGGGGAAGAGGCAGTGGCGGTGACATCCGGGAGAAATGGTGGAGAGAAGAGAGAGGATTTTGAGAAATAGTCGGGAGAGGAGAGTGAGTGTGGAGAGAGGGCAAATTTTGTTAAGTGTTGATATTTTTCCCAAATTTTGAAACCCTCTCCCTGTATTTCAATTCGGCTCATTTCAACCTTGAAAATTTAAACTCGCGCTCATTTAAACTCGCGCTCATTTTAATTTTTTCTGGAACCAATAATTTTATATCTGTCAAAATATTTGACAATTGTGTAAACTTTTTAAAACATCACAAAAAAATTGATTGATGTAATAGATGAATTTAAAATCTGTTGTTTTTTTGACAGACTTAAATTATATGATGTCTAATTACAGTATTCTAGTAGTGCAGGTTGAACAAGTAACAAACACCTTGAGGATATCCCAATAGGACACACTTTTGTGACCTGGGATTCAACTTACCTTGGTTAATGTATGAATATACAGTGCAACCAAAAGGTTTAAGATGATCAAGGTGAGGTTTTCTTTTATACCGCAGTTCATAAGGAGTCTTAAAATCAATCACAGAAGAAGGGGTTCTATTTATCAAATATGCAGCAGTCATAACAGCTTCACCCCACAAAGAATGCTTTAAACCAGAGGAAATAAGCATGCATCTAGCCTTTTCAAAAAGAGTCCTGTTCATCCTCTCAGCAGCACCATTCTGTTGGGGAGTTCCAGGAATTGTTAAGTGCCTTTTAATACCATTATGTTTACAATAAGCATCAAACAAGGAATTACAAAACTCAAGACCATTGTCAGTTTTTAAGCACTTAACAAATAAGCCAGTTTCCTTTTCAACCATGGATTTCCAATGTTTAAAAGTTTCAAAAGCTTCATCTTTAGTTTTCAACAGAAACACCCAAACTTTTCTACTACAATGGTCAATCAAGGACATAAAATATCTTTTCAGACCAACAGTAGATATTTGGGCAGGGCCCCATAGATCAGAATGAATATAATCCAAAGAAGTAGTTGAAACAAATGCAGATGATTTGAAACCTTTTCTAGTATGCTTACCTAAAACACAGTTTTCACATAATTCAGTGGAACAAGGTTTAGCAGGAATAACACCAGACTTATACAAGTTCTCAAGACCTTTATTACCAATATGATCTAACCTGACATGCCATAACATAGAATCATGCATAGACATAGGCTTATCAATGGCAGTAAAAGCAGTAGTAGAGGAATTCACAATAGGAGTAGCAATCGGTTCATATAATCCAGCTTTTCTCAAGCATTTAATCACAGGTTTACTATCCTTAGTAACAATCCTCACACCATCAGAACTGTACACATCATATTTTAATTCCTCAAGAGCACTTTCAGACAATAAGTTTCTTCTTAAATCAGGCACCCATTTAACATCCTTTATAACTCTAACAATATTGTCAAACATTCTTAAAGCAATAGAACCAACACCTTTTATTTTAAGCACAGAATGATCACCTAGCATGACAGTACCAACATCATAGCATTTAAGGTCAGAAAATCAAGACTTATGGAAGGTAGCATGCATAGTACATCCAGAATCTAAAATCCAAGCATTGGAGTCACCAGAATTTAACAAAGCAAGCACTTCATGAGTATAATAAGGATGAGTTCAAGCACAGCTGAAACATTAGGCTTTTTACCAGCAAGCCTTTCATCTTTCTTCCTCTTAAAGCAATGCTTCTCAATGTGACCAGATTTAGAGCAGTAAGAACACATAAGGTGAGATTTATCAGGTTTACCGCTTTGATGATTTTCAGTTTTACTGGAATCTTTTTGAGGTGGTTTATTGTTGTTATTGTTGTTATTATTCTTATTGCCTTTAAACCTACCTCTAGCAACAAGAACCTCATTCTTATTTTCAGGTTTATGGTCATTTTTAAGCTCATACTTGTTTTTAAAGACCTTTAAAACGTCATTTTTCTGAATAATGGATTCAAGAATAATTTTCTTTTCTAGTTTATCAGTACTGTATTGCACAACATCTTTAAAAGTATCAAATTGAGCAGGCAAAGAATTTAACAACAAAATACATTGCTGAGTTTCCTCAACTTTATCACCACATCTTTGCAAATCTTGAAGAATAGTCAGAAATTTATCAAGATTATCAGACAAGGGACATGAAACATCCATCTTGAAATTAAACAGCTTATTAAACAAATTAACACGAGAATGGAGAGATTTTACCAAGTACAAACCTTCAAGACCTTCCCAAAGCTTTTCAGCAGTGTCAAAATTTAATACCTGTCTAGCAACTTCGTCACTTAAGCGAAGCATAACTTCGCTGTGGGCCTGTTGATCAGTTTCAAAGATTTTGTCCTTTGATGTCCCTTCTGGAAACTTGTTGGTTACAGCAACCCAACACTTTTCCTTGATGAGAATAGCCTTCATCTTCAGCTGCCACATAGCAAAGTCTGTGTGGCCATTGAAGGGCTTCAGGTAAGTGCCTTTATCACCCATAGCTGTTTTATTGTACCTGTAGAACAACTAAACAGTTATTAAATGTCTTAAAGAGCACAAAAGCGATTCAAGAAAATATGAATCTAACAGTGCAGCTAAGGATCCTATCAAGCCAAGCACAAAACAAGAAAACTTGAAGATCAGAAGCACTCAAAACACAAGATCCAAGCACAGAAGACCTAGATCTAGCAAACAAGGGTATGGTACGTCGTGCAGGGGGGGTGCTGCACCAGCGATGTTGCCTTTTAGGTCAGCCCGAAGCCCTAAACCCGTTCCCTATCCCTAGATCTCAACAATGAGCCAGGAAATCAAGAACGCGACAGCCAAGCTCTTATACCACGTTGTAAAACCTAGATTCGTCTAGAAATCGGTTTTGGATAGCGGAAGCGTAATAGATCTAAAGCGATAGCTAAAGATCAAACGAAGAATCACAAGCAATCGAACACTCAAGCAGTTTTACGTGGTTCGGTATAATACCTACATCCACGGGGCCTCAAGAGTTGGTCGAATCCCCTATAAGAGAGTTCGTACAAGGGATGATACAAGCAATGAAAGCAAGCAACCCTAATCTAACATGCATGTGAATCAGAGGTACAAGGAAGAAGAAGAAATCCCCCTGTATGGGATAAAACCAGAAGATCGATAGAGAAATCGGTCTCTAGAACCCGAGATCTCAGAAGACGAGGAGAGCGGCCACCCAGGAGGACGCCGGAGCTCGATCCACCTTCCAGAGAAGCCACCAGTAACCTTTCTTCTCCGAGCGCTCAAGAACCGACGACAAGAGAAGGAGAGAAAGCTCTAAACCCTAGAAACCCTAATCGGAGAAAAGAGAGCGTTTGTGAGGAGAGAGAAGACAGAAGCTGAAAGTGTCCAGCTCTCAAGAGGAAGCCCAATACCAAAACGCTGCGCTCCATCAAAGAGAGGTAGGTTAGGCTCCGCGTCTCTGAGCTACCAGCTCATCCGAGCTTCAAGATCCATGGGCCGAGTAATGGGCTAAAGCCCAATACCAGTTAAAGTCACTTCTTCCCATCATACCTTATACAAGATATATGTATATAGTATAGTTTATATATATATATATATATATATATATATATATATATATATATATATATATATATATATATATATATATATATATATATATATATATATATATATATATATATATATATATATATATATATATATATATATGTTTAACCCCGCTATAGTATAGTCTCGTTAGAGGATCAAGCCTATAAAAGGCTCAATACGACTCAGTCGAGACGTATAACTATAGTGCAACATATATGTATACTATATACTATAATATACATGTATAAACATCATACACACATACATGTCCAAACAAACATATAAAACAATATTACATGCCAAAGGAAAACTTAGGAAAGTAAACACATATCATTACATGAATAATCTGCACTTCCAAACCCGTTGCATGGTTAGTTTTTTGAGTCTTTTGCTCTGTCAGGAGGAGGTTCTGTAAGGTATGTTAATGGAGAAACTGCCTGGATGTAACCAAGCATCTTTTCTGGCAAATTTCTTGTCAATATGCATTTGTACCAATCGTCCTTGTTCAATTTTAGTTTTGTGTTTTTTCACATCATCAAAGTTGCATATATTCCTCTTTAAGTCTTTTAGCTAGTTTTTCATGTTTAAGACGTGCTCCTTCTCAGGTACTTGGCACAAGGAACCTGAGAAGGGGGAGTTTGCAAAACTCCCCCGCTTCCAAGTTGGTGCCTTTTCTAAAGAGCATGAGCATTGAATACACATGGAGTTTAGCTTAATTTCTAATAGCATGAATTATGTAGTTATAATGTATTGATGACTTACGCAGAAATGCACCACGGTTATTAGTTGATGGTTTTGAGATTGCAAAAAGAGCAACCCTTCAATTTTTGGAGCAATTTAAAACTCCTGTTGTCATGGGTGATGAACCTGATAAAGAGGTTCTGAAGATGGTTGCTAGAACTACATTAAGAACAAAGGTATACTATTCTCACAAGTCTCGCCTCTAGTTGCCCTCTATTATTGCAACCTCTCTTCATCCAATGAGGCATAACATGTCATGATCTTGTCGGTTTTCATGAGGCATAAAATACAGTTGTGCAATTGTAAAATAAAATTGTGCAAATTTTCAAATTTGTGATGTGATGGAAAAAATTAAAAAAAGTGCTGACGTGAAAAAAAATTATTTTAAAAAAGTGCTGACACAAATAGAATAAAAAGTGCACAAATTAGAATAAAAAGCGCAAGAATAATATTATAAAGTGCACAAATTAGATTCGAATTGTTTATTGGATAGGAGTATGAACAACATAGTAACTACTGATTACTCATTATAAATTGTACATTCAAACCAAAATAACTTTCGAATTGTTTAAGTTCTAACTCACTGGGAAATATAATTGACAAAATACTTGATTCAAGGGGGGGGGGGGAATCTAATTTTAGATTTGTAAAAAAAATCAAATTTATGAAACGAATATATGTACAACACAATATTTGCACAACATAAACTTATATTTGCACAAAATAATATTATACAGTATTTGCTCAAGGTAAACTTATATTTGCACACCAAAATAAAATTTCAAAAAGGTGCTGACATGGGAAAAAAAAGTGCAATTTTAGTTCGAATTTGCAATTTTAGTTTGAAAAAAGTGCAATTTTAGCTTGAAATTGTACTCAACATGAGCTTTTTTTTCTCAATATTATTTCATACTTGCTCAATCGATTATTGCACAACATGGTCTTATTTTTGCTCATCAATAGACTGTAATTGCACAACATGGGGGATTGGTGTAAATTTGCTCAACATTATCTTATTTTTGCTCAACAATAAATTATATTTGCACAACAATTGAGACTTGTGAAATTGTGCTCAAAATGATCTTATTTTTTCTCAATATTATTTTATAGTTGCTCAATAGATTATTGCACAACATGGTCTTATTTTTTTCTCATCAATAGACTATAATTGCACAACATGGGGGATAGATGAAATTTTGCTCAACATCATCTTATTTTTGCTCAACTATAGGTTATTTTTGCACAACAATTGAGACTTGTGAATTTGTTTTCAACATGATCGTATTTTCTCTCAATAAAATTTCATACTTTCTCAATAAATTATTGCACAACATGCTCTAATTTTTGCTCATCAATACTTTATTTTTGCACAACAATCAAGACTTGTTAAATTGTGTCTCAACATGATCTTACTTTTTGTAAATATAATTTTATACTTTTTTAATAGATTATTGCACAACATGGTCTTCTTTTTGCTCATCAATAGACAATAATTGCAAAACATGGGGGATTGGTGAAATTTTGCTCAACATCATCTTATTTTTGCTCAACTATAGTTTATTTTTGCACAATAATCGAGACTTGTGAATTTGTTTTCAACATGATCTTATTTTCTCTCAATATAATTTCATACTTTCTCAATAAATTATTGCACAACATGCTCTTATTTTTGCTCATCAGTACTTTATTTTTGCACAACATTCGAGACTTGTGAAATTGTGTCCCAACATGATCTTATTTTTTGTAAATATAATTTTATACTTTTTTAATAGATTATTGTACAACATGATC
The DNA here is from genome assembly GCA_037127255.1 of Persicaria tinctoria. Taxonomy (NCBI): domain Eukaryota; kingdom Viridiplantae; phylum Streptophyta; class Magnoliopsida; order Caryophyllales; family Polygonaceae; genus Persicaria; species Persicaria tinctoria. Next base: position 48,802,239 of record JBANSL010000001.1, on the reverse strand, counting down.
TTATTTTTGCTCATCAATAGACAATAATTGCACAACGTGGGGGATTGGTGAAATTTTTCTCAACATCATCTTATTTTTGCTCAACTATAGGTTATTTTTGCACAACAATCGAGAGTTGTGAATTTGTTCTCAATATGATCCTATTTTGTCTCAATATAATTTCATACTTTCTCAATAAATTATTGCACAACGTACATGCTCTTATTTTTGCTCATCAATACTTTATTTTTGCATAACTAGTGGTGAAAATTAGTGCTCACACTGATATTAGTTACAATTAGTGGTGAAAATTAGTGTTGACACTGATATTAGTTACAATTAGTGCTGACACTGATATTAGTTACAATTAGTGGTGAAAATTTGCTCAACATGTTGAGAAATACCATGTTGTTTCTCAACATGGCATTGTTTTTTTAAGTAAACAATAATGATAAAATCTAAAATTTGATGAGTACCGATGAAAGAATTGTGCTGACATATAAAAAAGAATACACAAACTTGTCTTATTACATGATAAAACCTAAAATATTATTCTATAATATTGAATTAATGTTTAATATGGAACATAAATGTCTAAGATATAATCTTTCCTAGTAGTACTTTTATATAGTACCGATGACGGAATTGTGCTGACAACCTTATTTTGAATGCTTTATCCTTCTCTTGAACTCTCCTATTGAAATCTTTCTATTGCGTGGTGGTATTCCTGCTCTCGAAAATCAGTAGGCGGTCCCTCTGTTGAGTAAAGAAGAAATCCAATTAAACCATTGTAAATCAAGGCAAATGAAGAAAATGAATGAACTAAAATGGGGGTGTCAGACATACTAATAAGCTATCAAGTATGAATTTCAGTTTCAAAGACCAAACAGAATTAATTTGCCTCTACATAGAGAAGGAAATAACAGTGATGACAACATCAACAATTCAAATGCAAGAATAGTGAATCCACAAATACAAGATGGAAGTGTGCAAATATAAGAGTGAGGGGCACAATATATAACTGAAATGAAACGAATTTGGAAATTTAAATCCAAAATCATAAACAAAATTGCAGGAAGCCCACAACCTTCTAAAGTTGTATCTATATCTAATGGGAAATGCCATCATTTAACAATGCTAACATCCTATAGGGAGTTACATTAGGGAGAGTGCATTCAGACAACCAACAACGTTTTCAGCTTTCAAATACATAGTATGTGATTCTCATCATTCAAACAAATGCAATTAGTTTAATCAAGCTTGTTAAATTTAATTGATATCAATATGAAAACCAATGTTCAGCCTTCATATCTTCAACAGACAGCAGCAACAGCAAACATACAGCAGCAGCAATCCATCAGCAAGCATACAGCAGCAGCAACAGCAAACATACAGCAAACAACTTACAACAACATCAAACATACATCAGCAAATTAGTCACATGACTCACACAGATTGCTTGAAAGTAAATAGATTCAATAAAATCAAAACATATAATGCACAACTGTACAAGGACAGATATCAAACATCTAATAAGCAAGTTCAAACCTTCAATATTGGTTTAAGGACTTGAAATCATTTGGGCACATTGCCATATCTGTACACATCTAGCGAAGCCTTAAAAGATCAAATTAAGAACAGTACAGTAATCGAGACATAATTAAAGGGGCTCAGTAGAAGCAAAGATCAATTCCTTTATCAATCGATTCGATCGATTGATAAGGGAAACAGTCGGAACGAAACCTTTGATCAATGGTGATCCTGCAAGCAAAGTCAGCAGAAGCAAAGATCGATCTACTTATCAATCGATAGTCGGAACGAAACCACAGCTCGTAAAAATTGATCGACGGTGATCCTGCAAGCAAAGAAGCAAAGTCAACAGAAGCAAAGATCGATTTCTTTATCAATCAATCTTCGATCGATTGATAAGGAAACCTCGGCTCGTAAAAATATAGTCACTCGGCCTATTGGGGCATTTCATCAAACAGGTTATGTGCAAAACATAAAACAACATATCAATCACAAACATAAAACAACAAAGACAAGATTTCATATTTCATTCAGCAATTGCAGCCATCACAAACAAAATCGAGTTCCTTATCAATCGATCTTTGATCGATTGATAAGGAAATCGAGCGACATAGAATGATGAACACAAAGAATCTGCAGCGGGAGAGGGAGAAACCTACATTCCACAAGTTCAAGCAACAAATTGCTGAACTAAAACAATAGGACACGACGCAAACTGTGGTTTGTCTCTTTGGCATTTTGTCGAACAGGTGGAGGGCACAAAGTCTGCATTTTCAGGGCAATCGATTTCCTTATCAATCGATCTTCGATCGATTGATAAGGAAAACAGTAAACAATCACTCAGCCTATTGGGGCATTTCATCAAACAGGTTATGTGCAAAACATAAAACAACAACTTGATGATATTAAACTATGTTGAACAAATGGCATGGAAGAACCTGTAATGTGCCATGGACGGGAAGAACAGTAGGAGGAAGTCACCATAAACTCACAATCAGAACCTCGCCTCGCGCAATTGCTCCGAGTCGTCGTCCTTGGACTCGCTGCACCACAATGCTACCGTGCTCGATCATAATCAATCGGAGATCTGCGATAAATCGAAGACCTAATTTGTCACCTCGCAAAGGCGGTGGCGAACAGAGGCAGCACAAGACGCCGGGATTAAGACGCCAATTCGTGAGAGGAGAGAGTGAATAGAGGGGAGAGATAAGCCATAACTAAGAGAGCGGAGATTTGAATCTGAGGAAGGTGTTCGATCTTCAATCGATTGATAAGGAAATCAGACGGACGTCGCTTGCAACTAGATATCACGCGTACAAATTCTTAAGAGGACGGCAAATTGAAGCTCGGTAGACATCGAAGTTCATCCTTTGTCTTCAATGGCAGTCGAACAGAACTGAGCAGTGCGAGAGAGAGAGAGAGAGAGAGAGAGAGAGAGAGAGAGAGAGAGAGAGAGAGAGAGAGAGAGAGAGAGAGAGAGAGAGTGCGGAGAGGGAGAGGGCGGAGGAGAGAGAAAGGCGCGTGGAAGAAGGGACAATACGTGGACATTTCACCAATTAGTACATATTTTATGGACATTTTGCAAATTGTCCCATAAACTATTTCATACTCTGTATATCCGAGCACTTGGAAATACAACAAAGACTAGACTACACATGTGCATATGCTGATTTTTTTTTAACAAAAAAGTGCGCAGAACCGTGTAAATGGCGAAAAAATCACCGTATAAAATAGTAAGATTAAAGAGTTAAAAGGGAGGGTATGAACGTAATTTCGAACTTAACTTTTTTTTTTTTTGGATAAGGAAAGAATTCGGGTGGGCTTGCCCTACCCGGCGGCATCCTTGCGGATGAGGTCAAAAAGACCAGGATCATTTTTAATATCGACTCCTCGGGCAGAGTGGCTAAGGTGTGCAACCTTATCTGTCACTCTATTGCCCATACAAGGAACATGAAAGAAATCTACTTCTTCCACAGTCGATAACAGGACTTGAGTATCCGAAAGTATTAGTTCGATCTCCCACGGGCATTTCGATTTCCTATTTAAATGGTCGATGATTATCTTGCTATCACCTTCAATATGAATCTTTTTAATACTGAGTTGCTGCACTTGTTGTATTCCTAATTGAAGGGCTAGGGCTTCCGCTATCAGTGGTTTTTGTTTGCCCAGCCGAAGGTGTTGAATAGAAATTGGGTGGCCGACCCAGTCCCTAATGACAGCACCCGCAATGCTTTCGCCATTAGGGAGGGTAGAACCGTCGAAATTCAGTTTAAACGTACCCCGGGGAGGCTTGCGCCAAGCTATAGTTTTTTGTTTTTTGTTCTTTGGAAGAGGGAACCTACGAAGAGGGAGAATAACATCCTCAAACTCGGACTCAGCAGCAGATGTTTTATTCCAGTTATCAATATGAGATTGGATGAGACGCAAGGCTCTATCCTTATGCGGTATTGCAGTTTGCTGAAACAGGTATTGATTCCTGATATACCACGTTGTCCACCAAGAAAAGGCGAGTTTAGAAAGATCAGTAGAATGTAGGTTCTTCCCTAGAGCAGATAGAATGGGCTTGATATCCCGAGATTGTGCAATTAGCTAGGCAATGTTTGATCGGTCTTGGTACGGGAGCTGGTGGATTGCTTGGATGAAGGGGCATTCCAGAAACAAATGAACCTCATCCTCAGGCGCCGTATTACACAAAGAGCAGGTAGAAGGGACAGACGTGCCCCTACTGGACAACCTAGTGGATGTGGGGAGGCCATTCTGAGCTATTTTCCAACGAAAGTTTTTCACTTTCGGAGGGACATTAATCTTCCATATCCAGGCATTACAATCCAGGTGTGATGCTGATTGAGCCGTTATTAATTTATATGCACTAGCAGTAGTAAACCAGCCTTCCCTATCCAGCCACCAGTATAGTCGGTCTTGCATAGTTGAGGCAGGTAAAGGGATGTCTAGGATCGCTCGCACTATATCCATAGGAAGAGACAACTTGAGCTTTTCTTCCCACCATTTGCCCCCCAATATATAGTCACTCACCTTTTCGTCATGATTGTAGTTCTGGGGGCATTCCTCCCTAATCGACAAAGAAGAGGTAGTGATCCAATTATCTGTCCAAAACTTAATTGATTGCCCATTGCCTACAGACCAGATAAGACCTTTTTTGAATTTATCAATTAAGGCGGACAACTTGGACCACTGCCAGGAGCAAGACCCCGAGGTCTTGTAGTCAAAGATGTTGGCAGAACGCAGGTATTTATGTCTGATTAATGTCACCCATACATTACTGGGCTCGACCAGAATTTTCCAAAGTAACTTCATCTGGAGGGCCACATTCATGTCGCTGGATTTTCGAATCCCCAGGCCCCCAAACCGTTTCGGTTTGCAGATCCGGTCCCAGCTTATCAGTGGTCGGTACTGAAGATCCTTATTCCAAAAGAAAGAGCGGTTTATCTGGTCGAGTTCTTTGTGCAGCGAAGCAGGGAGCATAAAATTCTGCATAACATATAGCGGCTTCACGGAAAGGTTGGAATTGATCAGGGTGGCACGACCTTGTTGTGAGAGGGCATTAGCCCTCCATTTTGTCAATTGTTCTTTAGATTTACAGATGATATCTTCAAACGTGGTTTTGGTAACTCTTCCATTGATAATTGGACAACCTAAATACCACTATAAAGAATTCTCATTAGAAATATTGAGGCAGGTACATAACTCAAGGATCCTATGGTTCGGAATCCCTTTCGTAGCTTGGAAGCTAGATTTGTTATAATTGACCTTTTGACCCGACACTTTGCAGTAAGAATCAACAATCGTCTTCACTTTACGCCCTGCGTCCAAGCTTCCTTTGGAGAAGATGATGATATCATCTGCAAAGGAAAGGAACGGAATCCGATAGCCGTTTTTTCTAATCGGGAACCCAATGTGTGTTTTATCTAGGCTAGCTTCAGCAGCTAGTTTCCGGGCTAGAATCTCTGCCCCTAAGATAAACAGGAACGGGGATAGTGGGTCTCCCTGCCGGAGACCCCGTGTGGGATAAATCAGATCCGTTGGACCATTGTTGACTAATACCGAGAAGGAAACCGACGTGATACACTCCATTACCCAAGAGATAAACGTATCGTGGAAACCAAACCTTTGAAGCACCTTTTTTATGAAATTCCAGTCGACTCTGTCATATGCTTTTTCCATATCTAGTTTAATTGCTAGCCATCCTTCCCGTCCCCTCCGATTTTTGTAGGAGTGGAAGATTTCGTGGGCTATCAAGACATTGTCTTGAATAGCCCTATCTGATACAAAGGCACCCTGAAGAGGATGTATGAGTTTACCAACAACATTTTTCATTCTGTCAGTCAAGATTTTGGATATTATTTTGTAGACATTGGAACATAAGCTGATAGGACGGTAGTGATTGGTGGCTGTTGGATCATCTCTTTTAGGAAGGAGGGAGATAAATGTGTGGTTTATCTGTTTAAGCATTTTTCCGGAGTGGAAGAACCCTTTGACCGAACAGATTATTGATTTACCTATGATATCCCAATATTTTTTATAGAATTCAGCTGTGAAACCATCAGGACCCGGAGATTTGTTCCTTCCAAGGTTGAAGACCGCTGTTTTGATTTCCGAATTAGATGGGATTTGTATGAGGAAGTTGTTTTCCTCTGCCGAGATTTAGGGTTGTATTAGTTCAAGCAACTCGCTGAGGAGCCCTTCGTTTATTGGTTCCTTTTTAAATCTCCTCTCAAAATCCTTTTTTATCTCATTCCTAACATTCTCTTCGCCCATAATCACCGTGCCAGATGAAGAGACGATGTTGTGGATCTGTTTCCTATGCCTTCGACCTGTCGCCACTCGGTGAAAATATGCTGTGTTTGAGTCCGAGAGTTTGAGATGTTTGGTTTTGGCCCTTTGGCTCCAAAATGACTTTTGAAATAATAGGAGCTTATCTTTCTTAGTGACGAGGCGTTTTTCCTTGCTCAGATTGGATTGATGGACGATCCCAGGACCCATTGATTGGATATGTAGGAGCTCCGCCTCCACCTCTTTTAATTGGCGGAAAATGTTCCCGAAACTCGTTTTATTCCATTCTTTTGCCTTTTGTTTAAGGATTTTTTGTTTAAACATTAATTAGAACATGGCGGAACCAGGGCAAGTGGCCCGCCAGGATTGCTTGACTATGTTACGAAAGTCCTTCCGAAGAAGCCAGGCATTTTCGAATTTGAATGGTGGGGCTTTGAAATTAGAGTTAACCTCAAAGGAGATGGAAATCGGACAATGGTCCGAAGAGGAGAAAGCACCATTAAATGTGATCATGTTAGGAAAAGTTTCAATAACCTGTTGGTGGACAAGCACCCGGTCAAGCTTTTCACGGATGTTGAAGTTTTCCTCCGGGTTCTTCCTCCATGTGAACGGATTACCAAAAGTGGGGATATCTAGAAGTGAGCATTCGTTTTTGAATGAGATCAGTCGAGAGAACCTGGATGGTCGGGAAGAGGCCCCACCGAGTTTATCAGCACTGCAGAGGATCTCATTGAGACCCCCCATAACAATGCAGGGGATGGATGAGTTGTTAACAGTTGTTTTTAACATTTCCCAAAATGGTTCTTTTTCCCGTGGTGTCGGTGGTCCATAGACAAATAGGACTAGGATCGGGAACCCAGCAAGCAGGCTATCCAAACGAAGACCGATAATACGTGGTAAGTGGATAGCAATGGATATTGTGAAATTTAGTAGTTGATGAGATTTCCAAAGAACTCCTATTCCGCCAGATCGCCTGGTGGCCGGTGACCAAACACCTTTATCAAATCCAATACTACTCCACATCTTGTCGTCCGGAATATTTTCCGTCTTTGTTTCCGCAAGTGCCATGATTTGAATATGTTCATTTCTGCACATCGAATCGATTTCCGTCCAGAAGGTTCTCTTTCCTATCCCCCTACAATTCCAAAAGCACATCTTTATGAATAACTTTTGATGAAATAAGGACTAGAATTCAGAGTCCTTAAATTGAGAAATTTTTGTTGAGGTATTATGCAATGACCCACACCGGGTCTAGTGAAACGAAATCTGTTGGGACATTTTATTTTGGGAATAAAATAAATCAATAACAATCCGTGGGTGCTGTAATGGCCATTAACCAACACAAGCAAGGCCCGGTAATTACTCCCGACCAAGAACACAAACCTTGCTGGCGAAACTTGAGGACCAAGACGAAGAAGCCATGAGGCAGAGTAATTCGTCTCAATCAAAGATAATATTTTTGTATACAAATGTATGGTATTATACCAACATGGCAGCCCATCAAACTCCACTAAGGAACTAACATTCATACCAAATGAAAGGAATACACAACCACTACATACAAATGTACTCTCAGAGAACAATGAGAACACCAATCGAAAAGGATTTCGGATCTTAGACCAAAAACAGGCCCGTCTCAGTTTTATTCGGGGGGACGCAGCTCTAGGAGCGGCTGCGGGTTCAGTAGGCAGACGATTTTTATCCAATGTACCGGTGCCGAGAGCAGCAAATGAGAGAGCTGATTTCACAAAACTAGCAAGTTCTTTAGAAACGAAATCAACCAACGGTCTATCCACCTTGTGATTTACCTGCTCAGCAACATGATCTAATAGGTTTTTAGCCTTCCCAAAGTTGCAAGAAATCAAGAAGCTTAATTTTTTCCCATAAGGGTTATGAATTAATAAGCAATGACAGTAAGGATAGTTCTTACCATTGATGAACTCAGACCCCAAGGACTGGAAAGCCATTGAAGGAAAGAGCATGGGATTCACAAAATCATCTGAAATGGAAGCAGATCCTTCAGATGATAGATCATCCACTATTTTTTAAGGCCCTTTCGGGATTTGAGGGATATAGGGGCATAAGCCACCTTCATAGTTTTGTATAGACACCAACAAAGGGTGTTAGTTTTTATCCAGCATAACCAGCAGAGCAAAGTATTAAAAAGGTTGAAGAGGAAGATCAACCAGGCTTGTACAGAAACAAACCTGCTTGTATGCAAGAACCAGTTGTGCAGAGAGCTAAGGCAGCCCTTGTTGTAAGACATCAACCATACCCATTCACCTCGCTGGCAAAGTCCGTCCCCGGAGGCACTGAAACACACAAGGCATATGCACCAAGACCTGAACATGAGCAAGGAGGACGCGCCCGTACCGAGAGGAGTCGGAGAACCACCGCCGGCAGAAAGAGGCGAGAAGCCCCCGGAAGACAGAGCAGAACCACTCGTCAACCACCGCCACCAAATGTTGCCACTCGTCCTGAATCGGCCTTGCCAAGAGACCTCCCCCCAGCCGCCCTTGAACCGCATTCGACGCCCCTGGAAAAGAATAATCTCTCCCAAATTTCTGAAACTCTTTGTACCGGCCTCACCCCGCCGAGATACAGACGCCGCCACACCAGATAGAAGGCCGGACGACCGCCACCACCACCGAGACACCTTCTTCCTCACTTTTTTCCTCGGAAATTTTAGGATTTTGAGGCTAATAGAGAAGGGATCGGAACGGGCAACAGCTAGAAAGTTAGGGATGTGTTTTTTATTAGCACCCATCGGCCAGGCAGCAGTGCAACCACCAGTTGAACCGAAATCAAGCGGACGAAATCGGCAACAAGAAGCCTGGAAATCGCCGGTTTGGCATCTCAATGGAGGATTTGAGGGGAGGTTTTGGCAGATTTGGATCTGGAGAACGTCGATACGGAGAGGCGGATTGGAGGAGATGTGAGGGGCGCGTGAGGCGCGTTCTTCACCCATCCGAAAGGATTTTTACAGGATAAGATTTATTAGTGATTTCGAACTTAACTAGTTGGCCATATAATCAATTAAAGAAAAAAAGGAAAAAGAGTATAATTATCAAAGGACTAAAAAGGGTTTCGCCGCATTAGGGCAAAAGCGAAATCTCTGTTCACTCTCCACACACACTCTCTCTCTCTCTCTCCCCATCTGATCCCCAAATCTTCTGTCCAACTCCACGGTGTAGATCCGAGGAGTTGGAAGACATCAAATCCGATCTCTCTTACGATTTGCAGCAATTTCTAATTCCGTTCTCCAGGTTCAGCTTCCTCTCTCGACATCGAATTTACCTTTCCGCCCTGTTCGAATCCTGTTTGATTGTCCTTGCCCCTTTTTTCGCAATTGCATTTGATTTCATTGAGTCTTTGATCTGGATTTGGATTGTAATTTTGATTTCTTTATTGGTATATATAAAGTATTCTCCTTTTTGTGTGTTGCTGTGTTGACTCCCTTTTAGGGTTTGCTTTTCTTTCTTTGTATACGTGTGTATGGCGTTGGTTGGAAGGGACCAGTAATCGAAGTTAGGAGAATGTAATGATGAAATCGCGTTTGAACGAGATTGATATCGTAGTCTTGCCTTACTTAGTTGTTGATCCAGTTGACATTTGGTCAGAATCTAGCTATCGGTTTGATTAAGGAATGGAGTTTCAATGACATCGGACTGAAATCTAATAGATAATAGAATGACAGACGGGACACTAGAATACTAGATTGAGCAAACTGTAGGTGGGTAATGGGGTCCAAAAATCAGAAACCCTTAGCCCAAACACTTGGAAATTTTCAACGCCTGCTCAGTCAACTGTCATACTGGTTGTTTCTATGTCTGGGTTAGTTTTGGATGGTAGGATGGCAACGAGGCATTGGACCTGAACCTCGACCGTTGATCAAATTTGGGCCTGTCCTTTAGTGAAGTTGGTTGTACAAGGTTAGGGTTGATTTCTAAAGGAGAGCAAAGAATGATGTATGGTACTTGAGCAAATCTCTGAGATGTTAGATAGGTAGATCCCCTCTCTGAGTTCTTCTGTAAAGATTAATACACTCTAAAATACTTTGATGCTTGTTTTACACTTTATTTATGGTTTGTGCATTTACTATTCTGTTACGTTTATGTGTTCTGGGAGTGTTTTTTTATGTTGGTTTCCGTTTTAAGTTAGTTTTGATTCAATGTAAAGTGTAAACACAGACAGCAGAGGTATTTGAAGTGAGGTGTGCATTTATTTTGCAGTTTTTTTTTAATGGTTTTCAGTTTTTATGCTCGATCTCCAAAAGTTGGAGATGTTTTCTTCTAAGACTCTAATTGCGGATGCTGGGGTATTTGAAGTGAGCTGTGCATTAATTTTGTAGTTTTTGTAACGTTTTTTAATTTTTATGCTTGATCTTCAAAAGTTGGACATGTTTTCTTACAAGACTCTAGTTGCTGATGCAGAGTCAAACACCTGGAAATTTTCAATGCCTATTATAAATCATCTTTTGGCAGTGTGTTCATTTATAAACTGTTATATAAATCATCTTTTGCGTGCATGTACTTTTTTTTCTTTCTTTCTTTACTCTTTTCACTTCTATATCCTTTGGGAGTGCAGTCATGGCAGGTGTAGCTCCAGAAGGATCACAATATGATGAACGTCGCTATGATTCCAAAATGACTGAATTGTGAGTATGGTGGCTTTTCCTGCTTTCTCTGCATGTAATTCCCATGTACTTCATTGAATTCTTTAGATAACTTTAATGCTTGTTTTGATTGTTCAGGCTTGGTGATGGGGATGAATTCTTCACCTCTTATGATGAAGTTTGCGAAAGTTTTGATGCCATGGGTTTGCAAGAGAACCTTCTCAGAGGAATCTATGCCTATGGTAATTATCTCTGCTGATTAGCTTGTATATAACGTACTTCCCTTTTCCCTTCACGTTAGATATTTTTGGTTAAAAAATGCTTGTGATGAAAAAATGTGAGGTGCAAAGAAGTGAAACAATGGTCTGCTTGGCATGCCTAATCCGCACCATATTAGCATGCTTTTGTCATAACAACCATCATCTTAACTTATCAGCGTAGCATTTCAAACTATGTAAAGGTTCTATCCCTTAGGCAAGAGGTGAGAAGTGCCTTTTCTTGCCTTTGAAATATACCAAAGATATATTATTTAAGTATTTACATGCACCATGTTTAAAATAAGGCTTAGGAGGTTTTTACTAGATTTTATTTGTAGAGTTGAATTTAATTTGCATTTTTCCTTAGAAAATATGATTACAATTCTTTTTTCAGAAAAATTTCAGCCTACCTTGCTTCTGTGAGGTACTCGCCTCAAGCTCGAGGCTAAGGATCTTATCACTCTATGAATTTAAGCACATGAGGTACCTGTCAATTTCTCTCCTTCCTAATGTCAATTATTTTTGTTGTTAACAGGTTTTGAGAAGCCTTCTGCTATTCAGCAAAGAGGGATAGTTCCTTTCTGCAAAGGTCTTGATGTCATTCAGCAGGCACAGTCCGGAACAGGGAAAACCGCGACCTTTTGCTCTGGAATTCTGCAGCAGCTTGATTACAGCCTTGTTCAATGCCAAGCATTAGTGCTAGCACCCACTCGGGAACTTGCCCAGCAGATTGAGAAGGTTATGCGAGCACTTGGTGACTATCTTGGAGTGAAGGTTCATGCCTGTGTTGGTGGTACTAGCGTAAGGGAGGATCAGCGCATTCTCCAAGCCGGTGTTCATGTTGTTGTTGGTACTCCTGGTCGTGTTTTTGACATGTTGAGGAGGAAATCACTCTTTGCAGACCATATTAAGATGTTTGTGTTGGACGAAGCAGATGAGATGCTTTCACGTGGTTTCAAGGATCAGGTAGTTCCTAAACAAACACCTCTTTCGGTTGTAGTTTTTGATTTGCAGTAATGTAGGTTCTGCAATCTGTATCACTTAAATAAATTGCCTTCCTGTAACTAAATAAGGAAATTAATGTCCTGCCTTTTTTTCCTTGTAGATCTATGATATCTTCCAACTCCTTCCCCCCAAGATTCAGGTTGGTGTGTTCTCTGCTACCATGCCCCCAGAAGCCCTCGAGATTACAAGGAAGTTCATGAACAAGCCTGTCAGGATCTTGGTAAAGCGTGATGAGCTGACCCTTGAGGGTATCAAACAGTTCTATGTCAATGTTGACAAGGAAGAGTGGAAGCTCGAGACCCTTTGTGATCTTTATGAGACACTGGCTATCACTCAAAGTGTCATCTTTGTTAACACACGTCGCAAAGTTGACTGGCTGACTGAAAACATGCGCAACCGTGATCACACTGTCTCTGCAACCCACGGGGACATGGACCAGAACAGCCGAGATATCATCATGCGTGAGTTCAGATCTGGGTCTTCTCGCGTCCTCATCACCACCGATCTTTTGGCCCGAGGTATTGATGTGCAGCAGGTGTCCCTGGTTATCAACTATGATCTCCCCACCCAACCGGAGAATTACCTTCACCGGATCGGTAGGAGTGGAAGGTTTGGAAGGAAGGGTGTTGCGATCAACTTTGTGACCAGTGATGACGAAAGAATGTTGTCTGATATTCAGAGGTTCTACAATGTAGTCATCGAGGAGCTGCCTGCCAATGTTGCTGATCTCATCTAATTCGTTGAGCTCTCTCCAGAGAAGTCCTTCCTGGGTTTCGGTTTTGACCATGCCAGTGTCGGTTGCTTGCTCGTTCTCTTTTCTTTTTTTTTGGTGTCAGGAAAATACTGTTAGCCTGATATTTATGGTCCTGGTATCTTATGCTTTTCTAAGTTATAAAGAAGGGATTGATGTTATGACCTTCAAGAGATCCTGGCTTTTGATGAAAACCTGGCTTAAAGTTGTATTTGGTTTTATTGTATATGTGGGATGTATTCTCTCCTTTAGTGTGTTCTGAAGTTTGAACATGCGAATGCTCAGAATGGACTGGTCTGTCTTACTCCCCTTTTCCAACAGGCTATGCACTGTCCGATTGCCAGGTCGAGGAACAGGTGAGTTCGACTCCAGTCTTGTTATGAGTCACATATAGATCTTCCAGCAACACAGTTAACCTGTGAGGGGAAAAAAAATCAATACCTTGATTTTGGTAAATAGAGAGCGGTCATCCGGTGTTCGAATTGGAGATCTTTGGGTACTATCTGTAAGTTCTTTTTAGCTGAACTATTCTGGGATGGTTGGAAAGGGAAAAACATTACTCCATTCGTTCGGCACAACATGTCACTTTACTAACCACGATTTCCGTTTACTTATGCCAACATTTCGCTCTTGTCCATTCACAACACAGTCATTTTTTCCGTTGAGCATCCGATTTTCGATTATAATATGTCCGGACGAAGATCGTTTCGATACCTTTGCCCCGGAAGGCCGAACAATGGAGACCCTCCTTACTACAAAGCCCCGAGAAAGAAAAAAAAATTTAAATATTAGGGACGGAAATAAACTGGCGCAAAACCAGAGGCCTATTTTAATAATATCCAAAATCACTTTCTCTACTGCAGCACTCCACCGCTTCATCGAGCCTATCAGTTTCGCTTCACCAAAATCACCCCTCGGACGATCTCCTGGTTTGCCCTTTTTCGATTCAACCTTTGATTTCACCCGGTGAGCCCCGATTTCAGTTTCCTCCGTCTCCAAGCGACCCTCGATTTCACTTAATTCATTGCCAAAATCACTGATGGAGCCTGTCTTATTCCCTTCTAGTGCCTGTCTTCGCTGCGAAAATCAGTCCTGGACCTTCGATTGCAGTTGTCCTTCGGTGCGAGCCACTCCTTCTGGTGCTTGGAGATAGTCTTGGTTCGTTTCTTTCTCTCTTTCTTCTACTTTTTTTTCAAATGATTTTATAGTCTGCGTCAAAGTTGGTGAGCGAGGGGTTAGGGTTTTTATGGAGCTTAGAATTGGGCTATGGAGCTCTCGATCAGAATTAGGAAATAAAGAGAAAAAGAAGATTAAAGAGGGGAAAGGTTCCTGCATGTATTCCCATTTATAATGCTATTAATGGCTTAAGAGCCCAAATCATGAGATCACCATTACACTGATATACTAGGCAAGTCATGCCCGTGCTACGCACGGGTAGGGGTGGAAATGGGTCGGGTGATGGATGGGTGGAGCCATTTTTTCACCCGACCCATCACCCGTCCGTCTAATATTTCACCCATCACCCGATCCATCGGGTTAATCGGGTGGTAATCGGGTGAAGTAAATTAAAAGAAAAAAATTCATAGGTCATACTTAGAAATCGATCATATTTGATATTTCCACAAACCACGTCAACGTGGAAATCTTATTAATTGTATAAAAGATTTATTCATACATTATATCATTATTCCCATCTTACAAAGTTAGCATTAAAAGTTTAATATCAAATCAAATGAGATAAATTTTAGCCCTTTGCTAAACTCGTAGTTAAAAAAAGGAAAAATAATTTGGCTAAATCATGTCTTAACACACTAAATGCTAAGTCGTTGAAATGAGTGAAATTGTTAACATTCTACTAGTGTATGCAAAACAAATAAAATAACTTTTTTTAAAAGATGTGATATGAGGTTAAATAAAAACAAGTTTATATTCTTTTAGATTTTTTTTGCACAAAAACAATTAGAGAATAGAGAAGATAGAATTAGAAAAAAAAAAAGAAAAATATGTAGTTATGTTAGGCTATATTTTTTTTATAAACTAAGATTTTTTTTTAAATAATCAGGTGGGTTAGCGGGTGGTTAAGCGGGTCGGGTAATGGGTCGGGTGATGGGTCGGGTAATGGGTGAAAAACATATCACCCATCACCCATTTCACCCACCCATCACCCATCCATCACCCGGTTTTTTTCGGGTTTTCACCCGTATAATCGTGTCGGGTGGGTCGGGTGAATCGGTCACCCACGGGTGATTTCCAGCCCTACGCACGGGACATATAAGTTTTGGTATTTTATAAGATTATTTAATTAATTATTTTATGTAATAATATTATTTAATCTAAACTATATGTTTGTAACTCGTAAACCTTAGTTTTATATGCTTCATAACAATTTTAATAAATATTCTTACATAATTAATTGTTAATGTCCTAGTTTGGTATCTTACATGAAATTCAACTCATAATTTTATTTGTTAATATTTTTTTTGTTGATTATCCATATCATCTTGTAAAAGTTAATTGTTTTATGATGGATTAAACTATTGATGTTGTTTTCACTTCAAAACCAAAATATAAAATTGGTTGGCTTGTGTATAGATATATCATGTATTTATACAGTCTTTTGGATACACAAAAACTATAAAACAATGTACAAATAGTAAATCTTGATTTTATATGTATCATACTTTGGTTTAAGTTATTTATAAAAAATATTTATATTTTTTTGTATGTCTTACATTTTAATTTTTAAGAAATATTAATATAGTTAATTGTTAATGACAAATATTATGGTATATTTAATGCCCTAGTTTGGTATCTTATACTTGCATGAAATTCAATTCACATTTTATTTTTTCAATATTGTCTCTATTGAGTACCCATATGCTCTTCAAATGGTAAAAGTTAATTATTTTATCTTGTATTAAATTGTCAACTTTTTTTTTTTTCACTTTTAAACTAAAAAATAAAATTGATTGGCTTGACTAAGAAAAGATTAGTATTTAGTACTTTGTATATATTATACTATTCAACTTTTTTTTTTTGATAAAATTGTACTATTCAATTTAATTACTAAGAAAATTGTTATAATTTTAAAATCAAACATTATATTTTTTTTTTCCGTAGATATCATTATATATAGAATTTTGGGAATGGACTTATAGAGATTAAAATAAAAAACGTAAATCAAACATTATATTTTTTTTTTGTTAATCTATACTCCCTCCGTTTCACAATACATGTCCTCATAGTTTTGGGCACGCTTTTTAATGAGCGAAAAACTCTATAAAATATCATTTTTTTAATTATTATTTTTATATAATTTGATACTTATTACTAATAAGTATCACATTATATATAAAAAATTAATTAAAAATAATATTTTATAAAGTTTTTCGCTTAGCAAAAAACGTGCCCAAAACTAAAAGGACATGTATTGTGAAACGGAGGGAGTATTTAATTGTAAAATCAAAATCAAATGATTATTTTCCCAACCAAAAAACAGAAAGAAAATGATTATACTCAAACTATTGATGACATTTCTAAAAAAACAGAAAAAGAGTATTTTTTGGTTTTCAAATTAATCAAATGCTAATGAGGGATTGATAGGAAATAACCCTTGACCCGAAAAACTTTGCCAAAAAAAATAATTTACAAAGGGTCATCACCTCTGCTAGTAAAGAACGGATTGTAGCCGGTGGAGAGAGAAAAAGTAGAGGAAATTGCACTAAATAGCCTAAAAAATGGGCCTATTTGCACAAATAGCCAAGGGGGTGAAAAATTTGCACAAAATAACCTGGCCAATTCATGCAATTAAAACAACAGGTCATTTGGAACTATTCATGACCTGATGTAGAAGGTGAAAGGATGAGGGAGACTAGGAGAGAGACGATACATGGCAGTGAAGCGAGAGAGACGAAAAACCTGAGGAGAGAAAGGAGGAGCGATTCGACGCTGCTGTCCACTGCCCTCTCGACAACGTCCACCGTCATTCCCTCCGACATCTGTTGAGCTCTGCAATCGTGAATCAAAGAGAGACTGCCCTCTCGACAGCGTCCACCGTCGTTCACAGCAAGCCCGCAGCAGCAGCCCAGTGCCCCCTTTTCTCATCTTCACAGATTCGCACCAAACGCCCCCATCCTCTCTATTTTCGATTTCAATCCCTCGGTTTGCAACTCTCCTGGTATGGATCAAGAACTGGCTAATAGGGTGGATGAAGCATTAGGATTCATGGCTGCTGCTAGACTTACGGTTGATCATCCCATAATGACCACCACTGAATTCTGGACATCACATGAGTGCTTTCTTCTGCCGTATGAAGAGGCACTGACCAGACTAGATTCAATTTCAAAACCAGAGAGTCAATTATTGTTCATAAGATACTCAGGTCAATTTCAAAACCTAATATTTCCTAAATCCCTCAATTAATATTTCCTAAATCCCTCAATTGAATGTGTTCACTGATCTTAATATGCATTCATAATGAAGATGGATGGAAAATAGCCTATTAGCTCAATTGGTAGAGCATTGTGTTTGCACACAAAGATGTGAGTTCAACTCTCACATAGGCTAATACTGAGTATGCGTTCATATCTCTATGGACTTATACGATTGAATATGGTAGGAAACATATACACTAATGGCAGGACAAATTTATGAATCTGGTACGACAAATTTATGAATTATGAATATCTCTGAACTTATAAAATTATGAACTTGGTAGGAAATATATAGACTAGTGGTAGGACAAATTTGTAAATCTGGTAGGATAAATATACGATATTGGTATGATAAAAATGTAATCACAGAAATTCCTGTGTATAACTTGATACTAATGGTAGGATAGATGTACACGAATGGTAAGATATATTTGTACTATTGGCAATGAAGTAGAATTAATATTGATCAATCCACATATCCCAGACTAGTAATCATTGAGGCGTGAATTGACCCTAATCTTAATTACCAATCCATAAATCCCAATCGCAATCCAATTTCTACCAATCAAAATTCATGAATCCAATCTAATTCAATGCTAGAGCGACTGAATTAGAGCATCTACCCTTGGATATAATGTTACTTAGGTTTCCTTCATCTTCTGTTGTAGGTTGGAAACCCTCTACCCTTGGTTGTTTTTCTGAAAAATGTGGAACATTTTTTTTTACGGTTTCTAGCTTGATTTTCCTTGAAAGCTATTTAAATTGGTATGATAGATGCACAAAAATGGTAGGATATATGAAAACTAATGGTAGGATAAAACAACGATATCGGTAGGATCAGAATGGTAGGATTGATCGAAACTAATGGTAGGAGAAAACAACGATATTGGTAGGATCATAATGGAAACCCAGTAATTCCTGTATAACTTGATACTAATGGTATGATAGATGCACACTGACGGTACGATATATTTATACTATTGGAAAAATGTAAATGCATAATTGACTTTACGAAAAAAAATTACTTCCACATGAATCTCAGAAAAGCAAAAGAGAGTATAAGATCACTTACACATCGCTGCCACTGTCATCGGACAAACTTCTTGCACTTTTCAGGTATGAAAGGACAGTTGTACACTATTGGTAGGATGGAAATATTCTATTGGTAGGATGGGGACTGTATCGTTTCCTAGAATGAACGGGTAACTTTTTCCTCGTTCTTTCCGCTTTTTGCAAAGCATGTTATGGTGTTTCAGATCCTCCTTTCAAGCTTATATATGTTTTTGGGGGACACCCATCAATGCAATCATTGCATTTCCCCTTATAAATGCTCCCCCCTTTTCTCAAAAGAGGAATTCTGTTTTGGCGCCAAAAGTACACTGACAGCCCGCCAAATCAGCTACAGTGAATCCCCTCCAGATTCTTTCCAAAATATTTCCAGGTATGGAAAGAGAGGTTTAGCCTATTGGTAGAACAAATTAATTCTATTGGTAAGATGGACAATCTACAGTTTTCTGAAATGAACGGAGGATGCCTTTTGGTGCCACATGTCACTGACACCTACTGACAGCTACAGTGTAACTACAGTGTCCCCCACCTTCACCTGCAACTTCCTCTCCCAGTTGCTATTTTTATTTGCAAAAAATGGCCACTTTCTACCCCATGCAAATAATCAAGGCACATGGCTAGTTGTGCAAAGTTTTTTTTTATATGGCTAGTTATGCAAATTGGCCGAAAAAGTAACAGGCCCGTCCGTTTCATCTACCTAAACCCCATTCTCTCGTCCTTCAATCTCTGAAATCCAAAACCTTGGACCTTCCCACATCTTGAGATAAAGAAGAAGATGGAAGAAGGGCAGTGAGGGGCTGAATTGAAGGACAACGGCGATCTCATTACTTTTGCTGGATCCGGCGAGGCTAGGGGCAGTGTTCTAAAATTCGGGCTTGGCGGCCGCCAAGACGGCGCCAAGACGGTTGGCGGTGACCTCCCGCTACAAAATTGGCATTGGTGGATAGTTCTTGGCGGAAGTAGGCCTCGGCGACAGTGAAAGGCGAGCTTGGCGGGCTTGGCGGGTTTGGAACGGGGCTTGGCGGGGCGGAACGGACATGGCAGTCAAGGCGGATTAAGTATTTTCTTCAGCAAATCCATTCTTGCGATCAACTTCAAAGAGTATCTCCTATTTTTCTTGTTTTCCCCTTTGAAGATGGCAGTTCTTCTTCCTCGTCCGAAAAATTCAAGCCTTTCGGCCCCCAGAAATATTTTTCCGGTGGTTCCTTCCTTTCGATCTGCTCTCATATCAGGTACCGAATCCGCCTTTTCCCTCTACGTGTAAAGCTCGATCGATTTCCATCTGTTTCCGCTGGTAGAGCATGCATTTTTGTGTCGAAATTGAACTTGTCCGTTGTGATTTTATTTTCCGTTTTTTTTTGTCGTTACAGTTTTGTGTGTTTCTGGTTGAATCCATCATTTCTGTTTGCGATGGGGTTGATTTTACCTTTTTTTATTATAGTTTCATGGAGAGAGTTAGTGGATTCTGGTTTAATTGGTGAATTTTTGAATCCTACGCATGGCAAATCGAGCTGATTCTTTTTTAAAGGTGCTTGAATGTTATTTCAATTTTTAGAGTGATGATTTCTTTGTGCTTGATTAGTTATGGTGACGGTGTGATTTTCATCATGCTGAATTAACATGCTCTTGCCCTAACCTTCTTCTTCTGATGTGTTATCCTCCTTTTCATAGATTAGATTTGAGATCAGATTGGGCTAGGCTGTGTTTGGAGCTTTAGATTTGACTTTGTATTTGTTGGGGCTTTACTTGCAATTTTGGATGATTGAGGAATCTAAATTCCTCTTGCTTCTGATTGAGCTAATCTATGAGAGGAAGCAACAACAAGAAAATGATTTAGGGCTTTTTATCTCTTTGGCCAGAGTATGAGACATATTGCTTGTGGTACATCAAATCTCATTTACTTTCCTCCTTGGCAAGACAACTAGGTGAGCTGAGATGATTAGGGTATATGATCTATTAAAATTATAAGATTCATATGTTTTTTACTTCACTTGGTTTCATGATTTATTTGCATTGATTTGTATTTTCCTTACCAGTCTATTGTTGATATTCTGTATCTATGCCAAGTTAAAATCTTGCTTGATTTGGTTCATTTAATTATTTGGTTTCAAAAAATTGCTTGACCAAATGCTGATAACCGAGGGTAACAATTAGTTCTCTTCACTTGGAATGATTCTTCATAGTTTTGTAGCAAATCATAGCATGGTTGAGCTACCTTTGAGGTCTTATTCTTAGTTCAGTGTTTAGGTCTGATCTGTTGTTAGGTTCGAGTTCTGAGTTCCGAGTTCCATATTCCTGACTGTACTGGCCTCAATGTTGTTTCTTTATTAGTATTATTTATTTTATAAAATATAGCACATATTCATTGCTATTTTTTTACATTTGTTAGTTAATGGCTTTGATTTGATTGGTTTTGAGAGATTTAGAATTTCTCTTATATCTATTTTAGTCACTGCATGTGATCTTGAGGTTGTGGGCATAAACAGCACCATCTTACAGTTTCCTAGTCCTTTGTTGTTTGTTACAGCAACAGATGGGGAGGGGAGAGAGGGATGGCTCTAAGAACAATAGTAAAGGACATACGGGAAAAAGAAATGTGAAATCCGAGGATTCGGATGAGGACTATATGCTAGAAGAAGATGAACTTGATGATCAGTCTGATGAACTGGAATTGCTGGTTGGAGATGCTTCAGATGAAGGAAGTTTAGGTAATGGACTATCATTTTAGACAGCTCTCGCTCAGGTAATTGTCCAGATACTATTTGTTTTTCCTGCAATTTTTCAGATCCTTCAAATTGCGAATTTCTTTCTTTCTTTTTTGTTATTTACGGTTCAATCTGAACATGAAGGAATTTAGCTTGCTCTGCCTGACTTCAATTTTCCAGATTCCTGCACTTTGGCTGATGTAATTGTTTCAACTCGTCTTTCTTTGGTTGATGAAGAGAATTCAAATTGCAAAATTTATGACGTTTTTGCTTAGATTTCACTTTTCCCGTTGATTGTCTGCTCTAGCAAGTTAAATTCCACATCGTTCGGGTCAGGTGGTGTTGACGGTGACTGGCAAGGCGAGGACGAGCGTCGGGCATTGATAGTCGACTGCTTTGTGATTTTCGGTTGTTTCATTCAATTAGTTGAATAAAGACCTCTACGAGCAGGCTCACGTGTCCGCAACATTTGAGACTCTTTCTCGGTACCGCCATCTTTGATACATATGATGTTCATTTGAAAACTAATCACTCTTTGCAGACCCCATTTTTGTCTACGTATTAGTGCTGTTATTACACTTTGGAGCTCATTATATATAGTTGCTCTTCTACTGTATGAATCTTATTTCATTACTGTAAGAAACTTCAATGTGGTGAAATACCACTAAACAAATGGTGTGAAAATTAAGTTTACCCAGCTCGTATATTTTTTGTTTGGGTTTTGTCTTCAGTTGCAATTCTAGTTTGAGCCGGCGGACGCCAATCCCCGTCTTCCGCCTT
This sequence comes from Persicaria tinctoria, assembly GCA_037127255.1. Lineage (NCBI taxonomy): Eukaryota > Viridiplantae > Streptophyta > Magnoliopsida > Caryophyllales > Polygonaceae > Persicaria > Persicaria tinctoria. The sequence goes on along the minus strand of JBANSL010000001.1, from coordinate 48,780,325 downwards.
TTCTTTCTTGTGACACTTTCAATTGACTGGTACAAAGATATCTTTTAAAAAAATAAAGACCGATATCATTTAACAAAATAACTGAGTTGTCTAAAATGATAGTCCATTTTAAAAAAAGATATCGATTGTGAAAAGCTTGCCTTAAATCGATAAAAAAACGAGGTCTATGATTGAAAAAAAATCTTGTAAAAAAAATACTAATATCTAATGGAAGTGGGTAAATCTCACACATGTCATGTAAAAAAAACTCATTTGTCATGTAAAACAATTCACCTGCCAAGTAAATAATTGACGTGTTAAGTAAATAATTCACGTGTCAAGTAAAAAAATTCACGTGTCAAGTAAAATACATTATGTGTCATGTAAATCTGGTATGGGTGACATGCAAATTCAATATGAGTGACGGGTAATTATATGCTGATCCGGACCTTTCTAATTGACCTACCTACTGTCTTGAAATCCTTCTGAATTTACATGCCTAATGTATTGAAAATCATGTTTGGATGAACTTTAACATTGTGAAGTTTGGTATTTTATTGAATTTAGAATTTGGCTTAAGTTTTAGTAAAAGCGAATGATATAATGCTTAGATTTAGCCATTTTGTATTAGGTGATGAATTCAGATTAAAGGATGATGCATGTGATCTTAGCATTAACCTTACCAACATATTTATTGCATCTTTTCTATTGAACTTGTGTAATGAAAGTAACAAGGTTAACCGACTTTAAATAGGCTAACATTGTGATGCTATTAATGAAAGAAAATAACATGACAGGTAATGCTATTAACATGACAGGTTATACTCTTTAACATGACTGGTCATAACCTTTAACATGACAGGTAATGCGAATCGATCATCTTCTCCTTAATGAAAGAAAATAACATGACATGTAATGCTATTAACATGACAGCTTATACCCTTTAACATGACAGGTTATTTGCTGATCTGGAATCTATAAGCTTATTCGGTAAAAGAAAGACATTGTCCGAGTTCAAGTAGACAATGATTAAGATGGAAAACAAGTCTCATTTGAAGGGGGTTTTTAACCTGGAATTCATCTTCCATGTGTGTTGACTTCATCATAAGATGTGTTTTTATCATGACAGGTAATAGGTTTGACACGATCCAATAAGAAACTGAACAACGTAATTGATCGATGAAGAGAGAAACAAGGAAACGAAAGAGGGAAAAAGGAGGCATACGTTTGTTTGACGACACTAATTTAATTATAAGCTTGTTCTTTTGCTGCTGATTTATTTATAATATAATTACTTAATTATTATTATACCACACTTTTCGTCTATGAATGACAAGTTCGAATTTTCCATAATTACAAAATGTGCGAACCACATACTCAATTCCTCGTTATGTAGCATAAGCGCTTTCAAGTGCATCATAAGTGACACAAAAACGCCCCGGTCAGTCGACCAAGACACACATAGAGCACTGTCATGTCAAAACTATCAATTATCATGTCAAAGGTATTACCTGACATGTTAATAGCATTACATGTCATGTACATTATCGTTGGTTGACATGTTTGAATTTCCCATAAGTACAAAATGCGCTAACTACATACTGAATTACAAAAGATGGAACATAAGCGTCTCCAGGTGCATCATACTTTTCCTCATCAAGAATTGAATAACCAAATTCGCCAAATGAAAAACACGATCAAATAAGAAATTGAACAACGTAATTGATCAATGCTTGTTGTTGATCAGTTGTTTCGGCGCTGATCAAGGCATGCTTGAGTCAATTTCTCCACCTCCTCCTTCCTAATTCGTCGGATTATCTCTCTCATCTCCCCCGACAACAACCTTTTTTCCACCTTCCTCGCTCTTCTCCCGCTCTTGCTCAAGTCTAGGCATGCCTCTTCTCTCTTGTTGGACGGCTGAATTTCGAGAAACGTGGTTGTTGAGCCCTCAACTAATATGGTTTCCGCCAAATTCAGCCCATTCTTCGTCTTCATCGAGATTGGGTGTAGCAAACACCTTCCTCTGCCACCAACTTCAATGGATCGAAAACCAGCCACCGCCGCCACCCACCAAACGCTCCTCTGCCAAGCGCTTTAAGTATGTGCTTTCTCGTGTCATGTAGATCGTATTTGAATGACATGTTAATAGCAGTTCATGTCATTTACATAGTCTATGAATGACAAGTTCGAATTTCCCATAATTACAAAACGTGCGAACCACTTGACCAAAAAAAAAACAAAATGTGCGAACTGCGAACCACAGACTCAATTAGTCATTATGTAGCATAAGCATTTCCATGTGCATCATAAGTGACACAAAAACGCACCGGTCAGTCGACCAAGATGCACATAGAGCACTGTCATGTCAAAACTATCAACTATCATGACAAAGGTATTACCTGACATGTTAAAAGCATTATATGTCATGTACATCGTCGTTGACTGACATGTTCGAAATTCTCATAAGTACAATATGCGTTAACTACATATTGAATTACAAAAGACGGAGCATAAGCGTCTCCAGGTGCATTATACTTGACACCAAAAGACACCGGTCATTCGACCAACACAGACATGGGTCGTGAAGAACACAGAAGGGGGGATGAAGAGCTATTCACACTGCACTTACCATTTTTTAGAGAGAAATTCACGCTACACTAGCAAGATTGACAAAGATTATTCAATAACACACACACATAATTCATGGGAAATCCTAATTACACTAGCAAGATAGAGATTACAAATTAATGCGATCGCCTAAAGGGAGCCAACCCCTAATCCTCAAATTCTAATGATTTTCCTCATCAAGAATTGAATAATCAAATTCGCCAAATGAATCGGAAAATGCGATTACAACAACGCACTTCATAAGGTCCGTTAGGTAAAACAATTCCATATGCATTTTACATGACACATAATGTATTATACATGACTCCTAGACGATTTTACATGCCACATAAATTGTTTTACTTGACGGACCTCATGGCCAAGCACTTGATCAAACACAATCCTCATATGTTTAAAGAGAAGTAGGTGGACAGTGGAGAATGATTACATCATTCAATCCTCATATCGTTTCATTTATTAATTTTTTTATATCCATTAGACGGACGGGTAGTGATCAAAAGCTATAAATGAGAGGACATCTACTCGAATGATTTTTTTTAATAGAGTTAAAAATTATTCATTTATTAATTTGCTTGTTATTTCTCGTTGCCTTGCTCTAAGTTTAGATAAAGTAGTGAAAATTGACCCAATAACTATAAGGGTTGAATGATGAAAGTAGAGAAAATCTCACTAGTGGCAAGTAAATATGAACTAGTGTCATGTACAAACGGTGAGGCTGGGATGTTGACATGAACGGGTGACATGTATAAAAGTTGGTGGCAAAACGTGAGTTGCTTTTTCTGAAAAAGTGAGTTGTTTTTTCTCTCTCCTTCTCTCTCAGCTCTCTCTCCCAGTCAGCTTTTTTGTCCAGTTGTCTCCCTCTGTATGACCTGCTACCGGCTACACTTGCAAGCGGATATCCGTTTTTTAGCAAAAAAATTTCGAATTGGGTTAGGCATGCAAAGGTTTCAGATATTAGGGTCATTTTAGCAAATTCCCTAATGCTAATATTGATATTTAGTTCAAAAAAAAAAATAAAAAATTATATACATATTTTAAAATTTCATATATAACTAAATAAGCAATTATCAAATTATAAAATCAAATAAATGGAAAAAAGAAAAGGCATTGAAGTGATCTTTGGTGGGAGAATTATTAAGATTGAGATTTGTGAGTTTTGGGGGAGAGTCATTAAGAGGCTTTGGGACACAATCAGGAGGAAAATTCCCAAAAGGAACTATTAGATCAAGTGGAAAAGACACTACTCAAGAACCATAAAGGCTTGATCTACATCAGGTGCCTCTATCCTCTCTCCTTTCTGTTTAGTTTTATACTCGGTTTTGCTACGACATGGTTGGTCCATGATAAATATCCCAATGAATCCATATGTCTACCTTTCCCTTTGAAGCAAGACAAGGAACCAATTAAACAAGCGTTAGGCTTGGGGAACAAATCACAAAAAGAATCAAATGATCAAATGAAAGAGCACGAAGAAAACACAATCTGGCTGAATGCAACAAATAAAAAAGAAGAATCAAATGATCAAATGATTAAGCTTGGGTTAAGGCTGGAGGCCTTTCGCCTAGCCTCCTTGGTTTGCTTGAAAATTTTTAGCAATATGTTGAGAATTATAAAGAAAAAATTGATAACAGAGAACAAAGAAAAAACCAAAAAAAATGATAAAAGAAAACAAAGAAATGAAGGACACAAATGAAATCAGTAACACTCAAATAGTTCAACAAAACTATAAACACTCGGTTAAAAATGAAGATTAGCTCATGGAATATATGTGGTATTGCTAGACGAAATCTATGAACAGAAATAGAGACCTTTTGCAAGATAGAAAAAATCCAAATCCTTGCGCTTATGGAAACAAAGACAGAACAACAACCAAAGGAGACAATATGGAAAAAATCGGGTTTTGATGCTATGGTTTGGTCTCCTGCAGTTGGTCGTGCTGGTGGCATTTGCGTTTTATGGAAGAGTTTCCAACTCTTCAATGACAAACTTGACCTTATTGCAAGGTAGCAACGATTCATCACACTAAGATATGAAAATGTCAACTGACAAATTACCCTAGCTTTATGCTTTGCTTATACCCCACCAAATGAAAGAGACAAAAATTAATTTTGGGTGCTTTTGACAAACCACGTGAATAGCTTACAATATCCATGTTTTATAATTGAAGACCTCGATGAAATACAGAATAGTAATTAAAAATGGGGTGGGGTTATTCCACATCCAAATAGGTTCTCTCGATTAGTAAATTTCAAAAACCAATGTGACATGGTGGATATCCCTACTTTGGGGAATGAATTTACTTGGAGGAAAAACAAAACAGACATAAACAACATTTACGAAAAATTGGATAGGACCCTTGTGCAAGATCCGATCATTCAATGGTACCCAAATATAGCAACAAAAAACCATGCTTGTACAACATCCGACCACTGTCCCATTTCGGTAGAATTAACAAACAATGAACACCACAAAGCAAGACCATTCAAATTTGAGAAAATCTGGTTGACAAGAAGTGACTATAGAAATATAGTCAAACAAGCTTGGAGGACAAACTACAATGGATCACATATGTTCAACTTAGTTAAGAAGACACAACTACTGAAAAGACTTACGAAAGAATGGAATACAAAAACTTTTGGAAATATTTTTCGACAATTAAAAGAGGTAGAAGAAGCTCTAATTAAACTTCAAAGTCAAAATAGTAGAACACAACAACAAGAAAACAACCAAAAACAAAAGAGGCTGATAAACAAGAAGGAGAGGATGTTAGAATATCACAAGATATATTGAAGCCAAAGAGCCAAAACAAAAAACCTTAAGCTGGTAGACACTAATTCAAGATACTTTCATAAAATTGCAACAGCAAAGAGAAACAGAAAAGTGATAAGGGAAATCATTACAAATGAGGGAACCACAATAACAGATGAAGAAAATATTAGAGTAGAAATGAAAAGAGAATTCGAGCAAAGATTCAAAAAAGCACAAATCAATATGTCAAAACTCAACGAGTACCTCAACCTTATTAACACAGAAATTTCAGAAGAGGATAATGAGAAGCTAACTAAAGAAGTTGCAAATGAAGAGATAAAGAGAACAATGTTCTCAATAGGAAAAGACAAATCTCCAGGACCTGACGGGATGACCGCAGAATTCTACAAAAAGTATTGGGATATAGTGGGTCATTCGGTTATCAAAGCTATCAAATGATTCTTTAGGTCTGGAAGGATGTTGAAACAAATTAACCAGACATTTATCACGCTTATACCTAAGTGTGAGAATCCAAACTCAACAAACCATTATAGGCCTATAAGTCTATGCTCAACAATTTACAAAACCATTGCGAAAATAATTTCGGAAAGGATGAAAGAGACCTTACGGAAGATAACCCACCCGCTCCAAGGAGCCTTTGTCTCTAATAGAGATATACAAGATAATGTTTTGGTAGCCCATGAATTTTTTCACTCTTTCAAAACAAGAAAAGGAAAAGATGGATGGATGGCACTTAAGTTAGATATGGAAAAGCCATACGATAGAGTTGAATGGGAATTCATGTTCTCGGTCCTCAGAATATTCGGTTTCTGCACAAAGTTTGTGACTTGGATTGAAGAGTGCATGAAAACTGTTTCCTCTTCGGCTCTTGTTAATGATGAACTAACTGATCTGTTTAGACCTGAGCGACGCTTAAGACAAGGAGATCCCATTTCCCCCTTTTTGTTTATTATTGCTGTTGAAGTTTTTGCTAGAAAGCTTCAGTTGTTTTGTAATGAATCGAATAAGTCGGTTGGCTTTGGTTTTGGAAGAATGGGAACCAAAATTCTCTTCCTGTCCTTTGCCGATGACATCATCATTTTTTCAAAAGCGAATAATGAATCCTGCACCCAAGTAAAGAAAATAATTGATGAATATTGCTCTATTTCAGGACAAAAAGTCAATTTTCACAAATCTGCATTCCAGGTAACCCGAGGTGTGTCTGACCACCGAAAGCATAACATTCAAACTATTTTGAACATCACAAATCTAGGTGTCCTTGAAAAATACCTTAGATGCCCAATAATCAATGGACATGTTAACAGAAACACCTTTAATGAAACAATTGGGAGGACTAAAGACCAACTAAGCAAATGGAAGGCCGATTCCCTATCTCAACAGGGACGAGTGGTCCTAATCAAAGCCAATCTAGCCACAAAGCCAAACTACTTTGATAACTCCACTCCCTTGATGAAAATCGGAAATAGTTTCAAAGGCTTTGACACTCAGTTTGTGTCAAAGGTCTTGAAGCTACAGTTGTGTTGATGAAACACAAAACCCGTACTTTATGATTATTATTTGTGAATGTTATTATATGTTATTATTATATATTTTATACACTAACATTTGCAGCAAGTTTTTGAATAATATCTCCTTCCTTGGGCTGAATGACGTGAAGAATAAAATCGGAGATTATGGCTTCAGAGTTTCCAAGAATAGAAGATTGTGAAGATTACCTCTAGTGCCATGATCTGCTCTAGCCGTTGGTGAAGATTCTTCTTTGGAAGAGGCGCCGATTTGTTCAATATAAAGAAAAGGAAGAAGGGAATATAGACACACATTCGTTGAACACAAGTATTCGTACCCTCAAGCCTTCAAGTCAAATATGTCTTCTTCGTGTGCTCTATGCTAAGTTCTTAAGAGTCATTTATTTTGTTTCAAAGCATTTGAGAGTTAAACAGTGAGCTTATAGGATATATTTCGAGTGAGTGTTATACTCGAGAGTTTGTAACTCAGGAAGTGGACACTAGGCGATTGATTCACTAAGTGTAAGAGGATTGTAATAGCTGAGAGAGGTGGGGCTCTTCTAGATTGGTCTAGGACTCCAAGGGAACGTGAGTTGACTAGATTGCAATTGTATAGGAGAGAGGGTTCTCGGTGAGCTATTAGGATCCTAAGTATTGTGAATCAATAAAAGCCGGTTGAATCCTAGGGTTGTGGAAGAACCCTAGGCGGGGACGTAGGCCAAGTTCGTGCCGAACCTCGTAAACAATTCATTGCGTCCTTTACTTACTGCTTTACCATATTTCCGCACTTGTTTCGAATTGTATAACCCTGTTGTGATTTAGGTTTGCCAGAAGAAAGAATTACGTCTAATCTCGAAGGGTTTTGCAAGAGCTTCAAAAGTCTTGAGATTATCTGCGAAAATCTGACATACTCTATTCAACCCCCCTTCTAGAGTATCTTTATATTACTTTGTTATACATTATCGAACCTTCATACTTGATGCAGAGCTTCATGGTTCCAACTCAAATTCACACAGAACTGGACCAAATCAATAGAAATTTCTTTTGGAATAAAGATCTCAACTACAAACCACTAATTGGTTGGGACAACATTTGTAAACCAAAGAACCAAGGAGGGCTTGGTATAAACAAAACAAAAGACGTGAATAAGGCATTGCAAATGAAACTACTTTGGAAGATTCTTGCAGAACCGTAAAACACTTGGGTCAAATTAATCAAGGAAAAATATATACTTCTTGGCAATGGTCTAAATTGATGAACATAAAAGAGGAATTCTGTAACGGGTTGATTTGGCAAGTGGGGAATGGAAAAACGATTCAATTCTGGAAAGATAATTGGTTGGATGAATGTCCACTTGTTCGTAGGAATCTACCTAACTGTATCATTATTGAAAATGAGAATGTAGACACATATATTTCTCGAAATGGAAACTGGAATTTAGAAAAATTAAGGGAAGTTCTTCCTGAGAGTATCGTGACAAAAATATCAAATGTATACATTCCAACCAACAGTATTGAAGACATACTATATTAAAAAATTAGCAAAGACGGTTGGTTCTCGACATCAAGTGCACTTGATTTGATTAACAACCGAAATGCTTCACAACAAAATGACATTGCATGGGTTTGGAAAATTTATTGCCACCCAAAAGTGAAAAACTTCATTTGGAAAACTGCAATGAATGGACTACCAACAAAAACTAGACTCTCACAGAAGGGTGTTTATGTGCCTTTGACATGTTCTCTATGCAACCAGATGGATGAAGATTCGATACATTTACTCACCAAGTGCGATAGCACATTAAGATTAAATAGGAAAAATGATGGGAAGATTGGGCAAGAAATAGGGAGAATAGACACAAAAAACAAGAGCATGAAACAAGTGATATCAGAAATATTCTCGAAACTTAACAAAGAGCAAAAAACTAGATTGACTATTATGTGGTGGAGCATATGGATAATAAGAAACAAACTCGTTTTTTAAAACCCAGAACAATGGAAAGCTCAGGTTTGGGAAGGATATGTTAGGAACCATCTACAAAATTGGGAGAACACTAAAATATTTTACCCAGAAGATTGGGAGCAAAAAGAGCCTATCAAACCCAAAACCCAGAGGAAAAGGAAAAATTTAATATGGAAACCACCTCGTTGTGGGAGTTTTAAAATCAATTTGGATGGCTCCAGACTTCCTTTTGGTGTCGGGATAAGGTTCGGGAGGTGGTGGCGTGTGATGCGGCGCTCTATGGATCTGTATCTTCGCTCATGCCCGAAGCTCTCAGCCTTCGTGATGGTCTCTTGGCTGCTACGTCCCTTTGCCTACACCACATTGAAATTGAAGGTGATAGTCTTGCCAATATCAAATCTATCAGAGGTGTGTGGAAGTATCTCTGAGAGGTGGAGATTGTCATTTCAGACATTCTGATGTTGCTTCGGGATTTTGCTTCAACCTCTTGTGATCACATCTTCCGAGAAGTCAACCAGGTTGCTGATAAGGTGGTTCGTCTCCGGCATTTAATGGACGGGGGTAGATTAGCGGCTTATCCAGAACTTCTTAATCTCGCCCGAAAGGACGCTCTTGGGTGGTGGTTCAGCAGGGTCTGACCTCACACTAACTATTGCTTGTTAATATATATATATATAGAGAGAGAGAATGAGTAACTTGTGCACACCCCTTAGGGTGTACCTTGCGCACAATTGTGAGCCCTTGGATTGATTGTGATGGATGGTTAAGATTATGCCACGTTAACATTTTTTCTTAAAAAGAAAATGGAAAAAAGAAGGCGCAATTACAAATTTACAATGTGGAGCGCATGTATTTCAATTTAACCCTAACTCCTCTTTTTCAATCAGTTGCCTCGTCCTCCTGGTGGAAAGCAGAGCAGAGATCCATAGGATTGAAGGCGGCGGAATCGAATCCAGATGAGGTAATCAAGTTCGACGATGACGGCGGCGTCGATCCTCCTTGCTATCCGGTGTTCAATTATGGCCAAACCACCATTCTCTCCTTCCTCTTGCTATCCGGCGTCGATCCTCCTTGCCTGTACTTTCAGATCAGCCGAGAGGGATGACGATTGGTCGCCGCCGCGCTGGCTCCTCCTCAATCTTGTACTTTTGAAGCCTTGTCTGCGTCTCCTCGTCGTCGGCCGCTCGCCCAAGATCGGAGTCTGTGGCTTACACGTCATGGATTCCGACTTCGGCTACCCGACGTTCCTTTGTGTATGCTTATTTTCTTCAATCTCTCTTTCTTTGTTGATTTGATTTATATTCTAGTGTTTGGAATCAAATCAGATCTCAATTGATCGGGTTCTTACAGATTCTATTTCTTGATCGACATTTGTGAATCTAGAGATTTCGATTGGTACTGGACTTCCGATTTCATATCTCGATTTCGCAGGAAGGAAGGTTGTTGCAGAAAGGGGCGGTGCTTGCAGGGCGGTGGCAATGGTTTGGCCAATGTTGATTTTATTATATCGGTGAATCTTAGATAATTATTCAATGGAATGGATGAAATATCTAATTGTCAATATTATTCGTTGAATTATGAACAATTATTCAATCAAATGTGTGTATTTTGTAATTCGAAATAAATGTGATTGAGATTTGAGATTGTCGGTGGATATTATTCGTTCAATTCTAAATAATTATTCAATGAAATGTGTATATTTTGTAATTCGAAATAAATGTGATTGGGATATGAGATTGTAAATCAATATTATTCATTGAATTCTAAATAATTATTCAATGAAATGTGTATATTTTGTGTTTCGATATCAATGTGTGAGTGAGTTTTGAGGTTTTCGATATTATTCGTTGAATTCTGAATAATTATTCAATGGAATAGATGTAATTTGTAATTAAAAATCGAGGTTTAGGAACACCATCTCCAACATTATTCGTTAAAATGTAAAAGATAATTCAAAACTTTGATTATTTTGTAATTCGAAATCAATTGAGATATGATATTTATATTATTCGGTGAAATCTTAATATTTATTCAATGAAATATGTGTATTGAAAAATGGAAAAAAATAAAATAAAAAATAAAAAATTACAAACTCATACACACAATGACACAGGAGGGGAAAACAAAAAAACAAAAAAAAAAAATTGGAACACACGCACATATAAGAGGGAAAAGAGGGAGAGTGGATGTGAGATTTATATGGGACCCACTCTTTTCTAATTAAAAATAAATACAAAAATCTGGATTAATCTCCACCTTCTATTTGTTTCAATCAATGGTCTATAAATGTGCACAAGGTACACTCTAAGAGGTGTGCACTCTGAAACCACTCCCTATATATATATATATATATATATATATATATATATATATATATATATATATATATATATATATATATATATATATATATATATATATATAGGGGATGGTTCGAGTGTAATCAAGGATTATTGTGTAACATGTGAACACATCTGGGTCGTTGATTGGATGAAATGGATGGTCGAGATTAAAAGGCAATTTTAGCATTTTTTTTAAATTAAAAATAAGTGGGACCCACGATTTTTCATGCCCACTTGCTGAATCGGGGGAGTGTGTGATGCACTCTCTTTAAATTATTCGGTGGTATATATGGATTATTCGATCGCATCGACGGAATATGCGATCGTATATCTGGATTATTCGATCGTATCGACGGATTATGCGATCGTATCGATGGATTATTCGATGGTATCCACTTGCCACATGATGGGGCGGTTATTTTTTTTCTTTGAATTATTCGATATTATCACTGGATTATTCGATCGTATCAATAGATTATGCAATAGTATCGATGAATTATTCTAATCGGGTAGCACCCTGAAAACGCCATATTATTCGATGGTATCGTTTAATTATTCGATGGTATCGCTTGATTATTCGATTATATCGCTTGATTATTCAATGGTTCCGTTACTTGTGTCATTTTAACAAATGACTAAAAATTATTCAATAATATCACTGGATTATTCGATTTTATCACATGATTATTCGATGGTATCGATACATTCGATATGCCCTAAACAAACTGTAATGCAAAAACAAGATATCAACAAAATTGATACATCCTTAGTGCTCGAACAATCCAATTTAATTAAGCACAAAAAACCCAAATCGAATTCCAAATGAGCAACATAATCCGAAGCAATAGTGAACCTATGCAAGTTTGTGCGATGCAAATAACCACCGAATACCTAAGAGCAAAACCTAATTCAATTGATTTCGCAATTTCAATACCACCGAATACCAAATCTGAAAAATCAAGAACAAAACCTAATTCGAGATCGTCACAAACCCTAACCACCGAATACCAAAGAGCCGCCATGGCCAGAGATACCTAGGTTTTTTGAAATCAATTTCAATTGATTTCACAATTTCAATCATGGCAGAGAAACCACCGATCCAGGAGCAACGCCAGGAAGGCCCGCCTTGCCATCACCCCCGCCACCCGCTCCGCGCACCATCGCTATCACTTCATAGCCAGAGAGCCGGAGATACCTGTTGGACCACGGAGTTGCCGCCGGCATCACGACATCCATTGCCTCTCCTCGTCGCCGATTCGCTACTCATCCTCGTCGCCGCCTTCGCCGGCCACCATAGCCATCTCCTTCGACTTCCGCCTCCATCTGAAGATGCGATGGTAGGACGAAGTGCCCTCTTCCGCCTTTGCTTGTCCCGTCGCCGCCTTCGCTGGCCACCACCATAGCCATCGATGGTGCTCGAACAATGCCTGGTACTCGAACAATGCAATCGATGGGCACCTCTGCCTTCGCAAGCTCTGCTTACGTGCTCGGTTTGTCTTCGATTGGAGGCGGCGAACGTTGGAATACTCGATCAACGACTCCTCTTCACCGGTCATCACCATAGCCATCGCTTTATTTTTCGATCGGCGCCTCCGGATTGCTTCTCTCCCTTCTATGGCGGAAGTTATAAAGAAAGAGTTAGGGCTGAGTAAATACACGCGCTCTTTAACACGGTGGGATTGTGTTTTTCCCCTTTTAATTCACAATTAATTTAAATTCTCAAATAATATGGGCCTTTCATTTTCATTTAATCAACGGTCCAGATCTGTTCACATGTTACACAATAAGCCTTGATTACATATGATCTATTCTCTCTCTCTCTCTCTCTGTATATATATATATATATATATATATATATATATATATATATATATATATATATATATATATATATATATATATATATATATATATATATATATTAGATAGATAGATAGATAGATATGAAGGGTGATATGTTTAGGCTTGTTTGCATTTACTTTTGGGAATAAAATGAGTAGTTTTAGTTTTAAACTTGAAGACAAGTTGTCATTTTTGGGTGCTAATAACAAAATCAACCCATTCAACCCAAAATTAGTATTGAACAAAATGAGAGTGGAACCAATCTAGTTACATCTGTGCTATGGTGATTGGAAATTATTTATGTCAATTTGAAAGGCCCTTTTGTTGTTTTAGAGTTTAGACTGCAACAAAAAACAAATTTAAAAATGGACCAAGTATCAAATAACATTAATTCAATGATGATCACCAAGTCACCACCTATAGATAAAAAAAAATCAACACAAATGAAAAGTGGGAAAATTATCCTTAAATGCTGCATTTTGGGTGCAGTTGAGGCCACTGTTTTGGGGGATGGGGATTAGTAAACGATGTACATTTTTAGTTGAATTTGAAGGGGTGAAGGGTATTACAGAAGCATGGAAAGGGGATTCATTAAGTAATCCATGGTTATGGGATTCTACAGAAAGGCTTTAGGCTTCCACTTTAAAAAATGGCTTGCTAAGTCAAGGTGTTGAAGTGAAACTCTTACCCCTTTACTTGTTGTAGCGGTGATTGTGTACAATTAAATTTCATATTACAGTCAAGGAACTTATGTTTTTAAATCTATCACACCACTTAAAGAACCTTATTCTAGAATTCTAACTCACCGAGCTTATGATATAGTGGGAAATCGTTTTCTTTTTTTCTTTTTATTTATCTATTTTTCTTCCTTCCTGTTTGGATCATTCTCGTAAAATTACTCTCATATGATCCATTCTGATTTGAAAAAATTCGTAGGAAGAGAGAAAATTAGGAAAGGTAGTAGGAGCTACAACCAGGTTGTTGTATGACATCTACTCTCCTTGCTAAAAAAAACAACTTAGTGGTGTTAGAAATTTGACAAGTTAGGCTAATGGCTTTTATACTTTAGATAGGATCATTGGAAAAAGACCATTGATTTCTTATTAGTCATTCTTTATAGCGATACAAAGAATATTAAGGATAGAATAAATCCAAACAGATATGGTAAATCCTAATAGACAGAACAATGTCATCTGATATATCAGTACTGCTCCCTCAAAGAAACATCTTGCTTGTCTTCGTATCTAATCCCCAGAATCTCAGATTAGTGCAAGTCCACAACAGTCAAACAGTTAAAATTTATTAGTCAGTAGGAAGGTACACCAATGGGTAGAAAAGTTATTAATGTGTGGCAGCGTAACAACCTAAACAGCTCTTATCATTTATGGATAAAGTTTAAGATATGAACCTTGACATTATGGCCATTTATGTTATGCATATAAAGACAAGAATTTCCGATTCTAATTTTGGTGGAATGTGTCGTTTGAACATCTAATTTACTTGCTGGATTACTGGTGTATAGCTGGCACACTGATTTTTCTAGGAATAACTATGATATTACTTATTTACTCAAGTCTGAGAGAGATTTGAGTGCATATGTGCAATTAGTTATGTGTATGTTATGTCCTGAGACAATTCAAGGTCATTCCGGGTTGCATTTGGGAAGGGAAGATGGAGGAGGTAATAGGTAGAGTATGGAGATTATAGGGTAGAGGTAGACGAAGACACAAAAGAGATAGGGTAGAGAGATAAGAGAAAGGCAATAGGGTAAAAGAAGATTATGTTTACTGATGTCGTGACATGCAGCCTTGGTGCTCACCGATTTTTCTTCCAGCCTCTATTCAGGTCAATATCATATTCTTTGTTATCATGATCAATCCTTACTGGGCTGTTGCTCTGATGTTTGTGTGGTAGTGGTTTTTTATTGTTGGAACCATGTAAGGTAGCAATGGGTTAGGGAGAAGAAAACTCAGAAGCAAACAAATGTACAAGAACCTAGATTGAGGTACAGATTGCATGTTGTTGTTTCCTCATGGAGAAGGTAATATGTAGAGTTTAGAGATTAGAGGGTAGAGGTAGACGAAGACACAAACGAGATAGGGTAGAGAGATAAGAGAAAGACAAGAGGGTAAAAGATGATTATGTTTACTGATGTCGTGACTTGCAGCGTTGGTGCTCACCGATTTTTCTTTCAGCCTCTATTCAGATCAATATCATATTCTTTGTTATCATGATCAATCCTTACTGGGTTGTTGCTCTGATGTTTGTGTGGCTGTAGGTCTTTTTCGTTGGAACCATGTAAGGTAGCAATGGGTTAGGGAGAAGAAAACTCAGAAGCAAACAAATGTACAAGAACCTAGATTGAGGTACAGATTGCATGTTGTTGTTATCCACATATTTGTTGGGCAGATCATATAAGTTTGCACAATTTTGTTTGTGCCCTCCCATGGCTATGATTCTTTTCATGTATGAAAGAAGGAGAATTAGAATGTATTCAATTTGAATTTTTTTTTAAAGAATCTAGATTCCAGCGCATTACTTATGTGGACTGCACTGGTCTGAAGACGTAAATATATAGCTATGGTTGGAAAACCATTACAAAAGTGTAAGACCAAACCAAGGGTCTTACGTAATAAGGTTAAAAAAACCTATACCCAACCCCTTCTATACCTCCTAAAGCGCAAATCAAGTCCATCACTATACCAAAAAACTCACTCCATCAACTACCCTCAAGTCCTATGAATGACACCCATCCGTCCACTACCCTTAGCTACCAACCTACTAGCTACGGTCTTCCTGATCCAGACTCTCCATAGGCCTAGAATTTGTCCTTATGGGGAGCCGGGATCGACAACTGGAGATGATATGTGGAGTGCATCTACTTACATCAAAAGCCTCTTGGTTAAATACTAGCCTATTTCTACCTAGCCAAGTAAAATAGATGAGTGCTTGGAAGCTAAGCAATTTCATTTGGAATACCAGCTTCTTCCTTGCCTTTCTAGTCGCACTTGCAAACCATCGAAGTCACTCTTCAATTGAGTTGAAGCGGCAAGCAATACCACTCCACTCAAACCCGATCCTCTGCATTTCCTGGATTTACTGGGCACTCGAACCACAAGTGGTCAGCCGTCTCCACTACATTCCTACAGATAGCACAGGTCGCTACCTCCTCGCCCATCCAGTGCTTCGCTATGTTACCTGGTTGGATCATCTTCTTAGCAGCCAGCCACGTTAAAAATGCCCATTTTCTGCATTGTGGCCTCTCACATAGCATACCTCCCAACTCGTCTCTTGTCCCATATGACGGAGGATGTCATACAGCTTGGACGAAGATATACAACCCCTGTCGCTCAACACACTGTCTAGTCGAGGAAGGTGTACATCTTCATCTGTGATCTTGTATCGGATCTCCTCTTTAACATGTAGAATTGACGTCCAAAGCCAAGTGTCATCAACTCTCGAGGAGGCTTCCTACCATCTGTTATCTCGCACATGGTTGGAAGAGCACCAACTCAGCCAAACACTTGGTCTTTGCTGAATGAGATCTCCCCACAGCTTGGCCAAGATGCTTTTGTTCCAGGCATGAAGTTCACGAACACCTAGCCCTCCCTCTGCTATCGGCCTGGTAACTTCTCCCTAGGCAACCAAGTGTCGTCTACCTTCCAAATTCCCATTCCAGAGGAACAGTTTCATCATCCCATCTTTTTTATCAATTACCCCCTTTGGCAGAAGGATGCATTGACTCCAAAGGTGTTTATACCTGTGCACACCAATTTAATCAGTTGTTGACTGCACTGGTGCTTGCATTACCATAGCTCGAATATTTTCACAAAATAGTTTCATGTTGTTCATATATGGATTGAACCGTACTCCTCACATTGGCCTCTGGTTTGTGAATAGGCAACTGTTCCATTTTTTGTTTTACACCAAACAATCGGTTTCCTGGTGGCAACAATCAATCCTATAGTTCTTTCCTGCGGTGTGATCAATCTGCTTCTCAACCTGTCCGGTTTATTTCCTTCTTTAAATCTCCATTTTTGAATTGTTCAAAATAATTATTCTACTCTCTTTGATTACACACTTGGTGAGTTATGATTTTAAAATAGATTTTTTATGAGGTTGTGTGTCTCTAATTTATTAAGGATTCATCTATTTCCATACTAATTTAGAGGTATTTCCATTTAGATAGATTCTAATTTTCATCATACACTTAACATTGAAGACTAAAATGTGCGTATGGTAATAATAAACGTTAGGTATGGATAAGAGTAACTTCAATTGGTGATTGTTTCCTAGATGGAGTCAGGAATACCTTGAGGGTGTCGATGAATATATAGAAAAGGCATGTGAAAGTGAAGGACGTGGAGGTTAAATTCGTTGTCCATGTAAAATATGTTGCTTTCGAAATTGATCTCTTCCGAATATTGTCAAAGATCACATGATATCAAAAGGTTTTATTTGGCTACCCGAGGAACACATACAACCGGTTAGACAAAACGTAGCTGGTGGTAATGGCGGGGTTAATAACTTTTATGATATTCGTGTGGTTAACAACTTGGATGACAAGATTGATGACCAACTTCCTGACACATTTAGAAATGGTCCGAATGAAGAAACGAAGAATTTCTACAATTTAGTGGAAGAGGGCCAACAACAATTGTATCCCGGTTGTAAAAACTTCTCAAAGATATCTTTCACTATTCAGTTATTTCTTTTCAAACCTGATGATGTCCACTAAAGTAACCATGTTTTTATGCACATTTTAGCTCCTTATTCTATGTACACTGCATATTTCGGATTGGGAATATGTTTAATTTGTAGTATAAGCGTATTTGTCAGAAATAGAGGTCTACACGAGTATCTATTTAATTTTGCAGAATTTGGAGCCAATCCGGGACGAAACCAAAAGGAAGAGACAAAGACGGGATTCTACTCGAAGTCGACTACAGTTGGGAGCAAGATCAAGTCGAGGACCGAAGACGGACACCACTCGAGCACAAGAAGTACTCGACGTCGAGTACATCTACTCATCGTCGACTAGACCTGGAAAACTACCCGAGCTCGACGCGGGGAAGGCTACTCGAGAGACCGAAGACAACCCGAGGTCGACGAGATTACTCAACGTCGACTAGAACTATTCGACGTCGACTACACCGTTTTTGGGCGGTGAGTCCGTTGCGCCAATCCAAGGATGTGTGGACTACTTGGGCACGAACCAAGGCCGGATCTATCACGAGTTTATCAAGATCTATCTATGGAAGAGAAGATTTATCCACCACATGAAGATTCAGATATTTACCTTTTTAGATTAATGTTTCTTTTATCCAAATTTATATCTTTAGGATTAGATAGAGTTTGCTTACCTTGACTAGCAAGTATTAAAGCCTATAAATAAAGCCCATGGGGCTAGTTTTTCAATTCATTCCAATTCAGAGAGAACACAAGGGTAGGAGAGTTAGGAGAGAGAGAGCTTGGAGTCGAGAGAAGTTGTATTTAGCGAGAGCGGAATTGGCTTCGATCGGTTGTAAGCTTTATTTTATTTTATTAATGCAATT
The DNA here is from genome assembly GCA_037127255.1 of Persicaria tinctoria. Taxonomy (NCBI): domain Eukaryota; kingdom Viridiplantae; phylum Streptophyta; class Magnoliopsida; order Caryophyllales; family Polygonaceae; genus Persicaria; species Persicaria tinctoria. The sequence goes on along the minus strand of JBANSL010000001.1, from coordinate 48,761,743 downwards.
TTGTTTTCTTTTATTATTGATGAGTTTCCCTATGATGAAGAGCGAGTAGTCCACCTACTTCTAGGGTCGGGGTGAGCCCGACGATAGTCATGCATGTTTGAGGTAAAGATTCGACCTTTATTGTGTTTTGATCATCCACTGCTTTTTATATGTTTATTACCTAATTAATAGAGATTCAGGTTAACAACTTGGATTATAAACATAAAATTGGTAGATACAATTAGGGTTTCTTGAAAGAGTTGTCTAATTGTTGGAAAAAGACAAAAGCTTGATCCTTTGATGTGATTACATGATTATCACTCTTTATCTTGCCTTATGCATGTTTGGTTATCGTTGTTGCAAACCCCGGTCTTGGAAGTTTTCTTTTACATTGTTTATTTCGAAATCTGCAATTCGTTACGTTTCTGCATTCTACTTGACTTCGACTAACCCTAGTCGACGTCGACCACTAATCACTCGATCAAGCGAGATCGTTGTAGTTTGTGTTTCTGCAGGTACTCGACTACGACCAATCCACTCGACTTCGACCACCTACCCGATGTAGAGGAGACCTAGTCGACGTCGACTACTCCCCAGTGCCTTCTGCTGCTCGAAATCGACTGTACTGACCCCTGTTGACTACCATCTAGTCGAGGTCGAGTACTTCTGTGGTCGTTCGTGAGATTCGCCTCCTACATGAGATCCGCTGACACGCTTCTTCGAGGATCGATTCTGATTACCTTTTGCTACATCGGGAGGAAGTCTTGTAATTATTTGCGTGAGCACGAATCTGGTTTGATTTATATTATTATTTATGGAACTCTATTTCCTCCTACAACACCTGACAATCACTTGAGCAATACTGCTTTCCCCGAGTTGTTGAAGATTTTAAAAGCCATGCAACCTGATGCAAAATTACCTAGTTCTTTCAATGAAGCCAAAGGTGTTGTGAAGCTATTAGGTCTTGATTACACTAAGATAGATGCATGTCCAAATGAATGCATGTTGTACTGGGAGAATACAACAAACTCCATAAGTTGTGATTTTTGTAAGACATCGAGATGGAAATAAGATGATGAAGATGGGGTCACAGGGAAAGTTCGTCGAATTTCAGCAAAAATACTCATGTACTTTCCTATTACGAAGAGGTTACAAAGGTTGTTTATGTGCTCAGAGACTGCGCATCACATTACATGACATACAAATGGACGTCCAAAAGATGGAATGTTAAGACACCCAGCAGATGGTGAAGATTGGAAGAATTTCGGCTTGGCATATCCGATGTTTGCTGGAGATGTGCGTAATGTCAGATTGAGGTTAGCTAGTGATGGATTTAACCCCTTTAACACAATGAGTATTGTGCATAGTACATGGCCAGTTATATTGACCAATTGTAACCTACCACCGTGGATGTCTATGAAACCAGAAAATTTGATGCTAGCCTTACTTATTCAAGGCCCTTTATCATCCAAGAATGACATTGATGTGTACTAGAAACCGTTAGTGAAGGAATTGAAAGAATTATGGGATTTTGGAATTGAAACATTTCATGCTTCTACAAACCAGATGTTTAATATGCATGCAACCTTATTTTATACCATAAGTGATTTCCCAGCTTATGCAATGTTATCGAGATGGAGTACAAAAGGGAAGTTCGCATGTCCTTATTGCCATTATGAGACTCACTCACAATATTTGAAATATACTAAAAACGACATGCTACATGGGCCATCGTAGATTTTTGCCTACAGGCCAACCATATCGTAGTAACAGGAAGCAGTTTGATGGGAATCCTGAGAATCGAAGTGCATCAGTTCAATTGTCAGTGATTGAAACTTCTAATCTGTTGATGGGTTTTCAAAATAAATTTCGAAAGAAGAAAGAGAACTAGGAAAGGGGAAGGAAGAAGGGGAGGGAAATAAAACCAAAAAAGAAAAGAAGAAGAGAGGACATGCAAAGGAGAAGAAATATAATCAAGAAAAAAGTGAGATGTGCCCATGGAAAAAAAGATCAATTTTTTTTAATTGCCCTATTAGAAGAATATTGTTTGTCGACATTATCTCGATGTCATGCATATAGAAAAGAATGTTTGTGATAGTGTAGTTGGAATATTGTTAGATATACTCGGGAAGACTAAGGATCATTTGGCTTGCCGAAATGACTTGAAAGAGCTTAACATCATGCCCGAGCTACAACCTACAGAATCTGTAGATGGTCAACGGGTGGAAATTGCAAAATCTCGCTTTTGGATGATGGTTGAAGAGAAGCGGATGTTTTGTAGAGGAATTAATTAAGAATGCCAAGATACCAAAAAGCTGTAGTTCCAACATTGCGAGGTGCGTGCAATTTCAAGAAAGGAAAATTACAGGATATAAGAGTCATGATGCTCACTTCCTAATAAATTTTTTACTTCCAATTGTCGTGAAGTTGAATCTGCATAAGGATGTTGCGACTCCTCCGATGAGACTGAGTGATTTCTTCAAAGCTATTTGTTGTAAAGTTATTGATCCTACTGATCTTGATTATCTATAATATGAAATTGCTGAGATTCTTTCTCAATTTGAAAGAATATTTCCTGCTGCCATTGTTGATGCAATGGTTCATTTGTCGATTCACTTAGTTGAAGAGATAAGGTTTAGGGCCATTAGGGGACCATTTTGCACACAATGGATGTATCTGATTGAAAGATATCTGCGAAAATTGAACTCTTTCGTTCGGAATAAGAATCGACCAGAAGGGACAATGGCAGAAGCATACTTAGCTGATGAATGTGTAACTTTTTGTGCTAGATATTTGCGTCGCAGTTCCAGTGAAAGGGATGAGCAGATTGAGACCAATGAATCCCAACCTATTTTCCCAAAGACGAGTCATGCACTATTGGGAAAGGGCAGGAAGAATAAAATTGCATATTATAAGATGGATCTTATAAAGTGGGAGCAAGCACATCAATATGTGCTATTCAATTGTAATAAGGAAGAAGTTGAACGGTATGTAACACCCCTTCTTAGAACACTGAAGAGATGTTGCAGCGCCAGCAATTACTCGGACTTTAATGTCCTTGTAACCGCCTTAGGCTTATAGGGACATACAACCATGGTCCCACAAACAAGATGATCTAAAGTAAATTATAATAGATGTGAAATTAGCGGAAGACTTAAATAAAAATCAATCATCTAAAATAAAGTAACCCAAAGTAACGGGTCCAATCTTAATATTTAAGTAATTTAAATAATAGCAGCCGAAATATCGTTAAAAGAGTTACAACGGAAATAATAAACTTTAATACAATAAATTTTAGGAATTTATACCTTAAAATAAAACTTGAACAAAATATTAGACTTCTTTATTCTTCGGCGCCTCAAGACCGTTTACCTAAACCTGCGGATTAGTGGCTGAGGTATAGTATGCAAACCAGGGACCCCAGCCGTCCAAGGGAAGAAAAATAGGACGGTTAGTCTTTTTACGACTAGCAAATGGCAGAAAGTAAAATGTTCAAGACTCCGTCTACCACCCATTGACCATAAAAGGGTATTGGTATTGGTGATTGTAGACTAAAATATAAATTAGGAGTAAATATTTATGTGGAACATGACTTGTTTGATTAAAATAAAATAAAATAACAAGATGATCCAAAAGGACCGAGTGTTTGAATGGGATGTGGATCCGGAGATCCTAGGGAATCATATTCCGAGTACGGAAAGAATATGATATAACTTCACTGAAACTGGGTCACCTATTTATAAAATAATGTACATCACGATGATAATAATAATAATAATAATAATAATGTAGTTACACACAACGTTATTAATTACTTAGGACAAGTGATACCGGTCTCGGCCGCATATAACGGGCAGACGACCTACTACCCTTAGATATTGTACCCATTCGAGAGATTTGCAATTTCGAAGGGGCATCTCATGAGACGTTTATAGAGCAAGGTATACTCAACCTTGATCTGACTTTACCATTTTCCATTTATTTAACACAACTCAACAATAATAATATTGCGATAGTAATACACAATAACATTAATTCACAATTCCATCCTAGGTGACCACAAAAGGCATGTTGTGCGCTTTAAAACTATAAGGTGCACAAAATAATATAAATGACAAGCATGGATATTCAAGACAATTAATATGCCATACTTAACTAGCATGAAGGGAACAAAATGGGCAAATCATGCGTTGGGGAAGTTCGGGCATTTAATATAATTTTCTCAAGTAATGGGAATAAATTATAATTACCCGAGTTATCATGCTATGTGAGATTAAGGAGTTGATAAATAGCAACAAACAGATCTAACTTGCATATTTATCACAAATTCATAGCATGGAATGAAAGACACGAAAGACAAGACAATATTTGATAAAGGCACGAAATTGCAGAAATGCACTAATTGGACCAAACCACTTGCCTTAACTCGACGAAATGGTTCAACGAGGCTGTGTATAATAATTTGATATGCTACCTGAGATTTTACAGATTTATACAAGGATATCAGTAACTTTCCATAAATTACGAAAACGGCCCCGTAACTTTTAAAAAGTGAAAACTTACCCTTGATTTCTTCCGAAAGAAACCTAAATCTGAAACTAAGCAATCTCATGAGCCTGAGTGAATTCCAACTGATTCAAGATGACATAAAGATTAGTGTAAGGTCGTCGGCTCAATCAAAACGCGAGAAAACGCGAGGAACGGAGTGGATCTTACCCAAACGGGACTCGAAAACGTCCAAGTTTCGAGTCGACAATCCCTTGGTATGGTATGGATCTGTAAAGAAAGGATTTTGATGAGATAACAGCCCCTAGATTGAAGGAAAGAAGGAAAAACGTACATGAACCACGTTTTTCTGCACAGAGACAAAACTGCTCACCAGTCAATTTCGGGGCTGTAGTGTGAGCGCCTCAAAATGTTTTTGAGCAAGGTAAAAGTTGTAGTCGATAGTCGGTGATGCAGAGAGCACGTAGATGTTGAAATTGGAGGCGTCGGAGCACTGCGGTGGTGGTGGAAAGGCCCGACAGGGAGGCTGTCGAACATAGTTCTGCAGAAAATCCCGACGGTGATTTCGGCCACTTCCCGACGAGCTGCTGTGTCGGGGCGTTCAAGGTCGTCTCCTGGGTGTTTATAGAGCGTATATGTGGTGGTCGTAGGCGTTGGGGTCGCCGAATTTGTGGTCGAGCGAAGATGAGACGGGTGGAGCAACGTGTGTACTGTAGTGTTGTTTTGAGCAGCATAAGAGGGTGAATGAGAGGGGTAGACGGAGACTGTGTTGTATGTATGGGTAGTCTGCAGTGAGATATTCAGATTTCCATAATCTTCTCCCTCAATGGCGCGATCGTGGGTTCGTAATGAAGGCAAGAAATCCCTTCCGTGTGCATGTATAAGGAAGGAAAGGCTTTTTGAAACAAAATTCGGAGCCCGTCTTCGGAAGGAAGAAGATACGTGATTACTAATTTGGCTTGGGCTTGCACAGATGGGCCGTATTGAAGACGTGGTACATATAAGTATATATTTGTCCGGGTGAGTACATATATAACTAACTACCTACTAATTTACCCATAAATAATATATAAATATTATTTGAGAAAATTTTATTTATTATAAGTTAATAAATTTTATTTTTTCTTAGAATCATATGATTATTTTAAAACTTTATATTATATATTTTATGTGAACTATTACAAGTTAAATTCAATTTTATTTCACATAATTTAATATAAAGAGAATTTATTTATTTATTTATTTTCATTAAAACTATACTACCCAAAAATACTTTGGGGTATTTCACGGTACATATGGTAATAGCTTAAATCTTATTATATTATTAAATTTAGTTTTCATTTAATATCTTCCATTTTCTTATAGTAAATTTCTATATTTTTTGCCTTGTCAATATAGTGAGCATGAGACACTTGTTAGCAACATAAAGAAAAGAAAGTGGGATGCTACTCAAAGCCATAGTAAGGGTTTCAGTGATTGGTTCAGAGAGAGAGAGAGTTGATTATGAGTTTTGCCAAGGGCTACCAGTATCTGATTGTGTTAGATGGTTATCTGCTGGACCTTCTTTGATTGTCAAAAGATATAGTGGTTATTATATTAATGGTTATAGGTTTCCCACTATGAAGCGTGATGCAAATTGTGCGACTCAAAACAGTGGTGTGACTTTAATGGCATTAACCCCAAGTTTTGCGAGTACTAAGGATCAACATCCTATACTGGGAGATGTCTCATACTACGGTTCCATCCGAGATATTATTGAGATATTTTATGATAACCATTTTAGTTTTGTACTTTTTGATTCTGTGTGGTTTCAATCTGAGAAAGATAGTTATGGATTAGTTCGTATTAATCACATCAGATCTATTTCTCAAAAAGAACCATTCCTCTTGTCATGTCAAGCATATCAAACATTTTATGTGGAAGATCCATCGTCAAATGATTGGTATTTTGTGGTTCAAGGGCTTCCTAGAGATCAGTTTGATTCTAAGGATGAAGGAAGTGATGCATTTGCTGACATGTACTGAAAAGAGCGTATTGTTTCTCGTCAAAACAGCTTTGATTATACTGATGGTGATGCTGAAGTAAGTCGTATAAGAGTAGATGTACCACCAATGATAATTGACCTAGAAGATGGTGAAGAGGAGCACTAACAAAATCATTATCATATGTGTATGTATTATAACTTCATGCTATATTTTTCCAGATTTATTTGTTTCCAAGTAAGTTTATTTTGTATATTACTTTTTATTGAATGGAATTTATTTTTACTTGCTTATTCTAAAATGCATTGATTTGATAAAACAAACATCTATGACTACTTGCGATTTATGAATGCCACACATCAGCACTTGCTTTTCTGATTATACTTAATCCACGAGCTGGTTGATGGGTTTTAGTGAAAGCGAAAAGTTAAGGTCATAGAAGATAATCATACTGATTTTTCAAGTGGATGCAATGTCAGAGAATCATGCTATTTGTTAGGATTTTTCTGTATGAGTAGGAGAATGCTAATATTTACACTATTATATTGTCTTGAACAGATGGGAAAGAGGGACAAGTGTTTGCAACAAAATGATTGCATACCCGAATATGACAAACAAAGGTTGAAACGAGTGTTATCCAATGCCGAAAAAATGAAAGAGTTGGTTGTGATGCTAAGTTGCTAATAGCGAATGAAGCATTGCGAAAAAGGTTGGAACAAGTCTCAAAAAATCCGCAGATGGAAGGAACCTTATTAGAAGAAGGTGAAGATATGGATTGTCAATTGCAGGTACATACAATGATCATATGAATAGACCACTGGTTGAATATGTAGTTGTTTTAATTGTCATTGTATAAACACATATAATTTTGATGCTATTGTGTAACTGTGAACAGGTTGAAAACGAAAGGCGTGGTCCTCAGTCGCAACCCTTGAGTAAACCTCACAGAGTATGTATTTCTTGCTTTATTTAACTTTACAATGTCATTGATCATTTTATGACTATATTGGCACATTTTGTAGGTGCCAATGGATATGAAGTGTTTAAAAGGTAAGAAAGAAAATAAAAGTACTTACTCAAATGTTGCCAATGGCTGAATTTTTGAGGTTAAAATCTCGAGAGAGGCAACAACAGAAGGCCAAAGACCAGTAGAAGACTGAAGTCCAGCTAACCCAAATTGAGTTGCAAGATTCGACTAATGTAACAAGTCAACAACAACAACCAAAGAATCAAGGACTAGATGATGCACAATCTTCTAAGAGGTTGGGTAAGCCACAAAATCAAAAGGCTTATTGTGCTCCTGGATCTCTTTTAACATATGTGAACATGAAAAGATAGGATTCAACCTTGCAAAATAATGATGTGCATCTTCGCAACCATGATCACATCTCACCACTGACGGTTGAAGATATAAATGAGATTGCTTCTCAAGAAAATGCTGAAAATAACATAAATGAAGTCAAAGACGAGACAAATGTAGTTGTTGCTGGAAATGATAGTGTTGCTGAAGATGCAATTGCTGGAAATAATGATGCCCAAAATGAGAATGCAGGTAGTTTCTGTTAATCTACTTTATTTGGAATGATGTGCTTATCTTTTAATCTCCGTTCATATTTTGCCCTTTGAGTGAATCTAAACAGTATGTGACTTCCCCTTAATTCATGTAACTGTAACTAGTGCCTAAAGAGAAGAAGCATCGAGGGAGAACCACTTTACTAGAGGTGCATGCTCGTACAATGGACCAACGTGATGCTATCATCTTAAATAGTATGCATTAACCTATCGGTCCAACCATAGAAATTGTGGAGAAGTTCAGTCGCTTTTTGGGAACTGTGGCTAAAGACCCTATTCTCACTCCTTTGAATTTCATAAGTTGGATTTATGTGCTAGCGAAGGAGAAAATTTGGGATTATGTCACGGTAATACACTTCTGCATGCTACTTTTTTCATTTGAATATATTCATTATCCATATATGTATATGTGTTTATTACTTAATCTTTGAATTTATCATTTCTTTAGAAGAGATACATTGTCCCAATGGAAGGTAAAAAGGATGTGCTAGCTTCAGACAGTTAATGCATTATGGCGGTCTTACAAAGCGAGATTGAAGGATATACACTATTATCCACATAAAACCCTAGAGGAAAGGTTGGCCGATCGACCCGAGCCAGTTCCGATAGATCAATGGACACACCTTGTCAAATATTGTGAAACAAATTCAGCAAAGGTATGTATTTTTTTATATAATTTTAACAATGAAGACATGTTTAATTATTAGGACGTCATTCTTCTTTTCTTATAAACGTTATCTTATGTTTTAAATGATGATACATAGGGAGTAAGTGCAACCAACAAAAGGAATAGAGAAATGCAAACCGACATGCATACCATGGGTCCAAAATCGTTGGCTATGTTACGTCATAAGTTAGTAATGTTGTTTTCCCTCGATGAACCATTTCCTTCTTTTGTTTTTGTTTTTTTTAAACTTGACTTCAACTTATATAGACTTCTAATTAAGATTCATCTTATTCTTTTGTACCATATATCAGCAACCAGAAGCACCAAACAAGAAGTTTCCATCACAAGTCGAAGTGTACATGGAATCTAGAAAGCAGACTGCTGGACGTACCTATCTTACACAAAATGAAGACACTCTAGAAAATATTGTGAGCATAATCTTTCACACTTTTTCGATATACTTTACAATCGATGTCTCCCTTCCTTTCCTCTATGCAATAAGCATCCCTATATCTTTTCTAGAGTTCAGCTTTAATTCTGGAAAAAAAAAGATACTCATTATATTTCATGTTTCTCAACATTGCAGGCTCATAGATTCCTAGTATCAATTGTCAAATTATAATCATTTGAATAACATGTCCTTTTTTTTAGCATATTATATTTCTTTGTTTTTTTTGGCTTACATAGAAGAAAATGAAAACTCTAAAAACATCAGAGGATGAAAGTAGCAAAGGTGATCCCTATTTTGATGTTATCACTAAGAAAGAACACAATGGCCGCGTGGGTTTGTATGAGAGGGGTGCCACAGATTCAAAGGTGAAGTGCAAGGATGGAAAGACGCCATTTATAGTCCCCTTTGTTTTCTTAGAGAGCATCACAGAACAACTTGAGGGAAAAGTAAGAGAAGAAATAGCAGCTCACTTTAAAGAAATAATAGCTACACGTTTGGAAGAAAAGTTAACTCAATTGTTATCGAAGGTAAAGAAGGACAATCCCGGAATGAATCTTGTTCTTCCAGATTTTCAAGAAAATGAAGTAGATGCATCTAACTCCCCTCACAATTCAGTCAACGATGACTCAACTGGTCATTCTAATCAGCCCTAAGGTATGCATTATGTCGTTCATCCTCTTGTTATACTTATGGTTGTTTGACGAGTGATCATTTTTTGATATGTTTTTTATTGATAAATATTCTATATTCGTGATGTTTGTGTCACTTGCTGCATCTTTAAGCCTTTCTCAATAGGAGATCTTGCTCTTAGCCTCCAATTTCTATTGATTGATTATTTGGTATTACATTTTTTCTCTTCTTTTTTAAGTTTATGCAGCTCTGGAAAGTGTGGTATACTTTAGTGATGTTTGTTTGTCTTGCTGCAGTAATCACTTACCAATACGCTGTTGTTGGCCTAATATGCTAATCTTTTGCCGATTTTACAAATAGATAAGTTTGTGTTGACAAAGAGTTATGGGTTGCTAACAACTATGGTCATTTCTGCTGTTTTATATGTAACCAGGTTGCATTAAAATATATCTATAAAGGATGTAGAGCAGAGAATATAAAATAATAAATACAGATTGTTGTTAGGCTTGTGCTGATTCCATGATCAACTATTGCGTCTGCATTAGATAGGATTTTTCTGTTTCCAAGTTGAGTAATGTAAAACTGGAAATGAAAGAAAAATACAGTATTGAAGGTGTTGTAGTCAACAATGGGTGAAAATGTTTTTGTTGGACCTGATATGATGATTGTTTTAAGAGCTTAAGTAGGATTTTTCTGTTTGCTTTGCCAGTTATGATGTGAATGTTTCTATTAGATTCCTCTTAACTTAAGGTGGCTTCTTTGAGGTCTTCTATCTGCCTATCTTCAATGTGGTCAACATATTGTGTATTAAATTTATACAAACCGTAGATATATGTATGAGTTCGATTTACACCACAAAATCATGCCTTCTTTGTCTATGATATTATGACATCTACCAGTGGGAGACATCTTCATTTAAGAAGCGGGGTGATGATAAATTATGCTGGTCAATTCATCATAACTTTGGAGTTTAAACTCAATAGATGTCCATATCCTACTAGCATCACATTTGTAGCTTTTTTTGCCCAACCCTTAACTCTTGCTATGTTGGATGCTGGACTTGCATAGGATTTTTTCATATTCTTGTATTATCTAGAAAAGGGGTTATATTTCTATCTGAAAATGATAAGTACATTTGTGTATTAATAGACTATCTTCTCCTTTGTCAAATTTGTATGAATAATATATATCATTGTTTTTTTTCTTCGCATGAATCAAGATCTATAATGCATGTTGGTTGACCAATTAAGAACAAGTGCATTTGATCCATTTTGAAGGTTAAGACCTATTTTGTTATGTGCATAAATTGTGGTTGCATATATGGCATGGGTATGTAGTTGCCTAGATAGCTAGATAGTTTGTGCTTTAAGTTCTTGGCTCATTTTTGGTAAGGTAAATATGCACTGGGTTTGTGCTTTAGGGGAAATAACATAAATGAAGTCAAAGACGAGACAAATGTAGTTGTTGCTGGAAATGATAGTGTTGCTGAAGATGAAATTGCTGGAAATAATGATGCCTGAAATGAGAATGCGGGTAGTTTCTGTTAATCTACTTCATTTGGAATGATGTGCTTATCTTTTAATCTCCATTGATATTTTGCCCTTTGAGTGAATCTAAACAGTATGTGACTTCCCCTCGATTCATGTAAATGTAACTAGTGCCTAAAGAGAAGAAGCGTCGAGGGAGAACCACTTTACTAGAGGTGCATGCTCGTAGAATGGACCAACGTGATGCTATCATCTTAAATAGTAGGCATCAACCAATCGGTCCAACCAAAGAAATTGTGGAGAAGTTCAGTCGCTTTTTGGGAACTGTGGCTAAAGACCCTAAATGAGAATGCAGGTAGTTTCTGTTAATCTACTTCATTTGGAATGATGTGCTTATCTTTTAATCTCCGTTCATATTTTGCCCTTTGAGTGAATCTAAGAAGTATGTGACTTCCCCTTAATTCATGTAACTGTAACTAGTGCCTAAAGAGAAGAAGCGTCGAGGGAGACCCACTTTACTAGAGGTGCATGCTCGTACAATGGACCAACGTGATGCTATCATCTTAAATAGTATGCATCAACCTATCGGTCCAACCAAAGAAATTGTGGAGAAGTTCAGTCGCTTTTTGGGAACTGTGGCTGAAGACCCTATTCTCACTCCTTTGAATTTCATAAGTTGGATTTATGTGCCAGCGAAGGAGAAAATTTGGGATTATGTCACGGTAATACACTTCTGCATGCTACTTTTTTCATTTGAATATATTCATTATCCATATATGTATATGTGTTTATTACTTAATCTTTGAATTTATCATTTCTTTAGAAGAGATACATTGTCACAATGGAAGGTAAGAAGGATGTGCTAGCTTCAGACAGTTAATGCATTATGGCGGTCTTACAAAGCGAGATTGAAGGATATACACTATTATCCACATAAAACCCTAGAGGAAAGGTTGGCCGATCGACCCGAGCCAGTTCCGATAGATCAATGGACAGACCTTGTAAAATATTGTGAAACAAATTCAACAAAGGTATGTATTTTTTTATATAATTTTAACAATGAAGACATGTTTAATTATTAGGACGTCATTCTTCTTTTCTTATAAACGTTATCTTATGTTTTAAATAATGATACATAGGGAATAAGTGCAACCAACAAAATGAATAGAGAAATGCAAACCGACATGCATACCATGGGTCCAAAATCGTTGGCTATGTTACGTCATAAGTTGGTAATGTTGTTTTCCCTCGATGAACCATTTCCTTCTTTTGTTTTTGTTTTTTTTTAAACTTGACTTCAACTTATATAGACTTCTAATTAAGATTCATCTTATTCTTTTGTACCATATATCAACAACAAGAAGCACCAAACAAGAAGTTTCCATCACAAGTCGAAGTGTACATGGAATCTAGAAAGCAGACTGCTGGACGTACCTATCCTACACAAAATGAAGACACTCTAGAAAATATTGTGAGCATAATCTTTCACACCTTTTCGATATACTTTACAATCGATGTCTCCTTTCCTCTATGCAATAAGCATCCCTATATCTTTTCTAGAGTTCAGCTTTAATTCTGGAAAAAAAAAGATACTCATTATGTTTCATGTTTCTCAACAATGCAGGCTCATAGATTCCTAGTATCAATTGTCAAATTATAATCATTCGAATAACATGTCCTTTTTTTTAGCATATTATATTTCTTTGTTTTTTTTTGGCTTACGTAGAAGAAAATGAAAACTCTAAAAACATCAGAGGATGGAAGTAGCAAAGGTGATCCCTATTTTGATGTTATCACTAAGAAAGAACAGAATGGTCGCGTGCGTTTGTATGAGAGAGGTGCCACAGATTCAAAGATGAAGTGCAAGAATGGAAAGACGCCATTTATAGTCTCCTTGGTTTTCTTAGAGAGCATCACAGAACAACTTGAGGAAAAGTAAGAGAAGAAATAGCAGCTCACTTTAAAGAAACAATATATAGCTACACGTTTGGAAGAAAAGTTAACTCAATTGTTATCGAAGGTAAAGAAGGACAATCTCGGAATGAATCTTGTTCTTCCGGATTTTCAAGAAAATGAAGTAGATGCATCTAACTCCCCTCACAATTCAGTCAACGATGACTCAACTGGTCATTCTAATCAGCCCTAAGGTATGCATTATGTCGTTCATCCTCTTGTTATACTTATGGTTGTTTGATGAGTGATCATTTTTTTGATATGTTTTTTATTGTTAAATATTCTATATTCGTGATGTCTGTGTCACTTGCTGCATCTTTAAGCCTTTCTCAATAGGAGATCTTGCTCTTAGCCTCCAATTTCTATTGATTGATTATTTGGTATTACATATTTTCTCTTCTTTTTTAAGTTTATGCAGCTCTGGCAAGTGTGGTATACTTTATTGATTTTTGTTTGTCTTGCTGCAGTAATCACTTACCAATACGCTGTTGTTGGCCTAATATGCTAATATTTTGCCGATTTTACAAATAGATAAGTTTGAGTTGACAAAGAGTTATGGGTTGCTAACAACTATGGTCATGACTGCTGTTTTATAGGTAATCAGGTTGCATAAAAATATATCTATAAAGGATGTAGAGCAGAGAATATAAAATAATAAATACAGATTGTTGTTAGGCTTGTGCTGATTCCATGATCAACTATTGCGTCTGCATTAGATAGGATTTTTCTGTTTCCAAGTTGAGTAATGGAAAACTGGAAATGAAAGAAAAATACAGTATTGAACGTGTTGTAGTCGACAATAGGTGAAAATGTTTTTGTTGGACCTGATCTGATGATTGTTTTACGACCTTAAGTTGGATTTTTCTGTTTGCTTTGCCAGTTATGATGTGAATGTTTCTATTAGATTCCTCTTAACTTAAGGTGGCTTCTTTGAGGTCTTCTATCTGCCTATCTTCAATGTGGTCAACATATTGCGTATTAAATTTATACAAATCGTAGATATATGCATGAGTTCGATTTACACCACAAAATCATGCCTACTTTGTCTATGATATTATGACATCTACCAGTGGGAGACATCTTCATTTAAGCAGCGGGGTGATGATAAATTATGCTGGTCAATTCATCATAACTTTGGAGTTTAAACTTAATAGATGTCTATATCCCACTAGCATCACATTTGTAGCTTTCTTTGCCCAACCCTTAACTCTTGTTATGTTGGATGCTGGACTTGCATAGGATTTTTTCATATTCTTGTATTATCTAGAAAAGGGGTTATATTTCTATCTGAAAATGATAAGTACATATGTGTATTAATAGACTATCTTCTCCTTTGTCAAATTTGTATGAATAATATATATCGTTGTTTTTTTTCTTCGCATGAATCAAGATCTATAATGCATATTGGTTGACCAATTAAGAACAAGTGCATTTGATCCATTTTGAAGGTTAAGACCTATTTTGTTATGTGCATAAATTGTGGTTGCATATATGGCATGGGTATGTAGTTGCCTTGATAGCTAGATAGTTTGTGCTTTAAGTTCTTGGCTCTTTTTTGGTAGGGTAAATATGCACTGGGTTTGTGCTTTAGGGGAAATTGAATTGGTAAAGCTTCTCCCAGCTTGAAGTACTTGAAGCTTGATGTCCGCATTTTTAGTCTTATTTTACATCATGTTTTCATTCCATTTGAATCATTTTATTAGCTTTTGTGTTGGAAAAGTGTGTCGTTTGTGTTAGTTTTCGTATTTTGCGAGATATGGATGTCTACACAAGCTTTGGTGTGATTTTATAGGTTTTGGAGCTGATTTGGAAGAGTTTCGACGCACTTTAGAGCTTAAGGAAAAATCATGAAGACAATGGAGAAGCCAAGCAAAAGGGGAAAGAGGTGCAGCCGTAGAAAAGCCTTATTTTTGCCATCCATCACTTCGATTCAAGTTCTGGAGCCTTCATGAGAGTTGTAGTCCTTGAAAAGATCTTTCCAACGCATATTCATATGCGTCAATCGGATTAACGAGAACTCGGAAAAGTGTGATTGAAGTCAGAGTCGAAAAGTTGGAGAAAAAACAGAACCTACTGCATTCGAACAGATACCTCGACGCCGACACCCAGAGCTCGGCGCCGATACCCTGCGCACCAGGAGAATTTTCTGCGGGCTGATTTAATTGCTTAATGGGCTTTTTAATTAGGGTTTTCATCTAAATCTCTTTTAGGATCTTTTAGTTAGATAGACTTGGGATATTTTATCCTTCCTTAGATAGATTTTATTATTTTCCTAAGATTAAATCTCTTTCCTTGGAGATTAAGTCAAAAATTCTATCTTTAAATAAAGCCTATTAGGGGCTGATTTTTGGGAGAAAGAAGACACATTGTTCAGCGCGAGGGCTGCGCGCAGCAGCTGTAGGACGGTTTTTAGGGTTTTGTTTTGGCGTTTGGGCGAAAGTTAATTTGGACGTGTTTATTGCGATTGAGACGCTAATTTTCAGGTTTTATACTATTGCAAGTTTAGTTTATGTTTTCTTCTCTTGAATTCACGTTTTCCATTGCCATGTTTGAGTAGTTCTTTTCTCTTCTAGGGTTGGGGTGATCCGAACAATAGAGATGTGTGTTGAATTAATGGATCTATGATTGTGTGATGTTTTTATTGTCTTCTACCTATGTGCTTAACCTTCGATGAAAATCTAAAGGAATTCATAGTTGCAATTGAACTTGACAAAGTAAATTGTTAACTTGATACTAATTAGGGTTTTCTAATGAAAGTTAAAAGGATCATAATTAAGAGAAGGTAGAAACAAGTAGGTCTTTTATGCGAAAGTGAATTGATTTACTTGTTGATTGATGAAACTCAATTGTTTGATGATAGAAGCATGATTTCTCATATGATTCATTGATTTGCACATGTATTTGTTGTTGTGGTGATCCTTTGCCTTAGAAGTTTTTTCTTTTATTAATTAAAATTCAGATTTTATGCTCTTATCATCGCCCATCTCTCTTCCATCTCTTTTGTTAGTTTCAACCCGACAAAGCAACTAAATAAGAAGCGTTGACTCTCTCCTGTGGACGATCCTGACTCCCTATACTATAGCGGGGCCTTGACTACAAATTTATTTGGTCGAGAAACCCTCTCATCAAAGCTAGCCAAATGTTTGGTTTTTTTTAAGTGATATTGGTATAGCTTCTCCTAGCTAGCCTCAAGTACTTGCAATTAACCAAGCTACTATAACTTTTGTACGAAATCTCTAGCTAAGGTTGATGGTAAAGTAGGTAAGGATGAAATATGTAAGGATGAATACTCTTTTATATCTGATTACTACTGAATGATAATTGTTGCTAGTTTCTGTTCAAGTGTATGTATGTATTAATGTCTATGTAATATGCAGATTATGAAACATATAATATTGATTATATATATTAATATGTCAAAACAAATAAATACATCACAATTGTAGAAACTCACTATAAGCCGCTAACTAAGGCTAAAAAAACTGCCACATCTAGTTCACTTGTGATTCCCAAAACCGCCACATATACCTTTAAAAACTGCCACAACTACCTAACTTGCTACTCTAAAAACCGCCACCTAAACCCTTAAAAAGTGCCACAATCACCTTACTTACTACTCTAAAAACCGCCATCTAAACCCTTAAAATTGCAACTTATGATGACAAAAACCACCACCTATTAAAATTTAACTTGGGAAAAACGATACATTACATCATTAGGTAGCAGTTTTATATGTATTATGTGGCGGTTAATCACATTGTCTAATAGCCTCTACAATTGCTTTAAAAAACCGCCACATTTGAGCTAAAGTAGCGCGAGCTAATGTAGTGATAAACAAACCGCTACATTAGACTTTAAGAAGCGGATTTTGCTCTTTATGTGGCGGTTTTTAGGTGCCACAATAGCCTCTTAATGTAGTAGTGGATCTACCCTAGAAAACAATAAAAGCTCATCTGGGACTATTATCCGGGATCGGAATGGAAACCCATACACATTGGCTACCAAATTCTGGGTAGTCAAACCCCTCTCAATCTCAAAGCTGAAGCTTTAGCTTTGAAATGAGGCGTAATAGAAATCTTGCGGCTACGCCTCAACAAAATGCATATTGAAGAAGACTCCCTCATCATAATTTACCACTTACTGGGCAAACATTCCCGGTCCTGGAAAATTGAAATGATTATGGCTGATATTAAAATCCTACTATTGACTGTGAAAAAAATCTCCTTTTTCCACGTGCCTCGATTAGGCAATATAGTGGCGGATAAGGTTGCACACATTTACCACTCTGTCCGAGACGTCGATATCTCGAACAACTCTGGTCTTCTTGACCTCATCCGCAAGGATGCTCTCGGGTAGAGTCTCTCACCCGAATTCATTCCTAATAAAAAAATGTAAAAAAAAAAAGAAAAAGTACGGAGTATTTAAAAGATAAGAACCGGTTCTCTATTTTGACCAATACTATATGCATTTTAAGCGGTCAACTAGATATCAGTATAATTTTCCCGCCCCGTCGAACAGTCGAGATGCCGTGGTCTTCCGTTCCCCCATCTTCGTTCAATCCCACGAAGCTTCGACACCTCAGCGGAGAAATTTACTTTCTCCCTTATCGGTTTCCTAGTTCACCATTGCAATTGCTTCGAGCCTTAACTTCTTCCTTCTAATCTCATCTATTTATTCTCCTTTCCTCTAAAAAAAATCATCTATTATCCTAAGTGTGCTTCTTTTTTATTTTTAAGTTCGATATTTGATTGTTTTTTTTTTAAATTTTGAGCGAGAGTGCAGATCTGGTCTATTGGTTGAATTTGGCATTCTGTTTGGGACTGTCGATTTGATTTGGAGTTGTTCGTTATAGTTCTCAATTGCGATTTTGACATTTAATTTTGTGAGCGAGAAAATCATGTATGGCTTCACAGTCTAACGGATTCGAGGAGGTGTATCACGGCAGGCCGAATCCTATTTTGAATTTGATCGATGGAGTGTACGAAACGGAACCGAGGAATCGCTACTTTTTGGAGAGGTTCTCTCTCTTCAAAACTCGCTCGGTATTGGCTTTCTTCCCTGTTCTGCTGACATAATCGTTTAATTTCTCTTATGAATTGGATTGTTCATTGCTGTTTGATGTTTGATTATTGTGGTCCAATCAGTTTGTTTTTGAAGCTGAATTTCTGAGTTTTGGTGATTCTAGGTTTTGACCTTTTCCTTTTCAAATTCTTTTATTCTGATAAGATGGTGAAAATTTTACTTGGCTAAAGAAGTTTCCGTTCTTGTTTGTTGTCTGCTTTCCAATTTGTCTACCTATCTAGTTTTGGAATTTTATGCTTTTTGGTGTGTACCAGAACTTTTACATGGTTGGAAGAGACCAAAGCAAGAAGGTTTGGAGAGTTTTGAAGATCGACAGATCAGACCCTTCAGAGCTGGTTCTTTATGAGGACCCTACTGAGTATTCATGGTGTCAGTGCTGCAGCTTATTGCAAAGAATTCAAGATGGAAATAGGCATGTTGGTGGACGTAAATTTGTTAGTGCTTGTTATGGAATTGTTGGTAAGATTTGGCTGCTGCCAATTGTTTAACCTTGATGGAATTGCTATGATAAAGCAAGAAATGAAAATCACTAAGTTGTTGCTTGTCTAGGGTTTGTCAAGTTTCTTGGACCATACTATATGCTTCTCATAACTAAGAGAAGGAAATTGGGGGAGATCTGTGGTCATCCAATATATGGAATCTCAAAATATAGGCTGATCAAAATACCTCATAAATCTGTTCGATTAGAAGTGAAAAATCATACTGATGAAAACAGGTTTGTTTCTTCTTTTCAATATTTGGTGTGTTCGTATTTTGTTTAGTGTGTTGACTTTGTTTTAATGCATCATCTCTAGATTTTTTCCCATTCTGAATAGTATATCCTTTGGGACATTTTGATGTGCAAGTTGTGTTTTCAATAACTTTGACACTTTGTCCAAAATCCAAATGCATCATTTTTATTAGATTGCTCTTCCAAGATTGAACTGAAAAAGTGATTTTTTTTTCTTTTTGTTTGAAAATGGTAGGTCCATACTTTCTTATTTGCTTATTGTGTTGATTATATAGTCAGATCTATATTCACATGGTTTGAATCTCTTTTTCTCCGCTGGATTGAGTAGATACAAGGAGCTTCTACGCACAGTAGATTTAAGAAAGGATTTCTACTTCAGCTATTCATATCCTCTGATGCATAGCCTGCAGAGGAATTTATGTAGCGATGATACAGAATCAATGTCATATAGATCAATCTTTGTCTGGAACAATTACTTGACGGAGAAAATGCAGATGCATCTCAAGCATTCCCTCTGGACTGTGGCATTGGTGCATGGCTTCTTTAAACAGGTACGGGCGTACGGCTTATATATTCTAAATATTTTAAGCATCATGGTCAAATTGTGAATGGACTGTGGAGATGCTCTATGGATTATCTTTTTCAATTTTGAGATCATTACGACTATACTTTGGACTTACTACTGCTACAAGCTGCAACCCAAACACTGCCTACTAGGCTTTTGTTCAATTGGTGTTATTGCTTCACGGATAGCAGCAAGTTTCTTAATCATCTATGGAGAATAGACTTCAGACCCTTATCTTCTGTAGTTTTTTTTTTCTTTTTTTTTAAATTTCCGACTGCTTTTCTATAATTGAAAGTGTTGCATTCAAATCACCATTGGATACATAAAGCTCTTTTTATTATGCCTGATAGGTGCCATTTTAAACTGAGAGTAATGATCATTATTGTGTCTTTTCTAGGTCATGCTTTCAAGATCTGGCCACAAATTTGAACTCACTCTTGTAGCTAGACGATCATGTCTTAATGCTGGAACCAGGTTGGGCAATTGTTGCTAATTAAGGCCTCTAATTCTTCACTATTTAGGTGCCCAAGCTAGTGCTGTTTCTAGAATTGATTTGTACAGCTTGTAATATCCAAAGGTTGTGTGCACTGATTTGTTCAAGTTATATAGGTTCAGTTCAGGTGTTATATGCATGCTTCATACCTTGTCTTTCAGGATTTTTAAAAAAAAATCAATGTTAAATAATGTCTAGAAAAGATGTTACTGAATGTGTAGCAAATGAAAATCTCTTGGGTGTTTCATGTAACAAGGTTATCCTGTTCTGGCTCTATATGATGGCAGATACCTTAAACGAGGTGTGAATGAAAAGGGCGAAGCTGCTAATGAGGTTGAGATTGAGCAGATTGTTTGTCAAGAGGTATGTGAAGGGTTCCCATACAAAATAACTTCAATGGTTCAATACCGGGGTTCAATTCCCCTTTACTGGTTCCAACCGACTTCATGGTCAAAACTTAAGCCAGACATCTCAAGTATGTTACAGGCAACATCTTTCAGTTTTTCCTTGTCCTATATTTGGATCTGACCTCTTTTGTCATATGTAGTACTGAATCTGGATGACAATTATGAGGCAACTCGACTCCATTTTGAGGCACTTAGAAACAGATATGGGAATGAAATTTTTATACTG
The DNA here is from genome assembly GCA_037127255.1 of Persicaria tinctoria. Lineage (NCBI taxonomy): Eukaryota > Viridiplantae > Streptophyta > Magnoliopsida > Caryophyllales > Polygonaceae > Persicaria > Persicaria tinctoria. The sequence continues at coordinate 48,741,013 of JBANSL010000001.1, read as the reverse complement.
AACTTAGTAAAGGTACTCTTCTCCTTAATATTGAGCAGACTGTTAGATCCATCTATATTTTCAATTGATCAACTGCTAACCTTTGTAATTCGTAATGATGTGAAGTCTTCTGAGAGGAAACCTCGTGAATCTGTTCTCGGTGAAGAATTTTGCAAGGCCATTGCCTTTATTAACCGTAGCTTGGGAAGGGAGAAACTACTGGAGTTTAAAAGCTTGGATTTGGATGGACTCTTCAAAGCGTAATTTGACTTTCATTTGTTCTTTTCTCCTCATTTTTAAGGTTTAGTGTGATGATTCAGAAAATGATTTTTTTTAGTGAAGGTACTACGGTGTTGACTCTGCTAGATGAAGTGGCCGAGCAAGCATTGTCCCAGATTGGATTCCTCAGTTATGAAGTTGATCCACCTGTGAACAGCTTACAGACCTTCAACACGTAGAAATCTGGATACTAACAAGCACTTAGTCACCAAACTTATCCTTATTTTATAATACAACATTTGGAGTTTTTACTGGTCAACTTTACGATGAAACTTATAAATTTAGTTCATGTTGCACAACTAATTGTATTTTTAGCTGTATAGTATTAGATGTAGTTGATCTTTCTGTCATTTCAAATGTTTTGCAGGGAGTTGTGCACACATCATTCTGCCAAACCTCAAATGATCCAGAATGGAGTAGTAAGAACTAATTGCATCGACTGTATCGACAGAACCAATGTCGCCCAGTTCGTGCAGGGATTAGTTGCACTTACTCATCAGCTGCATGCCCTAGAAATCCCTGAGCCCTTAGAAATAGAATCAGGAGGTGAGTCCTTACATGTTGAGGCAATCGGGTGGTTAGAGAGAGAAACTCTCAAAGAAGGTTTTCCTTCTTGCCTTCCCCCTTGTACCACGTGAGCTCCGACCACCTAGTGCCTGGCTTCCCGGTGGCCTTTGTGCCTCCGAGCAAGCCCATTGGAACCACCGAGTGTCTCTCTACTTGCTCCCAAACACCCACCTGATTCTCCTTTGATCTGAATGAAGTGAAGATGGGTTAGTGAAACCAGGTGCATTAATTACACCGACCACCTCATTTACTCCACCACCGACCAGCTCTTTCACTTCTCCACCGACCACGTTTTTTATTGTCCACTAAATTAAATAGATCATCCCTCTTCATAGATTTCATCGAATAGCAAAGAAAGAAAGTCCCCAGGTTTTTTCCTCCGCCCTTGGCGGCGGTGCTCGGCGCCAGAGATAAACACAGCCTTTTCAAAGGCCTCACGGCGTCCAAACTTGCCTTGTCCGTACAACCCAAAGTAGCCGTTAGAGTGCCCAACGGTCAGAATATTTGAATTTTTCAAATCCCTTTTGACCGTGGCAGCCCTCTGACCAGAGTTTCGACCTTTTCCTAAGACCGGTTCACTGTTCGGAGATAGGCTTCCGGTGCCCGGAAAAACCCAAGCACTCCGGTTCCAGACTCCTACCTCCCCAACGCACCCTCCGCCTTAGAATCTCAGCTCAGGTCTAAGGTGCGAGCCCGACTGGTATTTGGTGTTCTCGAGCTTGAAGATGAACAGTGTTGACGGAGTTTAAAGCTTTCGAGGGGTCGTTTTCTGTCATTTCTGCTAAAATTGCCACCCAGGTTACATTTCTTGACCTCCCAACAACCTAAATCCTTACGGTTTTTCCCTATAATTGACTCCTGCAAAACCCCAAATTCTAGGGTTCTGATAGTATGGTTCGTATCTGAAAATTTTGGATCCAGACTGTGTCTTGTTCAAATTGAACCCTCTCTGAGCTTCACTTCATCATCCTCGGGCAGACACCTTGCCAATTTCGCGTGTGAAGGCAATATTCAAAAGTTTTACCCTGCGAGGTTGGCTTGATCATAGCTACTAAAAAATTGACCTCATCCCTAACCTTCCCTTCCAGTATGCAACCTACAGCCTTACCAATATGATGTGAGGTGGCCGGATTGGAAAACCCCCAAAAAGCTAGGGCTGGTTCTGGATGAAGATAGACCATGATTGAGCGATCGCCTGCAACCCTGAGATGAGCAAGGAGAAATCACCTGTGCCTGGTCGACGGGCAATTAGTCTCACTCCTACTCCTATAACAGACGCAATGAATGTGAATTCTGCTTCTAAGATGACAGTGCTGGGTACTCTCCCCAAAAGCACATCAGCCATCCATCAACAAGCGGAGCACGGAATATCAGATACACCAAAGTTTACTCCAGGTTCTTCTCCCTCTTCTGTGTTCAAGCCTTTCCGTATTACACAGGTATGTGACTCTCCCCCCCTTCCCCCGGATCTAGCCGGGTCCTCTAGGATAGACAATGATTTGCAGAAGATCCCAAGGGAGGGGCATCTTCATGATTTAAATTCAGAGGTTTATGTTCATGATAATGCTGAGAAGATCCCTAAGGAGGGACAAACTGATATGATTGTTGCTTCTCATTCATATTCTTCTGTTTTACAATCACATGTTGAGAAGATCCCAATGGAGGGACAACATATTTTACAATCTATTGTGAATTTGAACTATGAAAATGCACCTGATGGTTTTGGCTTAAAGCAAATGCAAACTGCTACTAAGGCTCCTTCTGAACCTGCTGTTGAGCTTACCCATACACCTAGCTCAAACATGAATGAAAGAAATGATGTGCCTGAGGGTATTTGTGAGGAAACAGAATCACAAGGCAATGAGCAGAGAACTGGTAGTCTGAATAAGGAAAGTCACTCGGATCAGGCTGAAGCAAGCAACCTGTCTCATGTGAACCAGACTGAACCCAACCAAAATGCTTTCAACCTATCCACCCCTTCCTCTGCAGGAGATACACAACCACCCCCTCTAACCATCCCCAACACAGAAGACATAGCCTCTGACCCAACCCCAGCTGAAGCTTACAAAAGCAAACCCACTCCAGTTTCTTCCCAACCCCAAGCTGGACAGAATTCAACTACTCTGCAAGAAGCATGGGCTGCTAAATCAGGTATTGCAGGAAGACCTCCAAGGACAAGAGGCTTTAAGCTTGAATATGAAAGTTCTGGTGAGGGTGACATAGTAAAGGCAAAGAAAGAAGATTGTCTCAGTTTAGAGGAGGCTTGGGGTTTCTCTCTAGTTGGATATGTTGTTGGAAGATTCCCAGGATTCCAAGCAATTGGGAAAATGAAAGAGGGTTGGCCAAAGCATCAGTTTAACGCCCAGGGTGGGTGGTTTATGTTTAAGTTTTACACGGAAGATGACAGAGACTTAGTGCTGATAAAGGGACCTTACACTGGCCCGGGTTATACCTTACTTCTCAAATGTGTCCCAGAAAGGTTCGCTTTCGACAAGGCTCTTTTCTCCAGCCTCCCAATTTGGGTGAGAATCCACAAATTGCCAACTGAGTTTTGGACACCAGTTATGCTACGAAAGATTGCTTCTAAGCTAGGTGACCCTATAATGACTGACGCCTACACAGAAGATAGAACGAAGCAGCTTTATGCAAGAGTCCTAGTGGATATGGATTGCTCAAAGGAGTTGAAGGGAGCAATTACCATAGAATTTGAGGATGCCCCTGATCATACTTGCTTAATAGAGTATGAAAACTTACCTCCGAGATGTAATAGGTGTCTCACATATGGACATGAAACATCTAAATGTCCAGTGAATAGGTCAGGTGTCAGAGACAAAGGAAAAGGCCCTATTCTTGAGAAGGGTGGCTCCTCTAGAACACAACAAGCTCCACCCAGGAAACCAACTCATCCCCCGCCTCCTCCCCCTCCACCCCCACCCCCTCCTCCTCCTCAAAATGCCCAACAGTCCTCCCATGATCCTCCTAATCATTCCCCAAAGTCTACAATGGTAGTGAATGGCCAACCCCAATCAGTGCACTCATAAGGCCAAGCCTACCCCTCCCCCTCTTAAATGGAACCCAATTCAGACACACAAATTGGTGGAAGCTCAAACCAAACCACTCAACACACTCCCCATCCCCAACCCCACAACCAAACCCCTCCTCCTCCTCCACCTCACTCTTCCCATAACTCCTCCCACAGAGCCTCCCCCTCCATTTCTAGGACAACCAGGTCCAATGTTAAATCCTCTCTTTTCTCTCCTATCAATAGAATCAACATGGCCTACCAAAAGAAAAAGGCTTCCCCACCTCCACCAGCTAGAGTTGAAGATCTAGAGGACACTCGGAGAATGTACAACGAGGCATCCAGGGAGAATGAGGAGGATATGAGGAAAATCCAGCAGAGGAAAGAGAGTCAGAAAAAGAAAAAAGTGACTTTCATAGAAGAAAACAGGTACCACATCCTATCAGATTTAGATGACAGCAGTACTGAGATGACTTATGCACCGATGGAGCAAGAAAAGGAACCTCAGTTACAAATTGTACCTTTACAACAAGTGTTTCCTGGGAAGATATACAGTCGGAGAAACACTATGGCAAAAGGAAAAGAAAAGGAACTAGAGATCAGTAATGACAAGATCAGACAGGATAGTTATCACAATGAGAAAGATCATATTGAGGCAAGGAGAAGTGAAAGGATAAGCAAGCGCCTCTCACTTAATCAGTCCAACACAGAGGGAAACAATATAACAGATTGTGCATCTCATGACAAAGGGCCTAGCACCCTTTCAAAGGAATCTAGATGATATTGGGCTCTTGGAACATCAGGGGTCTTAACAGCTCCCCCAAACAAAAAGTTGTGAGGTGTTTCCTAAGAGAGAAATGCATTTCTCTTTTAGGAATAGTGGAAACAAAATTAGACCAGACAAAGTTGGATGAGATTATGGGAAAGGAATTCGATCAATGGCATTATAGACACAATTTTGAGTACAATAGTGCAGGAAGGATTGTGCTAATCTGGGACCCTTCTAAGGTAGAATTTCAGCATAAAAAGACAACTGATCAAATGATAAGCGGACAGGTGAAATGCAAGATAACTGGGAAGGTTTTTGAATTTGCTCAGGTATATGGTTTGCACATAATAATCAGAAGGAGAGAGCTTTGGAATGACCTGAAATCAGAAGCTAATGCAGGACAAGGTCCATGGTTGATTCAAGGGGATTTTAATGCAATAATGAGATCCTGTGAAAGGAAGAATGGGTCAACAGTAACTGCCTATGAAATATCAGACCTCTGGGATTGTTGTACAGAAATGGGTCTAAAGGATGCTATGATGGCTGGGCAAGAACACACTTGGTTTCAAGGTAAAAAATCCACAAAGATAGATAGAGTTATGGTAAATGGGGATTGGGAGGAATCTCAATTCTATTGTAAGGCTACCTATCTTGTACCAAAGGCATTTTGTGATCACGGCCAAGTGGTTGTGGAAGTCCTAGAGCAACAAAAAATGAAAAGCAATACCTTCAAATACTTTAATATGTGGGGGCAGGCTGAAAATTTCAGTGATACAGTCAGAGATAACTGGGAATTTCAAGGAAGAGGGGCTGAGCAATACATCTTATGCAAGAAGCTGAAGAATCTGAAAAAGCCTTTAAAAGAGCTGAACAAAAGACATTTCTCAGATATTACAAGTAGGGCAAAAAGAGCTGAAGAAGAATATGAAAGGAACTTTATAGCCTTGAGAGAGGATCCACAATCAGATGAGCTACTGCAGGCTATGGAGACATCCAAAAAGAACACAAGGAGACTAAAAGAGGCAGAATACAAATTCAACTCACAGCTTGCCAAGGCTAATCATACTTTCCAAGGGGATAAATGTAACTCATATTTCCATGGTATGATGAAGAAAAACATGAGGAGGAATCACATCAGTGCACTGATCAAGGATGATGGATTAGAAACAATGTCAGTAGAAGAAGTGGCTTCTCAGTTTGAGGAATTTTACATAGATTTGCTTGGGTCCAACAGAGAAACAGAATGCATAGACCTTAGTTTTGTGAGAGATAGGGGTATGCTGTTGGAAGACGACAGACATGAGGCACTAATCCAACAAGTCACTTCAGAAGAGGTTTAAAAAGCTCTATGGGATATAGGTGATGAGAAATCTCCGGGGCCAGACGGATTCACTTCCATGTTTTTCAAAGACACATGGGATATTACAGGAGATCAGTTCACCAAGGCAATCCAGGAATTTTTTATTTCGGGCAAACTCCTTAAGCAGATCAACCACACTTGTATTGCTTTAATAGCCAAATCCTCAAATGCTAACAGAGTAGGAGACTTTAGGCCTATCTCATGCTGCAATGTCACTTACAAAGTTATCACTAAGATCCTAGCGTCTAGATTAAGGCCTGAACTAGTATCCCTAATCTCCCCTTCTCAGATAGGATTTATTGAAGGAAGATTAATGAGTGAAAACATCATGCTACTCCAGGAGATTATTAGAAAATATACTAGGAAAAGAATTAGTCCCAGATGCATCTTAAACTTGGATCTCAGGAAAGCCTATGACACAATATCATGGAAATTTATTGTACAAATGCTCTATGCTTTGAACTTCCCTCATAAATTTGTTGCTTGGATTATTGAATGCATCTGCACAACCTCTTTTTCAATCAATGTAAATGGTAGCATGCAGGGTTTTTTCAAAGGAAAGAGAGGCTTAAGACAGGGGGACCCCCTTTCCCCTCTTATTTTTGTCCTATCTGTTGATTACCTTTCAAGAGTCTTAAAATGCAGGACAAGACTACCATCGTTCAGATTTCACCCTAAATGCTCTTCACTCCAGATTTCTCACCTAGCCTATGCAGACGACATAATTTTGATGTCAAGAGGGGACACAAACTCCATGAAAATTCTATTAGATGCTCTTGATCATTTCACTGCAGTGTCAGGCCTAGAGGTAAGTGCAACAAAGTCTTCTTTTTTCCTAGCAGGAGTAAAAGATGAAGATAAAGCATATTTGGTAGGTCGGACTGGTTTTGCCCAAGGTGTCTTTCCTTTTAGATATTTGGGAATTCCCATATCTTCTGGCGGGTTGACAATATCCCAATTCTCACCTTTCCTTGATAAAATGCTTACAAATATAAGTTATTGGAACTCCAAAACTCTCTCCTATGCAGGGAAAGTAGAACTCATCCGAGCTGTTTTGCAAGGAATTCAAGCTTTTTGGTTCTCCATTTTGCCATCTCCTTCGACTCTAATTAATAAGATTAATAGTTTGTGTGCACAGTTTCTTTGGAAATCTCACAGGATCAGATGGAAGGATGTGTGTGTACCAAAATCTGAAGGAGGACTGGGCTTGAAAGATCTTAAGTCTTGGAATACAGCTTTCCTCTCTCGATTGCTATGGGATATTTGGCAAAAAAAAAGACACCTTGTGGATTAGATGGATCCATCACCAATACCTTCATGAATGTGACATCTGGAGCTGGGAAGCACATAAAGCAAATGACTCGCCTCTGATTAAAAAGGTGTTAGACATCAAAAATCAGTTACTAACATTTGCAGGTTCAAGAGAGCAAGCTATCCTACTCCTAAGTTCTTGGTGTCAGGGAGGAAAGTACAGAATAGACGCTGCATATGACCATTTCAGAAGAAAGATGCCTAAACCTCCATGGGTCTCGGTGGTATGGGACTCTAACATCATCCCTAAACATGCCTTCATCTTGTGGTTGGCTGCAAGAAGGAGGCTGGCCACGAAAGACAAAATCAAAACAAGGGAATTTGACCTTACTTGCAAACTCTGTAATCAAGCTCCTGAAACTCATGAACATATTTTTTTTGCTTGTAATTTCTCTTCACAAATTTGGTCACAAGTTAAATCATGGCTAGGCATTTGGAGGGAGATGAATACCTTACAAGGAGCACTAAAGTGGATGAAGAAGGAGGCAAAAGGAAGGAGCTGGATATCAAAGGCAAAAAGAATAGGACTCGGAGCAACGGTTTACCACATTTGGAAAACAAGGAACGAGCAGATTTTTGAGAACATTACTAAGAGGCCGGATGAGATTGTGCACCTCATAAAGCTTTATGTATACAAAGCGCTGAGCTACACACACTCCCTTCTTTTCAACTCAGCCATCACCCTTCAAGAGGGTCTGATAAAGGAAGATTTCAATGGCATAACCCAACAAGAGCATGAAGGCAATGCATGCACAAGTTTTTTAGATGCAATGCAGCATCATCATAGACTCGTGATTTACATGTCTAGGCAACCTTTTGTATCTTGTTGCCTATTATGAAAGGAGTGTAAGACTGTTTTTTTTTTTTTTTGCTTTAGGGCTATTGGACTATATCAAGGCATGTAGAACATGGAAATGGGGTGCTCAGTGTAATGTGATATTGCCTCCTTGATGGCATAGCCGAAGGGGAAGGCATATTATGCTACACTCGAGGTGTGTGTCCGACTTCTGATGGCCGTGGCTTGAAGAGATAAGTTCCACACAAGGACTTAGTCCTAAACACCCCTATTGTCACTTTAGGATGTGAGCCTTACTCACTAAAGGGCTAACTTAGGTATCTACTAATTAGGCCTATGGTCCAAACTCAGCTTGTAAATATTTTCTTCCCATTTTAATATATTTACCTTTAAAATCAAAAAAAAAAAAAAAAGGAGGTGAGTCCTTGATGTATAAAACAATGGACGTTTACAAGGCTATGGGTGATGCTCTTGTGTGGCAGTACAGAGGATCCGCTGCCCGCTGCAAGGTATTATGTTCTTTATATGCTTCTGACGTTTGAATGATCTGACTTGTGAATATTCACAAGACGGAACACCTATATATTGCATCAAATTTCATAGGTAACTGGTGAATGATAACTCTATACTTGAACTACCCTTCATTAATTTGACTTTCATTTGATCTTTTCTCCTCATTTTTAAGGTTTTGATCAAGTATGATGATATTGTAAAGCAGAAATGATTTCATAAACAATTGGTTTGATATTACCGCCTACCATTTCTTTTTCCATGCTCTTTACAAGGAAAAATGTTAAGGTTTTTCTACCCTCTCCATGCTATCGTGCAACCATTAAGTCCAAGTAGGAAAGATTGACATTGTTATGCAAATCTTCATTCCGTAACCTCATTTGGTCGACGAGTCACCTGATTTTCAGTACTCCTTAGGATTTTTTGGTTGTTTTGTTGAGTCATTTGTTTCATTCTGGCATTGGTAAGTAACACTCTAATTGGTGAAACCGTGAAACTGATATTCTTACAGATCTTCTTGGTCAAGAGAGGAGAATGGAAACCAGCCACACGGTTGCAGGAGATGATAAAAACTCTGCAGCGCTACTACAACAATGTCTGCATGGATATCAAGAAACAAAACGCCATTAACCTGTGAGATATGAAGCAACCTTTTCCCTTATCTTTGACAGTTCTTCAAGTAGATTGTCACGTGCGTGAATATGACACTCAAAGAAACTAGATCTCTTTCTTGAATGGCTATTTAATTTATCATATCACAAGAATATAACTTAGCTACAAAAGATATAGGATTCCTGCAGATGGAGATGCAGTACACTTAGCTACAAAAGATATAGGATTCTTAACATAACACATCATCTGGTTTGTGCTAAAAGGCTCTATTTTCTCTGAGCAGGTTCCTGGGGTACCATAGACTAGGAGTGAATCCACTTGAAATGATACCAGTAGTCGGTTCTGATCATTCAAATGACATTAAAGAGCACATTTTCTTCAGGTAGGTCTCCTCTAAACTCAGTTTACTTGCTACCCAATTGGCTATAAATGCATTTTGGACCCTAAGGTTTTTACCTTGCAAAAATAATCCCATATGTAGAATGTATTTACGTTTCAAGTTCTCTCACATTACCTTGGTTTGTCTGTTTTGGTTGTCTAGTTCATCTCTAAGATCACATATAGAACAAAGAGACTGTCTTATCTGTGAAGGTATGTCATTCAAAACAACAGAAAATACCAGATACGAAGGTTATTCAAGCCCTCCGGCTGCAACACAGAACATGGAGGCATCATCAGGACCATTGACAAGCAAAACTGGGAGCCCAGAAGCCTCACTGAGTGCTGTCACTAGTGAAAGTGATGTTTTGGGTAACAAGTCAGTCAGCTTCTTGCTTTCACCTACTAATTATGTCATTTATCACCTTTATATTTCAACAAACTTTAGTTTCTAGTCTACATTTTTTTTTAATGAACATCCGTGCTAATTCATCAAGTGTCCTGTGCAAATATATTCCAAGTCCATGTGTTTCATATTATAAGAAAAGGCAAAAGATCGAAGAAAATCACATTGCACTATGATGATCTCTCAAGATCAGCTACTGTAAGAAGCGAACAAGCCAAAGAAACAAGAAACATAAGTACTCTGACTCAATTTAGCATCCACTTATCTACATTGGAAACTAAAAAGAAATTCTATTTAGGAAAGCTGTCGGGCAAGAAATTTTATTCTCCCTTCCTTTTTTTTCCTGTAAGAAACAAAGGCTTTAAAGATTTATAAAAAGGTGTAAAATGTTATAAACTAGCTATACCAATAACCCTCACAAGATATCCGAAAACTCTTAAATCTTAATTATGTATTCCACACAGAATTTCAATGATCAAATCATATTTGCAAAATAATCCCCAGTTGGAGAATATAACTGCGTTTGCATCCTATTTAGTTCCAACCTTCTACGAGCTGCGATTTCTTTTGTAACATATGGTTGGACAGTTGGGATCATGGCATTCAAATTTCAGTTGAGATTATTTTAGACATGAGTTATAATTGGGAGTTATTTTTAGCCCAAATTTTACCTTTGAAAATTTTCTTTCTGAAAACATGTCAACATTCAGAGAGGATATATACATACAAACATTCAAAGAATAAGGCAAATTACACTTTGCAAGATTGATCTTTGTAGTTGGTTAGCTTGTGGAAATCATTTTTTTGGAAGCACTTCTTATGATTATGCACCTTGCTTTTTCCTCAGATTTGCTCCGACAGAGTTGCAGCTTCAAGCATTTACAGACATTGAAGAAGGTTTATGGTTGTTGTTGCAGGAGGATGGTCAAGTATGGAATAAATATAGAATAAAGTTCAGACTGACTTCCCTGTCTCAGCAAATAAATACAAGACTTCCTCCCGTTGTAGTAAGAGAATAGTCAGGATCGAATCCACGAGGAAGCACGTCAGCAGTTCTTAGGTAGCTGTAAATTCTCACAGAAGCAGCAGAGCAGAACAGACAGAATCGCAGAAACAGAAAGAAAGAAACAAATAACCCGGCAAGGGTAACTAAAAAACAAAAGCAAAGAACAAGTAAAACAAGAAAAGACAACGCGAAACAGCAAATAAAACGAGGACACAGAAGATACTCGATCTCGAGTAAGCTATCTCGACAAGACAGTAACGAAAACAGAAAACAGAAAACAAAAGCAAATAACTCGACAAGCAAAGTTCTCCTCGACCTTGACAAGAGGTACTCGAGATCGACAAGGAAAGTAAAGACAGAAACTTTAAATCGACAAAAGCAGAAGAATCACAACTCGAGTAAGACAACCCCTCCTCGACCTCGACTAAACACTCCTCGAGGTCGACAAAGCTTCCTCTAGATCGACAAGAAACAGAAAAACACAACTTTGCAAATTTTCGACAGAATTCAGAATTTTAACAGAAATTAACTTCAATATTTTAAAAGACCTCCAAGGCCAGGGTTTCAACGCCACAATGATAACCATGCAAAACAATACATAAAGGCATAAAAGATCATGCTTTCCATCAAATAACTTTCGTCATTAACAAATAAGCATATAGAGGCTTTCGCATAAACCCTAATTGTTACTAACCCTTTTTCACATAATTAACCCAAGTTGCATTAAGATCACTTTCGCTTCAATAACACAAACAAGGATCACCTTCAACTCTCGCAAAAGAATCATGCTCATAGGGATAGAAGATGAATCGCACAAAAGATCTGACCTTTATCGCATCGCCTCGCATGGCCACCATCGGGCTCACCCCAGCCCCAGAAGTGGGTGGACTACTCACGCCTCATTGCAATCGCAGACATTGATGTAAAAGAAGAAACTTGCATAAAAACTATATTCAAAGCCTTTTACAATCCTGGCAATCCAACTCTCGCAGAAAGCCAAAACCCTAAAAACCTTAGAACTCCTAAACTTCTCTGTGGAACTAACTAATTGTCTCTGAAATTGAATAAAACTGAGCCCCCTGCCCTTATTTATAGCCTTCATTCCCTAGCTATTCTAGGAAAGAAGATATCTATCTATATCTAAAATTATATCTATAACTTGAAAGATAGATAAATTGTTTTATGTTGATAGATCTTGTCTCCTTGGATAGAACTTGATGGAATCGGATAGAATATTCCGCCTTCGCGCCCAAGGAACTCCAATTCTACTCGGACAAGCCACGTCGAGAAGCTTCTGGAACGCGGCTCTACTCGAGATCGACCACGACTCGTCGACCTCGACAAGGATGGCTCGTCGACTGGGCTTCCTCGTGTTGGTGTGCTCGATGTGCTCGGACTGGGGCTCAAGGTGCTCATCGACCTCGACAAAGGGTCCTCGAGGTCGAGTTGAGTTCTCCCTTTCCACTCCCGCTCCCGCGAGTTGCTTCATCCGCTGGCAGCGAGTGGCCTCTTCCGCGTGTCAGCGAGTGGTCCGCTGCAGCGAGTGGAGTCGCTGGCAGCGAGTCTCGCCTGGTCGTCCTCGGCTTCTCGGGTAGCTCTCCTCGTCGACTCCGGGCATGACTTTGGGCTTCGTCGATCTCGACCAGGGTCTCGTCGAGATCGAGTAGAGTCCCAGAGCTGGGTGGTCTGGCTCTCTCGATCAGGCTCTGTCGACAAGGTTGCTCGGAGATGGCTTGTCGAGGTCGAGTAGGCCTACTCGAGGTCGAGTAGCCTTGGCTCGTAGACTTGTTCCGCTGCTTTGACCTTGGACTTCTGTAGTGGTTTTCCGAGCTTTTCCGACCCTTTTGTAGAATTGCTGTAAAATGCCTCGATTTCTGCGATTTAAACAGAAACTGGTGTAGATTCCATAATTTGGCAAATAAACATAAACTACATAGATTCTGTACTATCTTAGCCCAAATGAATGCAATGTATACAGAAATCGATATAAAAGATACTTTAAAACATGGCAAATTAGGCTCACAACAATGGTTTGGTAGCATCCGTTGTTTTTTCAGTGATGAACTAAGTGATCAATCCGATCTAGAATCATCGAGTTCATCTGCATGTTCCTAATTAAGAGAGGTAAAGGAACACAACCTGGAAATAACCTGTGGAGGTTCAGTCACTTGATCCATCACTGTCGGCAATGGAATATCGAAACAGCAACAAAGTTTCCCAGTGACGATCGTGACTCTACTGCTTTTTTTTTTTGTCCCTGAAGCTGGTCGTGTTAAACGGGAGTGCATTAGGGAACAGTTAGCTGCAATTTTCTCCTTTAACTCGGATGTCAAAAGGAAGCTTTCAAACATATTGATCTCATGGGTTAACAAGTTTTTCACACCACAGATCGTGGCGATGTGAATCTCAGATGCTCACTCTGAACCGTGGGGCGTTTGTGTTACTGCTGTTAGCCTATTACAGCTTACATAAATTGGATTTGCAGTCATTAGAAATAGGGTAACCTTTTTGTCAAGTCCTTGAACCGGCCTTGATGTTGTGAAATGCTTTTGTGTGTAAAACGGCAAGCTATCAAAGCTGCTCCTCTCCCTTGTATATAGATACCTTCGCTGCTTCGCATAGTCAATTTGTAAGAAATGTTACCCTGTATATTCTTGTATATTATATTTTTGTTAGTTGATTAAAAACTGAGGCTAGTTTGGTTAATAAACAAAAAAAGGGGGGAGATTTTTTATTTCAAGGAATTTGCCGGATCCGGATCCTCTCCTTATACTTACTTCCTAATATTTGCCTAATCACCTGATCTCATCCGTCCAAATAAATCAATGGTCAAGATTATATTAATTTTAATTAACCTAATTTAATTAATTAACCTCTTTTCTCTCACTCTTCAAGAGATTACTCTCTTTGAACCCGTAGCCATGGGAAGCAACGAAAGGCCCCAAATTTGCGGTCATGAAGAAGCTCCTCACCTTCAGAGCTCTCAACAAGCACAAATCCTATCTTCCCCTTTGTTTCTCTATCGATTGATTCTTACAAAACATATTCCGGCAATCATTAGGGCTAATTCTCCCAATTGTGTTCTGGTGCTTGTAATTTGATCCAATTGATTATGTATGTTATAGGTCGTATATGTCTTCAGCTTTGTTCTTCAAATCAACGAGAGTTGAAGCCGACTTACCTGGTTATTGTTCGCTGCCATTAACTCGTTCAATCCTCTTGTAGCCATCTTTTCGTCCTCCTGTTAATTTGTCTTCTTGTAATCCACCACCAAATTCATTCAAATCTCACCTCTTCTCCCGCAAATTCTATTTTCATGATTCATTTTGGACGCTTAATCCCAATTTTGATTTCCCATGCTGGATTAGGGAAGGACGACGATAATGGCTCCGCCGCGCCAGGAGGAGGATGAACACGTACGATCAGTGATGGAGATAGGGAAATAGTAGATGATTGGGTTAAAGTTAGGGAGATTAATTAGATCTCGACCATTGAATTTGTTTGAATGGATGAGATTACAGTGATCATCCTCTTCAAATTGATCGTTATCCTCGAATGCTTATTGCCAGTGTACGTCCTATATCTATCCAGTTGTTGACGTTACTCCCCTCAACGACGCCGTACTCCCCAGTCTCCTCCCTTGTCATCCTCCTCAACATCGACACCTCAACCTTCACGAGTGCACGATACTGCTAATTATCGGACTTAATTCGTATATCAATCGATCTCTCAAAAGCCTAAATTAATTGATTCGATCATGTATTAGATGAATTGATCAACTTGTACACTATCCGGCCGGGATTAATTGATTACTAACCGCCATTGATTTTGACGTTTAGTAAGGATAGAGTATAGTACAGTAATTAACATAGACTACAAGTGTTAATTAATTCAGCCTATTCTAGGTTTGATCAAGCAGTCATCAACATTATACAATTGGATGAAGAAAGGAGAAGATGCAGGGGTTTGGGATAAGTGTTAGTAAATTGATTTAATTATATTAATTAATTATAGAAATTCAATTTTAGCCATTGATTTGATCTAAGGGTGAGATTGATTTATTAGGAATTTATAAGGAAGAGTTACATTAGGAGAGGATCCAGATCCGAATTTCCCTTCATAGGAGGATCCTCTCCTAATAATCCCCTCTTAATAACTTCATAATAAAAGAATCTTAGCCATTGAAAAAAATAAAGGGTTGAGATTAGACTTGATTATTTAATTAAATCCAAAACCAAAAACCTGCTCTCCTTCTGTGTGATTAGTGTCCGATTGAAGCCCTCTCCCCTGTTCGTTGGCTTTTGAAATCCACCGCCGCCGCCGAGATAGTTATGGGATCCCTGGTATCCCTCGTATTCCCTCAAATATCATCTTTTTGAATCTCAGATGTCGTCCTCATCATCTCGTCTTGACCCGCTCCCTCCTGAGAAGTGAGAAGCACCCCCCTACCATTTTGTTGTCCCCTGCAAAACCCCTTCAATTTCAATTCCAACCTAAACCTAAACCTAAAAGTAATTATTATTAGTACTATTATTATTATGAGGAGATTTGCAGGGGATTGAACAATGGCTGATTTGTTGTGAGTGTGATCTATGAGGCTTCAATGACTGATTTCATGGTCGATTTCCTCAGAGAAGGCCGGAATTTCATATCTGATTTTAAGGGCTTTTTTGTTCTTCGTGAACCGTGGACCCTAAATTTGAAATTCAAAGGCTTGTTGTTCGAATTGGTTGAGAAAGATGATGGATTTGAGATCCTCTTCCTTGAATCTGCAAGAACCCCCAAGAAATTTGTTTTTTTTTTTGGTTTTTTTGTCGGCTGCGATGGAAGAGAGCTTCATGCTCCTTGCCGGAAGTCCAATGTCTCGCGGTGCTTGCTTGCCACCGTGTTCCTCATCGGAGCACGTGGAGGGGCGGCGCCACCACCATTGACTGGGACGGTATGTGATGGGGAGAAGAGATGCCCGCGCCGCCGGTGAGGGTTGTCGCTCCTTCTCCTTCGGTTGCAGATGGAAATACACCGGAGACCTGCTTGGTGGCGCCGTTCTTGCCACCGGCGGTGGGCTGTGGGAGGAGAAGACAAAGGGGGGGGGGTTTATCTTTTTATTTTATTTTAATCAAAGAGATCCTAACCATTTAATTATGGCCCTTTTGCATAACTAGACCAAAAAAAGGGCCCATTTGCATAACTAGACATGTCCTTGTTTTTTTTTTTTGCTAGGGGTAGAAAGTGGCCATTTTTTGCAAATTAAAAAAGCAACCGGGAGAGGAAGTTGCAGGTGAAGGTGAGGGACACTGTAGCTACACTGTAGCTGTCAGTGACATGTGGCACCAAAAGGCATCCTCCGTTCATTTCAGAAAATTGTAGAATGTCCATCTTACCAATAGAATTAATTAGTCCTACCAATAGGCTAAACCTGTCTTTCCATACCTTGAGATATTTTGGAAAGAATCTGGAGGGGATTCACTGTAGCTGATTTGGCGGGCTCTCAGTGTAGTTTTGGCGCCAAAACAGGGTTTCTCCTTTGGGGAAAGGGAGGAGCATTTATGAGGGGAAAATGCAATGATTGCATTGATGGGTGTCCCCCAAGAACATATATAAGCTTAAGAGAAGGATTTGAAACACCATAACATGCTCTGCAAAAAGTGAGGCAGAATAGGAGAGAAGCAGAATGGACGGGGAAAAAGTTACCCTTTCATCCCAGGAAACGATCTAATCCCCATCCTACCAATAGAATATTTCCGTCCTACCAATAGTGTACACCTGTCCTTTCATACCTGAAAAAGTGCAAGAAGTTTGTCCGATGAAAGTGGCAGCGATGGGTAAATGATGTTGTACCTATCCTTTGTAGTTGTTCATTTTTCTTATAACATAACTACCCTAAAGTGACGGTTTCACGAGACCAGTTGCAGAGAGTTCGTAATTTATACTCTCTCTTTTTTATCAATTGCATAACTTGCAAATTAAGATTACAAATTTATACTCTCTCTTTTTGATCAATTGCAGAACTTACAAATTAAGATTACAAATTCAAGCATTATTTTTGCTTCCTACAAAATTATCATTTCTTGATGCCTAGACGATCATAAGGACCCATTGAAAATAGTCTATTAGCTCAATTGGTAGAGCGTTGTGTTTGCACACAAAGATGTGAGTTCGACTCTCACATGGGCTAATACGGAGTATGTGTTCATCAATCTCTCTCAACTTATACAATTATGAACCTGGCAGAAAATATATATACTAATGGTAGGACAAATTTATGAACATGTTATGACAAATTCATAAATCTCTCTGAACTTATACGATTATGAACATGACAGGAAATATATACACTGGTGGTAGGACAAATATGTGAACATGGTAAGACAAATTCATAAATCTCTCCAGACTTGTATAATTATGAACCTGGTAAGAAATATACACATTAGTGGTAGGAAAAAATTGTGAATCTGGTAGGGACAATTCCCCCTTTTCTTTTCCACTGTCTCACTTTCCTCCTTTTCTTTTCAAAGTTTAGGTTTTACTCAATTTTCTTTCTCCAAATGATGATCATGAACATGTCAGCAATGACTGGGTACTTCTGAGTGTCAATCTTCACTACTTGGATCTTGTCTTTCAGTGCATCACTAACTTTATCCAGGATAGGGACCATAGCTTGAGATTCATCATCACACATGATATATCCATGTATAGCTTTTGCATCTGTGGTTCATATAACTTCAGTTTCTACCTGTGGAGCCTGCCTTCTCCTTTTGCTTTTATGAGATTCATGTGGGAGTAATTTTTTTTCGTAAAGTCAATTATGCATTTACATTTTTCCAATAGTATAAATATATCGTACCATCAGTGTGCATCTATCCTACCATTAGTGTCAAGTTATACAGGAATTACTGGGTTTCCATTATGATCCTACCAATATCGTTGTTTTCTCCTACCATTAGTTTCCATCAATCCTATCATTCCGATCTTACCAATATCGTTGTTTTCCCCTACTATTAGTTTTCATCTATCCTACCATTTTTGTGCATCTATCCTACCAATTTAAATAGCTTTCAAGGAAAATCAAGCTAGAAACCGTAGCAAATAATGTTCCACAATTTTCAGAAAAACAACCAAGGGTAGAGGGTTTCCAGTCTGCACCAGAAGATGAAGGAAACCTAAGTAACATTATATCCAAGGGTAGAGGCTCTAATTCGGTCGTTCTAGCATTGAATTAGATTGGATTCATGAATTTTGATTGATAGAAATTGGATTGAGATTGAGATTTATGGATTGGTAATTGAGATTGAGATAATGGTCAATTCACGTCTCAATGATTACTAGTCTGGGATTTGTGGATTGGTCTATATTAATTCTACTTCTTTGCCAATAATACAAATATATCTTACCATTCGTGTACATCTATCCTACCATTAGTGTCAAGTTATACACTTGGGAATTTCGGTGATTACATTTTTATCATACCAATATCGTATATTTATCCTACCAGGTGCACAAATTTGTCCTACCACTAGTCTATATATTTCCTACCAAGTTCATAATTTTATAAGTTTAGAGATATTCATAATTCATAAATTTGTCGTACCAGATTCACAAATTTGTCATGCCATTAGTGTATATATTTCCTACCATGTTCAATCTTATAAGTCCAGAGAGATATGAACACATACACCGCATTAGCCTTTTTACAAGTACACTAGGCTATATTGTAAAGCATTCATCACAAGCATCTCCCATTAGCCTATTTACAAATACTCCCAATGTTGCAGTCTTTTGACACTTAGTTTCAACATTACTATCAGCAGCTAAGACTCAGTTGCCATCTCTTCTTTCAAATCTCTTTGGATCTAGCTATAAACAGATCAAAATGTTTTGAGGTGTCGTTGTGGCATCTCTGTCTACAGGTTCTACAGCCAAATCACCACTGTTGCCCTCTTCCAGGGAGCCGAGGTAGCCTGCAATAACCTTGGTGTTTAACTGAGCCAACACATCACAGTGAGAGAGAGTGGCTCCACCAAATCTCTCTTTATGAAGAAAATAGAACAGAATATTCAACATAGATTATTTACACAGACAATTTGGTAACTCTTTTAGTCCATACTTGCCACTTATCAAGATTGGACGATCGACAAACCTCTAGTCACCGAGAATGAAGGGTAGGTGTTGTTCTGGTCAAACACCACCTAAGTTTGGACTGAACTTAGAACCTTGATAAACAAAAAACAACCAATTATTGTAAGATAATCTTCATTGTAGACTGACCATTATCAAGAGATAATATAATAAGAGGAGTTCAAAAGCTCACGCTAATGATTTTCAAATGGCCTCGAGTCCATTGATTAAAAGATCTTGGAACAAATCAACCAACAAAGACCTCCAATCTTCTGTTGAATAGATTTAAGGTTTAGAAGTGATAAGAAACAATAAAAGAACAAGATCAAACTCACCCACCATATGGTGAATAAAAGCCAAGGAGCTTTGTATTGTATCATCACTTAGCACTGAAATCTTAGAACTGGTTTCATCGCAAAGCTACAGGGACATTGAATCTACTAAAGTACCACTCTTTTTCTAGAGCTTTTCTTTCACCAATTCCACGGTTGTTTGAGAGCATATCACAAGCACCCACTGGAAGTGATCTATATTTACATGAACTAGACTCACCCACCAATAAATTGAAAAATAAACACAAGGGGAATGAATATATTGATCACACATAAAGGGAATGAATTCATCTTGCATTGAAGTGCAAGAAACCCATTCAAAGTTCAGTGCCTAAAAAAGGCCTAATATTAGCTCAATGATCATTTTCCACACTCTCATCTGCATCACATCCTACCAAATTAGAAAGAACAATCATCTCTATCTTACAAAGCCCACATGTAGTGGTCTGGGTCAGCTAATTTGAAAGTGATTTTTGCAATTCATCTTTCAAACTGCATAGAAACATTGAAAGTTAATATCAGCTCAACTTGGATTCAAAGCAATAGACGATACAAGCATCCCAGCAACCGAAATTGACTAGTAAGTTAAGGTTCCTGAGCTACCTAACCCCAATCTCTCATAATCTAATATGGAGTAACTAATAAATAACTATGTGAACACATCCAATCTAGAAATTTTTAATGTAAATCGAAGAACAAAAAATATGACATAGATTTCCTGCAATTTCATCCCAATTCATGTTCGTGGAATCAACTGATAAGGGGACAATTTCAGGTAATTAAACCCGGAGCTCAAAAAACACAAATTCGAAGCCTTGAAACAGAAAGAGAGATGAAATAACAACCTGATACATAGGTTTGGGGAAGCCGTAGAAATCATAGATGGTGTCAAGCGGACCTTGGACGGCATTGACGGAGGGGACATCCGCCTCCCAGTCCCAGTGGTCAGAAATAACAAGGCTCGCCTTGGGGCGACGGGCGGGAAGCACCTGCTCCTTCCATCCCTGGAGAAAGTGCCTCGCCGGGAGCGACTCGTCGATCGACAGAGTCAAAGATCCGTGGGAGATGTAAAACAAACAGATGAACAAACAAATGAACATCCCTTCCAATCTGTGAATAACCGAATCAAAACCCCGCCGACAAGAAAAAATACGAGAAATCCAATTCAAAACCTAAATCAGATTTATACCTGCGGCTGCAAATCGAGACGGGTTAGAGCAATCGAGAAGCCCTAAAAAACTGCCTAATTGATAGATTTGCTCAAAGAAACCTCAAATCAAAACCTCCATCATCTCCCTCCTCCTCCTCCTCGACGACACTCCTCCTTCTCCTTCTCGTGATTCTTCCCATTCGCAAACCAGATCCCTTTCTTCACCTCCTCCATTTGTTTCTCCACCGCCATGGAATTCACCGGACACCCGGCGGCAGAGTGGGTCTTTAGCAAGAGCGATGAGTTGCTGGCGCGACTGCAACGGGTGTTCTCGGAGGTGGTTTCGTCTGACTATCGGAGAACGTTCCCACCTGCTACACCCGGTTCCCAACAGTGCCAAAAAACCGAATTTTTTTTTTTGCTTTGGGTAGAAGGGTTATTTTGGCCCAATTACTAGCCTTGTGGTCTAGTTGTGCAAATAGGCCCATTTTTTGGTCTAGTTGCTAACCTTTTCCTCTTTAATTATTGGCGAAATCGGGTATATACCCATGTTGCAACCCTTTCCTCTCTAATCCATTATTGGCGAAATCGGGTATATACCCATGGAAACTTTATTAATCGGGTATATACCCATCAAAACTTCAAAATTGTTTATATACCCATCAAATCATTTAAATTCTGTTTGATTGTCCATAATATATTTGGTCGTGAATATTAGATTAAAATTTAATTATATACTAAACTTAAATAATTAGAAAATTTATCACTTTGCAATTATATGATAGAAAATATAATTAAA
Organism: Persicaria tinctoria; assembly: GCA_037127255.1. Taxonomy (NCBI): domain Eukaryota; kingdom Viridiplantae; phylum Streptophyta; class Magnoliopsida; order Caryophyllales; family Polygonaceae; genus Persicaria; species Persicaria tinctoria. The sequence goes on along the minus strand of JBANSL010000001.1, from coordinate 48,719,622 downwards.
ATTTTAATATAAAAGTTAAACTTCCACGTAATTATAATTATATTTTTATCCAATGATTTTATTTTGAATATCAAGTTTCATGTATAAGTTCAAAATAATTAAGTTATAAAAATGACCATAAACCATAGTAAAGAAATAAAATACATATTTTTTTTTAATGTAAAATCACATCAAATTAGAAAAATTACTTAGTTTGAGAGAAATTGAAATTAATGTCTCATTTTAATAATTATTTGAATGTTAACTGATTTTGATATTTAAATAATTAAATTTGAATATTTTTTACATTTAATAGTATAAATTAAATATATGATGGACAATTTACAAAATATAAATGATTTAATGGGTATATAAACAATTTTGAAGTTTTGATGGGTATATACCCAATTAATAAAGTTTCCATGGGTATATACCCGATTTCGCCTTAATTATTTGAAGGGTGGGGATAGATTTATTAGGACTCCTAATATAAGGAGAGGATCCGGATTCGATTTTGAAGGTAAGTTTCAGACGAATCAGGAGCCTCTTCTCATATTAATTTCCTAATATTTACCTAATAAGACAATCTTAACCGTTCAATCAATTCAATGGTCAGGATTATATCCCTAATTTGCCCAACATCAGGAAATCTTTAATCCTTTGTCTTTCCCTCACTCACCAAGAAAGATTTGACTACCATGGTACCAGTACACAATTCAATAAACGGCCATGGCGAATTTCCTTCCGAATTTCAGATCGACACTACCAGCCTAGTAGCTACCCAGAATTTTTGTGAACACAATCCAATTATAATCCATATTTCAATGCAAAGTCCCTCTCAAGACGGCAAGGCCACTGCTTTCCCTCTTGCTTCATCCATTGCGGCGGCTTCGACATCGATAGCGACAACTTCCCTCTCTCGGGCTTCTTCGGCCTTCAAAACCCCCAATTATGTCTACGTAAGCCCTCGTCCTTGAACCTAGGCTTTCTGTTTTTGCCTACTAACACATTAGGCCAATTCCACCACCATCGATAGCGAACAAGTGCCAATAAACGACCATGGTGAAGGCATCAACGGGGATGGTGACTTTGATATCCCATTGCGACGGCAGAAGATGCTCCAATGCCGCGTAAAATTGATTGATGTAAAATTCGCCATCACGGATTGTGTTAAGGGGGATTGCAGTTTTCATCGGATTAGAGATATCAAGAATTTTACATCCACCGCGTAAAATTGATTTAATTTCTCCGACAACCACATCAGGAACTTTGATTGTGTTCACTAATCTCTCTATTTAGGGGAATTGCTTGATTGATGTAAATTGAAATTGTTGTGAGTTGCGACAGAGATGCAGAGAGGCCGAGAGGGTAGGTTAGAGGAGAAGACATAGGAGGGATATATTAGAGATTTCCTGATGTTGGGCAAATTAGGGATATAATCCCGACCATTGAATTGATTGAACGGTTTAGATTGTCTTATAAGGTAAATATTAAGAAATTAATACGAGGAGAGGATCCTGGTCCGTTTTAAACATATTTCTTTTTCAATTTATGGAACTCAATTCAAGGAAAAAATTTAACTTGTTGTATCCAAGTAAACGGAGCTGAATTGCTCAACTTTCAAACTCGGACTAACCTTAAAATTGCGCGAATGCACTAGGTGGAAAGTCACATAGAAATTTTTAAGCCTAGGCGGGTCTCTAGGCAGAAATCCACCTAGACACCTCCTAGCCTCGTATAAGCGCTGCATGAACCCCGATTAGGCCCGTCTAGTTTAGCGATTATTCAGTTTTATCGTCTAGGAAGGTGATTAGTCGACTTAGGTTTTTTTTACCCCCCAATTCGGGATTTATTTACTTTTGAGTCGAACCTATGATTTTGTTTTTAATCCTTGAGGGCAACGATAATCCTTGGAGGCCAAGGATTATCCTTGGGACAAAGGATTAGGATTGATGGTGATATGGTCAGATCCTCAAGTCCCGTCGCCCTCGATAGTTTCGATGACGTCTTCTCAAACCGCAGAAGATCTGGTCCTCAATTATATATCAGCTTCGAAATGTTTGTTGAAGGATTTTTCTCGCCCTTGGGGGATTCAGGTGGGGTTTGCATCTGAATGAGATGAATCTCCTCCAACTTTATTCCTTGAGCCATTGTTTAACAACCCCGTTCGGGAGGTATGTAATCAATAGTTAGGACAACCAAAAGACCAATCAAACCCAAAACTGACCCAAACAACTTACCCAACAAGTGGGTTCAATAGCTAGGACCAAAAAGTCAAGATTATTGATTACTCTGTAATTGTATTTTTAAATTATTTTTATAGTGTGCTCAATGCATTGAAAAAAATATCTACCCGTTGGATGTTGCCCATAAACAACTAAATCGCTTGCTTAATGTATTGCTTAATCGACTGATGTTGTTGTATATACTATTGCTGATGATTGGTTGGGGCGGCGACGATGGGGATCCCCTTATATCTTAAAGCTGAGTCCTTTCCAGCCCTCTCAGTCTATCCACGTGGAAGGCTATCTGATTTTTTTTTCTTTCCCTTTTTTTGCCCTTCCTTTCCTCTTTCTTTCCCAAAGCTCTCTCCCACGATCTCAATCAGAGATCCGGTCGCCATGTATTACAGCCAAGGGTGGAGTGAGTCTGAGCAGAGGAGGATGCAACCGTCGGACGCCGGAGGCCCGAAACGCAACCGCCTGGAAATTGAAGAAGTGCATCACTATCTCCGACGTCTCCTCCAGCATGAACGGCGAACCATAGGGAAACCGCTCTCGCTCTCTCTTAGTCTAGGGCAACCGCTCTTGCTCTCTTCCTCAATCACACCCACGTTCAATTGATGTGAGCAACGATCTAAGGATCTCGCTCTCCATCTCTCTCTCTCAAGCGGTATCTTTCTCCTCTCTAATTCTCAATAGCTGCATCTTCTAAAGCAGTTTCAGTTTCCTCCTCGCGTTCTCCACTTTTTGAATTGTGGGTATCTAAATTTTGGTTCTGAATTGTAGGATGGAAGCGCCAAATTTGCGAGGGAGCAGGGGTGTAGCTTGGAGAAAAGGGGAAGGAATTCAAGGCACCGATCTCCTGAGAGCAAAAACCTCGGAGCCAGTGGAGAGGAAGCCGTTCTCATCGTTGCGATCATCGACTAGGTAATTCTCCAACCTAATTCGTTCTTTTGCAACTTCTTTTTGTTGATTTGCGATTTCCTGTGGGTGTATTGGTTTTGAATCCTATTATGTCCAGTTTATATTTGTACTAGATTCATGTCCAGTTTTGGGATTCTTGATTCCCGATTCCCTCTTGAGTTCAATTTTCGAACTAGGTATCAGTCTATGCCTCTATGGGCATTTAAGCTTATTGCCATTGGTACTCACCATGTGCATTCAATCCTGATCATCAGTTGATTTTAAGCTTGGTGAAATGTCTGTGAATTCCCCACACACTTGGAATTAGGATGTGTTTTAATTTTAATGATGCTGCATCTTTTGGCAATGGAGTTCTATTGAAGATGAGTATTATGTTGGCTCTTTAATTCTACATGGTAGAGAATAAAGTGGGTAATAGATTAAAAAAACGACGATTGTTACTTTAGCTTATCAAAAGACGAGTTGCGATGGAGATTTTTTCCCTTATCCATAATCTTTTTTAATTGCATTTTATTGTCCGTGCTAAAGAGGTAGCTTTACTACAGTGTTATATGCTTGACATTGAAAATTTTCTTTAGCATATAATCTGAAGTCATTTAGTCTACTCAATTGATCAAGAGAGATAGATTCATCGAAATGACATCCCCCTAAATCGTTCTGTACAGGAATCTGGTCACATCTTATTGATGCAGTATATATTTCCTTTGGTTCAAGTTATCGGTTTGAAGATTGGGGCGAACCTGGTAACTGCTCTCCCACAAATTGGTTTGCCTTCCCTTGTATTGTCATCGCTTTTGCTTGAATTTTCCGTGTTGCTTTCGTGTTAGGGATCCGTTTATGGTTTCATTTCAATTATTGTACCTTCTTCATTTTGATTTTAGATTTTGGATTTGGTCTGTGTTCTAAGGCTTTGTATGTTCTGTTCTTATGCTTCTTTTCTTATTTTTCTTTTTAATTAGAGGTTTCTTCCTTTCCCCTTTTCTTGATTTCAGTCCATAGTGTTCAAGAAAAATATAAATACTACAGATCTCTTCATATACATATTTGATAAGTTGGATCCATAATTAATATGCATTATGTAGTGAATTATATCTATGTTGGTGTTCGAATTTGGAAGCTATTATATCTGCATTGCTTTCTCTTGACTCACTCTTTCACTCAAGCTTTAAGAATTCAGAAAAGCATATCCATTTCAGAAATTCTCACAAGGCCATTAAGTGTTATGCATAACATATTTGGGACCATGGCATTCTGTAAATGTTGAGCACAATAAATCAAAATAAAAAAAGCCTAAATTCCATTGCACAAAACTAAAATATCCATTCATGTTCACTCCCAATCCCAACCACTCCTAGAGTCCTAGTACCGAAAAATCAGCAATCACTATGTTTAGGTTTTCATACCATGTCTTGCAATGGTCACACTAGGTGGATTTATGCAACTAAACCTAATCAATTATGTTGTTTTTTTTTTAAAAAAAAACATACTAGGTATTAAAATTCAGAAACAACTCAGTGTCCATCCAACTGTGTAAAATAAAATTTTCTTGAGATTTCGGCATCCCTCATTTGCCTGATAACAGACTTCTTCCTCATAACTGTGTTCTATGGGCTTCTTTTCTGGTGGATTTTCATATTCCGTCTTTAGTTTATATTTGGGTGATTTCTAAGCAACTAATTGGTGGTTTGATGATATGTTGAATGCTTCTTTTGTGCCTTTGATGATATTTATAGTAATCGTGTTCATTATCTATGTGATATGTTTTCCCCATTTTTCTTGTGCAATTTTGATTATTTGGAAACTCAATTCTGGTTTATTCTTTGCTTTTGGTTCATCCTGACTTCAACTCCGGTTCTGAGCTAAACTTTGAAAAACTGTTTGTCACAAGTAGAGTCGTTATCCAGCAACCTCAAGCTTCTAGCTGATCTGGGAGGTTGTGAGAGGGTGGATTTGATCGAGTGGTGTTTGTAAGGATATGGTTAAGATTCTAGAAGACCTGAAGATGTTGAATCATGTTAATGTTTGTTAGGTCTTTGCGTTTGATCACGCATGTATTGATATTTGTCATATTGTTTTTAATTCGTCTATCTGCAGGGATGGTCCTCATGTTGGGTAAATGAGCTATAAGCTATGACAGCAAAGGAAGCTAATGTGGGGATCACGGGTATGACAGCAAACTTGCACAAATGCATTGATATTCACGTTTTTGCTATAGCTGGCTGTGACGAGAGGATTGATGGGTATATTGGGTGCGATGGAAAGGTTAGAATGGGACAGTAAAAAGGGGATTTGAAGGAGAAATGTTTGAATTTGACGAGGATGCAGCAGGAAATGGATATGCTGGAGAGGGTTGAACCCAATGAAAGTACTCGGCTGATTTCCGATACAAGAGGGGCTGAGAGTTCTTATTTAGCTAGCAGGATCATCAATCCTAATATGGAATTATGTTTGCAACTGCGCCATGAATCCATTGTCAAAGTGTTACTAGATCAATTAGCTCGCGTATAACAACTAATAGGTTTTCAAGTTATATTCTATTTCCTCTTTTATGTTCTTAAAATGATTGACTTGGTTGGGTTTGGAAATATGGCAACATGAGTCTTGCTTATTGCTTTGAAATGATGTTACAATTGATGTTCCTAGGTTTACTTTGATATAAAGGTTTTCAGTGTAATGAATCTATCCAATCCACATTTCTACTAGATTTTTGTGACTATCCTATTTTCATTAATACTTCATCCGTTAAATAAAACATGCCGTTTTAGACATTTGCACATTTTTTAAGAAAGCTAACAAAAATATACTTATACCTCTAATTATTACTTTATTTTTCCACTTTATTGAAAACTACAACTAATAAATTTCTAATCATTACGAGAGTAATTTTGGAAAGTGAACACCAAAATACCTAAAACGACATGTTTTTCTTAACAAGATTTGACTCCGAAAACGACATGTTTTTCTTAACGGAGGGGTGTTCAACAACATGTGCAACATATTAAGATTATGGAATTGGATAAGCCAATTTCTACAAGACAACTCCCATCAAAGAGAGAAAATTAGCTTTGTAGCAACAGACTACAAAGTCGAGAAGCAAGCGAGAGCATTGTCTTCATCTCCCTCCTGATTTTAGTTTATATTATACATTGATAAGGCTATGTAAGTTCAGTTTATACATAATTTAACATTTAAAACGCATTTATTAATATGATAACATTCCAAAAATAAGACGAATGTACTTGGATTAATTTAAAAATCCCGTGCGTAGCGCACGAGTTCTAGGCTAGTTATGTTAAAGGAAGCAGACGACGGTGAATTCACCACCTTCCTGAGATCAACAGATATAAGGGTTGTTGAGCTTTTCGCTTTCTACCATCTTTTTGGTTTTTCCCTAAACGGCCCGAAATAGGGATATCAACGTCGGTGCTCGGAAGAGGGAGCCGGTGAAAACCAACGGTATTAGCGGAGTATTGATTTGAGCATGTGTAAACCGACAATATAATTTTCCTTAAATATTAGGGTAAATTACACATAACCACCCATAAATTATAGAACTTTTCACATAACCACCCATAAAAACTTAAATTACAGTAAACCACCCATAAATTTAATTTGTTTTCATATGACCACCCACACACATTAAACCTCTATTTGTTTTGTTTAAAACGACTAAAATACTCCTAATTCAAGCTTATTTGTTTGTACTTTGGAAAGGAAATACGTTGCATGAAAAATAGAAATGTCGTCTTTGATAAACAAAAAATTTAAAATAAATCAAGGGTGTGTTTGGATTCCATAATTTATTAATTATATATAATGTAATAGTTTTATCCCGGTGTATGTGATTATTTGGTTAAATTACTATTTTACCTCAGTTTTTTTATGAGATTTTTAGTTATACAACCAATTGCCCACATAAACTGAAGTAAATAATTGAATTATAATTAAAATGGAATGGAATTCAAACCCACCATAAATACTCCAACCAATATATATCTAAATTGGATTTGCAATGTGAAGAGTTGAGACTTGCAGTAGCTCCTAACATTCTCCTCTCCTTCAAATGTTGAATAAGATAGGGATAAGCTCTAAAATAAAACAAAATTGTTGCTTTAAAAGAAGGGTAAATTAGCTCATATCTTAAATTATAAACCATATCATTTAAAAAATAAGCTAAGCTTATACATACCATTTGAAAAATTACCCGCACATGAATAATTTTATTATAATTAATTTATCCTTTTTTAAAAGAGTAAAAGTAAAACCGAATTATTTAACAAATGGGAAGTCTTATGAAAACAAATCATTGCATTAAATACAAATAAGCTCGAATTAAGGGTATTTTAATATTTTTAAACAATTCAAATAATGGTTTAATGGGTGGGTGGTCTTATGAAAAGATAAATAATTTATGGGTGGTTTACTGTAATTTAAGTTTTTATGGGTGGTTATGTAAAAAGTACCACAATTTATGGGTGGTTATGTGTAATTTACCCTAAATATTAACTTATTAAAAAAATTTAATTTTTTTGATATTATATAGTATAATTTTTAACTTATTAAAATACAAGCTCAAAAATAAAATGTCTTAAATTTTAGATTGGAGAGAATAATGTTCCACCTTGAAACAATAGTAGTAAACATGTGTTGATTTTGGTAATGATGCTGAATATTTTTTAGAGGTTTGTATGTAGACGTTTTATAATGTAACTTTAAAAGTTGCTACAAGTGTTTTTCACGAGAATACAAGTAAATTCTAAAAAGTCCTAGTCGGGGTGGCCCAGTTGCGTGGAGCGGGGGTAAGAATATCTCGAGTTCGATCTCTGCCTCTGCACCCTTTCCTAGGGTGAAAATCCAAGGTTTTTCTTGCTCCCTACTCGTGGGTCAAGCCCGTTGACGCAAGTCTGTTTACCTGTTGTGTGGCTCTTTTCGGCTGGGTCACGTGTCCGGGATTCGCCACCAAAGATGGCTTTCCTCGCCATAAAAAAATGATAAGAAAAAAAATGTAAATTTTACAATAATTTGAGACATATTTGTCTCATACAAAGCGCGCCATAATTTTGGAACTGCCCAGTTGCTCATCTTTAATGGAGACAGTGCAATCTGTTGATAGGGTCGACCCTTGGGGTAGGCCCAAGGGGAGGTCGCCTAGGGCCTTCTATCGAGTAGGGCCTTGGAAAAAAAAATTACGTTATACACCCTCCGTTTCGAAATTTAAGTCATTTTAGCTCTTCATTCTTGTATCAAAATAGATGTCATTTTAGATTTTCTAAGTAGGGGATAGTAATGATTTGTATCGATTTGTCTGTTGTTGATTTTTTTTTAAGATTTTGATTGGTTAAAAAATATAGTGGGATATTAAAAAATAATAAAATTTATGAAAAAGTTGGTGGAATGATGATGTTGATTGAAGGGTGATCGAGTGTTTTATTAAAACTTGTGTAAAATTCTACAACGTCTTAAATTTTAACGGAAGGAGTACATATAATTAAGGTATTTTGATTATTATATTTAAATGTAACAAAAGATTTACTAAAATTTATACGTCAAAAAAACTCATTTATGATATGACTTATTAATGTATTGAATATTTCGAATCAACGACAAAGAGGGTAAAAAAAGTTTTCATTTTTCAATTTTTGTGATAAATGCAAAAACGGGTGGTTTTCAAGTAACAACTTATACTACTTTAATAATTTTATTGAATTGATTACATTATTTTATTGGGTTTTTTTTTTGTGATTGTCTATAATTTGGGCAAAAATGAAGCCCTAGGACAAAAGAGGGGATAAGCTAGGAGGGTGTCCAAAAATTCCAATTTTTCCCCTGCCTCCTTATTCTCGTTTCTTTCTTCATTTTCACGCAAAGAGACATAGAACAGGCAGAGGAGGCGAGGGCGATTTTGATCTGTATTTCAATCTCGAGCACAACTATTGATTTTAGCCCCAATTATTGACGATTTCGAGCTATTCAATCAGGTCTGAAGAGAAATCTGTTCAAAAACACCACTATCAGCCAAAAATCGAGTTTCAACAGGTAATTTTCTTATAATCTATAATCTGGTGTAATACGACTGCTTTGATTATAGTACCGTAATTGGGAGCACAATTGTTGTCTGAGGTGCGGATTTGGATAACAATTTGGAGAGCAATTGATTACATTAACAGAAACTGGACAACTATCATCGATTTTGACATCAGATGGGGAGTTTGATCTACATTGCTGGTGTTGTGATTATAGAACTGTAATCTAGATTGTATTGTTGATGTAGTTGCTAATCTAAGATGCTGGTTTCGTGATATAAGGAGTTGCTGATTTCGTGACTATCCCGTTGTAACCAAAATTACACTGTAACCTACATGTTGATACCTGAGTTTGAGTGCATCTGTGTACCTGTGATAACTGTATTTCTGAAATTTAATATGTGTCACCAATGATCAGGTATAATGAAGACCAATCTGTTAACAATAAAATTTGGAGGAGAATGGAAGTAGGAAGATGGTGATTTAGTTTTTGCTGGGGATGTGTCATCAAAGGTAATTGTCATCAGGCAGACTGTAACTCTGTATGAGATGAAGTGTGAGATACTGAACAGATTCAAAACGAGTGACAATTGGTCTCCTACTCTTCAATTCAGTCACTTGCATCCATTCGAGAAAACTACTGAGCCGTTTTCGATTGAGAATGACACTGATTTGAGGAGTTTTTTGCAAATTAATGAATTGAAGGAAATGAATTGGACATTGCCTTTATATGTTACAGCTGTGAAGGAAATCACTGAAGAACAGGTTACAGAATCTATACATGATAAAAATGAAATGGCATTACAGGCTTACAACTCTGCCAAGGGTACAAATGTCATGGAAGAGAACTTTAATATAATGTGCATGATGAAGATGTAGAATGCATAAATGATGGTTGTGATATGGATGGTAATGGAGATGACATATGGATTGAAAGTCGCATCAGTGGTAGTAAAATGTCCACAAAATATACAACACCACCAATAAGTGAAAGAAAGAGAGAAATTCTTATATATTTGGGACAACAGTTCCGAACAAAGGAAGATCTCAAACATATTGTTGAATTGTTGGCTGCACAAGAGGTGTTTGCTTACAAAGTGAAGAAGTCAACATCATCTTATTACAGAATAGTGTGTGTCGATGGGAGCTGCACCTGGAAAATTCATGGTGCCATAGTGGGTGGTTCAGTTGTATTTATAATTAAGAAATACTTTAAGGAGCATGTCTGTAGCATGGAAGTACGAATAGGAAAGCAACCCCCTCTAAATTACAGAGTCATAGCTCAAAGGATAAAACACAGGGGACATAGCCTACAATCAATTCTTCATTATATATTTTATATTTTTATTAACTGTAATCATGCTTCATTTCATATTTTATTCATTGTCTTTTACATAAAATGTACAGTTTTGAAGATGAGAAACATGGTCCAACTCCAAGACAAATTAGAAACACGATGATGAATGATTTCAAACAGAATGTTAGCTATTGGAAATCTTGGATGGCTCGTGATTTAGCAATGGAGATGACAATGGGGAGAGCAGAAGAAAACTATGAATTTGTGCCATCATATTGTTGGGTCCTGAAGCAACAAATCCTGGAAATGTCACCTTCATTGAAGTTGATAGCAACTCAAAGTTCAAGTATGTATTCATTGCCTTTAGACCATGTATCCGACCATTTCCGATCCTACGAAAGGTACATATTCATTTCATAAGAAAAAATTATTGTCACCAAATATATACTGAATAATACAATTCAATTGTACATGTGCTTGTGGTAGATGGTACATTTCTAAAAGGAAAATATAGAGGGACTCTTCTCACAGCTTCTGCACAAGATGCAAATCATCAAATATACCCTATTGCCTTTGCAGTGGTTGACTTAGAAAACAACGCCTCTTGGGAGTGGTTCGTCAAGAAGCTAGCAACAATCATCCCATTAAGTGAAGAGCTGGTTTTTGTTTCCGACCGTCATCATAGCATTGCAAGAGTTTTAGAGTTGATTTACACAAATGCTAAGCATTATTACAGCAGATGGCACTTGAAGCAAAATATAATGGCAAAATTCAAGTAGAATATACTCTGCCCGTGGTTTGAAAGCGCAGCAAACAGTTATACATAAGAAGATTTGAACAACTACTTTGGTTGCATCAGTAATACAAATGACAAAATGGAGAAATATCTTCAAGAATTACAGTTTGACAAATAGGCACGAGCTTTTTCAAAAGGTGACAAGTACAATATGATTACTTCAAACAATGCATAATCATTAAATAATGCCTTTGGGTTGGATAGATCATTCCCAATTAAAGGCTTACTGAATGCAATCAAAGAGAAGATAACAAAATGATTCAATGAACGCATAAATGAATATGAAAACAACAGCTTTGAGCTTCCAACTAAGATAAGAGATATAGTGTACATAAGATGCAGTGATGCAGGAATGTACACTGTCAAGCACCTCAATAAATTCCAGTTTAAGGTTGTTGGTGGGATGAAAAGGGTTATGGTTGATTTAAAGGAGAACTCTTGTAAATGCAAGGTATTTGATTATGAAAAGATACCTTGTGTACATGCTCTTGCTGTCACCAGGGACAAAATTGAATCTTGGAAATTGGCTTATCATGAGACAATATATCCTGTTCTAAATGATGAACCATGGGTTGTACCAGAGGACATCAAAAGACAGAGATGTCACGCACCAATGATACATAAAAGATGTGGTCGCCATCAAAAGAAAAGAAAGCCTTCAGCTGGAGAAATCAAAGGCAAAGCATCAAAGGTGATTCAAAATAGCTAGAGATCAGAGGCAAATCAGAGGCAAAGCATCAAGGAAGACAAGAAGATTTACTATATCGTTTTCTTATATTGAATAAATTGGTCACTGTAAACATGTCATTACTCTAGACAGAATGTAAACTGTCACCATATTTTAGTTTTTTCTTCTTCTATCATTACAGTTTTGCAAAGATTTATAAATCAATGACTAACAGAATCATAGAAATTGTAATCAAAATAAACACAAGGTAATCAATGATGTAATCACATGAAAAACCATATGACAAGGTAAGCAAAAACCCTAAAGAGGCTAATGAGAAGCCAAAAGACATGTGATGGACAATTCTCCTTCATCATATAAATGGATAAGAGAGTCATAGACACTGTAACCATTATTAAAACAGGGACATAGACACTGTCACCACTATGAAAAAAGGGGGAATAAACACTGTAATCAAAGGAAAAACTTATAGATATTGTAACAACTGTTAAAAGAGGGATAGAGACCCTGACATATGCACTGTCACAACTGTGAAAACATGGCCATAGACACTATAACCAAAAGGAAGACCCTATGATTAGGGGAGCACAAACCCTAAAGGGGCTAATGAGAAGCCAAAAGAACATGTTGTTGGACAAAAATGCGCAATAATCGTACAACACATTTTATTTGATTTTTAATATTTGAGTTCGACCCCTTTTGGTTATCCTCTTGATTCGAAGTCGTATCGATACCAAGATTTGAGTGGTTTTGGTGATTTGGGCTGCACCCGAATTTTAGCAAGTTGCCTACGTATCTCTTGGAAGAGAATCAAGCCTTACGTAGTTCAGAGTGTTTTGGATTTTGTGTTTGATTTGATTTGGATTTGGTTTCGTTTTCTTGTATGCATCATAGGATGAAGTTCAAGCCCACCTTCTACGAAGGGTAACTCGAACAACACTCCACCCGAGTAACCTGAGCCCACCTTCTCGGAAGGGTAACTCAAGTAACCCGCCTATCATTTGCATAGAAAACGATTTGATGTGGTGTTTGATTTGACTTAGAGGTTTGACTTAAAGGTCACTTTAGGGATGGTGGAATTTGATTTTGATTGTTGGTCGTGACCAAACTCGACGAGCGGAAGCTTTGTATCGAGTTAGAGTAGACACTTTGGATTTGATGGAAATTTGATATTTGAGACGACATAGAGTCGAAAAGTGAATTTGAGGAGATTTGATTTGAAGATTTGGGTGTGACTGGACTCGGTTAGAATTTGGTTTACACCGGGTTTCCTACGTATCCATTTGTTTGATGGAATTAAGTCATCGTAGTTCGGAACAAAAAGAAGATTTGTATTTGGGTTTGATCATGAGATAATTTGAGAGTGATGATCGAGCTCGACGAGCAGGAGCTTTGTATCGAGTCGGAATGGACAATTTGAATTTGCTTTTGGCAATTGAACTCGACGAGCCTTGGCTTTGTATCGAGTGTCCTACGTATCTCTTAGAAGAGAATCAAATCACCCGTAGTTCTAAAACGAACCAATTTAATTTGTTTGGTTTTGACCTCATATTCATTTAAAGGGAATTTAGAGGTTGACGACTGTACCCGATATATTTTTTAGAATTTAATATCGGGTTACCTACGTAGCCGATAGAAGGCGTCAAGTCTTTACGTAGTTCTACCAAAGGACAAATTTGATTTAATTTGAGCCGGGCGACTGAATCCGATATATATGAATTTTTAATATCGAATTTCCTACGTAACTCGTAAACGAGTATCAAGTCTATACGTAGTTCTTTTAGAAAACCCGTTTGATTTGGTTTTAAAATTTTGATCGTTTGAGGATCATGTGATTGAACTCGACGAGCTCGTAGCTTTATGTCAAGCTTCCTACATACCCGTTTGAACGGGATCAAATCTTATGTAGTTCTTTTCGAAAAAATGATTTAATTTTGGGAAAGGTGACTGAATTCAGTATATGTTAAATTTTATACTGAATTTCCTACGTAACTCGTAAAAGAGTATCAAGTCTTACGTAGTTCTAAAGGAACCGAGTTTATATTTGGTGAAACTCGATTTGAGATTTTGACTCCGTTTTTATTTAGGAGTCGACTTGAGATTGACCTACTCGAATTAATCGGCAAAGAATTTTTTGACGAGTTTAATTTTATATTTTTTTTTTATCAAACTCGAATTCTTAATTTGTGCCAATTATAATTCGTATATTTTAGTGGGTAGGTTTACTCAATTGAACAGTCTTAGTTTCAAATTTGCCGATCATATTTTTGATCAGTGGAATTTGCCGAGCATATACTTTGCTCTTTTTTTTTTCCTTGTTAAAATAACTTTAGATTTTTTTTTTCAAGGAAACCCACTTGGATTTGAAGCCCAATCAACTTATCTGTTAGTTAACGTTTAGCCTAACCCTATTTCCCTTTCATCAATTACTCAACAGCAGATGTGCGTTTCTTCCTCTCCACACGCTCGACCTCTCTCTCCATCAGCAACGCAGCTTGCCCTTCTCAACCGCAACGAGTTTTTTTTTCCCGTCACCCTGGAGTTTCACCCCTGGGCAACCGAAACGGAGGAGTGCAGAGCGAGTTGCATTTTGCTACTCCGAATTGAGGACCATTTGCGTTCAAGCCGGTATGTTCTAAGGCAGAAATTCCCCAATCACAAATTTGCTATTTCAATTAGGGTTTGAATTATTTTTTCCCTAATTTCGGATTTTGCTCACATCCGGTTCCAATTGTGTACCCAATTTCTAGGCTCGGCTGATTTTTCCTTGCGATTTGCAGTTTTAGGGTTCCCGTTTTGGATAATCATCACCAATGGTCAATCGGGACTCCGGGACGGGAAATCTGACATTGACAAAGGGGCTTCGATTTTGAGCTTTTAAGAAGGAAGAGTAGCACAGCAAGGACGGGTGTGACTCTGTGGGTAGCCATAGCTTCAACCCCTTGAACCTGGTATGTCAGTTTTATCTCTTCTGAATTTAGATTTCAGCTTTTCTGCTAGGCGTAGGCTGATTTGGGATTTGGAAAACACCAAATAGGGCTCAACATGCTCAGCTAATTTGACAGCCCTATTGGTTTTGAGATTCAATCTTGATTTAGGTTCGAATCTGTTGATTTTGGCCTGTAAAATTCACTGTTTCACTTTGTGGCCCTTGCTTAGGACAGTTTTTGTTAGGACAGTTTTTGTTAGGACAGTTTTTGTTCAAGGTCCCATGTTCAGTTTATTTGTATGGAATTCTGTAGAGTTCGACATTTTACTGCTTGTGAACTCTGGGCAAAATCCGACAGCCTTTCGGCGCAATAAGCCGATCCACGCCGGGATCGAATGTAGTGGCGAAAGAATATACTTTCAAGCCAACTACGATAGTCGATGCTCTCAACCTATTACGTGATGGTTTCTAGGCGAAAGAAAATACTTTCAAGCCTATTACAAGACCAAACACTAGGTGAGAGCATATGAACCCAAGCCCTGGTTGGTCTTCTCCGTTGTAATGCTTATTTGTTCCTGTAAAACCAAAGAAAAAAAAAAGAATAGGCTTCTACCCTTTTTGTTCTACAGCTTTCTCTTCTTCTTGCTGATTTTTTTGTTTATTTTATGGGTTGTTGCAGGTGTGCCCAGGAAGAGAAGGAAATATGTATTTGCTGCTTCTGTTTTTGCAAACGGGAGTGCCAGGAGGAAGAAGGCAGGAGGGGAAGACAACTGCTTTCTTTGGTTTTGCTCTTGAATAGTTTGAAGGGAAGAAAAAGCCAGCCGGGTAGAGAGCTTCACTTATAGGGAGTCAATAGTAGCAGTTACTAGGCTTTAGATAACTGCCCACTACTTCATTTTCCCCTTTTATTATTTTCTTGGATAGATGGGAAGAAACACACGTATTGAAGAGATGGGGAGCAGTTGAAGATTTTCATTCAACCGCTCTATCCAACAGTTCTCTTCCTCCTTTTGCTGGGCTTGTTTGGGTTGAACTTGCAATGTAATTTCCAGGCCCAAATTTGAATATGTATGTCTTGTATTTAATCCAAAGAAAATTCTTCACTTTTTTTGACCTATAATAAATGTGACGATTTGAAATCATCATTCCAAAAAAAAATTCATCAAATTTTACCCTCCAACACATGTGATGTACATTATGGTTTAGGGTTTAGAATTTACGGTTTAGGGCTTTGGCCCTAAAACCTAAGCACTTAACCCTAAATTCTAAACCCTAAACCCTAAAATGTTAAGTACAATACGTCGTTAAGAGATGATTGCTGTAATCAAATGGAAAACCCTAAGACAAGGTAAGCAAAAACCCTAAAGGGGCTAATGAGAAGCCAATAAACATGCACTACATAGTTCTCCTTCTTCATATGAATGGGTAAGAGAGTGATAGACATTGTAACCACCGTTAAAACAAGGTCGTATATACTAGGGGTGGGCACAAATCCTGCAAATCCCGTTCCCGTCCCTGACCCGTCCCGATCCCGGTGGGATTTAGGACAAAATAGCGAATCCCGTCCCGCAAAAATTATGCGGGACGAAATGCGGGACGATCCCGGTGGGATCCCGCAAATCCCGTCCTGTCCCGCATATTATAATAATAATAATAATAATAATATATTATTAGTATTATTATTTTGAGCAAATATTATAATTATAATTATAATCATAATCTTCCATTTATAATAATAATATTTTTTTATAATAATAATGTTATTATTATTTGAGAAAATATTATTTATAATTACAATATTTATAATTATAATAATAAATTTGAACTTATAATAATAATTGATAATAATAATAATAATAATATTATATAATATTATAATATAATTTAATAATAATATTAATTTATAATAAAATTATTATTATTATATTACATTATTATATCATATTATATTTTTTTCTTATAAAGTATAATTATTGTATAATAATAACAATAAAAATAAGTATTATTATTATTATTATTATTATTATTATTATTATTATTATTATTATTATTATTATTATTATTATTATTATTATTATTATAATAATAAAAGTTTACAAAGAATTAGTGGGGAGCCGAGAGACAATCTGGCCCCCCACTCCTTTAGCAATAGAAAAGCCCACCCTAGTGAAAATATGAGCTGCGTTATGAGCCCCTATATCGTGAGTCTGGGCAAATTTCTGGATTCTCCTTAGAAGGCCTATAGCGTCTGCCTCCAGTTCACCCAATGCAGAAAAAGCAAAGGGTAAGAACCCATAACCAATGGCTTTACACTTATCATGATACTTGACCCGCTTTCGACGAGCCGCCCCAACCACCACCTGTCCTGGAACAAAATCAACCATCCCAGATTGCGTCAAAGGGGATGACCCTGTCAAGTCAACACAAACATCCAACCCTTCATCCCACGCATAAAGAAGCAAGTCCGCAGGACGGAGGGGTTTCCCGTCTCCCCCACATAGGCCAATATCAATCTCTTTACCAGCTGAGATCCCAGAACGATAACAGACATTCACCAGAGTGTCACGAACAGCATTATGACGATGTTTAATCCCAACAATACCAGCACACGACACAGCATGATCTCCAAAAATGTCTCCCTCAAATACTCTAGAGCAAGCAGAACAAGGCTCTGAAATGGAAAACAAAGGGATGCCTAAACGGTAGCACAACACACAACGATACGTCTTACCATTCATAGTCTGACCCAGCCCTGAGATGGGGACAGCTCTAAGCCAATCAGTAGCATGGTCTTGACGTTGAGAACTCCACAAAGCCATCTGACGCGGTGATAAGGAAAAGGTATTCTCTGCATCTGTCGTAATCTGTGTGAAATATATGTCTGCCAATTTCTTCATGAGTTTGGGGGCAGCGATCTCACTTGGATTACTCAGAATATCAGTCCCTACCTTTGTATTGAAGACACGCACGGCGTCATCAAAGGCATAACCAGGTGCTGCGACATTAGTATGCTGGAGAAGCTTAATCTGCAGACTAGCTGATTGCAATCGCGAAGCTAGAAAAGAATAAAAGAGAGCGTCACCTGCAGAATAAACACCAAGGCCCCCAAACCTGAAGGGCAATGTTGAGAGCCTCCACTGCCAACTGCCAAAACCCGGCCCAGAAGCAACGATAATACGTTCTAGGGAGCGTCGAAGGGCTAGATCAAACTTAAGCTGAGCAGACTCGAAGGCACGAGGCGGACAAGTACGCAAAGCAAAGTAAAGTTTGGAGACCCCGGTACAAGCACCCAGCAACAATAGCTCACACTGTGGGTCCCCAATCTTAGCAACTGCATCCATAAGTGCGATCATTTTGTCCACTCTCTTCATCACAAGCTCGCTACTGAACACAGAACTAACACTGACGGGTCCACCAAGTAGCTTAACCCCATGCAACGGCCTAGCAATGTTAGGTGGAAAAACATCAGCCAACCTACTCCTCGGATCCTCTCTCGGCCAAAAGATTTCAGTTTTATCAACATTGAGGTGTAGACCATAACTTGGTCCATCCTCAATAATCATCTGCAAAACCTTTCCAATGACTAGAGTATCTCCAACAATAGTACCGTCATCCAAATACCAAGCCTGAAAACACACCTGAAACGTATCCCAGATTTTGCGCACTAATGGATGCAAAACTAAGGCAAATAGTAAAGGGCCGAGAGGATCCCCTTGTTGCACGCCCTGACAAGACTGAAGAGTATGATCACCATAATACAACCTAGCTGGATTAGAGTAGCAAAATTCAACCCAACGAGAAATTGCAGGGCAATGAGTGCGGACTTCACGAATCATAACTTCCCGATTAACCATATTGAAAGCATTTTTAAAGTCCACCAGCAACATAGTTAGACCCTCCTCATTATCGCGCTCTTCAACTAAGCGATTCATAGCATGAAGAATGGCCTCACCCCCGCCCGAAACTCCTACCCCAAACTGAAAATCATCCAAATAACCACTCAGGGAATGCCCAACCAAGGAGGCACTAACCTTGGAAACCAAACGCCTCCAGATCGTACCAACAGCAATGGGGCGAATACCTCCGCCCGGCTTGACAAGCGGTGTGAGAGGCGCACTAGCAATGTATTCGCCTAAAACCTTAGGACATTTCCCCTCTAAAAAAAGATTAACCACCTGGGTGATAGCATCGACTAACTCATCAGAAACAGCAACCGCAGCCCCACTCAAGCAATCCATAAGGTGTTGAGCACGCAAACCATCTCTACCACATGATGTACCACGAGGAAAACTCTTGATTCTGTCCAAAACAACCTCTTTAGACGAGAATAAGTTATGGTGGCCAATTGGAGTATTAGGTATAGACGGTGACTGAGAGAAAGGATGTTTGGCATTTAACTCCTCAAGAGTGGCACTAGAATACGGAGCAATGCCAGAAGAGGAAAGGACCCTAACAGCAGCGGTGTAGTGCCCATCGCCAATCTTCCTCTTACACTGCTTGATATTACGCTCAGTCAAATCAAGGTCCTCCTCACCAACCTCAGACAAGGGAGGAGAGGCTTCGACAAGAGTATCCATAACAAGCGTCATAATAGTGCCCGGCTCACCCCACGAAACAATAGCCTTGGCTATACATTCCTCTTGCAACCGCCGCTTGTTAGCTGATCTGGTCTCCTGACTACTCCTCGGGGAAAAAGTTTTAAGGATACAAATAGGCAGCACCAACAACCTAATCCACCCTCCGATATCAACCGGATTGCTAATCACCTTATCAAGAGCTCCTTTCAGCACCCGAGAAAACCCAAGTCTACACTTAGGAGGAATAGATTTCACAGTATGCAGCCTCTTAGAAAATATACGATCGAGCAGATCAACGTTGAAAGCGCACCGTTTCCCATCCATCAAACCAGAATCAAGAATAGGCTGCATCGAAGAAGATGTAACTTGTGGCCTGTCGAAGTCATAAAGCACAAATCTAACCACACCATCACCACAATCAGGGGGGAGCACAAAATCAGAACCACTTCCATGGCGACATTTAGAACGAAAAGTATGTGTTTTGAAACATACTCCACACAACCAAATCCCCATCCTCTTAAAGGTAGTTTCAGTCTCAGTGAAAACAAGCACATTAGAAGAGATAGCATCCCTCGTCGTTACCTGCGCATCCCCCGTACAGTGACGATCCCTAAGGTGTGTGATCAAGGATGTCTTGGTAAGCCCATGGCCACCCCCATCTTGGCACCCGTTAAGACCCACGAACGGACAATGAAACCGAACCGTCGCCGTCGGCATCGGCAAACAAAAACAAGGACCCCCGAAAACAATAAGCAACGAAGCCAAGCGAAGGCCCACAACACTAACCAAGCAGCAAAAAACACACCACAATTCAAATGAAATGGGAGGAACACAGCAAAAACAAACTGAGCACAGCCCACGGCAACACCAAATTCACCAAAATCATGAATAAAAAAGCAAGACCACGTACATCCCACAACACTAGCACAACACACACCACCGATCAGATCACAAACGCACCCCCATCACCAGCCCGCACCACCAGAGCACAACCCCGACAGCAGACCAACAGCCCCGGCAGCCCCGACAGCAGCACAACATCAGACGGCACCGACAACAGCCCCGACAGACGGAAGGAAATTAGACGCCGCGGCTAACGCCGTACCAATGGATCGACGCCGAAAGATCGACGGAGGGAGAGAAGGCAAACCTGGAGATCGACTGGAGATGATCGACGGAGGGGATCACCATCGCCGAGCACCATCGCTGAACAAGGCGGGACGTGGGACGCCGATCGCCGATCGCCTAAGCCCTAGGAGGCAGGACATGGGACGTGGCATTATTATTATTATTATTATTATTATTATATCCATTTAGAGCTACAAGAGACAAATAGCTAAATACGGTATTTTTCCCAACTATCAATTGATAATGAGACAATATCTGGTGAATCTCGTCTCAATTCCTTTCTGTCCCGATCTAGTAAGATAATGTAGCCAAATATGTTGAACATTATAATTAATTATACAATCATTGTATGAATTAATAATAGTAATATTATTATTATTGAATAATATAGTTGAGAAGAATATCGTATTCAATATATTATACAAATTAATGAATTATGAAAGAACTTTTCACTTTGCAAAATTATATAATATTTTATTATTTTTATTTGCGAGACAAGACCTGTCCCGTCCCTATCCCGTCCCGTTCAAACACCATCTCGTCCCGAAAAAAAAGTGTCAATCCCGTCCCGATCCTGTCCCTTAAAAATTTCGCGGGATGAGTCCTGTCTTGGCTCAATCCCGTCCCGTGCCCACCCCGAATATATACTGTAACCACTATGAAAAGTAGGACGTAGATACTGTAATAAAAGGAAACCCTATAGACGTTGTAACCAACCTAAAAATAGGGTCACATATACTGTCACCACTATGAAAAGATGACCATGGACACTGTAACCAAAAGGAAGACCCTATGATTAGGGAAAAAAACCCCCAAAATGGGGCTAATGAGAAGCCAAAAGAACATGTGATGTACAATATGGTTTCTGGTTTAGGGTTAAGTCTGTAGGATTTAGGGTCAAGGCCCTAAACCCTAAACCCTAAAATGATAAGTACAGTACATTGTTAAGAGAGGATTGCTGTAATCAAATGGAAAACCCTAGGACAAGGTAAGCCAAAACCCTAAAGGGGCTAATGAGAAGACAAAAGACATATGATGGACAGTTCTCCTTCATCATATGAATGGTTCAGATAGACATAGACGCTGTAATCACCGTTAAAACAGTGACATAGACACTGTCACCATTATGTAAAAAAGGGGAATAGAGACTGTAATCAGAGGAAAAACTTATAGATGTTTTAACAACTGTTAAAACAGAGACATAGACCCTGACACATGCACTCTCACCACTGTGAAAACATGGCCATAGATGTTGTAACCAAAAGGAAGACCCTATGATTAGGGAAGCAAAAACCCCAAATGGGCTAATGAGAAGCCAAAAGAACATGTGATGTACAATATGGTTTAGGGTTGTAAAAGTTCGGATTTTCAAATCTTAATTTTGGGAAAAAGAAAATTAAAAATGAATTTAAAACGGGTTTAATTTCGATTTTTCAAGGAAAACTCGTCCTAAATTTAATGAATCTAACTTCAAATTCTTAGAGCGAATTCCGGCCCAATTTTTATCAGATGTAGATCGGTTCTGTCCTCTTTCACCTATTGTTATCCTATTCAGGTTGTAAAATATATTAGATCAAGAGAGCGGAATTCGAAAGACCAATCCTCGGAAATTCAAATTTTTCTGATTTAGAACCACAATTCCGTCATATTCTCTCATCCTTATCCATTCAAAGTAGTCACCCCTTAATTGGGTAAAATTCTATCCATAAATCCCCCTTCTCTAATTGATTCCACTTAATATGGCAAACAAACAACCTACTCTGGCAATTTTGACCAAAGGACCAATTGATTAAACCTTCCCCGTTAGGTAGATATGAGATTTGTAGCCCATTCCCCACATTCACTTTTCAATTTCAAAAAAACCAAACCCAACCTCCCCTTTCTCCCATTTGTTGCCGAGAGCTACAACTCCTCCTTTTTCAATCGGCCACCCCTCACCATCACCTCTCCACCACCAGCCCCCGTCACCACCAGATTCCCCATTCTCATCCTCTGGCTCAGCCTGAACAACACCACCACCCTTCACCTGTCGTCCTCAGTCCAACACCACCACAACCCCTCCGCTTGCCTCCGTTTCCCGTCGAAAGGGCCTAGCCCTGTTCTATCCGAAGCCGAGGCCGCACAGGACGCGGTAACACCGCCGAGCCTCCTCCCCTGTCTTCGCGTGGCAAGCCCGGTAAGCCACTTCTCCTCCTTTCACTTGATAAGGCTGTAAAGGTCCTCCCTTTATCATCCATTGTCTTCAAACCAGGACTCCCGAACCTTTCCATGTCCTCGTTGAGCTCGAACAGCTCCGGTGAAGCCAAACGCAGCTCAACGACACTCCCCTCGGTGAGCATTTCCTCTCTCTCTCTCTCTCTCTCTCTCTCTCTCTCTCTCTCTCTCTCTCTCTCTCTCTCTCTCTCTCTCTCTCTCTCTCTCTCTCTCCCTTCCTTGTCGTTTTGAATCCATGAGCATCGGGTAGTCAGTTTCGGGTGGTCGGGGTCGGATTCCGGGTCCGGAATCCTCGCGGGAGGCCTCCCCTTTCCTCTTCCTCCCCTTCGGTTTCTGGGTAAAAAAAATGGAGCTCTGCTCCTCCTTTCATTCGAATAGAAGAGGAAGAAGAAGGTTTGTGGGCCACTCCCACTTGTCCAGTCGTGTCCACCTCAACATCCAATTGGGTTGGGCCGAATCCGAACCTTTCTGGGTTATATTACTTTAAAATCGGGTCACATTTCTTCCTTGCAGGCAATTGTTTTGGGAAGGGTAAAGAACTCGGACCTTCTTTTCCTCCTTAAGGTTGGGCTCGGGTTGGGGCCATATATCCGGGTAGGGCTTGATTTTTATTGTTCATTTGCTTTGTCATACTTTATAAAAATGGTTAGTGACATTCTATATATTATATATAGAATGTCACTAAACCCTTAACCTCGCCCCGCCACCAAGGCCGCCATGGTCATCGAAACCCGCCTAGACTTCAAAGACCCGCCATGAAATCCGCCAAGATCCCGCCTACACCCCGCCTAGACCCTTAGCCCTACACTACCTCCAAGCACCCGCCATGCGTTTTTTAGAACATTGTATATATATGTGTTATAATATATGATGGCATTTACTTAATATGATTATTACTATCTAGTATTATAAATTTGATTTTCTGAAAAAAAATTCTAAAATTATTTTATATTATAAAGGTATTTTCAAAGTGTCATTTTGAGATAAGTATGGTGTTATGACTTAAATAAGTGGTTTTGAGATTTTGGAAACATTTAATAAAAATAGTTGATGTTTATGATAATTATATATATATATCGATGATAGATTATTTTTAAAAGGAGATTTTTCAAGTTCAAAAATGTCTTTTAACGATTTATTGGTGCAAACTAAAATGCCGGAATATTTGATTAAACAAGATTTTGGGTGGACTTAGAAATTTTATTCTTCCTCTTGATTTGACCAAGTATGATTTGAGAATAATTTTGAATATGAGTTGACTTAACTTGGGATTTAAGAGTTTGGAAAACTTTGAGAAAATGATTTTCTTGTTTCAACTCGGTGAATTTATTGTTGAATTATGCTTGAGAATTTTATGGTTTTTAAATAAGATATGAAACGAGGTATGATGAGGAAAGATGAGATGATGGATGAGACATTGAGATGATATGAACATGGAATGATATATGATGAGATAAGACGGAATGATCGAAGATGAGATATGTGAAGTTATGTGTGATAGTTAGGGGCGCCTTGTGTGATTTAGATAGACTTATGCATATATGTATATTTGTTAGGTCATTGTTGCTTGTTGGACTCTGCTTGCGTTATCTTTTGTTGTTCGGCATTTCAGGTAAGTTCCCTAGGGGGCTTACTCAGGTTGGACATTCATGCCTGTTGTTGCATTTTATATTGGGTGTTGCATATGCATAAAAGCATGAACATGTAGTATCCTGTTTAGGTTGCACTAATTGAATGACCATCTGCTTACTTTATGCTTTTGAAAAGAGAACGGTTGTTATATGTGAAGTCTTAGAGTCTTTGCTAGGGTCATGGGGTAGCCCAGTCCCAACGGGTTTGCACTGAATCAATCGAGTCGATATGAGTATGATATGATAGCCCAGCACCATCGGGCAATCGATGAGATGATATGATATGATGATGCCGTGGTTTGTGCACCACCACGAAGAAATTACTATGCTATAGCCCGAACTGGCCAGTCTCTACACTAACGGGAAGGGGTGCCAGTTGGCATTCTGTGGGCGCCTTTAATTGTCTTTCCGTATATATATATATATATATATATATATATATATATATATATATATATATATATATATATATATATATATATATATATATATATGAACTAGGAGCATGCTAGTGTATTTAACTTTCGTACTGCATTAGAGCATCTTTATTATGTATAACACATACTTTGTGGCCTCAGCGAGGACTGTCAGTCCCGCATGAGTGGTTAGATCTAACTCCTTTCCCCGTTCTTTTTTTAAAGGTATTTTCTGCAGATTTTGACTGCTCGGTGTCTATATGACGGGGTTCCCTTTTGCCGATTGTTGGACTGAAAGACTGACTTCTAAACTTAAACTTGGGTAATTTGGATACTCGTATTTACCATTTTTTTGGTTTTGACCTGGCTTCACTCTGGCAAGCTGTACCTTCTTTTCGTTTTCGCAGTTACTCTTAAATGAACTTCCACGACTTAGTGTATAGGACAGGCTAAGGGTACCCAACGGCTCTACGATGCTTTTAGGGTTTGAAATTCTCCTTTATTATTGACCTTAAAATTGAATTTGAAACCTCGACCTGTACCTGGATTGGAAGATCCGAACAAGGGGTTTCATCCCTTAAAACGTAACAAAGCTGAGGTTGTGCAATTCGGGTACGCAAGGGTCGAGTGTATGTTTTGAAAAACTGCCCATGAATTTCAAAGGATTTCAAAATGGGCAAAATGAACTTAAGATGCCTAACCGAAATTCAACTAAGTAATGAACTCGACTTGTAATAAAAGAGGAAAACCAACCAAACGGGGACACGAGTGGGTAGTAAAGGCGCTAGACCACCCCTATTGGGTGTAGTTGGGGACGGTAGGCAAAATACTAGTTTGCTCTTTACAGAGGGCCCGGAAGACTCAAAAGAGATTGCACCAAGGTGGTTGGAGTGGCGAGTTAGGTAGGATCGCGAGGTTTTTTCCCCTCCGGTCAGTCGCTCATCGAAGAGAGACATTAGATAGCTTGATATGCTAAAGTCTGATTGGTATGCCTAACAATTAATGTTTATTGACTGATCTGTGCAAACGGGATATTGGGAGTACCCTTATTTCTATATGGTCAAGCCCAGTTTGTGTGGAACATCCCCTTCCACCATGTTAACCCCTTGACGGTTCTATCGATTCTTTCTTCCGAATGTCAATGTCTCTAACAGAAATCGGGTTGGTAAACACGTGGTGTCAGGAATCATGTATGGATATGAGGGTCGTTTGACTGAATGTTGGAAGATGGTTATTGACGTCATCCTGAGTCGAAACTAAGGTGTTTCTGGGGCTGTCTTTCTTGATTCTTATGATGGCCAACCAGTGTTTTCTTACCACAAAGAGTCGTACAAAAGTCGCACGGGAAAGAGGGGTGATGAATCAGTTGGGGAAGGTCAATGGTTGCCCTTAGGGATCTATGTCTGGTTGTAAGGGTGACTCTCTCTGAATTGCCTGACATGATTTTGTAATCTCCCGCATGTACTTTGCAAATGATCATTACTAGAAAGCTATACTCATGTTGTGTCTTGCTTTTTGTCATGATTTTATTGTTTAAGCTCATGTAGTAGTAATTAGTTACATTGCTCAAGTCTCGTGTTATGTTTTACCTTCTATCATGAATGTATGTTGTTATAGAATGTTTACTTGGCCTATTGATCGTATGATTGATTAGAGGCATGAACCATATGACATGAACCTACATGATCGTTATTAGGTTGATGATAGTGTGATCAACTCCTCTTTTTATGAATGCTTTTAGATGATCGCCTTAGCATGCTGGGTGCGGACGTGTCAATGCTTATTACTCATTTGTGACAAGAACCTATAACATGCTCATCTATTATCTATTCGTCGTATTAACGACTGTTGGTTGTTTAGCAATTGATATTGTTGTGTGATTACTTGCGTTGGATGGGGAATATGTCGTATAATTGAGTCTTGATGAATGCATGCTTTGATATTCATGATGGCCATTGTGTGAGTCCAAGTTACACATGTTACGTCCCTATTATCCCAGCACGTCTTACTCAGTATGTTGCATCGTCATACTAGTGCATGAATGTAAATGTCATGTGTTAGGAAGCTGCATGAATAATGTTCTCCCTGTAAATAGGTTCATGATAGTGTGATCGTTCAGTTCTGGTATCATGATAGAGTGAGTACCTTACTTGATGGATATGTGTTACAACTTGGTGTCAACATGCTTTATATGATACGTAATTCCCAGTACATGTTAAGATGATGATCCCTAATGTAAATTCGTCGTTGTATGACATTCTGTACCCATGCTTACCCCATTGCTTAGGTCCCGTGCTGCCTTCGCATGTCTAGTTGACATGTTGTATTGGTCGTACTGAAAACTAATTTGAAGCATGAATTGCATGATAGGAGTCTGTATATAGTTGTTACCTTCTCCTAGATTAGGCCCATGATAGTGTGCTACACTTCCTATGTATGAATGTCGTAAGATGATTTTCTTTGCATGATTAGTCGATGTTACCCGTGGCTTGTTGGATAAATTAGTATTTCAATTGTGATCATGCTATTTGACGTGATGTCTTGGAAAATGCATGCCTTATTCAAACGGTTGTTGATTTGGAACACATACCTTGTATGCTAGTCATATTGCCTGTTGCATAGGCTTGTATTATGCATTGCTATATTCCTCCCATGCTTCTATATCGACGGGCTATGTTAATATGATTTCTTGAACATCGATGTGTTGGTCATTCAAGTGCATGTATGTATCAAATGTCAAGTTGAGCCTTTAGCATCATGTAGGATCTTTGGTTGTGACTTGTGCGAATTTATACCTTGCTTGCATTATTGTTGATTCTCTCTCGAGCTAGGTCCCTGATAGTGTGATCCTTCCCTCCTTCTATCATCTTGAAATGTCTTACTCATGAAAATTTGATTGATGTTGAATTCGATGATCGATTGCTTCCTGTGATGATTTATCCTAGCATGCTTATATGTTATCACTCGGTAGTGTTTTCCTATTACCTTATGAATTCCTCTTGTGCTGGCATAGATGTATGACTTGGCACATCGCATGATCACACACCACGTTATATCATTTCGCATATGCATGACACATGAATGTTAGAATGAATCTATTCAAATTACCTTGGTTGCAGTCATGTTTTGATATGTGCTAGTAGTATCCTGTAGGTCTTCATGTTTCCCAATATGATTCGCTAAAATGATTACATGTCATACTTGTTCTATAATATGATAGCTATTGGACCATTTATGTGCTCTATGACGGTTCACTCCTAACATGATTATAATCTATCGCTCATGGCGTTATCTTGTTTACTCTGTGGTGATTCTTTTGCTTTCATGCACATCATATTGAACTCATTTAATCACTCTTGGCTATGCCCATGCCTATCATGTATCGCTAGCATCATATAGGACCTATGCTTCTTAAGTGTATCACATCGTGTGATTACTTTGACACCCTTATGTATTCTCGTATGATGCTTAGTTTGATTGTTATGAGATACCTCGCCATGCTATATTTGATCTCATTTGTTGATGTGTATACCATGCTCGTTCATTGTTCATATACAATGTACTTGCCATCCTTGTTAAACCCCGCATGACCATTACTGGCTCCGCATAATTTACTTGAGATTACTAGGCATATCTGTTTTGTGGAATGATAGACTACTAGCTTGTCTCCTATGCATCAATGTAGGACTCGATTATGTCTTTTAGAATGAATAAATATCTCATGTCCCTTGAGATACGTACATGCTAGTGTGGATTAATGTGCTTGATATGCCCAATGATAAATTCTTGTTTGCTTGTCACGATTGTAACCTAATAGACTTCCATAAGGGCATCGTTGCTATTCTAGGGTCAGAGTCTTGTCTCCAGTCTTGTCGTCCTTTAGCCTTGGTCTGTATTTGTTTCCGATGTGAACATTGGGTTGCCCGTCCTTGTCACTCCCCTATCTCTACTAACTTAGACTCCTCTGCGATACTTGGACGAGTGACCACATGGGAAAGAGAACGGAAGGTGGGATAACGATAGAGCAGCGCAGCAGAAGCGTGGGCCCATAACCCACATGCCTTAGGATAAACAATTTCGTGAGTACAAGCGCGTTTCGAGGATTACGGTTACTGAGTACGATGTGATTTGCAAGCGGGAGTGCCCTCTGTTTGAATTGCTAATCGCTTTTGAAATTATTGATAATGATATTGCACTGACATGACGATGAAATTTTGTGTTGATGTGTTGACTTGGCGAGGAATATTGCTTGATTGTTCAGTGTCTATGATGATATGATTCGATGCCTTACAACTCTAATGTGTCATGATGTCTTGATGTGATGATACTCTGAGTTGCTAAGCATAATCTAAATTCCTTTGCCTATAAGAGAATGAACTGCAAATGTTGTGAAACCTGAATTGTTTATCTGATAAGGTTATGATGAAACATGCTAGCTTGACTTAATTATGTGGTTTATTAAAATATACTGGCATGATGTTAGATAGCAACCATGATGAACCTGATATGGACTGATATTACATGTTGTTATGAAATACTGAAATCTAATTGGTAGTGACTAGTGTTATCATGATATATTGAAGCATTACTAACGTGTTATGCGTTTTAGTAGCATGTTACGATGTGTTATATGAATCATGAGATAATCACATGTTGCTATGTGAAAACATGATATCATATTATGGGGTGATGATGCATGATGTTATGTATATGATCTTCAAGTATGATTATGGATATCTAAAGTGATAAAAATGACTTGAAGTGTGAACACGACTTGTATATATGAGATAATGATGCATGATTGCTAAACGATCGTTATGTGGCATTATAATGAGTTGAAATAAGGTCTTGTGAGCATGTTAATAGTTTGACGATTGATATATGGTTACATCTTTCCTTTTGCTGAATCTTAAATGGCATGACCTTGTGTATTAATGTGTTGACAATTAGTATTAGTCCGTTGACCTTATGATGAGATTCTGCTATGGCTACCTTTACAATGCTAATGTTTGAATTAACATGCTAAATTAGTTATGGCAACGCGGAATAGA
Organism: Persicaria tinctoria; assembly: GCA_037127255.1. Classification (NCBI taxonomy): domain Eukaryota; kingdom Viridiplantae; phylum Streptophyta; class Magnoliopsida; order Caryophyllales; family Polygonaceae; genus Persicaria; species Persicaria tinctoria. The sequence continues at coordinate 48,689,747 of JBANSL010000001.1, read as the reverse complement.
ATTCGGATAAGTGATAAGATGATTAGGTGAGTTATCTGTTCATTAAGAGAAAAACCCATGTTATGACTCGTTCTACTGGTATTGCGATGAGAGATACGATCGTGAAATTTGACTTGTAGTGACATACTGACTCCATGACACCTAACGTCTTTGATCTCTTGACATGTGTGCTTGCGTGATAAGTTATGAGAATTTGATGATGCACTTGTAATGCCTTCTGTATGAAGTAGATATACTCTATGACTCGTGATATGATGTTGAGATTGCCATATGAGGGGTGACTGTTGATGTTATGAGTTGATGAGTTAATTTACTTATGTGCATATTGAGTTGAGAATGATGATAAAATGATTTTGGAACCTAGGAAGAGAATATGGGATTAGCCCTTAGAAGTGGATGATTCCACCTTCGTGCTTCTGAATTTGATTGATGGTTATGCGAGAAACTGATTTGATTGTTGGAAGATCTTGACGAAATCTTGATTTGAAAGGATTTGACTTGTTTTGGTGTAAAGTTGCTTGATTAAACGTTGAATTTGAAGATTTGAACGGTTTGGAAAAGGATTAGCTTAGATTTGTAAGGAATAAATGTTATCGAGAATTTCAACGATTTTGAGGCCAATCTTTTCCAGTTACGGAATCCCTTTTGAAAATTTTCAAACCCGGGCAACTCTATGATACTTCACGAAGTGGATACAAGCATTTTATGAGGGCACTTGTAGGGTTCTTGCTAAGACCTAGTGATGATATTGTAGAACTTTTAGAGTTGTGGTACTTCCGAAAAGTCGAAGCGAGGATGTGATAGGGGTGCTTATTGCCTACTTGTCAAGGCCAATTGGAGATGTCACGACCGTGACTATGATGTTGTGGAAATCCCGGAAGACGCAACCGATATGATTACAAGATCCTTGGACATGGTCATTGGACTCATCAATTTCAAACTCCATCACCTACTTTGTTTTAGTTTTAGTCTCGGGGACGAGACTTGTTTTTAGAGGTGGATGATGTAAAAGCTCGGATTTTCAAATCTTAATTTTTGGAAAAAGAAAATTAAAAATGAATTTAAAATGGATTTAATTTGGATTTTTCAAGGAAAACTCGTCCTAAATTTAATAAATCTAACTTGAAATTCTTAGAGCAAATTCCGGCCCAATTTTTATCAGATGTGGATCAGTTCCGTCCTCTTTCACCTATTCTTATCTTATTCGGGTTCTAAAATATAATTGATCAAGAGAGCGGAATTCGAAAGTTCAATCGTCAAAAATTCAAATTTTTTCGACTCGGAACCACAATTTCGTCATATTCTCTCATCCTTATCCATTCCAAGTCACCACCCCTTAATTGGGTAAAATTCTATCTAATAATACCCCTTCTCTAATTGATTCCACTTAATTTGGCAAACAAACAACCTACTCTGGTAATTTTGACCAAAGGACCAATTGATTCAACCTTCCCCGCTAGGTAGATCTGTGATTTGTAGCCCAATCCCCAAATTCACCTGTCGGCCTCAGTCCAGCACCACCAAAACCCCTCTGCTCCCCTCCGTTTCCCGTTGAAAGGGCCTAGCCCTGTTCTATCCGAAGCCGAGGCCGCACAGGACGCATCACCGCTGCCGAGCCTCCTCCCCTGTCTTCGTGTGGCAAGCCCGGTAAGCCACTCCTCCTCCTTTCACTCGATAAGGCTGTAAAAGTCTTCCCTTTATAACCCATTGTCTTCAAACCAGGACTCATGCAGCTTCTCATGTCCTCGTCAAGCTCGAACAACTTCGGTGAAACCGAACGCAGCTCAACGACACTCCCCTCGGTGAGCATTTCCTCTCTCTCTCTCTCTCCCTTCCTTATCGTTTTGAATCCATGAGTGTCGGGTAGTCAGTGTCGGGTAGTCAGTGTCGGGTAGTCGGAGTCGGAGTCCGGGTCCGGAATCCTCGCCAGAGGCCTCCCTTTTCCTCTTCCTCCCCTTTAGTTTCTGGGCAAAAACAAAAATGGAGCTCTGCTCCTCCTTTCATTCGAATAGAACTGGAAGAAGAAGCCTTGTGGGCCACTCCCACTTGTCCAGTCGTTTCCACCTCAGCATCCAATTGGGCTGGGCCGGATCCGAACCTTTCTTGGTTATATCACTTTAAAACCGGGTCATATTTCTTCCTTGCGGGCAGTTGTTTTGGGAAGGGTATAGAACCCGGACCTTCTATTCCTCCTTAAGGTTGGGCTTTGGTTGGGGCCATAAATCCGGGTTGGGCCTGATTTTTATTCTTCATTTGCTTTGTCATTCTTTATAAAAATGGTTAGTGATATTATGTATATGTGTTATAATATATGATGGCATTCACTTATTATGATTATTAATATCTAGTATGATAAATCTAATTTTGTGAAAACAAATTCTAAAATTATTTTATATTATAAACGTATTTTCAAAGTGTCATTTTGAGATAACTATGGTGTTATGACTTAAATAAGTGGTTTTGAGATTTTGGAAACATTTAATAAAAATAGTTGATGTTTATGATAATTATATATATATATCGATGATAGATTATTTTTAAAAGGAGATTTCTCAAATTCGGAAATGTCTTTTAACGATTTATTGGTGCAAACTAAAATGCCGGAATATTTTATAAAACACGATTTTGGGTGGACTTAGAAATTTTATTCTTCCTCTTGATTTGGCCAAGTATGATTTGAGAAATTATTTTGAATATGAGTTGACTTAACTTGAGGTTTAAGAGTTTGGAAAACATTGAGAAAATGATTTACTTGTTTCAACTCGGTGAATTTATTGTTGAATTCTGCTTGAGAATTTTGTGGATTTTAAATAAGATATGAAATGAGGTATGATGAAGAAAGATGAGATGATGGATGAGATATTGATATGATATGAACATGGAATGATATATGATGAGATAAGACGGAATGATCGAAGATGAGATATGTAAAGTTATGTGTGATAGTTAGGGGCGCCTTGTGTGATTTAGATAGACTTATGCATATCTGTATATTTGTTAGGTGATTGTTGCTTGTTGGACTCTGCTTGCGTTATCTTTTGTTGTTCGGTATTTCAGGTAACTTCCCTACGGGGCTTACTTAGGTTGCACTAATTGAATGAGCATCTGCTTATTTTATGCGTTTGAAAAGAGAACGACCGTTATCATTTTTCATCTCGAGTCGATATGAAAAATGATATGATAGCCCAGCACCATCGGGCAATCGATAAGATGATATGATATGAAGATGCCGTGGTTTGTGCACCACCACGAGGAAATTGCTATGCTATAGCCCGAACTGGCCAATCTCTGCACTAACGAGAAGGGGTGCAGAGGTAGGAGAGGGACATGCCTGGGCGCCTTTAATTGTCTTTCTGTATATATATATATATATATGAACTAGGAGCATGCTAGTGTGTTTAACTTTCGTAGTGCATTAGACCATCTTTATTAGGTATAGCACATACTATGTGGCCTCAGCGAGGACTGCCGGTCCCGCATGAGTGGCTCGATCTGACTCCTATCCTCGTTCTTTTTTTAAAGGTATTTTCTGCAGATTTTGACTGCTCGGTGTCAATATGACGGGGTTCCCTTTTGCCGATTATTTGACAGAAAGACTGACTTCTAAACTTAAACTTGGGTAATTTGGATACTCGTATTTACCATGTTTTAGGTTTGACCCGGCTTCACTGTGGCAAGTTGTACCTTCTTTTCGTTTTCACAGTTACTCTTAAATGAACTTCCACGACTTACTCTATAGGACAAGCTAAGGGTACCCAACGACCCTACGATGCTTTTAGAGTTTGAAATCCCCCTTTATTATTGACCTTAAAATTGAATTTGAAACCTCGACCCGTACCTGAATTGCAAGGATCCGAACAAGGGGTTTCATCCCTTGAAACATAACCCGGAAATCATAATTCCGGGCCGTTACAAGGGTTAAGTCTTTAGGGTTTAAGGCCAAGGCCCTAAACCCTAAATCCTAAACTCCAAACTCTAAAATGTTAAGTACAATACGTCGTTAAGAGATGATTGTTGTAATCAAATGGAAAACCCTAGGACAAGGTAAGCAAAAACCCTAAAGGGGCTAATGAGAAGGCAAAAGACATACACTACATAGTTCTCCTTCATCATATGAATGGGTAAGAGAGTCATAGACACTGTAACCACCGTTAAAACAGGGTCATATATACTGTAACCACTATGAAAAGTAGGACGTAGCCACTGTAATCAAAGGAAACCCTATAGATGCTGTAACCAACCTAAAAATGCGGTCACATATACTGTCACCACTAAGAAAACAGGGTCATAGACAATGTAACCAAAGTGAAAACTTTGAAGATGTCACCAAAAATAATAAAACCTTGACATTGAAGTGGAATTATAGACTATTCTAACATATAATAGGGATAAAATAGTAAAAGATTCAAAGGAACCTATAAATTACTAGAGTATTATCCTACAAATACACAATTTAAGTGTCCCCATGGGCTGTCACCACGACTTTTACATCAACAAAATATGTAATAACCTGTCACCAATTCAAGTGTCACTAGATAAATGTTCTAACTAACACAAACTGAGTGTCACCATGGGTTGTCACCACGACTGCTACATCAACAAAATATAATCTAAACTGTCACCAAATCAACTGTCACCACATAGTCCAACTAACACAAACTTAAAATTCATAACTAAACAAATGTCCACTGCGTCATCATGAGATCATATGCAATCTTCTCACGATAAGCATTAACATACTCATCATTCACAAGCTGAATGTCACCACCAAAAAACAGAGACTCAATGTGCTTGATGACGTAGACACCACAACTACCCCTACATAAGAAGCAAAAAATAAACAATAAGAGACAAAAGGTGGACAGATAAAATGTCAAAAAATAAAATACAACAAGATGGAAAACAGAAGGTACCCGTCTTTATTTTGAGGCAAGTCATCTACTCTGTCCGCTTTAAAGGGAGTGTCATCCATCTTAGGAAAAAGACCAAACTTTCTCAACAGAATAGAAAGCACTTCACACGTTTTAGCAAACTTCAAAAGCAGCTCTTCATTTTTAGTGAAACCACACTGGGAGTCATAAAAAAATCATCTTGGAGTCCAACTCAATTTCAACGGCTGCCCAGTGCATGTTGTCGAGATTGAATGGAGCGTAAACCTTCTTAGTACCTTCCCAAGTCTTTCCATAATCGCCAGGATAAAGACCAAGGAAGTAATGGGAGAATTCCTCCATAATTGCATCACCATTTTTAAAAACATCACTATCACAACTCGCAATCTTGGGGAAAAAATGGTGTCTAATACAACACTGATGGGATTTAGATCAGGACAATCATGACGACGCATTCTAAAATGATGAAGTGCTTCGTCTATGTGTTGTGAAAGAAAACAGAATAAACCCTAATTGTCACCAAACTAATGGCACCAACAAATAAGCAACAACAAAAAGACTTGTAAATATGAACTTACAATATCACAAAGCCATTTTATCCTCCCTGATAATTCAGTGAAAAACAACTTGTTCATATCAACCTCACAGCCACAGACTTTTCCATCACGCCTAAAAAGTAAGATAACAAGTTAAATAAACTTATTATAAGAAGTGGTAATACGAAGAAGAAAACACATATCAAAAGTGGATAATTACCCAAGATCTCGAAAAATGCTATAAAATTCAACACGTTCCTCAAAGCTGATAAAGGAATGTTTAGGTACGATAACTCCCTCCCTTGATGAAAATCGGAATAAGTTTCAAAGGCCTTGACAGTATGTCTATGTCAAAGGACTTGGAGCTTTAACAGTGTTGATGAAATACAAAACATGTTCTATATGTTATTATGTCCGAATATTATTTAATATTATTATATACTTCCATTATATTATTAACTAACCTTTCAGGAAGTATTTTCGAATTATTTCCTTCCTTGTGATGCGTGTTGAGAAGATTCAAATCGGAAAGATTGTGGACTTGAAGTTTCCAAAGATAGAATATCCAACCTATGCCATGATCTTGTCTAGCCGTTGGAGAAGATCCTTGACGCTGATTTATCTCAATATAAAGAGAAGGAAGATGAAGACAGAGAAAACACATACATTGAACACGAGCTACTAGGATCCTAAGTGTATAGGAGAGAGGCTTCTCGGGGAGCTACTAGGATCCTAAGTGTTGTGAATCAATAAAAGTCGGTTGAATCCTAGGGTTGTGGAAGAACCCTAGGCGGGGACGTAGGCCAAGTTCGTGCCGAACCTCGTAAACAACTCATCGAGTCCTTTACTTTATTGCTTTACCTTATTTCCGCACTTGATTGGAATTGTTTAACTTTGTGATTCAGGTTTTCAGAGAAAAGACTAAGTCTAATCTCAAAGGGTTTTGCACGAGCTTCAAAAGTCTTGAGACTATCTGCGAAAAACCGACATACTCTATTCAACCCCCCTTCTAGAGTATTTCTATATTACTTAGTTTTATATTATCGAACCTTCAATTGGTATCAGAGCTTTACTCACTGCTTTTGATCTAACAATCTTGTGAGTTTTCAATCATGTCTGGTGAAGCAAGCAGAGGATTTGCACAGGGAAGGTCCACGAGCAGACCACCACTCTTTGTAGGAAACAACTTTGTCCACTGGAGATCCTTGATGAAGATGTTCATTATAGATCAAGATCTGGAACTTTGGAACATTATAGAGAATGGTCCGAAAATTCCAGAGAAAGACGGACCAAATGGAACCAAAGTCGCAAAGAAGGAGTCTGAATACATCCATACGGATCTTGAACTCGTCTCCAAAAACTACAGGGCTATTAACTTACTTTATTGTGGTCTTAGCACTGATGAGTTTAACCGTATTTCATCTTGTACGTCAGGTAAAGAGATTTGGGACAAACTGGTTGTCACCTATGAAGGAACGAGCCAAGTGAAAGACATCAAGATCAGCATCTTCCTTCGAAAGTATGAGCTTTTCAAAATGAAGTCTGATGAGTCAATCAAGGCCATGTTCACACGATTCACAGAAATCACCAACAACCTTGACTCTCTCGGCAAGAGCTTTACAAACGTTGAGAAAGTGAGGAAGATACTGAGGTGCCTCCCAAAAGAAAAATGGGGTCCAAAAGTAACAGCTATAGAGGAAGCACAAGACCTCACCACTCTACCCCTTGATGACCTGCTTGGGAAGCTAATCACGCATGAGATGATCCTTAATGAAGACGATGGAGAACTTCCAGCTAGCACTAAGAACTTGGCACTCAAGTCTAAGAAGGATGAGCCTAAAGATGGATCTGATTCCGAAGATGAGGATGACGATGAGGATGATCCCTTTGCTCTTATCACAAGAGGCCTTTCTCGAATTCTCAAAATGAAGAAAGAATTCAACAACAATGATGGATCAGAGTCTTCTAAATTTCGAGGTAAGCCTCAATACAACAAGTATGATAAGAAGACTAAACCTTTGTCTTGTTTTGAATGTGGTGAAACAGATCATCTTGTGAAGGATTGCCCTCAAAAGACAAAGAGTCAGCCCAAGAAGGGTGACAAATGGAAGAAGAAAGCCATGGTGGCAACTTGGAGCAATTCTGACTCTTACTCCGATGATGAGAAGGCCAATATTTGTCATATGGCCTCAGAAGATTAATCCCACGATGAGAAGCTTGAAGCTACTGTAAGAGAACTTATGGCAAGTCCAAAAGAGGTATTATCGGAATTCCTTTATAATATGATTGCCAATGAAGATAAACTTATTGCCCAGACTAACATTCTTATTAAGAGAACTGTGGACCAGGAAAGAACTATTGAGGATCTGTCTATGAGGGTTAAAAGTCTTGAAGCGTCTTATTCAGGTCTTGACATTAAACTCAAGACACTTGACTCAGAGAAATTTGAACTCAAGCAAGATCTCTCCTCTCTAAGAAATGAGCATCATGACTTAGAGAACGAGAAGATCTCCCTGAATAATAAGATTCAAGACCAACAGACAGCCCTCATAAGTTTTACCAAATCCAAAGGCACTCTTGATAGGATGTTGGGTGAGCAACAAAGTTCTCTAAACAAAAGTGGTATTGGTTACAATCCAGTATTTTTAAAGAAGCAACAGATTACCATCTTTGCAAAGGCAAAAGGAAGCAGAACCTCTCCTCTATGTCACCACTGTGCTAGAAAGGGACATGTAAAAGAGACCTGCCCCTATAGAAGAAAGAATCCTTATATCATTCGCAATACTTTTCCTGTTCATTTGAGAAAAGAACGGATAACACAAGTTTGGGTTCCAAAAGGCACTATTTTACCAAATATGGTTTACCCCAACAATGGATCCAAATTTGCTTATTGGTCTAGCCACAAAGGTTGATGTTTGTCTTGGAAGAGATCACCAAGGTGAAGGAACATAAATGGATTATTGATAGTGGATGCTCGAGGCATATGAGTGGAAAGAGTTCTCTCTTTCATGATCTAAAGGAGCAATCCATGGGAACAATCACTCTTGGTGACAAAGGAAAATGTGACATCGTTGGTATTGGTAGTGTTGGGAGTGATTCCAACCATAGTATTAAAAATGTTTATCTTGTTAATGGTTTGAAGTATAATTTGCTTAGTGTTTCTCAATTATGTGATAGTGACAACAATGTCAGATTTAACAAGAAAAGATGTCTAGTGTGCAAAGAAGATACATGTGAAGTTATACTAACTGCATATCGCTACAACAATATATACGCTGTAAATGCTTATCAAGTGACACAAGGAAGCTTAATCTGTCTAAAGGCTTTGACGGACGATCAAAAGCTCTGGCATAGGAGACTCGGTCATGTGAGTCCATATACACTACAGAAGCTTGTGTCCAAAGGGCTTGTAAGAGGGCTACCTGAGATGGACTTCAAAGGTATTGATATGTGCAATGCATGCCCACGAGGTAAACAAACACGTAGCTCTTTCAAACCCAAAAAGGTTGTAAGTTCTTCTAGACCCCTTGAACTTTTACATATGGATTTATGTGGTCCTATGCGAGTCAAATCTCCCAATGGTAAAAAGTACATGCTAGTTGTTGTTGATGATTTTTCTAGATATACTTGGGTTGCATTTTTAAAAGAAAAATCAGAGGCCTTATTTGAGTTTTCAAAACTTTGTAAGGAATCGCAAACTTTAAGAAACGAGCCCATAGTGTCAATTCTGAGTGATCATGGTAGGGAGTTTGATCAACTTCAGTTTGATTTCTTTTGTGCTAAATATGGCATCTCCCATAACTTTTCTGCTCCTAGGACACCTCAACAAAACGAAAGAACCGCACCTTAGAGGATATGGCCAGGACTATGCTTTTAGAAAATGCATTACCTAAAACCTATTGGGCTGAAGCTGTTAACACAGCTAACTATATTTTGAATTGTTTTCTTATTCGTTCCATCTTAAAGAAAACTCCTTATGAACTTTTCAAAGGCCGCAAACCACTTATATCCTATTTTAAACCTTTTGGCTGTACTTGTTTTGTTCATAACAATGGAAAAGATAACCTTGGGAAATTTGATGCGCGTAGTGATGAAGGTATATTTCTTGGTTACTCCACGAGTAGCAAAGCCTATAGAATCTTCAATAAAAGGACCCAGTTAGTTGAAGAAAGTATACATGTTATTTTTTATGAATGCAATGACGGTGCTTTGAGTGAAAATATTGCAGATATAGATCTTTACATCCATGCAGAGAACGAGGAAGGTGATGATGCTGCCACCAAGAACACAGAGAAGAGGAACATGCAGGAACAGATTCTCAACACTGAAGAATTGGCCCAAGGTGTTGAGGATTCTTCCAAAGCCCTTGGTGTCCAATACAACAGTGTTGAAGCGTCAGAAACTGCTGTAACTGAACCTAACAGGACCACGGAGTCAGATGTACCACAAGTCAATCCTACCGGTGTGACGAATCAAGGAGCTGAGACTAGCAAAAGGAAATTCAAATACTCCTCATCACACTCATTAAAGGATATCATTTCTGACCCTACTTCTAGTGTTCAAACTCGTTCTAAACTTAAAGATGTTTGTGCTTTTCACGCGTTTGTTTCTCTTATTGAACCAAAGAAGGTAGATGAGGCACTTCAAGAGCCAGACTGGATCATTGCTATGCAAAGTGAGCTTAACGAATTTGAAAGGAACAAAGTCTGGACCTTGAAGCCGAGCCAAAGCATCAATCAGTCATTGGAACACGATGGGTGTTTTGAAACAAGCTAGATGAGAATGGTAAGGTCGTGAGGAACAAGGAAAGGCTTGTTGCTCAAGGCTACAATCAAGAGGAAGGTATTGACTACGAGGAGACCTTTGATCCCGTAGCCAGGCTTGAAGCCATTCGCATTTTATTAGCATTTGCATCTTTTATGAGTATAAAGTTATATCAAATGGATGTCAAGTGTGCTTTTCTTAATGGTTTCTTAGAGGAAGAAGTATATGTGGCTCAACCCCCAGGATTTGAAAGTTTGGAATTTCCCAATCATGTTTATAAACTTGACAAAGCGCTTTATGGTTTGAAACAAGCCCCAAGAGCTTGGTATGAGCGCTTGTCAAAATATCTTTTAGAAAATGATTTTAAAAGGGGGTTGATCGACAAGACTCTTTTTTATGAAGACCAAAGGAAAGGACATTTTGGTTATTCAAATTTATCTTGATGACATATTATTTGGTGCTACTAACACATCTTTGTGCAAGGAATTTTCTGACATCATGTGCAGTGAATTCGAGATGAGTTTGATGGGTGAACTCAACTTCTTTTTGGGATTACAAGTTCATCAATCCAAGAAAGGGATCTTTGTCAACCAAAGCAAATACACTAAGGATCTCTTGAAGAAGTTCAAAATGGATCAATCCAAAGCAGTCAAGACTCCCATGAGCTCAACATTATCTCTAGATCAAGACAAGACTGGGAAAAGTGTCAATCAAAAGGAGTATCGAGGAATGATTGGATCTTTATTATATCTAACGGCTAGTAGACCTGACATCATGTTTAGTGTTTGCATGTGTGCAAGGTTTCAAGCTGATCCTAAAGAAGCTCACCTCGTGGCTGTGAAGAGGATCTTTCGATATCTCAATGGCACTAAGGAGCTTGGACTATGGTACCCAAAGCAAAAGGATTTCACATTAATTGGATATTCTGATGCAGATTTTGCAGGCTATAAGGTGGATAGGAAGAGCACATCAGGATGTTGCCAATTCTTAGGAGCATCCTTGATCAGTTGGCACTCAAAGAAACAAAACTCAGTAGCTCTATCCACTGCAGAAGCCGAATACATTGCAGCTGGAGCCTGTTGCTCCCAAATCCTTTTTGATAGCTCAACAAATGCGAGATCTTGGCATCAACCTCAAAGGCATTCCTATTAAATGTGACAATACAAGTGCCATCTCCATCACTAAAAATCATGTTCAGCATTCAAGGACCAAACATATTGATGTAAGGCATCATTTCATTAGAGACCATGTTGAAAAAGGTGATGTGTCCATTTCGTTTATTTCAACTGATTATCAATGGGATGACATTTTTACTAAGCCTTTGGCAGAGGACAGGTTCACCTTCATTAGACGAGATATTGTGATGCTTAACAAGGATGCAGTTTCGTAGGGGGAGCTTTCCCTTTACGAAAGATAAAATCTACTTAGGATCAAGACCTTTGAGATTTATGTCAAGGTTTGTGAACTAAATGGTAAATCACATATATCGGATCACATATATTTGGTTAATATCTTTCTAGATATTTAATCAATTATATTTTTATCGGATTTCAAAATTGCCTATTTATGCTATATTTTTATTCCGTTGTGATATCTTATTTTTGGAACTAAATATTTCGGTTCTATTCCCTCCTATTTTGATGGATTTATTTGAATTTTGAATTGAAAATATTTTCAAAATTGGCAATGATATTATTAGCCTCCCTTGGAACTCTAAAACCGTCCCATCATTCCATCATCATCTCTCTCTACTTAAACCCACCTCTGTACCCGATTTCCATCACACTCTCAGACTTATCCAAAATCTCTCCAACTTCCCCTTCTTCAACCTCTCAAGCTGTTAAAAAAAAAACCCTAGCCGATTTCCTCCATGGCTCCCAAATCAAAGAAAGCTTCCACACCCAAAAGACTTGGCGCCACCCCCAAGGGACGTCAGGTCACTGCCACCTCTCCCACACCTGAACCTACTCCTCAAGCCATTGTCCCAGCTGTTGTCCAGAGCACCATCGCTGAGAGTACGGCCATTGTTACCAAGAGCTCTCAAGAGCGCTCTGCTAAGAAGCCCCTCAATGCGAAACAGAAAAGGAAAAAGAAAGTTGTCGAGGAAGTGGACGAGGAAGAGGAGGAAGATGATCTCGACGCCACTCTGGAAAGAGATGCTGCCAAGGAAGCCAAAGAGGAAGCCTTGAAGAAGAAAAAGGCCGAGGAGGAGGCCGAGCTTGCAAGGAAACTTGTCGAGGAGGAAGCTGAGAGGATTTGGAAGGAAGCCGAAGCCGAGGAGGTTCCATCTGAAGAGGAGCCTGGGGAAGAGGATGAAGAGCAAGACGAATCTGGAGAAGACACGGAAGCTGAAGGAGATGACGCGGGGTCCGGTGAGGACTCGGGGTCTGAGGATGAGGAGGAAGACGAACCTGTTGCCTCTCCCTCTCCTTCTCCTCCTCCCCCGTCTCCGAAGAAGCAGAAAGCCCCAACTATTGTCAAGCGTCCATCTCCCAAGCGCACAAGGAAGGGCACCCTCAGAAGCTTTGAGGCGCCTGCCAAGAGAGCTGCTCCGAAAATTGCTCGCAGGAAGAATGCCGATCCACCTGCCTACATCCAGGTAAACCAATCCTTACCCGCTTCTTGGTTTGAAAATGCTGAAACGGCTCGTAAGTGGGTAGATGAGTTTCGAACTCGTAGGATAAGTTGTTCTGATTTTTTAGATCTTGAGTTCTTTGAAGCTTTGAAATTGCCTTGCATTGCTCTTCTCAAAATATCCCCAGCCTGGACCCTTCTTAATCTTGAAACTGTCTACTATCCCTAGCTAACCCGCCTTTTCTACATAAACCTAAAAGCCAAAATCGATGTTGACGGTTGGTCTTTGGAGTCCATTGTCAAAGGGGTTAGAATCTCTTTCAACTCCAATGACTTTGCTGATTTGCTTGGCCTACCTAAACCTTGTCCACCCTCTCCCGAGAACCCCACAAAAGAACAGTGCCTAGCCCTTGCTCGATCCAAATATCTCCTACCTGAAGCATCCACCCGCACCTCAAAGCAGCTTACCCGCTCATCCCTTACCCTAGAGGCAAAAATTATTTTCAACATCATTGTTCTATGCCTCTTACCCCGTCTTAACTCTGGCTCGCTCCTTACTGATAATGCCATGGTCCTACTTTACAGAATCCTAAATGGCCTTGACCTTGATTTGGCCAAAACTATCCTTGGGACCATGGCTCATGCCAGAAAAGGCTATCCCCTCCCTTTTGCCACCATTTTGACCCATCTCTTCAAAGTTTCTGGAATTAATTTCAAAAATGAAGAACATCAGTGTCATATGGGTAAGTTCGACTCCAAGAGCCTTAAAAAGATTGGTATCACTCGGTCTCCCCAAGGGACCTTGAGTCTTGCCACTCCTTCAAAAGCTCTTCCCACTGCCTCAGCCGTTGATGAGCGCATGGACAACCTGAAGTTGGGCCTGGAGGATGTTCGCCTGGATCTCATGGAGTTGCACAAGGAAGTTATGATGGAGATGAGCGGGATAACCAAGTTGCTGCAATGTTTGTGGACGAGGCTCACTGATGATGCTCCGGAGGACAAAGCTTAACCCTACCCTAACCTATCCCATCCCTAAAAACTGATACATTGCTGGTTTTTGGAAACAATTTCAAAACTTTTGGTGACTGTTTTACCTCCTCCCTTTGTTGAAAGACAAAAAGGGGGAGATGATATTTGATTGTTTAGACTTGAAAACCTTTGCTGTGATGGTCTTGGAAGACCTTGGTTTTTGTTTTTTGGTTTTCGGTTGGATGACTTATTCATGCTTTAAAAATTTGATCCAACATTTGTCTAACCCATGTAGGCACTTAGTCCGATTTCACTCATATTATTTTTGCTTGACTAAGTTGCAGGGATGCACAGGTTTTGTCTTTCATCAAAGGGGAGATTGATAACTCCCTCCCTTGATGAAAATCGGAATAAGTTTCAAAGGCCTTGACAGTATGTCTATGTCAAAGGTCTTGGAGCTTTAACAGTGTTGATGAAATACAAAACCTATTCAATATGTTATTATGTCCGAATATTATTTAATATTATTATATACTTCCATTATATTATTAACTAACCTTTCAGGAAGTATTTTCGAATTATTTCCTTCCTTGTGATGCGTGTTGAGAAGATTCAAATCGGAAAGATTGTGGACTTGAAGTTTCCAAAGATAGAAGATCCAGCCTATGCCATGATCTTGTCTAGCCGTTGGAGAAGATCCTTGGAGCCGATTTAATTCAAATAAAAGAGAAGGAAGATGAAGACAGAGAAAACACATACATTGAACACGAGCTTTCATACACTCCAAGCCTTCAAGAGAAATTAGTCTTCGTGTGCTCTCCGCTTGTCCTAAGAGCCTGTTATTTCATTTCAAAGCATTTGAGAGTTACACAGTGAGCTTATAGGATATATTCAGTTATAGTGTTATAATCGAGAGTTTGTAACTCGGGAAGTGAACACTAGGCGATTGATTCACTAAGTGTAAGAGGATTGTACTAGATAACATAGAGAGGTGGGGCTCTTCTAGATTGGTCTAGGACTCCAAGGGAACGTGAGTTGAGTAGATTGCAATTGTATAGGAGAGAGACTTCTCGGGGAGCTACTAGGATCCTAAGTCTTGTGAATCAATAATAGTCGGTTGAATCCTAGGGTTGTGGAAGAACCCAAGGCGGGGACATAGGCCAAGTTCGTGCCGAACCTCGTAAACAACTCAACGAGTCCTTTAATTTATTGCTTTACATTATTTCCGCACTTGGTTTGAATTGTTTAACTTTGTGATTCAGCTTTTCAGAGAAAAGACTAAGTCTAATCTCAAAGGGTTTTGCACGAGCTTCAAAAGTCTTGAGACTATCTGCGAAAAACCGGCATACTCTATTCAACCCCCCTTCTAGAGTATTTCTATATTACTTAGTTTTATATTATCGAACC
This sequence comes from Persicaria tinctoria, assembly GCA_037127255.1. Lineage (NCBI taxonomy): Eukaryota > Viridiplantae > Streptophyta > Magnoliopsida > Caryophyllales > Polygonaceae > Persicaria > Persicaria tinctoria. Next base: position 48,674,608 of record JBANSL010000001.1, on the reverse strand, counting down.
TTCAAGGTACTTTAGGAACGTCTTAACGGAACTTCAACATCATCCTCAACATCTGAAGAAATAAGGTAGGCGACGTCAGTGATGTTATGAAATAGACTGCATTTATCATCATTAACACTAGTTGCATCACCATTGTCAGTGAGCACCTCCTCTAGGACATTAGAACTGTATCCAAGTATGATGTCAATACAATGATCAACTTTTCCACCCAACAACTTCAGGAGCAGGGCACCTACTAGCATCATTCAAATTAGTTGTAACCACAACTTTGGGACCAACAACACCATTGTCATCAGGTGCATCAGTCGAGCAAGGAAGCACAAGAGTTGCAACAACACCACTATCATCACGAGAATCAGTAGAGCAAGAGAGAACATGAGTGGGAATAGCACTGTCACCAAGAACCTCTTTGGAAGCAACCATGTTCTCATTGGTTGGATGTGAATCAAGAAATTCAGTAGGAGCAAATGAGCTAGCAAAAACAGTCTCAACTGACCCAATTACTTCAGTTGGAGCAACACTCAAATTAACAATTTCATCAGCCGAAGGAAGGATTTCAGTAGGAGCAGCAGAACAAGCCCGAACAACTTTTGCAGTAATGGCTGCACTAGAATTGGGGATTCCTTCATATGACAGAACAACTTCAGTAAGAGGGATAACACTCTTAACAGTTACATCTTGTGATACAAGGACTTTAGTAGAAGCAACAACACTATCATCAGTCTTGAGAGACGAAGCTGCACTATCAGGAGAAGGGACAACAATTTCATCAAGTGTTTCCTTTGAACCCACAAGACTAGTGTCAACATCAGTGCAAACAAGATCAACATCTACTGAAGTTGACTCTTTTGATGACCTTACAACAACATACTCTAGAGGAGTTGGGGAATCATCGGAAGAATTGGCGTCATCACCTTCATTGTCATCACCTTCATCCAAACCCTCAAAATGATGCCTAGGATTAGACAACTGAGAGCAGTCTTCCATAATCCCAACCATCACATCCTTTATAGAATCATTCAATGCCATACGTTCCCTTTTCGGAGCAGCCTCACTGTCATCACTGGGGTGGATCACTGGGGTGGAGTGTTGTTGCAGGAGGATGGTCAAGTATGAAATAAATATGAAATATAGATCAGATTGACTTCCCTGTCTCAGCAGATAAATACAAGACTTCCTCCCGTTGTAGTAAGAGAAAATCAGGATCGAATCCACGAGGAAGCACGTCAGCAATTCTCAGGTAGCTGTAAATTCTCACAGAAGCAGCAGAAAGACAGAAACACAGAAAAGAAAGAAACAAATAAACCCGGCAAGGGCAACTAAAACAAAAGTAAAGAACAAAGCAAAACAAGAAAAGACAAAGAGAAACAAAGAAAAAACGAAAAGTAAAGGCAAAGGCGTACTCGATCTCGACAAAGAAACAAAGAAAAAACGAAATATAGATCAGATTGACTTCCCTGTCTCAGCAGATAAATACAAGACTTCCTCCCGTTGTAGTAAGAGAAAATCAGGATCGAATCCACGAGGAAGCACGTCAGCAATTCTCAGGTAGCTGTAAATTCTCACAGAAGCAGCAGAAAGACAGAAACACAGAAAAGAAAGAAACAAATAAACCCGGCAAGGGCAACTAAAACAAAAGTAAAGAACAAAGCAAAACAAGAAAAGACAAAGAGAAACAAAGAAAAAACGAAAAGTAAAGGCAAAGGCGTACTCGATCTCGACAAGCAGCTCCTCGAGATCGACAAGAGTGGTCGACAACAAAGAACTCAGAATCGAAAACAACACAACTCGACAAAGATAAGTGTACTCGATCTCGACAAGACCAACTCGAGATCGACTGGGGCATGCAAAGACAGAAACTTGAAATCGACAAGAACAGAAGAAATCCAACTCGACCTAGACCAAGTCATACTCGATCTCGACCACAGCTTCCTCGAGATCGACAAAGCACTACTCTAGCTTGACTAAAGACAGAAAATATAAAATTGCAGATTTTCGACAGAACTCAGAAATTTAACAGAAATAAACTTCAATATGATAAAAGACTTCCAAGGCCAGGGTATCAACACCACAACGATAACCATGCAAAGTAACACGTAAAGGCACAAAAGATCATGCTTTCCTTCAAATAAATTTCGTCATTAACAAATAGGCATATAGAGGCTTTCGCATAAACCCTAATTGTTACTAACCCTTTTCACATAATTAATCCAAGTTGCATTAAGATCACTTTCGCTTCAATAACACAAACGAGGATCACCTTCAACTCTCGCAAAAGAATCATGCTCATAGGGATAGAAGATGAATCGCACAAAAAGATCTGACCTTTATCGCATCGCCTCACATGGCCACCGTCGGGCTCACCCCAGCCCCAGAAGTTGGTGGACTACTCACGCCTCATCGCAATTGCAGACATTGAATAAAAAGAAATAACTTGCAATAACTATATTCAAAAAGCCTTTACAATTCCGACAACCAACTTTCGCAGAAAGCCAAAACCCTAAAAACCTTACAACTCCTAAACTTCTCTGTGGAACTAACTAATTGTCTTTGACTTGGAATGAATAAAACTGAGCCCCCTAGGACCTTATTTATAGCCTTCATTCCCTAGCTATTCTAGGAAAGAAGATATCTATCTCTATCTAAAATTATATCTAAGACTTGAAAGGATAAATAAATTGCTTTATGGAAATAAATCTAAAAGGAAAAAGATAAAACTAAATAAGGTAGGTCTTCATGTCTTGATAGTTCTTGTCTCCTTGATGATAGAACTTGATGGAATCGGATAGAATCTTCCGCCTTCGGCCCCAAGGAATCCCAATTCTAGTCGGACAGGTCTCGTCGAGAAGTTTCTGGAATCTGGTCTACTCGACCTCGACCACGGCTCGTCGACCTCGAGTAGGGTGGTTCGTCGACTGGACTTCCTCGGCTTGATCTGCTCGATGTGCTCGGACTTGGCTCACTGGTGCTCGTCGACCTCGTGTAGCTCTTGTCGATGTCGAGTAGGACTGGTCATCGACTAGGTCTCCTCGGGTGGCTCTACTCGACAAGGCTCGGACAAGGCTCCTGGGCGTCGTCGATCTCGACAAGGCGTAGTCGAGATCGAGTAGGGCTCATTCTTTCCGCTTCCGCGAGTTGCCTCTCCCGTTGGCAGCGAGTTTTTCCGCGGCAGCGAGCGGTCCGCTACAACGAGTCGAGTCGCTGGCAGCGAGTGCTCCTAGTCGTCCTCGGCTTCGTCCTCGGCTTGTCGACCAGCTCTTCTCCGGCAAGGACTCGGACTGGCACGGTGGGTCTTGTCGATCTCGACAAGGCGTAGTCGAGATCGAGTAGGGTTGCTCAGCGTCCTCGTCCTCGGCTCCTCTCCTTGTCGACTCCAGGTTTGGTGTCTGGGCTTTGTCGATCTCGTCTAGGGCTTGTCGAGATCGAGTAGACTTCCGGAGTTCGGGTTGGTCTGGCTCTCGATCAGGCTCTGCTCGACCAAGGTTGCTCGGACAGGCTCGTCTATGTCTAGTAAGGCCTACTTGAGATCGAGTAGCCTTGACTCTCAGACTGGTTCCGCTGATTTGACCTTGGACTTCTGTAGTGGTTTTCCGAGCTTTTCCGACCTTCTGTAGAATTGCTGTAAAATGCCTCGATTTCTGCAAATTAAACAGAAACTGGTGTAGATTCCATAATTTGGCAAATAAACATAAACTACATAGGTTCTGTACTATCTTAGCCCAAGTGAATGCAATGTATACAGAAATCGATATAAAAGTTACTATAAAACATGGCAGATTTAGCTCACAACAAACACCCCATACTTAAGCTTGCTTGTCCTCAAGCAATACTTTTATTTGTCATTCAGGGGAAGAATTCAAACTCTCAACATCTTAGATTCATTCTCATATGTCCCTACAATCAATTACCATCCTTGAAAAGGTACTAGTGTCTCAAATTCCTGCATGTGCAAATATGTAAAAGCAAAATCTACTCACAAAAGGAGGGTTACGCATAAACAATTTATATGACAAAGCATTGATAATCAAGAAGACTTTAATTTAAGCTCATGAAGAAGTAGATTGGTAAAAGGCTAAAAGGCGGGCAATTTTTGGCAATGTGGTGCTTTTGTTCCGGGGAAATGGATTATTTCCAAACTTGAGTTTCCACATTCCTTTTCATATGATTCATCACCTTTCATAATGCTTTTATCAATAATAATGCTTTTACCTCTCTAACCTCAGCATTGCCTTCTCGCGAGTCGCAAACATGGGTGTCATGAATGGCCCCGGATACTTAGTGCTTTGGACTCCTCACAATGTGTCCCGTCTCTCCAAACTATTATCTCAGAGAGCAGGGTCAATCTACCTTTATCTCCTGAGGTGATTGGATTTTCTTTCACTCATTAAATTTTCCATATATTCAAACAATTTCCTTCCAAACTCCCATAATGATAACGACACAAACACCATATGACAATCTCCATAATGTAACATCATTCTCAACATAATCCCCGGATAAGGTAAAGAATGGCAATATTTTAGAACATGTGGAGCAATATATGAAATAAAGCATAATATGGCTTTTGTGATGCATAAGCATGGGTAAGGCTAGGAATTTAATAATGTGAGCATTATATGTAAATATAAAGTCCTCCATCATCTTATCATGCAACATGTCAAAAGCAACTTCAAATTTTACCTCCTTTCATGGTTTTCAAGAAAATATGCACTTCATTGTGACTTCCCTTTACTAGGCAATTTCATGCTATATCTCTAATGAATCCAATTTTGCATCGTCGAGTTCGATAAAGCTTCCATGACATTTATCAAAAATTTCAATGGGGGTCATTTTTTTTAAATTTTGGAAAACATTCATATATAAGCACATAAATCAATAATGAATTCCAAAATAGCCATGTAGCAATTCAAAGAAATAATGCACAAGTCATGTCAAATAAATCAAATATGCATAAAGTAAGCCCTTCCCCCACCCCATACTTAAATATTACAGTGTCCTCACTGTATAAAAAACAAGGTAAGGGTAAAGAAAGAAACTCACAAGACAGGTGTGCAGAGCCTCAAAATTTCGAATGGAGCACCTCCTGGCCGAGTTTTAATGTAGCTTGGTTCCATCCATGGACCTGAAAAGTAGAAGACATATACCCACAATAGCGAAACTAAAAGTGTTCAAAACCAAAATAAAAAAACAAAGTCTCAAATGTCCTAAAAAGTCTATGTACATGCTCTAGATTTTATAGTCGCTAGGCCGACTTTCCATTAATGCTCAAGGTGGCATCTGCAGGGCCCATGTAGCTTGGGCCTCAAATAGGACTCCATTCTTGTCCATCAGCTGCAATCCTCCAGAATGGATCTTGTTCACCACGAACGGTCCCATCCGCTTCTTGTTGAATTTGTTAGGAAACCAATGATCTTTTGATTTGGAGACATAGAGCTTGTCTCCAACTTCATATTCCTTAGGCTCATCATTGGATATCCTGCACAATCGCACATACCAAGGCAGACCTCTCCCATGTATAGATAAATCTTTAATGGAAATAGGCGAAGAAAGATCCATACCTAGACTTACCTTCGCAGAGACGGAATCGGGAACAACTGTGTTTGGTCGATCTCGACTAGGGCTAGTCGATCTCGACAAGACTGCAGGCTCTGGTGGTGGTCTGGTCGAAGAGGCAGAAGTCGACGAAGACAGGGACTTGTCGACCTCGACAAGTCTGGTCGACCTCGATGAGGACTCCGTTCCTGGTGGTTTGCTCATCGAGGAAGGCGGGGCTGGGCTCTCCGAGTGGTGGTCGATCTCGACAAGCTTAGTCGAGATCGACGAGGGCTCTCCTCCTGGTTGCCGCAGCGTCGATGAAGCAGGCTCTGTTGGCGCTGGGTGGTGGTCGATCTCGACAAGCTTAGTCGAGATCGACGAGGATGGTTCGTCAGGCGGCTTCTGTGTCGAGGAGGTTGGAGTCGAGTTAGGGCACTGGTGGTTGACTTCGACAAGTCTACTCGAGGTCGAGTAGGGTGGCTCCTCTGGTTTGTTGCTCGACGACGCTGGTGCCGGTGGAGGCTCGTTGGTCTGGTCGAGATCGACTAGGGCTCTACTCGATGTCGAGGAGCCTTGGTCGATCTTGACCCCATACTTAGTCCCTGTCAAGGCATCCGAAAAATAATGAATCCACAACGACTTACCTTGGTCCGTGTCGATTGGATTTTCTGCGTTTTCCTTGAGGATTGCCATGATCTCCTCCACCTGGGCCTCCATGTCCCTCTTTTCCAGCTCCTTAGGGGTCATATTTCTGAACTTGGGTTCCCCGCAGGTGATATAGCCAGCTGAGATAGATTTGACCTCTTCCATTGGACCTGTATGCCTTTCAGTTTTATTAAAGGAATACTTAATTACCTCATCGCTGATGTTGAAGGTGAGCACTCCTTTCCTTATGCTTATGTTGGCATCCACCGTCGCCAAGAATGGTCTTCCTAAAATAATTGGACAAGCAGGATCTTCTTGCATATCAACTATTAAGAAATCAGCAGGGACGAAGAATTTACCTACTGGGACATTTTCCACCATGCCTGTTGGAATGACCACTGTGTTGTTGGCCATGTAAAGTCTAGCATCCACAGGCTCTAAGGCACCTATATTAATCTTGGACCAAATTGTTAAAGGCATTATACTCACACTATCTCCAAGATCACATAGGGCATTAATTTTGTATGGACCAAATCCAATGATTATAGCAAACTTACCTGGATCCGGCCTCTTCTCCAATATGTCTAGATGGCTGCACTCCTCTGTGATTTCATCCATCGATCGCTTTTTGCTCAGAATCTCCTTCAGGATCTTGACATAAGATGGCATTTCATTGAGAGCTTCTGTGAAGGGGATGGTGACGTTGAGCTTCTGAAGCATCTTGATGAAGCGCTGAAACTTTTTCTCCGCTGGGTCCTTTAGAGATTTTGTGGGGAAAGACAACTTCTTTTTCTGATTCGGAGCCAGAACAGACGTCGGAGGATCTGCAGACTTCTCTATGTCGACCAGGGGCTCCTCGACATCGACAAGGCCTTTGTCGACATCGACCAGATTGGGCCCAGTCGAGTTGCTGTGTGGTGCAGACGAAGATTCTGGAAGTGTCTCCTCGAGGTCGAAGAGGCTCTTGTCGAGGTCGACCACGGCTTTGTCGAGATCGACTTGCTGTTCCTCGTCGCTCTGCTGCTTTCCGACCTCTGGCTCTTGCAGTTGATGGCCACTTCTGAGTTTTATGGCAGCGATGTGTCCAGTCTTTCCCTTAGGATTTGGTTCCGAAGATCCTGGAAGTGACCCTGACTGTCTAGGGATTCCTGCTGCTAGCTGACCAATCTGTTTATCAACTGATTTCCGCCAAATATCAATTTCCCCAAGCCTAGAGTTGACACCTTGCATCTGAGTATAGACGAAGTTGAAAGATTGCCTAGTTTCTGAGTGGTTTCTCCGTATTTCCTCCAGGAATGTCTGTATATCATCCTTTTTCTGCTCCCTTTCCGGATGTCCTGGAGCTCTGTAGGGCGGGGGATTCCTAGGGACACCTTGGTTCCATTGTGGTTGCTGAAACCTTTGGTCCCCCATGTAACGATTGGGACCCCCTGCGTAAGCTGCATCCTCATGGTCCTCTGCCAGCCTGACTTGCTCTGTGTGTGGGCACTCAGGAGTGGTGTGCCTTTGCGATCCGCATTCTATGCAAGGCTGGTTGACAGAGAGATACTTTACTTGCTTGATGAGCTTCTTATTCTGGTCTTTGTAGTATTGCTCCCTAACATCAGGATCAATCTCCTTAGGTGGCTCATATAGGGGCATGGATGGTGCTGGCCTAGCGTATGGGTTCTCTTCATAAGTTGCAGTAGACCCATACTTGTTGTCGTAGTTAGTGAGCTTCTCTAGCACACCCCATGCGTCACTTGACGGCATTGTCAGATACTCATAGCGAGTATAATGGTTGATTCTGTCCTTAGTGACTTGATCAAGAGAGTTGAAGAAGATCTCCTGAATGACGTAGGGTGGTTGTCCATGAGTAGGGCAGGATCGCAGAAGTTCCTTGTAGCGCTCCCATGCCTTTGCCAGCGGTTCCCCTTGCTTCTGTTTGAAGGCGGTGATTTTCTGGCGGAGATGTGCTGTTTTGGCAGGTGGGAAGAATTTGTTCAGAAACTCTTGCTCTACTTGGGCCCAGGTTGTGAGTGATCTTGCTTTCAGCCCTTCCAGCCATTTCAGTGCAGGCCCAGCGAGAGACCAGCGAAAAGATTTCATCTTGACATATTCCAGGGTTGTACCTTCAGCAATAGTACGGCACATGTTAGAAAAGTTTGTAATATGTTCAAGAGGACACTCATTAAATCTACCATAAAAGGCATTATTTTTCAGCTCTATAAGAAATTGATTGCAAATTTCAAAAGAGTTTTCAGGGATTAGAATCGCTGATTCAGGCACGACGAGAGTTGGATGCATGTAGTCCTCTGCCGTGGTTGGATATTGGGCAAGCTCAGCCTGTGCTTGTTCCCTTGCTGCTCTCTCAGCGGTGATAGCAGCATCTTTAGCGGCGATAGCAGCATCCCTTGCGGCCAATTCCCTGGTAAGCCTAGCGACCAGCTGTTCCTGTGTCTCAGCGGCCGCCATGATCCTTTTGAGTTTGGAGAGGATGTGTAGGTAGCGCTCCGGTTCGTCTAAGCTGTCAAACTCAGGTGTTTAACCAGAACGACGCATACACCTGAAAAGTAACTCAAAGAAACAGTGAGAACTGACTACCTAAGGCGCGATTGATAGCTTCCCCGGCAACGGCGCCAATTTGTTGTTGCAGGAGGATGGTCAAGTATGAAATAATTATGAAATATAGATCAGATTGACTTCCATGTCTCAGCAAATAAATACAAGACTTCCTCCCGTTGTAGTAAGAGAAAATCAGGATCGAATCCACGAGGAAGCACGTCAGCAATTCTCAGGTAGCTGTAAATTCTCACAGAAGCAACAGAAAGACAGAAACACAGCAAAGAAAGAAACAAATAAACCCGGCAAGGGCAACTAAAACAAAAGTAAAGAACAAAGCAAAACAAGAAAAGACAAAGAGAAACAAAGCAAAAACGAAAAGTAAAGGCAAAGGCGTACTCGATCTCGACAAGCAGCTCCTCGAGATCGACAAGAGTGGTCGACAACAAAGAACTCAGAATCGTAAACAACACAACTCGACAAAGACAAGTGTACTCGATCTCGACAAGACCAACTCGAGATCGACTAGGGCATGCAAAGACAGAAACTTGAAATCGACAAGAACAGAAGAAATCCAACTCGACCTAGACCAAGTCTTACTCGATCTCGGCCACAGCTTCCTCGAGATCGACAAAGCACTACTCTAGGTTGACTAAAGACAGAAAATATAAAATTGCAGATTTTTGACAGAACTCATAAATTTAACAGAAATAAACTTTAATATGATAAAAGACTTCCAAGGCCAGGGTATCAACACCACAACGATAACCATGCAAAGTAACACATAAAGGCACAAAAGATCATGTTTTTCATCAAATAACTTTCGTCATTAACAAATATGCATATAGAGGCTTTCGCATAAACCCTAATTATTACTAACCCTTTTCACATAATTAATCCAAGTTGCATTAAGATCACTTTCGCTTCAATAACACAAACAAGGATCACCTTCAACTCTCGCAAAAGAATCATGCTCATAGGGATAGAAGATGAATCGCACAAAAAGATCTGACCTTTATCGCATCGCCGCACATGGCCACCGTCGGGCTCACCCCAGCCCCAGAAGTGGGTGGACTACTCACGCCTCATCGCAATTGCAGACATTGAATGAAAAGAAATAACTTGCATTAACTATATTCAAAAAGCCTTTACAATTCCGGCAACCAACTTTCGCAGAAAGCCAAAACCCTAAAAACCTTAGAACTCCTAAACTTCTCTGTGGAACTAACTAATTGTCTCTGACTTGGAATGAATAAACTGAGCCCCCTAGGGCCTTATTTATAGCCTTCATTCCCTATCTATTCTAGGAAAGAAGATATCTATCTCTATCTAAAATTATATCTAAAACTTGAAAGGATAAATAAATTGTTTTATGGAAATAAATCTAAAAGGAAAAGATAAAACTAAATAAGGTAGGTCTTCATGTCTTGATAGATCTTGTCTCCTCGATGATAGAACTTGATGGAATCGGATAGAATCTTCCGCCTTCGGCCCCAAGGAATCCCAATTCTAGTCAGACAGGTCTCGTCGAAAAGTTTCTGGAATCTGGTCTACTCGACCTCGACCACGGCTCGTCGACCTCGAGTAGGGTGGTTCGTCGACTGGACTTCCTCGGCTAGATCTGCTCGATGTGCTCGGACTTGGCTCACTGGTGCTCGTCGACCTCGAGTAGCTCTTGTCGATGTCGAGTAGGACTGGTCATCGACTAGGTCTCCTCGGGTGGCTCTACTCGACAAGGCTCGGACAAGGCTCCTGGGCATCGTCGATCTCGACAAGGCGTAGTCGAGATCGAGTAGGGCTCTTTCTTTCCACTTCCGCGAGTTGCCTCTCCCGCTGGAAGCGAGTTTTTCCGCGGCAACGAGCGGTCCACTGCAGCGAGTCGAGTCGCTGACAGCGAGTGCTTCTGGTCGTCCTCGGCTTCGTCCTCGGCTTGTCGACCAGCTCTTCTCCGGCAAGGACTCGGACTGGCACGATGGGTCTTGTCGATCTCGACAAGGCGTAGTCGAGATCGAGTAGGGTTGCTCAGCCTCCTCGTCCTCGGCTCCTCTCCTTGTCGACTCCGGGTTTGGTGTCTCGGCTTCGTCGATCTCGACTAGGGCTTGTCGAGATCGAGTAGACTTCCGTTGCTCGGGTTGGTCTGGCTCTCGATGAGGCTCTGCTCGACCAAGGTTGCTCAGACAGGCTCGTCTATGTCGGGTAAGGCCTACTTGAGATCGAATAGCCTTGACTCTCAGACTGATTCCGCTACTTTGACCTTGGACTTCTGTAGTGGCTTTCCGAGCTTTTCCGACCTTCTGTAGAATTGATGTAAAATAACTGGTTCACCACCCCCTTTTTCCTCAATAGTGGGGCTCTAACTATGTCCTTCATCCTAGTATGAATATTAGTAGAAGGGATAGTAGGTTCCACACCACCATCAAGAAGACAACCACCCGATTGCCCGAGCCGATACGATTGGACGTGTAAATTCCTTCGAGACACTACATCACTAGCATAAACATTCATACCAACAAAACGGGAAACGTAAGAATCTACACTGTCATCAGAAACTTCATCAAAAAAAAGAGAGACCAAGGCAATCCATAAACGACGCATACAAAGAGTAGACATTCCTCTATAAAGAGAACAAAAAAAAAAACAATTAAACGACAACAAATATAAAAAATGGAAGAGGGAAACTGAGATCAGAATAATAAAAGATGAGACAAGAAAGAATGCTTACCAAATCTTTGGAGAAAACTTCAGAATACCTATCATATATAATGTTGTAATCACGTTCACTAGTATACCAGACAAGAGATGCTGGCTATCCATCACAGAATACAAAGTGACAATTACAGATGTCAGCAATCTTCAAATAACAAAGTGTTTTCACAAACACAAGGCAACCAAAGGGATAAAGTTTTAAACGATCTAATTGACAAACAAGGTCCACATAAGATTGACGAACAAGAGCTTTAGAATGCTGAGGGAGCAACACACCCTCAATCAGTAACAAGTACGTCATGGAAAGTTTCTTAGGAGACTGAGTTGGCTCCTTGAGGAAAATTTGAGGAAGACCATTAAATGTGCATTCTAATACACCTAAAAACTCCTTCATATCCACATGAGGAGAAGGAGATATGCCATCACTAGGTTCTTTCCCACTCAAACCGGTTACACAACAAAATTCAGCTAGAGAAAACCTAAACAAATGTTGCCCAACTTGGAACCACATCTCATTAACTTTAGAAGTTTCAACTTTATGTAAGAGCATCTGATGCACAAGTTAATGATAAAAATATAGACGATCACCAACCCGTACAATTCGACCTAAACAACCATCTATAAGAGAAACCCAATCATAAGGAGACAGACCATTCTTAAGAACTTTGATCAATGCAGGCTTTGAATACACATTAATGTGCCCACGAAAACATCATTCTTTGGGAAGACCAAACTGAAAGGAAGCAAGTTGAATAACAGATGATGGATCCACTGTAGGAATTTCTTGATTGACAACAATTTCTTTACCTAAATAACATAGATATAGTGTAAACATTAGGATTTACGACAAAAAAGGTATTGTCAGCAAACACCAGCAAACAACAAATTGAACCACCACATAAACTAATACTATCACCACAACAAAAACTGCAAACACATAACAAGCAGAATGTCATATGGAACCCTGTCACCAACACAAGTAACAAGCTGTAACCATAAATCAATTGTAACCCTATCACCAGACTATAACCAACCATAAACACAAGTAATGAACTATAACCCTGTCACCAAACAATTAATAAACTGTAACCATGTCACAAGACTTAACCAACAATTAAAACAAGTAATAAAATGCAACCCTGTCACCAAAAAAGTCATAAACTGTAACCCTATAACCAAAAAAGCAATAAACTGTACCAATGAATCAATTGTAACACTGTCACCAGACTATAACCAACCATCAAAACAAGTAATGAATTGTATCCATGTCACCAAAACAATTAAAAAAAATGTAACCCTGTCACAAGACTGTAACCAACCATTAAAAAAAGCAATAAAATGTAACCCTGTCAACAAACAAGCCATAAACTGTAACCCTAACACCAGATTGTAACCAATCATCGGGAAACAAAGAGAAATAACAAAACCCACAAATTAAGTAATGGAAACAAAATTAGAAGAAGGGACATTAACCATAGCACAAACTGATAGCCATTAGAAAACAACCGAACTAACAAACAAACCCTAAAACGGGAGGAAATGGCTAAACTAAAGAAACGAACAGCAGAAATTGCATGAAATGAAGGAAACTAGATCTCCACAACTCAAAGGAAACAACATGCAAGGTTGTTGTCGAGAACATTGAAGCAGAAGAGTCGAAGAATGTACATGATGAAGCCATTAGAAGAAGGTGATCAGAAAACTGAAACGAAGAGCAGAAAAGTGCGGAAACGACGAGGAGAGACAGTCGAATAGCAAGGCCGATAGCAAGTCAGAGAGCACGACGAAGAGCAAGCCGGAAATCACTGGAGAACCATCGGAAACGAATCGCCAGAGAGGGAGAGAGACGTTGGAAGGGAGAAAACCGCAAAACTGTTCGCGCGAGGGAGGGAGACGGGAATTGTGGGAGAGGGGAGTGTAAAGCAGGGGTAATGTTGGTATTATGAAATTTTTTTGGACAAATGGTAGCAAAGGGAAAGGTGTAGGACATTTTGTATTTGGCCCAAAGGCCGCTTCTATTTTGTTTGGATACATTTGCAAAATATCGATATGTTTTTAAGTGTTTAACCATAGTGCTTTACATTTATAGGAAAAAAAATAAAACATTCAAAAATATTTTTTTACCTTTATTTTTCACTAGAAAAATCACGTTTTTTTAATAGGACTTGTAAGGAAATATAACAAAATTGAGTAAATAATTATATTGGTAATTCTAAAAATCGTAGTCTTTTGTTGTGTTATAAACCCAGATATTATCGCACTAGTCATACTCATATAGTCAGGAATTGTTTTTCGAATTAGCCAAAAATCGAAAACTCATTATCGAAATAGCCAAAATCTGAAAGTTATTATGGAATTAGCCAAAACAGGGCAAAATCGTTGTTTGAAACAACGACTTTGCCCAAGGATTTAAAAAAAAAGGTAAGTCACTGTTTGTAACATCGGTTACCTTTATTCTACTTTTTTTTTATTTTGCGTTCTAATATAACTGAAAATTGAAAAAAAAATACATATAGGGAGAGTCACTGTTACAGACAACGACCCTCCCTTATTTATTTATTTTTTTAAATGGCGTTTTCGTAAATGAGAACAACGACTCAACTCTCTCTCTCTCTCTCCAGAAAAAACCAAAACCAATCAGGGTAATGTATACCCTATGTGAATGGGTAATTTTATAAAATACTAGTATAAATGACACATAAATGTGTTAATAATTTATACCCTACGTTATATCAAAAGAATTTTAGTAAATTTTGATCGTTTATAATTATCTTAATTATTCATATTGTTTATATTATTAGAACTTTAGAAAATCCAAAGAAAAGTGGGAAATTTGGTAGTCTACGAACTTTGTAAATCCAAAAAAAAAAATGGAAAATTTGTACTATTGTTTAATTATAAAAAATGTAAAATGTTAACCACGTGCAAGTTATAGAAAACAATATCTTAGTAGCTGAATACCTGTTGTTGCAGGAGGATGGTCAAGTATGAAATAAATATAAAATAGAGTTCAGACCGACTTCCCTGTCTCAGCAAATAAATACAAGACTTCCTCCCATTGTAGTAAGAGAATAGTCAGGATCGAATCCACGAGGAAGCACGTCAGCAGTTCTTAGGTAGCAACAGATCTCACAGACAGAATAGCAGAAAGACAAAAACACAGAAACAAGGAAAGAAACAGAAATAAAAGCAAAACATAAACAAAGACAGTAAACGAAAAGAAAGAACAAAGCAAATTAGGAAATAAAGCAAAGACAGAAAGCTACTCGACCTCGACAAGAGGCACTCGAGATCGACAAAGGCAGGTCAACAGAAACTGAAAATTCGACGACGACAGAAGAAAACACAACTCAACTAAGACAAGTCTTACTCGAGATCGACCACAGCTACTCGATCTCGACAAGGCTTTCCTCTATGTCGACAAGAATGCAGAAAATATAAATTCACATATTTCGAACACAACTCAGAATTTTGACGAAATAAATTCAATATGCTAAAAAGACTTCCAAAGCCAGGGTATCAACACCACAACGATAACCATGCAAAGTAACACATAAAGGCACAAAAAATCATGCTTTCCATCAAATAACTTTCGTCATTAACAAATAGGCATATAGAGGCTTTCGCATAAAACCTAATTGTTACCAACCCTTTTTCACATAATTAATCCAAGTTGCATTAAGATCACTTTCGCTTCAATAACACAAACAAGGATCACCTTCAACTCTCGCAAAAGAATCATGCTCATAGGGATAGAAGATGAATTGCACAAAAAGATCTGACCTTTATCGCATCGCCTCACATGGCCACCGTCGGGCTCACCCCAGCCCCAGAAGTGGGTGGACTACTCACGCCTCATCGCAATCGCGGGCATTGATTGATGAAAAGAACTAAATTGCATAAAAATAACTCAAATTGTATCTGTGGAACTACTTATTTCTCTCTGAAATTGAATTGTGTGTGAATTGGAATGAATGAAACTGAGCCCCAAGGGCCTTATTTATAGTGATCAAACCTTGCTAATCAAGGAAATAATCATCTATCTCTATATCTAAATCTATATCTAATTTCCTAAAAGATAAATAAAATGCATAATGGAAATAAATCAATAAGGAAAAAGATAAATCTAACTAAGGTAAGTCTTCATGTCTTGATAGATCTTGTCCCCCATGGATAGAATTTGATCAACTTTGGATAGAATCTTCCACCTTCGGCTCCAAGGAATCCCAACTCTACTCGGACAGCACTTCACCGACGTGTTTCTGGAATCCAGTCTACTCGACATCAACAAGTCCTTGTCGACCTCGACAAGTCCTTGTCGACCTCGACAAGGATTCTTCATCGACTGGACTTCCCGGCTAGCTCTGCTCGATGTGGCTCGGACTTGGTTCGCGGTGCTCGTCGACCTCGAGTAGCCCTAGTCGACCTCGAGTAGGATTGATCCGTCGACTAGGTCTTCTCGGGTAGGCGTGCTCGACAAGCCTGGATCTGGACTCTGGCTCGTCGATCTCGACAAGGGTTCGTCGAGATCGAGTAGGGTGTGGCCTTCTCTGGTTGAGCAGCTTCTCCTCGGCACGGACTCGGACTGGCGTTGTGGGGTTTGTCGATCTCGACAAGGGTTCGTCGAGGTCGAGCAGAGCTGTGCTCGGCTTCTCGTCCAGTTCTCTCCTCGACTCCGGTTGTGGTGTCTGGGCTTCGTCGATCTCGACCAAGGTCTTGTTGAGATAGAGTTGGGTCCGGAAGTCGGGTTGGTCTGGCTCTCTACGTTGCTCCTGGTCGACAAGGCTGTGCTCGGACATGCTCGTCGAGATTGAGTAAGGCCTACTCGAGATCGAGTAGCCTGGGTTCTCGGCTCGATTCGACTGGTTCCGCTTCTTCTTTGACCTTGGACTTCTGTAGTGGTTTTCCGAGCTTTTTCGACCTTCCTTAGAATTGCTGTAAAACGCCTCGAATTCTGCGATTTAAACAGAAACTGGTGTAGATTCCATAATTTGGCAAATAAACATAAACTACATAGGTTATGTACTATCTTAGCCCAAATGAATGAAATGTATGCAAAAATCGACATAAAAGGTAATGGAAAACATGGCAAATTCAGCTCACAACAAACACCCCATACTTAAGCTTGCTTGTCCTCAAGCAATACTTTTAATTGTCATTCAGGGGAAGAAATCAAAACTCTCAAAATATCAGATTCATTCTCATATAACCCTACAATCAATTACCATCCTTGAAAAGGTACTAGTGTCACAGATCCATGCATGTGCAAATATATCAAAGCAACATCTACTCACAAAAGGAGGATTATGCAAAAACAATTTATGTGACAACGCATTGATAATCAAGAAGACTTTAATTTAAGCTCAAATAAGGAGTAGATTGGTAAAAGGCTAAAGGTGGGCAGTTTTTGGCAATGTGGTGCTTTTGATCCGGGGAAATGGAGTATTTCCAAACTGAATTTCCACATTCCTTCTCCATAACATTCATCACCTTTCATAATGCTTTTATCAATAATAATGATTTTACCTCTCTAACCTCAGCACTGCCTTCTCGCGAGTCGCAAAAATGGGTGTCATTAATGGCCCCGGATACTTAGTGCTTTGGACTCCTCACAATGTGTCCCATCTCTCCAAACTATTATCTCAGAGAGCAGGGTCAATCTACCTTTATCTCATGAGGTGATTGGATTTTCTTTCACTCATTAAATTTTCCATATATTCAAACAATTTCCTTGTCAAACTCCAATAATGATAATAATCACAACACAAACACCATATAACATCTCCATAATGTAACATCATTCTCAACATAATCCCCGGATAAGGTAAAGAATGGCAATTTTTAGATCATGTGGAGCAATATATGAAATACGGCATATATATGGCTTTTGTGATGCATAAGCATGGGTAAGGCTAGGATATAAACAATATGAGCATTATATGGAAATATAAAGTCCTCCATCATCTTATCATGCAACATGTCAAAAGCAATTTCAAATTTTTCCTCATTTCATGGTTTTCAATAAATTAATGCACTTCATTGTGACTTCCCTTTACTAGGCAATTTCATGCTATATCTATAATGAATCCAATTTTGCATCGTCGAGTTCAATATAAGCTTCCATGACATTTATCAAAAATTTCAAATGGGGGTCATTTTTTCAAAACTTTTGGAAATCATGCATATAAGCACATAAATTAATAATGCATTCCAAAATAGCCATGTAGCAATTCAAAGAAATAAATTCTAAATATGCACAAATAATGTCAAATATGGCAAATATGCATAATGTAAGCCCTTCCCCCACCCCATACTTAAACATTACAGTGTCCTTACTGTATAAAAACCAGGGTAAAGAAAGAAACTCACAAGACAGGTGTGCAGGGCCTTAAAATTTCTACTGGAGCACCTCCTGGCCGAGTTTGAATATAGCTTGGCTCTATCCATGGACCTGAAAAGTGTAGAAGATATATACCAACAAAACAAAAACAAAAAAAATGTTCAAAAACAAAAACCAAAACAATGTCCAAAAAAGTCCTAAAAAGTTTATGTACATGCTCTAGATTTTATAGTCGCTAGGCCGAATTTTCCATTTAGCTCAAGGTGGCATTTGCAGGGCCCATGTAGCTTGGGCCTCAAATAGGACTCCATTCTTGTCCATCAGCTGTAATCCTCCAGAATGGATCTTGTTCACCATGAAAGGTCTCATCCGCTTCTTGTTGAATTTGTTGGGAAACCAATGATCCTTTGATTTAGAGACATAGAGCTTGTCTCCAACTTCATACTCCTTAGGCTCATCATTGGATATCCTACATAAGCGCAAATACCAAGGAAAACCTCTCCCATGTATAGATAGATCTTTAATGGAAATAGGAGAAGACAGATCCATACCTTGGCTTACCTTTGCAGAGACGGAATCGGGGATCACTGTGTTTGGTCGATCTCGACTAGGGCTAGTCGATCTCGACGAGTCTGCAGGTTCTGGTGGTAGTCTACTTGGTGATGCAGAAGTCGACGAAGGACAGGGCTTGTCGATCTCGACAAGGCTGGTCGACCTCGAGTAGGGCTCCGCTCCTGGTGGCTGCAGCGTCGAGGAGGAAGGATCTGGTGGAGTCGAGTGGTGGTCGATCTCGACAAGGGTGGTCGAGATCGAGGACGATTCTGGCTCTAGTGGTCTCAACGTCGAGGAAGACGATGCCCGAGGATGCTGAAGTTGGTCGACATCGAGTAGCCTACTCGAGGTCGACAAGGGATCTGGTGCTGGAGTCGTCGGTGTCGAGGAAGCAGGAGTCGAGTCAGCAGAGGGCTTGTCGATCTCGACAAGGGTGGTTGATGTCGACGAAGGTCCTAGCTCTGGTGTCATCAGCGTCGAGGAAAGCTGAGTCGGCGTAGGGCTCTGGTGGTCAATCTCGACGAGCCTACTCGAGATCGAGTAAGGTTCTGCTTCCATCTGGCTGCTCGACGAGGCTGGTACTCGTGGAGACTCCTTGTTCTGGTCGAGATCGACTAGGGTCCGGTCGATCGTGACCCCATACTTAGCTCATGTCAAGGCATCCGAAAAATAATTAATCCACAACGACTTACCTTGGTCCGTGTCGATTGGATTCTCTGTGTTCTCCTTGAGGATTGCCATGATCTCCTCCACCTGGGCCTCCATATCCCTCTTTTCTATCTCCTCAGGGGTCATATTTCTGACCTTGGGTTCCCCGCAGGTGATGTAGCCAGCTGAGATAGATTTGACCTCTTCCATTGGACATGTATGCCTTTCAGTTTTATTAAAGGAATACTCAATTACCTCATCGCTGATGTTGAAGGTGAGCACTCCTTTCCTTACGCTTATGTTGGCATCCACCGTCGCCAAGAATGGTCTTCCTAAGAGAATTGGACAAGCAGGATCTTCTTGCATATCAACAACTAAGAAATCAGCAGGGACGAAGAATTTACCTACTTGTACTAGCACATTGTCCACCATGCCTGTTGGGATGACCACCGTGTTGTTGGCCATGTAAAGTCTAGCATCCACAAGCTCTAGGGCACCTATCTTAATCTTGGACCAAATTGTTAAAGGCATTATACTCACACTAGCTCCAAGATCACATAAGGCATTAATTTTATATGGACCAAATCCAATAGTTATAGCAAACTTACCTGGATCCGGCCTCTTCTCCAATATGTCCAGATGGTTGCACTCCTCTGTGATTTCAGCCATTGATCGCTTTTTGCTCAGAATCTCCTTCAGAAACTTGACATAGGATGGCATTTCATTGAGAGCTTATGTGAAGGGGATGGTGACGTTGAGTTTCTGAAGCATCTTGATGAAGCGTTGAAATTTCTTTTCTGCCGGGTCCTTTAGAAATTTTGTGGGGAAAGGCACCTTCTTTTTCTGATTCGGAGCCAGAACAGACGTCGGAGATGCTGCTGGTTGCTCTATGTCGACCAGGGGCTCCTCGACATCGATTAGAGTCTTGTCGACATCGACCAGGTTGGGCGTAGTCGAGTTGTTGTGCGGTGCAGACGAAGATTTTTGCAGGTTCTCCTCGAGGTCGACGAGGCCTTCGTCGAGATCGACTACCGGTTTGTCGACATCGAGTTGTTGTTCCTCGTTGTTCTGCTACTTTCCGACATCTGGCTCTTGCAATTAATGGCCGCTTCTGAGTTTTACAGCAGCGATATGTCCAGTCTTTCCCTTAGGATTTGGTTCTGAAGATCCAGGGAGCGAACCTGACTGTCTGGGGATTCTTGCTGCTAGCTGACCAATCTGTGTATCAACTGATTTCCGTCAGATATCAATTTCCCCAAGCCTAGAGTTGACACCTTGCATCTGAGTATAGACTGGGTTGAAGGATTGCCTAGTTTCTGAGTGATTCCTCCTTATTTCCTCCAGGACTGTCTGTATATCTTCCTTTTTCTGGTCCCTTTCCGGATGTCCTGGAGCTCTGTAAAGCAGGGGGTTCCTAGGGACACCTTGGTTCCATTGTGGTTGCTGAAACCTTTGGTCCCCCATGTAGCGACTGCGACCCCCTGCGTAAGCTACCTCCTCATGATGCTCTGCCATCCTGACTTGTTCTGCGTGTGGGCACTCAGGAGTAGTGTGCCTTTGCGATCCGCATTCAATACAAGGCTGGTTGACAGAGAGATACTTTACTTGCTTGATGATCTTCTTATTCTGGTCTCTGTAGTACTGCTCCCTAACGTCAGGATCAATCTCCTTAGGTGGCTCATAGAGGGGCATGGATGGTGCTGGCCTGGCATATGAGTTCTCTTCATAAGTTGCAGTAGACCCATACTTGTTGTCGTAGTTAGTGAGCTTCTCTAGCACACCCCATGCGTCACTTGACGGCATTGTCAGATACTCATAGCGAGTATAATGGTTGATTCTGTCCTTAGTGACTTGATCAAGAGAGTTGAAGAAGATCTCCTGAATGATGTAGGGTGGTTGTCCATGAGTAGGGCAGGATCGCAGAAGTTCCTTGTAGCGCTTTCATGCCTTTGCCAGCGGTTCCCCTTGCTTATGTTTGAAGGCGGTGATTCTCTGGCGGAGATGTGCTGTTTTGGCAGGTGGGAAGAATTTGTTCAGAAACTCTTGCTCTACTTGGGCCCAGGTTGTGTGTGATCTTGCTTTCAGCCCTTCCAGCCATTTCAGTGCAGGCCCAACGAGAGACCAGCGAAAAGATTTCATCTTGACATATTCCAGGGTTGTACCTTCAGCAAGGGTACGACACATGTCAGAAAAGTTTGTAATATGTTCAAGAGTACACTCATTAAATCTACCATAAAAGGCATTATTTTTAAGCTCTATAAGAAATTGAGTGCGAATTTCAAAAGAGTTATCAGGGATTAGAATCGCCGATTCAGGCACGACGAGAGTTGGGTGCATGTAGTCCTCTGCAGTGGTTGGATATTGGGCAAGCTCAGCCTGTGCTTGTTCCCTTGCTGCTTTCTCAACGGCGATAGCAGCATCCATAGCGGCTAATTCCCTTGTAAGCCTAGCGATCAGCTGTTCCTGTGTCTCTGCAGCTGCCATGGCTCTTTGTAGTTTAGCTCTGATGTGAAAGAGGCATTCCGGTTCGTCTAAGGCGTCAAACTCAGGTGTTTGACCAGAACGGCGCATACACCTGAAAAGTAACTCAAAGAAACAGTGAGAACTGACTACCTAAGGCGCGATTGATAGCTTCCCCGGCAAAGGCGCCAATTTGTTGTTGCATGAGGATGGTAAAGTATGAAATAAATATAAAATAGAGTTCAGACTGACTTTCCTGTCTCAACAAATAAATACAAGACTTCCTCCCGTTGTAGTAAGAGAATAGTCAGGATCGAATCCACGAGGAAGCACGTCAGCAGTTCTTAGGTAGCAACAGATCTCACAGACAGAATAGCAGAAAGACAAAAACACAGAAACAAGGAAAGAAAAAGAAATAAAAGCAAAACATAAACAAAGACAGTAAACGAAAAGAAAGAACAAAGCAAATCAGGAAATAAAGCAAAGACAGAAAGCTACTCGACCTCGACAAGAGGCACTCGAGATCGACAAAGGCAGGTCAAACTGTATCTGTGGAAGATGAATGGCACAAAAAGATCTGATCTTTATCGCATCGCCTCACATGGCCACCGTCGGGCTCACCCCAGCCCCAGAAGTGGGTGGACTACTCACGCCTCATCGCAATCGCAGACATTGATTGATGAAAAGAACTAAATTGCATAAAAATAACTCAAACTGTATCTGTGGAACTACTTGTTTCTCTCTGAAATTGAATTGTGTGTGAATTGGAATGAATGAAACTGAGCCCCAAGGGCCTTATTTATAGTGATCAAACCTTACTAATCAAGGAAATAATCATCTATCTCTATATCTAAATCTATATCTAATTTGCTAAAAGATAAATAAAATGCATAATGGAAATAAATCAATAGGGAAAAAGATAAATCTAACTAAGGTAAGTCTTCATGTCTTGATAGATCTTGTCCCCCATGGATAGAATTTGATCAACTTTGGATAGAATCTTCCTCCTTCGGCTCCAAGGAATCCCAACTCTACTCGAACAGCACTTCGCCGACGTGTTTCTGGAATCCAGTCTACTCGACATCGACAAGGCCTTGTCGACCTCGACAAGGATTCTTCGTCGACTGGACTTCCCGGCTAGCTCTGCTCGATGTGGCTCGGACTTGGTTCACGGTGCTCGTCGACCTCGAGTAGCCCTAGTCGACCTCGAGTAGGATTGATCCGTCGACTAGGTCTTCTCGGGTAGGTGTGCTCGACAAGCCTGGATCTGGACTCTGGCTCGTCGATCTCGACAAGGGTTCGTCGAGATCGAGTGGGGTGTGGCCTTCTCTGGTCGAGCAGCTTCTCCTCGGCACGGACTCGGACTGGCGTTGTGGGGTTTGTCGATCTCGACAAGTGTTCGTCGAGGTCGAGTAGAGTTGTGCTCGGCTTCTCGTCCAGTTCTCTCCTCGAGTCCGGGTGTGGTGTCTGGGCTTCGTCGATCTCGACCATGGTCTTGTCGAGATCGAGTTGGGTCCGGAAGTCGGGTTGGTCTGGCTCTCGACGTTGCTCCTGGTCGACAAGGCTGTGCTCGGACATGCTCGTCGAGATCGAGTAAGGCCTACTCGAGATCGAGTAGCCTGGGTTCTCGGCTCGATTCGACTGGTTCCGCTGCTTCTTTGACCTTGGACTTCTGTAGTGGTTTTCCGAGCTTTTCCGACCTTCCTTAGAATTGCTGTAAAACGCCTCGAATTCTGCGATTTAAACAGAAACTGGTGTAGATTCCATAATTTGGCAAATAAACATAAACTACATAGGTTTTGTACTATCTTAGCCCAAATGAATGAAATGTATGCAAAAATCGACATAAAAGGTAATGTAAAACATGGCAAATTCAGCTCACAACAATACCCAAACCAGAAGTTAGTGACAACAATAATATCCAAACCACAATACCAAAGTAATCATATCATCTATGACGACTACGTTGTAGACTATCATCCTCACTGTCATTGTCATCATCCTCCTAGTCATCTCCACTCTCCTCCCCTATCTCTGCTACTGTAGGTGGGAAGGCGAGGCTCCGGGGTCGTATGCGGTAGGCGAGAGATTTTTGCACATTTTGATTTCCCCATAAAATTAGAGGGAGGAAGTGGGCCCATAGACTGTAACGTTATAATAAGCATCGCTGTAAATGAGGATCTAACATCAAATGAAGGGCCAACATCTGCTGACATATGCGAGGGTGGACACCAGAAAGAGGTAGAAAATGTCTGTGTTGCCCACTTAGAGAGTGAAGATGGAATGTACTCCGAAGATGATGGAGGTGTAAACCTGGAAGACAATGCGAACTCATATGACTGAGCACCACTCGAAAGCCAAGCTTACACAGATGGATGCACATGGCCAGCAGATCCCGACGTTGGACCATACCCTGACTATGCAGCATAACCTGGCGGTTATACAAATCCAGAATGCTCAGCATATCCTTAGTGGCTTCCATATCCCGAGTGATAGGTGGGGTGCATATCCTTAGTGGCTTCCATATCCCAAGATGAGTCTGTGGCGCCGAAACCACCGCCAAAGTAAGCTTGGTCAAATGACACTCGATTTAATACCTTCGAGCTTTGAGAGTAATCGCGCCAGACCGGAGTAATCTCTCCCCAAAGGATGCCATGGTCCCTGCCAGACCAGAGTAATCGCGCAGCTGGGATGCTTGTTGCGCGATGTCACCTACTTGGTGCCATCGATCGCCAACATAAAAAACGTAGTGCCCCTACAAATAGATGCGCTTATAAATTATTAATGGTGATCTCAGCCCATGTTATTGCAGTAGTTGATATATACTACTCACCAGTGTGTATATATCAGGTGCGGATGGCTGGTATCACCACAGGTAAACATGTAATTGTAACTAAAGTATGCACTATTCAAAACTAAACTATGCTAAATGTAATCTATTATGCAATACTAAATATGCTCTATCAAATTCCCCTACACTTGAACTTTTGCTTGTCCTCAAGCAATAAAAAACTCAACTTTGCAGCCCCACAGATTAGCAATTCATGTATCCACCTCCATAATCTTTATAAGCATGAAAAACTAGCAAACAAAATAGATTAACAACATCATAGCACATAATTGCAATAATCAATGAAATCAGGAAACCATATCCATTCTAGACCTCACAAGAAAAATGTGTTTCACTCTCGCTCAAGTGTTTAGGGTTAAATGTTTATGCTCAAAACTCAATCTTCAAAAGCTTAGCTACAATAGTCTTGCACCAGTGTTCTAGCTCTCCACCGATGGTAACTCTACACACAACAAAAATTATGAGGTCTTTCAATTGGGTTGTAATGGGGCCAAGGTAGAAAATATAAGGTATGGAACAATTTAGGCCTTGTGGTGCTCATAATCCGGGAACTAAGGTGTTGTCGGAGGAAATCGAGTTTAAAATATAAAATATAAATCAAACCAGATTCTGCCCACGCAAATAATTACAAGACCTCCTCCTGATGCAGCAGCGGGAAGTCAGGATCGATCCACGAGGAAGCGTGTCAGCGGATCCTAGGTAGCGGAGAATCTCACGGACAGAAGTCGACTACAGGGGTCCTCGAGCTCGACAAAGGGTTAGTCGACAGAAGCTCGGACAGTCGAACACAGCAGCACAGGTCGGCGAAGGGTGGTCGATCTCGACAAGAGGCTACTCGAGGTCGAGTTGGCTCATCGAGGTCGAGTTGGGGCTTTGTCGATTCCTGCACACAGTAAGCTACAACAACCTTGGTCGAAGATCAGTCTACTCGAGATCGACTAGAGGTAATCGAGATCGAGTACGGCAGGGGACAAAAACGAACAGAAAGTAAAGAAAATAAAGAACAAATGCTTTTAGGATTTCGATTTAAACTGAATGTAAAAGACTTCCAAGATTGGGGTTTGCAACGACAATAACCAAGCATGCATAAGGCAAAACCAAACAGATTATCATATGAATCGCATTAAAGGATTAAGCTTTCGCCTTTTCCAACAATTAGACAACTCTCTCAAGAAACCCTAATTGTCTCTACCGATTTTATGTTTATAATCCAAGTTGTTAGCATGGATCTCCATTAGATGGGCAATAAACACATCAACAAGTAGGAAAATGCTCAAAACATGATAAAGGTCGGATCTTTACCTCAATTATGCATGGCTATCGTCGGGCTCGCCCCAACCCTAGAAGTGGGTGGACTACTCGCTCTTCATCGCAAACTCAGACATCTTTGATTGAAAAGAAACAACTTGCATTTAAACTAAATTCAACGATTTTACAATCCCGGCAATCAACTTTCGCAAACTGCCAAAACCCTAAAACCTTCGAACTCCCTAAACTCTCTCTGTGGAACTACTTCTCTTCCTCTGAAATTGAATGATTAAAACTGAGCCCCATGGGCTTTATTTATAGCCTTCATTCCCTAGCTATTCTAGGAAAGAAGATATCTATCTATATCTAAAAAGCTTAAAAGATAAATAAAAGACATAATGGAATTAAATCAACTAGGAAAAGATAAATCTAACTAAGGTAAGTGTTCATGTCTTGATATATTTCCATAGATATAACTTGATCAACTTCGGATAGATCTCCGATGGATTTGGATAGAATCTTTCGCCTTCGCGCCCAAGGAACCCCAAGTCTACTCGAACAAGGCTCGTCCGGAAGATTCTGGAACACGGTCTAGTCGACCTCGACAAGGTCTTGTCGACCTCGACAAGGAGTCTTCATCGACTGGACTTGGCTGGCTCCTCTACTCGATGTGCTCGGACTTGACTCACTGGGCTCTCGTCGACCTCGAGTGGGCTTCGTCGATCTCGACAAGAGTTGCCCTGTCGACTAGCCTTCCTCGAGTGTCTCTCCTCGGCAAGCTCGGACATGGCTCAAGGTCTTTGTCGATCTCGACAAGGCCTAGTCGACCTCGAGTAAGGTTTGCCTACTAGGTCTCGTCGAGTTGCTCTGTCCGCTGGCAGCGGGTGGCTTCTTCCGCGGCAGCGACTGGTCCCTTCCGCGGCAGCGACTGGTCCCTTCCGCGGCAGCGAGTTGGGTCGCTGGCAGCGAGTGCTCTTGGTCGTCCTCGGCTTCTCTCCTTGTCGACTCCGGATATGGGCGTCTGGGCTTCGTCGACCTCGACCACTGCTCGTCGAGATCGAGTTGGGTTCCGGAGCTCGGGTTGCTGGCTCTCTCGACCATGGCTTTGTCGACCAAGTTGTGCCCGGACATGGTGGTCTATGTCGAGTAGGCCTACTCGATGTCGAGTAGCCTTGACTCTCGGACTTGTTCCGTTGCTTTGACCTTGGACTTCTGTAGTGATTTTTCCGAGCTTTTCCGACCTTCTGTAGAATTGTTGTAAAATGCCTCGATTTCTGCAAATTAAACAGAAACTGATGTAGATTCCATAATTTGGCAAATAAACATAAACTACATAGATTACGTACTATCTTAGCCCAAATGCATGAAATGTATACAGAAATCGATATAAGAGTTACTGTAAAACATGGCAGATTCAGCTCACAACAAACACCCCATACTTAAGCTTGCTTGTCCTCAAGCAATACTTTTAATTGTCATTCAGGGGAAGAAATCAAAACTCTCAACATCTTAGATTCATTCTCATATGTCCCTGCAATCAATCACCATCCTTGAAAAGGTACTAGTGTCACAGATTCATGCATGTGCAAATATGTAAAAGCAACATCTACTCACAAAAGGAGGATTATGCAAAAACATTTATAAGTGACAAAGCATTGATAATCAAGAAGACTTTAATTTAAGCTCATGAAGGAGTAGATTGGTAAAAGGCTAAAAGGTGGGCAATTTTTGGCAATGTGGTGCTTTTGATCCGGGGAAATGGAGTATTTCCAAACTTTGAGTTTCATTCCACATTCTTTCTCCATATAATTCATCACCTTTCATATTGCTTTTCTCAATAATAATGCTTTTACCTCTCTAACCTCAGCACTGCCTTCTCGCGAGTCGCAAACATGGGTGTCATGAATGGCCCCGGATACTTAGTGCGTCGGACTCCTCACAATGTGTCCCATCTCTCCAAACTATTATCTCAGAGAGCAGGGTCAATCTACTTTTATCTCCTGAGGTGATTGGATTTTCTTTCACTCATTAATTTTTCCATATATTCAAACAATTTCCTTGCCAAACTCCAATAATGATAAACACAACAACCATATAACAATCTCCATAATGTAACATCATTCTCAACATAATCCCCGGATAAGGTAAAGAATGGCAATATTTAAATCATGTGGAGCAATATTTGAAATAAGGCATATTATGGCTTTTGTGATGCATATGCATAGGTAAGGCTAGGATTATAAACATATGAGCATTATATGGAAATATAAAGTCCTCAATCATCTTATCATGCAACATGTCAAAAGCAACTTCAAATTTTACCTCCTTTCATGGTTTTCAATAAATAATGCACTTCATTGTGACTTCCCTTTACTAGGCAATTTCATGCTATATCTCTAATGAATCCAATTTTGTATCGTCGAGTTCAATATAAAGCTTCCATGACATTATTTCAAAAATTTCAATGGGGGTCATTTTTCAAGACTTTTGGAAATTCATGCATATAAATCAGATAATGCTTTCCAAAATATAGCTATGTAGCAATTCAATGAAATAATGCATATATGTCAAATATGATCAAATAAATCAAATATGCACAATGTAAACCTTTCCCTCACCCCATACTTAAATATTACAGTGTCCTCACTGTATAAAAACAAGAGTAAAGGAAGGAACTCACAGGATAATGCATCGAGGAGGTCAAGACTGCATAGGTCGAGTAGACTGCTGGTCGATCTCGAGTACAAGGTACTCGATCTCGAGTACAGTCTGGGTTGCTCCTCCTTGTCTTTGTCGACTAGGCCTTCGTCGATTCCGACTGATTTTCAGGGACTTCTTTTTCCACTTTTCGCGATCCTTTATATGCTTGCCGACCTACAAGTGTTAGATTCTATACCAAAAACAAGACTATCCATATGAAGTTCTTAAAAAGACATGAAACCAAAAACAAAACAAAAACCAAAAACCAAAAACCAAAAACCAAATAAAAGTCCCAAAAAGTTCATAAAGTCTATATACATGCTCTAGATTTTAGAGTCGCTAGGCCGACTTCTCCGTTTGCGCTTAAGGACCATTTTTGTGGGGCCCGCTCATGCTTGGCCCTTCTCCTGGATCATCTAGGTCCTGATGGTAGTATGCAAGCTCAGCTGATAGGTGGTCGCTTGCATCATCTCCTTTCTCTTTCTTCTTCTTCTTTGTAGCCTTTAGTTTCTGCAAATTCTCTCGCCACGGTGTTTTAGCTCCCTTTAAATCATTAAAAATTTTATTTATAGACTGAGGGGGAGTAGAATTCATACCTGCACTTACCTGTTCGGACCCAAAACATAAATTTTTGGGCTTGGGGTTACTCGATGTCGAGTACTGGTGGTCGAGGTCGAGTACAGGGACCCCATACTTAGACTCTAGGCAAGTCTCAGGCTCTGTGGTGGTGGTCGACATCGACGAAGACTCGTCGAGGTCGAGTAGGGCGCTTGTCGAGATCGACGAGGGCTTGTCGATCTCGAGTACGGTTTTCGCTCCCTCCTCCGCTGTTTGCTTAGTCCCGTCGATGCTGATGCTTTTCACCTCCAGCCAAGAAATCTCCTCTTTTGCAGGGCCAAAAGAGAAATCCAAAACCTCATCGCCTATGGTGAAGGTGAGTGATCGATCCTTAACATTAATCCTGGCATCTGCAGTAGCTAAGAATGGTCTACCAAGAATAATAGGGCTAGTAGGATCTTCAGCACAATCAATAATAAGGAAATCAGCCGGAACGAAGAATTTACCAACCTGGACAGGGACGTTCTCAACCATACCTGTAGGGATGACCACAGTATTGTTTGCCATGTATAATTTAGCATCCACAGGTTCTATGCATCCTATCTTAACCTTCCGCCAGATTGATAAAGGCATGATGCTCACACTTGCTCCTAAATCGCATAGAGAATTATATTTATATTGTCCAAAACCCACAGTAACAGAAAACTTACCTGGGTCAGGCCTCTTTTCAGGGAAGTGGAGTACTTTGCATTCGCCTGCGATCTTTGAGATGGATCGCTTCTTGCTCAGGATATCCTTTAGAAACTTGACATATCCAGGCATCTCTTGCAGGGCTTCTATAAAAGGGATAGAAAAGTTTAGCTCTTGCAGCATATTAACAAATCTATTGAATCTCCCTGCAGTGGGATCTTTAAGAGTTTTAGAAGGGAAAGGAAGTGGATTTTTCTGTTTCGAAGCCAGATCAGCCGTCGGAGAAGCTGCAGTCTCGTCGACGTCGGCCAGAGGCTCCTCGATCTCGACAACAGGCTTGTCGACATCGAGTACGGGCTCGTCGAGGTCGAGTTGTTGTTCTGCCTGGCTCTGCTGTTTCTCGACCTCTGGCCCGTGTACTTGATGCCCACTCCTCAGTTTGATAGTTGCGACATGTCCAGTTTGCCCCTTAGGATTTGGTTCTGTTTGCCCAGGGAGCTTGCCGGATGGTCGTGGGATCTGCGATGCAATCTGTCCCATCTGAATTTCAATTCCCTTCTTCCAGATGTCCAGTTCCCCAAATTTGGTGGTGATGTTTTGGAACTGGTTGTTGATGTTGCCCTGATTCCGGCGCATCTCCTCAAGGATCAGCTGTAGATCATCCTTCCTTTGATCCCTTTCTGGATGCCCTGGAGCTCTGTAGGGTGGGGGATTCCTAGGGGGACCTTGGTTCCATTGCTGTTGATAAGGCCTTTGATCCCCCATATAGCGATTAGGACCCCCAGCATATGCTGCCTCCTCATGTGTTTCTGCCATTCTGACTTGCTCTGTGTGTGGGCACTCAGTAGTGGTGTGCCTCTGTGATCCGCATTCGATGCAAGGCTGATTGACAGAAAGGTATTTGACTTGCTTGAGGAGCTTGCGATTCTGGTCTCTGTAGAACTGCTCCCTGACATCTGGGTCAATCCCCTTTGCTGGCTCGTAGAGGGGCATAGATGGTGCTGGCCTAGTGTAGGAGTTCTCCTCATAGTTTGAAGTAGACCCATATTTGTTGTCGTAGTTAGTGAGCTTTTCCAGCACACCCCATGCGTCACTTGGCGGCATTGTCAGGTACTCATAGTGAGTATAATTGTTGATTCTGTCCTTAGTGATTTGATCAAGAGAATTGAAGAAGATCTCCTGAATGATGTAGGGTGGCTGTCCATGAGTAGGGCAAGATCGCAGAAGTTCCTTGTAGCGCTCCCATGCCTTCGCCAGCGGTTCCCCTTTCTGCTGTTTAAAGGCGGTGATCTTCTGGCGGAGAAGTGCTGTCTTGGCAGGTGGGAAGAATTTGTTGAGAAACTCTTGCTCTACTTGGGCCCATGTGGTAAGTGATTTTGGTTTTAGCCCTTCTAGCCACTTTAGTGCAGGTCCAGCGAGCGACCAGCGGAAAGCTTTCATCTTGACATATTCCAGAGTGGTACCTTCAGCAAGAGTACGGCACATATCATGGAAGTTAGTAATATGTTCAAGAGGACACTCATTAAATCTGCCATAAAAGGCATTATTTTTAAGCTCTATAAGAAATTGAGTGAGAATGTCGAAAGAGTTTTCAGCGATTAGAATCGCCGATTCAGGCACGATGAGAGTCGGATGCATATAATCCTCAGTAGTGGTTGGATATTGGGCAAGCTCAGTTTCCGCTTGCCTTGCGCGCTCAGCTGCTTGTTCCCTCGCTGTCCTTTCATTGGCGATAGTGGCATCTTTAGCGGCGAGTTCCCTGGTAAGTCTGGCAATCAGTTGTTCTTGTGTTTCAGTGGCCGCCATGGCTTTTTGTAGTTGAGCTCGGATGTGAAAAAGGCGTTCCGGTTCGTCTAAGGCGTCAAACTCAGGTGTTTGACCAGAACGACGCATACACCTGCAAACTAACTCAAGAGAAACGTGAGAACTAACTACCTAAGGCGCGAATGATAGCTTCCCCGGCAATGGCGCCAATTTTTTGTCGGAGGAAATCGAGTTTAAAATATAAAATATAAATCAAACCAGATTCTGCCCACGCAAATAATTACAAGACCTCCTCCTGATGCAGCAGCGGGAAGTCGGGATCGATCCACGAGGAAGCGTGTCAGCGGATCCTAGGTAGCGGAGAATCTCACGGACAGAAGTCGACTACAGGGGTCCTCGAGCTCGACAAAGGGTTAGTCGACAGAAGCTCGGACAGTCGAACACAGCAGCACAGGTCGGCGAAGGGTGGTCGATCTCGACAAGAGGCTACTCGAGGTCGAGTTGGGGCTTCGTCGATTCCTGCACACAGTAAGCTACAGCAACCTTGGTCGAAGATCAGTCTACTCGAGATCGACTAGAGGTAGTCGAGATCGAGTACGGCAGGGGACAAAAACGAACAGAAAGTAAAGAAAATAAAGAACAAATGCTTTTAGGATTTCGATTTAAACTGAATGTAAAAGACTTCCAAGATTGGGGTTTGCAACGACAATAACCAAGCATGCATAAGGCAGAACCAAACAGATTATCATATGAATCGCATTAAAGGATTAAGCTTTCGCCTTTTCCAACAATTAGACAACTCTCTCAAGAAACCCTAATTGTCTTTACCGATTTTATGTTTATAATCCAAGTTGTTAGCATGGATCTCCATTAGATGGGCAATAAACACATCAACAAGTAGGAAAATGCTCAAAACATGATAAAGGTCGGATCTTTACCTCAATTATGCATGGCTATCGTCGGGCTCGCCCCAACCCTAGAAGTGGGTGGACTAGTCGCTCTTCATCGCAAACTCAGACATCTTTGATTGAAAAGAAACAACTTGCATTTAAACTAAATTCAACGATTTTACAATCCCGGCAATCAACTTTTGCAAACTGCCAAAACCCTAAAACCTTCGAACTCCCTAAACTGTCTCTGTGGAACTACTTCTCTTCCTCTGAAATTGAATGATTAAAACTGAGCCCCATGGGCTTTATTTATAGCCTTCATTCCCTAGCTATTCTAGGAAAGAAGATATCTATCTGTATCTAAAAAACATAAAAGATAAATAAAAGACATAATGGAATTAAATCAACTAGGAAAAGATAAATCTAACTAAGGTAAGTCTTCATGTCTTGATATATTTCCATAGATATAACTTGATCAACTTCGGATAGATCTCCGATGGATTTGGATAGAATCTTTCGCCTTCGCGCCCAAGGAACCCCAAGTCTACTCGGACAAGGCTCGTCGGGAAGATTCTGGAACACGGTCTAGTCGACCTCGACAAGGAGTCTTCGTCGACTGGACTTGGCTGGCTCCTCTACTCGATGTGCTCGGACTTGACTCACTGGGCTCTCGTCGACCTCGAGTGGGCTTCGTCGATCTCGACAAGAGTTGCCCTGTCGACTAGCCTTCCTCGAGTGTCTCTCCTCGGCAAGCTCGGACATGGCTCAAGGTCTTTGTCGATCTCGACAAGCCCTAGTCAACCTCCAGTAAGGTTTGCCGACTAGGTCTCGTCGAGTTGCTCTGTCCGCTGGCAGCGGGTGGCTTCTTCCGCGGCAGCGACTGGTCCCTTCCGCGGCAGCGACTGGTCCCTTCCGCGGCAACGGGTTGGGTCGCTGGCAGCGAGTGCTCTTGGTCGTCCTCAGCTTCTCTCCTTGTCGACTCCGGATATGGGCGTCTGAGCTTCGTCGACCTCGACCACTGCTCGTCGAGATCGAGTTGGGTTCCGGAGCTCGGGTTGCTGGCTCTCTCGACCATGGCTTTGTCGACCAAGCTGTGCCCAGACATGGTGGTCTATGTCGAGTAGGCCTACTCGATGTCGAGTAGCCTTGACCTTGGACTTCTGTAGTGATTTTCCGAGCTTTTCCGACCTTCTGTAGAATTGTTGTAAAATGCCTCGATTTCTGCAAATTAAACAGAAACTGATGTAGATTCCATAATTTGGCAAATAAACATAAACTACATAGATTCCGTACTATCTTAGCCCAAATGCATGAAATGTATACAAAAATCGATATAAGAGTTACTGTAAAACATGGCAGATTCAGCTCACAACATAAGGAAACAACCAAATCACAAACCACTACTCATCAACTCATACCATATCTCTACCATGTCATACCCATGTCATACAACATCAATCTCAAGCATATAACTTTACAAACCTTACTCAACTCATTCCTTTATTCTTTTTTTTTTCCTTTTTTTTTCTTTTTTTTTTCTTTTCAATGTTCCTTTTCATGCTATATCAAATGATTTTCCTTGACTTTTACCCCTAAGTGAATTTTATCCTCCCTAGGTCCTAAGTAATGAACAACTGTTAGCAAGAATCAAACATCTCATAAGTATACCTCAAACATACAATCTACCACTAAAAACCATCATCCACAATATAAATATTCACCAACTATTCCTAAATTCCCGGATGGGGTCAGGCTATCATTGGCTATGGAAAAATCTTGTGGAGCAACAAAAGAATAGGTAATAGGCTCAAATTGGCTTCAAGAAGAGGATAATATGTAAGGTGGGAATAGAGTCAAATAGGGCTAATAAAGGTGCCTCAATCATGTTTAAGTCATGTGTAGTAATCATAATATTCAGCCTTGAAAAAGATATCTAAATGCAAGTGAAAGATGAAGCAATTGAAGAGAGTACACTCAAACAGAAAGAGGACTAAATAAAGTGCAGTCCTGAATAGGCTAAAAAGAAGCTCACCAGATCTTGTCTAGAACTTCAAGATCACCCAAAATTTCAAGATCTTATGTGCTCAATCATTAACCAATCATGTTCACCAAATGGTATAGAAAACATATATCGAAGGTTTCAACAATCCAAGCACATCATGGGGCATAAATCTCAATAGATAGAATAGAGGACAAACAACATCCATATGGGGAAATAAGACCTAATCCTAACAACGTAATATATAAATAACTATTTTTTATTTTTTGGGATTTTTTTTAAAGACTAACATGCTGATATGCAATATAAACTAAAAAAAAAGTGCAAACTAAAAATAAACATGCAATCCTATCATACCATGCGATTCTTCCCCCCACACTTAGATCAGGCATTGTCCTCAATGACATAAAAGACAACAAAAGATAAAAATATGGTGGAAAGAAAGAAAAACTGACGTGTTCACTGCGGTGGTAATAGGTAATGTGGGAAGTGAGAAAGGAAAAATCTCAGTCCCGTCAGAGGCCGCGGGGCGGCCGTGCAAGGCCGCAGGGCGGCTGAGACCATGTCCTAGACGTGGGGCGGCTTTCTCTTCGACGTCTTTTCTCCCTGCGGTGTTAGCTCCCCACAGCCGAAGAAAACCAAAACTAATCTAATAAAACAAAAGATACAGAGGAAAATAGAAAACTTACCTTGGGTTGCCTCCCAACAGCGCCTTTGTTTACTGTCGTTGGCTCGACAATTTCTTTAAGCTTAAAACACTAATTAACCAGACATAGTCAAATCCCTCAGTAACCTATCAAACTCTTGTGTACAACTACCAAACAAGCATGCACTACATAATAGTTGTTTCGACTTATCGTATGCCTGAGCTTGACTACCCACAGAGGGTATATAATACCAGCAATTCAATTATATTGGTGGCTTGTCAAAGTAGCAGTTAAATGGATCAACGTATTCATCAATATTCTCTCTAGTGAAGAAGGTAACCTTTACTGGCTCTGTAGCATCAGCAATAGGCTCTAGATCTGATTCATCAGTGGGCGAGCTAGGGATGATCTCGTCAGATGGATTGTTTTCTATCTTCTCAGTGTGATTTTCCACAATCACCTCAAGAGATGCAACAGGGGTCTCAATGATTTGAGATACATGAGAAGGTGACTCATTCTGCACACATTGATAATTCATGTAGCAGAAAAAATCTCCAAGAGTCCCATATCTAATAAACCTCCATCACTCATTTGCTCAGCAAGGCTCCGTGTGTCAGCAGTCATACCATCAAAGATGCATAGAAGCACTTCCCTTGTACTAGCTTGATAACCTTATGAACAAAGATCGTTAATGTACTCCTTCAGTCTGTTGAAGTATTCATGAAAACTATCTCCATGTAACTGCAATAACCTGACCTTCAACATATGTTAGTAGCAAGAGTGTAGACCATGTATGTGGTCCACACTAAGGTTAACGATTAAACAACACATGAATTTAATAAGATTTCCCCGGCAACGGCGCCAAATTTGACAAGAGGAAAACCTGTCGTTGTTCCTGCCAAAAAATACTCAAACTCACAACTAGTATAGTGTGTAAGAAAGAGGTCGATCCACATGGAAATGTACTCAATTCAAGTGCAAGTCTAATCGCTAAGAGAGAATATGGGGGGGTTTTGGTGAGAAAAATATCCTCCTTTTATCAAAGCGGAAACAACGCAAACAAATTAAATTGATTGTAGAATGCAGTGGAGAGAATTAGGTTCACCTACAATTTATCACTTCGATTGATCAATTCGATCCTTGTTTCAGCCTCTAGTTCTTGTCTTTTCCTATCAATGTCCTTGTCCAGATCTTAGGTAGATTACTAGTCCTATGAGTCCTAGCAACCCTTATCTCTAAATAACCCTAACACGGTTAAGATTCAACCTAGAGATAGCATTAAGAATATGAATTAACCACGGTACATATAATATCAAGCTACGAGTCGATATTCAACATGTGTTCAACTTCCTACACATCCAATTCGTCCTACGAGTCCTAAAGGGATATGATTGCCACTTGAGTCAAGGTTCGCTACGAGGAATCTACAAAACCCTAGCAATTGAATGAATCTACTATAACTTGTTGATCAGACCAGATAGAATAAAACACATTAAAGCAATTAAGCGCAAAGAAGTCAAAAGATTGGAATAGGAATAAGAACTAAATTAAGAAACTCACAATTCAACAAATAAAGATCCAAACTGTAGGCGAAACCTTGAGAGTTTAGTTGCTCATACTCAACGGCGCTCTCAATAATCCTCTAAAGTGCATAAGGTCAATGAAAGAATAACCTAAAAAGTCATTTACAAAACCTTTAGAAAGTCGGCCAAAACTAACATAAAGAAACCAAATCTGATTTTGCGTTTCTGTAAGGCCGGCGGGGCAGCCACCACAGGCCGCGGGGCGGCCAGGCGATCAGCGAAATCCTTCGTCAGAGCATCAGGCGGCTAGCTTGGTCGCGGGGCGGCCTTACTGTTCACAGCAATTTTTATTCTTCGAAATTTGGTCTCGATGTCAACATGAAAGTTGTAGATCTCGGAAAGAGCTTTCCAACGCATGTTGATTATAGTTATTCCAACCACCGAGGCCCCCAGAAAGTGCGTTACAAGTTCGGCTTATCTGACGACAATTTCTGCTGACTTGTTCTTGACTTAGGCTCCAAAAATTCGACTCATCTCCCGTGCTCTTCACTTTTATTCCTCAACTTGAATCTTCCTTTGTTCAAGAGTCTCCTCATTTCTCGTCGGATCCACATCTACCTAAAATTAACCATAAAATTTCATAGATTCCGACTCTACCTAACACCACAGGTAAACATGTAATTGTAACTAAAATATGCACTATTCACAACTAAACTATGCTAAATGTAATCTATTATGCAATACTAAACATTCTCTATCACTTGTCCTCAAGCAATACTTTTAATGGTCATACAGGGGAAGAAATTAAAACTCTCGACATCTTAGATTCATTTTTATATGTCCCTGTAATCAATTACCATCATTGAAAATGTACTAATGTTACCAAATCCATGCCTGTGAAATAAAAGCAACATCACACGTGGAGGGTTATGCAAAAACATTCATTCGTGACAAAACATTAATAATCAAGAGGACTTTAATTTAAGCTCATGTTGAAGATTAGGTAAAAGGTAAAGTGGTGGGCTATATTTGGCCAATATATATAGTGCTAAATCCGGGGATAATTTCTTCAAACTTTCTTTCTTGATTTGATGCACTTTCTCCCTTCATATGATATTCCACATCACTCATCCTCTCATAATTCACTCTTTGCTTTTTTCACTTTTATGCTTTTACCTCTCCAACCTCAGCACTGCCTTCTCGCGAGTCGCAAACATGGGTGTCATGAATGGCCCCAGATACTTAGTGCTTGGGACTCCTCACCTTGGTGTCCCATCATGCGGAACTATTATCTCAACGCAGGCAGGGTCGATCTACCTTTATCTCCTGAGGTGACCCGATTGTCTTTCTCTCATTAAATTTTCAATAAACTTTTCAATTTCCTGTCAAACTCCAATATAATGATAATAATAACATCACAAACACCATATAATAATCTCCATAATGTACTTTCATTCTCAACATAATCCTCGGATGGAAATAAGGTACAGAATGGGCAATATTTAGAACATGTGAAGCAATAATATGAAATAAAGCTCAATATGGCTTTTGTGATGCATAAGCATAGGTAAGGCTAAGATTATAACAATATGAGCATTATATGGAAAATATAAAGTCCTCCATCCTATTATCATGAAACATGTCAAAAGCAATATCAAATATTACCTCTTTTCATGGTTTTCAAGAAAATAATGCACTTCATTGTGACTTCCCATTACTAGGCAATTTCATGCTATATCTCTAATGAATCCAATTTTGCATCATCGAGTTCAATAAAGCTTCCATGACACTTATAAAAATTTTCAATGGGGGTAATTTTTCAAACTCTGGAAAACAAACGTGTAAGCATATAGATAAATAACATATCCAAAGTAACCGACGGAGGGAAAGTCGTTGATTTACCTCGCCAAAAATAATTCTCAAACAAACAAACAAGTATAGTATGCAAGTAAGGGGTCGAACCCAAGAGAATCAAGTATTTCTAAAGATTGTGTATTTATCAATATAAAAGAGAAGATTTTTATGAGTGAAAATAAAAGAAAATAATATTGACAAAAGCAAATAAAGGATAGAAGAAAAGCGTTTCCACCTACAAGTTCCCGACTTTGGTTGATTTTATTGATCATTGAATCCTTTTCAAGTTATTGTCTTTTCCTACGAATTCCACCCGTCTTGGTTTAAGTAGATTAAAAGTCCTACGAGTCCAATTAATCTCTTACACCTCAATGCAACCTTAACACGGTCAAGATTTAACAAAGAGATAGCACAATGTCCCAAGAACTTGAGCATATAAATAACACCAATTAAACACGGTAAATCGATGTTTAAGATATATGTCAACTTCCTACATAATCATCTTTCAAACACGGAATCCACAATCTTATGCGTGCTACTACGGAAATAACACAAATATGAAAGTATTAAATCCTAGGATGAAATCAATATTATTAAGGTCGCGAATCAAGATAACATCAATAACATAGTCAATATCGTACAAAGAAGTTGAAAGAATTAAAGAGGAAAAATAACTTAAATTAGAAACTCACAAACCACAAACCAAGTCTCGAAAGTGTAGGCGAAAACTACAAAATTAGCCAAACATGGCTTACCTAAGCTTTCTTCTCTTCAATGGTGATTTCTCTATTTCAATCCTTAGAAAATTAATCCTAAAACATCCTATTTATAAGCCTAAAGTCTTGCATAAATAAGGTAAAAGATAGATAAATAAGATAGAAACTTCCTAAACAAACTAGATAGAAGATAGACTTTCCATGTTTAAACAAGCGTCAGATTTCGCTGGCAGCGAGAATTTCCGCTAGCAGCGAATGGCCTTAATCTAGCTACTGTTGGATTTTCGCTACCACCTGGCTAACACACTCATTGCTAGCGAATGTCCATGCCTTAAAAATTTCCAATACTCTTCGATTCCATCATTTTCGCTTCCGCGAGAGCCTCCATCCGCTGCAGCGAGTCCGACCATCCGCAGCCGCGAGTCCATCCTTCCGCTGGAGCGACTCCATTCGCTAGCAACGAGTCACCATTCGCTGGCAGCGACTCAGGTTGCTTGCTCGCTGGCTCTTGGGCTGACTCGACTCGCCGGCAGTGAGTTCCCATTCGCTGGCAGCGAGACATGCTGGCTCCAGGACATCCTCACACTGACTCCACTCGCTGGCAGCGAGACGTGCGGGCTCCTGGACATGCTCCCAGTGACTCCACTCGCTAGCAGCGAGATTCCATTCGTTGTCACCGACAGATGCCCAGAAGCTTGTTTTCTCTTCATTCTTCCCTCATTCTTTCTCGCCTCTTTTATTTCTTTCCTTAGCTTGCTTTATTGACTTCAATTGGACATATTGTTCACCCTTCCTTTTCTTTCTACCATGTCGGATCTACGATTCTGCACAATTCAACCGAAATAGCGTAGATTCTGAACTTTGCCACGAAAATGAGCTTTATTCTAATTAACACTAAAACATGATTATATAAAAATGAAATGCACCTAAAATAATCTATAATGCCTATTGGAAACATGCCTTATCAGTAACCATGTATAAAGCAATTTGCATAAATATAATATAAGTAAGCCTTTTCCCCACCCCATACCTAAACATTACAGTGTCCTCACTGTATAAAAAAACAAGGGGTAAAGAAAGAAACTCACTAGACAGGTGTGCTGAACGTCGTAATCAAGTGCTGAAATTTGTTCAGAAGTGATCGATTTTTGAGTGAAGTGGTCGATATCGACCAATACTACTCGATATCGAGTAAGTTGAAACCTCAGGATGGCCCTTTGTCGACCACATGCTCGTTTCAAGATGGGTAATCGACATTGAGTACTTATGCAACGTCTTTTACCTGCAAAACGTGTTAGGATGACAATAATTCACAATAGAAAAACTTAAAATACTATCTTAAAACCAAAAACCAAAAACAGACGTCCAAAAAACCATAAAAACTAAGTCAATTACAACCTCTAGACTTTATAGTCGCTAGGCCGACTTTCTCCGTTTAAGCTCAAGGTGGCATCTGCAGCGCCCATTTAGCTTGGGCTTTGAACAGGACTACATTCTTGTCCATCAGCTGCAGTCCTCCTGAATGGATCTTGTGTGTACCGTGAAGGGTCCCATCTTTTTCTCCTTGAACTTGTTAGGGAACCAATGATTCTTTGATTTGGAGACGTACACCTTGTCTCCTATTTCATATTCTTTAGGATCGTCATTGGAAACTCTGCATATATAAGCGCAAATACCAAGGCAAACCTCTCCCATGTATAGATAAATAATTGATTGAAATAGGAGAAGAAAGATCCATACCTTGGCTTACCTTTGCGGATTCGTCATTTGGGGTCTGAGGTTCTGGTCAAAATCGACCAATGTCAGTCGATATCTACGTCTGTTTTTCTGGTGAAGTTTTAGTCGATGTAGACGAAGACGGATCGACATGGGATGGTCGATATCGACCAAAAGTGGTCGATATCAACATATTCTTCTCCATTTCGGGTGAAAGTTCAGTCGAAATAGACGAAGATGGCTCAACATGGGTTGCTCGATATCGACCTATGATGCTCGGTTTTTGCTGGCTTCGTTTCTGGAGGTAGAGCCGACTCGACGTGGGAAGGTCGATATCGACCAAATATGGTTGATATCGACTTCTGTTGTGGCTCAGTCGACTTCGCTGTAGAGTGTTGGTCGGTTTTGAGTGACCCACTCGATATCGAGTGGTTTAGTTCGATTTCGACCCCATACTTAAAACTTGGCAAATCATTCAACAAATAGTTAGTCGAAGTCGACTTACCCTGATCGGTGTTGAGTAGATTCTCTGTATCCTCGTTCAGGATTGCCATGATTTCCTCCACTCTTGCTTCCATATCTCTCTTCTCCAACTCTTCGGGGGTCATATTTCTTACATTAGGCTCCGCGCAAGTGATGTACCTGGCCGAGATTGATTTGACCTCTTCCATAGGACCTGTATGCCTTTCAGTTTTATTAAAAGAGTAATCAATTACCTCTTCGCTGATGTTGAAAGTGAACACTCCCTTCCTCACGCTTATGTTGGCATCCACTATCGCTAAGAAGGGCCTTCCTAATATAATTGGACAATCAGGGTCCTCTGCCATATCAATAACTAGAAAATCAGCAGGGATAAAGAACTGATCTACCTGTAGCGGTACATCGTCCACCATGCCTGTTGGGATGACTACATTGTTGTTCGTCATATATAATTTAGCATCCGCATGCTCTAGAGCACCTATCTTAACTTTGGACTAGATTGATAAAGGCATTATACTTACACTAGCTCTTAAGTCACATAATGCATTAAACTTGTATTGACCAAATCCAATGGTTTTAGAAAACTTACATGTATCTGGCCTTTTCTCTGTAACGTTCATCTTACTGCACACCTCTGCGATCTCAGCCATTGATCACTCCTTGCTGAGAATTTCTTTGAGGAACTTTACATATGAAAGCATCTCGTGAAGAGCTTCTGTAAAAGGGATGGTAACATTGAGCCTCTGAAGCATCCTCACGAACCGTTGAAATTTCTTTTCTGCTGGATCCTTTAAGGAGTTTGTCGAGAATGGCAGCAGTTTCTATTTCTTTGGTGCTGATGTCGAGTGGAGGGGGTCGATATCGACTGATGTCTAGTCGATATCCATTGGAGTCTGGTCGATATCGACCAGTGTTGTTCCTTTGTGGGGGAGTTGGGTTGATTTCAACCCTAGGGGTAGATATCGAGGGGGGACTGGTCGATATCGACTGGGTTGGTCAATATCGACTAGTCTCCAGCTCCCTCCTCCTACGTCGTTTGCTCGAGCGTTTGCATCTGACGCCCACTCCTTAGGTTCATAGCCACCACCTATCTTGCAGATTTGCCTTCAGGATTAGGTTCAGAAGATCCAAGAAGCGTACCTGATTACTTTGGGATTGATGAAGCCAATTGACTCATTTGGGTCTCCATAGATTTGCGCCAGATATCAATCTCCCCAAGTCTAGAGTTGATGCCATGCAGCTGAGTGTGGATGGAATTGATGGATTGCTTGCTGTCTGAGTGATTCCTCCACACCTCTCCAAGAATAATCTGCATGTCAT
Source organism: Persicaria tinctoria (assembly GCA_037127255.1). Classification (NCBI taxonomy): domain Eukaryota; kingdom Viridiplantae; phylum Streptophyta; class Magnoliopsida; order Caryophyllales; family Polygonaceae; genus Persicaria; species Persicaria tinctoria. The sequence goes on along the minus strand of JBANSL010000001.1, from coordinate 48,632,225 downwards.
CTTTCTTACCTTCCCTGTCAGGGTGACCAGGAGCTCTGTAGGGTGGGGAATCTCTCTAATGCTGGGGCTGGCGATAATGGCTCCAGTTCTGTTGTTGCTGATGGGGGCACGCATTAGTGTTGTGCCTTACAGATCCACATTCAAAACAACGTTTATCTTTAGAAAGGGATGTAACTTGTTTGGTGAGACGACATACCTGATCATTATGGAACTTGTCCCTGACGTCTGGATCAATCTCCTTAGGTGGCACATATAATGGTATAGATGGGGCAGACCTTTCATACCTTTCATCGCCAGAGGCTGCAGAAGTCCCATATGTGTTATCATAATTTTCTAGCATCTCAAAGGTCTCCCAAGCACGCCGTGGGGTGTACTCGAGATACCTATAGGTGATATAGTTGTTGATCCGATCCTTAGTAGGTGCATCAAAGCAGTTGAAGATGATCTCCTGGATGACGTAGGGTGGCTGTCCGTGCGTAGGACAGGATTTCAGAAGCCTTTTGTAGCGCTCCCAGACTTGAGCTAATGTTTCCCCTGGCTTTTGTCAGAAAGCCGTGATTTGTTGTTTGAGTGCTGTTGTCTATGTAGAAGGAAATAACTTGTGAAGGAACAAGTCCTGTAGTTCATTCCAAGTGCGAATTGATCGTGGCGGCAATCCTTCAAGCTATTGTGAGGCTATTCCTGCAATGGACCAACGAAAAGCCTTTAGTTTGAGATATTCTAGATTAGCACCATCTGCAATAGCTTCACATAAATCTAGAAAAGTTGTAACATGCTCTAAAGGACATTAATTGGGTCTTCCCCTAAATTGACTCTTTCTAATTTCAGTAATAAAAGAAGGAAAATTTTCATAATTAACAGGGGGAAGAACGATCGGTGATTCTGGAACTTCCAGAGTAGGATGCAGATATTCTTTTGTATTGGTTGTGACATGCCCAATCTACTCCTCAAGTTCCCTTCTCGTGTTGACCTCGCGATCTACCCTTGCTTCCCACCTTTGTTGATTCTGTGTATATTCGGCTTCTCGTCGAGCGTGCTCTGCTTCATTGGTGGTCAATTCCTCAATTCGTAAGCAGATTTTGCTGAAGCTCCTGTGCTGGTGTGAGCCGGACATCGTTTTTGTTGTGTGTTTATGACATCCTCCTTAACCTTTGTCTAAGATGAAAGTATCACTCTGGTTCGAGAATAGGGTCTATTGGTGTGCGATCAATTCTTCGCATGCAGCTGCAAAACAAAAAGAAAAAGAGAGTAAAAGGGAACTAGAAAGGGCGCGATTGATTGCTTCCCCGGCAACGACGCCAAAATTTGATGTGGAGGGAAATCAAGTATGAAAATAAATCGAAATATAAAATCAAACCGACTCCTTATCTCAGCAAATAAAATACAAGAAACCCTCCTTTGTAGTAGAAGGGAATCAAGATCGTATCCACGAGGAAGCTTGTCAGCGCTCGCCTTTCCAAGTTCTAAATCGCACTCGAAATCGACTCAGGGACCACTCGATATCGACCAAGGGTTAGTCGATACCGACTGAAGTCAGTCAAAATTTCTTCAGACATGCACAATAGAAGCAACATAATCGAAATCGAGTACAGGGGCACTCGATACCGACCTTAGTATACTCGATATCGACCTATCAGAGGTCGAAATCGACTAGTGTAGAAACTCAAAATTTGCATTAAATCAAATAAAAAAAACGTCGGAATAGAAATTTAACTTAATAAACTAAAAGACTTTCAAGGTTGGGGTTTCAATGCCACAACGATAACCATATAAGAATCATGCAATGGTATGGAGGATCATGCTTTTCATCAAATAACTTTCGTTATTAACAAATAGGAATATAGAGGTTTTCGCATAAACTCTCATTGTTAATAACCCTTTTCACATAATTAATCCGAGTTGTATTAAGATCACTTTCGCTTCAATAACATAAACAAGGATCACCTTCGACTTTCACAAAAGAATGATGCATATAGGATAGAAGTTAAAATCGCATCAAAAGATCGTACCTTTATCGCATTGCCTTACATGGCTACTGTCGGGCTCACCCCGACCCTAGAAGTTGGGTGACTACTCGCTCTTCATCATCAAGAAACTCATCAATAATAAAAGGGAATTGACTTGCATTAAATCAAATAAAAACTTATAACCGAATAAAGCCAAATCCGCTCTCGCCTCTTACAACTTCACTCGGCTCCAAGCTCTTTCTAACTCTCTCCTAGTCGATATAACTTGTTGAAACACAATTGCTTGTGGCTTGAATGATTCTAAAAACCAGCCCCTAATGCTTTATTTATAGTGTTCAATCCCCGCTATCCAAGGAAGGAACAATCTATCTATGTCTAAAACTTTCTATCTAAGGACTTTATGATAAAACTTTAATAGAAGAAATAAATCTCTAAGAAAACTATATCTTAAGTGGATAAATCCTCCTTTGCCTTGATAGATCTTCACTTGAATTGATAGAATATCTCTTGCTTCATGTAGAAGAAATCCAGCTCGGAATTCGGACTCGGACTACTCGAAATCGGCTTCTGGGGGTTACTCGATATCGACCAAGTTAGGTCAATATCGAACTTTCTTCTCAGCTTCACTCGATCTCGACTTCTAGAATGGATATCGACCAAGTAAGGTCGATTTTCTCGAGTTACTTCGGTCGATTTCTGGCATTTCTGGTCGATTTGCACCACTCGATATTGACCAAGTAAGGTCGATATCGACCTTCTTGATAGTTCACAGCATTTTGCTCTGTTCTTGAAACGCACTTTTTCGAGTCCTCATTTGTCCGATTGACGCATATGAATATGCGTTGGAAAGCTCTTTTCGAGGGATACAACTCTCATGAAGACATCATAACTTGATTCAGAATGATGAATGGAGAAAAGTGGGCTTTCCTCCAACCGCACCATCCTTAGCTTCTTCATGATTTTCCTTTAATCTCCAATGTGCGTCCGATTTCTGCAAAATATCACAAAAACTTGTGTAGACCTCCATATATTGCAAATAAACATAAACTACACAAATTTTGTATTATCCTAGCCCAAATGTACGCAATGCATGCAGAAATTGATATAAAACTTAATGTAAAACATGGTGAATTAGACTCACAACAACACGCACTGCACTCTTTTTCCCTTCGCTCAGGTTTTATCCCACTGGGTCTTCCTGACAAGGTTTTTAATGAGGCAGAAAAACAAGAGCGTACATAGAAGGCTGCACTCTTTTTCCCTAAGCTATGGTTTTGTCCCATTGGGTTTTCCTAGCTAGGTTTTTAACGAGGCAGTCAGCGAAATAAATATTGTACATCCAAGGGGGAGTGTTATAATATTATTATATATGGATGTACAAGATATATGTATATTTACTTAGATGGAGTTTTACCTTTTTAGATAAGATCTTATTCTTGGAGGCCAAGGAGATTACTTCTATGTATATTGTATTTGGTGGATTCCCCAAAACACACAATTGAATACAATCTCTCATTCACCTCTTCTTGATCCTTTTGTTTTATTACAATTTTAGAAATGATGATAATATTAAGAAATTAGGCTAGATCAACCAAAAGTTGGAGATTAAATGGTGTGTTATTGTAAATCAAGACCAGCTGTTTGTTATCATTCAAACGGTCTTTCCATCATAGGACAATAAATCTGTACAATATTTAACTTCAATTAACAACACATATAATATCAAATGAACGATTGTGTAACATTGCACAGTTTGAAAACTCAAACAAAGCAACAATAGACAACTGAATCAACAAAGTATTTCAATATATATGCGAGAATGAATACAAAACTTTAGGCCTCAACTGGAACGCTCACGAAACGCAAGGTAAGAACGAGAAAAATGCAAAGAGAAACTGAGTGTCTATGTATTTGAAGGAGACAACCAAGAGCGATTCAACGAGGGCATAAGCAAAACATCCAATGATGTTTTGCACCAGCGATTTCCAATGAAATCGCCTTGAAATCTCAGTGTCTCAGGCTATTTGGATTGATCGGGAGCTCTATCAAGAGGCTCTGTCAAGGCATCTCACCCGGAGGCAAGGAAACCACAAATGGACACTAAGAAGACAGAGCAAGAGGGAGAGAAAACCCCTAGAACCAATCTGGAAAGAACCGTAACCCTAGCTCTGGCAACAGTGAAACACATATAAGGCAAATGAAATGGGCCAGACGTTGCCTTCTCAAAGTTGGGCTTAGGGAGCCCAATTCTGGTTGGAATACATAAAGTCCAAAGCTCCCAAAACCCAACATAAAAATAAATCTGAAACTTAAGGATTATAAACAAAAAGACATAGTCTCTACAATTTTCCCTTCTAATTTTAAGTTTACTAGTGTAAAACAACATTGCGTGCAATGTTCTTGAGTCTTATATCCTTCTCTATCACCGGCCTATTTGTAACAATAACTCCTTAGTGTGCCTTGAGATCCTTGATGTGTAAGAAATCCATGCAGAAAACAAACTTGTCAATTGTAATAGTTTTGGTTCCAAAATCAGCAGGATTTAACTTTCCGTCAATTTTCTTAATCAAGAACACCCGTTTATACACTTTGTCTCTAATAAAGTGATATCTGACATCTATATGCTTGGTCCTCTCATGGTATGCAGGATCCTTGCATAAATAGATGGCACTCTGACTGTCCATATGCAATACAGACACATAATACGTGTTTTCTTTCAATCTCCCTAAGTATACCTTGAAGCCAGATTGCTTCCTTAGAAGCCTTAACATCTGCTATGTACTCAGCCTCTGTCGAGGACAAAGCCACAATAGCTTGCTGTTGAGTTTTCCAGGAAATGTAGTTTTCATGCCAGGTATACATATAGGAGGTTGTAGATTTCTATTGTCTTTATTGCTAGCAAAATCAGAGTCAACATAACCAAGGAGATCAGGCGTAGAGGAATGCTTACCATAGACAAAACCATAATCAGAAGTACCTGAAACATATAACAAATATTTCATTGCAAGCCAATGTTTTTCACAAGGATTAGACATGTATCTACTCAGGACACTAATAGCAAAAGCTGGATCAGGTCTAGTACAAATCATGGCATACATCAGAGAACCAACATCAGCATCATAGGGTACAAATTTCATGCGTAGCTCCTCTTATTTACAGAGTGGCATCTTAGTCTTTGTGAGATCAAGATGCCCTCCTAATTAAAGGAATAGGAGAGGCTTTAGCATTTAAAATCTTAAACTTTCAAGGACTTTCAGCAGATAGTCTTTTTGGGATAGAAATATCAAATGCTTAGCTCGATCCCTGTAAACTCTCATGCCAAGAATAACCCGAGCAGGGCCCAAGTCCTTCATCCCAAAGAATTTTTTGAGAGAGCACTTAACAGTTGATATTTTCACCCTTGATTTGTAGATAATCAAAATATCATCCACGTACAGCAATACATACATGGGAAAAATAGTATTGACATCTTTCAAGTAAAGGCAAGGATCATATTTGCTAACAACAAAACCAATCTTTTTCATGCTGCAATAAAATTTAAGATTCCACTGCCTAGGAGAATGTTTAAGGCCATAAATAGACTTCTTAAGCAAACATACATGATCGGGTCTATTTTTGTCAATAAACCCCTTAGGTTGTTTCATATAAATTTTTTCATCCAATTCACCATGTAAGAAAGCAGTTTTAACATCCGTTTGTTTTATCTCAAAATCATACACAACAGACATGGAAAGCAGCAGTGTCATGGTTTTGAATTTAACAACAGGAGCAAACACATCATTATAATCAATACCTCCCTTTGGGTGAAACCCTTGGAAACTAACCTAGCTTTGATTCTAGGTTGATCACCAGGGCCAACACCATCATTGAGCTTATAGACACACTTGCAGTCAATGGTCCTTGCCTTTTCAGGCTTGGGAACAAGTTCCCATGTCCTATTGATCTGCAGTGAATCCATTTCTTCTTTCGTAGCAGCAATACAAGACTTAGCATGAGAGAACTTAACATCATGTTCATAAAGCTCGGGTGTATAAGCATAAAGCACTTCAGCAATCATATCACATAATTCAATCTCATTCACATATTTCCTATTAGGTTTCCTCACACGAGGAGACCTATATCTAGTAAGCTGATAATGAGTTAAATCAGGAGGCTCATCAACATTAGCATCAATATCAACAGAAGAAGCATCAACAAAAGTAGCATCAGAAGTAGAGAACTCAATAAACTCATCATTATCAGCTTGAGAAGAGGAGGAAGAGGATGAATGAGATGAGGAAGAGTCTGAGTCAGAGTTACTTACTTCCCCACCTGAATGGTGGGCTTGCACATGTGAGTGCTCTTTAGTAATTCAGTTTGAATTACTTTGTCCTTGAGAATTTGAAGCTCTAGTGTGATTTGGTGGTGAGTGACAAATGTCAAACTCATCTTCATCATCTCCAGAGTCATTGTCACCCTCACTAGGGATATAGAAGTGATTTCCAGTTTGATCATGGGTACCTGCACTCTCAATAGAAGGAGTTAGCACATTTTTAAAAGGAAATCATTCTCATTAAAGGTTATATTTCTACTGGGGTTATGACTTTATAACCTCCAGGTTGCACAACCAGTAGCTTATAACCTTTCACCCCTTCTAGATAACCAAGCATAACACACTTAAGTGCCCTTGGATTCAGTTCGTCATCACTCACGTGGGCAAATGCAGTGCATCAAAAAGGACTTAAGTGTCCTAGTCCAGGCTTCCTGCCACACCACAGTTCCAGTGGAGTTTTAAAGCCAATAGCAGCAGAGGGTGGTCTATTTATTAGGTATGAGGCAGTTGTGACTCCCTAACCCCAAAGGGAGTGTTTCATCCCGGCACTAATGAGCATACACCTTGCCTTTTCAAGCAAGGTTTTGTCCATCCTTTCAGTACTGCCATTCTGCTAAGGAGTGCATAGAACAGTGAGGTGCCTTTTGATCCCATTTTGCTGGCAGAAGGTATCAAATTCATGGTTATAAAACTCAAGGCCATTATCAGTTCTAAGATATTTAAGCTTAAAATCACACTCACCATCAACTTTAGATTTCCAAAGCTTAAAGGAATCAAAAGTATCACTCATAGCCCTCAAGAGGTACACCCAGACCTTTTTGGAATAGTGGTCTATAAGTTACATGAAGTACTTCCTGCCACCTACAGTGTCCACCTGGGCAGGTCCCCAAAGGTTTGCGTGTACATACTCTAATTGCCTAGGAACTACATACTTAGATTTCTTAAAGCCAGTTCTGGATTTCTTACCAAACACACAACTTTCACACAAAGGCAGATCAGAAGGTTTATGATTCAATGAGCCATGCTTGAATAGATAATGAAGACCTCTATTGCCTATATGACCTAATCTAGGATGCCACAGTTTAGTATCACTCAGATTCATGCAAGCATTGATCTCAGGAGACAAATTATAAGCATGGAAGACAGGTTCACAAAGCACATAATAAAGGCCACCTTTCTTAACACTCTTCAACACAACTTTACCATTTTTAGACACGGATTTAATGCTATTTTGAGTGTTAATGTCATAACCAAGGTCATCAAACATTCTGATAGACACCAAATTTCTCCTAAGATCAGGTACCCACCTGACCTTTTGGAGTACCGTGACCCTCCCATCATGCATCTTAAAAGAAACAATACCAATGCCCTTAATGGATAACATGGAATGATCACCCAATTTAACAGTACCCTCATCAGACAAATGCAACTGATCAAAATGATGCTTATAAGGAGTAACATGAATTGTGCAACCAGAATCCAGAATCTAGGCATCAGAATCGGATATATCAGATATATCAGTAATAGCACACATGAGAAGTTCATCATGGTAAAAAGACTGAGACTCTGAGACAATAGTGGTACCATTATTGCTCCTAGCATTTCCTTCATCCTTTTTCTTCTTAAAGCATTCAGAAATGTAATGACCATGTTTACCACAATAATGACACTTAACATTGCTATTATCAATCTTAGGTTTAGTCTCATTAGCCTTAGTTTCTCCAGAGTTTGAGTTGGAACCAGAATTAGAAGCAGAAGAATCCTCTTTCTTCTTGTTCTTCTTCTTCTGATTCTTACTCTTACTTTTGGTGAGCAAAATATCAGATTTGTTATCCTTAACACCCTTTCCTTTAAACACTTTCATAACCTCATTTTTCTGTATGATAGCCTCAATAATCCTCTTTTTAGTTAATTCATATGTACCAAATTGAATCACATCTTTAAAATTATCAAATTGGGATGGCAAAGAGTTCAACAAAATAACAGCTTGATCAGTATCAACAATTTTATCATCACATCTTTCTAACTCTTGAGTCATACGAAGATATCTATCTAGATTATCATTCAATGGCATAGAGACATCCATTTTGAAATTAAATATGCGACACAACAAACTTATCCTAGATGGCAGAGATTTAACTTGAAATAGATCAGTAAGACCCTTCCATAGAGATTTAGCAGTGGTAAAATTTATCGCTTGCCTAGCAACTTCATCAGATAAATGGATAATAATCTCAAAATGACAAGGCTAAGATTCATCAACAGCATGGCAACAGCATGCCAACATTTTTCTTTAATAAGAACAACCTTTATTTTTAATTGCCACAAGGGCTTAATTCTAACAGAGGATTTAGACATCACAGCAAATCACAGCAGGCAGAATCACAAAGCTAATAGCCGGCAAGGCAACACAAAAGCGATAAATAAAGAAAGGCAACAACTAAAGATAAGGGATATGCAAAGGATCTAGTGAATGACAAGGCTTTCATAGATCTGAAACAACAGCAACAGATAATATATTTTTTTTTGTACCTGCAAAACAAAACAACTTTGAGTTAGTAATGCAGGATATGAACAAAAACAACGAAAAATAACTTAGGGTTTCCTTTAGATAAGAGAACCCCGAGTCACTCAAAACCCTAAACTTCTGATGTTGTTTTAGATCCAACTTTAGGAGCCATAATCCTTCTGATCTGAGACACATGACGTCTGTTGTGAGCTGAATCTGTCGTATTTTACAGTAACTTTTATATCGATTTCTGTATACATTGCATTCATTTGGGTTTAGATAGTACAGAATCTATGTAGTTTTATGTTTATTTTCCAAAATTATGGAATCTACACCAGTTTTTGTTTAATTCCCAGAAATCGAGGCACTTTACAGCAATTCTACAGAAGGTCGGAAAAGCTCGGAAAACCACTACAGAAGTCCAAGGTCAAAGCAGCGGAACGAGTCTGAGAGTCAAGGCTACTCGATCTCGAGTAGGCCTTACTCGACCTAGACGAGCATGTCCGAGCATAGCCTTGTCGACAGAGCCTGATCGAGCAAGCCAGACCACCCGACTTCCGGACCCAACTCGATCTCGACAAACCCTAGTCGAGATCGACGAAGCCCAGACACCACACCCGGAGTCGACAAAGAGAAGACCTGCCTGAGAAGCATAGGACGTGAAGCCGAGCACAACCCTACTCGATCTCGACGAGCCCTTGTCGAGATCGACGAGCCTTCCAGCGCCTGCCCGAGTCCTTGCCGAGGAGAAGTTGCTCGACCAGAGAAGATCATGTCCACTCGATCTCGACGAATCTTGGTCGAGATCGACAAGCCCCTGAGTCCGGATCCAGCCTTGTCGAGTAAAGCCACCCGAGAGCACCTAGTCGGCAAGACCAACCCTACTCGACATCGACGAGTGCTAGTCGAGGTCGACGAGCCCAGGAAGCCATGTCCGAGCCACATCGAGGAGATCTACCCGAGAAGACCTAGTCGGCGAAACAGTCTACTCGAGGTCGACTAGGGCTTGTCGAGGTCGACGAGCACCGTGAGCCAGAGTCCGAGTTTGTCGAGCACCAGCTAGCCGAGACGGCGAACCAAGCCTGTCGACCAAGACTTCTACTCGAGATCGACAAGAGCCTTGTCGAGGTCGACGAAGCTTCCAGAAGCTGAACGGTGCGGTTTGATTAACTCTACTCGGATTTGGATTCCTTGGGCATAAAGATTTCCGATTCTATCCAAAACTATCAAGATCTACCACGAAGAGAAAGATTCTATCCATTGAAGACTTTTAGATATAATTCCTATTTTAGATTTAAGGCCCATGGGGCTCAGTTTTATTCATTCAATTTCAGAGGAAGACAAGTACTTCCACAGAGACGGTTTAGGAGTTTGAGGTTTTTAAGGTTTTGGCAGTTTGCGAAAGTTGATTGCCGGGATTGTAAAGGCTTTGAATTTTAGTTAATGCAAGTTATTTCTTTTCAATCGATGATGTCTGAGTTTGCGATGAAGAGCGAGTAGTCCACCCACTTCTAGGGTTGGGGCGAGCCCGACGATAGCCATGCATATTTGAGGTAAAGATCCAACCTTTATCATGTTTTCAGCATTTTCCTACTTGTTTATGTGTTTATTGCCCATCTAATGGAGATCCATGCTAACAACTTGGATTATAAACATAAAATCGGTAGAGACAATTAGGATTTCTTGAGAGAGTTGTCTAATTGTTAGAAAAGGCGAAAGCTTAGTCCTTTAATGCGATTCACATGATTATCTGTTTGGTTCTACCTTATGCATGCTTGGTTATTGTCGTTGCAAACCCCAATCTTGGATGTTCTTTTACATTAAGTTTAGTCGAAACCCTAAAAAGCATTTGTTTTTACTTTCTTTATTTTTATTCGTTTTTGTTCCCTGTCTACTCGATCTCGACCAACTGTGGTCGACCTCGAGTTACTGATCCTCGACCTAGAGTCGTTGTAGCTTACTCGTGCAGATTCTCGACCAGACCAACTCGACTTCGACAAGCCGTACTCGATCTCGAGTAGTCCCCAGTCGAGATCGACCACCCTTTGCCGAGGAGCTACTGTTGTGTTCGACTGTCCGAGCTTCTGTCGACTGACCCCTTTGTCGAGCTCGAGGACTTCTGTGGTCGACTTTCGTGAGATTCTCCGCTGCCTAGGATCCGCTGACACGCTTCCTCGTGGATCGATCCTGACTTCCCGCAGCTACATCAGGAGAAGGTCTTGTATTTATTTGGCGTGGGCATAATCTGGTTTGAATTATATTTCTATATTTTGAACTCGATTTCCTTCTTACAACAAATTGGCGCCGTTGCCGGGGAAGCTATCATTCGCGCCTTAGGTAGTAAGTTCTCACTTTTCTCTTGAGTGAATTCGCAGGTGTATGCGTCGTTCTGGTCAAACACCTGAGTTTGACAGCTTAGACGAACCGGAGCGCTACCTACACATCCACTCCAAACTCAAAAGGATCATGGCGGCCGCTGAAACACAGGAACAGCTGGTCGCTAGACTTACCAGGGAATTGGCCGCAAAGGATGTTGCTATCGCCGCTGAGAGAGCAGCAAGGGAACAAGCACAGGCTGAGCTTGCCCAGTATCCAACCACGGCAGAGGACTACATGCACCCAACTCTCGTCGTGCCTGAATCGGCGATTCTAATCCCTGAAAACTCTTTTGAAATTCGCACTCAGTTTCTTATAGAGCTTAAAAATAATGCCTTTTACGGCAGATTTAATGAGTGTCCTCTTGAACATATTACTAATTTTCATGATATGTGCCGTACTCTTGTAGAAGGTACAACTCTGGAATATGTCAAGATGAAAGCTTTCCGTTGGTCGCTTGCTGGACCTGCACTGAAGTGGCTAGAAGGGCTGAAACCAAGATCACTAACCACATGGGCCCAAGTAGAGCAAGAGTTTCTCAACAAATTCTTCCCACCTGCCAAGACAGCACTTCTCCGCCAGAAAATCACCGCCTTTAAACAGCAGAAAGGGGAACCGCTAGCAAAAGCATGGGAACGCTACAAAGAGCTGCTGCGATCTTGCCCTACTCATGGACAGCCACCCTACATCATTCAGGAGATCTTCTTCAACTCTCTTGATCAAGTCACTAAGGACATAATCAACAATTATACTCGCTACGAGTATCTGACGATGCCGTCAAGTGACGCATGGGGTGTGCTAGAGAAGCTCACTACCTACGACAACAAGTATGGGTCTACTGTAACCTATGAAGAGAACCCATACGCCAGAGCAGCACCGTCTATGCCATTTTATGAGCCAGCAAAGGAGATTGACACAGTTGTCAGGGAGCAGTTCTACAGAGACCAGAATCGCAAGCTCCTCAAGCAAGTCAAATATCTGTCTATCAATCAGCCTTGCATCGAATGCGGATCACAGAGGCACACCACTGCTGAGTGCCCACACACAGAGCAAGTCAGGATGGCAGAAACACATGAGGAGGCAGCATACGCTGGGGGTCCTAATCGCTATATGGGGGATCAAAAGCCCTATCAACCGCAATGGAACCAAGGTCCTCCTAGGAATCCCCCACCCTACAGAGCTCCAGGGTATCCAGAAAGGGATCAAAAGAAGGATGATCTGCAGCTGATCCTTGATGAGATGCGCCGAAATCATGCACAGAACCTGCAGGCTACAAACACCATCAACAATCAGCTCCATCGTGTCAACACAAAATTTGTAGAGTTGGATATCTGGAAAAGAGGCATTGAAACTCAGATGGGACAGATCGCTGCACAGATCCCACGACCATCCGGACAGCTCCCTGGGCAGACGGAACCGAATCCTAAGGGGAAAACCGGACATGTCGCAGCTATCAAACTAAGGAGTGGGCATCAATTACACGAGCCAGAGGTCATAAAACAGCAGAGCTAAGCAGAACAACAACTCGATCTCGAGAAGCCTGTACTCGATATCGACAAGACCGTGGTCAACCTCGACAAGCCCATACTCGACCAAGACCAGAATCTGAGCTCGGACTCCGCTGTGCATACCAGCAACCCGAGGTCGACAAGTCAACTCGATCTCGACAAGCCTCTGGTCGAAGTCGAGGAGCATCTGGCCGATGTCGAAAACTCTGCAGCATCTTCGACAGCTGATCTGGCTTCGAAACAGAAAAAGCCACTTCCTTTCCCTTCTAAAACTCATAAAGACCCCACTGCGGGTAGATTCAATAGATTTGTTAATATGCTGCAAGAACTAAACTTTTCTATTCCTTTTACAGAAGCCCTGCAAGATATGTCTGGATATGTCAAATTCCTGAAGGAAATCCTGAGCAAGAAGCGATCTATCTCAGAGATCGCAGGCGAATGCAAAGTCCTCCATTTCCCTGAAAAGAAGCCTGACCCTGGTAAGTTTTCTGTTACTGTGGGTTTTGGACAATATAAATATGATTCTCTATGCGATTTAGGAGCAAGTGTGAGCATCATGCCTTTATCAATCTGGCGGAAGGTTAAGATAGGATGCATAGAACCTGTGGATGCTAAATTATACATGGCAAACAATACTGTGGTAATCCCTACAGGTATAGTTGAGAATGTTCCAGTCCAGGTTGGTAAATTCTTTGTTCTGGCTGATTTCCTTATTATTGATTGTGCTGAAGATCCTACTAGCCCTATTATTCTTGGTAGACCATTCTTAGCTACTGCAGACGCCAGGATTACTTTTAAGAATCGATCGCTCACCTTCACCATAGGCGATGAGGTTTTAGATTTCTCTTTTGGCCCTGCAAAAGAGGAAATATCTTGGCTAGAGGTGAAAAGCATCAACATCGACGGGACTAAGCAAACAGCGGAGGAAAGCACCAAATCTGTACTCGAGGTCGACAAGCCTTACTCGACCTCGACAAGCGCTGTACTCGACCTCGACAAAACGTTGTCGGTCTCGACCACCACTGCTGAGCCAGAGACTTGCCCAGAGTCTAAGTATGGGGTCCCTGTACTCGAGGTCGACCATCTGTACTCGACATCGAGTAGACCCAAGCCCAAAGATTTATGTTTTGGGTCCGAACAGGTAAGTTCAGGTATGAATTCTACTCCCCCTCAGTCCATAAATAAAATTTTTGGTGATTTAAAGGGAGCTAAAACACCATGGCGAGAGAATTTGCAGAAACTGAGGGCTACAAAGAAAAAGAAAAAAGAAAAGGGAGATGATGCAAGCAACAACCTGTCAGCTGAGCTTGCATACTACTATGAGGACCTAGATGATCCCGGAGAAGGGCCAAGCATGAGCGGGCCCCACAATAATGGTCCTTGAGCACAAACGGAAAAGTCGGCCTAGCGACTCTAAAATCTAGAGCGTGCATATAAATTTTATTTGAATTTTCTTAATTTTTGTGTTTTTTTTGTTTTTTGTTTTTTAAAATAATTCATATGGATAGTCTTGTTTTTGTGGAATCTAATACTTTTTTATCGGCAAGCATATAAGGATCGCGAAAAGTGGAGGAAGAAGTCCCTGAAAAACCAGTCAGAATTGACGAAGGCCAAGTCGACGACGACGAGGATGAGAAGCCAGGAGCTACTCGACCTCGAGTAGATGTACTCGACCTCGACAAGCACCAGACACTCCTCGACTTCAGAAACCACCAGACGCAGACAAACCTACTCGAGATCGGGTACACCTTACTCGAGATAGACGAGGCACCTCTACTCGACCTACACTGATCAGCCTTCCTCGATGCATTATCCTGTGAGTTCCTTCCTTTACTCTTGTTTTTATTTGATTTTATACAGTGAGGACACTGTAAATTTTAAGTATGGGGTGGGGGAAGGGCTTACTTTGTGCATATTTGCTATATTTGATCATATTTGATATATATGTGCATTATTTCTTTGAATTGCTACATGGCTATTTTGGAATGCATTATTACTTTATGTGCTTAATATGCATGATTTCCAAAATTTTGAGAAAAATGACCCCTATTGAAATTTTTGACATAATGTCATGGAAGCTTATATTGAACTCAACGATGCAAAATTGGATTCATTAGAGATATAGCATGAAATTGCCTAGTAAAAGGAAGTCACAATGAAGTGCATATTTTCTTGAAAACCATGAAAGAAGGTAAAATTTGAAGTTGCTTTTGACATGTTGCATGATAAGATGATGGAGGACTTTATATTTCCATATGCTCATATTGTTAAAATTCTAGCTTTACCTATGCTTATGCATCACAAAAGCCATAATATGCCTTATTTCAAATATTGCTCCACATGATCTAAATATTGACCATTCTTTACCTTATCCGGGGATTATGTTGAGAATGATGTTACATTATGGAGATTATCATATGGTGTTTGTGATTATTATCATTATTGGAGTTTGGAAGGAAATTGTTTGAAATATATGGAAAATTTAATGAGTGAAAGAAAATCCAATCACCTCAGGAGATAAAGGTAGATTGACCCTGCTCTCTAAGATAATAGTTTGGAGAGATGGGACACATTGTGAGGAGTCCAAAGCACTAAGTATCCGGGGCCATTCATGACACCCATGTTTGCAACTCGCGAGAAGGCATTGCTGAGGTTAGAGAGGTAAAAGCATTATTATTGAGAAAAGCAATATGAAAGGTGATGAATCAAATGGAGAAAGAATGTGGAATGAAGCTCAAGTTTGGAAATAATCCATTTCCCCGGATCGAAAGCACCACATTGCCAAAAATTGCCCACCTTTTAGCCTTTTACCAATCTACTCCTTCATGAGCTTAAATTAAAGTCTTCTTGATTATTAATGCTTTTTCACTTATGAATGTTTTTGCATAACCCTCCTTTTATGAGTAGATGTTGCTTTTATATATTTGCACATGCATGAATCTGTGACACTAGTACCTTTTCAAGGATGGTAATTGATTCCAGGGTTATATGAGAATGAATCTAAGATGTTGAGAGTTTGAATTCTTCCCCTGAATGACAAATAAAAGTATTGCTTGAGGACAAGCAAGCTTAAGTATGGGGTGTTTGTTGTGAGCTGAATCTGCCGTGTTTTACAGTAACTTTTATATCGATTTCTGTATACATTGCATTAATTTGGGTTTAGATAGTACATAATCTATGTAGTTTATGTTTATTTGCCAAAATTATGGAATCTACACCAGTTTCTGTTTAATTCCCAGAAATCGAGGCACTTTACAACAATTCTACAGAAGGTCGGACAAGCAAGCTTAAGTAAAGGCTTCGAATTTTAGTTAATGCAAGTTATTTCTTTTCAATGGATGATGTCTGAGCTTGTGATGAAGAGCGAGTAGTCCACCCACTTCTAGGGTTGGGGCGAGCCCGACGATAGCCATGCATATTTGAGGTAAAGATCCAACCTTTATCATGTTTTGAGCATTTTCCTACTTGTTTATGTGTTTATTGCCCATCTAATGGAGATCCATGCTAACAACTTGGATTATAAACATAAAATCGGTAGAGACAATTAGGGTTTCTTGAGAGAGTTGTCTAATTGTTGGAAAAGGCGAAAACTTAGTCCTTTAATGCGATTCACATGATTATCTGTTTGGTTCTACCTTATGCAAGCTTGGTTATTGTCGTTGCAAACCCCAATCTTGGAAGTTCTTTTACATTAAGTTTAGTCGAAACCCTAAAAAGCATTTGTTTTTACTTTCTTTATTTTTATTCGTTTTTGTTCCCTGTCTACTCGATCTCGACCAACTGTGGTCGACCTCGAGTTACTGATCCTCGACCTAGAGTCGCTGTAGCTTACTCGTGCAGATTCTCGACCAGACCAACTCGACTTCGACAAGCCGTACTCGATCTCGAGTAGACCCCAGTCGAGATCGACCACCCTTTGCCGAGGAGTTACTGCTATGTTCGACTGTCCGAGCTTCTGTCGACTAACCCCTTTGTCGAGCTCGAGGACTTCTGTGGTCGACTTTCGTGAGATTCTCCGCTGCCTAGGATCCGCTGACACGCTTCCTCGTGGATCGATCCTGACTTCCCGCTGCTACATCAGGAGGAGGTCTTGTATTTATTTGGCGTCGGCATAATCTGGTTTGAATTATATTTCTATATTTTGAACTCGATTTCCTTCTTACAACAAAGTCTCAGATCAACAAAAATTAGGCAATGTCAATGTAGGTTTCCCAGAAACCGAAGAGACAGGCCTTGAGACTTTAGATCTGAGACAGATCATAGCTCAAGGATCCTTATCCTTCGGATCTAGGATAGATTACCCCAGATCTAAGGAAAGCAACCCTTCAAGACTTTAGATTTGAGTATTTCGACACAAAAAGTAGTTACAAACTCAAATCGTAGCTTGAAAAAGTCGACAAAGCTCTGATACCAGTTTGAAAACTCAAACAAAGCAACAATAGACAACTGAATCAACAAAGTATTTCAATATATATGCGAGAATGAATACAAAACTTTAGGCCTCAACTAAAACGCTCAAGAAACGCAAGGTAAGAACGAGAAAAAGGCAATGAGAAACTGAGTGTCTATGTGTTTGAAGGAGACAACCAAGAGAGATTCAACGAGGGCATAAGCAAAACATCAAATAATGTTTTGCACCAGCGATTTCCAATGAAATCGCCTTAAAATCTCAGTGTCTCAGGCTCTTTGGATTGATCGGGAGCTCTATCAAGAGGCTCTGTCAAGGCATCTCACCCGGAGGCAAGGAATCCACAAATGGTCGCCAAGGAGACTGAGCAAGAGGGAGAGCAAACCCCTAGAACCAATCTGGACAGAACCGTAACCATAGCTCCATCAACAGTGCAACACATATAATGCAAAGGAAATGGGCCAGACATTGCCTTCTTAGAGTTGGGTTTACAGAGCCCAATTCTGGTTGCAACACATAAAGCCCAAAGCTCCTAAAACCCAACATAAAAACAAATCTGAAACTTAAGGATTATACACAAAAAGACATAGAGTTCGTATGGGACGGGGTTAATACACCGACTAAAATTATAAACAGGATAAAAATATATAAACTCTTGGTAAAAGTAGTTAAAAATTTATGAAAAAATATAAACTCCATATGGGACGAAAAAGTGTTTATTTGTAAAAAGTTGAGTTTATTTGGTTGTTAATTATTAGAGGTATTATGGTATTTTCAAATCAAATAAACCACATAAACTCTCAAAAACTATCAAAAATAGCTTCTTAAATAAATCCCCAAATAAACTAAAATCTACTAAATAACCCCTCCCCATACAGAGTTAAAATAAAAAACTCTAATTTTTTTTTAATAAACCAAAAACCAGTGCCCCATACACATCCATAGTCTCTACACACAGGGCACAATTGTCTTTTGCCTAACAAGACAAAAGAAACATGCGGCCACCTCAACTGTTTTCTCAAACAGGAGCAGCAGGGCGCAAGGTAGAAAGTACAGGCCCCATGATTAATTAATCATCAAAACATGGCAACAACAACTGCAACATATTTACGTTTTTTGTTTGAAAAATGGATAGCAAGGCATTATTATTATTGTCAACTGTCAACAATGACTGCCATAGAAAATCTTTTTGAGAATCAAACTTATGAATGTTCATCATCGGGCATAAGAAAACAAAAACTATGAAGACACACACTTATGAATGTTATGCTTGAATGTACATGAGCATGACAAAAGGACTAAAAAACTATGAAGACACACAAACTTATGAATGTTATGCTCAAATTTAGGATGGCCATTAAACTGTGAAGAAACAAAAACTATGCAAAATTGCATATTCAAACAAATTAAAAAGGTCCACAAAGCTACACTTCTGCACTCTTGGTACGGTACTAAGAGCACGTCCAAGAGATTCCCCATCTTGGTTTTTTGGAGAATATTGAGGTGATTTTTGGTCTAACAACTTCCTCATTACATCCTCCAAAATAGAGAATGGAGAGAAAATATTGAGAGCATTACCTAAATTTAGAGAAAACTCTATATATTTTGGGGTAAACTCTATAATAGGGAAGCTGTTGGAATGGGGCCAAAAAATACTCATAATATCTTACTTATAATTCTCTATTTTGGACATTGTTTTAGAGAATCTGTTGGGCATGCTCTAAGTAATGTACTTGGTAAAGGCCATTAATGGTCTCCTGTTTCCTCACAGTTTAATGTAGGGCTGAGCAAAATATGGATCGGACCGGAATCGGACCGGGACCATACCGGAATTTACGGTCTTTGGATCGAACCGGAACATTACGGTCTGGTCCACAGTCCAATATATTTTAAAATCCGGGTTCCTGTCCAAACCCGGGGCCAGACCGAAATTTCCGGTCCGGACCAGAATTGGACCGGATTATGTAAAAAAAAAAAAAGAGAGAAGAAAGACCTAAAGCCTAAAGGGAGTTACGCCGTTTTCTGCATTTCATTTCTTTCTTGAGTTTCTTTGTATCGACTTTAGTCTTCACCTTCACCACTCAACACACCAGCCGGTCAGGTCCAACTTCCAAGTCCATCCCCGACGGTTCTCGGCGCTTCTAGATGTCCAGCGGCCGACCCTCTGTTATCAGCGGCTGTCACTTCTCCACCGCCCTCGCCACCCCCCTCGCCCTTCTCCACCACCGTCACACTTCGCCGCCAATCACTAGTAGGGATCCCTTCCCCCTTTCTTCTCAGATTTTTATATATATTTCCACATTTCAGATCTAGCGTTAGATAAAAAAATTCAAAAATTTTCCGATCTAGGTTTCGATTTTAGGGAATTTCGATTTGTACTTAAAAAAATTAGTAAACGATTTGGATGAGCGAGCCTAGATTCAATTTTCAGATCTAGGTTTCAATTTATACATTATAGATTTTAACTTTAAGTTTAAACTTCAATCTAATTGTAAGTTGAACTTAGTTGGACTTATCGTTGTTGTAATTTGAAGGAATGAATGGATGAAAATATGAAATCATGTTTTCACTTGAATTTGGGTTGTACAGAAGTAACAGAACTACGTATTGCGTTTTTTTTTCCATTCAAGTGCAAACAGGGCCATAGGAAATTACGGATCATATTTCTCGGTCCCGATCCGATCCACGGTCCAAGTCTCCAGAGTTTCCCGTCCACCGAATCGGACAGGGATGCCCAGTCCAACCCTAGTTTAATGGCCATCCTGAATTTGAAGCCGAATTCGAGATGATTGGTTTGAGTTTGTCGAACACTGATACAATCATTCAACATTGATTCAACGTACAACTCAGAATCCTACTATTTGATGTTCAAAGGATCACAGTTCCTAATCAAAAAGGTACATCTTACCATTATTAACATAACATTCATCGCAATCCGACCTACATTTCCGAGATCCATCACTGGCAAAACAGCATCAATATAAACTACACATACATACATTGATTCATCTAAGAAACGGCGATCTGGACGGTCTTGGGCTTGGGTGGCGGAGGCTGCTTCTTAACGGAAACCGTCAGGACGCCGTTCTCGCACTTGGCCGAAACTGCCGACACGTCAGCGTCCATCGACAGCCGGAACTTCCTCATTAGCTTCTGCGGTGGCCGACGCCGCTCCATCCGCAAATACTTGCCGTCCTCCTCCCCATCCTCTCTCTTCCTCTTCCCGCTGTTCTTTATCACCAAAACTCTCTCCTCCTCCACCGTCACCTAATTAAACATTAAATTAATAAATAAATACAAATTCAACCACATTTTTATTAACTACTAAATATGTACTGTAATTAAGAGCACCTACCTGGAGATCGGACTTGGAGAGGCCGGGGACGTCGAGGAGGAAGGTGTACTCTGCAGAGGACTCCACGATATCGACGGGGAAGGAAAGAGATGATCCTCTGCTCTCAGGACCACTGACATCGCCGTGGTGGCCCCTCGCGGTCCCCGTTGGTGGCAAAAACATCATCTTCTCCAGCGTCTCGGGGATGAAGGTCAGCACATCCAGCACTTGGTTGCTCATTTTTGGTGTCGGTTACTCGAAAAAACAAGGGATTTTAGGTTTGATATTGTCGATTGCGATCTTCAATAGCTGGATTAGTGTAGTACTGTGTTTGAGAATTTATATAGAATGAGAGGGGATGAAGGAGGATTCGAGGGTGTTCTTGAATCTAGGGAGGTAGATTGACATCGAACCATCTGGAAGGATCCTGTAAGACGGAGGGTGATACACATACACTTGGTGTATACCCCATATTAATACACTACCAATCACAATTATACATGTGTACAATTTTTTTTCTTTTTCTTTTCTTTTCCTTTGACAAACGTGGGTTGTGTTACAAATTTTTACCAAAATTGAAATTAAGAGGTTGGGAACCGGGAACGTGGGAGTAGTAATTTGTTGATTCATTTTTTTAATATTAATTTCATAAACTTCTACCAATATTAATTATAGGGTTATGATTAATTTTTTGATTCATTTTTTTAATATTAATTTCATAAACTTCTACCGATATTAATTATAGGGTTATGATTAAATTTATACTCTTGTCATTTTTTGGTTGTTGATATACCCTGAGCATACATTATAAAATTCAAATTTATAAAAATCGGAATTATATGATTAGATTGTGGAGCGGTTTGAACAATAAATTTTATAGGGTTTTTGAGACATGAATATTGAATTATAAATTCATATCATAAAATTATAAATTTAATTACTTATATATTTGAAAAAAAAAATAGTCAATTTCGCCCCACAAAAAATATGCGGGACGGGACGCGGGGCGACCCGTATCAATCCCGCAAATCCCATCTCGTCCCACATTAATAATAATAATAATAATAATAATAATAATAATAATAATAATAATAATAATAAATGTAACTTCATAAAATTTTAATTATGTTAAATTTTAGTTATGTTAAAGGCCGCCAAAAAGAACAATTTTAGTTATGTTAAATTTGTTAGCAAATTTCAATATTAAAAAAAAAAAGGTAATTTTTTTTTTGGTGTAAATAAAAAAAAAAACCGTAACTTATTACCCCAAAAAACTGTAACTTCAAATTTATTTTTTTATAATTTTAAGATTTAACTAAAACTGTTTATTATTTTTGTTAATATTTTCTTTTTAATTTGTAAATACACATGGCAATATTTAATTGGAGGTGTAGGATTGCATACATACACTAGGTGTATGTGTACATTTGTCCCTGTAAGACAGGTGGAAGGTCTCTTCTTTGGATAGGGGGCTTTCAGCTGTTGACACCTGGCGGTCATCGGATTCATGTTCTGGGCTTTGAACGGTTTTGATTCCACCTGAGTTTGCATTTTTCCTAAACAAACTGTTTAATTTTCATAAAACGACCCTTAAATTTTCAACAATAAACAATCTCTAGTAAATTGAGTTTTCTTTTCAGAAATCACCCGTAAACCCTTTTAATAGTAGGAGCCTAGGAGGCATCCACTTAGGTTCGGGTTAGTTAAAATTTATCAATTTAAATTTAAGGAATTTTTCACGAGGTAACATTATGTTATAATACATGCCCGTCCAATAGGCAATGCAAAGTGGCAATGAAACAGGGCTCCAAATTTCTCTAGGGTCCTAAGTAAACAAAATGTTTTAATGGCTCAGTGGCAACTGGCCCAAGCAAACTCAGCTCTCCAATGCCACTGGTAGCTGGTTCGAATCTCAAATGGGTTTTTTATTTAATCTTTTAACCTTTTTTATAGAGTGATTTTGGTAGAGGGCATTTTTTGAATATTCAATTAGTCACCTAGCCCATAAATCAATTTAATTAGTTTTGCCCTAGCCCCTTCCCAATTGGGTGGGTTGGTCAATGGTCAACCGTTTGATCATTGACCGTTGACCGGTCAACGTTGACCAACCCATTTTGATGCCAACTTTTTTTTTAGTGATGCCATATTTTACCGTTTTGATGCCAAAATTTTACTATATTTTATTTTCACTTTGATGCCACTTTTTTATGTCAATTTTTTGATAATATTTTTTTTTACCGTGATGCCATATTTTTGATGATATTTTTTCAAAGTAGTATTTTTTGATGACATTTTTTTCTTTAATGTGATACAAATTTTTCAAAATGGCATCAATGGTCAACGTGATATTAGAGTAAACAAAAAATGTCATCAAAGTTTAAAAAAAGTGTCATCCAATAATTTAATTAGAAAAGTGACATCAGAGTGAAAATAAAATGTAATAAAATTTTGGCATCAAAACGGTAAAATATGACATCACAAAAAATGTCATCAATGTTTTAAAAAAGTGGCATTAAAAAAAAGTCATCCAATCATTTCATTAGAAAAGTGACAATAAGGTGACAATATTTTGATTCCACGTTTTAAGCTCTTATGCCATCAATTATATAAAATTGTCACCACAAAAATGTTGGCATCAAAACGGTAAAATATGGCATAACTAAAAAAAAAATGGCATCAAAAAAAAAAAGTTGGCATCAAAAAAAAAAAGGAAAAAAAAAAAAGTTGGCATCAAGATGGGATGACCGGTCAACGGTTGACCATTGACCGTTTAAGAGGGCTAAGCAAGCTAAAAAAACAATTAATGGGCTAAGCATACTAAAAAAACAATTAATGGGCCTATCTAGCTAACCAAATACGCTTAAAAGTCCATTTGAACAAAATCCCTCTTTTTTATATGGAAAACTACATTGGACTTTTTTATTAACTATTTTTAATTAATGTTGGGCTTTCTTATCAACTGATTTTATTTATTAATTTAATACATCCTTATGTTATATTATTTTTAGCCTTCTTATAAACTATTTATATTATTTTTGGAGCCTTCTTGTTAACTATTTTTATTTGTTAATTTAACACAACTTCCTGTTATATTGATATGAACATAAATAGTAAAAATGACTAAAAATATAATAAAAGGTAGTTCTATATTATATTAAATTTATTTTTATTTTTTTAAAATAAATTTATTTTATATTAATTTACTCTCATACATGTTTGTGTTTTATTAGTAAATCTTAATAAATACTCCTCCTGGTAAAATAGTTATATTCGATTTTTTTATAGGGTTTAGAATAAAATAAAAACTCTATAAAATGTTGAATTTTAATTTTTTTTTAATAATTTCATATATTTTCATATTTTATATAGTTTTTATATTTATAAAACTATAAACAAAATCAAATATTTTAATAAGGAGATAGTATTGAACAGGGCCCCGAAAATACATTGGACGACCCTGGTATAGCGTATTTCGGATGGTAAATAAGAGTTTCAAGTTTTTCGTCCAATAACCCCGAGTTTCCAAACTTTTTGCATCTCACCCAAAACTTTGGTTTTGATTGAAAAATTGGAGTTTTATCTTTCATATGGTGGTATTTAAGTATTTTGTAATATTGAAAATTTTGTGGTGTTTATTAAGAATTAAATCATACGGAGTATTAATTTAGACCAGAAGAACGAAGAAGACAAAAAAGCGCGAGGGCCGAGGGGGACCAGGGCCATGGGTTGCAGGCGTGAAGAAGATGTGCGGCTTCGGCGAAGTGGGTGGGCGATGGCGAATCCAGACGGCGACAGTGGCTCCGACATTAGCGGCGGCAGCTACTCCGAATCAAGCAAACATTGGTTCAAAAATTTTGAAACCCTAACCCTTAAATTTTTACTCCTAATTTTACGCTTCACTTAGGTTGGAACCGCCACCACTGCCAAGGTCGAAGCCACCGCTTCCCTCCGAATCCGCGGCCGCCCACCCCTGTAGCCGGAGTCACACCTCATTCTTCTTCTTGTTCTTTGTGTCTGCAACTAGGGGCGGAAATGGGGCGGGTTATGGGCGGATGAAGCCACTCCATCACCCGCCCCGCGGGTAAATAATCTCACCCGCTCCACCCATCACCCGCAAATTTCTTCACCCTCATCCGCCCTGCGCGGGTGATGCGGGTGGAGCGGGTACCCAATGGGTTGAGTAACTTTGAAAGATGAATAAAAACTTAAATTTTAATTGATAAATACTACAAATATAAGTTCGTGGAATTAAAATATGTGTTATACACTCATACATCACAATAAGGTGTTACCTAAAATTATAAAATGAAACTAAAATATATGAAAACGGAATTGGAAGAGTAGATTGTAGCAGAATCACATGTTTTCCCCTTTCAATAATTAAGCCGATCCACCACAATATCCTAGCATGCACATGAGCAAGTAAAATTATATGTACGTTCTCTATTAAACATGTAAAAAAATAAGATAGACAACTACAATTAGAGAAAAATAACTTACATTTTCAATTGGAAGGGTAAAATAGTAAAATCACACCCACATATAGATATATTTTTAGGGGCGGGTGATGGGTGAAAAATAACTTACATTTTCAATTGGTGCGGGTTAATGGGTGGACTTTTGGGGCGGGTGATGGGTGAAAAATCTTCACCCATAATCCATCAATCACCCGCTTCACCCGCACCCGCTCCACCCGTCACCCACTTTTTTGCGGGTTTTCGCCCGCAAAAATAATGTGGGTGGAGTGGGTGGAGCGGTTACCCGCGGGTAATTTCCAGCCCTATCTGCAACCTCGTGGTCTTCTTCATCCTTCAGTGTTCTTAATTCTCCAATATGATTTTTTCCTATAATAAAACCCAGTAATTTTTCAATATTACAAAATACCACCCTATCAAAGTTGAAACTTTAATTTCTCAACTAAAACAAGAGTTTTGGGTGCGAAGCAGAAAGTTCTGAATCCTCAGGGTTATTGGACGAAAAATTTGAAACTCTTGTTTACCACATGAATTACACAGTACCACAGGGTTACCTCACAAAAAATCCGTAAATTTAATGCTATTGATTTATTAATTGTAATTTTAACTACATAATATAACATTTATATATGATTTTATATTAGAGTGGTGGGGTTAGTATGGTGGTTAGTTGATGTGTGGTGGTTATAACAATAAAGTGATGGTTACAACAATAGTTAGTGGAATAGTGGAGGTTGTGGAGAAATGGAGTGGGTGATGTCACGGGATGACATGAATTAACTTACAACAGAGAAGTTTTTTATTGGTTCATTTAATGACGGAAAAGTAAGTTGTTGATGTGATATTTCTGAGACTCCGCTATGTAGAATAAAGAATTTTGATAATGCCACGGTGGATGAAGATTCTTCAGATTAGCAATAGATGAATGATTAATAATGGTAAAAAAAAAAAAATCAAATTCTCATATGATATTTATGAAACTGGACCTTTTTCGTAAAATATATTTATCAAAAAAATATTTATTTTTAACATGTTTTTAAAAGTTTAAAAGATTAAATAAAATATCAACTTTTATTATATATATTTTTTATAATTTCATAATTATTAATAATAAAATTATTTTAACCACTTTGGGTATGTGTTATTTTTTTTTATTGATGATCATGTGGCTTTTTCATGGAGAGGTTGATTAATTATACAGAAATTTTGCAGGGAACCCCTGTGATATTACAATTTTCGCGAGGTATACACATCTTTTACATATTTTGCGTGGTGTCCGTAGGGTTTTGATTCTTTCCGCGTCATGCCCTTCCGTATTAAATTTAATAGATCTACAAGATACTCCGTTTGTTTTCAATTAAAAAAAAAGAACGTACAAGAATCGAAGAGAGAGCGGACGAGGACAAAGGTCGAAGATATTGACTGCTTCCCCCATCTCACCGTTCAGCAACCTAATATGAGCCTCCAATTTCGTCTCGTCCTCCGCTTCCGCGTCAACCTTCTCCGTCACCACGGTTGAGAGAATGGGGATAGTGGATGAGAACGGGACCCTCTTGGTGGACTTCAAATCGGCGATTTTGACCCAAATTAGGGCGATGATGCGGGCAATTTCGCCCAGAAGGTGGAGAATTCGACTCTTGGTGGCGGTGATTGTAATAGCCAGCAGGTTAGCAAAGAGAAAAAGGCAGAGCTGCTAGTTGCTGACATCGCTGCTGGTGGCCGGCATCAGTGCTGGTGAGAGCAGCTGCTCCGACGCCGATTTCAATCACATCTCACCCCTTTCTCCCATCAATCACCAGCACCTCAGTCTCCCATTTCACTCACAACCTAACCCTAGAAACAACTCCAATTCCATCCTAGTTTCAGTTTCAGTTTCAAATTCCGATCTAAATTCATCCCTCAAATTACCTCAATTTAGGATCTAAACTCATCCCCCAAATTACCTAAATTCGGCCGCCGAAGTTGGCTATCAACGACCACACTAAAACTGTTCCTAAGCTGAAGCCGGAGAATCCACGCCTTATTCTTCCACGAGTCAGCGCTCGAACGGAGGAGAAGATAAAATTGATCGAGGGTTTTACGACCGACGCTCTCTCTTCTTCTTTTGAGCGTTCTTATTTTTTTAATTTCAAAAGTAACGGGTTCTATTAAAATTTAACCCTGAGGGCACGACGTGAAAAGAATCAAAAGTCTAGGGACACCACGCGAAATATGTAAAAAAAGTTGTATACGTCGCGAAAATTACAATACCACAAGGGTACCCCGCGAAATTTCCGTTAATTATATATAGTTGTTGGAAATTTTTTTGGTTAGAGCCATTTAAAAAAATAAAGAGCAAATGATAAATAAAACTCATAAATTAAGAATATATGTATAACTATAAGCAAAAATCACGTCTAATTTATTATACGATTTTCAAATATTTTAATATAATTTATCGATTTGATGATTTCGAGTTTAATTATAGTACAAAGGTATAAAATTTAACAAAAATATAAAAATAACTCAATTTAGTAAACGATTTGAAATCTGGGGCAGATTTAGAGTAGGGCAACACTGTGTCCCCGCTCACCCTGGCCCAAAATAAATATATAAGGGTGTTGTTATTTTCACCTCTAAATTTTACTATGTCTATCGCTAATCCCGCAACCTCGTGCGGTGAGTCTAATGACAATTAATCATACAAAAGTGGGTTGGTAGTGTATACGTTAACCCACCGCTGTATTGTGCGGCGGGGTTCTTCGTCCTGTTTGAAACCCATTGTATGAGGTTACGGTGGACCTAAAACCAAACAATGAGGGTTGTGTGTAGGGGACCAGACCAGACCAGACCGGAGGGGTCACCCACCCCAAACATATGCCATGTGTTTGAGCAGGAAACAATCCATTAAAAAAATGCGTAAATAGAATAAAAATTGAAAGGTACGAAATACATTGAGAAGTAACAATGCAAGCCCACAAAAAAAATGAACACAAAAACTCATTGGAAATGTACTCCGACATCAACATTGAAAGAGAAAAACATACACTGTTGATAAAACCGCAATTGAAAGGTGAGCCCCATCCCACGTCGCCATGGAGGGGGGGCGCCACGTGTTCGGATTTTAGTGGTCAACGGCCTTACCTGAAGTTCCTCCCCATGAGAACGGTCTCACAAAGCTACTATCCTAGGGGGGAGGACCTTTGCTTGTGCCGGGATGACCACTCACTCTGTGACGGTCTTACCCCAGTCCTGTTATTCGCGGATGGTAGATGACCACTCACTCTGTGAGTTCTTATCCTAAGACAGAGTGAAAGGGTGGGGGCCGGGATCTCCAAGTCGAGGAGTCCCCTAATGCCCATACCTGAAAGCCCACCTACTCGACGATTATGAAGGTTATTGGGCACTTGTGAGGTGAGCTTGGTGGTGTTACGCCTAGACTTCGCCCTTTGATCTGCATAGGACAACGCTCCCCTTTAGGTTTTCCGAAAAAGTCTTGATCTTGGAGTGTCTTCTCGTTTTCATAGTGTGCACCCACACCCCCCCCCCCCTCCCCCGAGGGGAATGTTCCTTCCTTTTGGCCACTTGTTGAGGTATGGCTGCCACGTGTTCTAAAAGGAAGGGCGCGTGGGTGGTGGGCATGCGTGCCATCTGGCCGAGTTGCATGCAACCTTCGTCCGCGGATCGTTTTTCAGTGCATCCTCACAGGCCCGCTTTCCCAGTCCTTCTATTGCCTTTTTTTCTTTCTTCCCTCTTTTTCGCTATTTTTGGGCATCATCACAACTCCTCGAGCCGTGGGGAGACATGGAAGGTTTTTCCGCCGTTCGAAATCACCCTACTGATTCCATCGTCCTTAGCGCTTCCTAGGGCAGAAAAAAAGGAAAAAGGGAAAAAAGGAGGCCCGTTGGGCCGAGTTGGGCTTTCTTGGGCCTATTTCCGCTAGGCCCATTTACCTGATTGATGTCTGTCGGGATCTTGACACGTGGGCCGAAGCAGGAGGCGAAACGTTGTTAAGTGGGGGCCTATAAATAGGGGTCCTTTCCTTTCTCATTTTTACCATTCTCCGTTTTTTACAGCTCTCATCTTCGACCAATCAAGGTAAAGTCGTTTTTCTTTCTTTTCTTTCCGCGTCTTGTTCTTGTTTTATTCTTAGTTTTCTTTCTTCCTTATCTCTCTTGGTCGCGGATGTGGCACGGGTTTTTTCCGGGTGCATTTTTATTCCTTACTGGTTCTTAGGTTTCTTCCCAACTTGCCCCTTCCTCGCAATCTATTAGCCGCCTTCGCTATATCGACCTCACAAAGCAGCTCTGGCAGCGTTCAAGCCCTGATCAGATCTCCGCCTTCAGTGAGACCAGAGGGTAAACTTCTGATCGGTGGTATAGCGGTTCCTGGGGAAGTCACAATTCGCCAACCAAAAACCCCATGGATCCCTCCTTCTATTCTTCTCCGGGTCGCGTACGCGACGAACCCCCTTCCCCTACAGAATCCACATCTTCGCGGTCGGGCGATGACGCTCTGTCATCGGGGTCCGACTCGATACTGGAATCCCCCGAATCTCAGCATTCTTACAAGGAGTGGGATTCCCGCACTGATCTCCCATCTGGCCCTGTCTTTCTACCGATTGAGCGCCGTTCCTCGTCCGTGCTAGGGGATTTTCATCCGGCTTTGTATGATGAGGGAGTGCTGGCGACCTGCCCTTTTAGGAAGGACTTTCAGCCATCTGTCGCGCGTCCAATCTCGGCTGTTCTGCCGCATAGGGTGATCCCCATCGCTCCGCCTAATGCTCAGAACCGCGGAGGAGAGACTTTCACGACCCTAGATGGCTTGAGTGTGATTGCTCGCGTCTTCCCCTGGCCGGAGGGAGTGGTGCTGTGTCTTCAGGCGGAGGGCGGAGGGAGCCCAGATGCTTATCCGGGGTGCTTGGTTATCTAAAAGCTTGCGGCTTGAGCCCCGCTCAACTGGTTCCAAATAGCTGGCTCTTTTTTACTTCTTTTTTTATGCGCTGCCTGGAGATCGGGGTTCAACCTACCCTGGGACTTCTTAGCAACATGCTCACTTTGGGCCATGGAGGCACCCATAGTAATCTTTACCAAGCTAAGCTTAGCGTTTCGATAGTGGACCGTAATACCAGCAAACCAGAGTGGAGGCATAAGTGGTTCTTAGTCCGGGATCCTTCTCGTCAAATCTTGAACTTCCACACCGAGTCGCGTCTGTACACGCTTGTGAAGAAAAGAGGTGTGATGGATCTGAAAGGGATCGATCGGAGGTTTGCGGTTGGGACGAAACCTTCGTGGAGGGATGTGGTGTCTCCTTTGCGGCTGGAGATGGCCGGCTTGAGTCTCCCTCATCCGCACATAGCTTGTAGTTAATTTGGGGAACACTTTTGTTTTTCTTTTTTCTTGTGTTATTGGTCTTGTACTGATGTTGTTGTCCTTTTCATGGTTCCCTAGACGCTCTGGAGTTGAAGACAATGGTAGATGCTGCGAAGATGTCCTCTGCTCCTCCTTCTTCTGCTAAGAGGAAGATACCTACAGACGTGATGAGAGCCTTGAAGCACCCCAAGACTTCGGCCCCCAATCCAAAGGGTAAGAAAGCGGTGAAGGAGAAGACCGCGATCATCGCTTCTTCTTCTCCTGTTGACCCGGTGGAGTCTGAGCCACCGGTTATTAATGTTGAGGCTTCTCCGGTCGTCGAAGTTCGTCTTCTTCCACTGACGGGCCCTGTGGAGCCTTGACCTATCTCTCCTTCTGAGGCGGGAACTTCGAAAGCTCCTCCAAAGAAGAAGAGGCCACATCCTTTTCTGGCCTGGGAAGGGGTTGAGTGGGACGTGCCCGTCTTCCATGTGGATGTCAACAACCGCCCGACATATCAGATGCCGGGTTTTGGCTCGGATATCCTCAATCAATTGGCCTTTCCCCCGGAGCTCGGGGAGGCAGAATTGCAATACCTAGACTAACTGACCGGTGAGCAGTTCACCCTGGAGCAAGAACACTAGTGCAATTGGGTAAGTGAGCAGTGCTCCGTAACTGACGTCGCTTGTTTGCCTTGGTGCTTTCCCTTTGGGAATTTCCCTAATCTTTCTATTTTCTTTGTAATCAGGGACATGTTTTTACTCACAGCGGTTGGGGGCGATATATCCGTTTGGTCCGACATGCCCAAGGGCTTGAGGAGAACTTGGAGCGGATGAAAGAGAGGCTTTTAGAGGCAGAGACGCCGCAGAAAGAGTTTGAATTCCTTCGTTCGCGGTTGGAAGAGGGGGAAACCGTCCTGGCCTCGGAGAAAGCGAGGGGCAGCAAATTGGCCGAGGATCTGGAGATGGTGCAAGCTCAGCTCGAGTCTTCTCAGCAGTCCTTGACTTCCTTGCAATCTAGTGCCGAGGCCCGAGCTGCCGAGTTGGAAGCCCAGTTGATTAAGGTTGAAGGTTCGAAAATATAAAACAATGTAATATAGAAATACTCTAGAAGGGGGGTTGAATAGAGTATGCCCGTTTTCGCAGAAAGTCTCAAGACTTTTGGAGCTTGTACCAAAACCTTTGAGATAAACCTGAATCACAAAGTTAAACAATTCGAACCAAGTGCGGAAATAAGGTAAAGCAATAAAGTAAATAACACGAGTAATTGTTTACGAGGTTCAGCACAACTGGCCTACGTCCCCGCCTAGGGTTCTTCCACAACCCTAGGATTCAAAGGCTTTATTGAATGCTTAGCTTAGGATCCTAATAGCTCACCGAGAAGCCTCTCTCCTATACAATTGCAATCTAGTCAACTCACGTTCCCTTGGAGTCCTAGACCAATCTAGAAGAGCCCCACCTCTCTCAGCTATCTAGTACAATCCTCTAACTCTCGCAAATCAATAGCCTAGTGCAACTTCCCGAGTTATAAACTCTCGAGTAACACTTGAAATGAATATATCCTATAAGCTCACAGTGACTCTCAAAGGCTTTGAAATAAACAACAAACTATTTAAGCGCTTTTGCAGAGAGACACTTGGAAGACAGATCGCTTGAATGAATGAAGCTCGTGTGTAGCACTTGTATGTTCCGTCTTCTCCTTCCTTTCCTTTATATAATAGCATGGAGCATGAGGATCTTCATCACCAGATCTCCAACGGCTCTTTGGAATCAATTCGATCTTGCAATTTTCTATATATGGATACTTTGAAACGCCATGATCTATTTTGAACTGATCTCTTCAGCATGTATAAGGAAGGATGTAATCTCGATTTATACTTCCTGAAATGGTTAGTCATTCATATATATATGTATATATATATATATATATATAATAATGGAAGTATATAATAAGATAAAATAATGTACGAATAATAAGATAGGTTTTGTATTTCATCAACTGTTAATGCTCCAAGGCTTTTGACACAAAACATCATGTCAAAGCCTTTGAAACATCTATTCCGATTTTCATCAAGGGAGGGAGTTATCAATCTCCCCCCTGATGAAAGACAAAACCTGTGCATCCCTGCAACTTAGTCAAACAAAAATATCATAAACAAAAACAGACTAAGTACCTGCAAGGGTTAGACAAATGTTGGATCAAATAATTTTAAAGTAAGAAAACATCCAACCGAAAACCATAAATCAAAAAGCAAGGTCTTCCAAGACCTTTAAGCAGAGGTTTTCAAAGTCTAACGATCATCTCCCCCTTTTTGTCTTTCAACAAAGGGCGGAGGTAAAACAGTTACCAAAAGTTTTGAAAATGTTTCCAAAAACCAGAAAAGTAACAAGTTTCAGGGGTGGGATAGGGTGGGATAAGGTATAGGTTAAGTCATTCCAGAGCATCATCAGTGAGCCTCGTCCACAGTCCTTCCAGCATCGTTGAAATCCCGCTCATCTCCGTCATCAACTCCTTCTGCAGCTCCTTAATATCCAGGCGAACTTCCTCCAAGCCCAACTCTAGGTTGTCCATGCGTTCATCGAAAGCTGGAGCAGTGGGAAAGGCTTTTGAAGGAGTGGCAAGACTCAAAGTCCCTTGGGGAGACCGAGTGATGCCAATCTTTTCAAGGCCTTTAGAGTCGAACATACCCGTATGACGCAGTTGTTCTTCATTTTTGACATTAATTCCAGAAGCTTTGAAGATAGGGGTCAAAAGGGTAGCAAAGGGGAGGGGAGAGCCTTTTCGAGCTTTTCTGGCATGGGCCATGGCTCCAAGGATGGTGTTGGCCAGATCAGGATCAAGGCCATTTAGAATGCGGTAGAGCAGGACCATGGCATTGTCGGTAAGGAGTGAGCCAGAGTTAAGACGTGGTAGGAGGCATCTAACAATGATGTTAAAGATTATTTTTGCCTCAAGGGTTAGGGATGAGTGGGTGAGTTGCTTTGAGGTGCTGTTGGATGCTTCAGGTAGGAGATATTTGGCTCGGGCGAGGATGATGCAATTTTCTTTTGAGGGGTTTACTTGAGCAGGTGGAACAGGGGTAGGTAAGCCTAGAGAATTTGCAAAGTCATTGGAGTTGAGAGATATTCTAACCCCTTTGACGACAGATTCCAAAGACCAACCATCAATGTCGTTTTTGGCTTTTAGGTTTATGTAGAAAAGTCGGGTAAGCTTAGGGTAGTAAACAGTCTCAAGGTTAATAAGGTTCCAGGCAGGGGAATTTTTGAGGAGCTCAATGCAAGGTAACTTCAAGGCTTCAAAGAACTCAACATCTAAAAAATCAGAACAACTAATCTTACGAGTTCTAAACTCATCTACCCACTTACCAGCAGTCTCAACATCTTGAAACCAAGAGGAGGGCAAGGATTGATTTACCTGGATATAGGCTGGGGGGTCTGCGTTCTTTCTACGCGCGACTGTTGGAGCAGCTCTCTTGACAGGCGCTACAAGACTCTTGACAGGGCCCTTCCGGGTGCGCTTGGGGGATGGAGGCTTGTCTGGAGCAGGGGCTTTCCGCTTCTTCGGAGACGGGGGAGGAGGAGGAGAAGGAGAGGGAGATTCTTCCTCCTCTTCCTCAGACCCCGAGTCCTCACCGGACTCCGCTTCATCACCTTCAGGTTCCTCGTCCTCTCCGGATCCCTCGTGCTCTTCCTCTTCCTCTTCTTCTTCCTCAGGCTCCACCTCGGATGGAACCTCTTCGGCTTCGGCATCCTTCCGAATTCGCTCGGCTTCCTCCTCGGCCAGTCTCTTAGCAAGCTCGGCCTCCTCATCGGCCTTTTTCTGCCTCAAGACCTCCTCCTCGGCTTCCTTGGCAGCATCTCGCTCCAGGGCGGCATCAAGGTCGTCTTCCTCTTCTTCCTGGTCCTCTTCCTCGGCCAAGATCTTTTTCTTCCCCTTTTGTTTAGCACTCAAGGGTTTCTTAGCAGCGCGCTTCTGAGAGCCTTTGGGAGCCGTGGCCGTGCTCGCCTTAATGGTGCTCTGGACAACTGCTGGGATGATGGCTTGAGTAGCAGGTTCGGGTGTGGGAGAGGTAGCAGTGGCCTGGCGTCCCTTGGGGGTGGCGCCAAGTCTTTTGGGAGTGACAACTTTCTTGGTTTTGGGTGCCATGGAAGTAGTTGGTTAGGGTTTCGTTGAGAGGCTGAAGATGGAGGAGTGGAAAGGGTTTGGAAAAAATCTGAGTGTGGGTTGTAATCGGGTACAGGATTGGTTTAAGTAGAGAGAGAGGGTGACGGATTGATCGGATGGGTTTAGGGTTCCAAGGAAAGAAATCATTACATTGCTAAGATTTGAAAGGTTTTCAATTTCAAATTCAAATTCAAATAACCATTAAAATCGGACAAGGTAACAAAAAAAAATATTTCCAAAAATAAAATATCTTAACGGTTAAGGAAATCATAGAAATAAGCAATTTTTGAAATCCGATTAAAACAAATATAATTGATTAAATATCTAAAAAGATATTAACCAAAAATCTATGATCCGATATATGTACTCCACTGTTCAGTTTGCAGACCTTGACATAACTCTCAAAGGTCTTGACACTGAGTGGAGTTTATCTTTCGTAAAGGGAAAGCTCCCCCTACGAAAGTGCATCCTTGTCAAGCATCCCAATCTCTCGTCTAATGAAGGTGAACCTGTCCTCTGCCAAAGGCTTAGTAAAAATGTCAGCCCATTGATAATCAGTAGAAATAAAAGATATGGACACATCACCTTTTTCAACATGATCTCTAATGAAATGATGCCTTACATCAATATGCTTGGTCCTTGAATGCTGCACACGATTCTTAGTGATTGATATGACACTTGTATTGTCACACTTAATTGGGATACCCTTGAGGTTGATGCCAAGATCTCGCATTTGTTGAGCTATCCAAAGGATTTAGGAGCAACAAACTCCAGCTGCAATGTATTCGGCTTCTGCAGTGGATAGAGCAACTGAGTTTTGCTTCTTTGAGTGCCAACTGATCAAAGATGCTCCTGAGAATTGGCAAAATCCTGATGTGCTCTTTCTATCCACCTTGTAGCCTGCAAAATCTGCATCAGAATATCCAATTAAAGTGAAATCCTTTTGCTTTGGGTACCATAGTCCAAGTTCCTTAGTGCCATTGAGATATCGAAAGATCCTCTTCACAGCCACGAGGTGTGATTCTTTGGGATCAGCTTGAAACCTAGCACACATGCAAACACTAAACATGATGTCAGGTCTACTAGCCGTGAGATATAATAAAGATCCAATCATTCCTCGATACTCCTTTTGATTGACACTTGTTCTAGTCTTGTCTTGATCTAGAGACAATGTTGAGCTCATGGGAGTCTTGGCTGCTTTGGATTGATCCATCTTGAACTTCTTCAAGAGATCCTTAGTGTACTTGCTTTGGTTGACGAAGATCCCTTTCTTGGATTGATGAACTTGTAACCCCAAAAAGAAGTTGAGTTCACCCATTAAGCTCATCTCAAATTCACTGCACATGATGTCAGAAAATTCCTTGCACAAAGATGTATTAGTAGCACCAAATAATATATCATCAACATAAATTTGAATAACCGAAATGTCCTTTCCTTTGGTCTTGATAAAAAGAGTCTTGTCGATCAACCCTCTTTTAAAATCATTTTCTAAAAGATATTTTGACAAGCGCTCGTACCAAGCTCTTGGGGCTTGTTTCAAACCATAAAGCGCCTTGTCAAGTTTGTAAACATGATTGGGAAATTCTGAGCTTTCAAAACCTGGGGGTTGAGCAACATAAACTTCTTCTTCTAAGAAACCATTAAGAAAAGCACACTTGACATCCATTTGATATAACTTTATGCTCATAAAAGATGCAAATGCTAATAGAATGCGAATGGCTTCAAGCCTGGCTACGGGAGCAAAGGTCTCCTCGTAGTCAATACCTTCCTCTTGATTGTAGCCTTGAGCAACAAGCCGTGCCTTGTTCCTCACAATCTTGCCATTCTCATCTAACTTGTTTCGAAACACCCATCGAGTGCCAATGACTGATTGATGCTTTGGTCTAGGCTTCAAAGTCCAGACTTTGTTCCTCTCAAATTCATTAAGTTCACTTTGCATAGCTATAATCCAGTCTGGCTCCTGAAGTGCCTCATTTACCTTCTTTGGCTCAATAAGAGAAACAAACGCATTAAAAGCACAAAGATCTTTATGTTTAGAACGAGTTTGAACACTAGAAGTAGGGTCAGAAATGATATCCTTTAATGAGTGTGATGAGGAGTATTTGAATTTCCTTTTGGTAGTCTCAGCTCCTTGATTCGTCACACCATCAGGATCGATTTGTGGTACATCTGACTCCGTGGTCCTGTTAGGTTCAGTTACAGCAGTCTCTGACATCTCAACACTGTTGGATTGGACACCAAGGGCTTTGGACGCATCTTCAACACCTTGGGCCAATTCTTCAGTGTTAAGAATCGGTTCCTGCATGTTCCTTTTCTCTGTGTTCATGGTAGCAGCATCATCACCTTCCTAGTTCTCTTCATGGATATTAAGATCTATATCTGCAACACTTTCACTCAAAGCACCATCATTGCATTCATAAAAAATAACATTTGCTACTCGTGGAATAGCCAAGAAATATACCTTCATCACTACGCGCATCAAATTTCCCAAGGTTATCTTTTCCATTGTTATGAACAAAACATGTACAACCAAAGGGTTTAAAATAAGATATAAGTGGTTTGCGGCCTTTGAAAAGTTCATAAGGAGTTTTCTTTAAGATGGAACGAATAAGACAACGATTTAAAATGTAGTTAGCTGTGTTAACAGCTTCAGCCCAATAGGTTTTAGGTAATGCATTTTCTAAAAGCATAGTCCTGGCCATATCCTCTAAGGTGCGGTTCTTGCGTTCCACAACCCCGTTTTGTTGAGGTGTCCTAGGAGCAGAAAAGTTATGGGAGATGCCATATTTAGCACAAAATAAATCAAATTGAAGTTGATCAAACTCCCTACCATGATCAGTTCGAATAGACACTATGGGCTCATTTCTTAAAGCTTGCAACTCCTTACAAAGTTTTGAAAACTCAAATAAGGCCTCTGATTTTTCTTTCAAAAATGCAACCCAAGTATATCTTGAAAAATCATCGATAACAACTAGCATGTACTTTTTACCATTGGGAGATTTGACTCGCATAGGACCACATAAATCCATATGTAAAAGTTCAAGGGGTCTAGAAGAACTTACAACCTTTTTGGGTTTGAAGGAGCTACGTGTTTGTTTACCTCGTGTGCATGTATTGCACATGTCAATACCTTTGAAGTCCATCTCAGGTAGCCCCCTTACAAGCCCTTTGGACACAAGCTTCTGTAGTGTATGTGGACTCACATGACCGAGTCTCCTGTGCCAAATCTTTGGATCGTCCGTCAAGGCCTTTAAACAGGTTAAGCTTCCTTGTGCCACTTGATCAGCATTTACAGCGTATATGTTGTTGTAACGATATGCAGTCAGAATAACTTCTCCTGTATCATCTCTGCACACTATACATCTTTTCTTGTTAAATCTGACATTGTTACCACTATCACATAATTGAGAAACGCTAAGCAGATTATACTTTAAACCATTAACAAGATAGACAATTTTAATACTATGGCTGGAATCACTTCCAACACTACCAATACCAACAATGTCGCATTTCCCTTTGTCACCAAGAGTGATTGTTCCCGTGGATTGCTCCTTTAGATCATGAAAGAGAGAACTCTTCCCACTCATATGCCTCGAGCAACCACTATCAAGAATCCATTTGTGTTCTTTCACCTTGGTGATCTCCTGCAAAACAAACATCAACCTTTGTGGCTAGACCAATAAGCAAATTTGGATCCATTGTTGGGGTAAACCATATTTGGTAAAATAGTGCCTTTTGGGACCCAAACTTGTGTTATTCGTTCTTTTCTCAAATGAACAGGAAATGTATTGCGAATAATATAAGGATCCTTTCTTCTATAGGGGCAGGTCTCTTTTACATGTCCCTTTCTAGCACAATGGTGACATATAGGAGAGGTTTTGCTTCCTTTAGCCTTTACAAAAGTGGTAATGTGTTGCTTCTTTAAAAACTTTGGATTGTAACCAATACCACTTTTGTTTAGAGAGCTTTGTTGCTCACCCAACATCTTATCGAGAGTGCCTTTGGATTTGGTAAAACTTATGAGGGCTGTCTGTTGGTCTAGAATCTTATTATTCAGGGAGATCTTCTCGTTCTCTAAGTCATGATGCACATTTCTTAGAGAGGAGAGATCTTGCTTGAGTTCAGATTTCTCCGAATCAAGCGTCTTGACTTTAATGGCGGGACCTGAATAAGAAGCTTCAAGACCTTTGACCCTCATAGACAGATCCTCAATAGTTCTTTCCTGGTCCACAGTTCTCTTAATAAGAATGTTAGTTTGGGCAATAAGCTTCTCTTCATTGGCAATCATATTTGAAAGGAATTCCGATAATACCTCTTTTGGACTTTCCATAAGTTCTCTTGCAGTAGCTTCAAGCTTTTCATCGTGAGATTCATCTCCAGAAGCCATGAGACAAATGTTGGCCTTTTCATCGTCGGAATCACTCCAAGTAGCCACCAAAGCTTTCTTCTTCCATTTGTCACCTTTCTTGGGCCGTCTCTTTGTCTTTTGAGGGCAGTCCTTTACAAGATGATCTGTTTCACCACATTCAAAACAAGACAACGGTTTAGTCTTCTTTTCAAACTTGTTGTATTGAGGCTTACCTCGAAATTTTGAAGACTCTGATCCATCCTTGTTGTTGAATTGCTTCTTCATTTTGAGAATTCTAGCAAGGCCTCTTGTGATAAGAGAAAAAGGATCATCTTCATCGTCATCCTCATATTCGGAATCACATCCATCCTTGGGCTCATCCTTCTTAGATTTAAGTGCCAAGTTCTTGGTGCTAGCTGGAAGTTCTCCATCGTCTTCATTAAGGATCATCTCATGCGTGATCAGTTTTCCAAGGAGGTCGTCAAGGGGTAGAGTGGTGAGGTCCTTGGCTTCCTCTATAGCAGTTACTTTTGGACCCCATTTCTCCTTTGGGAGGCACCTCAGTATTTTCCTTACTTTCTCAACGTTGGTAAAGCTCTTG
This sequence comes from Persicaria tinctoria, assembly GCA_037127255.1. Lineage (NCBI taxonomy): Eukaryota > Viridiplantae > Streptophyta > Magnoliopsida > Caryophyllales > Polygonaceae > Persicaria > Persicaria tinctoria. The sequence continues at coordinate 48,592,893 of JBANSL010000001.1, read as the reverse complement.
CCGAGAGAGTCAAGGTTGTTGGTAATTTCTGTGAATCGTGTGAACATGGCCTTGATTGACTCATCAGACTTCATCTTAAAGAGCTCGTACTTTTGAAGGAAGATGCTGATCTTGGTGTCTTTTACTTGGCTCGTTCCTTCATAGGTGACGACCAACTTATCCCAAATCTCTTTAGCTGACCTACAAGAAGAGATACGGTTAAACTCATCAGTGCTAAGACCACAATAAAGTAAGTTAATAGCCCTGTAGTTCTTGGAGATGGTTTCAAGATCTGCTTGGTTGTATTCAGACTCCTTCTTTGCAACTTTGGTATCGTCTGGTCCATCCTTCTCTGGAATCTTCGGACCATTCTCAATAATGTTCCAAAGCTCTAGATCTTGGTCTATGATAAACATCTTCATCAAAGATCTCTAGTGGACAAAGTTGTCTGCTTGTGGACCTTCCCTGTGCAAATCCTCCGCTTGCTTCACCAGACATGATCGAAAACTCACAAGATTGTTATATCAAAAGCAGTGAGTAAGGCTCTGATACCAATTGAAGGTTCGAAAATATAAAACAATGTAATATAGAAATACTCTAGAAGGGGGGTTGAATAGAGTATGCCCGTTTTCGCAGAAAGTCTCAAGACTTTTGGAGCTTGTACCAAAACCTTTGAGATAAACCTGAATCACAAAGTTAAACAATTCGAACCAAGTGCGGAAATAAGGTAAAGCAATAAAGTAAATAACACGAGTAATTGTTTACGAGGTTCAGCACAACTGGCCTACGTCCCCGCCTAGGGTTCTTCCACAACCCTAGGATTCAAAGGCTTTATTGAATCCTTAGCTTAGGATCCTAATAGCTCACCGAGAAGCCTCTCTCCTATACAATTGCAATCTAGTCAACTCACGTTCCCTTGGAGTCCTAGACCAATCTAGAAGAGCCCCACCTCTCTCAGCTATCTAGTACAATCCTCTAACTCTCGCAAATCAATAGCCTAGTGCAACTTCCCGAGTTATAAACTCTCGAGTAACACTTGAAATGAATATATCCTATAAGCTCACAGTGACTCTCAAAGGCTTTGAAATAAACAACAAACTATTTGAGCGCTTTTGCAGAGAGACACTTGGAAGACAGATCGCTTGAATGAATGAAGCTCGTGTGTAGCACTTGTATGTTCCGTCTTCTCCTTCCTTTCCTTTATATAATAGAATGGAGCATGAGGATCTTCATCACCAGATCTCCAACGGCTCTTTGGAATCAATTCGATCTTGCAATCTTCTATATATGGATACTTTGAAACGCCATGATCTATTTTGAACTGATCTCTTCAGCATGTATAAGGAAGGATGTAATCTCGATTTATACTTCCTGAAATGGTTAGTCATTCATATATATATATATATAATATAATGGAAGTATATAATAAGATAAAATAATGTACGAATAATAAGATAGGTTTTGTATTTCATCAACTGTTAATGCTCCAAGGCTTTTGACACAAAACATCATGTCAAAGCCTTTGAAACATCTATTCCGATTTTCATCAAGGGAGGGAGTTATCAAAGGTGAATGAGGAGCGGGGCAAGGCGGTCTTGGAATCCAACCGTCATGCGATTGAGCTGGAGCGGTACCGGTCCCGGACGGACGGGGATATCGCCTTGTCTTGGTTAGACGTTCCGCACAACCGCACCAAGCTCATAGATGACTGGCTGAGGACCCCGAGCGGCTTGGACTTTATGAGGAGCGCTGTTCCAGAGTGGTTGAATGAAGACGCCGGGCAGGACTTCATTCAAGATAGGTACAGGGACTGCTTCTACATGGGCATGAAGGCAGGGATTCACCAGAGTGTTCGGAAGTCCGCGGAGAACCCCGACGTCCCTCTTCAGCCTTTTCCTCTGAGCGAAGATAGTGAGGATTGAGATTTGAAAGCAGACGAGAACGTGGACATAAGTGGGGATGGTTTGTGAACTCTTTTTTTGGATACTGGTTTTTTTATCATCGTTTCTTTGGGCGAACAAACTTCGGCACTTTATTTTGTGCCTTATTTTTGTTTATGTTGTTGCGTTAGCGGCGTGATCGTGTGAAAAAAATCGAACGTGGTCGCGTTTGTGCCCACGTTCCCCATTTTGCTTGTAGTACAATAGATTACCGCATTCCTGTTTAGGGATAGAGTTTCCAGTTTTTAACAAACACATTATTTTTCGCGAAATAGTCTTAACATAATGCTACCGTGCGTTACCATGGTTATATCATACGCGAACGGATACCTCTTCTATTCTTTGTCTTCGGAGGATCCCGAGTCTTCGCCTTCGGAAGTTCCAACGTCTTTCGGCGGCAGGACGTGAACCTTGAAGTGCGAGTTGCCGAGGTAGCGGAACGTCAAAGCCCCACCTACCTGGAGGCCTCTGGATCTGGCAAAGGCACTCCCCCCTTGGGTGAGCCAGAGTACCCCAACATCGTCTCATTCTACTCGGACGCTTGTTCCCCCTCTTCCTCGTCCATTGGTCAGTAAGATCCTCTCGACGCATGGAAGCCCGAACTCCGTCTCAAAGCAGGCCGGTAGTGGCATCTTTTGCGTGAACGTAGCGTTTTGCACCCAGCGAAGGAAATCTCTTGGACCTCTTCCCGTGACCGAGAAGAGGGGCTCGGGTGACTTGCCAACAGCCATCTAGTTTCTTTCAGGGGAGAGAGTTTCGTTGTCTTTCTGGGATGGGGTGGTGTGTTTCAAGACTTCATTAGAGCCGTATTTATAGGAGGGTTTCCTTCCTTCTTTATGTGATGATTTACTTTCTGTTTTTTTCGGAGATTTGTCATGCCTTATTTGGCTGTTTCCGCATATTTTTTTTTTTCCTTTCCAAGAAAGGTACCTCGGGAAGGTGGACATCTGAAAAAAGGGGACCCGTGTGGTCGGTTTCACGACTAGGGTCCCTTACAATTATTCTGGAAAATGGCAAAGACTACATCAAAAGACTTTATTTTTGTCGGTGGTGTTTTAACTAGGGAGGAAGTGGCTAGCCATGGGTTGCGCTTCTTTACTTTCTGTCGGTCGGTTTTATTACCTTGGTTGTCCCCTATTCCTGGGAACCCTTCTTCATTGAGCTGGACCGACATCCACGGTCGAGGGGGAATCAGGATATGACACGTATATCTCGAAGTGTATGTCGCCCTCGTAGACGAAAAGGAGAGTGGATCCGACGTACAGGCGGTTTGCGAGGGTGAAATCCGCCCACCCACTCGTGTACCAATGCGTTCCCTCGTCATCTATTTCGACACCACCCTCGCAATCGCGGCAGGAGGTCGACCAAAGGTGGACGAGCTCGTGGGTTTCCTTTCCTAATCGTCCGTACGATTGGGGCAGTTGTAGTCTCCGCAACTGCTCCCCTTGGGTTATGAAACGATAAAAAGCACTTGGGGACCGAAGGTCCCCATGGTTATTTTTCTAAGAAGTGGGGGAGTTTTCTGTATGGGATTCTAGAAATCCCCTGCCCCCTTTTTATAACGCTTACTGTGTCGGGGATGTTTCGTCCACGTGGCCTTTGGCCAAGTGCCCTCGCTCTACGTGGATGTTGCCTGGGTTCCACGTTTGAGCTAAACGGGCCCGTGACTCTACCGGTCTAGCCTTTGTCGGAGGAACCTTGGCGTGAAAGTTTGTGAAAGGAGCTATTCTTATATTGAAACAAACAACGTTAGTGAGGAATAAGTCCTCTTACATCTCCTTAACACATTTGTGGAAGAAGCGGGCCTCTTAGAGGAGTGGCTTCGTGGTACAGGCCAATTATCTTACGCGGCTAGGGAGAAGAAGCGGGCCTCTTAGAGGAGTGGCTTCGTGGTACAGGCCAATTATCTTACGCGGCTAGGGAGGTCTCTTCGTTCTCAGGATCTGGGTCGACCACGGAAACGTCGTAACCAGCTCCTATTTTTTCCTTGGTGAAATTAAGGATGGCCCCCACTCGCACGTGGTTCGTGGCGATGAAATCCCCCCATCCTTCGGTTAGCCGGTAGATCCCGTTGTTATCTCGTCCAACCATGACGCTATGCTCTTGGAACGAACGGGATCGGAGAATGACTTTCCCCTAGGCATCTTCTAAGGCTAGTTCATACGTTAAGGGAAGTCGGAGACACAGGAGATGATCGCTTCGAAGGATTACCCTGTAGAAGGAGGTTTGGGATGGGTTTGTCTCCATTTGTTCTTGGAAGAGGCTACGTTCCTTGGGCCAAGGATCCACTCCTCCCTTTTACCGTTGGGTATACAGTGCGAGGTCCATCTGCTTACTCTTCCAAGACGAGGTGCTCCTATGGTGTAACACTAGATCTTTTTGGACATGTGTCCTCCATGCTTAGCCTCGAATATCCCGTGTCCTTGGTTCCCTTATCGTTGTATTTTTTGGGGACGCTGCAACTACGTCTCTCGAGATGGAGTTTCTTTGGACATGTGTCCTTTATGCCTTGCCTTGGGTAGATCCCGTTCGTAATTTCACATCATCTTGGTGGTTCGTTGAAGTCCTTACGGGTCTGCCTCGGGGTGGTTCCTGTGCAGCTCGTGACCCCCGGGGCTCTCCTTTAAAGAGAAGCCTTCTTCGTTTCTTTTTTTCCTTACTTGAACCTCTTCGTTTCTTAAATATGCTTGCTTCGAGGCGAACCAACTGGGCGTTTTTTCAGACCATCGACTTCCCAGAGCAGCTGCATCGCGAGGTAAATCTCTCGTCTCGCCTTCATACTCTTTTTGGCTTATTTATCTCATCCCGACTTTCACCCCCCTGTGCTGTTTATTCGGGACAGATGTTGCCGCTTCATTTCGAGGATGAGTTTGGCCAGGTTCTCCCTGAGTGGGTCCTCTTCACAACTCGGATTTTGAAGGATTTCCTAGTGGCGGTGGTTCGCGGTGATTACGGCGTTCCCTATCTCCGTCATGGGTGGAACACTTTGTTTGCACGCATATCGTGGACATCGGATCCTCTCTTACCTTCCTTCATAATGGGGGACCCCGATTCGTAGTCCGCATCCTGACTTCTGGAGGAGATGAAGTTGACGGGGAGTTGGAAGAGTCACAGCCCGAGGGTCCCCTCCCTAATGGAGATCGCTTGAGCGAAGATAGGACCCAGCTGGTCGTCGGTAGGCCAAGAGCGGGGTGAAGTTTGTTGGGCGAGGCTGGGATCCTTACTTTTCGGGACTTCATGTACTTCCTGCTTTTTGAACACTTTGCAAATTCAGTCAGGCGCCCTGTAGGGGGTGATCTTGGCAATCCCTAGTATTTTCATCTTGTCCGCTGTTACTTTTTCCCAGTATCTCTGAAGTTCCTAGCCCTCTTATACGCTTCAGTATTTTTGGTACGGGTAACGTCCCCTGGCTCTTGGGGGAGTATGTTCCCCAGTCCATGTAATTTTGGTAAGCGCTTCGATTTGAGAGACCTGACGCGGAGTAAGCTCCGGTGCCCTGAGTTTTTTGACGATCATGTCGATCCAGGACACTACAACTCCAACCAGATTCCCGATGCGGAGCAAGCTCCAGCGTCCTGGGATATAACGAAGTCGTTGATCCGGGAGACTAGAGCTCCAACCGGATTCCCGACGCGGAGCAAGATCTAGCGTCCCGAGACTTAACGAAGTTGTTGATCTGGGAGACTAGAGCTCCAATCGGATTCCCAACGCGGAGCAAGTTCCAGTGTCCTGGGACTTAACAAAGTTGTTGATCCGGGAGACTAGAGCTCCAACCGGATTCCCGACATGGAGCAAGCTCCAGCGTCCTAGAACTTAACGAAGTTGTTGATCCGGGAGACCAGAGCTCCAACCGGATTCCCGAAGCGGAGCAAGCTCCAGCGTCTTGAGACTTAACGAAGGTGTTGATCTGGGAGACTAGAGTTCCAACCGGATTCCCGACGCGGAGCAAGCTCCAGCGTCCTGGGACTTAACGAAGGTGTTGATCCGGGAGACCAGAGATCCAACCGGATTCCCGACGCGGAGGAAGCTTTTTGTAGAAGGAAAATCGAGACTTGCAATTCAAAATATGAAATAAGTAAAGCAAACCAGATTCCATCCCTTGCAAATAATTACAAGACTTCATCCCGATGTAGAAGTGGGAAGTCAAGATCGATACACGAGGAAGCGTGTCAGCGGATCCTAGGCAGCGAATGAATCTCACGAATAGAAGTTGACCACTGATGCTCGACCTCGAGTAAGGTTACTCGACAGAAGGTTAGGCATGTAGAACAAAGCAGCAGCAGCTCTCGGTGGTTACTCGATATCGAGTAAAACTCCTCGATATCGAGGAAGGTTCTTGTCGACGTTGGGTACCTACACACCAGAAGCTACAACGATCATCGTCGATCGAATATCAGTGCTCGATATTGACCACTTTTGGTCGAGATCAAGGAAATAGAAACTTAAAAACGAAATAAAGAACTATGCTTGTGGTTTCGAAATAAACTATGTAAAAGACAACTTCCAAGATCGGGGTTTGCAACAACAATAACCAAGCATGCATAAGGCAAGAATAAAACAGATAATCATGCAAATCGCATCGAAAGACTAAGCTTTTGCCTTTTCCAACAATTAGACAACTCTTTCAAGAAACCCTAATTGTATCTACTGATTTTATGTTTACAATCCAAGTTGTTAGCATGGACCTCCATTATATGGGTAATAAACACATAACAAGTAGTAGATGCTCAAAACATGATAAAAGTCTCATCTTTACCTCAAACACACAGGGCTATCGTCGGGCTCACCCCAACCCTAGAAGTAGGCGGACTACTCGCGCTTTATCGCATTTTCAGACATTGATTGAAAGGAAATAACTTGCATTAAACCAAACAGAGCTTTACAACCGATCGAAGCCAACTTGCTCTCGCTCCTAAACTCTTCTCGGCCACTCTCTCTCTCTCTCTCTCTCTCTCTCTCTCTCTCTCTCTCTCTCTCTCTACCTCTATGTAACTAATTGTGTCTTGAATTAAATCAACAGAAATCAGCCCCTAATGCCTTATTTAAAGGCTTCTAATCCTTGCTAATCAAGAAAAGAAATCTCTATCTAATAAAAATGAATGGATTTTGATATACTTGATAGATCTCGGACTCCTTCGCTCCTAAGAAAGCCCAAACCGCGTCGGACAGCCCAACCGCGTAACGCGACCCAAGAAGGTTCTGCTCGATATCGAGTAAACTACTCGATATTGAGGACATGTGACGTCGACTTCCGCTGGCTGGCTTGCTCGAGCAACTCTCCTCGACATTGGCTCTAACATGTGGTGCTGATCTTGTCGATATCGAGCAAAGTACTCGATATCGAGGAAATGCTGCTCGGCCTTGTCTTGTCTTTGGCTTCTCGATCAGGTGGTCTTCCTCCACTCCGGGCATGACTTTGGGTCTTGCGATATCGAGTAAAAGTACTCAACATCGAGTAAGGTTGTTGAGTCGGGTAGGCTTCGTCTTGAGTTCCTCGATCTGGCTTGTCCTCGACCATGCTGTGCCCGGACTCTTTGGTCGATATCGAGGAAGTGTACTCGATATTCACTACTAGAAATTTGTTATTTAACATCGGTTAATAGCCGATGTCTTTCAAAAATAAAATCGATGTCTATGTGGGGGATGTAAAAAGTCAAAAGTTTTTCACATCGGCCAGAACCCGATGTCTTTGTATGTTATAACATCGTTTATATTTTTAAGTCAGATGTCTTTGTTATCCTATAACATCGATTATAAAATATAAAAGATGTTATAACATATAAAGACATCGGTTTCCGGCCGATATGAAAAACTTTTGACTTTTTACATCCCCAACATAGACATCGATTTTTATTTTTGAAAGACATCGGCTATTACCCGATGTTAAATGACATATTTGCGATTTTTTTTTATTATCGTAGCCTATGCGGGATTTGAACCCGCATCTTTGTGTTTGAACGCAATGCTCTACCATTTGAGCTAATAGGCTTTAAATTAGATAGAATGTTCTTACATAATAGCATGTGAAACTTAGGAAAGACATTTACTAAAATCTGATAGCACATAACTACATTTATTAAAATCTGATGGCACCTAACTACATACACTGCATCTTAAACTACTTTTTTCCTTAGTGAAACCATCAAAGCTTTTGGCTTAGATTTGAGAAACATTACAAAACAAACACATTCCAAACCCTCTTTTACTCGAACTATTGCTACGAAATCTACTAATTCTGGTTGCATGCAATGCAATGGCAGCCAGATCAACTCCAATGATTTCAGATCCATTGATCCCAAGTCCAAACAAACATCCAGACATCATATTTTCTAGATATGTAATTAGGCAGAAAAATTCTATAATTGGTGATGAATTTAAATTGAAAAAATATGCAACTGCAACAAATGGGGATTTGTTTATACCTTAGTGGCCAGACTTGAACTTGATCTGATCAAGGTAATTGAGGAAGGCTAAGGAGCCCTTGGTGAGGCCATGGGATCCCATAAGAACTGCTGGCAGCTTCACATAAGTCTTCCATGGATTTACCACTAGCTTGGTGGTGAACCCATATTCATGTAAATCAGTGTTAAATACACAAACCCTTGAATGAATGTTAAGTACCATCCATAGCTAAAGAGGGCAAAAAGAAAAGGACAGAGATTACAAATTGAAAAAAATTGGGTCAGTTGATATACAGGGAGAAGAGTTTTTATTTTATTTTACCTGAATTTTAGCTTGTTATACATATTCCTGAACCATGGAAAGGAAAAATACAAAGTCAATGTACTATTAAGTACCTAGTTTATGATAAGTTCAATCTTCAACAAGCTAAGAAAAAACATAAGAACATTCCTAAGGAAACTAACATGTATAATCCAATAAGTTCAAATTACTCAAATAAGTTCAAATTTAGACAAAGCTTCATAATATTAATGGTAAAAAAGAGATAAACAGATGGGTCTCATATCTAACAAGTTCGAATTCAGGCAAGAGAACCCAGTTGTGTTATTAAATGTTGTTGGATACATAAAAACCCTAACCTTGCCACCCGGATCACTAGACAAAACAAGTTAGGCATCCGCATCCATTAGCATGCACGTCTCGGTGTTTCCATGGGGCTTGGTGACCTTTCAGCAAATGTAACCTGAATCCAAAGATTGAAACCCTCACATACAACCTAAATCCAAAGATTGATTAAAATTACTACACAGAGAGAGGATGCGAACCTGATACGCTCGATCTGTCGCTTTCCTTGGAGACCCTCTGCCATTTTTGTTTTGTGTGGCTTCAACCAATAACATAATATAAGGATATGTTAAATCAGTTAAGCTCATTAAGGAATCTCTCTAGGAGTTTAGTGCAGCTTCCGGATTGAACGTAAACAAAGACAAATCTGAGACCTTTGTTGTTGGAACATCTGCTGTTGTTGATCAGATTTATGCAATGATGGGATTCAAAACTGGAGCACTATTGGTCAGGTATGTTGGATGTCCTCTTCACTCCAGGAGAATTATCATTGTTGGTGATATTATCAACGAAAAACCATCTGTCTAGACAAGATGGGTAAATGCTAATCTTTCCATGGGAAGAAGAATGGAGGATATCGCCCCTAAACCCACTGATTCTTGGCTTTGGAAATGCTTACTGCAGGTTTATGGGGAATTTATTGCTTCTTGCATGGCTAGATATCCTGATGGCAGTGAGATGGATTGGAGTAGGCTTACTTCAGATGCAGCCTACAGGCAAGCTCTTGGGAGGAGAAGTTTTTCAGAATATGAGGCCACATAGGGATTCTAAACCATGAGGTAACTTGACCACGAAATGAAATTTTGTCACATAGTTAACCATCCAAGATCGTTTATACACCTAATAACTTTTCTTTCTTTCTTTCATAGCAATATATAGTTGAAACTACACCTAATACCTTCACAAATAAAATATTTGTTTTGATGAGCTACTTTTGAAATCCATGTCAAACAAGTTTGGAGAAAGAAGAATGAGTTAGGACTTTTTACATAGTTGAAACTACACTTCATTTGTTTGTTTATAATCCTAAAAAACACTTCAATCATAGAAAGGACATGGGTAAAGAATTTCCACCTATATCAATTTGACAAAAAATTCCATTCAAGTATTAGATGCACTCTTTAGCTCCTAGAGTCTAGAACATTAGAAACAAAACTGCAGATTGTGCAAATATTCTCATACGTTATAAAAAGGAATCCGCAAACAAGTTAACATGTAAAGTTGTAAATAAAAGTAGAAATAAATGAGTAAGACAACGTACCCGTAATTATCATAGATCTATACCGGGTAGGACAATTGGATCACCACATCTTACTCTTTCACACTAATTATGCTAGCGCTGCACACTGAATCTTGACATCTTGTATCCCATTCCCGATGAAAGCCTAAAGTTCAGAATCAGGCTAAGATTACCTACCAGTATACTAGTTTCAATAATCAAATCACATAGATTTCTCTTCTCTAAATTGCACAAATATTAAACATAGATTGACTAGAAATTAAACATAAGAACTAGATATACCTACCTACCTATTTTGGTGAGAAAAATAGATCGGGGAGAGGGCAACCCTAAACCACTAGAGAGAATGCCAAAAAAAAACCCCAGAAATTCAAGGTTAGCAATAGTAAACTGACTCAAGAGCAAACAGACTCAATGGAAAAATCACATATATGCATAATGTAGTCCAGTAGAATGCTTAAAAGTCAGAAAATCATAGCACCTGCTCTTCCTAATCAAGCTAAACACAAGCAACACTTTAACATTACGAACATATCTAGCATAACAACAGGAATTCAAAGATGAATAATAAATATTCAACAGTTCAGCAATAATCAAAAGTCATCCATAGTCACACCACTTAGTCAACTCTAGAGCAAAGCTACACAACTTCAGGGGCAATTTCAAGCACAATTTAATCACTTTTGCATAGCTAAATCAGAGAAAAAGGCAAAAACCAATCAAACAAATGGGTTCCAGTCCCACCAAGCTATTAATTTTCCACCTAAAACAAGATAAACAGATCACAATTTTCCCAATAATTTCAAACAAACACAACAAGGTGGTAAATGAGACATACCTGCACTTATCTGTTCAAATTTTAGGTCTAGGGCAATTCGGAGTAGCTTTGAAGAACAACAACAGAAGCAAATCGAGGCTAATCGAGCCGCAACAAAAAAAATTCGAGCAGCAACAGGGGCTGGAGTGCGCGGAGAATGGTGGACGGAGGGAGTCCGTCGATTAGAGGACGCAAGCTGCTGTGGAGTCCGAAGATGTTGTGGGGCTGTGTTGGTGCGACGGTGGGCTGTGGTTAGTAGCGACAACCAGTGGGGGTCTCGGCGGGCGGCGTTGCAGAGGTGGCCAGAAGAGGGGGAAAGATATGGTGGCGTGGTGTAGCAGGTGAGAGGGGAAGAAGGAGAAGGCGGAGGCGCTGGCCTGGTTCGAAGTTTCGGGCAAGGGAAACTCGGGGGTGAGCAGCGATATGCCGGTTCTTCCACGCCGATTTGGAGATGCAGATCTGTAAATCTGTGGGGTGAAGATGCAGAGGGGATGGGGACGGAGGGTGGTGGAGCAGATTTGGAGATGGAGATGGGGCCGATTTGGCGATGGAGATAGGATTTCGCTCCAGCGAAAGAGGAGAGAGACTGTAGAACATGTAGACGGGGAGGTGGAACTTGGGCCGAATTGGAGAGAGAGTGTTGGATATAGTAGAATCTCATGGGCGGGGTTTAAATTATTTCATAATTTGATTCTGCGCTACTTGTAAAAAATTTCAAAAAAACTATTTAACATCAGTCTAAAATATACAGTGATGTCTATTTTATTTTTATCATCACCAATTTAAAAACCGATTTTAAAAAACTATTTAACATGACAGGTTTTTCTGACCGATGTTAAAGAGCCGATGTTAAATAACAAAATTCTAGTAGTGATTGAGTAAATCTTTCAACTTTCTGCTCTGTTCTTGAAATGCACTTTTCCGAGTCCTCGTTCGTCGGATTGACGCATATGACCATGCGTTGCAAATCTATTTCCGAGGGATACAACTCTCATTAAGACATCAAAGCTTGATTCAGAACGAAGAATGGTGAAAAATGACATTTGCTCCAGCTGCACCATTCTTAGCTTCTCCATGAGTTTCCTTTAAGCTCCAAAGTGCGTCCGATTTCTGCGGAATATAATAAAAACTTGTGTAGACCTCCATATATTGCAAATAAACATATACTACACAAATTATGTATTATTCTAACCCAAATGCATGAAATGCATGCAGAAATCGATATAAATGTAAGTGTAAAACATGACAAATTAGGCTCACATCAAACACCCCATACTTAAGCTTGCTTGTCCTCCAGCAATACTTTTAATTGTCATACAGGGGAAGAATTCAAACTCTCAACATCTTAGTTTCCTTGCCATATAATCCTGCAATCAATTACCATCCTTGAAAAGGTACTAGTGTCGCAAATTCATGCATGTGCAATATAAAAAATACAACATCTACTCATAAAAGGAGGGTAATGCAAAAACAATCATAAGTGACAAAGCATTAATAATCAAGATGACTTTAATTGAAGCTCAATAAGGAGTAGATTGGTAAAAGGTTAAAGGTGGGCAATTTTTTGCAATGTGGTGCTAATGATCCGGGGAAATGGAGTATTTTCAAAACTTTCTTAACCACATCTCTTCTTCCTTTGATTCATCACCTTCCAAAATGCTTTTTTCAATAATAATGCTTTTACCTCTCTAACCTCAGCACTGCCTTCTCGCGAGTCGCAAACATGGGTGTCATGAATGGCCCTGGATACTTAGTGCTTTGGACTTCTCACATGTGTGTCTCATCTCGCCAAACTATTATCTCAGCGAGCAGGGTCGATCTACCTTTATCTCCTGAGGTGATCGGATTTTCTTTCACACATTAAATTTTCCATATATTTCAAACCATTTTCCCACCATACTCCAATAATAATAACAACACAAACACCATATAACATCTCCATAATGTCGCATCATTCTTAACATAATCCCCGGATAGGAAATAAGGTAAAAAATGGGCAATATTTAGATCATGTGGAGCAAATATGAAATAAGGCATAATATGGCTTTTGTGATGCATAAGCATATGTATGGCTAGGAATATAACAATATTAGCATTATATGGAAATATAAAGTCCTCCATCCTCTTATCATGCAACATGTCAAAAGCAACTTCAAATTTTACCTCCTTTCATGGTTTTCAAGAAATAATGCACTTCATTGCAAATGGGGGTCATTTTTTCAAAATTTGGAAAACATGCATGTAAGCCCATAAATCAATATGCATGTAAGCCCATAAATCAATAATGAATTCCAAAATAGCCATGTATATAAGCAATAAATAATATGCACACATAATGTTAAATATGTTAAATATTCACAAAGTAAGCCCTTCCCCCACCCCATACTTAAATATTATAGTGTCCTCACTGTATAAAAACAAGGGTAAAGAAAGAAACTCACTAGACAGGTGTGCAGGGCTTCATAATATCGAGTGTAAATGCCTAGGACGAGTCAAATTTAGCTTGCTTCTATCCCCATGGACCTGAAAAATATAGAAGAGAAATACCCACAATAGAAAAACTAAAATTTCAAAACAAAAAAAAAAACAAACAAAAGCAACAATGTCCAAAAGGTCCCAAAATATAAATGTCTATTTACAAGCTCTAGATTTTATAGTCGCTAGGCCGACTTTCTCTATTAAGCATTAGCCTGGCTCATCTTTGTCCGGAGGTATAGGTGGATCTGGTGGTTTCTACGGTGGTGGGAAGCGTGGGATGTCATCCGGGGGTATCATATGGAGAAGCTTAAACCTCCCCAAGTGAACGCTCCATGGCTTCACCCATTCATCTTCCTGGGCTCCAGCTGGCATGTATAAAGGAAGATATAAAGAAAATATACATACCTCATCATCATACCTCTTCCGCTTTATTAGTTGATTTGTTTGCACATCTCCACCACAACAAAACGGTTGAGTGAGAAGAGATATTTCCACCTCATCTTGTGGAGCTTCATGCCACTTTGCGAGGACCCCATACTTGAATACGAACATCAGTTGCTCAAAATTGTTAGGAATGGCCTTCACCTTATAGGGTAAAAGCGACCTTGAAGCACCATGGGCAACGACGTCCGAATTTTGCGTTGATGCCTCTTCTTCTTCTTGGGATCCTTCCAAAGATTCTTCAAAGATAGATAACAAAGTAGATATCGAAATAGAGGAAGGACATACCTGGGTTTCTGTGGTATAGACGATTTTGGCTAGTGTTTCTGGATCAGTTCCTCCAGAATGTGTATATGTCGAGTCCAGGTAGTCGATGTCGACTGGCTCATAGAAGGGGACGTTGTCGAACCAACTTGTCATTGTTGATTTGGGCAATTTAGCGTAATGTTCCCATCTACGCAACACAAGCTTAGCTTCTGCCTGCCTCCTTCGCTCAGCTTCCTGTGCAGTGCGTGCTCTCTTAGTGGCGAGAGCAGTATCCTTGGCGGCTAGTTCTGTCCTAAGCCTCTGTATCAGCTGTTCTTGTGTTTCTGCGACCGCCATGACTCTTTTCAGTTTAGAATGGATGTGTAGGAAACGTTCCGGATCATCTAAGGTGTCAAACTTAGTTGGTTGACCAGAACGACGCATACATCTGCGAAGTAAATCAAAAGAAAAGTGAGATCTGACTACCTAAGGAGCGAATGATAGCTTCCCCGGCAACGGCGCCAATTTGTTGGAAGGAGGAAATCGAGACTTGCAATTCAAAATATGAAATAAGTAAAGCAAACCAGATTCTGTCCCTTGCATATAATTACAAGACTTCCTCCCGATGTAGCAGTGGGAAGTCAGGATCGATCCAAGTTGTTAACATGGACCTCCATTAGATGGGTAATAAACACATAACAAGTAGTAAATGCTCAAAACATGATAAAAGTCGGATCTTTACCTCAAACACGCAGGGCTATCGTCGGGCTCACCCCAACCCTAGAAGTAGGTGGACTACTCGCGCTTCATCGCAATTTCAGACATTGATTGAAAGGAAATAACTTGCATTAAACCAAACAGAGCTTTACAACCGATCGAAGCCAACATGCTCTCGCTCCTTAACTCTTCTCGTCCACTCACTCTCTCTCTCTGTACCTCTATGTAACTAATTGTGTCTTGAATTGAATCAATAGAAGTCAACCCCTAAGACCTTATTTATAGGCTTCTAATCCTTGCTAATCAAGGAAAGAAATCTCTATCTAATATCTAAAGATAAAACTTTAATAAAAATGAATAATTTTCTTAAAAGGAAATATATAAAAAAAGCTAAATATCTTCATGTGTGGATAAATCTTCTTCTCCATGGATGGATCTTGATATACTTGATAGATCTCGGAGTCGTTCGCTCCTAAGAAAGGTTCTGCTCGATATCGAGTAAACTACTCGATATCGAGGACATGTGACGTCGACTTCCGCTGGCTGGCTTGCTCGAGCAACTCTCCTCGACACTGGCTCGGACATGTGGTGCTGATCTTATCGATATCGAGCAAAGTACTCGATATCGAGGAAATGCTGCTCGGCCTTGTCTTGTCTTTGGCTTCTCGATCAGGTGGTCTTCCTCGACTCCGGGCATGACTTTGGGTCTTGTCGATATCGAGTAAAAGTACTCGATATCCAGTAAGGTTCTGGAGTCGGGTAGGCTTCGTCTTCAGTTCCTCAATCTAGCTTGTCCTCGACCATGCTGTGCCCGGACTCTTGGGTCGATATCGAGGAAGTGTACTCGATATCGAGTAGATCTCTCAACTTTCTGCTCTGTTCTTGAAACGCACTTTCCCGAGTCCTCATTCGTCGGATTGACGCATATGACCATGCGTTGGAAAACTCTTTCCGATGGCTACAACTCTCATGAAAACATCAAACCTTGATTCAGAATGAAGAATGGTGAAAAATGGCATTTTCTCCAGCTGCACCATTCTTAGCTTCTCCATGAGTTTCCTTTAAGCTCCAAAGTGCGTCCGATTTCTGCGGAATATAACAAAAACTTGTGTAGACCTCCATATATTGCAAATAAACATATACTACACAAATTATGTATTATTCTAACCCAAATGCATGAAATGCATGCAGAAATCGATATAAAAGTAAGTGTAAAATATGGCAAATTAGGCTCACATCAAAGCTCCACCGGCCCGGGACTTAACGAAGTTGTTGATCCGGGAGACTAGAGCTCCAACCAGATTCCCGACGCGGAGCAAGCTCCAGCGTCATGGGACTTAACGAAGTTGTTGATCCTGGAGAGTAGAGCTCCAACCGGATTCCCGACGCGGAGAATGCTCCACGTCCTGGGACTTAACGAAGTTGTTGATCCGGGAGACCAAAGCTCCAATCGGATTCCCGACGCGGAGCAAGCTCCAGTGTCCTGGGACTTAACGAAGGTGTTAATCCGGGAGGCCAGAGCTCCAACCGGATTCCCGACGCGGAGCAAGCTGCAGCGTCCTGGGACTTAACGAAGTTGTTGATCCGGAAGACTAGAGCTCCAACCGAATTCCCGACGCGGAGCAAGCTCTAGCATCCTGGAACTTAACGAAGTTGTTTATCCAGGAGACCAGAGCTCCAACCAGATTCCCGACGTGGAGCAAGCTCCAGCGTCCTGGGACATAACGAAGGTGTTGATCCGGGAGACCAGATCTCCAACCGGATTCCCGACGCGGAGCAAGCTTCAGCGTCTTAGGACTTAACGAAGGTGTTGATCCGGGAGACTAGAGCTCCAACTGGATTCCAGACGCGGAGCAACCTTCAGCGTCATGGGACTTAACGAAGATGTTGATCCGGGAGACTAGAGCTCTAACCGGATTCCCGATGCGAAGCAAGCTCCAGCGTTCTGGGACTTAACGAAGTTGTTGATCTGGGAGATCAGAGCTCCAACCGGATTCCCGGCGCGGATCAAGCTCCAGCGTCCTGGGACCCTTTGCTAGAGATAGTTGCTTGTTCGTTTTGTACAAAATTTTAGCACCCACTAACCGCTTTAATTTATTCACATTCAGCGGGGGTGACTTAAAACATTCTCCATCTTACGGGGTGATTACACATAGTACTTCTTCAGGTGCTCGATGTTCCATGTTTTGTTAAGGACCACTCCTTCTGCTGTTTGGAGTTTGTAAGCTCCAGTGTGAATGCAGTCAAACACCACGTAGGGTCCTTCCCATTTCTCGTCTAGCTTGCCACCTGTTAGGGACAACCGGAGGACCAGATCTCCTTTCTAGAACTGTCGGGGGACCATGCGTTGGTTGCGGTATTTCTCTATCTTTTTCTTGTACTCTCGTGCCTTCAGAGCGGCCAACCTTCTTCTTTCCTCTCGGAGGTGCAAGTCCACCTCCATGGCTTCATCGTTGGCCCTAGATTCGTAAGCAAGGACTCGGGCCGAAGGGACCAGTCTTTCGATTGGTATGACGGCGTCCGATCTGAACAGTAGTGCAAAAGGGGTTTCTCCTGTTGGGGTCTTAGCCGTTGTTCGGTATGACCATAGTACCAGTGGGAGCAACTCTACCCATCGCCCTTTGGCGGTCTTTCCTAGCTTCTTCTTGATCCCTTCCAGGATCTGGCGGTTGGTGATTTCCGCTTGTCCATTGGTTTGTGGATGCGCGACGGACGAAAACTTCAATGATATCCCCAGCCCCTCGCAGAAATCCTGAATTCCCTCACAGTCGAACAGTATTCCATGGTCCCTAATGATGGCCTTAGGAACTCCGAATCTGCATACCAAATTTTTCCACAAGCACCGGCAGACCTTCTCGGCAGTGATAAACCCTATGGCTTCCGCTTCCACCCATCAGGTGAAGTAGTCTACTACAACAAAAATGTACTTCAGCTGTCCTGGAGCCGTGGGGAAAGGTCCCAAGATTTTCATTCCCCACAAGGCAAAGGGGCACGCCCCAAAAATGCTTTGTGGTCAAGGATCTCCACCCTTGGTGGTGCGCACGTACTCCTGCATGTAGTTCTTCAACGATGATCTTTCCTTCATCCGTGGTCACGCACAACAGGTCGGGGAAATTAAAACCTTTCTTGTACAATCTGCCTTCGCGAATCGTGAATCGGGTGGCCTGGTAGCTCATTTTCTTGGCCTCCACTCTCTCTGAGGGAATAACTCCTCTCCTTAAATACTTCGCTATGGGGGTGCGCCAATCTCATGATCCTTCGGTTAATTCCGCGTAGACTTCTTGGATGAATCCCCGTTGCTCATTTTTCTCGAACGCGAAGTTCTCCCCGGCTCCGGGGGGTATGGCCGCCCCAATTCGGGCCAGAAGATCTATTGACTCGTTCATCTCTCGGGGAACTGATTCCAGGCTGAAATGCAGGAAAGATCGTTTTAGCGCCATAACCTTGCGTAGATAGTCGGGTAGAAGGCCTGTCTTGGCCTCTTAGGTCCCGTCCACATGCCTTGCCACTACCTTCGAGTCAGTGTAGATGGTAATTGTTCGCGCCCCTCGGGCTAGCGTGATTTCCAGTCCCGCGATCAAAGCTTCATATTCCGCTTCGTTGTTGGTCACCTGGAAATCCAGTCTGTGAGCGAAGCATGATTTTTCTCCCTCAGGGGTAGTGAGCATGATTCCTGTCCCGCTCCCGTCAGCATTCACGGCTCCATCTACCCTCAGAACCCATCTGTTCTGGTCACCTCCTCCGTCGTCCTCAAAGCTTGTTTCACAGATGAAGTTGGTGAGGGCCTGAGCAAGGGCCGCTTTGTGGGGTGCATAGGTTATCTCAAACTCGGAGACTTCTACGACCCACTTGGTCAGTCGTCCCGACAAGCTGGGTGAATGGAGGATCTGCCTCAGCGGCAAGTCCGTGAGTGCTTCAATTCCATGATCTTGGAAGTATGGCCGGAGTCTTCTAGCCGCGAAGATCAGACAGAGTATTATCTTCTCTACTGGTGCATATCTAGTCTCTGCATCATGTAGCACTCTGCTTTCGTAGTATACAGGGTACCGGCCTTCTCGGGTGAGAACCGCACTGATGGTAGTGCCCTTGGTTGCCAAGTAGAGCTGCAGACTCTCTACTCCCTGTGGTTGGTGCAGAGTGGGCAAGTTGTGCAAAAAAAGCCTTTAGTTCCTCAAAGGCGTGACGAAGTTCTAGGGTCCACTGTATTGGCCCCATCTTCTTTAACAGTGCAAAGAAAGGCAGCGACTTGTCAGCCAAGCACGAGCAGAAACGCCCAGGTAGTTTACCGCTCCATTCAAGGACTGCACCTCTTTGATCGTACGCGGAGGCCGCAGTTCCTGAATAGCGGTAATCCTTGCTAGAAACTTACATTAGTCGACACCGAACACACAATTTTCTGCATTTAAATTTAGTCCGCCTCGCCTCAAAGAGTCGAAGGTTTCTTGGAGATCCGCTGCATTATTTTCTCCTTTACGGCTCCGTACCACTATGTCATCCACGTAGATTGACACATTCTTTGCAAGTTGCCCGCGGAAGATTATGTCAACGGTTCTCTGGAAGGTGGCCCCAGCATTTCGCAGGCCAAAAGGCATTACTTTATAGAAGAAAATCCCTCGATTGGTGATGGAAGTGGTCGCTTTTTTTTCCATCGGGTCCATGCGAATCTGGTTGTACCCGGAGTAGGCATCCAAAAAGCTCAAGGCTTCATTCCCCGCGGTGATGTCTACCAACTCAGCAATTGAAGGTAGGGGATAACTGTCTTTCAGGCACGACTTGTTCAAATTGGAGAAATCCACGCACATTCTCCACTTCCGGTTTGCCTTCTTGACTAGGACAACATTCGAAAGCCAAGCAGAATCTTCTACTGCTTCTATAAAACCCGCTTCTAGTAGTTTATCTACTTCTTCCTTGGCGGCCTGGGACCGCTCGAGAGCCATCTTTCTCTTCTTCTGAGCTATGGGTCGAGTGTCATGGCGAATCCGAAGGGTGTGGATGCCTATGGACGCGGGGACCCCTAGAAGGTCTTTGGGTGACCATGCGAACACGTTGCGGGACTGTTGGATGATGTTCATGACACGTTCTTTCTCCTCCACTCCCAGAGCCTGGCCCATGTGAATTCTTTCTTCAGGGTTGATGGACCGTCCTCTGGTCTGCGGTCGGGATCTCCCGTTCCTCCTTGAATAGGTAAATAAAGAGCGGCCATTCCGGGGTTCGAACCGGGGACCTATGGGTACTACCCACAAGTCCTTTCCGGTGAGCTATGCCGGAATTGTTTAACCTCAAGGTCAGCTTCTTGAGTCCCCCCTTCTGGGTTTCAAGGCCTTTCATCCCTCTCTCGGAGGCTTTCATCCGTTCCCCCCAACCTCACTCTGTGTAGTTTCATAGAGACACATTACTTCTTTCTTTTTTCGGAGGGAAGTCATATAACAGCTTCTGCTCTCTGGTTGTTGGCCGCAAACTTCTCATGTTCCTCCTCCTGGTTTAGGAACTTCCCTTTGAAATGGTATATGGACACCGTCATTTGGAATTTGTAGAGAGACACCCTACCAAGGAGCGCATTGTAAGTTGTCAGTATCCTGACCACCGTAAACACTATGTTCTCTATTCGGCAGCTGGGGACCGGCTCTAGCACTACGATGGACGATTTTTAGTCGCGTAAACCGTATCAAAATAAATTCGAACTTACTAACTAATGTAGTGTGGTAAGCACGAGTCGATCCCACAGAGAATCAAGTTATTTCTAAATTAAGCTTATTTACCAATTAAGACAAAACGGGGGGTTTTTGAGTGGTGAAATTAGAAAGAAAATAAACTAAACTGTAAACAAATTAATGGGGATAACAATTTAGAAGATAGTTTCATCTACAAATATCCACTTTAATTTGACCGATTGATCCTCGATTCATGTTCAAGTTCTCTTTTCATCATATTATTGTTCCTGTCCTGATCTTCTGTAAATTACTAGTCCTACGATTCCTAGTAACCCTTACTAATTAGATAACCCTAACACGATCAAGATTTAACCTAATAGTAGCATTAAAATTAAGGATTAACGAGGATATATGCAACACCAAGCTACGAGTCAGTATTTAACATATAATTGATTCTCTACACACCAGTTTAGTCCTACGAGTCCTAAAAAGGGATGATTGCTATGATGGATTAAGGTTCGCTACGAGGAATCTACAAAATCCTAGCAATAATCTCAACTAGTTGTACGGACTAGAAGAAATTAACAATATTCGCAAAAGAATCAATACGAATCAATAGGAATAGAACAAGAATAGAAATCTCACAACTTTATCAAACCAAAGCTTCAATCCATAGACGAAACGGAAGAGTTTAGGTCTCCATAAAACTAAGACAAAATATAATTAGGGTTTAGGGTGGAAAGTTAGTCGGCTACGGTAAGTCCCAGCCTCCCTTTATATTCTTCCGTAAGAATCTATATATAGTAAATGTCATCTCCTAATCTAATCTAAATATATAATATGAATATATCCAATTCATTTAATTCAAGAAAAAATTTGCGAAATAGGCACATTAATTGGACGTATTTGCGGAATAGACGCGGGTTTGGACAAATTTGCGAAATGGCCCCTATATATACCTAATTTACTTTCTGTACGGACATTTTTTCGTGTTTCCAGAAAATCGCTTTCTTCCTCATTCGAACTCTCTCTTTGTTCGAAAATTTTCACCTCGCGTTTGTGGCTTTCCATCTCCGGTTTGGTGCTTTTTTCGGCTCGATTGCTCTTCCTTGCTTCTGTAAAGCTCGGAGTTTGCATCGTTTACTTCAATGTCGTCATCCAGTAGCTCAGGTATAAATTTGGCGGATTTTTGCGAAATATGTCATGCTAGGGTTTGGGAATATGTTCGTTTATGTTGATTTTATTGTTTGTTCATTATACTATTGACAATCTATGATAAATCGATGCTTTATCTGCATTCTTATGTGGGGTTATTAGTACTTTCCGTCATTTTTGGAAGTTGCATATGTAAATTCGGGTTTTTGAACTATTTATTTTCGTCAAATTTGCGGTGTGGCACTTTGTAAGTGCCTTTTTAGTGTTCTTCGTGTATATGTACCTGTTTTCCATGCTTTTGATTGTTTGTGTCGATGATACTGTACTTATCTGCTGCTATGTTCAAGTGTATGGCGCTGACACTGTCTGTTTTTGTGTTAGCTTGTTGTAGTTCCAACAATGTATGTGTTTGGATTTGGTATTTTGTGTGTTGTGTTTTGTGATGTTTATGTTATTTTACTATGTCTGTGTAACATTATATTGTTATTATTTGTTGTTGTTTGTGTCATCACATATTCTGTTATTGTCTATTTACATTTTTCTGTATTTTGTTGCTTGCAGGAACTCAATCTTCTGATTCATCCACCTCTTATCCTAGTTCTAATGTAAGTTATTTTTTATTTTGATGAGCAAGTTGTAGTTTTTTCTTAATTTGATGGCTGTTTTTTTTGCTTAATTGTCTGTTATTGATCAGGGTTTGGAATATTGCATTCCTGTTTCTGAGATATTTCGTTGTAGATCCAACATATATTCACATCCTTCTGTCTGTGATCTGATCAAGGAGCATTTGTGTCCTTCTCACTACAATACTCTGCAAAAAAGTTGCGTTGGATGGGTGCTGACGCAAGGCACAAAAATGGTTACGAATTTTCAGCTTATGCATCAAATGGTGCTCCGTCAAGTACAAACACAAAAAGAGCATGAGTTGTGGTTTAGAGTTGGTGGACATCTTGCACGTTTTTCAATTGCCGAGTTTCATGTTATTACATGCCTTCCTTGTGAAGACCGTGTTTGTGATATCCCGAAGAAAGTGTCAATATTTGAATTTTTTAGGCAGAAGAAAATGACTCATGATGAGTTACTTGATCGTTTCATATCTGAGAAAAAGATGTCTAAGAAGAAGTTGATTATGGCAAAGTTGTTGCTGATTGAGAGGTTAATTGTTTATAGGAGGTCAGAAGTTGTAAGTGCACAATTCTTATCTCTTGCGTGCAATGAGAAGGAGTTTGAACTATATCCTTAGGGTAGAGAGTCATACACCCGTTTGTTGAATTCATTGAAGAGTTCTTCTGTTGCAGATCGGAATGGGGTTAGGGGTTCTTATCAAATGTATGGGTATTGCCTTCCATTCCAGGTATTGTGCTTTAGCTATTCCTTGTCTTATGTCATCATTTTTTTGTCTGTGTCAGCACAACTTTAATGCTTATGTGAGCATTATTTAAATATTGTTTTGTAGTGTCATAACGAGTTTTCTTTTGTAACAGGCTTGGATATTAGAAGCTTGCCCAGCTATATCCGTTAATTTTGACTGTAATTTTAAGATGCCTGAACTAGATCCATACTCGTTGCACTGGCAATGTGATTATAGCCAAGTATACGCTGAAGCTGAGAAGTTCTTTCATGGTGATTTGGTAATATTTTTATATTTTCTCTCTGAAATAACATTTTTATTTGATGCATATTTGGGTTTTTATTCTGATACATGCGTTTTGTCCAGACTCTGTTGTTCCCTATTTATGGGGAGTTTGCACGCACCCAAAGAATGGCGTTTGCTGGTGAAAAAGCTGATGCTGTAGTTGATGCATCAGTTGATGAAATAGTTTATGGACCTGTTCATGCGACTTTGTATGAGAGTCGTCGTGTTCGTAGAAGGGCATATGAAGCTAAGTTTTCAAATAGGGCTCCCCAAGTTGAGGTGGAAGAAGCTAATGTGTTGCAGAAACATGATGAAGGCGAGACGTCAAAGAAGAAGACACTTGCGAAGAGAGGCAAGGCTGCAAAAAAGAAACAGGATGGTAAGTCCTTTGAAACTGCTTTTGAAGTTTTCCCAGAGGTGGATAAAGAAGATCTAGGGATCTCAAAGAAGAGGAAATCTTCTACTGGAGTGATGGGTGGTAAAAAGAAACAGAAGGTGGAGTCCAGCGATAGCTCTGAGGAACGGGTTCCCTTGAGGAGGGGTCGTTCTGCAAGTCGTGTTCTATTCAATCCATACATTGCTGTAGACCGTAAAAAATATGTGAAGAGTGATGTAAAGATGCCTCGACAGAAGGCTTCAGCAGTGAGGACAGGTGCTAGAGTTATTCCTTCTAAGGAGGTTAAGAGAGTTACTGCTGACACAGATTTGCACAAGGAGGTTGATGTGGTTGCTTCACCTTCGAAGCGATGTCGGTTGGGTACTAATTCATGTGACCTTTTAGAAGATGATGTCCCGCTGGATATTGTCTTTCAGCGGAGGTTTAAGATGAAGAAGAATTGTGGTGTAAGTAGTTGTAGGCCATTATATGATAGTAATGTTGACAAGTCTTTTATTATTCGTTCAGTTCCTGATGTTGATACCGAGGGTGCACATGTAGTGAAGCCTGTAGATATTCATGTTGCAGTCTCTACATCTAGGTGTGAAGTCAGTGTTGGTGATGACAAGGGTGAAGATTTTATTGCTGACACCCATATTTCCAAATCTTGTGGTGAAGTTCCTGTTTGTGATGACAAGGTTGATGTTTTGCACTCTGACACCCATTCCCCTAAATCCGATAAATTGGATGTTTGTCAAACTGCGAGGCTATATGTTTTGGCCGACCTTGCAGATGGCATTGATTGCAGTGACACCGTTGAAGGAGTTGAGACACCTTCTGCTGACAGTGATGGAGAGGGTGATGTGCCGACCCTTTCTGTCCAGAGGTCACCTCTGGGGAGTGTTGAAGCACATGATTTTGTTGGTGGGCAGTCTGTGCTGGGGAAAACATCTGCTGCTTGTGAAAATGAATATGTTCGCATTTCAAGTGATGAAGCTGACAAAATAGCAGTGTCATCAGAGAAAGTGGGAGATATTGAAGATGTTTCTCCTCAAATGGATGCTAACAATGATCCAACTTGTGAGGTGCCTCCCAAATCGCATGGTGATGCTTTTGCTTCTTCTCTCCCATCTCACCCTGACTGGGTGAAGGAGATTTATAAGAGGATTGCGAAGCTTGAAGAGATCCCTAAAATTATGCATCTGTTGTCTGCAAGGGTAGATGCAATTCAAACAAAGATTGTTGAGTTGAATGGGAGCCTTCAAGTGTTTGGTGAGATGTCGAAGAGGTACGATGAGTTTGAGGTTAGGGTTGCTAATTATGAAGCTTTGTTTGAGAGGTTGCAGTCAAACCCTGTCAAGCCTGATGTTAAAGACACTTTTGCAAACGTTGATGACGAAAGTTTTAGTGGTGCTAAGTGCCAGGACACACCTGTGAAGGCTTGTGATAAGCACATTTTTGGTAAGACTGCGAGCTCTCCTGCGGTATTTCATGATGAAAGCACCAGTGGTGGTAAGTGCCAGGGCACACCTGCGAAGGCTGATGATAAGCACATTGATGGTAATTCTGCGAGCTCTCCTGCGATAGTTGATGGTGATCATGTCAAGTCTGGTAAGCCCCAGGACACACCCGTGAAGGCTGATGATAAGCACGTTCCTGGCAACCCTGACGGCACTCT
Organism: Persicaria tinctoria; assembly: GCA_037127255.1. Classification (NCBI taxonomy): domain Eukaryota; kingdom Viridiplantae; phylum Streptophyta; class Magnoliopsida; order Caryophyllales; family Polygonaceae; genus Persicaria; species Persicaria tinctoria. Next base: position 48,567,513 of record JBANSL010000001.1, on the reverse strand, counting down.
TGTTAGAGGCGATGATGAACGTGTTAGTGGTGGTGAACCCCAGGCCACACCTGTGAAGGCTGTTGTTGAAGATGTGAACAAAATTTTGAATGATGTTGTGTCTGATCTTCAGCAGTCTTTCCCTGACGAGGAGTTAATGTTGAAATCATCTCCCGCTTCTGGTGAAGTTGTGCCCGTGTCTTTGCCTTCATTAAGTACTGAGGTTCCAGGAGTGGGTAAGGAGTCTCCACCTGTTGTTGCTGACACTGATTTTAAGGTTTTTGGAGATGAGGTTGGGATTCCAGCAACTTCAGCTGAAGTGCCTCAATCTACAAAGTGTGAAGGTGAAGGCGCTGGTGGTAAAGTTGTTGGAGTTACGGTTGACCCAGCCCTAGAAAAGTACATTTGTCTGTCTGACAATGATGATGACAAGGGTGCAGGCGTTGACTGGGATTCGTTCGCCAAGGATCCTGCAATCCAAATCGAAGTTGACCAACTAAAGGCTTCCAATCTTATCCCATCAAACAGTACATTCTTGTATGGTCCAATTGTGGAAGTGAAGAAAGTGAGGATGCCAAAGCATGCCCCTAAGAAATCACTGATCAGCTCGGAAGATCATGAATTTATTTATGGACTCGTAAAAAGCAAAGGTATGGTTTAATTTTATGTTTAGTATTTTGTATGAAATGTTGTTGTTATTGTATTAGTTACAGCATCTTATGCTATATATATATATATATATATATATATATATATATATATATATATATATATATATATATATATATATATATTTGATTTGTGTTCTCTTTGGTAGGAATTTTTCCGTTGTTGGTCTAACCTCAAGGGTTGATAGAAAGTTTTTCCAGCGTATTTTATTGAAGAATATGTGGTTTGATTGTCAGGTAATAACTGGTTGTTTTTCTACATTATATATTTATATATATTTGTGGATTACTTTTTATTGTATTATTTGATTATTGATTTCACTTTTTTATTACTTTGTTTAGCATCTAGAAGCAGGTTTGATTCACATTAGGAAGCGCATTCATGAGGACCCTGTCAAGTATCGAGATGTTCTTGTTCTTGATTGGCTATTTTATCCGAAGTACCTTCCCGACTATGCTTCATGTTATGGGGCAAACATAGATCTTTAATCCAGCACAGAGGATTATTTTGTCGGTACGTGCCCTGCTGATTATGGGAAGCCATGGGCATCGGTAAAGAAAATTTACACAATTTTCCATGTTATAAACAAGCACTGGGTGGCATTGGAGATTAAAATTGAGGATAGGGTAATCAATGTGTTCGATTGCAATGTTCCTGCTGTTAGGGAAGGTGTTCTTGAAGAATAATTGCAACCGTTTCCCATTTGGCTCCCAATTCATTTAGCAAAGGCTGGGCTATTTGAAAACTTCGATTCCGCTCATTTCCAGCTATACATGGTTCATGGGTTAATGCATGATTCTACTGGGTATGTATTTGTTATCTTGTTTTGTTCGTTGGTTACGTTTAGATACTTGTTATTTATGTCCTTACATTACATTGTTTCTTTCTTTGTCTACAGGGCTTCATGCGGTGTGTTTACATTAAAAGCGATTGAAGCTTCTGTATTTGGGGGAGATGTTAAAAATTTCAACAACGAAAAGATCTTTCGTTTCAGAGAACTCATGTGTGCAGATCTGATCAAAGAAACTTGGAGTTTTAAATTTTAGAACTAGTAGTTAGATAGGTTATTGTTGTGTAAGTGGGGAATTTTGGGTGTAATCTGACAAATTAAGTGCTCAAGATATATAAGAGAACATTATGGGCTGACACTAGCTGCCTAAGTACAACAATAGTGGTGACACTGATGTTAGTTTCAAGCAGCGTTGAGACTGTTGTTGTATTTTGCTGAACACTAGGTTAAATTTTGCACACAAATTGATCTTTGTGAATTTTTGCTCATTATGATCCTATTTTTCGTTAATATAATTTTCTACTTTTTAAATATATATTTTCTTACGTTGTTGTCTTGTTTTTTGGTCATCGTTCGAATTAAATTTCATACCGTGGTCGATTGGTGAAAATTTGCTCAACATGATCATATTTCTGCTGAACAACAGGTTATATTTTGCAAAACAATTAATCTTTGTGAATTTGTACCCAATAAAATCTTATTTTTGCTTAATATAATTTTTGAATTTTTAAATATATATTTTTTTACGATGCTGCCTTTTTTTTGGTCATCGTTAGAATGAAATTGCATACAATGGTCGGTTAGTGAAAATTTGCTCAACATGATCATATTTTTGTTGAACAATAGGTTAAATTTTGCACACCAATTGATCTATGTGAATTTGTTCCCAATATGATATTATTTGTCCTTAATATAATTTTTGAATTTTCAAATATATTTATCTCATCATGTTGTCCTTTATTTGGCCATAATTAAAATTAAATTGCACACCATGGTCGATTTGTGGAAATTTGCTCAACATGATATTATTTTTGCTGAACAATAGGTTAAATTTTGCACAACAATAGGATTTTGGACGAAATTGTTGGTTGGTTTATTTTAAACCTCAAGACATGCGAACGTGGCCCATTAACTGATAAAAGAAGTTGGCCCAAGTCGGTAACTTTATTTAAAGCGGTGTTCTTCCTCGTTTCTTCAACAGTCCAACGTCACTCAAACCCTTTCCACTCTCTTCATCCTTACCCGCTCTCCAAGTCTTTTCGTCGTCCTTCACAAGCTCTTCCTCTTTCCGGAGTCTTCTTCCCAAGGTGCGCACTTTCTCATCTATTTCTCTCCCTTTCTATCTCCTGTTGACTTCAATAAAATCGGTTAGGGCTTTTTTGTGTTTTCCTGATTTTTAGATGTGTTTTATTTTGTGTTTTCCTGATGACGGAGGTAAAACCTATCGTTGATCCGCCAAAGAAACTCAAACCTATAACTAGTATAGCAATAAGTAAGAGGTCGATCCCACAAGGAAATTTGTAATTCAAGTGTGATTTAGATGCCAATCAAGTAACCAAAGAGGGGGTTTTGAGAGTGTAAAAGTTCCGCCTTTTATCAAAGCGGAGTAAAGAAAGCAAGAGTAAATAATTGTGATTCAGACAATTTGGAGAAGTAATCCTACCTACAATTTTCCACTTTATTGGATTGAAGCGATCCTTGTAACTTCTTCTCGTCCTATTAAGTTTCCTATGAATGCCCTTGTCCCGACCTAATATAGTTACTAGTCCAACCAGTCCTAGCAACCCTTATCAATCGAACAGTCCCTAAAGAAGGATTTAACCCAATTGATAGCTTTAAGTTCAGAGATTAGCCAAGATATTTGCAGTCCCTAAAAAGGGATTTAACAACACATTCAACTTCCTACTCATTCAATTAGTTCAACCAGCCCTAAAGGAACAAGTTTGCCACTTAGGTTAAGGTTCACAACCAGGAATCTACAAAACCTTAGCGATTGAATTGATCTAACAAGTGGGCCAGACAAGAAAGAACAAATCAATAAACAATCAAGCACAAAGAAGTTGAAGCATTCAAATATAGGAAACAAGGAACGAGAATTAGAAACTCACAATCAATCCGAATAAAGCTTCAAATTGCAGGCAGAATAGATGAGTTTAGTTCCTCATGGAAGACATCGCTCAAAATCTCTAAAGCGTCTAATGAATAGAATAAAAATAGAAGTTCTTAAAATAAGAAAAAACTTGGCCTTATTAAACATTCAAAGTCGGCCCCAAAATAAACAAATAGATCTAGGGTTTTTTAATTCTTCAAAACGCCGCGTATAAACGCTGACGGCCAATGCTGCGGGCGCAGCATAGGTGCTGCGCTCGCCGCACACTGTTTCCTCCAACCCTTTGCAAATTGATTGGCCATGGGCGCCGCAAGGTTGCTGCGGCCGCAGCCAGGGGCTTTTCACGGAAAATCTATCATGAATTCGCTCTTCTTGTCAACAGGAAAGTTGTAGTTCTCTGAAAGAGCTTTCCAACACATGGTCATAATAGTTAATCGGACAACCGAGGCCGCCAGAAAGTGCAAAACAAGTTCAGCATGTATGGCGACAACTTCTGCAGACTTGTTCTTCGTTTAGGTTCGCTTCTTCTTCTCATGACCTCTTGAGATCCTCATGTAAGCTTCTTCGATCAACTAGACATTCTCATCCAATGCGTTATCAACTCATGTCTCCTCCTCGGATCCACCATTACCTGAAATAATCAATAAAAGCGTGTAGATTCCGACTCCGATAACATAGAGAACTAATATGCAAATCGTGCTTAATCCATCAATGAAATGCATCTTAACTAAGCTAAATGCAACCTATTATGCCTACCTAAATGCATGTTATCACCTGATTTTTAGATGAGTTTTTCATCATCTTTCAGTTGGTTAGTGTTTTGATTTTAGCAATTTATATGAGTGTATATTTATTTTGTGTTGTTTATGTTTTGTATCCTTAGATGGCACTTCCAATTGAAGTTCAAATTGGTTACCATTACACTGTTGGGTCTTTTGAAGTGGCAATCACACCAAGGCCGACGCCTGCTTATGGACCTAGCATCTTGCACGTTGTTATCAATTCTGAAAGGATCCCTGAGGTGTTCCTGGACCATTTCACTGAGTGGAATGGGTTGCCGATGTCTTATGAACAGTGTGATCAGTTGTTCCATGAAGCAGGGGTCACTGCTGTGGTTCGAACTCAAGTAGCCAACCTTATGTTAATGGATTATCCTCAAAGGTGGTTTTCAGACGATGCTGAGTTCGTTGAATATGGTCTCTGCCCTGATCTCATTATCGATGTTCGTTTCATTGAAGACCCTGAAAATAACATGAGCTCTGATTCAAGCTCTCAATCTGAGATGAGCATCGATTCTGAAGAGGGTGTGGATCCCCCAGCTTCTCCAGAGGATGTGGACCAGTGCTCTATATGCCTTGAACCGATGATGCCATCAACGCCGACCCTTCGGTCAGTGTGTACTCATACCTTCCACACAGGGTGTATTCTAGAGTGGTTGTCGTATGAGCCCATTTGTCCACTATGTCGAGCACCCTTTTAGGCTTATTTGTAATCTATATTTTGTTGGAAAAGACATTGTAGGAGCAACTATGTTGTGGTAGGTAAGCTAATGGAATGTATGGTATGAATGGAAGTCGGTATCTGGTACCTTTTTGTATATGATTTCCATTCTAATCATACCAATGTATTTTGTAAGTATTTGTCCTAACTGGTGTTTGGAAATGTATAATATTAATGAAATTAATGCACTGTTAAATTTGTTTGTGTATGATACTGTGTTTTATTTTAGGAAGAAAGCCCACCTGATCTTTGATGAATATGCTTATATATTATGTGTGGTGACAGTGGACTAGTTTTTGTTCTTGTTGAAGTGTATATTTTGTAAAGAGGTTTTTCATGCCCAAAGTATTGTTAACATTTATTGTCTGATTACTTTAAAGTAATGCCGACACCATACTTGTATTTTTTGATTTTGCAGTGTGTGTGGTGACACTAGGTGTTTGGTGTCCCAATTAGTGCTGACAGTGATATCAGTTACAATTAGTGGTGACACTGGTTCCCCCCACCCCCCCCCCCCACCTCCCTGATATTCAAGTCTTGTATTCTATGATTTTTGAAGTGTATGTATTTATATTTTTTTCATTTTATAGTATATGTGATGGGCACTATGTGTTTGAGATGCAAAGTATTGGTGTCACTCATACTATATTACAAGTAGTGATGACACGAGTGTTGTATATTTTTATTCTTAAGTGTATGGGGGTGAAAGAGATGTTTAATGACCATATTATTGTTGACATTGTGGGTTATATTAGTTTGAATTTGTTGTGTCACCAGTTTTATCGTTTTTTATATTTGAATTTCATGTGGTGACACTAGGTGTTTTAGACCCAAAGTAGTGCTGAAACTGATACTAGTTACAAATAGTTGTAACACTACACTTGTATATATTAATTTCAAAGTGTATGTGGTTGCCAGAGGTGTTTAATGCACATAGTATTGCCACCAGACCTGTATTAGTTACAACTAGTGTTGATACCAGTCTTATATTCTATGGTTTTGCGAGTGTATGTTGTGTAAGATAAACTTGCTCAACAATATATTATTTTTGCACCACAATTGAGACTTGTGAAATTCTGTCCATTATGATTCAATTTTACTTGTCAACCTAATTTTATAGTTTCTTACTATAGTGTTACACAACGTGGTCTTAATTTTTTCAATGACAGAATAAAGTTGCACAATGTGTGGGGGTGATTGGTGTAATTTTGCTCAACATCAACTTATTTTTGCTCAACAGTAGTTTATGGTTGCACAACAGTAGTTTATGGTTAAAATGTTATCATAATGATTATATATTTTGTCAATATAATTTTAAAATCTTCCAATAATTTTTTTTTTTGCATCATGTTATTATTTTTGCTCATCATCAGATTAAAATTTCACAACACCGGCTATTGGTGGAAATTTGCTAAACATGATCTTATTTTTGCTTATCAACACATTAATTTTGCACAAATGTTTAAATTGTTGATAATGCATTCAACATAACTGTTGGGCTTTGTTTAAAGATGCCCGGCCCATTTCCCGCTTATTTATATTGTGCTTAAACGTTGTTCAGATTGTCTGCAAGTCGTTTCATCTTCTTCTTCTTGTTCATCTTCATCCTCTCTCGTTCTCATCCAGATTTCTTGCTTTCAAGGTGCGATTCCTGTTGTGGTATGTTCTCCTTTCTGTTTTCTTCCTTTAAAAAAAAACGTTATCTGTTATTTTGATGTACTGTTTGAGCAAATTTTTTATTGTTGTATTCTCCGATTTTCGTTGAATTTCCCCTTGCTTTTTAGTCTATTAATGTTCATATATTGGTGTTTGTCTTGCTTATTTTCTATTGCATTATATTCTGTTTGTGTGTATGTGATTCTTACTGTCATTAAAAGTCATCAGTTAGGGTTTTTCCAGTTTTGCAGGCATTTTTTCTCTTTTGTCTTTCTGAAATGTTTATTTCTTAATAATATCAATGTAATGTTTTATTTTTAAGTCAATGTCTACTGTATGAGTATACTTTGATTTTGTATGTGTAGGTTTTCTCTCCTTCAATGGCCTTCCCAACCTATATTGAACTAGACTACGACTACATCGTTGGTACTTATGAAGTTGAGATATCAGGATCTGAGTCATACTGGTATGGACCTAGCCTACTTGTTGTGGCCATCCACTCTGACAGCATTCCCTTAACATTCTATCACACGTCTACTTGGAATGGTTTGCCTATGAGTCTAGCTCGCTGCAACGAAGTGCTACAGGATGCAGGAGTAACTGTTGAGGTTAGAACCCAGGTAGCCAATCGGCTTCTAATGGATTATACTAGAAGTTGGTTTGAGGCCGATGCTGATCTTGTTGAATATGGTCTTTGTCCCAACATCAACATCAATGTACATTTTTATGATGATTCTTCGTCTGATTCAAGCTATGAGTCCGACATAAACGATGACATTCATATGGAGATTGACCAAGCAGATCCCCCAGCACCTCTAGAGCCTATGTATGTTAACGGATTAAGGGAGATATATCACCTTGATCTTGATGATGATGAATGTACAATTTGCCTGCTTCCAATGTTGGAGTCAGATCCTGTTCTTCAAACGCCATGCCAACATCACATTCATCCAAATTGTTTACGATCTTGGCTTTTAGTTCAAAACAATTGTCCTCTTTGCCGAGAAGAATTCTAGCTTTAGTTGATATTATAAGTGTAGTATGTAATTTTGTATGGTACTGATGTAACCTAAAATACATTTTATGAATGAAATTTGTCCTTGATCACATTTCTTTCTGATTTATATTCAAATTATGGTAATCTTTGACATTTAAGTAGGTCATTTGGTGTGACACTAGTTGATCATATTGGTGGTTTCTGCTATTGAAGTTTATGGCTTGACATTTTCTGATATTAAAACTTAAGTGTGTGACACTATTAGGGTAAGTCCCAAAGTAGTGCTGACACTGATATTAGGTACATTTACTTGAGACCCTGGGCTAGTATTATTTTTTTGATTTTAAAGTTTATGATGTTGCACGAATTGGCAAGTGTTTAGAATCTTTTTGTTACATTGTTGGTTAGAGTAGTTGGGTCTATTGGTGACACTATTCTTATAAATTTGGATGTTTTTTGTTTTTGATGTTTTTGTGATGACACTAGGTGGATAAGGCCAAAAGTAGTGCTGACACGAGTTAGGTAATATCTTCCAATGATAACTGTAACTCAAATAACTGTAATCCGTTTTCAGTTTATAGTTTTACAATTTTGACAGTTTTTTTTTATAGTTACTCTGAAATAAACTGTCACAAATAACTGTTACAAGATGAAAACTGTCTAATTGTTGCCTATATATATATATCCATTTATCATTCCTTGTTATCCATTGGCGCCTGAAAACTGGTTTTAACAGTAATACATCCCTCTCTAAAAAGATGAACTATGGTAACACTGTCGGGTTTTGCACGAGTTTCCATCAATTGATGGATGTGCTGGATAGTGTTGTTTACCCTGGTTATCACATGAATCTAGTTGATGAAGCTTGCAAGATGAACAAAGAGGCCCGCAGGGCCGAGTTGTTGGAGGTTGTCGTCGTTCATTACACATTATATGAGGAATACCAAAGATCCATAATAGCAACTAAACATCACATTCGGATTGCGTCCAAAGATGAAGATGGTGAAGCATTATCAAAGGTGATATTTGAAGTTTTATCCATAAATTTTTTTTCCATACTGTGATTGAGTCTTGTCTTTTATCTTTTATATAGATGGAAAGAGAACTGGGCAATCAAAGGCAGTTGTTTGAAGACGCAAAGGACAATCTAATGGGGTGTGTTAAAGAGGTTTTAGATGCAGAAATGGAAAGGAGGAAGAAGATTGATGACTTCTTAGGACTGTAGTTCTACTATATTAATACGTAATAACATTGGTAATTATTTATATGTTGAATGTATTTTTTCTTGTTATTTCAGTTTATATGTATTCCATCCTAATGATATGATGCAACATATTAATATCATAATAATAATATAATTATTTTGTAATTTCCTTCCTTATATTTCAAATTATAAATTGGGACTAAAGTTTTACGTCTATCCCTTTTTATATTGCGGACACATTTGATTAGTTTGTGGATTGTTTTGGTAAAAGTAGTGCTGACACTGTTTAACTATGTTTTTAGGTTACTGGTAATTTTCTCAACATCATCTTAGTTTTGCTAAACAATAGTTTATAATTGCACAACAAACGAATGGATATTACTAAATCAACTGTTTGAATAACATAGACCACTTGATTATAATCGCAGAGAATTGTGCTGACACATTGAAGAACAAACACAACTGTTTAGCAGCAGTTATAGTTGTCTGCATCTTGACAAATACTATCAATCAAAAAACCACATGGACAACAAACATCTTAACCGGTACGAGAAAACTGACCCCACGGACAACAACTGTCTTAATTGGTATGAGAAAAATTTTCAAAAGTAGCGTATATAACTGTCTACATCAAAATTCATTCCAAAGTTTGAAAATAAAACATGAAATTGCATTGTGGTTGTTCAACCAAGATTCAGTATCTGCCTCTGAATTCCTTTTGAAGTCATTCTTGCATGGGATTTTGCTGCCTTCACAACATCTGCGTTCACTTCATTTAACTCTGAACATACTATATCTGTCAGATACTTCACACCTAGCTTTGAAATATTCTTGAAATTTCCCTTTTCCAATCCACACTTGTACCCTCTCTCTGTCCCAAAGAAGGTCTCCATGTGGCGCATGAGGCATACCCCAGAATATTGAACTTTCTCCTCTCCAGCCCATGTGATTGGGACTTTTGATGTTGTTGCATCTGACACTATTTCTGCCTTTGCTAGGAGTCCCTTCTCTGTTAGATAAGCAATCAGCATATCCCCCTGCATGGATTGAATTAGAATTCATGTAATTTTAATTATAAAATGAGTTGATATTTAAATGAAATTAAGATAAGGAAAGAAATATTAGATATCCGTAGTAAAACTTACCAAACATTCAAAGGGCGATGTGAAGGGGCATATTGGATCACTGGAAGATGGTGTGACATCAACAATTTGGACCATTTTGTTTTTAAAGTTGAAGACAACGATGACATAGTCTGTTGTTCGTTCAACCGCATATACAATCTAATCAACATAACAAAAAACAAATAAACATTAGTGATTGGTCTTCTGAACTTTATTTATTTAATTGCAAGGGAGTACCATGTCTATATCCTTCAAAGAAAGGTGTGGTGAAGATGACAATACAGTATCCATGTGGAGGTTAAACCTCTTGAACTGTTCATCACAAGCTCGTACTGATACACCCGCTACATTAAACTGGTTGAAGAATAGAAATCAGCAAAAAAAAAAACAGACGAATTGTAATAACGGCTAACAATGGAGTGTAATTGAAAGTTAAAATTGTAAGAATATTACAGTTTTGTTGATATTGACAAAAAGTCTTGCTGGTGATTGAGCACTTTTATACTGTTCCTTGTGGTTGAGGATGGCTGTCCATGCACCAATAACGACACTAGACAAGTGGGTTTCATCCTCAAGCGTAGCCATGTCTGTTCTAACAATTTCAACAGACCTGTGCTTAAACAAAATTTCCCTGCAATGTCAATCATTTTGAAGATGGATTATATGAAAATAACGTTTTACTTGTAACTGAACATACTTTAAGAAGATTAAGTTTAAAATGAACTTACCTGCTGTGTGGTGTTTTCATTGCTAAATAGGCTGAAACAGTGCGCTCAATTTCAGAGATAGGATCTGTAATGTCAACAACACGCGAGTAATATGGGCTTCTCAAAGATGCAGAAGGTTTATGTGCTCTCCTTGTAGCTTCTTCTCTCTTCATGTTATTAAGTTGGTCTACAGCATTTCCATCAACTATGTTGATCCGCGGCGACCTTCTTGGTGGCAAGGCAGCAGGGGGAATGCATTTTATTGTATCTCCCAAAGGGTTCACTACTGGAGTATCAGCTTTAAATTGAGTGGGTAGGGGAGTAGGAGTAGCTTCACCACGCTGTTGTATTGGAGAGTGCCCATGGCTGTCTGGGGGAGCCTGGTTGCTTCATTAACATTCTTCATTTCAACCGATGTGTTCAATGATGTCCCTTCATCTTTCTTAAAAGCAGGGTCATCTAGAAATATATCAAAGGAAAATTCCCCGTCCACTTTGATATTTGATTTCATTTTTTGCTTGTTGTGATATGCCATTTCAATTTGAGTAATGCAATCTAATAAAATAGGGTCTGCCCAGAATTTCTCTTGTGATTCTGTAAAATATGGGCTTACAGGGTCATTCATATTTGACATGTCAGCAGCATCCGTAGCCGTAGGTGCCTCTGAAATGACATTTTCCACCCCTAAAAGCTGGTTTGCTCCATGTAGAAGCATTTTCACCTTGTCATCATGTTGTAATTCAATCGGGACTTTCGTAGACCACTCAGGAAAATCAGAAATAGCAGATGCAAGTGCAGAAGTCTTTTGAGCAAACAACTTTATCCAACTCTAGAAGATAACATCACATAAAAAATTAGAATAAAAAGTCATCAGTAAATACCAGAACATTGCTATATTGTACTAATATTACATTGAATTGGTTGAAATAATTCATACAAACCTCAACTGGGGGGTGTATCTTTTTCTGGATCAGCAGGGTGACTGGTGCCTTCATCGTTTTGTGCAGTAGGTTGTGGACAAGATGTAGATGGTATGTCTTGATGGTGAAGAACAACTTGGCGAGCCTGGACTAAGCCACAGCCAAAGCCTCCAGTACTTATATCATGAGTTTCTCGTTGGCGTAAGATTTTATAATTTATGCCAACGAAAACCGGGAAAGAATGAGTCATTCTTCTTAGTGTTGTGCTTGTGAATAATTTCACCCTATCCATGCAAAACAACTGGTACACCAAGGGGATAAACATATATCAGTATAACGATTGATCAGGGAATGCTGACATAAAGAATATTGTAGACATGTAGATAAAAGTATTGGGGGGGGGGGTGACATTTGTACTACTGACATGGTAAAGAAATTAAGTTAACGTCAGAGCGAAGGTTTGAAAAAAATACTTACAACCAAGAATAACAGAGGCCCTCTGAAATGGCCATTCTTGTTCCTTTCCCAGCTTCTCTTTGCATCGACCAAACTTTCCAACACAATAGCACACCAATTTAGGTCTTTCAGGTCACCCAATTCAGGAACTACTCTTATTAAACTATGGTTGGCATGTCCGTTTCCTAGTGTATTAACCAAGATAGAGTCCAGTATAACGATAAAGTTCAGAAGGAATTGATCACCACAGTCAGTGTCAGCTATCAATTTTTCCATAACCATAGCTGTTGTTATATTGTCCTGGACATCAAATGTGGTTTTCCACTCTTGCACAAGATTGAAATTCTCTTTAGCTGATTTTCTTCCAACTAAAACTTTCCCCATTGGGAATCCCATTGTGATATGCACGTCTATTTCTGCAATTTCAAGTTCGCCTCCATTAGCCAACACCAAGCAACACTTGTTAGGGTCAAACTGATCCACTAACCAATACGAAAGAAGTAGTGGTAGGGTAACAATCTCCAAGTTGAACAAAAATCCAAAGCCAATATCCTCAATCATTTTCCTTTGCTTGGCATTCAATTTTTTCAAGGATGACACCAACAAGCGTGGGCTTGACCGTGATTTCAATGATGGGATATCTTTTTGTTTAGTGTTTCTCTCACTCCTCACAATCAGCTGCCTGTTTTCTGCGATAGGTTGTATGTTTGTGGTATCTGTTTGCTCATCAGATGTTATGATATGCACAGTTGGGTTTACATGTTGAACAACCGTCTTAGTAGGTGAATGGTTTTCCAGCCTTGCAATTTCAATGGTCTCCACAGCAACAGTGCTAACACGAAGATCAATCACAGGGTGCACTTCTCTCTTACTGTTTTTTCTTACAAGCGGTTGCGAATCTTTGGATTCAAGTGATCTACAACCCTCCCCTACTTCCAACGATTTACCAGTCTCAGTATCAACAGACAGTTCATCCTTGAAGGGAGGTGAATCTCTAGATAAATCAACTATTGGAGGTTTAACTCCAGATCGTTTTGATCTCTTCGAATTTCTATTTTGACTGTCTAGAAAAGGTGAATCACTTACACTCTGCGGACGTTTACCTATAGAATGAAGACTTACAATCAATTTATACAAATATAAGTGAAGATATGACACTATGAGAGGCTGTATTTTATGCCGAACAAATTCCCAAATTCCGAAATTATCAAATTCCCAAATTCAGCCTCTAGATTAATCACATTAACTTCAATTTATTATGCGAAAGAAATTGAAATAGCAATGGTAAGTCTTGTAAGGCTGAATAATTGCTTGATTATAAACATTAAATTCGCTTGAATAAGTGCGATTTTTCCTCATTTTCGTGGAAAACTAAGCCCTAAACCGTACTCGTTCTAATTTGAACTTTAATACACAGACAACACGAAATCAAACCTTTCGGATCTGAAGACATCTCTATGTATATGATAGATCTCCTTCTTACAAGCCTACAATCAAGCAATCTCGAGGCAATCTCGCAGAGAAATGGACAGAGTAGATTTAGCTCGAGGAAGAAACTAAAAGAAGGTGATGGAAAACTTCTCGAACCTGAAAAGCGTTTTGCGCATTCACACATTTTTAGATTTTTTTTAGGAAAACCGTTTTCATTTGCTATTTTTTTTGTTTGCCAATAAATCGGGAATTTTGTGAGACTTTATTTATTTTTTATTATTTTTCATATAATTCCATACCTTAGATTTGCTGAACATCGTATTATTCTTGCTCAACAATAGTTTAGGTTTGGACAACGCTTGACTCTTGTAAACTCGCTCAACATCACCTTAATAGATTATTGCTCAACATTGTATTATTTTTGCTCATCAATGGAATAAAAGTGCACAACATATTATGACCAGGGAAAACTTGCTCAACATCACTCTATTTTTGCTCAACGATAGTACATATATTGCACAACAACACTTTGTTTGCAACGACATCTTATTTTTATCTATTTATGCTTTCATAGTTGCTTAATAGATTATTGCTCAACATTGTCTTATTTTTGCTCATCAATGGAATGAAAGTGCACAACATATTATGCCTTTGGAAAACTTGCTCAACATCACTTTATTTCTGCTCAAAGATAGTACATATATTGCACAACAACACTTTGTTTGCAATGACATCTAATGTTTATCCAATTTTGTTTTCAAAGTTGCTTTATAGATTATTGCTCAACATGCTCTAATTTTTGCTCATCAATAGAATAAAACTGCACAACATATTGCAAATGGGGAAAATTTGCTCAGCATCACCTTATTTTTGCTGAACGATTGTTTATATATTGCACAACAACACTTTTTTTGGAATGAAATGTTAGTTTTATCTAATTATGTCTTCATAGTTGCTTAATAGATTATTGCTCAACATGCTCTAATTTTTTCTCATCAATAGAATAAAACAGCACAACATATTGCAAATGGGGAAAATTTGCTCAGCATCACCTTATTTTTGCTCAACGATTGTTTATATTTTGCACAACAACACCTTTTTTGCAACAAAATGTTAGTTTTATCTAATTATGTCTTCATAGTTGCTTAATAGGGTGTTGCTCAACATCATCTTATTTTTGCTCATCACTAGAATTAAATTGCACAACATACTACAAATGGGGAAAACTTGCTCAACATCACCTTATTTTGGCTCAACGATTGTTTATATATTGCTCAACATCACTTTGTTTGCAACGAAACGTCAGTTTTATCTAATTATGTCTTCATAGTTGCTTAATAGGTTCTTGCTCAACATCATCTTATTTTTGCTCATCAAAAGAATTAAATTGCACAATATACTACTAATGGGGAAAACATGCTCAGCATGGTAAAATGTCATTTACAATTTATAAACTGTATTGTCTACTAACATTATTCTTATATAATACTGATGACAGTATTTGCGCTGACAGCCTTATCTTGAATGCTTCATCCTCCTCTTGTACTCTCCCAAAGAAAGCTTTCTATTTGTAGGTGGTCTTCCTGCTCTTTTTCTTACTACCGGGGGGTAACAGTTGATAGATTTGAACACATCAGGGTTGTTTCCTTCATCTTCATCCAACACTGAATATATTGTTTCTGCATATGTCATATGCTAAGCGTCATTGCTGTAAAATTTTGCAACAAAATCAGACACATTTGCTTTTATGTGTATTATTGCTGCTAGAGCATGTACACAAGGTATTTTCTCGACATCAAATACTCTGCACGTACATGTCCTGGCTGATAAATCAACTATAGCTACAACTCCTTGACCATTGATCTCAAATTGGGATTCATTCATCTTTTCTACTCTGCATACCCCAACTTGCGCTTGTGATTCTCTTATCAACTTAAGGATCTCCGGAGTTAGTCTGTCTTTATTTGCCAGTGCTTTTTCTCTCCTGTCCAGGAACCATGATGTGAGCTTTTTCCTAGCAAACTCCACAAGTGCCACAATGGGATAATCCTTTTTGCCTTTGAAAACAGAGTTTAAACTCTCAGCATTGTTGGATGTCATCATGTTGTATCTATCACACCTTGAATGTGCTCTGGCCCATTTATCAAAACCTTCTGACACCAGATATTCTGATAGTTTTAGATAGGTTGCTTCGATTTGTGCAAGGTGGTTGTTGAACTCTTGGATAGTGTAACTTTCTGCTGCTTTTTTGAACATTTTCCCCAGCTCTTTTTTCTTGAACGTTGCTTTGATGTTTTGTTTCAAGTGCCACATACATATGCAGTGTGTAGCTGTTGGGTAAGCTAAAGAGAGAGCCCTTGAGATGCTAACATGTCTATCAGAGACAAACACTAAGTCATTTGAAGAAGGCACAACCTGCAGCAGCTGATACATAAACCATTCCCAGGAGCTGTTGTTTTCGGAGTCAACAATACCAAAAGCAAGTGGAAAGATTTGTCGATTTGCATCTTGTGCAACTGCTCCGAGCAACGTTCCTCTGTATTTGCCAGTTAGGAATGTTCCACCAACAACAACAACCTGATATATAAACAAGAAAATTACTTATGTTATCAAATTTAAGAAAATCGATGACAACAGAATTTGTGCTGACACTGTTTAAGACATACCTTCTTTAAGAGTGGGAATGCTCTGATGCACTGTCCAAATGACAGAAAGAAGTACTGAAATCTATCTTCTTTGTCTTTTGAAATCAAAGCTATAGTCCCATTGTTTCTCTCCATGAGCATATGGCAAAATGATGGTAAATCTGCATAATTTGATTCTGGTGTCCCTTTAACCATTTCATGAGCTATTTTTGATGACTTCCATGCTCTCCAGTAGCTAATTTGCATCTTTTGTTCTGTTCTCATTTTATCCTTTATCTGTGCTGGTCTGTATCCAACGTCAACACTGTGTAATTAAAGACAAATTAGAATAAATCATATATTAGAAAGCAAGTTAAAATATAAATACTATCTCTTTAAAAAAGTTCTCACCTTGATTGGATCATACTTGCAACCACAGAAGATGAAGACTGTTTGTAGTGTTTTGTCCTGAAATCCCATGTGCATCTGTGCGTTTCCACATACACTATCACCTCATGCCAAGTTAGACCAAAAGTTTTGACATGCACTTTCCATTTGCAGTCAGGATCTACACAATGCACTCTATAATACTTTGTATCTGCTTTTACCACGCGAAAACCAAATATCTCAGTTATTGACAACATCTCTAAAGCATGCTTAACTGCTTTCCTTGATGCAAAGCTTTTGCCTACGCAAATCAAGTTTTGTGAATTGAGATTCACACTAGACACAGGAGAGCTATCAGCATCCCAATCTTCTAGTGCAGTTTCTCTCCTATGTGCTGTAGAATAGAATGCTCTCCATATTTCATCTTCTGAATCTTCATCACTTGCAGTGTCGCTGTTTAGAGAATTCATATCATCTCCAACATCTTCCAACAATACACCTTTCATCCTGGTGTCACCGATCAATGTCATGTTATTTTCTCCTGTAACAATATTGTTAATAGTTGGATTGCATGCCACCAACTGTAAACTTTCAGCTGAGGATTCCTGTTGATCTTCAACTTCTTCACTATTTGATTTAATGCTGGCACACAACTCCACAACAAATTTAACATTCTCTAGGTTGGACAACCTTAAGAACTATTTCAAATCAGCATCACATTCAACAAGAAGCGGAGCTCTCAACAGTTTGAAAGGGTGTAAATGATTGAATTTCAATTCCAATGCACTATCTATATTGAATCTGTCTTGAATTTTTTCAGTTAAACCCTGTAATGTTATTGTCTCGTCAATCATAAACACCTTTGAAGTAGTGTCTCCAACAAAGGTTGGACATGAATCATTAAACAACCATTTCCCACCACATAAAACCGTAATAATGTGGGTTGCCATTATAATCTGCAGAGTATGAATTTAAGAGGATAAATACATTTAAGTAATAACAAACACAATTTCATTAAAAATGATGACATGATCAACCAAAGTGAGTAAAATACACATCTTACATAAAAGCAATAATAGATTTGCATTAGTCAAAAGCAACAATAGAGTTGCACACCTTGTGCAATTTATCTATGACTTAATTGTAGTGCTGACATTCCTCAATCAATGTTTAATAACGATGACACGACCAACCAAAGTTAGTAGAATAAAACTGTTATAAAAAGTTTGCGCCTTTGGCTCAAATTTTAATGGTACTGTATGTATAAGCATAGATTTCCATACTGTTATAGCATATATAAGTATAAAATATTCTAAACAGGCATCCTCTGTGCATTTTTATTATGCCTCTATTGCAGTGATGACATGGCTTAATCAATGTTGAATAAGGAAATCTAGTGATGACATTAGCAATCAAAGTCTAATAAGGAATCAATACTTTAATATATAGTGCAAATTCAAGTAATAACAAACACAATCTGATTTAAAACGATGACATGATCAACCAAATTTAGTAAAATACACATCTTACTTAAAAGCAACAATAGATTTGCATTGTCAAAAGCAACAATAGATTTGCACACCTTGCGCAATTTTTCTATGACTTAATTGTAGTGCTGACATTGCTCAATCAATGTTCAATAACGATTATACGACCAACCAAAGTGAGTATAATAAACCTGTTAAGAAAATTTTGCGCCAAAGGCGCAAATTTTGATGCTACTGTACGTATAAGCATAGATTTCCATACTGTTATAGAATATATAAGTATAAAATAATCTGAACAGGCATCCTCTGTGCAATTTTATTATGACTCCATTATAGTGATGACATGGCTTAATCAATGTTGAATAAGGAAAACTAGTGATGACATTAGCAATCAAAGTCTAATAATGAATCAATACTTCAATAAAGAGTGCAGATTCAAGTGTAATGATGACATAAACAACAAAATGAATACAATACACTTCTTGTGGTGAACTTCTATCATTAAGGTTTACTGATTAGTTGAAACAATCTTATTGAAATCACATCCTAAGCAATCATAGAGATGACTTGAGCAATGTAAAACATGAATAAGCATAAATAACCATAAACATACACAGATTCGTTTTGAAACTTGAATATTGCACATATACAGGAAAAAATGCTCATAAATATTAATTAATGTATAAAAAATCAATCAAAATTTGCGCCAAAGGCGCAAATTTTGATGCTACTATATGTATAAGCATAGATTTCCATACTGTTATAACATATATATAAGCATAAAAAATGAATCAAAGTTTTCGCAAAAGGCACATATTTTGATTCATTCAATAACAGTAATAATTCTGTTCAACTATATTTCCATACTGTTATAGCTTTTATAAGCATAGATAAACACAAATTTGGTGTAATCTACACTTGTAATCTACACTTGTAATCCGTAATCACAAAACCGAACGAGTTATTTGCGCCTTCGGCGCAAATTGAAGCAATAATCGCAAAACTAAAGCTTTAAATGCAAAACTGAAGCATACATAAACACAGAATGAATCAGTAATCGCAAAACTCAAGTAGTAATCTCAAACCAAAAAATTCTAACAAATTTTGCGCCTTCGGCATAAATTTAAGCAGTAATCGCAAAATTGAAGCAGTAATTGCAAAACCGAAGCATAGATAAACACAGTCTGAAGGAGCAATCTCAATACTAAAGAAATAATCCAAAAATTCTAGTTATATTTGCGCCTTCGGCGCAAATTTGCGTCCTTGGCGAAAATTCTAATCGACTTAAAATTCTACTAAATTTACTTACCTGATTCTCTAGATTACATTACACTTCAAAATCGATAGCTTCGTTGACGTCGGAATGGTAATCTCTCGCAAATCCTAGCAATCTCCGGCGAGCAGGTCGGGAGAGAGAGACAGAGCGTCCGGAGATGGAGAACTGGAGGAGAGAGAAAATCGGATTTCGAGAGACGCTGGAGCCTTTTATTTAGGAAATTTTTGCAAAAATGTCCCAAAACGCGGATATTTTGCAAAATTAGCCCATTTTCGTGGCTATTTTGCAAAATCCCCCTTAAATCAATCTATCTAACTAATCGAATGCAACCACGTAAAGTAGTAATTAGCAATGTTGAGATGCAAATCCGAGCCGCATACGCCTCCGTAATACGCATGCCCGGCCCATATAGGTAGCTGGCCCACCTTGGCTTCCAATTTGTACTCGAGCGATCTTCAAATTCATATGATCTTAATCGAAATTACCTGAAATATATAAAAACACTAGTGTAGACTCTGAAAACTAAATAATATAAATTAACTATAAAATAGGTAAAATATGCATGGAAATAACCTAATATAATATGCGAATACATGACTAAAATAGACCCTATCAAACTACCCCATGCTTAGACTTTTGCTTGTCCCCAAGCAAACTAATCACAAACAAAGACAAACTAAAAAAACAAAGACTTAAAGAAATTTCTATGAATGATCACTCATCAGTATAGTTCTCATGGCTTCGGGAGTATATATTACGTTATGTTCAAAATAATTATGACACTATAAGACCCATATCAAACCCTTCATACTAATTGCTTTAAACTCCAATTAGGTTTAGGGGATGCTTGTATTCAGAATGTATTGAGCAATCAAATTCATTAAGCACATAAAAATCGTCATAAACACCCATAGATTACTAGGCCTTTTCTTCTTCGGATTTTCATTAAAGCTCTTATTTTTTTCTCTTTCTTTTAAACTTTTTCTTCCTCCTTGCGTGAATTTTATTCTCCACAAACAGGATCGGTTACTAACCATATTTTTTTCCTCAATTCTTATGATTGTCGAGTGAATTTTATTCTCCTCGAATATTGGTTTATTGATTATTCTTTTCACTCGAGTGAATTTTATCCTCCCCGAGCGGTGTAAGAGAATTTTATTCTCCTTACACTCATCAACCCAACATATATACCAAAACACATCAAACATCACATCAAATAGGTAACCAAATTTACTAGTGCTTTTCATCAGGGGTTTACACATATATAATAGAAATCATATAATTTTGAAAGATTGCTCTAAACTGAACATCCAACCAATAATCAAGTTATAACTAAAGCTCATAATCCAGATTATCTATGGGAATCCCACAAGTGCCTTTATTCAATTAAAATTCAAATTTCATTAAATCTTAAGCCATGAAAAACCTTATATCATCATAGAGGTCATACCAATCATAGAAACAACTTCTTAACATAACTCAAAGAAAAACTAACAAAACAAAAACAAAGACTCAATATCATAACTTGTTATGACCATGGGATAATTAGCAAATATAAATATCTATAATGCAACCTATAATGTGATGCAGTGCATAACAAAAACTGAAAAAAATAAATAAATAAATAACAACTAAAACATATTTATAAAACACGGAGCTACACTGAAAAGGAATAAAAGAGGTAGAGGAAAACTCACTAAGTAATCAGGCATTCTGGGCAACCATTTAGTTCAAGAGGAGGTACATCCCAGACATTTCAACAACATATCATAATAATCGTGCCTATCCAACACCACAAACAACAACAAAAACAAGAAAGCTTGCATAGCAATCGGCAACCAATTTAGTTCAGCAGCAAAGGAATATCAAAATTATGAAACTCATCAAAATAGGTGACTATTCCTAAGTACTAACACCCTTAAATGTTAGAAAAGAGTAGAAATTACAGCTCTAGGTGTTCAGCAGAAACGTCTAGCAACAACTTGGATGCAATTGGCACTCGTGAACCGTCTTGGATTTGGAAAAACATATGCATCGTCTCCTTTGCAAAAGGTCCTGGCGAAGACATACAATAAAGAAAACATACAAGACAAAGCAATTCAACTTTCCAAGTACATATATCACCCAAAAATAAAGAACAACACCGTCCAAACCACTAAAATCAACCCCAACAGCTCATGCTCAATCACTTACATTGGACTAAAAACATGGCATTCAAGTGATTCCAAGGAGCAATCAATAGGCAGAGGATCACAAGTGAACTATAATCAGAATTTCTTGGTCAAGTAGAGAGCATCAAACAATTCATTCCACCACTTCTAATAAGTGAAACTTTCACAGACCAAAATCAAGAGCTAAAGTGATCAAGTTTAGCATAAAAATTGATTCAAGTTTCAAAATTCACTCAAAACACAACAATCGAACTCCTCTCAAAAAGTTCAACATTAATTAAGCACAAAATCAGTCCAGAAATCCCAAAATCGAAATTCATAAGGAAATAGCTCGGGGGAACATACCTGCACTTACTCAAGAGAAATCAAGGTCTAGAAAATTCAGAGTCGCCTAGATAAAGATGAATCGAAGGCAATTTGAGGCAGCGATGATGACTAGATTAGGATTTCCGAGAGGGGCTAGTGCTGGGCAATTCTGGCTGGCCGAGACTTGCTGTGGAATTCCAGTGGTTCTAGAGATCGCCAGTGGTCAGGTGGCGAGGGTGCCGGCAGGGAAGCAGGTATGAGAGAGAGAACATGGGCCGAGACAGAGACGCTGCGACGGGGATAGAGGCTGTCGGAGAGAAGGAGAAAGGATTTGGGGTTGAGAACAAAGGCGTGGCCGGTGTCGTGGCTGCTGGCGGTCGAGCGGTTTGAGATGGGGAGCGGTGGTGCTCAGATGGCCGGTGATGGTACGGAAGGACAGCGGGATGAGGACGAAAGGCGGCGATGGTAGGCCGAGGAAGGGGAGATCTGGTGGAGGGTGTTGGGGATGGCGATGTCGGAGATGCTGTTGGGAAGGAGAGGAAGGCCGAGGGAGAAGACGGTGGACTGGCGGTGGTGGAGAAATAGGGCGGCGATGGTGAGTGACGAGGGGTGAGGAAGATGCCGGCTTAGGAGAGGAAGAAAGGAAAGAGGAAGGCTCGACCCTTTTTTTTTCCTTTTTTTTAATGAAAATAAAAATATATATAAATTAATCCTAACTAAAAACTAAAAAGGAATGAAAAAAAAATATCGAGCTAAAAGGAAAGTAAAATCACGGCCAAAAGAAATAAAATAAAAGGAAAGTAAAATTTTAAAAATAATAATAAAAATTATTCCGAGCTAAAAGAAAATATATATATATAAAAAAACATATATTGGTTCTCTCTAAGATCGATTCAGACATTGTTAAAGCCCTCAACAATTTGTCAAACTCTTGTGCACATATATTAAGCCAGTATATATAACATAATGATAAATTGAAACTAAATAATATTGTAGATAAGATCCGTTTCAACTTATCAAACAAGCGAGCATGACTCTTTGT
The DNA here is from genome assembly GCA_037127255.1 of Persicaria tinctoria. NCBI lineage: Eukaryota > Viridiplantae > Streptophyta > Magnoliopsida > Caryophyllales > Polygonaceae > Persicaria > Persicaria tinctoria. Next base: position 48,544,677 of record JBANSL010000001.1, on the reverse strand, counting down.
AGATGGTATATAATACCACCCATTCAGTTCCATTGCTGTCTTTTCAAAATAGCAATTAAAAGGATCAAAATAATCACCACTACCTTCCAAATTGCAAAATTTTCCCTTTATTACCTCTCGAGCCTCAGCAGGTGGCTCTAGACATGGTTCATCAAAGGGGGAGCTGGGAATGAATGCATCGGATAGAGTATGAGATACATTAGATGTAGCCTCATGCGTCGACTCATGAGATTCCAAGTCAGGAAGCACTAAATCCTCTTCTCCTTCGTCAAAGAAACTATCGTTGTCTGTGAACAATTCATCCTCGTTATGAAACCATCTAGGAGGGAATGAATTAAGAACAATGACTTCGATAGGATCGTCCATTCTTGCATCCTTCCATGTCTCAGGGGATGGCAGAGTGGTTTGGTTTTCTTTATCAACTTGCGGGGTGGCCATCTGATCTGCTATTATGTAACGGCCCGAGATTATGATTCCCGAGTTACGTTTCGAGGGATGAAACCCCTCGTTAGGATCTTGCGCTCCGAGTACAGGTTGAAGGTTTGAAATCGAAGACGTGCAGTTTAAAGTGGGATTTCGCACCCAAATCCGGAAGGTCCGTTGGGGACCCCGGGATAAACCCCTGTACCTGTCCTAAGTCTACAACGCAGGAAATCCGTTATCATGCAAAGGGCATAAGTTCTGAAAATGATACAACTAGTGCCGCGGCAGAGCCGGGTCAAAACAGAGTACAATTAGGGAGAAATCCCAAAAGCATGAATCTGGTGAAGTCAGGTTTAAAATACTCACTCTCCGCCATAAGAATAGACCCCGTCATAACAGCACAAAATCCAGGAGTGTATCGGGTACCTGAAACTATACCACCAAGTCAGGCCAAGAGTCCGCCTGCGGGTCCTCTGACCGCGCTGAGGACATATAATACGCCTATACCTAAAATCAAGGATGCCTTCATGCAGTACTGAAATCTTAACCACACTATCAGGATCCTAATTCATATATGTAGAATATTAAGTAAGACCTTAACAAAGAATACCAAGTGGTATATCCCTCTTCTACCACCACCCCTCTTCCAGATAGGGTGGAGACTGGCCAGTTCGATACTATAGCATATCAAATCTCATCATCATATCGCATCTCATGCTCATCTCGTATCTCATGCTCATCTCGTATCTCGTGATATATATATAACTCAAGGAGGGCAACACCCGATGAAACTGGGCTGCCCTATGACCCTAGAAAGGACTCTAGGACTCACAGATAACGGCCGTTCTGTATTCAAACGCATACAGAGTAAGGGTGCTCATTCGTAAATGCAATTCCTAATCATGATACTACATGACACGCTCTTATGCATATGCAACACCTACATACTATATGACACATCAGGCAGGAGGTACTGGTTACTGAGTAAGCCCCGGAGGTACTTACCTGGCTAGCAGATCGGCAACAAAAGAATCCAGCACACAGTAGTCAAAATCACCTAGTATCACCTAGTACATGATTGAATATACATAAGTCTACATCCAACTATTAAGCACTCAAGCACACCTCAATCAATAGAACAAGTAACACGTTATGGAAGTCATTTCATCGCATCATCCGCTCCACAAGACCACATCGTTATTCAACCAATTCCGCATGTTCATATACATAATTTTTGCATATACCTCAATGGTTCATAAAAATCATAAGACATAATTTGTGTGATATAAAATCCTACTAGATCGTCATAATTATCCAACATTTAATCTCATATAATAATTCACCGCAAGTCATGCTATTAGTCATACATATCATTCTGTTAGTCAAACGATCATATTATCATGCTAGTTAGTCATCGAATAAGTCTTATTCCCAAGTTAGTTTCAAAACCGTTTCAAATCCCAGTTAAATAGTTAAGTATTCCGACCCTTAAAAATACTCGCCAAATCCCTTTTTCAACTTACTTTTAAAATTCATATATAAGTCCAAGTAATATATTTTAACCCCCAATAATATTTTATTTTATTTTAAATACCATTAAATAATTAAATGAGCGGATAAACCCGAACCAAACCAAACCCATTTAAATCCAACCGATCCGAACCGAACCCGCTAATTCCCAACCGGTTTATTATTTAAACAAGATCTTTAAAATGGACAAGGCCCCACAAAGCCACGTTGGCATCTTCTTCCTCCGAAATCAAATGGAGAAGTGCCGCCTGCACCACCTTCCTCACGCGATCCGCCGGCGCTGCTCGCTCAGGCCGCCCGTGCTGGTCGTCGGAGCTCGACGTCGCGCCAGTCTCGCTCTCCCGCCCTCGAGCTCATCTCCCGCCTCACCCGGAGCTTCCCAGCCTCGCAGCTCACTCGACGGTCGCTCGCCTCGCCTCGCGCTCGCTGCGCTTGCTGCGCTCGTCCTCGCCGAAGGCCTCGAGCCCACCCGAACGTCCCGCACTCAACCCATGCTCACTCCCGACTAGTCTAAGCATCGAAAAAGACTAAGAAACGAATCGAAACGAGAATAAATTCGGAGCTCACCGAGATGGATTTTTCGCGACTTCGGAGCTCTCGATCGGAGTTCTGGGCTTCGTCGGTGGCTCGCGATGGCTTGTCGGACCTACACCGGATGTGGATTAGTGTGATGGTGGAGACCGCAATCAATTTCAATCAAAAACGAAGGAGGGACGCTTACCGGAAGTTAGCTTCGCGATTGATCGAAGATTAGAAAGGAATGAGTTGCGGTGGCTCCGTGGCGGTTCCGGTGGTGTCCGTTGTTGCTGCTGGTGGGTCCGAGGGATGTGTGGGACCTTCCGCTGGTGGCTCGAGTTGGAAGGATAGAAGGAGGAGGAGGAGACATTGGTTTGGGGATGAAGACGGTGGCGACGATGGTGACGGTGAATGGTGACGGTGAATGGTGACGGTGAATGGTGATGGTGTGCTGCGGAAGAGTGGGGAGGAGCTGAAAAGTTTAAAGAAGCTAGGGAGAGGTGTGGAGGGATGTGGGAGATGGCGTACAGAAGAAGAGAGGACCAGAGGGATGGGTTTTACAGATGCCACAGGGGTAGGGGTGCAGTAGGAGCTAGGAAGGAGGGTGGGTGAAGATGTGAAAGGATCTGACGGGGATGGCGACGGATATTAATTTTGGGTAACAATTAATATTAAATACCCGAAAATAAATCCCGAAAACGCGAATTTTGAATCCTACAATTAGTTCTCGAATGTTAATTTCCCCGACTCTCGCTTTCTCGATCAATTAGATTTATAAAATAAAAAAGGATATCGCACTACGATAATTATTTTGAATTTTCGATGTAAAATGACGGAAATCATTCGCTAAATTTTATATTCTGATCGGAATCCGCTAAACGAGTTTTAAATCCGATTTAAATCCATTTTTATTTTCCTTTTTCCGAAAAATTAGGATTTGAAAATCCGAGCCTTTACATATTATCTTACTCGATGTTTGAGTAAGTTGGTTAATTTGTTCGCCCAAGTGTTTTATCCTCTCACCATTCTCCTGCACCGCTTGTGTAAGGGCCTTGATCGCATCATTCAGGTTTGTGACAGAGTCCTCCATTAGTGGATAAGACGTGGTGAGCAACTCTTCCTGTTCAACATGGTAATCCATGTAACAAAAAAAAAATCACACAACCCTGACAAACCTAACCGTGCTAGGCCTCCATTACTCATGTGCTCAGCAAGCGCTCGTGTCTCAGGAGTCATCCCGTCAATTATGCAAAGAATCATATCTCGGATGTTGTCTTGATAACCCCGTGAATTACGAATGTCAACATATCTCAAGTTCGTAGCAAGGGTGTTTTGAACCGTAAGATAGGTTCACAACAAATTAGATATATACAAAAATTGATAAACACACAAAACAAAGAAATAAACTTTGAGTTCCCCGGCAACGGCGCCAATTTGATGGACGGTTTTTAGTCGCGTAAACCGTATCAAAATAAATTCGAACTTACTAACTAATGTAGTGTGGTAGGCACGAGTCGATCCCACAGAGAATCAAGTTATTCCTAAGTTAAGCTTATTTACCAATTAAGACAAAACATGGGTTTTTTTTAGTGGTGAAAGAAAATAAACTAAATTATAAACAAATTAATGGGGATAGCAATTAAGAAGATAGTTTCATTTACAAATATCCACTTTAATTTGACCGGTTGATCCTCGATTCTTCTTCAAGTTCTCTTTTCATCCTATTATTGTTCCTGTCCTGATCTTGTGTAAATTACTAGTCATACGAGTCCTAGTAACCCTTACTAATTAGATAACCCTAACACGGTCAAGATTTAACCTAATAGTAGTATTAAGATTAAGGATTAACCAAGATATATGCAACACCAAGCTACGAGTCAGTATTTAACATATAATTGATTCTCTACACATCAGTTTAGTCCTACGAGTCCTAAAAAGGCATGATTGCTACGATGGATTAAGGTTCGCTACGAGGAATCTAAAAAATCCTACCAATAATCTCAACTAGTTGTACGGACTAGAAGAAATTAACAATATTCGCAAAAGAATCAATACGAATCAATAGGAATAGAACAAGAATAAAAATCTCACAACTTTATCAAACCAAAGCTTCAATCCATAGACGAAACGGAAGATTTTAGAACTCCATAAAACTAAGACAAAATATAATTGGGGTTTAGGGTGGAAAGTTAGTCGGCTACGGTAAGTCCCGGCCTCCCTCTATATTCTTCCGTAAGAATCTATATATAGTAAATGTCATTTCCTAATCTAAATATATAATATCAATATATCCAATTCATTTAAATCAATCTATCTAACTAATCTAATGCAACACGTAAAGTAGTAATTAGCAATGTTGAGATGCAAATCCGAGCCGCATACGCCTCTGTAATACGTAAGTACGACCCATATATATAACTGGCCCACCTTGGCTTCCAATTTTTACTCGAGCTATCTTCAAATTCACACGATCTTAATCGAAATGACATGAAATATATAAAACACCAGAGTCTAGAAAACTAAATAATATAAATTAACTATAAAATAGGTAAAATATGCATGAAAATAACCTAATATAATATGCGAATACATGACTAAAATAGACCTTATCACACTACCGTCAATTATATGGTACCCGCCACCTGCACCTCGTCCCCAGAAAACGTCACCAGGGTCCCGTGGCAGGGCTTCAAAGCCGACGCGGATATACCTATCTGGGAGAAGGCTTCCCAGGATAGGATGTCCACGGACGAGCCAATATCTATGATGACCCTCCTGACGGTCTTGGTGGCGATTTGGGCATGGATAACCAGTGGGTCCGCATGTGGCATGCGGACACCTTCGGCACCCCTCGCAGCAAAAATCACCTCCATATGGCTCTGCGAGGCGATCCTTTGGCTTGCCGAGGAAGGGGGCTGCTTTGCCTCTCTCTCGTAGTTCTTTCTATCTTGTCGGCTAGCCTTTGAATGTGACGGTCCCCCTGCCAAGGTATCGATGAAGCCTTCGGGTTCAGGGATCCGGTTAGTCAGAGTTTTCTCATGGCAGGTTTCATCCCTAGGAGCTTGGTTGACCGAGCATTGTGCTGGCTGGGCCTTGCCCCTTCGGCCACCTCACCATCTCCTGCCCCATCCCCTACCGTAGTTGTACAAGGGATAACGCGGTTGCTCATTCCTATCTCCCTGTCGTCGCGGATATTCCTCCCTCTGAGCTTGTCGAAGACCCCTTTGGCGTTCCGCATATTGTTCTCCTCTTGAGTCCTGGGGGCCGCAATGAGGCCGCCTATAGTCGCGGCGTCCTTTGTCTGTCAGGGAGGAGCTATGCTCCTTGTCCCGCCGTACCCCTTGTCCTTGCTCATTCGGATCTTCGACTGGATTCCTTCTTTCATTATTGAAGTGCACCTCGTCCTGCGGAGATGCAGGTCGGTGATCCGCAGAGTACTGCCTCCTCTGCTTTCTGACCCCCTTATCCTTCCGAAACATCCCAACGATTTTCCCGAAGAAACCCTGCTACCCTTCATTCGCCCTCGAGCTCGAGGTCGCAGCCTCTTCGGCCTCAATCTGGGTGGACACCATGTCCCTCAGCGTGTCGTAGCTCTTAGGTTTCTTTCTGAACAAGCAAGTCTTGAAGTCGCTGACTAGTGATTGAAGTTCGGGATCTGTACCACTACACTGGTAAATCGTGCAAAGAATTGCCCCAAGGTCTCATGTGCTCCTTGCCTAATGGAATTTGGCCCAACATGGTTTTCTTGTGCGACCGGGAGCTCCCAAAGTGTGATTTGAATACCTTAGAAAGTTGCGCGAAACCGGTTATGGAATTCTGAGGGAGGTTAGTGAACCATGTCAGGGCTATGTTAGTCAAAGTCGGCGGGAAAGTGCGGCAGAGCATTGCGTCGTTGTACTCGTTTATTTCCATAACCGTCACGAAATGGCACATGTGATTGTCTGGGTCGGTAGTGCCATCATATTTCATGAGATTAACGTCCCTCCACCGCTTGGGGATTGGGGCCCTGCGATTTCACTTGAAAAGACTGAAGGTATGAGGTCTGGCATATCCATCCGCGCGCGGGATGGGTTGACCCGGGTGCTCAAACCCCTCCTGTTGGTGACGTTCCCGTAGAAACCATCGCGAACATATTCCTGTCGGGGGACTTGGAAGCCATCTTGTCCGTAGAAGAAGAAATGTCCAGGGTTTGGTGGGGGGAAATAGTAGCCCCCGTTCCCCCCCCCCCCCACCTTGCCAAAGATGTTCGGGATTTTGAGGGGGGGGGGGGGGGAGAGAAATGACCTTCATTGAACTCCCCGTCTTGCCCGAAGTGTTGGGGTATGTATGGTGAGGGGATAGGGTCGCCGTGAGCTCCCGTGAGGTTCGGAGAGCCATTGTGTGGGGCAGACCCTGCGGTCTCATCCGCGTCGTGACTCATCATGTTGGAGGCATCCTCCATGTGATTGCTCATCTTCTTTTATCTGCTGCTACCTGAAAGAATTTTATAATTCATTATTAGAGAAGAGTTTATGTTAGTTCCATCAGCACGAACTTTCTTGAAACCTCTTAGTGTGAGACTGTTCCCACGGACGACGCCAGTGATAAAACCGCAATTGAAAGGTGAGCCCCACCCCACGTCGCTATGGAGGGGGGGCACCACGTGTTCGGATTTTAGTGGTCAACGGTCTTACCTGAAGTTCCTCCCCATGAGAACGGTCTAACAAAGCTACTATCCTAGGGGGGAGGACCTTTGCTTGTGCCGGGATGACCACTCACTCTGAGACAGTCTTACCCCAATCCAGTCATCCGCGGACGGTAGATGACCAACGACCGGTGCCGCCGAGTCCTAACTGAAGCTGGGAAAGTGGGCCTATGAGGACGCGCTGACAAACGATCTGCAGACGAAGGTTGCATGCAACTCGGCCAGATGGCACGCATGCCCACCACCCACGCGCCCTTCCTTTTAGAACACATGGCATAAATACTTCAACAAGTGGCCAAAAGGAATGAACATGCCCCTCGGGTGGGGGGAGGGGGGGTGCACACTATAAGAACGAGAAGACACTCCAATATCAAGGCTTTTTCGAAAAACCTAAAGGGGAGTGTTGTCCTATGCAGATCAAAGGGCGGAGTCTAGGCGTAACACCACCAAGCTCACCTCACAATTACCCAATAACCATCATAATCGTCATGTAGGTGGGCTTTCAGGTATGGGAATTAGGGGACTCCTCGACTTGGAGATCCCGGCCCCCACCCTTTCACTCTATCATAGGATAAGAACTCACTCTCTTCGAATAGCCTGGATGAAATCGATGCCCGAAGGGTGGAACGAGCTTCAGTTAGGACTCGGCGGCACCCGTCGTTGGTCATCTACCGCCCGCGGATGATTGGACTGGGGTAAGACCGTCTCAGAGTGAGTGGTCATCCCGGCACAGGAAAAGGTCCTCCCCCATAGGATAGTTGCTTTGTGAGACCGTTCTCATGGGGAGGAACTTCAGATAAGACCGTTGACAACTAAAATCCGAACACGTGGTGCCCCCCTTCCATGGCGACGTGGGGTGGGGCTCACCTTTCAATTGTGGTTTTATCAACCGTATAACAACAACTGTAGTTCGGAAATTGTCATACATCGGAAAACATAGTTCGTAAAATGACATATAAAAATAGGTAGTTCGAAAAATGACATACATAAAAAATATAGGAATATAAGAAGTCCAAGGTTGCAAATACGGGGAAACGGAAAATGCGAATAGCGCAGCTGACGACCATCATCTCGCCGGCGGTTGGCTCTGATCATGCAATTCTTGCCGCAAACTGGTCGTCCCACTCGTTGACTATGAGATGGTGGTGCTGCATCCATGAAGTGTATACGGGTGTTACAGGCGATCATGGCAATAACAAAATCTACGGACAACATATGAATATTTGCATTAGAAGGGAACAACGAAACTTTAAGAATGGAATGCATATGAAATACGAAACATACGAGTACGAAGTGGTTGTTGTTGCCGACTAAAGTTATCCCATCTAACTCTTCTTATGACGACACTAACGGGCCACCAGTGGCATATAGAGGCATGCACAACATTGACATCATCTGTTATAGTATCGCCAACGGATGTTGGTTTAGCGTGGCAAACACTTCTCCCATGATCGAAATCTCCATCAAATAAGTATCATCATGACACGTTCTGAAGTAATTGACCCTCATGATGAGCTCATCTAAGGCATTATAGTCATGGTAGAGATCTACATGCACCTGCAACTCAACGGCAAACTCCCGTCGAACTTGTGGTCATATGTCTTGCCCCAAGTTCAAAAGACCAGCAAATGATCTATATCCACAATGACCATCACCTGCAACATTCGTGACGGCTTGAATGAAAGTTATCATGAACTCGTCGATGTTGTCGATTCCCTAATTGAAACCTAGGTTCCTGAGACTCTCACGGGGAAGTGATGTCGGTGCTGCAGATGGAATGTCACCCCTAGGATCGGAAGTTTATTAGCCTCGGCCACTACCCCGCCCACAACCTCTTCCTCATCCTCGTCCACATACACTTGGAGAGTCATCGACGTTTATTGCATTGGACTTAGTGACCTCTTCATTTCTTTCCGATGCATCTGCGTCGTTTGATGAAGATTGACCTCGATCTCGACTTTGTCCTCTGACTGGTCCACTGGTCCCCTCTCTATCGGCTTGACTTTGGGCCCGAGCACGCTTACGCTCTCAAGGCAGAGGGTTCGTTTGATAGGGGCGGCGAGTCCTCAGTGTCCCGGTTAGTCTACGTTCCTCGGGGTCAGGTGGAGTCAATGGTGTATGAGATGGTCGATCCCCATCGTTGAATGCCGAGGCGATCCTCCAATGAGTATCCTCGTCCATATCTCCACTCTGGAAAAACTTGATTAAGCGCGATACATCGACATCAACTCTTGTGAGCGGAGTGTTATAATCAACACGATCAATGTAGGGACGATCCTAATCCAATTGCTTCCAAAAATGTGAATCTGGGACGGTCTTATGGGTATCTGCGCTAGGCGTGGCCACGGGTTACGGGTCAACCCGTGACCCGCCGGGTCGTACGGGTCAATGACCCGCCGGGTCCGGGTTGCCGGGTAAGGGCGGGTAGCGGGTTAGGGTCGGGAGTTTAGTGACCCGTGACCCGCCGGGTCGACGCGGCGGGTCGACCTAATTTTAAAAAAAAAAGTCGTTGGACTGGGGGCCCACAGGTCGGATCGAGCGGATTTTTTAAAAAAAAAATATGGCCGTTGTATTGTACTGGCTAGTAGACTCGGGGCTATAAATACCCGACTCCTCCTATCAAAAATCTCATCCAATCCATCAATCACCTATCATTCTATCAGTTTGATTTTCATAAGCTCGTACGTTGTAATCATGTCCGGTGACAACCTCAAAGAGGCGTTGTTTAAAGATCACTACGATAAGGTGGATGTGCAAGCCGATCGATCATTCGTAGCCGTTTGTCGTCATTGTGCTAAAAGGTACAAGATGCGGAATAACCTTGGCCATGGTAATTTGAAGTCTCACATCACCAACAAGCACCCCGAGAAGATTAAGAACGATGGCGGTTCGGGCTCGAGTGGTGGTAAAAACTAGTCTATTATTCCTATAATCCTATGTCCTACGTCCCAATAATAAGTAGTGAGTATTGTAGTAATGTAGTATATGTTTTACGTTTTTATGTTATGTTATGTGAATCGGTGAATGTGAGTCGTGATTTGTAAACGTGTATTCGTCTATCGGTTTACAATAAACTTGTGTTTGAATGATTCAAAGAATATTGTTTTATAAGATAATATTTTTACTAATTACCTAACAACTTAGAAAAAATTACCTAAACATTATATATTACATTTAAAATGTTCAAAAAATAAAAATCTACATAAAATATATTGGAAACTTAAGATATAAATTTAATTCAAAGTTAAGCTAGTTAACTAGTAGCCAAACACCACCCAAGTGCAAATTAAAAAAAAAAAAATATTTGAATCGGACCCAATGGTCATAATTCAAACGGTCGACTCGCCGGGTCGGCCCGGGTCGACCGTTGGACCCGCCGGGTCGAACGTTGGACCCGGCGGGTCGACCGTTGCCCAACGTTTGGAATGAAGGGAAAGGGCTCGGTTTGGCTCTATAAATAGCCCTTTTCCCTCCCAATTCCAACCCACACCTCACTCATCTCCTCTCATCTCATCTCAATCTCTCTAATCGCTCTATAATCGCTCTCTAATCGCTCGATCTTGTCTCTCGTAATCTCCTAAGTCTCTTCAATTGAAAATGTCGGGTTTCATCAACCGAGTTACCAACCGAGTGTTTAGCTTATAGTTTTTCACAACGTTTCTGTTTCAATGAATTTATTGCGCAAAATGTTCAACCTGCATGGCAAGTTATTAGTCGAAACACGGTTAAGAGGAAAATACTTAGACGGTATAACACCCGTAAAAATGAATTAATCGAATATTTTCAAAAAAACCATGATTTACACGTTTCGATTTGTAGTGACATTTGGACCGACCATTGGCAACATCACTCATACATGGGTGTTACTTGCCATTGGGTTGATCAACGTTTTCAATTGCACAAACGTGTTTTAGCTTTTCGAGTTTTCGACGAAGCACACACGACACGAAACATAGCAGGTGTCCTTTTAACGGTTTTACAAGAATATAGATTAACTAAAAGAGTTTTTAGTATCGGTTTTGACAACGCTTCTGCCAACACCGCATCTATCCCCGATTTAATCCAAAACTGTCAGCCCGCGATAGGCGGGAAGTTTTTCCACATCCGTTGCGCCCCTCACATTTTAAACTTATGTGTTCAAGATGGGTTATTATATTTACAAGGTGTTGTTGAACCAATTCGATTTGTTTTGCGGGCACTTTGGCGAAGCAAACAGCTTCGCCAACAATGGAGCCCTTATTGTCGTAGCCACCAAACCCGCCCAAAAACGTTCCCCAAGGACGTTTGCACTCGGTGGAACTCCACTTACACAATGATTTACGATTCAATCGCTTACAAGGAACTTCTTTCCGGTTTTGCAACACTACACATCCCGGACTCACACATATTTGCCGATGTGTGGACTCAGGCCCGGGACGTTGTGGAGGTTTTCAAAGTTTTTTACGACGCAACTCGGATGTTTTCCCACGTTTACCAGCCTACATCAAACGTTTTTTGTTTTATTGCAATGAACGTAGCACTAGCCCTTCAAGATGGAGTTAACACGCCTTCCATTTCCACCGCAACTATAGGGATGCGGCAGAAATGGATCGCATATTAGAAATTTATACCCGACATTTTCCTCGTAGCTTGTTGTTTCGACCCTAGATATAAATTAAACGGAGTTCAATTGTTTTTAGAAAACTATTATCCGACTTTAGGAATTGTGGATGATCCTGATTGCAATGTTACAATTATTGTTGCTAGAGTTAGAGGATTGTTAGAACAATTATATACTGAATATTCGACGGGCGATAGAGCGCCCTCCGGTCGTCCTCCCGTGCCTTCCAGTTCTAGCGGGTCACGAACCAGCATCACCGCAAGAACTAAGGCACTTGCCCGAGATATCTTTGGGTCAAAGAGGTCGAGAACTTCGTCGAGCCCCCACTCGGAGCTCGACAAATATTTGTCCACTAACTTTGATTTTCTCAGCGATGAAGAGGAAGATTTCGATGTCCTTGAGTGGTGGAGCCGTCCCGAAAGACAAAGATTCCCGACATTGCAGGTAATCGCCCGACAAGTACTTGGGGCACCTTGCTCCACCGTAGCCGTCGAGCAGCTTTTCAGTCGCGGAGGTCAGATTCTTTCGGAGAAGAGATCAAGGTTGCTTCCCGAGAACCTCGAAGCCCAAGTTTGCCTTGCAGATTGGAAGAAGGCGGAGATGCGGATGCAGAAGAACAACTTGGGGACTGATTTCGAGGATGATGACGGAATAGAGACAGAGTCCGTTGGGAGCTCCATTGATGGCGCGGTGACAGATGGCTCAGGAGGTGGTGGAGGATCCGACGATCAAGAAGACTAGAAGAGGAGGTAACCGGGCCGGGGTTCAAACATACAGGTAAAAGAACTACGTGGGCTTTGATTCCTCACCCCCGGGAGGATACGTAGGCAGTCGGGAAACCGATTCAAGCCCTTCTTTTTTCCTTCCCCCCCCCCCCAACACTCCCTAATACACAAATTGTACAACTTTTTTGTAATTTGTAAAACTTATAGAGTTATAAGTTGTGGAGGTTTTAGTATTGAAAATTATAAGATGTAATATTACATATTGTATTATTTTGTACATAAAGACTAAAGAGTCAAGTTATGATTTGTTAACACGAAATGATATTTTTCAAACACATAGGCGTTCAATTCCCGTTCCCTTTCTCGACAAATTCGATCCGAATTCAGAGTCCGATGTCCAAAACAAGCGCAAACCCGTCCAACCCGGGTTAGGGTTCGGGTCGCCTTCCCCCGACCCTTGACCCGGCGGGTCTGACCCGTGGCCACGCCTAATCTACGCATCCTGACAAGCTTGAATTTTCATGTGTGTAGGGCAGGCCGTAGACATTCCTCCAGTATCTATCTCTGCATGGATGTGATGGTGGATCTGTTTCCATCTTCGTGTATATGTTGAACAACAAGTTGAAATATTTCTTAGACACAATATGTCGAACTCGATCGAATATCCATTGGATGTGAGAGTATGTTTGTAAAGACTCGGATTTTCAAAATCCTAATTGTTCGGAAAAAGAGAATTAAAAATGAATTTAAATCGAATTAAAAGCTTGTTTATCGGATTCCGACCCAAATTTAAAATAATTATCGGATGGTGATATCCTCCACCAATTCCCGTCAAATCAGCCCCGTCCCTACCCTCTACAACCCGGACCCAGCTACTTCATTCCCTTCTTCTGTACGCCATCTCCCAATCACTTCACACCTCTCCCTTCTTCAAATTCTTCAGCTCCTCCCCACTCTTCCGCTGCACTCCATCACCATTTCACCGTCACCATTTCACCATCACCATCGTCGCCACCATCTTCAGCCCCACACCACTGTCTCCTCCTCCTTCTTCTATCCTTCCACCTCGATCCACCAGCGGAAGGTCACACACACTCCTCGGAGCCACCACCAGTAGCCAGAGCAACCTAGGAGCTCCCCAGCGTCGCCGCAAGCCACCAGAACCCTGTCGCCCCGTTCGAGCGCGAACAACCTTCCGGTAAGCTGTTCTCCTTCCTTTTCCATCCAAACCCCTCTCGAGCCCTACCATCACACTAACCCACATTCGACGCAGGTCCGACGAGCTATCACGAGCCTCTGACGACGCTCAGACCTCCGATCGAGAGCTTCGAAGTCGCGAACTTCCTCGGTGAGTCCCGCCTTTACCTTCCTCTATTTTCAAATCGATTTCTATCTTGGATCGGGCTATGGGCGAGTATCGAGTGCGCATGATCTGAGTGCGGGGTGTCGATCGAGCTCGTGAGCTCCGACGAGCTCGATTTGGCGTTCAGCGAGTGACGGACACGGGCAAGGCTGAGTGAGCTCGAGAGTGTGGCGGGCAGAAACCGCGAGGCAAGGGAGTTGGGGCAAGAGCGCGGGGCGAGGTGGAGGAGCGAGCCACAGTCGCCAGCGGGCGTAGGTGCAGGTGAGCCGGCGTGAGCAGTCGAACAAGCCCATGGCCCGGCGCGGGCTCTCATTTTGAATCCATGAAGAAGACGGCCAGCTTGGCACTTGTGGGCCCCTTCTCACTAACTTATATATATAGGCAAAGGTTCAATTGTAAAATATCCTTAGGGTGTAAAATTTGCTTAAGGTGTAAAATTTCCCTAATTAACACTTTGGATCAAAGGGAGTTGGCCTGTTTATGTTGGACTGTCTGTGTTATTATTCCCGTTTCATTTGTTTTTGCCCTATTGCTCTTCATCTCTGATCTTCCTTTCTCCTTCCCGGTCGAGTTTCGTCCTTGATTCTCGATGTCCTTGATCTCTGGTGATCCTTTGTGTGTTGTTTTTACTGTCGTTCTTTCATCATGTCGAGCTCTTCAGTAGGTACGACATTGATTTCCTGTTACTCTCTCCTATTAAATTTGTCCTAGGGGTTAGGGTTTTTTTTCTTCCTCGACTTTGTGCGTTTTCGTTTTTACCTTTTGTTCAACGATTTTGTGTTTCAGTGCTTTTATTTGTGAAAATGTGATGTGCGTTTGTGTTTCAATGCTTTCAACAATTTTGTGTTTCAAGCTGTATTCAAGCTATTTTATTGTTTTTAGTCTTTTATGCTCTTAGTTGTTTGATATTAGTAATATTCTTTGTGAATTTGTTTTTGTACTCTATTTTGTTTTCGATTTTCGTTAATTTTTGGTGTTCATTTATTGTCCTTTGTCAATTTGATGTATTTATTGCTCTTTTTGTTCAGTTATTAGCGGGAAGGGTTTTAATGTGTGTTTATATTTTTAATCCATTAGTGCTTTATTGTTCTTTATTTTGTCCTTTGTCTCCTTATAGGTAAACGAACACGGTCTAAGGTTGCTGGTCAATCTCTAGCTGTTGTGCCTTGTGGTCCAAAACATATTAAGAAATCCCGGGTCCCCCGTTCTGCTCCTGAAGCTATTGATTTAGCAAGCAATTCGCCTGGGTTTTCTGTATCAGGTGGTGAAGGGGGTTCAATGGATATGGACTCAGAAGATGATGTGCCTCTCATTCGTCAATCAAGGGAAAATCGTAATAGTCTAGGCGGTTCATCTAATGCTGTTTCTCATGGTATTTCGTCAACTCTTGGTCCTGAGACTTTGTCTACTCATTTCCCGCCCAATGTTGATGATGTGATTCCTTCTAGAGTTTTTGATTGTGTTGATAATGAAGGGTAACCAACTGTTGGAGAGCATGTGCAATCTGAAGGGACTAAGGTGTAACGGCCCGGGATTATGATTCCCGAGTTACGTTTCGAGGGATGAAACCCCTCGTTGGGATCTTGCGCCCCGAGTATAGGTTGAAGGTTTGAAACCGAAGATTTGTAGTTTAAAGTAGGATTTCGCACCCAAATCCGGAAGGTCCGTTGGAGACCCCGGGGTAAACCCCTGTACCTGTCCTAAGTCTACAACGCGGAAAATCATTTATCATGCAAAGGGCATAAGTTCAGAAAATGATACAACCAGTGCCACGGCAGAGCCGGGTCAAAATGGAGTATAAGTAGGGAGAAATCCCAAAAGCATGAATCTGGTGAAGTCAGGTTTCAAACACTCACTCTCCGCCATATGAATAGACCCCGTCATAACAGCACCAAAATCAAGTAGTGTATCGGGTACCTGGAACTATACCACAAAGTCATGCCAAGAATCCGCCCACGGGTCCTCTGACCGCGCTGAGGACATATAATACGCCTATACCTAGAATAAAGGATGCCTTCATGCAGTACTGGAATATTAACCACACTATCATGTTCCTACTTCATATGTGCAGAATATTAAGTAAGGCCTTAACAAAGAATACCAAGTGGTATATCCCTCTTCTACCACCACCCCCCTTCTAGGTAGGGTGGAGACTGGCCAGTTCGATCCGATAACATCTCAAATCTCATCATCATATCGTATCTCATCATCATATCGTGTATCTTGCGAAAAGAAAATAATAATGCTGATAATAGTAAAGGTGTTCCAACGACCCGAATTACTCAGGATGAACCTGATGGAGCTGGGTTGTCCTATGACCCTATCAAGGATTCTAGGACTCACAGATAACGGCCGTTCTGTATTCAAACGCATACAGAATAAGAATGCTCATTCGTAAGTGCAATTCCTAAGCATGATACTACATGACATGCTCTTATGCATATGAAACACCTACATACTATATGACACATCAGGCAGGAGGTACTGGTTACTGAGTAAGCCCCGGAGGTACTTACCTGGCTAGCAGATCGGCAATAAAAGAATCCAGCACACAGTAGTCACGATCACATAGTATCACCTAGTACATGATTGAATATACATAAGTCTACATCCAACTATTAAGCACTCAAGCACACCTCAATCAATAGAACAAGTAACACATTATGGAAGTCATTTCATCGCATCATCCGCTCCACAAGACCACATCATTTTCCATAATTCATTCAACCAATTTCCGCATTTTCATATACATATTTTCCACATATACCTCAATGGTTCATCAAAATCATAAGACATAATGTGTGTGATATAAAATCCTACTACCTCGTCATAATTATCCAACATTTAATCTCTTAGAATAATTCACCACAAGTCATGCTATTAGTCACACATATCATACCGTTATTCAACGATCATATATATCATCATGCTAGTTAGTCACCGAAAAAATATAATTCCCAAGTTAACTTCAAAACCATTTCAAATCCGAAATAAACAATTAAGAATTCCGACCCTTGAAAATACTCCAAAAATTCCTTTTTAAATTTATTTATTAGAAATTCTTTTCCAAATTCTTTTTAAATCTCCAAGTCCAAATAATGTTATATCTTAAACCCCCAATAATATTATATTTTATTTAAAATATCATTAATTAAATAAATACGGATAAATCCAAACCGAACCAAACCCATTTAAATTCAACCGAACTGAACCGAACTAAACCCGCTAATTAAAATAACTCCCAACCGGTTAAGTTATTAAAAGACATTTTGTAAAATGAAGTGGGGCCCACATGGCCACATCAGCTTCTTCATCTTCTTCCCAAATCAAAAGAGGAATCCCGCCTGCGCCATGGCTTTGCCCGACAGCTCCCGCCTGCTCGCCTCGCTGACCGCCAGCGTCCACGCCTCGCCGCCCACCAGCGTCCATGCCTCGCCCAGCTCGTGTCCTGCCCGCCCGAACTAATCGCCCCAGCTCGCCGGCTCGCTTGCGTCCACGCCTCGCCTCGTCCTCGCTCTGCTCGTCCTTGCTCTGCTCGCGCTTGCTCAGCCTCGCCCTCGAGCCACCGGAGCTCTCGAGCTCGCTCGACTACTCACACTCAGCTCTCGCTCACCCCCCCGACTACTCTAAGCATCGAAGGAAAGAACGAAATCGAACGAGAAATGAAAGGAGGCTTGGAAGCTCACCGGAAGTTAGCTTCGCGACTTCGGAGCTCTCGATCAGAGTTCTGGGCTTCGTCGGTGACTAGCGATGACTTGTCGAACCTACACCGGATGTGGATGAGTGTGATGGTGAAGACCGCAAGCAATTGCAATAAAAAATGGAGGGACGCTCACCGGAAGTTAGCTTCGCGATTGATCGAAGATTAGAAAGGAATGGGCTGCGGTGGCTCCGTGGTGGCTTCGATGGTGTCCGTTGTTGCCGCTGGTGGCTCCGAGGAGGTGTCGAAGGAGCCGCAGCGGTGATGGAAGATGCTGAATGTAGATGACGGTGTTGGATGGTGCGGTGTTGGAGATGTGATGAAGATGGAGACGGTGACGAATGTGAATGGCGGGATAGAGGGATAGAGCGTGATGGTGAGCAGGTGAATGTCAGAATTATAAATTGAACTGGTGAGGGTGACGGTAGGGCAGGGGATGGGTGAGGCGACGGGAGTGAGTGGGGGTAACATGTGGGATTGGTTAAAACCAATACCCGAACATAAATCCCAAATACGCGAATTTTGAATCCCGAAATTAGTTCCCGAATCCCGTTTTCTCGATCAATTGGATTTTTTTAAAATTGAAAAGGATATCTCCATCTGATAATTATTTTGTTTTTGAGGTGAAAGGACGGAAACCATTCATCAATTTGTTTATATTCCGGTCAGAATCCGCTAAATGAGTTTTAAATCCGATTAAATTCATTTTTAATCATCTTTTTCTGAAAAATTAGGAATTGAAAATCCGAGTCTTTACATAATGTGCAGACTGTAGCCCCTGATGTGCTACTCCAAGCATCAACTGCCCCCCAAGACGTTGGGGATGGTGTTGTTTTTGTTAAGCCGAGGATTAAAAGGGCTAATCAATACCCCTCTTTGAAAACAAGGTCAAATCCTCGTGCATTTGTTTCTGCATTGGCTAGATTTAATGATAAACAGAAAGATTGTATCAAGAGGATAGGATTTGGTTATTTATTAGATTTGGATATTCATTATCTTCCTCTATGTCTTTGTCATTGGTTGGTTGAGCAGTTTGATGCGAACAGATGTTGCTTGGTGTTGGCTGATGGAAGTAAGTTAGATATTACTGAACTTGACGTCCATATTACATTAGGCTTGCCTATGGGCAAGAATTTGATATGTAGGAAGAGTTCTAAAGAGAACTCGGATATTCTTAAGAAGTAGAGGAGTTTGTTTTCTGTTGGAGATTCCATTAATCCATCTGTTCTTACTGATCATATGGTTTCTGATGTTGCCGCTAGCGATCAATTTGTTTTCAACTTTGTTGTGTTATTTCATTCCTTGCTTGTGGACAATAACCAAAATGGGAATTTTAATCAAAGCTTGATTAAAGTTTTGTGTGGAAATAAGGACTTCAAAGAATTTAATTGGTGTGCTTTTGTTCTTGAAAGCTTAGTGGATTCCAAGAAAATTTGGGAAAAGAACAAAAGCAGTCAGTTCAGAGGTCCTATCCTCTCCATCATTGTGAGTAATTTTTTATTTTTTTTACTATCTTTTGCATTTTATACTATTCTGTTGTGCTTTTATAGTATCATGTCTTGTATTTATAATAATTTGGTTTCCAGTGATACTTATCTTTCATATTGAAGCTTTTGGCCTTATTTTTTTACTTTGTAATTGGTTTTTTTCCCAGTGTATTACATTTTTTAGTTACATTGTTTTATGAATCTGTTTTTTTTTTTGATGTGTTTGTGTTTGTTAGCTGTTTTATATTGATAGGTTAAAGTTATTCTCAAGTATTGTGTTGATGAGAGTAAAGCGGTCTTTCCTTGTTTTTATGGGGTTGACATCACCTATGCTTCGTCAGCGTGCGGATGATGATCTTTCCAATGGAGGCTTTGGACGTGGCAGACTTAAGGGACGTCAATCTGTTCCTGCATATCAAACTATTTCTCCATGTGCTGCTCCTTCTGACAATCCATTTGTTCCTGAAAAAAAAATCATCTCCTATTGAGGTTTTTGTTGTTCCTTATATATAAGTGATTTTTTATAATATTATGTTGGGTTTTATTTCATTTTTGTTCTTTGTTTGTGTTTGTGTGTGTGCGCGTGTGTTTTTTTTTCCTTGTAGAATTTTATTCAATCTATTGCTCAAAAACCTGCTTCCCTTGCTACTTCAATATCCGTGTTTGTTGATTTGGCTGATAAAATTCCTCCTGAGTTCAAAGAGAATGAAATGGTTAAAAGACTTAGTAATGCTGCCAAGAAGCTGATGGGTTTGGAGTTTGAGGGTGATAAGGGTAAGATGAAATTGAGTTAACTTACATGAATAAGAGTAAGATGAAATTGGCTGGTCAGGACGATCATCCTTTTGGTTCAGTTGGGCATGTAGCTGGAGGCAGGCTTGGTGGTGTTGGTTCAGAAAATGAATGCGATGTTGGGAAGAAGGGTGCTTCTGTGGTTGCTAAGAGTAAGGGGATTATGGGTATGAATCTTCCTGCTGAGCCATCTTTTAATATTTTTGATTCCGATCCTGCCTTCAAATCTCAAAATAAATCTACTGAAGAGGAATCTGTTGATTATGCACAAAACGGTTTTGTATCTGCATCCAACTCCAATACTGATGCACATAAATATATCAGAGCTGCACCGAATGTTGTTGATGGTGTATCTGGTGTTCCTGCCTCTGTTGTCGATATTGCCAAGGAATATGATGGTGGAGATGTTGCTTCTCGTTTAGGTATTTCAACATCAAGTGACATTCAATGTGTAACTCCTAAAGTGTTTAAGAGGAAGCAAAAGTCTCCTGTTGTCTTGCCTTTACGTAGGTCTAATAGGGGTTGCCCTGTTGTTTCAGATGTTTCTATGCAAGATCAAATTGAGAAAGATGTTGGGTGTAAGAGGGCACCAAAACCTGCTGATTCCTTGAAGAGTCCTTATTATTCTAGGGTTGTTGATGTGAATGAGCGTGTGTCTGACATTCAGCGTTGCATTTGTGCATATTTATCTAAGAAATCAGCTTCTGACGTGTAAGTCTTTTTTTTATCATTGACTTATCTTTTTATATTTAAGTTTCTGTTAGTTATATTTATTTTTTATAATTTGTTGCTTCCCTATTGCAGTGATGTTCTTTTTAAGAATTCATCTGTTGAAGTTATTAGAGCTGATTTTAAATCCCTTGAAGAAGATTTTGAAGTGGCTTTCTCTGTTATGAGCACATGGGCTTCTATCCTTAATCATAAAGAACAATAAAGAAGTGATGTTTCTCCATCAAGGCTTTTTATATCTATTGTGTCTTCTGTAAGTTGTATTTTTGTTTTTTGTTTTCCATCTCATTTTTTTGTATTTTGTTACCATTCTTTATGTGTTTATTTCCTTGTTCTTTCTTCTTCTTCTTTTTTTCCAGCAATTTGCCCCAAATCCCCCTAGAGATGACTTTACTGACCGTTTGGCAAAATTTAGTATCCGCTTTGATTCTGAACTGGCTGCTGCTTCTCACATTCGTTTGAAAGACGTTGATATGGTATTTGAGTTTAAAATTTATTTTATTCTTTTCAATACTTTTTGTTTTATCTACCTTACTCATTTTCTTACTTTATTTTTTTCTAGTGACTTGTTTTCTTTATATTTTTTTATAGTTTGTGTTTGGTCTTTATCACACATCAATCTATTGCATGGTAGTCTTTAATCTGAAGATGAAAGTTGTTCAATTCCTGGATGTGTCAAGTGATACTCCAAATTCTAGTTCCATTGGTTAGTTTTCATACTCATCTGTCATTTTTTTGCTTTTTGCCCTTATTTTTGTTATTTCTATTTTCAGTTTGTCATTTATTGTAATTTCCTCTTTTTTTTATTTTTTTGCAGCATGATTTCTTGATTAATTATTTAAGGTCTAAAGGATTTTCGAAGAAAGCAGAGTTAGTTTCTCTTTGTAGTCAATCACACATCTATCTCCCCTGGGCTGGTGAAGAAAAGTGTTCCCATTCTGGTATTTGTCTAATGCGCCATATGGAGGCATTTGTGGGATTGGAAAAGGGATTCAATTGTGGTTTTGAACAAGGGAGTGACAAGAACATCTCAAAGTTGTGTGTGAAATAAATGACTGACATAATCTTTTCTGATGTCAATGAAGTGCGCTCTGAAATTTTAGCTCAAGCTAAGGCACATGCGTCCTTGACCTTAAAAGGTGTTCATGCTCTGAAATTGCGGTTGGATTGATGGGATAGAAACTAGTAGTTAAGCAAACATTAGTATTTCCTAGACAGTTGTTATTACTTTTGAGGGTATACAAATTTTGTGTCCTGCATGTCTTGTAATGTATAACCCTTTGCGATGCCCCTTTTGGGTTGCCTTTGTCTATTTCACTTTATGTTGGTGCAATTGGGCATGTTGGCCTTATATGTGTGTGTGTGTGTGTGTGTGTGTGTGTGTGTGTGTGTGTGGGTTTGGGTTTTGTGTATGGATTTGACTCTTTGTGCGTTTTTTTTAAAATTAAAATTCACATTTTAGTCAAACTTCTTTTTTCCTCCTTAATTCGTGCATGGGCAACCCCGCATTTTGCATTTTGAAATGTATTATGTGCACCTATATACCTTTATGTTGCGACATTATTATATGGTCATGTGCATGCCTAATATTTAAATGTGCAATCACACTGTCATGTTGTGTAAACTTAACACCCTATTGTGCATATGTAATATAATGCTTTTTATTTATATAATTGAGTTGGCTATCTATTCATGCTTTTATGTTGGTGTAGTTTTGCCTGTTGGCTGTCTTATATCTGTTTGGATTTCTTTCTTTTTTTTTTCTTTTTGTGAATGGCTTTAACTTTGTGTGCGTTTTATATAGCTTAAAACTGACATTTAAGTCTAATTTCTTTTTCTAATGTAATAGTGCACAAGTACCCCTGTTTTGTGCAATTGTAATTGTATTATGTGCAGTTATAAAGGCCCAGTATGATAATGTGCAATCACATTGTCGTATTGTGCAAATATGCCATCTTATTGTGCATATGTAATAGAGTGTTTTTTATTTATGTAATATAATGTTTTTAATTATTGTTGTAAGGAGGAAATCGAGTATGAAATATAATGAAAATAGATCAAACCAGATTTACGCCCACACAAATAATTACAAGACTCCTCCAATGTAGTAAGACAAAGTAAGAATCGAATCCACGAGGAAGCGTGTCAGCGGATCCTAGGCAGCTGTAAATCTCACAGAAAAGCAACAAAAAGACAGAAACAAAGAAAGACAGAAAGAAAGACAAACGAAGGCAAGAAATAAAGCAAAGACAGAAGCTTTACTCGATCTCGACCAGCTGTTATTCGAGAACGACAACAGAACTGGACAACAGAAACTCAGAAAGTTTGTAAATTGCAATTTCGAACACAGAATTCATATTTTTGACAGAAATAAACTCAATATAATAAAGAACTTCCAAAGCCAGGGTATCAACGCCACAACGATAACCATGCAAAGTAACACATAAAGGCATAAAAGATCATGCTTTCTATCAAAATAACTTCCGTTACTAACAAATAGGCATATAGACGCTTTCGCATAAACCCTAATTGTTACTAACCCTTTTCATATAATTAATCCAAGTTGCATTAAGATCACTTTCGCTTCAATAATACAAACAATGATCACCTTCAACTCTCGCAAAAGAATCATGCTCATATGGATAGAAGACGAATTGCATAAAAAGATCTGACCTTTACCGCATCACCTCACATGGCCACCGTTGGGCTCACCCCAGCCCCTGAAGTGGGTGGACTACTCGCTCTTCATCGTCAAGAAAGATATTAAATAAAAAAAGAAACTAACTTGCATTTAATTAAATAAAGAAAACTTACAACCAACAAGACAAGTCCGTTTTCGCCTTTCCACCTTGCTTGCCACAAACTTTCTCTCTCTACTCCTACTTACTTGAATATAAATGAATGTGTGATTGAATGAATGAAAAACTAGCCCCTAAGGCTTTATTTATAGCCTTCTATTCCCTTCTAATCAAGGATAGAAATATCTATCTTTATCTAAATCTATATCTAAAGGCTTAAAAGATAAATAAAAGAAATTTAGGAATTAAATCAAAAAAGGGAAATTATATCTAAAGAGCAAAATCTTCCATGTGTTGATAGGTATGGATAGATGTTGATAGATCTCGGATATCTCGGACTCCTTAGGCCCCAAGGAAAGCCAAACCGCGTCGGACAGCAAACCGCGTAACGCGGCTTCGGACACGGCGCTCGTTGATCTCGACTAGGGCTAGTCGATCTCGAGTAGGACTGGCGTCGACTTGGGCTGGCTGGCTTGGTCGGCTAGCTCTGCTCGACAAGGCTCGGACTGGTGCTCCTTGGCTCCTCGATCTCGACTAGCTGTACTCGAGATCGAGTAGAGTTGGCTCGGCTTCTCCGTCTTGTCTCAACTTGTCGACTCCGGACATGGTGTCTAGGCGTGGTCGATCTCGACAAGAGTTACTCGAGATCGAGTTGGGTTCCGGGATCGGGTTGTCTCTGACTCAGTGTCCTCGATCATCTCTGCTTGACCAGGTGTGCTAGGACAGCCTTTGTCGAGATCGAGTAAGTGTACTCGAGATCGAGTAAAGTTTGAAACGCACTTTCCCGAGACCTCGTTCGTCGGATCGACGCATATGACCATGCGTTGGAAAGCTCTTTCCGAGGGCTACAACTCTCATGAAGACATCAAAGCTTGATTAAGAACGAAGAATGGTGAAAAATGGCATTTTCTCCAGCTACACCGTTTTTAGCCTCTCCATGAGTTTCCTTGAAGCTCCAAAGTGCGTCCGATTTCTGCGAAATATAACCAAAACTTGTGTAGACCTCCATATATTGCAAATAAGTGTAAACTATATAGATTATGTATTATTCTAACCCAAATGCATGCAATGTATGCAGAAATCGATATAAAAGTAAGTGTAAAATATGGAAAATTAGGCTCACAACAATTATCTAATTGTCTTTAAATCTATTATTATTTTTATTTTTTCTTGTTTTTGTGAATGGCTTTTACTTTGTATGCATTTTATTACTATTATAGTGCACAAGTACCCGCGTGTTTTGCAATTACAAATTTATTATGTGCAGTTGTAAAGACCCAGTATGATAATGTGCAATCATGTTCTCCTGTTCTGCTAATATAACATCTTATTGTGCATATTTAAAATATAATGTTTTTTATTTATCTAATTGACTTTAAATCTATTATTATTTATATTTTTTGTGGTTTTTGTGAATGAATTTGACTTTGTGTGCGTTTTATATAGTTTAAAACTCACATTTAAGTCCAATTTCTTTTTTCTATTGTTATAGTGCACATGTAACCTTGTGTTGTACAATTATAAATGCATTATGTGCAGTTATACAACCAGTATGATAATGTGCAATCATATTTTCCTGTTGTATAAATGTAACATCTTATTGTGCATTGACAACAATACATTGTGCATATGTTATGAAGTGATGTTTCATTATTATAAATCACAGTTTATATTTAGAATATTAACTATGATTACAGTTAATTTTACAGTTACATTTGAAATATACTGAAATCCATAATATTATAAAATTCAAAATTACAGTTAATATTCATAATAATCTTAAATTCAAAGTAAATTTTGTGTTCTTCATCTTCTTCTCCTTCCTCCCTGCTCTTGATTGCCTATCTTCCAAGAAAGTTTGCAGTCTTCCCCCTCCTCTTGCCTTCTTCTTCAAAAACCTACTTGATGCATTCAATCACATATCCAAATATACTGAAATACATACATAATATTATAAAATTCAAAATTACAGTTAATATTCCTAATAGTTTTAAATCCAAATCCAAAATACCATTGTTCCATCTACTTAAACTTCAGATTAAAAAGAAATACAGACATTTTAAATAAAATATATAATTAAGATTGCAAAAGTAAAGTCTGTATTCTTCATCTTCTTCTTCCTGTCCTTGAGTGCTTTCCTTCCAAGGAAGTTTGCAATCTTCCTCCTCATCTTGTCTTCTTCTTCAAAGACCTCCCTAATGCATTCAATCACGTACCCTCCGTACTGCACCAGTTCTTCCTCCACTTGTCCTTGTTTGTTTTGCAACTACATAAATTTGTATATTCAAATGTTAAATAATGTTGGAATCTTTTTTTAAATCATAATATATAAAATTTTGATAACTTACCGTCTCTAGTAGTTGCTTCTCTCCATTTGCAGTTGCCTCCAAGATCTTGTAGGCGTTTGCATTTTTCTCCTAGTTGAGGGCAGAGAGGAAAATTTGATGCTTCACAGCGGCATCCATCAGGTCCTTCTTGATGGTCTTTGTGTTTGTCTCAGCAGCTTCTTATAGGAGAGACATTTGGTACCCTTGGTACAGGTAATTGTCTAACTCTCCATTGATTTTGTAGTACTCTTCGCAGAAAACTGTTGGGTTGAATCCTTCCATTTTTTTTTCTTTTGATGTTGGGGTACTCCATTGAGGGGTAAGGGAGTAAGATATCATTTCAGGTGTTTTTGTGTTGTGGTATGATTTGATGTGGGGGAGGAGTCCGTGTATATATAGGCGGTTTTGGCTCTTCAACTCCCATCATCTGATTGGCTTTATCCAATTGGTGATTTTCGAAAGCCATTTAACCCTTTCAACTTCCTATAACTGTAATTATTACTAGTTCAGATTTTTAAAATTTCCCAACTTCCCATAACTGCAATTATTATTTCAGATTTTTTATTTTGATGTATAAGCAACCGTGTGGATTCTTCTTTTTAGTTGGAGACTCATTTATTCCTTTTTATTTTTTTCCCGGATTCTTCACGGTTTTTAAAAAATACATTTCTTTTATTTGTTCCTGTTATAATTTTTTTATTGTTTTTGATTTTTTTAAAATATTCATTATATAGTAACTGTCTTTGTTATAGGTCTGTTTTCAAACATTCACCATTCTTACTACTTTTGTCGTTCTTTTCAAGTTATATTACTTTTTCAATTTATGTTACCTGCGTGTAAACATTTATATGTAAATAATAAACAGAATATAAAAGTTCTTACAGAGAATATATGAATAAAAAAACTGAAAGTATAATATTTTTGTAATAATAAAGTGCATTTACAATAAGTCAATCACAAATTGTGATTATTATTTCTATTAGGTTTCCATTAATGGGCAGGTCCTGCTGTTGTGAGGTGCATATTCATGGCATATTGAGCATATTCATTTCCCCTTTCTCTGTGCTTGAATTGATGACTCCTTCCCGCCTTTAAGTCTCTTCCCACTACCCTTTGTCTTTGCTTGTTTAGGGTCTCTTATTTCCACATTCTTCAGGAGGCTTACTCCAGCAAACCCATCAATTATACCTTCAAGCTAACAAACTTATTAAAATTAGAATACTTTGTGTGTGTGTGTGTATATATATATATATATATATATATATATAAGCCATCAGTAATCTGGGGTTGGCCCATCAAACTCATCATACATACTAGACTTTGAAGCCGTTGAAGATGCTGATGTTTGTGCACTTTGTAGGAGCTTTTTTTTTTTGCATTTGTCAATGCAGATGTCAAGTGTCTAATTTGATCACTATTATCCTTAACTAAGTCCACACAAGAATGAAATCCAGCTAACATATTTGTCAAGAGGAGTTTTTGTTCTTGCTTTGTAGTTGACTGTCTCACGACAACATCATCCAATGTGAAAACATTGCTCAAAGTTGTTGCCTTGGTCCAACGAGTCAGCAATAGTGTTGTTGGCAACTTCTCAAGTTGTATATTCTTCAAAACAGTTAATATCTGTCTGCATGGATATCCTAACCTGTTGGACAAGTTACAAGAGCAGCAAAAATCATGATCTTCAAGTTTGTGCTCAACAGTATATATCTTGTTGTTTTCCTTGATAGTATATATCTCCAACTCCTCAAGCTCTGTCACATTTGTCATTCTGCCGTTTTACAATGCTCCATGCAATTTTTCTTGAAATTTCCCTCACATTTTTATTGTGTATAATGTTGATGCATGCTTTTCTAGAGGAAGTGGCGAAATCAGAATTGGTTCCAGGATTTCAGAGTCATAGTTCTTCTTTCCTTGAAGATGCCTTTGATTTTCAATTCCACTTTCATAATATAACGTAAACTAAATTAAATTTGCAGTGAAGTTGGAGAACTTACGGAAGAAGTTGTTCATGATCTCTGAAATGGATATTGTTTTAATTAATCCACTAAGCTTCATATTCTGAAAGTATGCAGGGATCCACTTGTCTCTTATTTTAAACAATTCAGTCAACCACGAGTGACTTGTCATTCCATACTCTTCCATTAAGGCATTCCACTCCTTTTCAAAAACTTTTGGCATACTCTCTCTGTTCTATACAATACTCCTCAACTTGTCAGTGAATTTGAAGTATCCATTTACTGAGTTGTCTATTTTCTGAGATAACTTGTCCATGATATCCCACATGCATAATTTGTGTCTAGCCTCTGGAATACAGTTTGAACAACAATCTTCATTGATGGATCTTGGTCTGTTGTGAAAATTCTAGGACTTTCACCCATTGCTTTTTTTAAGTGCTCAAACAGCCACACATATGAGTCCACATTCTCGTCCATCAAAAGCTCTGATGCTAGTAGCACCAATGATTAATGGTGGTCATATGCTGTGAAGGGACTAAACACTATTTTATACCTTTAATATAAGAAATTTATGAACATTAGATTAATTTTAAAAAAAACATGTGCAATGTTTTTATCATAGATGCATATAAATAAAAGATCAGGAGCCTGTGCGATTGTCCACTTTTTGAATCTAGCAGTGCCTAATATAGATTATTTTGTGCATCTATACATGATATATCTGTGCAGTCTGGTTATTATATTTGTGGATAAAGCAGGCAATCAATATTTTTGTTTGTTTTATAACTAAAATCTATGAAAGTGCTTACACATATGAGGTATGTAAATGTTCAATATGAATCCTTTGCAATATCTGTTTGTATTGTATGTTGAATCAAATGAAATAACATCCATAAACAATGAGAAGTTTTTCCTACTTTTTGCATCACACCAGAACACTCTGGTCAACTGATTGTCTTCATCCACATCAAAAGCAAAATAAAATGCAGTGCATATTTATTGGTGATGGAAGAACCTATCAATGACAACTTGTGCATCAGATCCTTTGAAATAAGCTAAAAGATCTCTTATGTGATTTTTGGAATCAATTGTTGCTGGACCCACATTGCTATATCCTCCCACCATTTCTTGATATAATCTGTACGCTTTTGCTGGTCGAACTCTTTGCCTTGCCCAATCAAGTATAAATTTTCGATGGTAGCTTCTCATCTTCCTATTACTCTTCATGTATACTCTTCAAGTACAAATTTTTTATGGCGCCTCCTCTGGACCGATGCCGCCGACGAGGAGACATCGGCACGCGCACAGAAAGAGATCGGCTAGGTTCTCCATAGATCCATGGAGGAGGCCTCAGATTGCGGTGTTTGGGTCGTTCTCGTCCGAGGTTGTGGAGGAAGACGATGAGATTGAGATCCATCACGCGCTTGACGTCGGCAATCTCCGCCTCGAGCAGAACATGAGATCGAGGTTGTTCGATCTGCCTCCGGTGGTAGGAACGAGGTTCTGCCTCCCGAGGTGACCGAGAAGGTGGTGCAGAAGCTTCATGAGGTTGGAGCAGCGCCGAAGGGTAGTGGCAGTGGGAGAATTGTGCCATTGCCATCAACTCCGCTCTTGTTTCAGATTTCTCGATACATTTATCCGGATATGTTACTAGAAGGTCCGTAATTGGACGGATGAGACGCGTGGTTAGCTTATTTGGTGGCCTTCGTTGCATGTCTTTGGGCTCGCTCACGGCTCAGCTTGCTTTCGATTTCGGGCGGCGATCCTGAATCCATCTATCGAGTCTTAGATCTTAAAATTATATTTGTTCACTTTTAATTTTGACCTAGAATTCTACAAATCCAAGCTTTGTGTTATGAATTTTTTTGTTGCGATTGAAATTGGATGATGCTTGTACTGGATTGCTATCACCCATCCTATTTTTGATGTTTGAGCACAGAGCTGTAAGAGAAAGCCCCCATATCTGCTATATGAGGGAGAGTGAGATGATGAGGGAGAGGGAGAAAGGGAGGGAGTTTTGTTCTCTATCTTGACCCTCCGTATCTGCTATATGTGATTTCATTTTCTGCTATTTAATTTAGGGGAGCTTTTCTCTCTGTCATTTGCCACCAAAAAAAAAATGGGAGGGAGTTGGTGAGAGAAAGCCAAGTGGATTGTGTGGGCACATTTTTTAGTTGTACAGTGGTTTAGAATTATGTTTTTAATTTTGATTACAGTGTCAATGACCCTATTTTTATAGTGGTGACACCATTGACGATTCTATTTTTATTTTGGTTACAACTTTTATGACACTAAATTTTGATTACAGCGCCTATGACCTTTTTACCCATTCATATATTAAAGGAAAACTGTCACCACATGTTTTTTGGCTTCTCATTAGCCCCTATAGGGTTTGTGCTTCCCTTGTCCTAGGGTTTTCCTTTGGTTACAGTGTCTATGACCTTGTTTTTATAGTGGTGACAGTGGCTATCACCCTATTTTTATTTTGGTTACAACGTTTATAGGGTTTTCCTTTGATTACAATATTTATGACCCCCTTTTTTAATAGTGGTGAGAGTGTCTATGATCATGCACATTTAGGTAGCGTTAATATAGGCATTTAGATGGGTTTAGGTAGGGTAAAATGCATGGGTTTAGAGTAGTTTTCGTGTTTTCATTATGTTTAAATTAGAGTCGGAATCTACAAGTTTTGTGCATGATTTCAGGGGATTGTGGAAAGGTGGAGCTGAGCTCGTATAAATGATAGAAGATGAGACGGAAATCGGAGCCTGGAGCAAGAGAGCTGAAGAGTCGAAGAGAGGAGATGAACATATGTGCAAAAGAGTGGAATTGTCAAGAACTCGGGCCGAAATGCAAGGAAACTTGGCTGAGTTTTGTGAAGGAAACTGAGCTTGTGGATTCAGACAAACTCGGGTGGAACAAGAGGAAACTCGGCCGAGTTTTTTGGCACACCCGAGTTTTATTCCGTTTTAAGAAACATCTGTTACTTTATTTTCAATCTGAATTTTCAATTGGAAAGAACGTGAAACGTTGGTTGAAGAGACGAAAAGTAGGAGTCTCATGTTAGGACAAGGTTTTGGTACGTAGTTTTGATTTTCTTATGTTTGCTAATTTATCGATTATGAACAACTAATCCTCTTTGTTCGGGGAAATTAATCGAAGCTTCAGGTTTTCTATTTCATTGTGAGATTTCCGTTCATAATACTCTTCGTTGAATATTATCAATTCTTTGCTTAGATTGTTTAGGGTTTTCGTGAATTTCCATTAGTCTGATCAACTGATGCCTTTTCATCATAATCTATAGCTAGATATAGGTAATTCCTGGTTGAATTATCTATATTCTTGAGTAGCAAAGTATAAATCCCTGAAACTGGTTGATTTAGGGATTTGTATAAATAAGTGATTTGCAATTGATGCAATAACTGGTTGTGCGTATCGATTGCCTTTGTTGGTTTCCTTTAAGCTTCATCGATTATTGAATTGAATCCTGATAGTTTCAAGATTGTTTGATAATTAGGGTTTTCAGGGTATAGTTGTCCTGTTAACTAGATTTGATAAGGAATTGGATTCAAAAGACCTAGTCTTTCCACAACAAAGTATTCAAGAGGAAGTTATCTATCTGATTTCGATGATCAATGAACAAACCTGATTGCTGAGATTGATTGACCTGAGCTATTCTCTTATATTCATTTCCTCAAGCTGTTTGGTTTGTTACTTTTGTCTACTTTTTCATTCTTAGTTAGTTCAAACCATCAAAGTTACCCCTCTTTGTTTCTTGTTCTTGTTTACATACTCTGATTTGCATACAAATCGTTGACTCTCTGGGGGATCGACCCGTACTTGCCAAACTACATTAGTTAGGTTAGTCAGTTATATTTGGAAGGATTTAAGGGAACAAAAAAATCCTTTGTCAGTCTATGACCCTGTTTTAACAGTGGGGACATCGTCTATGACCCTCTTACTCATTCATATATTGGAAGAGTTTTCATTTGGTTACAGTGTCTATTACTCTTCTTTTATAGTGTTTATGACTTTGTTTTTATAGTGGTGACAATCTCTATGACCCTATTTTTATTTTGATTACATCGTCTACGACCCTCTTACCCGTTCATATATTAGATAAGAACTGTCACCATGTATTTTGGCTTCTCATTAGCCCCTATAGGGTTTGTGTCTCCCTTGTCGTAGGGTTTTCCTTTTATTGTAGTTTCTTTGAGCCTTTTTCATAGTGGTGACAGTGTCTATGACCCTGTTTTTATTTTGGTTTCAACGTTTATAGGGTTTTCCTTTGATTAAAGTGTTTATGACCCTGTTTTTATAGTGGTGACAGTGTCTATGACCCGGTTTTTAGAGTGGTGACAATGTCTATTATCTTGTTATCATAGTGGTGACAACATCTTTAGGGTTTTCCTTTTATTACAGTGTCTATGACCCTTTTTTCATAGTGGTGACAGTGTCTATAACCCTGTTTTTGTTTTGATTACAACGTCTATAGGGCTTTCCTTTGATTACAGTGCATATGCTTCTTTTTTCATAGTGGAGACAGGATCTATGACCTTGTTTTAATAGTGGTGACAATGTCTATGACTCTCTTACCCATTAGTATATTGAAGGAGAACTGTCCACCTAAGGTCTTTTGGCTTCTCATTAGCCATTTTAGGGTTTGTGCTTACCTTATCCTAGGGTTTTTCATTTGGTGACAGCAATAATCTCTTAACGACGTACTGTACTTAACATTTTAGGGTTTAGGATTTAGGGTTTAGGGCCTTGGCCCTAAACCCTAGAGACTTAACCCTGAACCCTAAACCATACTGTAGATCACATGTTCTTTTGGCTTCTCATTAGCCCCTTTAGGGTTTGTGCTTCCCTAATCATAGGATTTTCCTTTTGGTTACAAGTGTATGTCTTTGACCTTATCTTAATAGTGGTTATATTGTTTTTGTCCCTTTTTTTTATAGTGATTACAGGGTCTATGACCCTGTTTTAACAGTGGTTACAGTGTCTGTGTCCATCTTACCCATTCATATATTAGAGGAGAACTGCCACCACATGATTATCGGCCTCTCATTAGCCCTTAAAGGGTTTGTACTTCCCTTTTCCTAAGGTTTTTCTTTGATTACAGTGTCTATGACCCTTTTTTCATAGTGGTGACAGTGTCTATAAAGTTGTCTATGACTTTGTTTTTATAGTGGTGACAATGGCTATGACAATTTTTTTATTTTGATTACAGTGTCTACGACCCTCTTGCCCATTCATATATTCACTAGTAGAAAAAAGGGTTTTGGCGACAGTGCAATTACCACGGTTCCGTGTTTTTGCGAAGTAAATTTGCAAACTTGGAAATTTACCTCGGTTCTGAAGGGAACCGTGGTAATTATGTATTAAAAAATTACCACGCTCTGTAGTAAAATTATATGGTGGATCTAATTACCACGGTTTTTTTTTTAAACCGTAGTAATTTATCAAACAAAGTTACCACGCACTGAAGTAAAACCATAATGATCCGTATGTTTTTATTCATCCAAACCCTAACCCCCTATCTCTCTCTTGTCTCTCGTTCTACGCATTTGCTCACCACCTCAAATCCCTCTTCCATCATTCACTTCTTCTCTGCAATCTCCGAACGTTTTTTGCAATTTTCGCTCACCACCTCCGAAGTCGCCGTACGTTGTGGTCATGGCGATTAGTTTTCACCTCTTCTCCGCCATCTCCGCAATGTCCTCTCAGGTGCTTTCTGATTTCCCAATTTTTGCTCAGTTGCCTCCATCCCGCCCCCATCTCGTCGATTTCTCACTGTATGCGGTCTCTGGATCAGGAAACGAAGCATAAAACTAACCAACGGCGGAAAATGGCTCCCCCTTGAAGTAAAAAACCTAACCGTTGTGATCGCTGAGTCCGGCCAGAAGATTATCAAGGGCTTTAATCTCTCTGCCTATGAAGGGAAGGTGTGCTTTCTATGCTTATTGTTTTCCAATAAGCTACTTCATTCAGTTTCATGATATTGTTTTGGTTGATTGATTTACGGCCTGTTTCGATTTATTTTAGAGGATAGAGTTTTTGATTGATGCGTTTAAGGAATTTTACAATTGAAGGCCTGGGAGCTCATATGTTGAACTTGAATACTCATTCCAAACTTTAATTTTGTGTTAAATAGTTAAAACAAAAGAATTAAGTACTTTGGACTATATATATAGTTTAATTCAGAGATCAGAAACACAATGATCAATCTCAGAGTCCATAGTTATGCAAATCTCATTTTCAATGAAACTCTTAGCCAGTAAGTTGCTGATTCTATGTAGTTTTGCATGAAGCAGGGCAATATCTCTATGTAATGAGTGGAGAAGTTGAAAGAAACAAACTTTCATTCGATTTACCATGTGTGTCTAATGTGAAACAAATAAACTCACTTATCATGTGTGTACTTTTTTTGAGCTCTTTGGAGGTTATTATCTTGAATACTTCGATTGTTCTGTAATTAGCTCATCTCATTTAGGAGATCCAAGCCTTTTTTCTTACTGCAACTCCGAATCAGCGATTATGTGCTCAATTCTAGTGCCTTAGATTTCATTGAGCCATCATACTCTAAACTTGGCACCCAATTAATTTGAATGAGCCTACGAGTCGGTGTGTTCTTGTGGTCAAGTTCACCTTTCATGGCCCTTTGAATCGGCGAGTTCTTATGATTGGGTTCAACGACGCTCCGAATCCAGCACCCAATTGAGCGTTCAGTTCATTCAATTTGTCTTGAGAACCTGGTAAGTGTGCTGGTTTTTTATAATTCAAAGTTTTTTTTGTCTTCTTATTTCAGAAAAGTAGCCCTAATTGAACGCTCTTCGTCGTTTGTTTTAATTAGATGCATATTCAGTTAGGGTACCTTCTTTTTCTTCATGCTGTTCCTTTTTATTCATTGCCTCTTGTTGGGTTGAGTTGATGAGGTTCCTTGGTAATATCTGATGAGGGATTAGTGGTTGATTTAGGATTGTTGTTGTCAATGTTGGTGGTGGTGGCAGCGTTATCTTGGATCTTAGTTTGAATACCTGCCTATTTGAGTTGTTTGGTGTTTTTGTTTGATCTTTAGGTTTTTAGGGATCAATGGGGTATATATGGCTTGAAATTGTTAGGCAGTGTGAGTGAAAATGGCTGGAATGGAAGTGACAAGATAGAAAATTACATATGTGATTGGAACTTTGTCTTGGAACAAGCTAGATGCTTGCTTCCATCTCATCTATATCCCTATCTCAATCTCATTTTTTTAAATAATGAATATATTAAAACAATGGTTTGTTTTAATTAGATATTTAGATACATATCCAATTGGGGTTGGTGTGATTAAAAGTCGTTTATAGAACTGATTGAATGCATCTATGAAATGAAAGGTACTGGGCTCAATTGGGATTCATCCAAATAAAATTCAGCACACGAGCTTTAATTATATGCCAACCATACATATTCGTTAGTCATTTTTCTTCATCCAACCCCACTTGAACTTCTGTGCTAACTTTAAACAATTCTATAGATGCCAAACCCAGTGATTTTGTATAATTTTAGGTTTAAATTTTGTCTTCCTAGGCATCTATAGACCTACCTAAAAGTGAATAGTATCGTTAGGCATGTATAGAATTGATTAAATGTCAGTTATTAGAATTCTTTATATCTATGCATGAGTTGATAATTTCAAGTTAAACAGGTAAACTAACCATGTTCATCTTCCGTTAACGTTCCTAGTTTTAGAATATTCTTACAACATGTCTTCAAAATGGAACGACCCTAATTGAACTCTCTTCTAAATTGTGTATATTTAATGTTATCAATCGATATGTTTATAGAAGGATATTTTGTTACTGAATTATGTTCTCTATTTTGTTACTGAATTTGTCTTCTAGATTGTATTTTAATATCTTTTCCCAGTTGACATGTTTAGAATCATAGGCATTTCAATTAAATTGGCTTGTTTTATTTTATACTATATCATTTTGTCTCTATCAGTTTTCCTTAATGAATTCTTAACTATTTGGTTCATTTTATGTATTAGCTTTTGATTGTGTATTTGAGTCGACTAATGACAATTGCTTTCACTTGATACTTATAGTTGTTTCTAATTCCTAGTACCGGTGGTTGTTTTTAATTACTATGTTTCGTGTATGTACCGTATATGAGTCTATATGTGGCTCACCATGTGTGTTCTCTGGAGTATTATGTTCTCTTTTCTTCGTGCTTTATCTTTGAATGTTTGATCTTCTTAACAGTAGTTATTGTGCCGTGATGGAGCAAATGTATATATTCTCAAATGAAAATAGAACAAGACGCCTATTAGATGGATCTATTATAACTACATTGCAAGATGTGTTCTCATATCTTTCTACATTTCCTCTTGTTTTTTCACTTTTTAAAGTTTATTTGGGAAATGTAGAGTCTCTTATCCAAGAATAAAGGTGAAATTGTATTACCGAGTGAGCAAAAAGTTTGGAAACATTCTTTTCCAAGCCGACAAGGTAACATTTTACCTTGGAACTTTATATATTTCTAAAACATGTTATGACACTAGCATATTTCTAGAAATGCTGATATTCACAGTATTTGGTACATTAGTTGTGGTTATCTTCTGAAAAGGTGCCTGGCTATGGATATTATATGGTCAAA
The DNA here is from genome assembly GCA_037127255.1 of Persicaria tinctoria. NCBI lineage: Eukaryota > Viridiplantae > Streptophyta > Magnoliopsida > Caryophyllales > Polygonaceae > Persicaria > Persicaria tinctoria. The sequence continues at coordinate 48,508,405 of JBANSL010000001.1, read as the reverse complement.
TCTTGATAAAGACAGGGGTTCACGTTCGTCTGCAAGTTTGTTCTTTGCTTTTATAATTTTATATTCCTTTTTTGTGTGGTTTGTCTAACTGTAACTTTTTTTACTACAGTCGAGATGAATAGGAGATGAGAACCCTTCAACTGAGTTTGAATCGTCACGACTTACATGTGGGTAATTTCCTTTCGGCCTTTTTTCCATTGTTGATGTTTCTTCGAAGAGCATGAGTAACATATTAGAAAGTGGGTTGTTTAATGTTTCACTATGGGAAATATATTTTAACACCTAGTTATACCAAAAAAATATTAGAAATAGGACATTTTATGCCTGTAGCAGAGGCTTAAATCAATGCCAGCCTTGGCGAGATGACCCTAGGGTTAAACCTCACTTTTGGAGTTGTCCGCGCTCTGTATAGTGTAGGCTTCCATTTTTTTTAAATGATTAATTTGAGCTTAGAACATACAAGGAGCTCCCACTTAAAGAATACATCCGACTCACCCTATTTAAAATATTTTGACTACTATGGTAGATCTCATTCAACTTTTTAAGTTGGGTGCTGAAACTTTTTTATTCATTTTATTTTTGTTTTGTTTGCATGTAGGATGGATAGTAAACCCTCATCTACTGACTTACATGGAAGGTTGCTTGATAGGTTCTCCAATCAATGCAATTACATAGGCTCAGAAATTGAATTGAATCGGTAAACAACCAAGGCTTTTTGTGACCCACTTTGCTATATCAGTCATTTGGATGTTATATCTTTTAGGTTAAGCTCTTGTTGTATTCATCCTCTAATCATAGATTATTTGAAATTTTTGAGGGCAAAAGAGACTGTGTAATTTGTTATTTGTTGATGAAGACCGTTCTAGCAGTAGCGCAGCATTTTGGCCAAAATAACCATCAAGTGCAGCAGCAGAGGAGTATATGGACATTTTGGCCAAAATAACCATCTTGTGAGTATCTTAACTTGGCTTTATTTTGAAATGTATAGTACGTGCTTCAGTATTATTCTGTTTATTTTTTCTGTTGCAATAAATAATTCTTCATTGAATCTTGAAGGTACCAGATTTTGGGTGCTCATGGGAGATGGAGAGATTGGGCCATCATATAGATGGACTAGGTCTGCTAGAACAGACTATGGCTGCTACTAAGGTGATTTTTCGAATGAGCATACTGTGTATTAAAGATTTTTTTTCTTTCTTTATGCAGCTGTTTTACATTACTGTTAAACTTTGAGCTCTCTCTTTGATCTCCGTACCATGCATGGTTGTTGGGTTTATTTTAATTGGCTAATTATTCAATGAGAGATGAAAGTCATGAAACTCTATTGCTCATCTCTTCCAAATTTCCACAACATTATAACATTTGAGTTATAAGTATTTTCTGCCTTATTTTTTTTCCCCATCGAGTGTTGTATGTTCTTCATGCAATTATCTTAATTTATTTGTTAGTTTCCTTTGGAAGGTAGAAAATTATAATATTGTTATATTTAAGCCTATTAGCTCAAATGGTAGAGCGATGTGTTTATACACAAGATGTGGGTTCAAATCCCGCATAGGCTACTAGAATAATAAAGTAACAATTACCACAATACATATTTACTTCGGTTCACAAAATTACCACGGTTCAAAACATTTACCACGCGACCTATTTACCACGGTTCCCTCATTTGCCACGGTTTACAATGGCTACAACTTCAAACATATTTACCACGGGTGGGCTATTTTACCACGGTTCAAAATATTTACCACGCGACCTATTTACCACGGTTCCCTCATTTACCACGGTTCAGAATGGCTACAACTTCAAATAGATTTACCACAGGTGGGCTATTTTACCACGGTTCTGCTAGCGTGGTAAACAAATTTACTATAGCCACTTTTACCTCGGTTCAGAACCGTGGTAAATCTTGCACACGGAACCGAGGTAAAACCGGCTTTCTCTACTAGTGATTATAGGAGAACTGCCACCACTATGTTTTTATTGTAGTTTCTTTCGACCAGTTGATTCTATTAAGCTCAGAAAAGATCATAAAGTTGAAAAGAACATAAGTCATAGCACAAACTGAAAGAGTTTATCCAATATTTTTCATGATAGAGTGCACAGAGTACCTGTTTATCAACCCCAAATCACATTTGATACTTCAATTCAGACCATCAAAGGTTAAGACACAAGTTACCGGGATCATGAGTCGATACTTTTGTGAACTGATTCGTTTTTCTATTCCCTTTTTCCAGGCATTTGTTCTAATGGTCTTCTCATCCCAAGAAGTTTTAGCATGGTGACCCTTTTCCTCATCAATATTCAAATTTTTGCTCAAGTTCACATAATTAAAATTAATATCAAAGGGAGGGGGGTGAGGGAGAAAACTCGAGTTCCCGGGTCAAGAGTGGGAGACTCGATGACTTCTTAGGGTTCTTAGAAGTTTCATGGGGAGAAAGATCTCAAACCAGCCACCAGATCCAACAATCAATGTCATCTTCATGCTCTGGTTCGGCAGTAGTCTCCATTAGCCCGAGGGTCGCTATGTCATGCTTCTCATTTCGTATCAGTTTTTGATTTTGGTCAACTTGGGCAGTTTGTTCAAGATACGATTCATCTGTATGAATCAGAGCATCAAACAGATTCAAAGATAATGGGTAAGTTTTAGAAATCATCGAGTAACAAACCAAAGAGTAGCATATCGAAATCACAATAATAGCGCAAATTACCTAACGACCGAGATTTGTAGCTAAAAATTGTACTTTATCCTTACATTCACCGGTTTTTTCAAGGGTTTTCAATAAAAAAAGGCTCAAAAAAAGATTCGAGAAAGAGTATACAACTAAGTCGATTAGATTGGTTGAGTTCGAGGCTGAGAGAGAACCTGTAGAAAGGTGCCCCGACAACCTATGTTGGATCAGTCAAAGAAGAATTTCTCGGAAGCCAGAGGGAAGGAGAGACAAAGTGGGGAAACCCGCCCCTAGGCCACCCTAAGTGCCGCCAACAGACATCACTCTTCAAGTAATCCTAAAATGCCGACCTTCTTTCCTGATTATCTTCCACTTTTTGGTCCCAAATCCCATTGAATTTGGAGGAGAACTCTTTTGATGAGTTATTCTTGATTTTTCTACACCTCAAGACGCTACTATCCTTTGCAATTTTCCCATTTTCGGGCAACGATCTTGAGTTCCCTTTTGAAGATGAGTGTGCACATTCGGGCCTTTTGTTGAAGTGCTTCGTCTGATCGGCGGATCTGGAGGTTGCAACCGGCGGTGGCTGCCATGGAGTCCTGGGTTAGGGTTTTCTGAGGTTTGTAGGTTTTCTCTCTCTTCATTCTCATGCGGTTGTTTCTGAAACCTTGTGCTTAAAATTTTGAGTTAATAAAAAAAGCTAATGGGGCATTTTTTTGTGTTTATTTGGTTTGAAATTACCATTATATCCCTATTAACAACCAAATAAACTCCATTTTTTTTATAACTTAATAAACTCTTTTTCGTCCCATACGGTGTTTATATTATTCCATTATCTTTCAACCTTTATTTTAGACAATTTTTCAATTTTAACTGTTTTTAAACTTTAGTCACTTTTTTGAACTCCGTCACATACATACCCTTTTTTTTAACAGGAAATAATTTGGCAATGAGATGCCCTCATTTGCCAAGGGCATCCAGACAGATGTAATTATGTAGCACATGATCGTCAGGTGTCTGTGAACCAGAGAGAACAAGTCGGAGGTGTGATAAATGGTCCGTAACTCGGTTTGCTTCTTGAAAGACGTGACGAATCTAAATGGATTGGAAGAAACTAAGAGAGACCCGACTATTAGAGACAATTATTACGGAGTCTCTCAATGGTTTGCCACAGCTCTTGAGGCTGTTGATTATGGTGAGGTTATCGCCTTCGATAATCAGGTTTGTTATGTTGAGTTGCCGTGCTGCATTGACACTATGCCAGAGGCCCAACCCCTCGGCACTTGAGACAGAACCAATAGGACATGACCAAGCCCCATTGTAGATACGTTGACCTGTGTGATCTCGGATTATGTAGCCAAACGTGCCTCCGAGACTAGGAGAGAAAGCTCCATCAAAATTGAGCTTCAAAGACCTCGGAGGAGGCGTTCTCCAATGTGCCTTTTGTCATGCTCTTTTGGATAATTGTCGTGGGTCCTGATTGTTATGCGGAGGTGCATTGTCATTAGATCCTTCATCATGTTTTTTTTGAGGTGTGCCATATGAACATTTGGTCTTTGATGAAGGTTATTGTTTTCTATATACTAGATTTTTTGTCATCGAATAGTAATTTATTGCGCGGGTACCAGATACCCCACCACACAAAAGCTAACTTTGTGAATTTTGGGTGCCAATTTTTTCCTTTACGTCTCTTAATGTGTTGTCTAAGTTAGTTCCTTGAGAGAAGTTGTTGTTTAGTGCTATCATTATGCGGGGTCCAGGTTCGCTATGGTTTAGCGAGCAATTGGGCAGTCCCATAGTAAGTGTGGTTGGTCCTCGTAACTTGAGTCACAATGTGGGCATGTTGTGCGGACACCAGCACCCCTTGAGGCTAGTTTTGCTGAGGTTGGTAATCTGTTTTTTTTTATGATTTTCCATAGCAAGATTTTGACCTTGGCTGGTGCATCGAGTTTCCATATCCATGCCATATCTGATTTCTAGTGTCTTTTTAAGTTGTTCATCATATGTATTGCAGAGTTTGTGCTAAACCATCCATTTTTACTCCATTTCTAATATATTCTGTCCATATGGACATTTTTTGGTATTGGAGAGGATTTTATTATGTCAATAGTCTCATTGGGCAAAATGTTGTGGCATGTGGACAATAACTTACTGTGGTCCCAAAAATTCCTCGGAGTTAAAAAGCCCTAGACCAAAGAACTTGTGTCAATAAGCGATGTGTCATTTACGTGGTCAATGAGAGGAGATGTACCTATCCAGTGGTCATTCCAGAAATTAATATGTTTTCCATTACCAATGGACCAGTGCAGTCCATCACCAATGGACCAGTGCAGTCCTGGTTTTTCAGGTATTTTTCCTTAATTATGGTAACCCAAGGATTTGTTGGCTCTGCCGGGAATTTTCCATATAAGTTTCAGTTGAAGGGCTTTGTTCATATCTTCAGAGCTTCGAATGCCCAGCCCACCATGTGATTTGTCCTTGCAGACCTCAAACCAACTAATAAGTGGTTTGTGGTAGTTGGTTTGAGGTTGGGGCCTTTGTTCCATAGGAAGTGTCTGTTTATCCTATCAAGTTCCATGTATATGTATCGAGGTAGTAGGAAGCATTGCATGAGGTGTAACGGTTTGGATGCCAGCGTGGACTTGATTAACGTACATCGACCGGCTTATGATAAGCAGTTTGCCTTCCATTTACTTAGTTGAGATTTAGTCGCGTATATTAGATCGGAGAAAGTGTCTTTGGTTACCTTGCCACAAATTATAACGGGGCTTCTGGGTATGGACCTAAATTGTTTGTGGGGGTGATATTTAATTCATTGTGCATAAGAGTTTTTTGTTGGGGTGTCAGATTCGATGTTGTTTGGAAATGTGATTTGTGTCTGTTAACTTTCTGGCCCTATAGTGTGCAATATTTTGTTAATATTTTATTGATTTGGTCACATGTTGTTTTTGTGGAGGATGCAAAAATGACTAAGTCGTCTGCAAAAGCAAGGAAGGGGATTCTGGTGCCATTTCGAGTCAGTGTTACTCCTAGGTGACTTTGAGGGTCCTCTGATTATTTGCAAAGTCCTCTAGTAAGTACTTCGGATAGTATGAGGAATAGGTATGGCGATAGCGGGTCACCTTGCTCGATTCCTCTTTGGGGGTTAAAAATATTCGTTAGTTCATTATGTACTAGAACTCAGTAGCTAATTGTGGTGATGAATTCTTTGATCCATCCCGTGAATGTAGGTGAAAATCTGAATCTATACATGACTGTTAGTAAGAAGTCCCAGTCCACAAGGTCAAATGCTTTTTCTATGTCAACTTTAACTGCCATCTAGCCCGTTTCCCCTTTTTCTTTGATAAGGAATGGAAAATTTCATTTGCAATTAATATGTTATCTTGTATTGCCCTTCCAGAAGTGAAAGCACTCTAGAAAGGGCTGATTATTTTGGGTAGAATGTTCTGTTGTCTTGCCGTCATAACTTTGGAGATTATCTTATATGTTGTTGAACAAAGACTTATGGGTCTGTATTCTGATGTTGTTTATGGGTCATCAAACTTGGGAATTAGTGCTATAAATGTGTGGTTTACTTGCTTTAGTATCATGCCGGTAAGGAAAAAGCTTTTAACTGCTTTAGTGATAGAGGGTCCTACAATGTGCCAGTATTTTTTGAAGAAACCTACCGGGAAGCCGTCAGGGCCGGGTGATTTGTCATTTGCTAGACTGAAAACGACTTTTTTTTTATTTCTGCATTAGTGATTTTCTTGGTAAGGCTCTCATTATCATGTTCATTGATGTCTGTTCTAATGTTGTTTAATAGCTGATTCGGGATTCATTGTCTTTGACTGTTCTGGAATCGCTTAATGAAATCAGATTTAATTAATTCCCTTATGTCATTGTCCGTTGTTACCTTGATTCCTGCAGCAGTCTGTAGGGATTTAATTATGTTTCTATTCCTCCCTCCCGTGGCTATTCTGTGGAAATATTTTGTGTTAGCATCAATTGATTTTAGATGATTTATTTTTGCTCGTTGTCCCTAGTATGTTGCTTGGTATTTGATTAGGGATGTGATATGCGATATATTCTATAGCGCATTTAGTAGTTTTTGTCATCATTTACATGTCATTGTGAGAGATATTCGTATGAACTTGGTGATTCGGAACCTGTTGAAGAAGTTGAAGAAATCATAGGATCATGCAAGTTACAGAAGAGTTGAAGTGAAGAAGTTCGGAAGCAGCTGGGAGCTGGTGGGCGCGGCCGCGCTGCTACTGGCGCGCCCACGCTGCTAGGAGGAAGTGCCCGCGTCGATGCACCAGATGGAAGTAGCAAGACGGGACACTGGAGCGCCCGCGCTGCTACTAACGCGCCCGCGTCAGTCCCTGGAGACGGATTCCTATCCGAGTTTCCCCTATCTTATTAGTTTTAATATTATATTTTTATATTTTTACGGGATGTTAAACCCGATTTTATTAGTTATATTATTGCGGAGAACGCAGGAGAGGATGAGGTTATTTTCCAGAGACGTATTTTCCTTTTGCTTCATCTCACAAACCCTATGGAGAACTAACTCTCCTTTGTTACACTTGGTTCTTTGAAGCCTTCGATTGATTTGGTTGTGAGTATTCTACTCTTTTTCGTCCTTTGTTAATTGTTTCGATCTCCTGAGCTTATTGCTTGATTGCTTATTATTGGTTAATCTGGATTGATCACCTAGGTTTATCGATACTAGTCATATTGCTAGGGTTTCCAATTCCTGGTTTGGGGTTGTAGATTCATTGTAGCAAACACAATCATCATACGCAGGTTGCTTGTGGTAGATTGTGAAGGAGATTCGATTACAGGCTATTTTAACGGGTTGTTAGAATCGCTTGTATCTCATTATAATTCATGTTTGAATGCTGTCGCTTTATTATTCAATGAAGGTTTTCCCTTGTAATTTGGTGATAAGTGCTTTTAGGACTGGTAGGACTAAAAGCTATTACACGATCTGAATTGAGAACAATTACTGGACATTAGAACTTGAGATTCATAGAATGCGATGATGAACCATCTCAATCGTTGTGCGGATAATTACCTGGTGTGATACTTTTCCATCATATATTCGCAACCTCTTATTGCAACTTGTTCTGTCACCATTGCTTACACACAAAACTCCCCATTGAATCGGTTACTTTTGGGTAATAATACTTGCTCTTACAATTGATTCTGTTTCCCTGTGGGTTCGACCCTAACTTACCTACTATACTTGTTATAGTTTGCATCTTAGGAATTTACTTTGATTTGGCATAACGACTTTAGGCCAGTCAAATTTGGCGCCGTTGCCGGGGAAACGGATTATCTTTGTTCTTGTTTGTCTTATTACCTGTTTGGGTGCGAACCTCTTGCATGGTTCGCACTCCTGTTACTGATCCCCATCTTGTTGATTTTGATTGGGAAATTGACAGGACATACCACCGCCGTCTTAGAGAACAACACCAACATTCCCAACAACCCGATCCAATGGCTGAAAATGTAAATCAGACGCTGCGACAACTGACAGCATCAAACATCACACAGCAGGCACTTGCTGTCACAATCCCTGCTCTGGGGGATGACAACCATTTTGAGCTAAAGTCTGGGCTGATTCATCAACTGCCCAAATTCCATGGATTCGCTGAAGAAGACCCCATCAAGCACATGGGGAAGTTTCATAATGTATGCATGAGCATGAAACCAGCCAATATATCTGAAGCACAGATAAAGATGAGAGCCTTTGGGTTCACGCTGATCGATGCTGCGGATGACTGGTACTACAGTCTTCCTACAGGGAGCATCGATACTTGGCCTAAGCTCCACAAGGCCTGCCTGGAGAAATTCTTCCCTGCTAAGAAGGAGAACACCTTGAAGAAGGCAATCAGCAATATAGAGCAGGAAGATGATGAAACCCTCTATGATTACAATGAAAGGTTCAAGAAGCTTTGCGCTAATTGCCCTTTCCATGGCTACAGCACAAAGGACCTAGTCCTATACATCTATGGGGGATTGCTGGAATCTGATAGAAGGATGATTGATGCCGCCTGCGGAGGAAATATTATGAATGCCACGCCAGAGGGAGCCATGGAGAAGATTCAGGAAATGGCTGAGGGGACTAGAAATTTTGGGAAATCCACCAGAAAGAAGGGAGTCAATTCAGTAGACTCTAACCAATCCAAAGATATTGCTGAATTGAAGGATATGGTTAGGAGGCTCACTCTGCAAGGGACTCCTCAACAACTCAAGGCTTGTGGAATCTGCAATGATAACTTCCACCCAACTGATGCGTGTCCTACACTCCAGGAAGACACCGCTGAAGTAAGTGCTATAGGTGGAAATGGACCTCAGAGACCCAGACATGACCCCTACTCAAACACTTACAACCCAGGGTGGCGGGATCACCCAAATTTCAGATGGAGGGATCCACAAAACCAACCACATCAGCAACAGCCACCTCCCTACAATTAGAGGCAGCAGGGTAACGCTCCCTCTACTGAGACCATGCTCAATACCCTGACACAGCACTTTACTGCGCATGTTCAGACAACTGAATCGAGCATAAAGGATATAAAGAAACAAATGGGGCAAATGGCCGAAGCAATCACGAGAATAGAGGCAAAGACGTCAGGGGGTCTACCATCTCAAACGGTGGTCAATCCAAACGAAAACATCAGTGCTATAACTTTTCGGAATGGAAAAGAGCTGAAAAGTCAGGAAGATGAGGAGGAAAGCATGCAGGCCTCTGACGTGGCCATGCCCAACACTGACGCGCCCGCGCTGGAGTCTGACGCGCCCGCGCCGGAGTCTGACGCGCCCACGTCGAGTCCGATCTCGCCTGATTCTGAGCCCTATGTCGATACATACGTCCGACCGGATTTTCCCCCTCTCGGGTCAGAGAAACCAAAACCTCCGTTCCCTGAGGCACTCAAAGAGAGGAGGATAATCGATGATTCAGAGCTTTTCGAGACATTTAGCAAGTGTCAGGTGAACATTCCTCTGCTGAAAATGATAAAAACTGTGCCCAAGTACGCCAAGTTCTTGAAGGAGCTTTGCACGGTGAAGAGAAATCAGAAGCTGAAAGGAAAAAAGAAAGTGAAAGTAAGTGAGCAAGTCTCCGCTATGTTTCAGAGGAGAATGCCGAAAAAGTGCACTGATTCAGGTATGGTTACTATCCCTTGTGTCATTGGAGATGTAAAATTTGATAGAGCTATGCTTGATTTGGGTGCTTCCATAAATGTGCTTCCCTACTCACTTTATAAATCGCTAGATTTAGGACCTTTGCATGAAACTGGAGTAATTGTGCAACTAGCTGACAGGTCTAATAAATACCCTAAAGGAGTAGTAGAAGACGTTTTGGTCATGGTCGATAAACTGATTTTTCCTGCAGATTTCTTTGTCCTGGATATGGAACATGATAATCATGATGCGCCTATTTTATTAGGTAGACCTTTCATTAAAACAGCTAGGACAAAAATTGATTGTGTCTCTGAGACACTAACAATGGAATTTGATGGAGAAAAGGTTGAATTCGATTTATACAAGGCTATGAAACATCCTGTTGATGACCATTCTCTGTGCTCTATTGATGTGATTGAACCATTAGCTCAAGATCTATTTGATATTTCTAGGGAAGATGAGTTGCAGTCAATTATTGAGAATGCTATTGACGAGTCCTATACAGATTTTTCAATTACATCTAACATGCAGGAATTAGTAGCCCAGATGGATGTAGAAGGTAAGTCCCCTACTCTTTTGGGCATTGGCCCCAATCTACTGACTTCAAGCGAAGTGCTAGTTCCATCTGTTATGCAGGCACCTGAAATTGAACTCAAACAACTCCCTAGTCATCTCAAGTATGCTTTCCTAAGAGTTGATGACACTTTACCAGTTATTGTGTCCAGTAAGCTTTCAGCGGAGCAGGAAGAAAAGTTAGTGGAGGTTCTGAAGGAGTACAAAACTGCGCTGGGATGGACCATCGCTGACATCAAGGGAATTAGTCCATCTACATGCATGCACAGGATTCTGCTGGAGGATGGAGCTAAGCCATCACGCCAACCACAGAGAAGGCTCAATCCTCCCATGATGGATGTGGTGAAGAAGGAAGTGCTGAAATTGCTATCAGCAAACATGATTTTCCCAATTTCTGACAGTCAATGGGTAAGTCCTACACAAGTTGTCCCTAAGAAAGGAGGGATTACAGTCGTGGAGAATCAACAAGGTGAGTTGGTCCCTACCCGGACACAAACAGGTTGGAGGGTATGCATAGACTATCGCAAGCTGAATACAGTAACCAGGAAGGATCACTTCCCCCTCCCCTTTATTGATCAGATGCTAGAACGCCTTGCTGGCCGCCCCTATTATTGTTTTTTTGGATGGATATTCTGGATACTTTCAGGTGGCCATAGCGCCAGAGGACCAGGAGAAGGCTACATTTACATGTCCTTTCGGTACTTTTGCATATCGCAGAATGCCATTTGGACTATGTAACGCACCCGGGACATTTCAACGATGTATGGTTAGTATCTTCTCTGAATACATTGAAAATTTCATTGAAGTATTCATGGATGATTTCACAGTGCATGGGGATAGCTTTGATACTTGTTTGAGCCATTTGGCACTAGTGTTAAAAAGATGTGTTGAAACTAATCTGTTTTGAACTCTGAAAAGTGTCATTTTATGGTAGAACAGGGAATTGTTTTAGGTCACATAGTCTCTGCAAAGGGTATTGAGGTCGATAAGGCGAAGATTGATGTAATTCAATCTCTGCCTTATCCTACTAATGTGCGCGAAGTTCGTTCTTTCCTAGGCCATGCAGGTTTTTATCGCAGGTTTATCAAGGACTTTTCGAAGGTATCCTCACCCTTGTGCGAGCTTCTGAAGAAAGATGTGACCTTTGTACTCACACAAGAGTGCAAAGAGGCGTTCGACTCGCTGAAAGGACGCCTCACTAGTGCACCAATCATTCAGGCACCAGACTGGTCTCGCCCATTTGAGATCATGTGTGATGCGAGCGACTATGCAGTGGGAGCAGTGCTAGGCCAAAAAGAGGGAAGAGCCTCTCATGTGATCCATTATGCTTCCATGACTCTGAATGGAGCGCAACGCAACTACTCCACCACTGAGAAAGAAATGCTAGCTGTGGTGTTTGCACTAGAGAAGTTTCGACAGTATCTGCTTGGGGTCAAAGTGATTATCTACACAGATCACGCAGCCCTCCGCTACTTGATGACAAAGAAGGAGACAAAGCCAAGATTAATTCGATGGGTCCTGTTGCTCAGCGAATTTGATGTGGAGATTAAGGACAAGAAAGGAGCGGAGAATTTGGTGGCTGACCACTTAAGCAGATTGGTGAATGAGGAGGACAAGCCGGAGTCACAAAAACCCATCTTAGGCACATTTCCGGATGACACATTATGCAGAATCGAGCACAAAAGCACGCCGGAGTCTGGCGCGCCCACGCCGACAAATGACGCGCCCGCGCCGAAGTCTGACGCGCCCACGCTATTGATTCTCAGCCCATCTCAGTCCGTGCTAGGACTTCATTCTGTAAACCCTTGGTACCGAGACATTGTGAACTACTTAGTTTGTGGGGAATTTCCTCCGGATCATACCAAGGCCCAGACGGAGAAGATTCGAAGAGAAGCAAACCACTATGTTTGGGATGACCCATACCTTTGGAAACATTGTGCTGATCAGGTAATTCGTCGTTGTCTTCCAGATAATGAGGTACGATTTGTTCTTGAATTTTGTCATTCTCAAGCATGTGGGGGACACTTTGGTGCCAATAAAACTGCTAGAAAAGTGCTTGAATCTGGATTTTATTGGCCACATATTTTTAAAGATGCTTATTCTTTCTGCAAAGCATGTGATAGGTGTCAAAGAATGGGGAATATCTCTCAAAGGAATGAAATGCAACAATCACCGATGATTTTTTGCGAAATCTTTGATGTTTGGGGCATTGACTTTATGGGACCTTTTCCTAGTTCTTGTGGGAACTTGTATATTTTACTTGTGGTGGACTACGTTTCCAAGTGGGTGGAAGCGAAGGCCACCAGAACTGATGATTCTAAAGTTGTGGCAGGGTTCTTGAAAAGCAATATTTTTGCCAGGCATGGTATTCCTAGAGCGCTGATTAGTGACAGGGGTACCCATTTCTGCAACAAAACTGTGACTGCCGTGCTTAAGAAATATCATGTCACACATCGAGTTTCCACCGCATACCATCCACAGACGAATGGCCAAGAAGAGGTGTCCAATAGAGAGATCAAAGCCATTCTCGAGAAGACTGTAAATCCTAACAGGAAGGGTTGGAGTTTGAGACTTGATGATGCATTGTGGGCGTATCGCACTGCTTACAAAACTCCAATTGGGATGTCTCCTTTCAGACTTGTCTATGGTAAGGCATGTCATCTTCCTGTTGAGCTGGAGCACAAGGCTTGGTGGGCAGTGAAACAATGCAATATGCAGAGTGACGGGGTTGGAGCACACAGGAAGCTACAGTTAGGCGAGCTCGAGGAGTTGCGTTTGGACGCCTATGATAATGCGGCAATCTACAAGGCGAAGACCAAGGCATGGCATGACAAACACATCCATAGGAAGGACTTTAAAGCTGGTGACAAAGTCCTACTTTTTCAGTCTCGCCTGAAACTCTTCGCTGGGAAGCTCAGGTCAAAGTGGGGGGGACCATACATTGTTGCTGAAGTCTTCCCACATGGCGCTGTACAGTTATATGACCCAAATAGCCACAACAAGTTTAAGGTAAATGGTCAAAGGCTTAAGACAAACTATGAAGGGTTCCCAAAGGAGGCTATGGATGAGTTAGTTTTGGAGGAGCCAAATGCAGAGTTAGAATAATCAAAAAGGCTTAGTCGAGCCAGCGACATGAAACAAAGGCGCTGCTTGGGAGGCAACCCAAGGTATTGCATTCTTTCCCTTAACTCGATTTTATTCTAACTTGTAGGTAATAAAGACGGAGTTTCTAGTGACGAATCGCACCCGCATTTCGGACCCACTGCATCCACAGTGTTAATTTTCGTCAAAAAAAAAAATAAAAAAAATAAAAAATAAAAAATAAAAAAATTATTTTGAAAATGCCACGGGCTGGAAAACCCACTTCGGGCTAGCCCGCCAGCTTCAATCCCATCATCACTCCTCCATCAACATCAAAACCCTACAGCCCCACACTTCCTTCCCCACATCCACACTCCTCTCACACCCAACCTACCCCACACTCACTCTCACCTCACGCCAAACACCCCTCACCCTCTATTTCACCGGTGAGCCTCCACCAGGACCCTCACACCCCGCTCCCCTTACCCCATTGTCCTTTCCTTCAGTCCTCGGCACCGGGGAGAGGCTCCGCATCGACAACCGCTTCCGACACTTTTGGAGGTCTGCAGAAATCGCCGACGCGGCCGCGCCAGCTCCCCAACGCGCCCGCGCCTGTTAGAGTTATGAGCCAAGAGGCTGACACCACCGACGCGGTCGCGCCACTCTCCAACGCGCCCGCGCTCCTCGACGCGCCCGCGCTGTGCTCCTGACGCTCCCGCGCCGGCCTCCTGAATCGAGCTTCCGCTGTTCTTCATGAGTTCTTTCCGCTGTCCCTATTTCGATTCGAATCTACTCTTATTATTTGTCAAATATGAGTTCATCGGAGGAAGAGGTGAGTCGATCTGATGATGAGTTAGATCTGTCTGAAGAGGAGTGGGCGATTTATAATAAGGTCAACTGTGTTAGTTCTACAAAATATCTACATAAAGAGACCCTTCAGAGACTTCAGATGCTAGATTGTATGCAGAAGTGTTTAGCTCACGCTAGTATTGGTGAATTTTTGGAGTTGAGAGCTGCAGGATACCCAGAACTGTGCAAACAGTTTCTTGCGACATATCAGCTGTACCTTGGGGAGAACAGAATTAGAGGGGTCTCTTTCAGGTTCAACGACACTTCCTACAGGATTTCTGCAGCAAGGTTGCGAGCTGCTTTGGGGATCACTAAAGCCCCAACTGATGGATGGGTGACAGCCGCGACCGACCCAGACCTAGTTGCATTCTTTAGAGCGGTGTCTGGAGAGGAATTCTTAACCAGTAACGAGTACAACAGCAGGATTACTCATCATGTCTTCCGTATGTTGTGCAAGATCGTCTCTGGGACATATTATGGGTTGACCACAGATACCAAGCTCTCCATGACACACCCGAGGTTTGCTTACAGCGATGTGCCTACTGCAAACTACACTCATGACTGGCTTAGGCTCTTCTTCGATGGGCTCAACAGGGTCAGAAGGGATCGCAGTGCCACTGGACCAGAAATGGTCCAAGGCGGACTTATTACTCGGGTAGCCATTTCTGCGGGCGTTGAGCAAGGTGTTTTGCAAGAGCTGGAGGAGCAGGTCATAGCAAGGACCTACACAGAGGGGTATCTGCGGAGGTGTTTGATGCTTGACACTGCACCGGATGGGGGAGCCATTTGGTGTACAGGCAAGAAGAAAGAGCATCAGTTCAGGCTTCCTAAGCCCCTTCCTTGGTCTGAGACTTGGACTGATTGGTATATTGAGGCTGATTATTTTCCGACGTCAGTTCTGGGTAGACGGCGTCGCCTTGAGGTGGGTAGCAGTAGTGGCACAGCTGGAGCTGCCACGATTGAGGATGCGCCTGTGGCTCCGCAGGCTTTTGTTCAGACAGATACACAGGGTTTCGCACAGAACCCACAGCAGGAGATGCCTGCTTATCATACCCCTTCTCACGGGTGGGATTCTCACCTGACATATCAGAGCCAGCAGGATTCACATCAGTGGGCCCCTTGGCCCCCACAAGCTTTTCAGGATGCCCATCAGTAGCCTCACCAGTGGGGCTACCTGGTTGATCAGATTGGCCTTCTGCGCCAAGACGTGGGGAGTTTCACGACAGTGCAGAACCAGATTCTCCACCAGCAGGCCGACATCCTAGAAGGCTTTGGCGAGTTCAGAGAGATGAGGGAAGAGCTTCGCCTCATGCGAGAGGATTACTCTCGCCACTATCCACCCCCTCCGTAAGTTCTTCTGTTCGCTTTCTCCCTACTTATTTCTGTCTTCTTTCACATTGAGGACAATGCTTCATTCAAGTATGGGGGAGGGAAAGGACTTACATATCTTGTACATATTTCATTTCCGCATTATTTGTGTACAGATTCTGCACTTGTTATTCTAAAAGAAAAAAAAAACAGAAAAAAAAAAAAGAAAAGCAATCAAAATCCTAGGATGAGTTGAAAACCCGAAAGGGCGACTCAGGCAAAAAGCAGGTAGTCTGGCGAGCCTTAGGCTTTGGCAATATGAGACTTGAGGGAAGTGAGATTGTTTATGTGAGTACCATCTTTGGAAAAAAAATGAGTGGCTTGGTGAAAACCAGAAAGGGCGCCTTGGCAAGATGAGCGTTTACTTTGAGTGTTTAGGATTGATCTCTTGGCGAAGGCGACATAAGAAGTGGAGTGATAAGGAGCTTTTCGGGTAGGCCACTGGGAGCTATAAGGTGTAGATGGTTGAGATACAATTGTAAGTCTCATTTCCTATTTTAATTGTCTTTTGGGATGATTGTTGAGATGGTGAAAACTACTAGTACTTAGTGTTCATTTTCCTTGTACTGTCTGTGAACCTTTGAGATTTATGGTGAGAGTAAGCTTAGCTTCTATGCTTACTCGGGACGAGTAAAGGTTTAAGTATGGGGGAATTTGATATGCGATATATTCTATAGCGCATTTAGTAGTTTTTGTCATCATTTACATGTCATTGTGAGAGATATTCGTATGAACTTGGTGATTCGGAACCTGTTGAAGAAGTTGAAGAAATCATAGGATCATGCAAGTTACAGAAGAGTTGAAGTGAAGAAGTTCGGAAGCAGCTGGGAGCTGGTGGGCGCGGCCGCGCTGCTACTGTCGCGCCCACGCTGCTAGGAGGAAGTGCCCGCGTCGATGCACCAGATGGAAGTAGCAAGACGAGACACTGGAGCGCCCGCGCTGCTACTAACGCGCCCGCGTCAGTCCCTGGAGACGGATTCCTATCCGAGTTTCCCCTATCTTATTAGTTTTAATATTATATTTTTATATTTTGACGGGATGTTAAACCCGATTTTATTAGTTATATTAGTTATATTATTGCGGAGAACGCAGGAGAGTTTCCCCTATCCTGAGCTTATTGCTTGATTGCTTATTACTCCCTCCGTAACGCAATAGTTGTCCATTTGGCCACTTTTTCTTGTAACAAAATATTTGTCCATTTGAACCTAATTAATGACAAAATTTTCTAATTTTATCCATTCATCTCATTAATTGTATTTGATTTCCAAGAAATTCTATTAATACTCCAACTTCCCATACTATTCCTTTTTTTTCATTGGTCCATTTTGTTTCCACATTATTTATTTGATAAATTTTTAATTATTCAACTTTCTAATTGTAGCTTTCTTAAGAAGTGTGAAAACCCCCAAATGGACAACTATTGCGTTACGGAGGGAGTATTGGTTAATCTGGATTGATCACCTAGGTTTATCGATACTAGTCATATTGCTAGGGTTTCCAATTCCAGGTTTGGGGTTGTAGATTCATTGTAGCAAACACAATCATCATACGCAGGTTGCTTCTGGTAGATTGTGAAGGAGATTCGATTACAGGCTATTTTAAGGGGTTGTTAGAATCGCTTGTATCTCATTATAATTCATGTTTGAATGTTATCGCTTTATTATTCAGTGAAGGTTTTCCCTTGTAATTTGGTGATAAGTGCTTTTAGGACTGGTAGGACTAAAAGCTATTACACGATCTGAATTGAGAACAATTACTGGACATTAGAACTTGAGATTCATAGAATGCGATGATGAACCATCTCAATTGTTGTGCGGATAATTACCTGGTGTGATACTTTTCCATCATATATTCGCAACCTCTTATTGCAACTTGTTCTGTCACCATTGCTTACACACAAAACTCCCCATTGAATCGGTTACTTTTGGGTAATAATACTTGCTCTTACAATTGATTCTGTTTCCCTGTGGGTTCGACCCTAACTTACCTACTATACTTGTTGTAGTTTGCATCTTAGGAATTTACTTTGATTTGGCATAACGACTTTAGGCCTGTCAGGATGCGTGTCTGTTAGTAAGTCTCTTGATTTTTTCGTCTGTTCTTTTGTCATACCTGATATAGTTTTGTGTTTGTAGATCTTGAAGCTCTTTTTCCACGTTTGACACTTGTCTAAGTATGTTTCAAAATGTGAATTTGCTCCAGATTTTGCTCTTTTTTTTTTCTTCCAAAAGCTTCTTGGTTAATTTGTATAATTGCGATCCTGGACTATCAGTTCTCCAAGCATTTTTGACGAGGTTCTCAAAATCTGACCTTGTGGTCCATGCCATTTCAAATTTGAAAGGTTGTAGTTTCAACTTCTGTTTGTCCATTAAGTCAAAGGTGATTTGTGTATGGTCTGATTTTATGAATGCGTGATTTTTTGTATATGAATTAGGGAATTGTTGTATTAATGAGTGGCTTATTACTGTTCGATCTAGTTTTTCATATACTTTGTTCATTCCTTGAGAACGCTTTCTCCATGTGAATTTGTTTCCAACTGTCGGGGCATCTACAAGATTAGGTGTGATAAATTTTGTGAGTCTGTAGAATCTGTGGGGGCCAGGCTCGGCTACGAATGATAACGAAGTGCCCTGAACGACTACGAATCATTGAAGAGAGACCATTCCAGAAATTAGGTTTGTCACAATCACGTGGAGGAGCATAAAAATATATGATTGTGAATTCTAATGAGAGAGTGTGATTTATATACTTCGCTTGTATTGTTCTACTGTATGAGGTTATTATGTCAAAAGATTCATTGCTAAGTTGTGATGTGATGTGAGCCTAATTCGCCATGTTTTACACTTACTTTTATATCGATTTCTGCATGCATTTCATACATTTGGGTTAGAATAATACATAATTTGTGTAGTTTATGTTTATTTGTAATATACGGAGGTCTACACAAGTTTTTGTTATATTTCACAAAAGAGGATTTCCATGTTCAAAATATGAGTAACTAACCATATACATGGTAGGGTCGGGCTTCCCAAACACAATTGTTTGGAAGGTCTAGGATTTGAAGGTCAAAAGAGATTCTCTTCCACACGAAGGTAAGTTTGGATTGATGTTTTTTGAATTCAATGGGTGCTCCAAAAACTCTTCCATAGAGAATGACATCAGTTTTGAATCGATATTTACGCTGGTATTGCTGCAGTTGATCAAAGAAAGAGGAAAGATCAAGCTTTCCTTTTCCTTTATCAGGTTTTGGTGGCTTCGGATGGGTTGGTGGTTTGTGGGTGTCACCCGAAGGCTTCCCTTTGGATTGGGTGGTTACGGGTGTTGGTGAGTCCCCATTGGAAACCCCCTTCCCTTTGGATTGGGTGGTTGTGGATGTTGGTGAGTCCCCATTGGAAACCCCCTTCCCTTTGGATTGGGTGATTGTGGATGTCGGTGAGTCCCCATTAGAGACCCCCTTCCCTTTGTTTTGTTGTGTATTTTCCATTAAAGCAAACCAGGAAGAGATAGAGTCGTGCAGACCAGGAACGCCAGAAAATATAGGTTTTTTTAGAGATAGAGAGGGAGAAGTTGGTAGAGATTACATTAAATTCATGTCTAGGAGTGCTTTTATAGTAGAGTTTAGTGAAGTTTGAAGCAAAAATTTCCCAAAATCCCGAAAGTATCTGGATTTTGGAAGTTTGAAGCGAAAGAAGAGAATGATGAGAAATCATTTCTCCGCGCGCAGAAGTCTGTTGACACCTCCAGGAGAGGGAAGAGTTGTCCCATCGACCAGATCGGTCGAGGAAGAGAAGAGACGAGAAGCCTCCATTGATTGCTGTAATGATTGAATCTAGTACCCTCCATTGAATAGATTTGATCGGACCAGAAAAGAAAACCCCCAAAGAAGATTTGACCCTCCCAACCCCGAACTCAGACCAGTGTTTTTGCCAATTCCAAAACCAGTAACCCTTTCGGTTGAATAGACTGAAGCTCTTGTAGATTTGGGCATAAATTGGAGCTAGGTTAGGATTAGGGTTCTTCTTTTGGTGCAATTTGGCTTGGGGTTTCAGAGGTTGGGGAGGAGATTTGGGGTCAAAGAGGGGCTCGTGAATAAGCGCGTTGATTTTGGGAGAATTTGGGTTTTCTGGTTCTATTTCGTTTCACATACAGACCCTTTAACTCCCACATAAATCTAATATAGTCAACACATGCACAAATCTTTAAAATTTTCCCATTTTCCTTTGAAAAAATAAGATGGAACTTCATAAAAGGCTTTCAACTTTTAATTTTACATAAATTAGTTCAGAATGGAACCGGAAAACCCCTTTAACCAAAAAGAGTACACCCGACCCCTTTCCCTTTCAACCCACCCCCAAATCGAGAACCCATATATGTAAAAACTGTAGCCTCTTTTGCAAATCTCGACTCAGTCTCTCACAAAAGCTCAAATTGGTATAGTCCCATCAATCTTAAGCGCTTTTGGTTTTGGATTTGGCAAAAATTTTGGATCTCGGGTGGAGATTGGTACTCTTATCTCTCTCTTGCGGTTTGTCATCGGTGTTCATTCACATCGCTCACATGGAAACTTCAAAGAGCAATCATAGCAGCAATCAAAGAAGATCTCTCTGTCTTCCTCCTCCACGACGGAGATTTTCAATTGGAGGCGACTCCTTTCTCCTGGAGTTGGTTTTCTGGGCTCTGGGAGACCGTTCTTCATCATTACCCCTCTATATCTCAGGGTCGTTGGGCTGCTTGCGCCGGCTTTGACATGTATGACTCTATCTACTATATAAAATTTTGCAATGACAAATAAATTAAATGCTCACCTTCCTCACACTCTTTCTTCTCTCTAATTTCTTCCAACAATCTCCTGTGTTCTTGGTTGGCTTTAGTTTCAATAATTATTTTCTTGCTATATTGGCAAACCAACAACCTCTGAAAGGGAAGGGTGTCTCAATGGGGCCTCACCAACACCCACAACTACCCAACCGAACGAAAAGCATTCGGGTGACACCCAGAAAACCACAACTCTATCAAAATCACACAAGAATGATGAAGGTAAACTTCACACTTGTGAATGTATAATTAACCATAATTACTTTTACTTTCATTATGACCAATATCAACTTCACTCTTGTGAATGTATAACTATCTTTCAACTTCACTCTTGTGAATGTATAACTACCCATAATCACTTCTACTTTCATAATGACCAATATCAACTTCACTCTTGTGATTGTATAACTAGTTGTCATACACTTTGGTGCTATAAATACATCACCCTCATCTTATTAATTATTTCAATCCAGCCTTTGATTTCCACTATGCAATTTAAATTTTATTTATGGATTTCATGGCCTATTCAATACCACTTTTATGAGTTGCATGCAGCCTTGTTTGTAGATGCTCCAATTTTAATCAACTCCAACATTACCTTGCTAACACCTAGGACTCCTCTTATTCTTGTCAATGCCTATAGACTCGGCCTTTTGTCCATTCCTGAATACTATGATTATCATCACCTGCTGGACCAAGTGTTTATGACTCCTCTTATTCTTGTCAATGCCTATAGACTCGGCCTCTTGGTTAAGACATTTGACTAAGCAATTAAACAGTATCTAGTTTTTTTATAATCCTATGTATTACATCGAAATAATGACATTAATATTACTCTTTCTTGGGGCCCTATTACTTGATTGTAGTTTTAATCTATTGCATGAAACCCTTTGTCAATTTTTCCACTTAACCAAGTTAAAAACATGTGCATATGTTTCCGATAGCAGAAATATAAGAATAAACCCTAAGAATTACCCGTGCTCAAACCTAGCAATTGCAAACCAGAAAGCCATACCCATAATATGGACTTTAAAGAGCTATTGCTTCTTTGCTTGGAATTCATTCCTCACAGACTACAATAGTAAGAAAACTTGTGGTACCCCTAAGTTGTCTACTGAAATGTCATTCTGCATTATGGTGACAAAACTGATCTATTTCTGCTACAGACACAATGTATTTCCAGCTGGCTTCAGCTCTCGTCTGGCTTAAGTCGATCCAAGTCACCTGATCAGCTCTTCTGGGACCTATACCATGAAATATCCATTCCCCATGATACTTGGGCTCATAAAAACCAAGGTATATGCGTTTCTTCTTTTGTTTCATGCTATATATCTACCCCTGAACAAATGAAGTTAAAAGCCATTCGAAAGTTAAGCCCTTATGATAATTCATTTTTATCTTTTTTAGTGTGTGCTTTGATAAACCCTTGTTTCAAACAACATCCTTTTGGAAATTCCGCAAGAAATGACACCCACAATACTACTGGGAACTCCCCAAAACCAAATCTACCCACTATAGCAAACGGGAAGCATTCATGCGACACCCAATCTAACCCACCTCCCTCTGATTCATCTGAGTATGATAAGGGCAAAGAGAATTTTTGACACACCAATCTGTTACTCAAAACTTGCCAAACTGAAAACTGACATTCTTGAAGTTTCGTTCAATCGCATGGCTTATCCTACTTTTTATCTATGCTCACGTACTCTGTCTTACAACCTGAAATGGTCTGTGTCGATTTGGCATGCCATACCATCTATCTATCAAAATTTCCCTTTGGGGCTTTAACTTACTGCTACTATAGAAGTATAATACGAATAGGGAAGGCGCGAGCAACATCCCAAACCAGTCGGACGCACTTTGGAGCTTAAAGGAAAGTTGTGAAAAAACATTAGAGAAGCTAAGGAAGAGTACATGATGATGCAATTGGAGAAAAGCCCGCTTTTCGCCATTCATCATTCTGAATCAAGTTTTGAAGTATTCATGAGAGTTGTATCTCTTGAGAAGAGCTTTCCAACTCATACTGATATGCGTCAATCGGACAAACAAGGACTCGGGAAAGTGCATTTCAAGATGGAGCAGAATTGCTGAAAGCTGACAGAACTAGTCTACGTCGGCCACTTTGGTCGATGTGGAGTACTTTTTGGTCGAAATTCACCCAGTCGGGCACGAGACGAGCAGCGACCCACTTGAGAGCACAGAACTACTCGACGTCGAGTAAACTACTCGAAGTCGAGTACCCATGTCGAGGCTAGAAGGTAGCCGAGCTCGAGTGCAATCCGAGGAGAAGAAAACTACTCGATGTCAAGTAATCTGGTCGACGTCGAGTACTATCAAGAAGCAATCTGAGCCGAGATCGAGTGTAGTCTGGGCATTGTGGGTTACTTGCAAGCAAAGGCACAATATATTCTATCCATTCAAGTGAAGATTTATCAAGTCCAAGAGGGATTTATCCACAATTCGATATTTCCCTTAGAGATTTCTTCCCTTAGAGATTTCTTGCAAGCAAAGGCTTCCTCGTGGATACGATCCTGAATACCCTACTACTACAATAGGAGGGTTTCTTGTATTTTGTTTGCTGAGACAGGAGTCGGTTTGATTTTATATTTCGATTTATTTACATACTTGATTTCCGTCCGCTATCAAATTTTGGCGCCGTTGCCGGGGAAGTAATCAATCGCGCCCTTTTTAGTTCCTTTTTAGTCTCTTTTTCTTTTTCTTTTTCAGGTGCATGCGAAGAACTAATCGCACACCTATCGACCCTATTCTCGAGCCTCAACGCTTCTTCCACCATCGACAAAGGTTAAGGAGGAAGTCGCAAACTAGCAATAACAACGAGAACGAGGTCCAGCTCACACCAGCACAGGAGCTTGAGCAACTCCGCTTACAAATTGAAGAGTTCACCACCACATAAGCAGAGTACACCCGACGAGAGACGAAATATACACATAACCAACAAATGTGGGAAGCAAGGGTAGAACGCGAGTTTAACGCCAGAAGGGAACTTGAGGAGCAGATTGGGCACGTCCCAGCAAATACAAAAGAGTATATGCATCCTACTCTGGAAGTTCCAGAATCACCGATCGTTCTTCCCCCTGTCAACTATGAAATTCGTCATTCTTTTATAACTGAAATTAGAAAGAGTCAATTTAGGGGGAGACCCAATGAATGCCCTTTAGAGCATGTTACCACTTTTCTAGATTTATGCGAAGCTATTGCGGTTAATGATAATCTAGAATATTTAAAACTAAAGGCTTTTCGTTGGTCCCTTGCAAGAATAGCATCGCAGTGGCTCGAGGGATTGCCTGCACGATAAATCCAATGGAATGAACTGCAAGACTTGTTTCTTAACAAGTTCTTCCCTGCTGCCAAAACAGCTGTGCTCACACAACAGATCACGACTTTCAGACAGAAGCCAAGGGAAACATTAGCACAAGTCTGGAGCGCTACAAAAGGCTTCTGAAATCCTGCCCTACGCATGGACAACAACCCTACGTGATCCAGGAGATCATCTTTAACTGCATGGATGCACCAATTAAGGATAGGATAAACAACTACACCGCTTATAGGTATCTCGAGTACACCCCACTGCGTGCTTGGGAAACCTTTGAGACGTTGGCAAACTATGACAATACTTATAGGACTTCTGCGGCCGCTGGCGACGAAAGGTATGAAAGGCCTACCCCATCTATGCCTCTATATGTACCACCGAAGAAGATTGATCCAGACGTTAGGGACCAGCTCCATAACGATTAGGTACGTCGTCTTACCAAACAAGTCAAATTCCTTTCTAAAGATAAATCTTGTTTGGAATGTGGGTCTGTAAGGCACAACACCACTGCATGCCCACACGCCGATCAAATATTAGTAGCAGAAACCCACGAAGAGGCGCGTTATGCAGGGGGGAATTACTCAGGGCAACATCAGCAACAAAACTGGAGCCACTATCGCCAGGCCCAGTATCAAAGAGACCCCCCTTCCTACAGAGTTCCTGGTCACCTTGACAGGGAAGGTAAGAAGGATACCATGCAGGTTATTCTTGATGAGATGCGGAGGAACAATTCAGACAACAAGCAATCCATCAATTTCATCCACACTCAGCTGGATGGCGTCAACTCTAGACTTGGGGAGATTGATATCTAGAAGAAATCAATGGAGACCCAAATGGGTCAATTAGCTTCATCAATCTCCAAGCAATCGGTTATGCTTCTTGGATCCTCTAAACCTAATCTTAAAAATAAATCTACATGACAGGTAGCCGCTATGAATTTAAGGAGTGGGCGTCAGACGCAAACGCCCGAACAGAATACAGAAGAAGATGTTACTGAGGAGTACTCAACGTCGAGTAAACCAGTCAACGTCGACCAGACAACACTCGACGTCGAGGAGCATGTAGTCGATATCACCAAGAATGCGAAGACCACCCTGCAGTCGACTACTGTAGTCGATGTCAACCACTCTTCTAACAATGTCGATAAGACTCCAACACCTACGAAGAAGAAAACGCTTCCATTCCCAACAAATTCTTTGAAGGACCCAGTGAAAAAGAAATTTCAACATTTTGTGAAGATGCTTCAAAGGCTAAATGTCACCATTCCTTTCACAGAACCACTTCATAAGATGTCGTCATATGTAAAGTTCCTCAAAGAGATTCTAAACAAGAAGCGGCGGATGGCTGAGATCGTGATGCAGATCAAGATGGCCTTCTATGAGTCAAACAATGATCTTGATCCAGGCGAGCTCTCAAGATCGATTTGAGGGCAATGGATGACAAAGAGTGTTTTCCTCAAGATAGAGAAGAAGACACCACAATGGTTATAGAGAAGAAAGATATTTTAATTATTTAATTATTATTATTAGTAGTAGTAGTTTTTAGGTTCGTTCTATATTTAGTAACTCCTATTTTAGTTGGGGCTATTTATGGACTGTCTTATTTTTAGTAATACTTAGTTAGGTGAATAAAGGTGGAAAAGGAAAGTTTATCTCTTCTAGATATTTTCCTTGGCCATTGGTTACATAGAGGTAGGAGAGAGAGAGAGAGAGCTTATGGCCGAGAAGAGTTGGAGTGTTAAGAGACGTTTTGGCTTCGATCGGTTGTAAGTTTTGGTATTTTTAATGCAAGTTATTTTCCTGAAATTATTGATGTGTTTATTTTTTATGAAGAGCGAGTAGTCACCCTACTACTAGGGTCAGGGTGAGCCCGGCGGTAGCCATGTAAGGTAATGCGAAAAGGTACAATCTTTTGATGCGATTTCATCTTCTATCCCTACGAGCATGATTCTTTTGCGAAAGTTGAAGGTGATCCTTGTTTGTGTTATTGAAGAGAAAGTGATCTTAATACAACTTGGATTAATTTTGTGAAAAGGGTTAGTAACAATTAGGGTTTATTCGAAAGCCTCTATATTCCTATTTGTTAATAACGACAGTTATTTAAAACACCGTTTTTAAGTTTTTCTATTGTGGATTTTATCTAACGAAGCTTGCAGGTACTAAGAAGAAAGTGCATAAGTACTCGACGTCGAGTAATCTACTCGACGTCGACTACACATATCGAGCAAAATGGCCTGTGATCGACGAGGATCACCCTGGAGGCTTTCTGAGTACTCGAGATCGAGTAACCTAGTCGATGTTGAATACTCTTACGCGAGATCGACCACTTTTGCAGCCATATCAGCACTCGATTCCGACGCTCTAAACACTTGTCTAGTGAGTTTCTTTCTTTAATCTTGTTTCTTATACAGTGAGGACACTGTAATGTTTAAGTATGGGGTGGGGGAAAAGCTTACTTTGTGCATATATGACCATATTTGACATTATGTGTGCATATGTTCAAGTTTATTTCTCGAATTGCTTATACATGGCTATTTTGGAATTCATTATCAACCTAAGTTCTTATATGCATGTTGCATTATAAGAGGACGGAGGACTTTATATTTTTCATATAATGCTCATATTGTTTATATCTCTAGCCATACCTATGCTTACACATCAAAAAAGCCATATTGAGCCTTATTTCAAATATTTGCTCCACATTATCCAAATAATGCCCATTCTTTACCTTGTTTCCCTCTGGGGATTATGTTGGGAATGATGCCACATTATGGAGATTATTATATGGTGTTTGTGTTGTTATCATTATTGGAGTTTGGTTGGAAATTGAAAAGTTTATGGAAAATTTAATTAGTGAAAGAAAATCAAAATCCGATCACCACATGAGATAAAGGTAGATCGACCCGGCCTGCGTAGCACTAAGTATCCGGGGCCATTCATGACAACCATGTTTGCGACTCGCGAGAAGGCAGTGCTGAGGTTAGAGAGGTAAAAGCATAATATTGAAAAAAGCATTGAGCGAATGAGCGAAAGGTGAGAAATCAAAGAAAGAAGGAATGTGGTATGAATGTTTGGAAATTACTCCATTTCCCCGGATCATTAGCACCACATGGCGAAAAATTGCCCACCTTTAGCCTTTTACCAATCTACTCCTTATTGAGCTTAAATAAAGACCTCTTGATTATCAAATGCTTTGTCACGTATGAATGTTTTTGCATAACCGTCCTTTTGTGTGTGAAGTTGCTTTTATTCACATACATGGATTTGGTGACACAAGTACCTTTTCGAGAATGGTAATTGATTGCAGGGACATATAAGAATGAATCTAAGATGTGGAGAGTTTAATTTCTTCCCCTGTATGACCATTAAAAAGTGTTGCAAGAGGACAAGCAAGCTTATGTATGGGGTGTTTGATGTGCGCTCAAATGCCCATGATTTGCACTATCTTTCATATCGATTTCTATACATATTTCATATTTCTAGGTTTGATTTATACAACATTTGTGTATTTTGCGTTTATTTGTAATATATGGAGGTCTACAAAAATTTCTGTTTAATTTCACAGAAATTGGACGCACTTTGGAGCTTAAAGGAAAGTCATGAAAAAACATTAGAGAAGCTAAAGATGAGCACATGATGGTGCAGTTGGAGAAAAGCCCAATTTTCGCCATTCATCATTCTGAATCAAGTTCTGATGTCTTCATGAGAGTTGTAACCCTTAAGAAGAGTTTTCCAACGCATTCTCATATGCGTCAATCAGACAAACGAGGATTCGGGAAAGTGTGTTTCAAGATGGAGCAGAATTGCTGAAAGCTGACAGAACTAGTCTACGTGGACCACTTTGGTCGATGCCGAGTACTTTTTGGTCGAAATTCACTTAGTCGAGCACGAGACGAGCAGCAACCCACTCGAGAGCACATAACTACTTGACGTCAAGTAAACTACTCGAAGTCGAGTACCCATGTCGAGTCCAGAAGGTAGCCGAGCTCAAGTGCAATCCGAGGAGAAGAAAACTACTCGATGTCAAGTAATCTGGTCGACATTGAGTACTATCCAGAAGCAATCCGAGCCGAGATCGAGTGTAGTCTGAGCATTGTTTGTTACTTGCAAGCAAAGTCACAAGATATTCTATCCATTCAAGTGAAGATTTATCCATTCCAAGAGAGATTTATCCATAATTAGATATTTCCCTTAGAGATTTATTTCTTTTATTAAAGTTTTATCATTAAGTCTTTAGATAGATAATTTTAGATATAGATAGAGTATTCTTTCCTTGAATTGGATAGCAAGGATTGATTACTATAAATAAGGCCCTAGGGGCTAAGTTTTATTCATTCAATTTCAGTTCTAATTCATAGCTTATAGCGAGTAGGAGAGAGAGAGAGAGCTTGGCAGAGAGAGGTTTTGTTTGGCGAGTAGGGGTGATATTCGAGCCGAACAAGCCGAGCTTGACATGTTCAAGCTTGGCTCGAACGGCAAACGAGCCGAGCCGAGCTCGAGCCCAAAAATTATTCGAGCTTTTTTTGGTGCTCAAGCTCGGCTCGCGAGCCCAGGGTGAAACTCGAGCTCGACTTGTTTGAGCTCAAACAAGCTGAACGAACGAGTCTGGGCTCGTTTGAGCTCGTCAGTTGGGCTCGTTCGAGCTCGTTCAGCTCGATTGTATCCGAAACCCTAAAACGCAAATTACACAGGAAGTCTAGGAAGATGAACAGGAAGATGAAATTAACAAATTTCTTGTAATTTTTTTTTTATCAATTGTAAGTTCTACAAATTTCTAATGAACCATATTGATTAATTAAGCTGTACAAATTTGAATCACCCTCGCGCAAGAAGATAAACAAAGAACAACAGGAGGATGAAATTGAACAACATAAAAAAAATCAATCTAGGTAAAATTTCAAGTTCTAACACAAGGATGAAGTGAGGAACCATGAGGAGCTGCCGAGGAGGGACTAATGTGCACTGAGTTCGTCGGACACAGAGAGTAGGAGAAACCCAGTTGAGAGAGAAACGAAGAACCCTAGGAGAAGAACTAGTAGAAGTCGAGATCTGTAAAAAAAATTACAACCATCGAAGGTTAGAGAAACCTAATTACAACTTCAATTGGATGAAAACCAAAGCCATACCTACAGTTGATTTGAAGTTGCTTGCCTGCTTGAGCGAATTTCAGATCCAAAATTTTGAACGAATGAAAGCCGACTCGCTGAGAGGAGAGAGGGATGCAGAGAAAGAATCTGAAAGATTTGTTCATGATAAATTGTTAAGAAGTGACACTGAAACCCCATCACTGCATTAATTGAAAGAGTAGTAGATGTACTAGCCTCGCCAGAGAAGAGTCGGTCGTCCGAAATAGTCGACAACAATTGAAAGTAGATAAGGAAGAGTCGGCCATAGCGGAGAGAGAGAGCCTCGTCAGAGAAGAGTCGGTCGTCACTCGTCGGGAAGAGTCGTCACTCGTCAGCAATTGAAGTTAGATGGGGAAGAGTCGGCCATAGCGAGGGGAGAGAGAGAGAGAGCAGATGGGGGAAAGTTGGAGAGAGGGTGTACAGAAGAGGGCGGCTCTTCTAATTGCTTGAGGGTTCAGAACTTCAGAATGGGTTTTATTTACCCTAGGGGCAATTTCGTCAAAGTGGCGAGCTTTTGGGCTCGGCTCGGCTCGAGCTCGAGCTCGGCTCGGGCTCGGTTCGAGCCCAAAACCTTGTTCAAGCTCGGCTTGTTTTGCGTATTCGAACGAGCCAAGCTCGAGCTTTTTCGAGTCGAGCCCGAGCTGTTCGGCTCATATAGCAGCCCAATTGGCGAGGGCGGAATTGGCTTCGATCGGTTGTAAGCTTTGTTTTATTTCATTAATGCAATTTAGTTCCCTTTTATTATTGATGAGTTTCTTTATGATGTAGAGCGAGTAGTCACCCAACTTCTAGGGTCGGGGTGAGCCCGACGGTAGCCATGTAAGGTAAATGCGACAAAGGTACAATCTTTTGACGTAATTTCATCTTATATCCCTATGAGCATGATTCATTTGTGAAAGTCGAAGGTGATCCTTGTTTGTGTTATTGAAGCGAAAGTGATCTTAATACAACTTGGATTAATTATGTGAAAAGGGTTAGTAACATTTAGGGTTTATGCGAAAGCCTCTATTTTCCTTCTTGTTAATGATGACAGTTATTTGAGGAAAAGCATGATCTTTTATACCTTTTGCATGATTCTTATATGGTTATCATTTTGGCGTTAATACCCCGATTCTGGAAGTCTTTTATATTATTGAACTTCCCACAAATTTCATGTTCTGTCTGTCTTTCATTTATTGCAAAAAATTACGTTTTTGTTCACTACAGTACTCGATATCGACTGATTTCTACTCGACGTCGAGTAGTCTGGTCGACGTCAAGTACCTTTCTGCTCGACTTTGCTTCGTTTTCGTTCTCTGTTGTTCTGTATTGTAGTTTACTCCAATGAGGTAGTCGACATCGAGTACTTTCCTCGACGTCGAGGACTTCTGCTGGTCGAATTTGAGAGGATTTTGGAACTAAAAAGGCGAGCGCTAACAAGCTTCCTCATGGATACGATCCTGAATACCCTACTACTACTACTAAGACATGAGGGTTTCTTGTATTTTATTTGCTGAGATAGAGAGTCGGTTTGATTTTATATTTCAATGTATTTTCATACTTGATTTCCCTCCCTTATCAAAGACCTCACTCACCTTCTATGGTCTTGCCCGGTTTTGCAAAACGTTGTTACTTGGATGGACCCATCTCTATTTGTCACTATAAACACGAGCTTCACACAAGGAACTGACCTAAATGACATCATACAACAAATCAAAAATAAAATAGGAATAGATTGATTCACTAAGCTCGCCTTTACTTGGTGGAGCATATGGTATTTCTGGAATAAAACGTTGTTCGATAACGTTATACCCGACCCAATGAGTATCTTATCCTTTGCAAAAGAACAAATATTCATGTGGAAATCGATAAAAAAATCTAGATGAAGGCGCGGAGGTCCAACACAAAGGGAATCAACATCCATTAACAGGACCTGAGCAAAAAAAAAGAAAGGCTAAATGGGTCCCTCCGAAACCCGGGAATCACAAGTTAAATTTCGATGGTGCTATGGGATCAACTGGGCAAGGATCCTAGGGATTTATCATCAAAAGCTATAAAGGTGAACCAATATACTATGGGGCTAGGCCTTCTCCTTTCACCACTGTCTCAGGCACCGAGGGGTTAGGGCTTTGGAAGGGTTTACGGGCAGCCCGCATAGTGAACATCACAAGACTAGAGATCGAAGGGGATAATCTTATGATCATTATCAGCCTCAAAGGTGATGGACAACCAACGGGTGACTCATAAATGATTGTCTCAGACAGTATAGTCACGCTTGACTTCTTCAATTTCATAGAGATTTGTCATGTTTATCGGGAAGCTAACCGTGTTGCGGACCGTTTATCGCACCTAAATGTTGCTTTCCATATCCCTTTGCACCTGATGACTCCACACTTCGTGATTGCATCCGAAAGGATGCTCTTGGCTACTAGGGCTTGTCCTATCAGCCAAATTTTTGTCGTTTAAAAAAACACTTATAATTTAACATCATTCAATAATACAGTATAATACTTGTTCATGGAAACATGGCCTTTCAACAAAGCGAACACAAAAGAAGAGAACCACCGCAATCGGTAACAAAGGCCAAAGCACCTGGCCGACAAAGGGAACACAACCATCGACACCCATACTCAGATCGATAAAGTAAAAAGGGTTTTCTAGGGTAAAAAGATGGAAACATAATCGAGGAAAACACATTTGTGTTGGGGTCTTTGAAAATCCGAATCTTTAATCAAATCCAAGGTTCAATCATTGCAAAAAAATTTCAGGGAATCGAAAAGATTAGGGGCCATGGCCGCATGGGCCAAGATTTTTTTTTAACCTTCCAAAATAGCTGCAAACGAAAGATACGAACTCTTTAACATCTTTGTCCTCTCCTTCGGTGGAGAGGCGGTCGACCTCTTCAAGTTTAACCATGGAAGCAATTTGAGCTTCGACATCTTTGTCGTCGGTGGGAGCATTCTCATATAGAAACAAGACAGAGAAAAGATAGATCGGGAATGCTCTCTTAAAAACAGGGAGAAGAGACAAAAAAGAAATAACGGAGGACGAGGGTTAAGTTAAAACAGGTCGGTATCGTGGGTATAATTAAAATATTATGGATATTCTTTTAATTAAAAAAAATTAGACATTTACCTATTTACATTGGCCCTTCTCACCCAAATTCTCATCAGGGTTATCATGTTATTTACTTTTTTTGAGAAATGAGCATGCATTGGGATAATGTTCCCTCCAAAACCCACTAAATTAAGCCTGGACAAACTATATATGAAAACCTTATTTTAGTAATCTTTTCCCCCAAAATGAAAAACCCAACTCATCATACCCAAAACAACAACACGTCCAACTTACATTCTCTAATAATAATAAATAAATAAATAAACCCAAGAGCTAAATTCCAACCTTTTTTTCACCCCTGAAAGACCCAAACCCCCTAATAAATTCCATCAAAAAATAAACCGTCTATAAATCCACCAAACCCAATCACCACCTTTAAATCTCTTATGCACCACCACCACCCACATGAGATTGATCAAGAAGATCGATCCCGATTGAAAATGACGAAGCCCGCCGCAGTTAACGTAACGAAGCTACGAGGCGCTTTCAAGAAGATCAACAATCTTGGCCACATGCTCAACCACCACCGCTCCAACCCCACCACCCCCGAATCCTCCACCGCCACCACCCCTTCCCCCCGTACACCCGTCGAGCCCGCCCCGCCCCATGAGGGCGCCACCACTGCAGGGGCCGTACCTGTAGCTGGAGCCGACGACCGGTTGCTAACTGTTTACGTGGGGAAGTCGCGGAGGGCGTACCCGGTGGAGCCGGAGCTGCTAGATCATCCGATCATGCAGGATCTCGTTGAGAGATCGAACGGCTCCGGTGAGATCTTGGTGGCGTGTGAGGTGGTGATGTTTGATCACTTCCGTTGGATGATTCAGAATTCCGATTCTCAGCTTGAGCATATTGATGACCTCAAAGACTTTTATGCCTATTAAAATTTTTATAAAAAAAAATGATTTTATCGGTTCTTTTTCCCCCAATTTTCAAGTTGATATTTGGGATTTTACAATCCGACCAAAAAGTTTAATAGGGTTTAGTGGGAGGTGGGATGTTGATTGAGTTTGTATTAGGGACGTTTACAAGTCATTCTTATTGATAATATGTTGCATGATAAGTTTATATAGGAGATTAATTAATTATATCCTTGTACAACAAGATCTATCCTAGGTTATATATTTGATTTGTATATATTCTCATGAAAATAATGAATAGAGTATATTTTGCTTTCAAAAACCTTGCATGATATCGAACAAGGCAAATCCTCTCCTCTTGTCATTTTTTTTTCAAAAACCCTAACCTTACTTTCTTAACCCTACCATTGACCACCTTCTTCACCAGTCATCATGTCCGACGACCAATGAACCGTCCTTACTAGCCAAGCCCTTGCCTTCTACTCTCCCCTGCAAGCTGAAGGTTTGTCGAAGACAAGAAGCTTGGACCTTATATTATGAAACATACGATCCATGAGGGGTTTTGTGAAGATATCAATCTCACAACTGCTACAATATGTTTGATGATTCTACCTATCCTTATAATCCTCCCAAACCAGCAAAGTATTTCTTGCCTTCAGCACTTGAGGATCCTACGTGGTATGCTGACTCAATTGCCTAGCATCATGTTACTACGGATATGAACAATCTGACACTGAAGGTTGATAATAAAAGGGTTGAGAGTTCTGTTGATGAAAAGTGCCCTTGTTGCCCCCACAGATTGCTAGAAATTATTTGAGTATTTCTGCTTTGACACAAGATAATGCAGCTTTTATTGAGCTCCATGCTAACTGTTGGTTTGTGAAAAATTTGCTGGGCATAATCCTACTGAAAGACATCATTGAAAATGGGTTGTATTAGTTTCCCTCCTCCTCCACTCCTCAACCCATTCCGTCTGATCTATCTGATGTTCGTACTTCCCTTACAGGGTAGCACCATCGCTTTGGTCATCCACATGTGTCTATTCTCAAGCTTCTTGTCTTTACGTTCAATTTACCAGCTCCAAATAAACTCTTTCCTAATGTGTGCCCATCTTGTCAATTGGGTAAGAGCCATAGGATCCCTATTTAGAGTCGTCATGAGTCCAATTTGTTCATCTATTGAACTAGTTAAAAAAAAAATTTATCAGGTAAGGATTCGGGAAGGAATAAATTCCTAACCGATAGCATTCTTTCGGATGAGATTCTGCAGGGCGGGATCTAGAAGGATCTCATTCCCCCGGGCATCGTGGCAAAGGTGTGCGACCATATCAACCACGGTATTGCCCTCGCGGGGAATATGAGAGAACGAGACACAAGGAACTCCCTGAAGAAGTACCTTTATCTCAGACAGAATGAGTTCAATCTCCCAAGGCCAACAGGATGAGCCCTAGAAGTGTTTTATGACAGTTAGGGAGTCCCCTTCTATAAGCAGTTTAGTAACGCGTAGTTGAACTGCCTTCTGAACACCAAGTCGCAAGGCCAGAGCCTCCGCCACTAAAGGCTATTGTTTGCCTAATTTCTTATATCCAACCTCAATCGACTTTCCCTGCCAGTCTCGAAGGATGTACCCCCGGTGCTGTCATGATCGGCCCACGTGGAACCATCGAAATTTAGTTTGAGAGTTCCTAAGGGGGGTTTTTTCCACTTGGAGTTTTGTCTCACTATTTTCGGGATTTTGTGTTTCTCATTGGTGTTGACATGCAAGGATCTCCTTGGCTCATTAAACAATTGAGCTTTCGTCCAATTTTATGTAATAGCCCCGACCATGGGCAAGATACTAGTAACTGAGAAGTTACCGACGTTGGCGAAGGATAGTTCATTGCGATGGTACCAAAGAGCCCACCATTAACGATTCGTAATTGTCGTTTTTACCTTGTTATCCAGTTGTTCGCCCATGAAGTTTAAAATTTGTTTGAAATCCCTCGAAGATGCGCTTAAGCCTAGAAGCGCATCCTTTTGCCTCGAAGATAACACCCTAGACAACAGGTGTGCCCCGCATTCCATGAACAGATGTATTTCATCTTCCGCCACCTCGCCACAGATGGGGCACGTTTCGGGAATAGCCATCCCTCGCCGAGCTAGCCGCGTTTTTGTGGGAAGACCATTGTGACACAGTTTCCACATGAAGTTTTTTACTTTAGGTAATGTGTCTAGTTTCCATATCCACTTGTATCGGTCCTCTTCTATAGCCCAATTCCTATTAATTAGGTTATACGCACTTTCAGTTGTGAACCAGCCAAAACGATCAGGCCACCAATAAAGTATGTCCTCGAAAGGGGTAGTGGGAATATGAATTCAAGTAATTTCCGAGACAATATGTGGTGGTAGGCACCTTTCCAGTTTTTCCACCCACCATTTCCCGTTCAATATATAGTCACTCACACGGTCGATTGATGACTCCTGAGGAGGGCAATCAGGGTGTTCTAATAACGGGTGAGGCCAGACCCAATTATCTTCCCAAAACTTAATCGTTTGGCCGTTACCTACCGACCAAACTAAGCCGTTTTTAAACTTAGGGATGAGCGGACAGAGCTTCGCCCATTGCCAAGAGCAATTGCCTGTTTTCTTATAATTTAAAATGTCCCTGGTCTTGAGGTATTTGTGCCTTATAACTTGGACCCACACATTCATAGGATCTGCTAGTGTTTTCCATAACAGCTTTAGCTGTAATGCTTCATTCATTTCACATGCTTTTCTAATTCCCATTCCCCCCTTACTGAGAGGTCTGCAGACCTTATCCCAGCCAATGAGCGGGCGATGCTGAAGATCCTTGTTCTAGAAGAATTTTCTAATAATCTGATCTAATTCCTTATGAATGGATGTTGGAAGCATGAAGCTCTGCATAGTGTAAAGGGGTTTTGCTGACAAATTTGATTTAATAAGGACAGCGCGGCCTTGTTGAGATAGTGAGTTCGCACGCCATTGTGACAGCTGCTCTTTGGATTTGCATATTAATTCCTGAAATGTTTCCTTATTAAGTCTTCCATTGATGATTGGGCAACCCAGATATTTCTCTAGATTATGTTCATTCTGTATTCCTAGACAGCATTCAATCTCTGTTTTCTGCAAGGCACTGATGCCCTTAGTTGCCTGAAAGGCCGATTTGTGGAGATTAACTTTCTGACCTGAAACTTCGCAGTATGAGGATATAATGTCCTTAACTTCTTGGCAAGCCACAATACTTGCTTTGGAGAAGATGATTATATCGTCAGCAAACGAGAGGAACGGGATACACGGTCCAGCTGAGCCGAACCTGAACCCCACTAACCTCATGGGAGACGCGGCATACGATAGGTTTCTGGCTAATACCTCCGCCCCAAGAATAATAAGAAATGGGGAAAGAGGATCTCCCTGAGGGATACCCCTTGATGGTTGAAATGGCTCTGAAGGACCATTGTTTACCAGAACGGAGAAAGAGACCGTCGAGATACACTCCATGACCAAACGAACAAATTTATCATGAAAGCCAAACCTAACCAGGATTTGTTTGATGAACGGCCACTCAAGCCTATCATAAGCCTTTTCCATATCTAGTTTAGTTGCAATCCATCCCTCACTCCCCGTTCTTGTTTTAAAGGAGTGAAAAATCTCATGCGCAATAAGAACATTATCCTGGATCGCTCTGTCTGCCACAAATGCACCCTGAAGCGAGTGAATGAGCTTTCCAATGACCTTTTTTAACCTTTCAGTAAGAATTTTGGAGATAATCTTATAGATGGTGTTGCATAAACTGATTGGTATGTAATGCGCAGTTGTAGTCGGGTTATCAATTTTGGGTAACAGGGTAATGAAAGTATGATTAAATTGTTTAAGAAGCCTCCCCGAGAGAAAAAAGCTCTTAACAGCTCGAATAACATCTTTCCCAACAACATCCGAGTAGGCTTTATAGAATCATGCTGTCATGCCATCTGGGCCAGGAGATTTATTCAATCCCATACTAAACACAGTTGATTTGACTTCTCCGTTTGAAGGGGTCCTAATCAGAAATAGATTCTCCGCATCAGAGATGGCTGGAGTTATGAATTGGAGCGTACTGTCAAAGTGAGTGGACTCATTATATTCCGACAGAAACCGCTTCTCAAAGTCCGTTCTGATTTCCGTCCTAATATTCTCTTCCCCAAGGACCTCGGTGCCAATGGAGGAGGTGAGCCCTCGAATTATCTTCCTATTCCTTCTGCCCGATGCCACTTTATGGAAGTACGACGAATTTGAATCCGCTAGTTTTATATGTTTAGATTTAGCTCTTTGACTCGAGTAGCATTTTTGATATAGTAGCAGAGCCTCTTTCTTCTGAATCAAGTTTTTCTCTCTTTGAGCGAGCCTCTCAGACTGCACAACACTAGTGCTTTGTTTAGTTTGAATGGACATAAGTTGTGATTCCAAAACCTCTAGTTGTCTAAAAATGTTCCCAAATGTAGTCTTATTCCATAACTTGGCCTTTTTTTTTAAGCAATTTAGACCTAGACGCAAGCTGAAACATTGAAGACCCAGGACAAGAAACCCGCCAAGCTTGTTTAACCACATTTGTGAATTCTGTTTTGTGAATCCAAGTGTTTTCAAATTTAAAAGGAGGGGCTTTGGAATGGCTAGAGAATGATAGTTCTATAGTAATGGGGCAATGGTCAGAACCTGAGAAGGCACCATTGAATGTTCTGATGGAGGGAAATTTGTCGATAATCTGATGCTGGACTAGAACCCGGTCCAGTTTTTCTTGTATGTTGTCAGCGTCGGACACCCTCTTTCTCCATGTAAATTGGTTTCCGAAAGTTGGAATATCTAATAGTCCACATTGATTCTTGATGTTTTCAAGTATGTTGAACCGCGACGGGTGAGTACGGTCACCACCAATTTTATCGTCGTAACAGTTAATCTCATTGAGATCTCCAATGATAATACAAGGTTTGGAGCTGGATGAAATTAAATCCGTAAGAGTGGCCCAGAACACCTCTTTATGCCTGGAATCTGATGGAGCGTAAACAAACCAGATTCGACAAGAAAACCGTTCCTTTGGATTAGAGAGGTCAATCGCAATGATCCTCGGGAGATGTATTGCAACAGAAATTACTTCTGATGTCAACTGATAGGATTACCAAAGAACACCAATTCCCCCCGCCTTCCCTTCAACAGGAGACCAAACTGCGCAATCAAATCCTGATTGTTTGCACTTCATTTCGTCCGGTATTTTATCCGTTCTAGTTTCTGCCAGAGCGAGAATGTGGATTGATTCATTGATACACCGAGATTGTATATTTGTCCAAAACGATTTCTTTCCTATCCCACAACAGTTCCAGAATGAGATCTTCGTTTAACACCCATGAATGGGTTAAGGAAAGAGTTTGGGTTCCTTAACCCGAAAATATTTTTCCACTTAGTTTTATTGTGCCCTTTTCGAGGGATGTGTATAACACTCTTGGGATACTGGGGGGTCAGTAGGTAGGCAAAACTTAAGCCATCTAACAACGGCACAACAAGAATTAGACATTTACCACCCCTGCAAAACACAACGCACAGTTGAACTGTAGTGTTAACCAACAAGTTTTCATGCCCAAGAAGGGATTTGGATCCTGATAGGCATTGGAGCCTGCATGCGAGCAGAAGAGTAACAAGAGCTGAAAGTACAGCTAATAGAGAATAGGAAATATAGCATACGCATTCGCACCTCAAGTAAACAAGACTCAAACCAACCTTAATTCTAAAAAGCAGACAGCACCAGCCCCATAAAAGCGAGACAACAAAGTCAAGCAACCCGAGGAGCCGGAAGAGACCAAAGCATGGACCCAAGGAACCACTAGCAATCCTAGCAAAAACGCTGCAAGGACGAGCTAACGACAGAGGAGACCGAGTGGAACAAACCCACTCCGAGAAACTGCCTCTCCGAGCAAGGAACATCAGTCCAAGCATGACCACCGCTAGCGACCTCACTTGCCACATAAGAACAAGGGAGCTAAACCACAAACTAAACTCACCCCAACCTGTAGGAATACTCCTAAATATACTATGCATACACATTATTCCAGAAAGATGGTAATGTACAGAGCTACCGAAGGGCTTCAAAATACGAAAGATAGGTCTTTTCAAGCACATTACATTGATATTCACAGACTCCCAAATAGAATATTTCTCATCCCAAATCCCCCAAATAAATATGGCACCAGTAATAGTTGTCATAACACAAAGTATATTAATATGGAATTTACTTGTAGAGTTAGTACCTTTCCAAGTGTTGCAAATGCTTTGCAGATTTTCATCCTCAATTGCATCAAGGTAATCAACCCACCTCTGCCACCTCGACGCAGCAGAAGCGATTTTGTAACAGCCCAACCGGACTGTAATTTGAGAGGTTAATAGATGTTTACCACAATTATTCTTATACCACAAAGGGCCTACGCCATAGTTAATTCCCATTAGATTCCAACCAGCATTTATAATACAAGAGCTAGAGATTATATAGCATAGATAACCTACACACCTGACAAACCGACTTAAACCAGACTTCCTAAACACATGCAACATGAACTTTACAGTAGCATTGGGCAAGCAAAAGGGATAACAGCCTAAGAGTCTCCTAACGGTCATGAATAGACCACCCAATCCTCCTACCGGATACCAAAAGCGGGAGCAAGCTTCCCTTCCATCATGAAAAGGTGGTATAATCATCACCACACACACACCAGAAGAACCACCCATAAGACTTCTGGTGTCGTGGGACTCACAAAGCTCACGGATCATACCTCATCCTCTTGACAATGCTCCCCACCATAGTGGATGAAGCAGTGTCGGCATCCCCTCCACCATTCTTTCTCTTTGCTGATTCTGAGTTCGAAGTTGTAGCAACCTCCAGCTGTTCGAACCTCTGCACCACAGAAGGGGAGGCGGACTGAATGACAATTGGGTTGGCAATGTGTTGAGCATACATCTCAGGGTTGGAGAGATCGGGCAATTTGAACTCTGCCGAAGGGGGGGGTAGCACTGAGCATATCCTCCATCTTATCCTGGCCCAGCAGCCCCATCATCCTCACAAAGCTTGTTTCACTTTCTTCACCATAGTCCAGCAGCTGATCCCTAACAACCTCTGCATGAAACTCCAAAGTGGAACCATCATTCAACCATTCCATTGCCTCTTCAATGGAGATGTCCACAGTCGGAGCGGGTTCTTCCAACCTCTCTTCCACAGATTGGACTTGCACCGGGTTGACCCCCGATCCATCAACATTGACATGTAGTGGAGGAACGATCGTGTCAACAGCAGGCTGAGCTATCTCAACCCGAGAGCCAGCGTCAGAATCCTTAGTAGATATCCCCGAAGAGGACGACTCCGAGTTGAGGCCAACATTTACTCCAAGAAACTTGAATATCTCCTATTTAGAGTGCCCCACCCTAATCGGAAGAGTCTCCTTCTTCTTGCTTGAAACCACCTTGACCCAAGCTCCTTCCTCCTCGTTGTCCTTTGGACCTTGCGGACCGGATCCCCCCGCCTGAGAGCCGCCGACCGGGGTAGTCTTAGATTCCTTATAAAAGGGCAGCCTTTTTGGGCATTCCTTGAACAGATGGTCTGGCTCTCCGCAAGCACCACAACCTTCCGAGAAATCATCGAACCAGACCGAAAACTTCAGCAGTTGATCATTCTAATCCACAACAAAGATGTGCTTTGCCGGGAACTTCTTGATGTCTACATTAATGCAGACCCTAAGATACCTCCTTCTAGCGCCCTTGTTGTTCACAACATCCACTTTGATGACAGTTCCGATCTTATTAGCATCTGTAATATCAGCCAAGACCTCATTGCTTACAAACTTGGGTGGAAGCCCAGGGAATCTAACCCACGTATCCATGACATAGATTGACTCCGAGGCAGGATCGAAATCCATCTCCATGGCTTTAGCAGGATTAGCTGGTGCTCGATGTGGTAGGGGCGTCCCTCCCACACCCTGTCTCTATCAGCTTAAAGATCAAACTTGAGCTCAATCCATCCGTGCGAGGCAGGAATCAGTTGAAACCCCCCCTCCACAAAGTGCCAGTCATACCCTATCTTCTTCCAGATGGTCCGGAGATCCACTGGATTGCCGATCACATTAATATACAGGGATTTGTTGCTCACCTTTGTGATGTTGTCATGGACTCCTGACAGCTTCGATTTGAGCTTCTCCACATTGGGCATGGATTTTTTCTTGGCCTTCAGAGAGTGAGAAGGCGCCTGCATCCTTTCCTCCTTAGAGGTTTTGTCTCCCTTTCGGGTGGTTGTATGCCCAAGGGCAGTTGTTTCTTCCCCCATGGGGGTTTTGCCTTTATCAGACGGGTTTGCCATTGCTTGCTAGAAATTATGTGAGAACTCTGAGAGAAGAGAGGAGGAGAGCCAAGGAGAGGCGCGGATTGCTGTGCTGACCCCAGACCCCTTTAAATAGGCCATCGATTGTGGGAGATTCAACCGAAAGAGGATTAAGCAACGGTTAAATCTGCCCTTGATTGAACTTGGATTGAAGACAGACCAAGGTAATCTCCTGTCAACAGTCCAAATAATCCTACCAACTCCGATAAGAGTGGATTTGGGGTCGAACCCCTTCTGAACTACCCAACACAGCACGCAAAATCCTTCCCACCACGAGAAGAACGAACTCCACATAATCATGAAATTCCCCAAAATTCCCCTATCAATTGGCTGCAACCCGATTTGCTTTCTACCAACCCCCCTCTTAACCTTGACAATCTTTGACAGGACATAACACCTTTCCAAAATATTCAAAGCAGAGTACTTGCTCCTCGCACGAAATCTAGAATTTTTGTGATAATTTGTGGAAGCCCCATACCGATGACCTCTTGAACGATATAGGGAGGGGGGGATTGGTTCTTCTGATTTTTCTAGGGTTTGAAGGACACGCCAATTGATTATCATATTTTCCTTTAGGTAGGGGAAATGAAAAAGGGAGCGTTTTTTTTCCCATCTCGTGTTTGAACTAGTTTAATGCTCATGTATGGGGTCCATCCTCTATTTAATCTATTTATGGGAAATGTTATTATGTGTCATTTGTAGACAATTTTTTGAAATATATATAGGTTTATTTCATGACTCGGATGTATGAAGTTTTGCAATTCCTTACTTAATTCCAAAAAAATGATTCAAACACAATTCCAAAAGAATATAAAATGTCTACAACTGATGGGGTGGTGAGTTCACATCTCTTATTAGTGAGTTCACACC
The DNA here is from genome assembly GCA_037127255.1 of Persicaria tinctoria. Classification (NCBI taxonomy): domain Eukaryota; kingdom Viridiplantae; phylum Streptophyta; class Magnoliopsida; order Caryophyllales; family Polygonaceae; genus Persicaria; species Persicaria tinctoria. The sequence goes on along the minus strand of JBANSL010000001.1, from coordinate 48,466,213 downwards.
CCTTTTTAGACCTGTAAATTTGTAGTATTCAATACGAAAATATTAATATAATCAATTCATCCACAAAATAGCATTTAATGATACAAGTCTACAAATATATTCAAATTTATGAAATACCAAAATTTATTTTTGGGATATTTCTTTAAATAATAATATATTACTATGTGAATTTGGAAAACTACTAAATTCACATAAATTAGAATAATTATACTATTTTAATATTATTCTCTAAACATTCTTGTTATTTAATTTATAAAGTTAAATTAAATAATATTTCTTTCCGAAAATATATCTATACTAGTATTTCTTTACCCGCCCGTTGTGCGGCTTCTTAATAAATAAAATAATATTTAATTTATATTTTCTTTATGAAATTTGAAAGTTATAATAGTTTGGTTGAAATCTTTGGGTCTTTAATAACAATAAACTAAATTAAGGGTATTTTTAGTTTATATCAATAAACAACATATATATATATATATAATATTGGCTTATTTTAAAAAGACAAATTTTATTATATATATATATATATATATATATATATATATATATATATATATATATATATATATATATATATATATAGAGAGAGAGAGAGAGAGAGAGAGAGAGAGAGAGAGAGAGAGAGAGAGAGAGAGAGAGAGAGAGAGAGAGAGAGAGAGAGAGAGAGAGTATGGATCTATTGTTCACAAGCCTTAGGGTGTATCTTGTACACAAATCCTAACCTTTGATGTAAATGAAATGGAAGGATAAGATTGTGACACATGTCCCGTTTTTTTTTTTTTAAATGAAAAGGTTATCTAATACTCAACCCTTAGAGCGTCTGGCGCGTGAAGATTGGGAAATAGAATCCTAAACCAGTAAACCATCGTCATCTTCTTCTTCGTGTGGAGCGAGGAAGGGGATCTGGATTTCGAAAGCACCAGAGGAGGCGATTTGAAGGGGATCTCGGAGCCGAAGACTGAGGGGAGAGCAGAAGAGGCGAGAGCGGCATCGGCGGCTTCTTCTGCTCGAGGGGACAGATCGAGAGATCCGCCATGAGAGAGATCGAAATCTGATATTGATAGGCAAAATAGAGAGAGCAAAAGAGATCTGAGAGGTCTTGAGAGCTTGGTAGAAAAGAGATCTGGGCATCCAATGAGAAGTGGTCGAGCGGCGCTCCCTCTGAAGTACTAAGCGGCGGAGGAGGCCGACGGAAAGGCGACGTTTTCGTTCTCCTCCTTGGCTTCCGTTCTCCTTTCCGTCCTCCTTTCCGATTTGGCCTATTCTCCCTTCCGAGCGGCGCTCCCTCTGAAGTACGAAGTGGCGGAGGAGGCCGATGGAACGGCGGCGCCTTCGTTCTCCTCCTTGGCCTCTGTTATCCTTTCCGATTTTCTCCGTTGTACTCTCCGACATCCTGGCCTTTCCGTTGTCCTTTCCGTCAAATTCACCCAATTTTTTGTGGGGTGGGTGGGTGGGTGGCGGTGGCGGGGTTGGGGGTGGTTGGTGTTTGTGCTAGTGTTAGTGTTAGTGATAGGGGTCGGCGAAATCGGGTGGTTGAGTAGGGTTTTCAAGAGGTGTAGTTTTGATTCATTATTTGTTAATTATTCAAACATATGTGTCGAATTTTGGTTAATAGTGCTAATGAGTTGGTAAATTATTCGGTCAAATTTTAGAGATTATTCGGATAAATTGTAAAGATTATTCGTATGGGAAAGAGATGAGCCAGATTCGGTTAATTTATAAAAATTATTCGGTCAAATTTGATACATTAGTATAGGGTTTTCGAGATGAATAATTTAATTTATTATTTGTCAATTATTCAGACGTATGTGTCAAATTTTATTTACTAATGGTAATCAGTTGATCAATTATTCGGTGAAATTTGATTTATTATTCATGAGTATATGAGATTTACATTTCACAAACAACATAAAAATCCTTCATCGCATGAGTTTGACTAAACAACTAAACAGTATTCGTTGAAATTGAACAAATTATTCGGTTGTATGTAACAAATTATTCAGTTGAATTGGTAAAATTTCATTTGAATGGGATGAGAAAAAAAAACATAATATTATTCGGTAGAAAGTGAAACATTATTCGGTTGAATTAACAAAATTAACAACCAAATGAAATCAACAAATACTAAAAAGAAACAGCTTTCACCAAATATTAAAAAAAGAAAAAAGGCCTTGAGGTTACAAAACGCCGAAGGAGAATCCAAAAAAAAAAAAAAAAAGGGGATTACACGCTCTAAAAGAAGAGGGTGGGAGGGAGAGGGAGTTTTTTTAACCATGCGGGTCCCACATTTTTAATAGGAAAAAAAAATTCCTTTTAATCTAAGCCTTTCATTTCTTTTGATCAATGGCTCGGATTTGTGTACAAGGTACACCCTAAGGGTTGTGAACACCAGAACCACACCCTATATATATATATATATATATATATATATATATATATATATATATATGTATATGTTAGGGAGGGTTTGCAAATTATACAAATAATAAGGCTAAATTAGGGAACTATACAAAGTTGTGGGAATATTAGCAAACTATACACAACTCTTGTGCCCCTCCTATGTGCCCCCCTCCCCCTCCAGCGTGCCCCCCCCCCCCCCTTCCAGCGTGCCCCCTGTGCCCCGCCTTAGCAACAATTTTTTTTTTTCCGCGCGTCAATGCTGACGCTGACGTCGGGATTATTGACATCAGCAATGCTGACACCGTTTACAAGGAAGTTTTTTTTTCGCGCGTCAATGCTGACGCCGACGACGGGAATGTTGACGTCAGCAATGCTGACACCGTTTACAAGGAAGTTTTTTTTTTCGCGTGTCAATGTTGACGCCGACGATGAGAATGTTGACGTCAGCAATGCTGACACCGTTTACAAGGGAGAGAACAAAGAGACAAAGGAATGTTCTAAAAAAAAAAGAAACGAATATTTTATTTTATTTTTGGTAGTGAGAAACAAAGAATAACGGTAAGCAATTAAAACAAAGAAGTTTTCGACGCCGACGATGCTGACCTCTTTCCTCATCCATCTCTTATATTGCAAAAACGATGTCAGCAAATATATACCTACACAAAAATATGCATGAAAACGATGTCAGCACTAAAAAATACGTATAAAAACGATGTCAGCACTAAGAAATAAATTAATTTTTAAGGACAAACATAAAACCTATTGTACTTACATAAATTTATCTATATACCAAAGTTAATGGGTTTTGTCCCCTGAGATCCACTTGGTTTTCATTTTTCAAACCCCCATTACTCACCATCATATATGACAGTAGCAAATTCAACAGTAGCTAAAGTAGCATCAGAAGCCATTAACAATAAAAATTCATGAGGACACACCTGGATTCTAATATTTCATATAATATTAAGCCATTCAATATTCAGTGTTACCGGCAAAGTGTAGTTCTTTGTTGGTGAAATAATCCTAAAGCAGAACCGCAAATCCGACTGGTCAGCATCGACTTTTATTGTAGCAGTTAGCAAGTTCACAATATGGTAACAGTGCTAGTCTAATGCAAACCAATTCATCAATAATCTAATCTAAAACTAGATGATCAATAATCTAAAACTAATAATCTAAAACTAATAGGCAAAAGTTAGGCAAAATCTACATTAATAGTAACAGTGCTAGTCTAATGCAAACCAATTCATCAACCAAAATCACAAGCAATTCACGATTACCTGGTTTCTGTTACCTGAGGATAGATGCAAGCCTCAAGCTGCTGCTATCCACTCTCCACTGGAGTTTTGGTCATCGCTGACGGTGATGAATTCAACGTGATTCACAACACTGAGTAGAAGGCAGGGATCCATTTACCAAATCTGAGCTTCATAGTTGCTCCTTAATTTGTCTCTCTCGTAGATCTGGACCATCTCTCTCGCGGATCTGGACCAAATCTGAGCTTCATAGTTGCTCCTTTATTCAACGGGATCCACAATACTCAGTCAAAAAACCTCGAGATAGTAAAGCTCCCAGCGAGAATAAAAGAGATTGGAAGAGGAGTTGTCAGCGCTGACGGAGATCCAATAACATCCCCAAGGCGATGAGCGAGAGCTTCATAGTTGTCGGCATCACCGGAGTCAGCATCGATCCATCGCCTCGCCTCCAATCTCGATCGCCTCTAATTTCGATCGCATAAAATGGTGTCGCAGGAGGCGTTCGGCTTGGGGATGGCGATGGCGATGAGCGATTCAAGCTCGAACTCGACTTCGTCAGCGATGGCGATGAGCGAGAGGGCGAGGGCAAAGAAAGCACTTCCACATGAGCAAAGAAAGCACTTCCACATGAGCAATAGCAGCAACAAGAGTACCTATCAATATATAGATCCCAATTTGCAGAATACTGATAAGATCAAATGAATAGAAGCAAAGAAAGCACTTCGACATGCGAGGTATATAGTACCTATCAATAGCAGCAAAGAAAGCATTTCAAATTGCTCATAATATATAAGATCAAATGAATATCTTATCCTTGCAATTCAAGCAGCTAGACAATCATAAAAACGACGCCAACACTAAAAAAACAACCCAATTTCTAAGGACTCAAGCATACATATATACACAGTGATGATTGCAATCTGATTTTGTGAATGAAAAATCAGATTTCCATTAAGTAGTTATGGGAGATGTCAACTCTAAAAAACAAACAAATAAAGATAAAAAAAAACATGCAATCAGATAAAAAAATGATAAGATGCAAGCCTTTAATTTCCATTAGCTACTATCAAATTCAACTTCATCCAGTACTGGCAACAGCAATATGAATACAAACCTTAACTCCTCGGATGGTTATGAATTTGACAGATGAAGAAATAACACAGTTATTACTCTTATAATGTCAGTAGCTAGTTTTTGTGGTGAATGACTCTCAAACTAGTAGTGCAGGAATTGAAATAACACAGTTATTTCTCACCCAATTCATCAAAGGAATTGAAATTAGTAGGGCAGGAATAAGAAATTTCCATTCTAGATAGAAGAAATTGAATGCTGACGTTATACACAGAGGAGGAGAAAACAATAGGAATCAACGCATTTCCAATCTCTAATTGCTAAGCAATAGGAATCAAAACATCAAACAGAGAGCGATGAATACCTTCGATCAACGCATTTCGTCGAACATGTGGAAGACGAAAGCAGGCGGACCTCCATTCCGACAGAGCACGCGAGAACAGCGCGGAGGAGGAAGAAAGATTAAATGGAGGTCTTCAATTTTTCGGAATCTACATCAGTGATCTCCTCCTGCAAGTCCTTCAATCAGATCCTTTCCATCAACAGTTCATCCAACAGAGACACTGGTGCCGAGAATCTCCTTCACGGAGCCGGACAACTCCTTGGCCATGGAACGGGGCCTCGTCACCCTAGCGTCGTCTTCTTTCTGTCCCTCTCCGGCTCCCTGGCGATGTGTTCTCCGATCTTCTTCGGGGAGAGACCGAGCGGGCTGATCTTCGAGGAGAGACCGACCGGTTCCGGAGTAGTTGGATGGAAAGGGAGTACGAGATCTGATGGATGCGAGGGGCGAGAGGCGGATCTTGATGCTCTAGCATCAGGAGAGAGAGATCGGAGGTGGAGGACGAGGAAGGAGGGCGGCGGGGAGCCCTGGTCGAAGTGGGTGACGCCGTGACGGAGAAGGAGATCTGGAGAGAGAGATCGAGAGAGATTAGGTTAAAAGATATAAAATCAAGGAAAAATGACCATAAATAATACAAACTATCAGCCATGAACCAAAAATAATAAAAACTTTAAAAATTACCAAGGTTGATACAAACTATCATCTAATAAACCAATTTTGATACGGAACATATTTCCGACCAAAATTCTGGTCATGTAGCTGACGTGTCAACTCGAGAAAAAAAATCCGGACTCAAAATGTAATTTATAACCAATTTAGGGAGGAAAATATAAAAATAAGGGGTTTTACACAAATGCAAACTCCATTACTGTTCGTCTTCTTCGTTGGGCAGTAGCTGACTCTCCGGCAATGGCAAGATCAACAACGAAAACTCCACCGCCGCCGCACCCAAGAAAGCACACCAGTACACCACTAATCTGCCGCTACCACAAATAGTGCCCAAAACACCACCACAAACCTCCCAGATTAGAGATCGAGCATAGCGGCGAGGAGGAGCCCGTTGTATATGTGCGAAGGAGGAGCTCCATCGGTCGTCGTTGGCTGGTGAATCATGAGCCCCACCATTCCATTCCAAAACACCACCACAAACCTCCCAGATTATAGGGAATCATTATCTGCCTTGAAACTACTTTTTGATCCAATGGGAGATGCATTTGGGCAAGTTCACTGCTAATTTTGCTCACCTCCGATGGCGATGACGTCTCTGTCAACATTGCGGCTGCTCTTGGGCTCAAACTAGCTTCCTAGTTTTGCAATTCCATTACCACTCGTTGCAGTTACAACAATTGAGAGTTGGGCTGTAGGACTATTATCACCTTCTGTCTCATAAGTCCCAGCAGCCAGTGCTGCACTGAGAGATTCGTCTGCTACTGCTGATGAATTTGCACAGTTGAAATTCGAAGAATTAGGGATTGCATAAACCAATTTCCTTTGGAAAAATAAAAATAAAATTGAAATCTGTCATTGGAGTAATCTGGATTATTTGTTGTTGTTTTCAGTTTGATGGTAATTCCAGGTTGGGTTTGGAGGAATGTAGGATTATCTGTACTGTCTTGGCATCTACTGTAATTTAGATGAATTTGTCGAACATTTAACTTGCTTGGTTAAATTGGTGATTTGGATCTAGGTTGTTTATTTTTTTATTTTTTTTTGTGAATAATGCAATTTGTGAATATTTCTGAGAGAATTATCAGTTTTCATTTAGTAATTAATTTGCATTTTGTTTACTTTATTTAGTCTAGTTGTTTGGTCGTAATTAATGATCGATCTAATTTTTTATGTGAGTAATGCAATTTGTCTCCAATTTATTTTAGTGTTGACATCGTTTTTAATTAGATAACGGCGTCAGCATTGCTGACGTCAATATTCCCGACGTCGGCGTCAGCATTGACGTGCGGGAAAAAAAAACTTCCTTGCAAACGGTGTCAGCATTGCTGACGTCAACATTCCCGACGTCGGCGTCAGCATTGACGCGCGAAAAAAAAAAACCTTCCTTGTAAACGGTGTCAGCATTGATGCTGACATCGTTTTTATGCATATTTTTTAATGCTGACATCGTTTTTAGTTGGATATTATATATGTAGGTATATATGTATGCTTGAGTCCTTAAAAATTGGTTTGTTTTTGAGTGCTGACATCGTTTTTATGCGTATTTTTTAGTGCTGACATCGTTTTTATCCATATTTTTATATAGGTACATATATTTGTCGACATCGTTTTTGCACTATAAGAGAAGGATGAGGAAGGACGTCAGCATCGTCGGTAAATTAGGCGTATTCGGTGTCAGAGTCAGCAAACTACTTTTGAGAAGAATAAGAAGGGGATTCTCGTTCTATACTGAATTTGTTTTGATTGCTGATTGATATTCTTTGTTTATCTCTATAAAAAAATAACGTCAAATATTCATTTGTTTCTTTTTTTTGTTAGAATATTCATTTGTTTCATTGCTTTCCTCATTTTATATTTTATATAAAAATTTTAATGTTATTTGATCTCCGATGTCATCACCGTCGGCGTCAGCATCCTCGTAAACGGTGTCAGCACTGTTGACGTCAGCATTCCCGACGTTGGCGTCAGCACTGACGCACGGAAATAAAAAAGTCGGCGTCAGCATCCCTATAAACGGTGTCAACACTGCTGACGTCAGCATTCCCGCGCGTCGATTCAAAAAGCATGGAATTGAAACACAAACACGAAGAGCATATTGCAATTGCTAACGAAAGGCATATCGATTCAAAATTTGGTAACCAGAGGGTCTTAATCTAGCACATGCTACATAAAAACCAAATTGATAACAATACCAGTAACATGTATCTATTTATTGGTGTAATAAAAACCAAACTGATGACAACACCAGTAACATGCTAAAATATCTATTTTGGGGCAAACAAAATCAAATTCAACATACATTAAAATCGAATTCATTTACTGGTTAAAAAATCTGTGTTTGAATGTATAATTATGTATAGATATATACTTGACTTTTTGATTGCTTCTGTGAAAGGTTCATCCTCAAATCTACTCCCATGAACTGAAAACTAGGAAGAAGCCGATGGTATACAGCTGCCACTAAAATCATTCTTCCTGAAGAGATTGCAGACCATGTCAGCACAAGCCGATGGTCACTTTGGAAGACTGCTCTCGTGCACTCGTTCGGTTGTCAGCGCTGACAGAGATCCAATAACATCCCCAAGGCGAAAGGAATTTGCAGTATGATGTTCATCTTTGAAATGTTTTACCTAAACTTTGGTTGCAGGATTCAGATTCCTGCACAGATTAATCCTGGTCGATATTCCTACAACCGCACAGCATTCCTGTCTCAGTATTCCTTCTACAAGTCCTTAACCATCAGTTTTATACAGATATTGTAATCCATCAAGCAGCAACGACGAAGAGGAGAAATTAATCAAGCAGATGAAGATGAGAAATTAGATTCGTAAAAGAGTGAGAGATACTTACAGTTTCTCGTTGAACACCTGGAAGGCGGAGACGGTCTCGTTGAACACCTGGAAGGCGGAGACGATCCTCTCTAAGTAGAGGGAGGGCATCGACGGGAGGGAGAAGGACGCGTAGACGCCGAGGCATGAATGGACGAGCCGCGCTGACATCGCCTCCGAGAAGTAGGCGGCGACGCGCTGCGCGGAGGTGCCGAAGGGGGTGGACCGCTGCGAGATCTCGACGAGGATCGTCTTGGCCTCTGGGAGGTTGTCAGTGGAGACCGCCTCCGCGCATTGGAGGAGGAGCGTAAGGAGGTGGAGGCCTTCCTCTTCGCGGAGCTGTTGCCGAAGCTCCTCTTTCTTGTCTCGCGCGGTGGCGGTCGGCGAAGGCAACGGGTTAGGGTTTGCCTGATCTTGATTTTCCGCCGATGCAGGCGAGGGCGGTTTCGACGGGGAGGAAATAGGCAATTTGGTACTGATATCAGATGCCTGCTTCGGCGGTTGAGTTTCTTGGTGGAGGAGGCGGCGGCGTTGGTTACTGGAGGTGGTGGCGGTATCGATGGGAGGGAGAAGGACGCGTAAATGCCGAGGCAGTAATTGACGAGCCGCGCTGACATCGCGGAAGAGAGGAGCGCAACCAGAATCCCGACCACGGAGAGGGCGAGGGCGATGAGCGAGAGGGCGAGGGCGAGGACCAAAATCGGCATCACCGGAGTCAGCATCGATCCACCGCCTGGCCTCCAATCTCGAACTCGAACTCATCAGCGATGGCGTTCGGCTTGGGGATGGCGATGGCGATAATCGATTCAAGCTCGAACTCATCAGCGATGGCGATGAGCGAGAGGGCGAGGCCGAGGGCGAGCAACATCTGGAAATCTGCGGACGGAAATCTGGAAACGGAGGAGAGCGGCAATGGGAGAGATCGAGAGGGGAACAGATCTGAGAAATTGGGGGTGGTTTTGATTTCAGACTAGGGTTAATCGGGAAAGCACGGATGTATAGTTTTGCAATTTTTCCAAAACTTTGTATATTTGGCTAATTTGGCCTTTGTATTTGTATAGTTGGTAAATTGACCCTATATTATATGTATATTGTGTTGTATATTGATTGATTAATATAAATATCTAGAGTAGGTAATTAAATTGACATTAAAAAGTAAATAAAGTAAAAAAAAATATCTTCAATTTTGAAACCAATTTTTAAATTAAACTTGCTTAGAATTTACTCCCTCCGTTCCAAAATAAAAGTCGTTTGACTTTTCTGCATGTATTTTGAGGAGGTCAAAACTATATAAAATATTATTTTTTTAATGAATTTGTTTTTATAAGTTTATACTTATGAATACCGACTATAAAATTATTGAAAAAAATTGAGTCAAAAAATAATATGTTATAGTGTTTTTTCCTCCTCAAATAGCGTGCAAAAAAAGACAAACGACACTTATTTTGGAACGGAGGGAGTACTTTAGATGTGCAACCTTTTTTTTCTTTTGTACTAACTATTTTTTTTTCCAATTGATTCGAAGGTCGGTCAATTGCCCCAAATTATACGTAGATGATTTATTATTATTATTATTATTATTATTATTATTATTATTATTATTATTATTATTATTATTATTATTATTATCAGCAATGTAATTATCTCCGTCTCAAATTAAATGTTGTTAAATTATTAAAAAAAAATTAACATAAGGTAAAATGATAAGATTTGTAAGATATAATGTTGAATATTTATATTAAAAATTAAATTTAATCTTCAATTAAAATAGACACATAGGATGACACTCGTATAAATAGATAATGTAATCGTGTGACGTGGCTTAAATATATTGGATCGTCATTAATTGACGTGTCAAAGACCCGAGCCCGATTGCACTAGAGCACGACACGTAAGCGAATCGCACCAGAACCCACCACATAGGATTTCCACGCCTTTTTTTAGTATTATACTAGCGCAGTACCCGTGCGTAACGCACGTGATTTGTAAAATATATTATATATTTTAGAAGATATTATCATAATTTATCGCCCTCTTATAACCAGTTGTGTTGAAATTATTGGGTGTAGAATGCACTTATTCTTGAAAAGAATCCCTTGAGATTGGAACTTCGGTTATTTCTTTGTCGTCTGTGTTAGTAGAGAAGATAACATTATGGGGGTGGGAGGAAATGGAGATATTGGTAAATATACTTTATATATCAAAGTGAAATTTGATATCTCGAACATGTCATATTCTGATATGCACACAAACGTTTTGATCAATGGTCTCCTTGTGGGGGCATGAACTTTATTACCCTGAAGAAAATAGAATGAATGTTTGTCAACATTGATATGTTCCACAAAAATATACAAAATCCACAAATTAGAATGACATGCACCTTTTCATCGACACATATCAAGTCTTTTGAAATGATTTCCTGTCTATTTTTTAAAGTTAATGTTGTCAAACATGCACACAATACAAACTCGGAGGCTGCCTTTGATGTTGGTAGGATTAAGCTCATCGATATATATGATCTTCGCTATTTGTACCTAAAATAACAATAGAAAACCGAATCAATATTAATACATGAAGAAGAAGGTGATTTGAAAGACATGAAAAGATGGGGAAGATGATACTGAGAGGGTGCAAGAAGGGGAAACAATGAAGATTGACAACGATCCTGAAATACATAAATGTAAAACATTAGTAAGTAAATGCGGGCTGAGAAGAAGTAGAAAAAGAATGAAGATTAAGCAGGAATCAGAAGATTGTAAATCGCCGCAAGTGGATAAAAATAGGTGAATTACTTATTATCTTTCATTATGAGTATATATAGATGAGTAAATATGATAGTTAAAGTGAATGGATAACAAATTAGGTAAATAAATCGGCAATCGTGAAAAAAAAAATTATAGAAAAACATTGGATTCGAAATTTCAATCTTTTTTTTTTTTGGAAATAGATTATAAACATTGAATTTTAACAAATCATTCCAACATGTAATTAGGGATCAATTCCATATCACATATACTCCATTTTAATGAGTGTTACATGTAAAATCAAATCTTTGTATGATAGATTGTAATCTTTTTTTGTGTGTGAATAGATAAACATTATATTTTAACAAATCATTCCAGTAGGCCCCACTCAAATAGATAAACGTGGGATTTTATTTTTTGGACAAAAAAACCTGATTTTTTTCTTCTTAGAAGTGCCTCCTCAAACCGATGAACATTAGATTTTATTGTAACAAAACCTAGGATTTTAACAAATCTTTTTTTGTTTGTAAATGGATAAATAATGGATATTATTTTCTTAGGAAAAAAACCTGATTGCATTTCAAGATGATTCAATTTCTCTGGTGGGTTTAAGTGTGTTCCCCCTCAAAGAATTAATTTGTTCCGAAATCAGTAGTATAGGATAGTCAATGCCCATGAAACATTGAATATGGATACCAAACTTTAAGTTCGATTTGTCTTGCGGTTTGACTATAAATTTTTGGTGCATGTAATGATAAATTTTTTTAGAGCAAACAGTGAATATGGTGTTGTGAAGAGGCTGCCAGAATATAGTGTTCCTACAGACTTGGTTGCAAGAAGATATGATGTTGCGAAGAGGCTGACATGATATGGTGTTCGTACATACTTGGGTTATTTCTATAATGAAATTAAAGATTGTAAATTAAAATTACGGACCAATTGAATGGTTAAGTATATGGGGATGTGTTCTAAATATTTGATCGACACGTGGCATTTTAAACGTGAGGGCGCCACATGGCGGAGAAACAGTTGCTTCAAGGTGGAAATGGGTGAAGGATGCAAAAAGGGTCTTCAAAAAGAATATAATATAGAAAGGTTTAACATTAATAAAGAAAGACAAATTAATCAAAGTTGTATAAACATGGTGAAGGGACGATAGATATAAATTGATGGAATAATAGATATGAATAAAAGTGAATTAGTTGTTATTTTTCATTCTCAATATAGAATACTATTGATGATTTAGTTAGGGCGCATCAACTTAGAAAACCCGTTTAAATCTTACTTTAGAGTAGATATGCAAATATATAATCTTTCAATTAAAAAAAGATAAACATTGTTGTCTGTTTACCATCTATGTGTATGTAGTTATCATTTATAAAAATAAAAAAGATTGTCTAAAAAAACATTGTTTAGTTCTCATTTTTTGAGACAAATTTTAATGCTGAGAAATAGGCCGCATCAGCTGAGAATTTTTTTATTTATTAGTGTTTTGTAGTAAATATATAATCATTTAGTTAAGAAATATATAAACCTTCAATAATAATTTAAAAACAATTATCTTATAAGCAGTAAATAGATAAGCTTTTTATATTAAGGATTGCAATCTTCATTTTTTTTTTGTTAAGTAGTAAATAGATTTGTGGTGATTTGTTACCGATAAAAATCCCACTAAATCCCACTAAATCCTCGGTTTTAATGATAAAAAATCTTTAATAATTATTCTTACGTTAGATAAATAGATAAACAACAAATTAAGGGAAAACCAACTCCCGATTACATGTGTGAGTGCATGTATGTTATAAATAAAGGCAATTTGATAAGATCAAAATAATAAGATAAATGAATTATATAAGAAAAAAACACCATAACTAATTTATTTGAATAACAAATTTTGTTACCGTGCTAATTTTTTGGAAAGTAAATAGAGTGATGAAAGATATGGTAAATTATATTGGTTGTCAATTTATAAATTAATTTATGGATTTTTTAATTAGATTGATTAAATTAAGTTAGAAAATGTAAATAAATTTGATTGGTCAAATTTGGAGAAGTTGTTGTGATATGGTCAACAAATTCAATATTTTAATTGATAAAAAAATTATTTTAAATATATTTATTTTAAGTATATATGGGGGTATGTTAAGCGTATGGATGGCACGTGTCACTTTCAATGTATGGCCGCCACGTGTCTTTTTTGCAACTGTTTTAGTATTATATTAGATATTGATATTGATTGATGATATATATATATATATATATATATATATATATATATATATATATATATATATATATATATATATATATATATATATATATATATATATATATATATATATATATATATGTATGCATAATATGTAATCAAATACATATTTCATTTCTACAAGAGTAAATCCAAATAACCCAATTCGGGTATTTGGATGCCCAGAATTCGGTCCAAAGGTGAGCCTAGGGAATAATATGGCTACCAAATGGTACAGAAATTACCATACCAACCACGTACCAACCATAAATCGACTATGTTGGTAACCACACTTGTGGTAACCATCTTGATGGTAACCACATGAAGGTGGTACAGTAATGGTAATGAAATCCGAATACCATGGTTACCAAGTATATATATATTAATTTTTTATTTAATTTTTTATTGCTATTACCTTTAAGTTTTTAATTTATATATTGTGTTTTGATTTTGACCTAAATTGGTCCTTTCTATTTTTTCTACTAGAAACAGTAGGACCATTTTGGATATTTGAAGAATTTGAACTTGTTTTGTTTGAACTTGCAGGAATATTTTGAATGTTTGAAAAGTTAAACTTGGTTTGTTTCAAGACTTTGAAGTTGGTTAGTTTGAATTGGTTTGTACTTTAGGTTGTAAACTTGATTTATTTGAAATTTTAATAGGTGATAACCATATTATTTTTTGTTACTATATGTTTTCATTCGAAAACTTTGATAAGTATCGAAAGGTAGCCAAGAGGTTTCAAAAAAATACAAACAGAATCACAACTTAGTAACCATGGTAATGTACCGACGGTAATCACGAGTCGTGGTTACCAGATATGCGGTAACCACGATTTGTGGTTGGTACGTGGTAATCACCATTTTTTAGTGGTTACCGGACCATGCCAGCCATAGGGAATAGGGGCCCAATTACTCCATTGGTTGAGCAAAAAAAGTCCACCTCATTCCCTCTTGTTAACTACAATAAATGAAAGAATTATGCTTTCTTTTACTTTTTCCTTCTTCCCTAAGTTTTATCTTCTTCTTTTAGATAAATCCAAAGAACCCAATCTCACCAAACTAGTCGGAGATCTCCTCCAAATGAAATTGATCAATCTCTTCCTTTCTATCCTTTTCAATTCCATCCTTTTAAATAGAAGGGAGGCCCTCGTTATTCTTCATCAGTCACAACTCACAAACAACAACACCGTCCTCTCCCATATTCCAACGGTGCCCCGACCACTGCAGTCCACCACCGCTAGCAACCGAGCCGACCTTCGCAGCCTTTCACCGCCATCGAGCCACCGCAGCGCAACCTTGCCGAAGCATAGAAGGTCTAGGCCGCCCGAGTCCCCCCGATTGTCGCTGCACTCGCTCATCGACGCCGGAGGAAGAGCACCGCCTTCGATCCCTGTCCGAGTGCCGCTGTTGTACCATCACCATCAGCGCTTCTGCCCTTCGTCACCACCGTCGCCAATCGCCGCGCCGAGCCATCGCCCTTGCCACGTCCAATCGCCACCGAGAAGCTTCGTTAGTTCGTCTCTGTACGTGAGTTCAAAGAAGAAAGAAAATGGCTTTTTAATCTTTTTGAATAAATTACAGAAACGTCCATTCTTTCTATACTATTTCCGTTTCTGGCCCTAAGTTAATTATTTATTAGGTTAAGTGGCCAATATTTCTAAACTATTCGAGTCTTGCACGTTTCAGTGATACCAAGAAATCTTGAAGCACCCACGTCGGATCCCGCTTCCCGAGTAATTCATATTGGTATAGATATTTAACTTTATAGAATCAATTCAATTTTAAATTGAGTTAAGTAAAGTTAATTGTATAAAATATCAATATTAAATATTATTTTTTTCGTTGGATTCAATAGGTGCTAAAATCCCGCCTTTGTGTGTTTCGTGATTCTTTTGGCGTGCCTTTAAAGTTCTTCCATGTCGAATGCGGCTATGTGGCCAATTTCCTTGCCAATTTCGATAAATTGGATACCCGTCTGCTTGATGTAATTTATCTCCTTATTCATAAATTGGCATGAGTTTAAATTAATGGGCAATTATTAAATTAATTATAGTGATGTATTAAATATGTTGTTTGTTTATAATTTGAGATAGGTGAAAATTGCTCATTTTCTTCTTCCTAATTGCATGATATTCTGCTTGTCTCTTTTATGCAAATTAATAGCATGCGGTATTAAGATCCTTGAAATATCTGTGCTTGCACGTCATTTTTGCTTTAATGTCATTATTATGATCACCTAGTGTGAACTGATTACGTATGATAAGTTATCCACCATGTGATGCTTATGTATGATATGTTAAAATGCGCACCACGTGATACAAGTGGCTATAGGCCTTTGGCAAGTTCTGCAGTAGACTGACTTGCATGTTGTGGTTCGTTAATCCACCGCCTTACAAGGTTTCATAAAACGTCCATTCCGGAATGCATTCTCTGCGGGGTTGTCAAACAACGATCTGATGTAGGTCATTGTCCTTGTTAAATGCCCGACCGGTACCACGTAGTAATATTATTATTGTCATTATCATTGTGGTTATGGTTATTATCGACTATTAAATAGGTGATCATTTCAGTTATTATACTCATTTGTCTCGGGTATAATTCCTTTTCTTATTTTATAATCGATCGTTATGATCATCCAAGTCATGTGCAAATTTTGACCTTTTTATTCCTTTTCCACTATTAAATATTCGTGTCTTTCCCTTAACCTATGACATACCTTTTTATGGTCACTGTGCAGTTAAAGTATGAACATTTTCCCTATCATTTACTAGTCTTTGTACTAACTATCAGATTTATTGGATGGCTGGTGTCCTTCGTACTCACGAAACACCGGATCATGTTCCACAGGTCTAGTGCAAGCGGTGGAGCAGGAGAAAGTTCAAGAGCGGGCTATCATTTATGAATCTTTACACTACAGTTTTCTTGAACCTTTAATGTTTTCGCAATGCTACTTTGGTTTTTGCTATTTTTGGAGGTTATTATTACTTTATGATTTTGACACTTTAGTTATATTGTTAGGATTGGATACTTCATACTTTGATATTAAATTACTTCCGCATTATTTTATTCAACTTCTTAAGTATCGTCTTGTTTATGGAAGTATGGTTGCATGTCCCTATAAGCGTCAGGTGAATTCAAAGACATTAAAGTCTGCGAATTAACTATCACTGCAACACTCCCTTGGGATTTGAAAGGGAGTGCTACAGAAGGTGGTATCAGAGTTGTAGGTTTCACAACGTTTTCATTCGGATTTTTAAATGATTTCTAAAGTGAATTTCAAAAACGCTTTTTATTAAAACTAAGCTTCTACTTACAAAAATAAACAGTTTTGGAAATGATTTCAAAGAATTTGTCCGATAGACCTTCTCAAGATCCTGCACCTGCCATAGACTAAGCTTTTTCTTGTTCTAAATCTCGCTTTCTGGATTATCTCGGTCAGGTATTGATGACTCCTCGCCCTCTTTGATAGATGTCTAATGTTCGCAAGACCCCGGGACTGCACACCACGGGTTACCCCCAATGCATTGACCTTACCAACAACTCTGACTCTGACACTGGGTCTGACTCCAGCACAGAGTCGAAGGTCATATAAAAACATACAGTGGAGCTGTCCAAGGGGAAGAATGTTCTTTGTGACCCTCCTGAAGGAGCTGCAACCACAGAATATGGAAAGAAGCTCATCCGAGAGTGGTACAAGGAAAATCACTTGGGAACTCCTCAATTTTACAGCGAGGAAAAGACAACAAGAGAGAAGAGAGCCATGCTACCTCGTCCGAGTGTATAACATGGAACCATCTCAAAGTCCCAGTGAGGAGGAGCCAAAAAAGAGATCCTTTTTGGAAACTCTAGTAGATGAGAAAGCATTCCATGCTTTGCAAGCAAGAAGAGTGAGGTAGAGACTCCATGTGAGGAAGACCGAGGAAACATACAAGAATAAGGAGTGGATTGGAGAAAACTCTGTGATCGTGCTAGGGATGAGATGAAAGAGATGTGTGAGCATGTCGAGTCAGAGAGAGATGCAAGATAACAAAAGCATAGCTCCGAATTGGATAAACTCGTCGAGATGTATGTCTTTGCAGAAAACGACGAGGATTAAGATATCATCAGCAGCAGCATAAGCCGTAGTAGTTCCAGCAGAATACCCAAATTCTTGTAGATTCACAACCGACTGTGAACAAAGGGACGAATATCACCTGGCCATCTCAGCAGTGTCCGCGACTATATTAGATGTGTAGGCTGGACGACACTACTTCTCCTATGACTCAAGGTATTATCTATCTCCGGGCTGAGCAAATTAATATTCTTTTTGTCCAGGTGCTTCTCATTCTTTTCTAGCCGAGAAAATTGTTGAAAGACTCGGATTAGAATATGTGACTCTAGATGATTCCTTTATTGTGAAAATTCCCTAATGGGGATAGAGTTAGAGGTAGGAAAATGTTATCCCGTTCCCCTATCGCGATAGGTGGTGATGAGTACCTTGCCAACCATGTTCTGCTTTCGATCCTTCCTCAGGACATCATCCTCTGCATGGATTGACTTACTCGCCATGGTGCAATCATTGATTGTGGATGGAGAATCGTGACCCTCTCGCCGGACGGTAAGGTGGTGTGCAGATTTCATGGGCGCATCCCCGAGGAGGATGCCCGTGTTATTAATGTGATGTAGGCAACCAGATTGTTACGTCAAGGGTGTGTCGGATTTTTATGCCTTTTGTAGGATCAACCACCCGAACCGGTCCCTATCTCTGATATTCCTGTAGTTTGGGATTTCCCTGATGTTTTTCCCAACGAAATTCCTGGTTCACCTCCAAATCGGTTCATTGAGTTCACCGTCGACTTGAAGCTAGGAACCGTTCCTATTTCCAAAGCCCCGTATCACATGGCTCCAAGAGATGCAAGAATTAAAGAGTTAGCTTGAAGAGTTGTTAGAGAAGGGTTATATTCGACCCAATGCGTCACCTTGGGGTGCTCCCGTGTTATTTGTGAAGAAGAAAGACGGCTCTTTCGGTCTCTGTATTGACTATCGGGAGCTGAACGAGGTGACTATCAATAACAAGTATCCGTTGCCATGCATCGATGACTTGTTAGATCAGCTTTAGGGAGCAAAGGTATTCTCCAAGACTGACTTTCGATCTGGTTACCATCAGCTTCAAGTTCGTGACAAGGATATTCCAAATACTGCTTTCAGGACACGTTATGGGCATTATGAGTTCGTGGTGATTCCCTTTGGCTTAACAAATGCCCTAACAGTCTTTATGGATCTGATGAACCGTTGCATTCACCAGTATTTGGATAAGTTCGTCGTAGTCTTCATCGATGACATCTTAATCTACTCGTCAAGTGAGGAGGCTCACTCCGAACACTTGAGGACTATTTTGATAACAATGCGAGAGCATTAGTTGTAGGCGAAGCTGTCTAAGTGTGACTTTTGGATGAAGTAGGTGACATTCGTAGGCCACATAATCTCAGAGAAAGGGGTGATGGTCGACCCTCAAAAGATAGAATATGTAGAGAAGTGGAATTTGCCAAAGAACGCCAAGGAGATCCGGAGTTTTCTGGGACTAGCAGGTTACTACAGGAGGTTCGTGGAAGGGTTTTCCAAATTGGCCCAACCACTGACCTTACTCCTGCGTAAAACCCAGAAATTCGTCTGGGATGACAAGTGCGAAGCGAGCTTCCAAGAGCTCAAGAAGCGGTTGACCACCGCACCTATTTTGGCACTCCTTAAGGAGTCAAAGTATTACGTGATTTACAGTGATGCTTCCAAGCAAGGTCTAGGTTGTGTATTGATGCAAGATGGTAAGGTGATAGCCTATGCATCACGACAGTTGAAGCCGTATGAGGAGAACTACCCAGTACATGATCTGGAACTAGTTGTTGTGGTATTTTCTCTGAAAATCTAGCGTCATTATCTGTACAGAGTTTGTTGCCAGATATACACTGACCACAAGAGCCTCAAGTATGTGTTCACCTAGAAGGAGTTGAATATGAGACAGAGACAGAGACGCTGGTTAGAGCTGATCAAGGACTATGACATTGAGCTTCTCTATCATCCTGGAAAGGCTAATTTCGTAGCCGATGCTTTAAGCAGTAGATCTCAGCATGAGGCTATGATTAGCTCTTTGACAGCAAGTCTTGTTTTGCAGAGGGATCTGCTCAAGTTAGAGATTGAGGTTTGGTTTGAAAGGAATCGGTCACGGTTGTGTATGATGGAGGTTGGTCAAATATGTTAGCAAAGATAAAGGCAAAACAGACAGAGGATGTTGTGTTACTGCAGATCGTCATTGACTTCTTCGATGGTAAAGCCTAAGGGATGATGGATCCTTATGGTTTCACTACTACAATTAAGGTTTATTATGACACTTCATTGCAGCGGTTATTCTATTGAGGTCGTTTATTGGGGCGGTTTTACCTATTGCAGCGGTTTTGTGGCGGTTTAGAACTTGCATTCTAAAACATTGGCTAGTGTGACGGTTTTCAAAGGCTAGTGTGGCGGTTTTGAAAACACTTTTTTTCATATCTAATGTGGCGGTTGTAAATGATCTATTCACTACAAAAAAAAAATAACAATTTAGCATCGGCAATTTACCGTGGCGAAAAGCTGATTTGGGGTGGCAAAATCTATTTAGCCACGGACGTAGCCACGGGAAACTAGGGGTTGCCAAGTCTGCGGTGGCAAAATGATAGTAGCTACGGAAGCTTGCCGTGGCAAAGAATCTAGCTACGGCAAGGCCACGGCTATGCGACCCCCGGTAAAGGACACCCCACATTTGCCACGGCAAGCTGCCGTAGGTAAAGTGTGGATGAAATTTTTTTTAAAAACCTGTTTTTTAGCCCGAATTTTACATACCCGGGCTTAAAAGTCCAATATTTTTTGAAAAAATAAATAAAATAATATACAATTTAAATATATAATAAAAATTCATTAATTATACAAAATTTACATACATAATAAAATTCCATTATTATACAAAATTTACATACATAATAAAATGTCACAAACTACATAATTTATATACAATAAATATACATAATTATAAAATTTACATAAATATAATTATACCAAGCTTTAAAAAATAAAATATAAAATAAAAAGAAGAAAGTACAGATACAACTAACTAATACCATAATAATGATAGTAATAAATAAATAAAAAGCTCACTTGCAATATAAGCATTTCATTCTTTTTGTAGAAGTTGTCCATTTGCCTTTGGTCTGCTGGACTATAGTAGGATTACACTCGTACACCTAATCAATTTCATGGCTGTTTGCCCATCTCTTTTCTGAGTTCATCATGACAACAAACTTTTTCTCTAAGAACTTACTGCTTTTGCAATCCCATCCTGCAAATTACAAGCCAAAATACATCTATCAGGAGAGCATTCAGAATCTGGATTATACCTAACATCATCTAGCTCTAAGACAAAGCACATACTGGAGTTTGATACCAAGCAAGCAGGTGAAAATGAAATACAAATCATCATATGCAGCAAACACTAACATCCAATTTTTCGAGTATAAACCTATAAGACAAAGCACATACTTTATGCAAACAGACCAAAGCATGACAAAGTTACATATCACACAACAATGATATCGATTTCACTCTAACTAATACATACACCTTAAAGAAATCAACAGTACCACAAAAAAAATAATCAATGCACCATTACCACACCAAAAAATAATGTATTTGGACAAATGTTACATGCATTCAAAAGAAAGAAAACTTCCTAGCATGAAAAATAAAAAGATATCAACTTAAGCAGTCAATGACAGGAATTAAGATGCAACAAAACACGGACAAGAACATGCTACAAGAACCAAAAGCAGCCTCAATTGAACATGAAAAACACAAATAAAAAACGAGATTAAGGAGATAGGACAGATAATGACTAAATTGCAATAGAGAAGATATAAACTTGTCCTACGGGA
Source organism: Persicaria tinctoria (assembly GCA_037127255.1). Classification (NCBI taxonomy): domain Eukaryota; kingdom Viridiplantae; phylum Streptophyta; class Magnoliopsida; order Caryophyllales; family Polygonaceae; genus Persicaria; species Persicaria tinctoria. Next base: position 48,444,718 of record JBANSL010000001.1, on the reverse strand, counting down.
AAAAACAATGAAGTTTATTAGCAATAAGATCATTGAACAGAAGAAAATATTTAAAAAAAAAACATAAAGAGAGGCATTACAAGTTAGGGCATATTTGGCATGCACAATTTTTAATCTAGCTTAAGATTATAATCTAGATGAAAATTTTAATTTAGCTTAAGATTATAATCTAGATGCAAATTTTAATCTAGCTTAAGAATATACTAGTTTCACTTCTAAAATGGAAAATGATACAAGTGTATGAAGTGGAATGATAGACCATCCAGTTTCAAGTAGGGATCAAAGATTGAGACTGTATGATAAAATGGGAAAGGACATGGAAGAACACGGTTCAACATTTCTTAAACATGGTGAAACTTCTCATCCATTGTCTCTTTCAGATATTTTCTCCTCTTCTTACTACTACTGCTGCTATATAGACAATATTTCATTCATCATATGAAGTGTCAACTTCTCAATTTCACACGTCCCAGAGAACATTTCACACTAATAGGAGTACACATTTCAGAAGGAAATTAACACAGGAAAATAAAAATACAAATTGGAACATCAGTTTTTGGGTCATAGAAGCTTTCACATATATATGTTTCATCATGGATAATAATCTGAACTTAAATGACATATATATCTTATTCAAGAACTTTGTGGTTTCATGTTTCAACATCCTTATTCAATCTAAGTTTTTCTTGATTAGGGGTAAAACATGGCTTAAATTCAAACATTCAGATCACCAAACACTTCAAACATAATGATCTAGTCAAGGCACAAATCGATATAAGTTCTGGAAAGGGAATTAATTTCATATCATTACTGAACAATATGGATTTAGCAGGTCTTCTCAATAATATAGTCTTCCTATGCTTAATAAAAAAAATTCTTAATCTCCACCCCATTTATCTACATCCTTCCCCTTTCTATTGCTATTCGTTGACAGTGAAGCACTCACCATTCATATTCTCTATGTAATGATCTTTTATAAACTGAAATTGTTCAGTCCACATTCATATCCAAGTAAATACTCAAAATAGATCACTCACAACTCACAACTCACTACTGTAATGATCTTTAATATGATACTATATTAGAAATTTATCAAATCAATTAGTGCACCCCCTCCCACATGTTTGTTGCTTCCAACTTTAGAAATTTACCATTTAATAAGACGTGTAATTGTAATGATCTTTTATATGGTACTATATTAGTCTATTAGTACATTCTTTTATGAACAACGACCACTACTCTTACCTGCCAAGCGATGACAATTATCTGAACAAACAGCAATGTCTGCATAATAAGCAAAGACTAAAAAGCAACCAAATAAGCCTAGCTAGATGTGCTCAACACCTACCATTATCAAGAGACTAAGCTAGCCAGCTAAGCCATTGCTACTATTTTCCTATGTATTGCTTATGAGCGGTTCAAGTGAAAGAGAAGGTTGAGCTTAGAAGAGAAAATGAGGTGAAATAACCATGTTCATACAGCTGGGATGCCAATTAAAAGGTTTTTGGTATCTATTGAGTCAAAAAGTAAAACAAACAGAGTAAAAAGAACAAAAAAACTACCCTGTTCTCAGGAAGGTTCCTGCTTCCAGTTTTAGAAAGAATTGTAGTGGGAAAGAAGAGTTGAATCTGAAACTGAAATTGCATTTCTTTATGAAATGAAAGTGAACCGAAAGTGTCACTTCAAAACAGGAATCACATCATGCAGTTGTGGAGATGGTTATGTGGACATTTCTCAAAATTAATACGCCATCCCCTGCAAGTTCAGAAATTTGATTTTAAGAAAGCCAAAAACTATTACCTAATAGATCAAAAACAACTTATATTCAAATTAGTACGCCATCCCCATTCACTAGCACTTTGTCCCCCTTTAAGGATTTGCTTTACTAGTTTATTCAAATTAGAATATTCTTGTGTATCACTTCGGCTGAACTTTTATAACCAAGACCGAACAATCAAAGATGTACAATGATATGCAAATGCAATAAAACAATGCTATCCTTAAGACAAATCAATTCCACTGTAAATCTAAAGAGTGACTCAATGTATAAAGAACCAGCTTAAGCTGATGTACAAACTAATAATTTTGTGGAGATCACTGGCAACTTAGCATGATTCAAGGTATATAAATCAAAGTAATATTTAGAAGACAGTAGCCTATGTCATAGATAAATAACAGTTTGATACAAGGGTGACTCAAACTATGATATATGAATTCAACATCATCAATGAAGTGAATCAAACTATCATAAACCAACTCAATTCAACACAAATTCATACATCAAGCCAACATTTCAAAGCAACTTAAAAAAAAAAAACTCACCTTGAGCCTCCTCCCAAGCTCCTTATAGATCAAGAAGCTAGAGAACTCGGCAGTGCAGGACCTCCACAATCCCTTCGAGTCTGTTCACCTTGATGAGCTCCCGAACGTGGTCGCACATCTTAGTCACCTCAACGGTGTACACCTACCTCGCGCCGTCCTACGCCGACCAGATAGCCAGGATCTGTCACCCCATTCCCACATCCAGCACCGTCTTCTCCCACAATACCACGAAAAACATGGAAATCGGCTCAGAATCTTTTCAGAAACGTGAGAGATTGAGATTAAGAGAGAAAGGTACCTTGCCGATGAAGTGGGACTTGTGGTGGAAGATGGAGTTGAAGTAGGCGTCCATACGCACGCGGTCGGAGAGCATCTCCTTCTGGTGGTACAGAAAGGCGTAGGTGATCGATGTCGGTGTCCCCGATGGCGGAGGCGGAGGCAGAAGGGCGGTCATCAGGGGCACTGCTGGAGGGCTCCTCATTCTCCGGGCTGATGTTTGGAACTGTGAAGATCGACGGGAGGGTTTGGAGCAAGAGAGATGGAAGAGAGAATGGAAGCGGCGAAGTTTAGGGCATTTGAGAGAGAGCTTCATCTCAGTTTGGTTAATTTTAATTTTTAACCCCAAAAATTATACTTTTGCTACCGCAAATGTCTAGCCGTGGCAACAGTCTCATACCGACAACTCCTCACGTAGCTTATGCCGTGGCAAAAAGTGCCACATTAGCTAGGGGTGGGCACAAATCCCGCAAATCCCGATCCCGTCCCGGTCCCGTCCCGATCCCGTCCCGATCCCGGTGGGATTTAGGACAAAATAGCGAATCCCGTCCCGATCCCGTCCCGCAAAAATTAGGCGGGACGATCCCAGTGGGATCCCGCAAATCCCGTCCCGTCCCGCATATAATAATAATAATAATAATAATAATAATAATAATAATAATAATTTTTATAATAATAATAATATTATAATAATATTATTATTATAATATTATAGAATAATAATAATATATTATTAGTATTATTATTTTGAGCAAATATTATTTATAACTATAATAATAATTTTCAATTTATAATAATAATAATAATAATATTATTATATAATATTATAATAATATAATATAATTTAATAATAATATTAATTTATAATAAAATTATTATTATTATTGTTATTATTATATTATTATTATTATTATATCATATTATATTTTTTTCTTGTAAAGTATAATTATTTTATAATAATAACAATAAAAATAAGTAATATTATTTTATTTTATTTTTAATTATAATGTGGGATTATTATTATTATTATTATTATTATTATTATTATTATTATTTATTATTATTATTATTATTATTATTATTATTATTATTATTATTATTATTATTATAATAAAAACATATTACAAGAAATTAGTGGGCAACCGAGATACTATCTGGGCACCCACTCCTTTAGCGATAACAAAGCCAAGTCCAGTAAAAATATAACGTGCAGCACGAGCCCCAGCATCCTGAGATACCGAGAATCTCTGAATCCGCTTCAGCAATGCAACCGCATCTGTATCCAACTCCCCCAATGAAGAGAATGAGAAGGGTAGGAATCCATAAACAGCCGCCGTACACAAATCTCGATACTTGACACACTTACGTCGAGCAGCATCAACAACAGCACGACCAGGCATAAAGTCAGAAATTCCAGACTGAGTCAATGGAGAGGATCCCATCAGATCGACACACACATCCCGCCCATTTAGAGTTACAAGAGGCAAATAGCTAATTAAATACGGTATTCTTCCTAACTATCAATCGATAATTAGACAATATTGGTAAATCTCGTCTCAATTCCTTTCCGTCCTGATCTAGTAAGATAATGTAGCCAAATATTTTGAATATTATAATTAATTATACAATCATTGTATGAATTAATAATAGTATTATAATATTAATAATAATAATAATATTATTATTATTATTGAATAATATAGTTGAGAATAATACCGTATTCAACATATTATACTAAATAATGAATTATGAAAGCATTTTTCACTTTGCAAATTTATATAATATTTTATTATTTTTATATGCGGGACAAGGCCCGTCCCGTCCCGATCCCGTCCCGTCCAGACACCATCCCGTCCCGAAAAAAAAATGTCAATCCCGTCCCGATCCCGTCCCGAAAAAAATTCGCGGGACGAGTCCCGTCCCGGCCCAATCCCGTCCCGTCCCGTCCCGTGCCCACCCCTAACATTAGCCATGGCAAATTTTTGTCGTTGCTAAGAGGCGTGTCTATTTTTTTTTGGCAGTGTAGCTAATGCAGACCCTTGTCGTTGCTACCGTGCTCATCATCCGTAGCTAGGCCATGGCCATAATCAACCCTCTAGCTACGACATACCCTCGCCGCTGCTACCGAGCGTGGCAAAATTCTTTATTTTTTGTAGTGATTGTAGCAGGTCATTTATCTAATGGAGTGGTTTAATTTTGTACTTTTTTTTTACTTTACTTATTTCTTTTTAGGATACTTCTCTCATCCAGGCCACTCCCTTCTCTAAACCCTAAATCCGTTCTCCAGATCGCTCATCCCTTCCCGCTGGATCCGCCCACGCCCTCGCACTCGCACTCGCACCAGCCGCCAGCTGCCAACATCCTCACTCTATCTCTGCCTTCCACCCTCCATCGATGGGATCTGCACCACCTACCTCCTCCGCTAGGATCGCTGCCCAAATATGACAACACCCATCTCCTTTAGGCTCTAGCTAGGGTCGCTGTCCAGATCCGCTGTGATCCATCGCCGGAATCCTCCGTGCCCTAGAAACGCCTCTTCTGGTGGCTCGTGAGTCACCGCCGCCGCTGTGATTTGATCCCGCAGGTTTAATTTATGAATGTGGCGGTCTGTTGTTGCAGGAGGAGGGTCAAGTATGAAATAAATATAAAATCAAGTTCAGACTGACTTCCCTGTCTCAGCAAATAATACAAGACTTCCTCCCGTTGTAGTAAGAGAATAGTCAGGATCGAATCCACAAGGAAGCACGTCAGCAATTCTCAGGTAGCTGTAAATTCTCACAGAAGTAGCAGAAAAGCAGAAACACATAAAGGAAAGAAACAAATAAACCCGGCAAGGGCAACTAAAACAAAAGAAAAGAACAAGCAAAACAAGAAAAGACAAAGCGAAACAGCAAATAAAACGAGGACACAGAAGCTACTCGATCTCGAGTAAGCTGTCCTCTAGATCGACAAGACAAGTGGTGAAAGCAGAAAACAGAAACAAAAGCAAACAACTCGACAGACAAAGCTCTACTCGATCTCGACAACGGGTACTCGAGATCGACCAAGGCATGCAAAGACAGGAACTTGGAAATCGATGACAAAAGCAGAAAACTCAACTCGACTAAGATTGGACCTACTCGAGATCGACTAGATGCAACTCGATCTCGACGAGCTTATCCTCTATCTCGACAAAGAATACAGAAAACATAAAATTACAGAATTAAAGACAAACGCAGATTTTTGACAGAAATAAACTTCAATATATTAAAAGACTTCCAAAGCCAGGGTTTCAACACCACAACGATAACGATGCAAAGTAACACATAAAGGCATAAAAGATCACGCTTTTCATCAAATAACTTTCGTCATTAACAAATAGGCAAATAGAGGCTTTCGCATAAACCCTAATTGTTCTAACCCTTTTTCACATAATTAACCCAAGTTGTATTAAGATCACTTTCGCTTCAATAATACAAACAAGGATCACCTTCAACTCTCGCAAAAGAATCATGCTCATAGGGATAGAAGATGAATCGCATAAAAGATCTGACCTTTATCGCATCGCCTCACATGGCCACCGTCGGGCTCACCCCAGCCCCAGAAGTGGGTGGACTACTCACGCCTCATTGCAATCGCAGACATTGAATGAAAAGAAATAACTTGCATAAAACTATATTCAAAAGCCTTTACAATCCCGGCAATCAACTTTCGCAGAAAGCCAAAACCCTAAAAACCTTAGAACTCCTAAACTTCTCTGTGGAACTAACTAATTGTCTCTGAAATTGAATCGCGATATGGAATGAATAAAACTGAGCCCCCTAGGGCCTTATTTAAAGGCTTCATTCCCTAGCTATTCTAGGAAAGAAGATATCTATCTCTATCTAAAATTATATCTAAAACTTGAAAAGATAAATAAATTGTTTTATGGAAATAAATCTAAAAGGAAAAGATAAAACTAAATAGGGTAAGTCTTCATGATGTTGATAGATCTTGTCTCCTTGGATAGAACTTGATGGAATCGGATAGAACTTCGGCCAAATCGACTCCTTCGGCCCCAAGGAATCCCAAGTCTAGTCGGATATGTCTTCGTTGAGAAGTTTCTGGAAACGGCTCTACTCGACCTCGACCACGACTCGTCGACCTCGAGTAAGGTGGTTCGTCGACTGGACTTCCTCGGCTAGATCTACTCGATGTGCTCGGACTTGGCTCATTGGGCTCTCGTCGATCTCGACAAGCCCTAGTCGACCTCGAGTAGACTGGCTTGCCGACTAGGTATTCTCGAGTGACTCTACTCGATGGGTTCCGGATCTGGACTCAGGGTCTCGTCGATCCCGACAAGGCGTAGTCGAGATCGACTAGAGCGGTGTTCTTCCTTTCCGCTTCCGCGAGTTGCCTCTTCCGCTGGCAGCGAGTTTTTCCGCGGCAGCGAGCGGTCCGCTGCAGCGAGTCGAGTCGCTCGCAGCGAGTGCCGCCTGGTCGTTCTCGGCTTCGTCCTCGGCTTGTCGACCAGCTCTTCTTCTCGTCAACCCTGGGCGTGGCGCTGAGGCTTAGTCGATCTCGACTAGTGGTCCTCGAGATCGAGTAGGGTCCGGAGCCGGGTTGGTCTGGCTTGCTCGATCAGGCTCTGCTCGACCAAGGTTGCTCGGACAGGCTCGTCTATGTCGAGTAAGGCCTACTCGAGATCGAGTAGCCTTGATTCCCAGACTGGTTCCGCTGCTTTGACCTTGGACTTCTGTAGTGGTTTTCCGAGCTTTTCCGACCTTCTGTAGAATTGCTGTAATATGCCTCGATTTCTGTGAATTAAACAGAAACTGGTGTAGATTCCATAATTTGGCAAATAAACATAAACTACATAGGTTCTGTACTATCTTAGCCCAAATGTATGAAATGTGTACAGAAATCGATATAAAAGTTACTGTAAAACATGGCAGATTCAGCTCACAACACGGTCTTTGATCCGGATTTGGATTTTTGCTTAATTGGTTTGCAATTTTTGTTTTAGGTTTATGTTTTTAATGTTGTTGTTGATTTTAGGGTTGGGATCGTGTATGACGATACCAGATTCAGGGTGTATGATGGTGAATGGAGATATTTTCTTGCCGTGTACACCTAAATAAGAGAGGCGGATAATCTCGGAGTTGATATCGAAGAGGGAGTCCTATTGGAAGGAAAACGGTTTGTATCATCTCGTCTCCAACAGGTGAGTTAATGTTGGCTGTGGATATGTTTTTTTCACTTGTGTTGTAAGAGCAGTCTTTGATGGGAAAGTAGTGAGAAATTGAGAAACCATTGCTGCTTGTTTACTAAATGAGGGAACTCATGTTGTAGAATGGAGTTCCTTTTGTTTGTTTTCACATGTAAGGCAAGATAATCTTCTATTGACATTATTGATTATGTCTTTGTTTGTGAGGAAATTTGGAAGAAGCTCCATGAGTGGGTGGCTTTCTTGTATGTCGATACTTCTTTTATTAGCCCGGACCTTTTTTTTTTTTATCAAATCACGCATACTTTCCATGACTAGTATAGTCAGAGTTTTTTTTCTTCGTGTATAAGTATTAGAAACTCATTTTTCTCTGGATTCTCAGGTTCAGATCTTCTTTATATAAAAGTAAAAACTCAAATCATCATTGCTTGGGTGTAAAAATTCATCTTTTTATTAAAATGTTACCTTATACGCTCGTGGGATTATTTTCGTGAAAGACTTCACGTGATAGTTCGTATATTATATTCGAGAGCAAGTTTGGTGACAATGATTACAAGAAAATAAAGAGTATGCAAAATGTGTTACAGATCAAATACATCGTTTTGACGTACTACATGCTCATAAGCTAAAGTATATAAATTTAATACGACGGCCGAGCATAACAAAAATATAATAATTAAGTTATCGAGAGCGCAGAGCCCGTCACTTGTGTGGCTAGCCTCTCGTAGTCCAACATCAGCTCTGTCTGATCAAATATGCAAAAAAATGGAATTGAAAGTGGTATTAATGGATTATGTTTAAAGCTGGCCCAAAGTAGGCTTCAAAGGCCGGCCCAAGCCAACCGACAAATTGGAGCAGGGTTGCCAGACTCAACAAACTCAAATCAGCAAAATAGATAAAGAAATAGTTTTGCAAAAATGTTATCGATATCTTTTCTTTTTTTGATTAGGAAAGAATTTGGATAGAAAAAACCATCCAATAGCATCCTTGCGGATGACATCCAGGAAATCTGAGTTTGAATATATATTCCTCCCCACGACAGAGTGGCCAAGGTGTGCAACCTTCTTAGCCACTCGATTGCCAGATCGGGGCACATGGGAAAAAAACCACATCTCCCATGCATTTGAGCATTATCTGGATATCTGATATGATTAGTTCAATCTCCCAAGGGCACTTTGTTTTCTATTGCATGTAGTCAATGATAATTTTCGAGTCTCCTTCAATAATGATCTTATCAGTTCTAGCCTTCTTGATCTCGGAAATGCCAAGTCGTAGTGCTAATGCTTCTGCCAACAACGGGGTTCCGTTCCCTAATTTAGCATACACTATTATGCACGGTGCTCCATCCCATTCCTTGATTACAATGCCAGCGCTGCTCTCACCGGACCGTAACGAGGAACCATCAAAATTAAGCTTATGAGTCCCATAGGGTGGTTTGGACCATTTCCTAGGGCCGTGTTTGTTACTTTTGGCCCCAATTTGGTGTTTTCTGCTTATGATATGTGTTTTGTTGTTTGTCTCAATTTGGTCTTCAAACATGCACGCCTTTTCCCATATTGTAAGCTGTTGGTTGATGAAAGTATTGATGGTGGTGTCATTTGGAGGGGGCATGCCACGGAAAGCCACACCATGTGTTAAATACCAGAGCGCCCACCAGCTAGTTACGATTTTTTGGATTTTAACTTTATCTAGCGTCTGTAACCAGGCTAGCACCTTCCCAATGTCCCGTTCTACAGAGACAATTTCGACTAGTTTTTTTTATTTCCGCTGTTGTTAAGTGCTTCGTTTTTAGTTGTGGGTAACACTCAAGAAGAATGTGGATATCGTCCTCACTACAATCCTTACAGATTTGGCAAGTGGAAGGGATCGGCACACCTCTCCCCACTAGCCTATTCCTGGTTGGGAGACCATACAACCAAATCTTCCACATGAAATTTTTAATCTTTGGGGGGTATATTAAGGCGCCAGACCCACGCGTTGTCGTGATCACGGACATGTGTTGTGTTGGTTATGGCTTTAAATACCGATGACGTTGTGAACCAGCCATTCTTATCCGGCCACGAGTATAGCCTATCCTCCATCACTGATACAGGCAAAGGAATGGCAAGAATCCCCTCTACCAATTTTGTAGGAATCATAGCCTGTAGTTTTTCCAGCCACCACTGACCACCAATTATGTATCCAATTATCAGTCTAGAATTTGACAGACATGCCATTTCCGATAGACTAGACGAGTCCTTTCTTAAACTGTGGAATGAGACTTCTTAGCTTTGTCCATTGCCATGAGGCAGCACCTGTCGGTTTGTAGTTTAGTAGTTGCGCGTTCTTTAAGTATTTGTATGTGATGATTTGTACCCAAGCATTATTAGGCTCAGCAATAATTTTCCATAATAGTTTTAGTTGTACTGCTTCATTCATGTGTCTTGCTTTTCTTAGGCCCAAATCACCAGCTCTTTTCGATCTACAAATTTTATCCCATCCAATTAGTGGTTTGAAATGTGCGTCCTTGTTCCAAAAGGAAGACCGATTAATTTGGTCCAATTCCTTATGCATGGATACTGGTAGCATAAAATTCTGCATGGTGTATAGTGGCTTAGCCGATAGGTTAGACCCAATCAGAACCGACCGGCCCTGTTGAGACAGAGAATCTGCTCTCCATTAACTCAATTGATCTCTTGTTTTGCTAACAATTTCCTCAAAGGTGTCAGGATTGACCCTACCATTTATTATTGGGCATCCCAAGTATTTTTCTATAGATTTTGTATGATTGACTTAGAGGATGCTCTCCAGTTCAGTGATACGGTTTCTCATAATTCCTTTCGTGACCTGGAAGGCAGACTTATTGTAATTGACTTTCTGCCCTGATATTTGACAATATTCTTCCAGGATTTTTTTAATGTTCTGGCAAGCTGTAGCACCGCCTTTTGTGAAGATAATTATGTCATTTGCAAAGGCTAGAAAAGGAATAGTGGGCCCATTGTACACAAACTTAAAACCCACAAGCTTTTCATCGGAGTGTGCTTCCATCATCAATCTTCGAGCAAGTAATTCAACTCCAAGAATAAATAAGAGTGGTGACAAGGGATCACCCTGCGGTAAACCTCATGTCAGATAGAACAAATATGTAGGGCCATTATTAACTAGCACAGAAAAATATACAGAAGAGATACATTCCTTGATCCGATTGACAAAGGTGGTATGAAATCCAAATTTTAGTAAAATCAATTATGTGAATTCCCAATCCACCCTATCATAGGCCTTCTCCATATCCAATTTTAAAGCTAACCAGCCTTCCTTATGAGTCCTAGATTTAGAGGAATGGAAAATTTCATGAGCAATTAGGACATTATCTTGGACAACTCGATCTGATACGAATGCTCCTTGGAGTGTCCCGTCGTTGTCGGATTGTTGATCAATTTTCCCATTACCGCCTTTAATCTTTCCGTAATAATTTTGGAGATAACTTTATAGATAGTTGAGCATAGGCCGATGGGTCTGTAGTGTCCCGTCGTTGTCGGATTGTCAGTTTTAGGTAATAGTGTTATAAAAGTGTGGTTTATTTGTTTTAACATTTTCCCAGATAGGAAGAACCCTTTGGCTGCCCGGATAACAGAGGGTCCAACAACATCCCATTCAGACTTGTAAAATTCTGCTGTCATTCCATTGTCCCAGATTGAAAACCGCATTTTTTATTTCACCATTTGTTGGGATAGAAATAAGCATTTTGTTTTTGTCAGGTGTAATATCTAGCTGTATCATCTGTAAGTAATCCTGTAGCTTTGTCTTGTTGATCGGGTGGCTTTGAAATCTTTGTAGGAAATCTCTTCGTATTTCATTGCTAATATTCGTATCCCTAATGATTTGCGTCCCTTCTGTTGTTGTAATTTGTCTAATGTGCTTCCTATTTCTTCTCCCTGAAGCTATCTTATGGAAGTATCATGTGTTAGAGTCTATAACTCTGATATGTTTTGATTTTGCTCTTTGATTCCAATATGATTTTTGAAATAAAAGGAGGCTTTCCTTTTTCTTGATTAATCTCCGTTCGAGGCCCTGAGTTTTGTTGTTGTTGCTGGTTGTATTGTTCTACTGAATCTGGAGTAATTTATCCTCTACTGTTTGAAGTTGGCGGAAGATGTTCCCAAAAGTGCTTTTATTCCACACCTTGGCTTTCTGTTTGAGGAGCATAGTTTTCCGTGTTAGTTGGAACATAGCGGACCCATGTCAGTTCTGACGCCATGACTGTTTAACGATACTCTTGAAATCCTTACGTTGTAACCAAATATTTTCAAATTTAAATGGAGGGGGCTTGAATGTTTGGGTGGTTGCGAGTTCTATAGTGATAGAACAGTGATCAGAAAGCGAAAAAGCCCCTTTTTTTTGTTGATAGAGATGGGTATTTTTGTAAAATATCATGCTGAACCAGAACTCGATCAATTTTTTCTTTAATGTTACCTTCTCCCGCTTGTTTCTTTCTCCATATGAATTGATTGCCCCAAGACGGGATGTGCAAAAGAGAGCATCTGTTTTTAATTTTCGTGAGTCGTTTGAATCTCCCCGGGAGGGTAGTTGCTCCACCTTCTTTGTCTGAAAAGTTCCCAATTTCATTCAAATCTCCCATGACCATGCATGGTAGAGATTCGTTGTTAATGTCGTTCATAATGATTTCCCAAAATTCGGTTTTCCCATTTTCCCGAGGTGGTGCATACACAAACCATACCATACAGGAAAAATTGTCCGTATAGTTTGTGTACTTAATCTTAATGGCTCTTGGTAATTGAGATAATATTTCAATTGTTTCTTGTTAAAAGGGAAGAAAAAAATCAGCAAGTTGCGTATCTTCTGTTAAAAAAGATAGAGCAATATTAAAAGATATTATGTATGATTTATCCTCCTATTTCCTCACCCTACAAGAGGTGGGAAAGGTTAGGGTTCAAAAAAAAAAAGATCAGACGGCAAAGAGAAAAGAAAAAAGTTGCAGAGAGGAAAAAAAACACACGTCTGAAGAAAGCAAAGAAGAAGAAGAGAGCCAACAAGGTAGTTCTCCCTCCATGTGTGGGGATTCTTATCGATTCTCGAGACCCCGCCCTTGCAAACCCTCAAGCTTTCACTCGTGGCTTAGGCACTTGCAAACCTTGCAGGCTTTCCCTTATGGCATGGGTTTTGGAATCATCAAATTGCCCCAAATCAAGCCGATATGCTGCCAAAATCGATTCTCGAAACCCCACCCTTGCAAACCCCCAAGCTTTCGCTCGTGGCTTAGGCCCTTGCAAACCTTGCAGGCTTTCGCTTGTGGCCTGGGTTTCAGAATCATCAAATAGCCCTAAAAGACGTTGCTGGATTTTTCCTAAACTAAACGACGAATTCCGAAAGACAAATTGCAAGACATTCTAGCAAACCCAAAGAAAACAATTTCACTACAGTCAAGACTTTTCTAAGGCAGAGAAATAGAAGGCAAATTTTCTGGATAAACTCAGCCAGCAAAACTCTAAATTAAAGAAAGTAATGGCAAAATAAGGCCAATCAAACATGACAGAAAGTTTGCACACAAATCGCAAGCAATTTCAAACAAGGCTAAAGAGAAAAATTCACTACAGACAGAAAGCAGAGGAAGAGGACCAGATTTTTTGGACAGATTCAACCATGTTCAAAGAAACTAAAATCAAGCACATATTCTGCACATCATGTGTAGCCCAAAAGATTCACCAATTACAAGCAAACCAGACCCTTGTGACAAGTCTAAACTTGCACCTAAAGGAGTCTAAACTGAAATTGGAATAAAAACCAGCGTCAAAGCCAAAGCAATCTCATCAATTTGGAATCGATTTGCATCCTAAACAAACCAAATAAATTAGTGAAACCTCTATCAAATTGAGTACTGTCAAAAGCTTACGCACAAAGAAGGTTGCGGTGTTCATACAAAAAAGGAAGTATGGGTATCAAACTGGAAATATAAAAAGGCCTTAAAATATGCCCATGCTTAGCACAAATAGGGAACAAATTAACATACCAGGGAGACTGTCGCACCAAGTTGCCGCGCTGCCCTTCCCTCTCAAAGGATCAAGTCGAAATCCTTGTAAAATTTCAAGTCCGGACTCTCTTTTGATTCCCCTTGTCGGTCGATCCTAATTCGAAATCCCTAAAAGAAATCACAATTCGGGAAAATCAGTTGAGCATGAAAACTAACAGCTAAATTGGAAGGGGGTTCATCTTTACCAAACCTGAAGGCCCCAATTTTGAAGAGCCAAACCAAAAAAGCCCTAAATTCCACGAAATCGCAACCCTGAGATTGCAACAACGTCGGTGAAAACTCACAAATTGAGCATAAGATTAGAGGGAAAGTTGAAAGAAGAGCATAATTGGTGTTTCAATGCCTCAAATATCTTGCCCAAATTGGAGGCTTGGGGGCTGAAATTTGCAAAACAAGGAAAACCCCTAAAACATACCTAATTGGGAGCGTCTGGGGTCAGGAAAGTCCGATTCGTGCTACGTCCTTGAACCAGACTCGCACTGTCCTCCTCCATTTCGAATGCCTAAGGTCGAAGCCCCCAAGCGAGTTGTTCGTGTGCCGTCATCCCCAGGAGGAGAGCTGAGCTCTGTGGTTTTCTGAATTCTGTCGATGGGAGAGAGAAGGATTTTGCTTGTTAAAAAAAAACAAAGCAATCCTACCTTCTGAAAAAATCATGGGCTGAATTCTAATTAAAAAATAAAGATAGACAAATGGCTGAGCAAACAACAATTCACATTTGCAAAGAATTGTAAATAATTATGAAATTGACCCACTGAAATATAAAAATTATAGTTGGCACAAGTTAGAAATTGGATTTAACAAAATCATAGAGTTAAACCCGTAAAATTTCGTTGTCAATTTATTCCAGTGGATAGATCTCCAATTGGCTTCTAAACGAGAAAAAGAAAGTGGAGTCAAAACCCTAAATCAAATTTCTCCGATTTCAAGCGGTTCTAAAAAAAACTACGTAAAGACTTGACGCCTCTTATTGGCTACGTAGGTAACCCGATATTAAATCATAAAAATATATCTGGTACAGTATTTAACCTCTAAATTCACTTTTAAATGAATATGTGTTGCGATGGGAAATAATCCACAAATAAAATACCTCAATTCCCACTATGTAGATAGCGGAAGTCGGGATCGTTCCACTGGAGAGAGGACAACACTTTCTAGAGTAATTCATGTGATCTAACAAAACACAAAAATCAGTAGCAAAGGTGGTCGATATCGACTAGAGAGGTCGATATCAAGGGGATGGACGAGAGAAGTGATGAATGTCGAGTGATTGTTTGTTTTCTAGCAGCAAAATAGAACAAAATGCAAGGGATTTTAGGGATGTAAACAATATAAAAAGAACTTCCAAGGTCAAGGGATAACCACAACAACAACCATGCATGAACCACACAAGAATCATAGAACAAAGATCATGTTTTTATCATCAAAAGATAGCTTTCGCATACTTCACAAATAGAGAATAGAGGCTTTCGCATAAAACCTATTCGTTCTATCCTTTCTTAATTAGACCCCTTATACTTTCGTCAAAGATCTCTAATTACTATCCAAATTTATAATTAAATCCACTTTCGCTTCATAATCATAAACATGGAATTGTCCTCAACTTTCACAAAGGATTTAAATACAAGATAGATGATGATAAACTCATAAAAACACCATAGATTCAAGCTTTCATACATGTCTATTGTTGGGCTCACCCCAACCCTAGAAGAAGGGGAACTACTCACTCATAGTTATAGAAAACATGCTGAAAATTGAATAAAACATAATATGAAATTACATAAAATCAAACCTCAAAACCAATGTCAAATCCTTCAACCAAAAACTCCAAAACTCACGTTCCTCTTTGTTGTCAATTCAGCGTGTCTTGAATGATCCTAATTAGCCTCTAATTGGCTTTATTTAAAGATATAAATTAAGACTTAATCTCCAAGGAAAGAGATTTTATCTTAGGAAAATAATATAATCTATCTAAGGAATGATAAAATATCCCAAATCTATCTAACTAAAAGATCCTAAAAGGAATTAAATAGAAACCCTAATTAAAAAGCCCAAAAATCAATTAAATCAGCCCATAAACTTCTCTCGCAGATTCGCGCAGGGTATCGGTGCCGAGGGTCTAGATGTCGGCGTCGAGGGTCTGTTTGCTTACAGTGCTGTTGGAATTCGCTGGGTGTCGGTGCCGAGGTCAAGGGTATCGGCGCCGAGGCTCTATTCGAACGCAATATCCTCTGTTTTTCTCCAGCTTTTTGACTCTCTCTTCAATCGCACTTTCCCGATTCCTCGTTCGTTCGATTGACGCATACAAATATGCGTTGGAAAGCTCTTTTCAAGCACTAAAAATCTCATGAAGGCTTCTAGATCTTGAATCAAAGTGATGAATGACGAAAATAACGCTTTTCTCTAGGTACACCACTTTTTGCTTTTGCTTGGCTTCTCCATTGCCTTCATGATTTTTCATTAAGCTCTAAAGTGCGTCGAAACTCTTCCAAATCAACTCCAGAACCTATAAAATCACACCAAAGCTTGTGTAGACTCCATACTTTGCAATATTAAGCATAACTACATATTTTCCTTACTTTCCCAACATAAAAGCTAATAAAAGGACTTAAACGAGATGAAAATATGATGTAAAATAAGACTAAATATACGGACATCAAAACACACCATACTTAGACTTGCTTGTCCTTAAGCAATAACTAAACAATAACCACTACCTACAACATATCCTTCAAGTCTTCGCCTTCGCCAAAAAGCAACATCATAAGCGCAAGTGGTCTAAAAGAATCAAGCAATCAAACGTCATCACACATATATAAGCAACTCTAAGCAAAAGCAATCGAAATCCAACCTCACAAGGATATATGTGTTTCACTCAACTTTCAATGTGTTTAGGATTTGAATAACATCTCTCAACTCAATCCTTAATGCAAAAAGCTACATAGACATTGTTATTTATATCACCAATCTCTCCGCCGGAGATGTCAAAGCAATCAAAATCATCAAGAGGACTTATGGCTCAATGAAAGACTTCAAAGAAGACTTCATTCGGTCGGGTTGTAATGTGGCTTGGTAAGAAATAAATGGTATGGAATTATTTAGGCAAAGTGGTACTAAAAATCCGGGAATCAAGACTCCTGAACTTCTAACTCAACTCAACCAAACAACTCGTCTCAAAATTCAGTACATCTACCAAACTCATCAACAATGAAGATCATCAACCCATGACAATATTGCTCAACCAACAATTTAATCCAACTCTCACATATAATGAACTAGGCTCTTAATAAACACTTTTTTTTTCTGCATTTTTTTTTGCCGACATTTTTTTTCTATTTTTTTCTTTCTTTTGGCAATAATACATATATATAAATTTTCGGAGCCTCTAAAGTGTAAGAACAATACGAGGAATAATGCACAACCTTACATAATTTCACTCAAAGCATCTCAACAACTTAGCTTCTTCTCCATCAAACTCAACTCAATCAAATTCTCAACAACTCTAAATCCTAATTCCCGGATAAAGGGTCAAGCTTATAATCGACTAAGAATCAATTTTGTGGAGCTAACAAAGAATAGGCTAAGGTTCAAAGGGCTTTAAGCAAGATAAATATCCAAGGTAGGTAAATGAATGGATAAAATATGGCTAAGAAAATATAAGTCCTCCATCATCTAATTTTTATGAGCAATGAACTAGTATCTCATAATCGGTTTCAAGAAATAGATAATTACATCAATGTGAAGAGGTAATGAAATAAGGAGAGTAAATCACACATAAAAAATAGAGGGAAATATAAAAATATGAAGAACATTCCCTATAAGGTCAAAAACATCTCACTAGGACATAGATTTGTATTTGAATCGCCTCTACCTAGAATCATACGTGCTCAATTATAATCACAAGTCAAATTACCACATAAAAATCAAACTTTTCAGGAGACTTAGGCTAAACCATCCAAACATATAATAGGGTTTACATGATCAAGTCGATTATTAGGCATTATCATAGGACATCTAAGTTAGGTGTTTAGAATATAACTAACAATGCATTTTTTTTTCTTCTTTTTTTTTGACATTTTTCAGTTTTTTTGTATTTTTTTATGGACTCGATAAAAATGCAAAATATGCAAAAATACAAAATAATGCAAAACAACACCACCAAAAACAAGCTTCAAAGCATAAGCATATAGTAAGTTGTTACCCCCACCCCGTACTTAAGAAATTACTTTGTCCTCAAAGTATAAGCTCAAAAATAAGAGATGGGTGTAAACAAAGACTTACAAGATAGAATTGGAGCTCGTTTCGACCGGAAATAGGTGCTACTATTGTGCCCAGAAGTCGACATCGACCAGTGATAGTCGACAAGCTTCTCTTCTCCAAGGTTGTCCTTTTGTCATGCTTAGCACCTGCCACTTCATTAACAACCAAAACATCAAAAAACAAAGTTGAAAGCAAAACCAAAACAAAATCCAAAACCAAAACCAACAAAAATAAAATCCTAAATAATCATGGGTCTATGTACAAGCTCTAGATTTTTAAGTCGCTAGGTTGACTTCTTCTTTTAAGCTCATGTGGGCATTTGCAAGGCCCATGTGGCTCGGACCTCTTCCTCCTGACTCTCTAGTTCAACCTTGCATAGGACTCCTTCCTTCTCCTTTAGGTCCATTACGCCGGGTCGAATCTTGTGAATTTCGAATGGACCAACTTTCTTCTCTTTGAATTTGCCAGGGAACCAATGACTCTTAGCCTTCGAGATGTACACCTTATATCCTACCTCATAATCTTTTGGATCTTCATTGCATCCCCTACATAATCTCACAAACCAAGGCATACCTCTTCCATTCGTAATAGATAGGTTTTTAATGGAAATAGGGGAAGAGAAATTCATACGTTCACTTACCTTGTTAGGACCGGGATGGTGGTCTTCGGCCCAACTCTTTTCTTTCTCATCAACTTCTTCTTCCATGGTAGCGCAACCATCTTCTTCATGTTGTCCTGCTGCTGTAGGTGTCGACGCCGAGGTTGAGGGTGTCAGTGCCGAGGCATCCGTAGCTTATTCAGCATGGTGTGGAATCGATGTCGATAGAGGTGGGTTGACGTCGAGGACCCCATACTTACCCGTTGTCGTGCTCTTGATTTCCACTTCTTCATTATCCAAAGTAGCCAATTGGTTGTTGATTTGATCCTTCGCGGGCGTTGGCTCCTGGGCTATTATATCCTTTGTAAGCTCCTCACATGGAATGACGTCCATTCGTGCATATAAGGCATTGACCTCCATCCTCCTTACCTCCCTCATAGTCGTATTAAAACGAAACTCAATTACCTCATCGGCTATGGTGAAAGTAAGTAGGCCATTCTTGACGCTAATGTTCGCATCCGCCGTGGCCAAGAAAGGTCTAGCCAAAATGATTAGCATGGTGGGATCCGGTTCCATATCTAGCACAATGAAGTCGGTTGGGACAAAGAACTTCCCCACCTTGACGGGGACATTATCCATAATCCATGTGGGCTTCACCCATGTGTTGTCGGCCATAAACAACTTCATCTCCACCGGCTCCAATGCTCCTAGCTTGACTTGGTGCCAAATAGATAGAGGCATAAGACTTACACTAGCTCCCAAGTCACACAAGGCTTTGTAACGATGATTTCCAAGCCCAATAGAGATGGCGAACTTCCCTGGACCAGCCTTCTTTTCGGGGAAGTCCATCTTGTTGCATTCCTCCGCAATATCCGCTAGAGACCTCTTGTTACTCAAGATCTCCTTCAAAAATTTCACATAGGCGGGCATCTCTCTAAGTGCTTCGGTGAGGGGGATAGTAATGTTGAGGCATTGAAGCATCTTCATGAACCGCTTGAACTTCCTATCATTGGGGTCCTTCGGCACCTTGGAGGGAAATGGGGGTGGTACCTTAGGCTTAGAAACAACCTCAGAAGCTCTCGTTCTTTCTACAGCAGGGGTCAGCGTCGAGGCATGAGGGGTCAGCGTCGAGGGGTCTGCAGTGTTGGGAGAGGTTTCTTGAATAGGTGGGTCGGCATCGACCCTGGGGGGGTCGGTGCCGAGGGGCTGTTCGAATGTAGTAGGTTTGTTCACTGTGAGTGTGTCGATGCCGACACTGGGGGGTTGGCGCCGAGGTTATTTCTGGGCTCGTCATCCTCTTTTTGCGAGTTGTGTTGGTCTCGTAACTCGCGTTCACTCCTTAGCTTGATGGAAGCAACATGCCCGGTCGCAGGGCCCTTAGGATTAGCCGTGGTTTGGCTTGGTAGGGTGCTGGGTTGCTTTGGAATTTGAGCCGCCAATTGACCCAATTGGGTCTCAATGTTTCTCCTCCATATGTCTATCTCCCCAGAGCGAGCATTGAGACCTTGCAATTGATTTTGGACAGCCGAGTTAGCAAGGTCATTCTTTGCTTGGTTTCTCCTCATCTCCTCAAGGATCATGCTCATATTTTTGCGTGATTGCTCACGCTCCGGATGGCCTGGAGCTCGATAGAAGTTGTGTCCGCCATAGTTTTGTTGGGGTTGACGATTTCCCCAAGTGTTTTGGTTTCGTCCTTGGCTAGGACCTCCCGCATAATGAGCATCCTTATATATCTCAGCTAGGTGTACTTGATCGCCGTGAGGGCATTGGACCGTGGTGTGGGAAGTAGATCCACACTCTATGCATGCTTGATTTGCCGATAGATGCCGAACTTGCTTTTGTAGCTTTCTCATTTGATCCTTCCTAAATTGCTCACGAACATCCAGATCAATCTCTTTAGATGGTTGATAGAGAGTCATAGATGGTGGGGGCCTCATATCCGAGATTTCGGAGGTCCCATAGGTGTTGTCGTACTCAACCAAGCGCTCTAGCTCTTCCCATCCTTCCTCTGGAGTCATCTCAAGGAACCGGAGGTTGGTGTGAACATTAATCTGATCCTTTGTTTCCGAATTCAGACCATTGAAGAAGATCTCTTGGAGCACATATTCGGGTTGTCCTTACGTAGGGCATTGACGTTGAAGCTCTTTGAATCTCTCCCATGCCGCCGCCAAGTCTTCCACTCTCAATTGCTTGAAAGTAGTGATTTTTTTCCTTAGCTCCGATATCTTTGAGGGTGGGAAGAACTTGGTTAAGAAAGAATCATGTAGTTGATCCCAAGTGGTGATGGTTTGGGTCGGCAAGGTATCTACCCAATGAAGTGCCTTCCCCGCAAGTGACCATCGAAAAGCCTTAAGCCTCACATACTCCAAAGTGTCACCATGAGCGATGCTGTCACAAATATCCAAGAACTCGCGCACATGCTCCATAGGGCACTCCATTGGTTTCCCCGAACATTGGATCTTCTTGACCATGGCAATGAAGCTTGTCTTGATTAGTGGGAGCGTCGGGGATGACAATAGGTGATGCGGGCACCCTAAGAGGTGGGTGCATATATTGCCGAGCATTGCGAGGAATCCTAGGAAGTTGTTCCTCCGCTTGACGTGCCCTCTCGGCCTCTTGTTCTCGATCACAATTGGCCTCTTGGTTCTCCCTTCGCAGCCTCTCCACTGTTTCCTCAAGAGTCTCACAGTCGGCCATGATTCCCTTTAGTCTTTCTCTTAGATGAAAGTAACGCTCCGGTTCGTCTAAAGCCTCAAACTCTATTATGCGATCAGCGCATCGCATACACCTCCCAAAACAAACACAAGAAGCAAACAAGTAGCGTTAGAAAGCAAGGGGGAGGTGGGCTAGTCCCAACTCCGAAAATCAACTACTCTAGATGGCGATTGTTACCCTCCCCGACAACGGCGCCAATTTGTTGCTATGGGAGATCAACCACAAATAAAATACCTCAATCCCCACTATGTAGATAGCGGAAATCGGGATCGTTCCACTAGAGAGAGGACAACACTTTCTAGAGTAGTTCCTGTGATCTAACAACACACAAAAATTAGTAGCAAAGGCGGCCGATATCGACTAGAGAGGTCAATATCAAGGGGATGGACGAGAGAAGTGATGAATGTCGAGTGATTGTTTGTTTTCCAGCAGCAAAATAGAACAAAAAACAAGAGATTTTAGGGATGTAAACAATATAAGAAGAACTTCCAAGGTCAATGGATAACCACAACAACAACCATGCATGAACCACACAAGAATCATTATGAAACATATTTTTATCTATTATGTCCCATTATGAAACAAATATAACTTGAGCTAAGTCTCTATATAACATGATTAAATGATTTTTTTAAAATTTCCATAAGATTGGATAGTAATTGTATTCTCGAAAGTCTGCCATTTCTTTCTTTTTTATTTTATTGGATTGACAAAAGCATACTTTATAGTATTTGTGTTTTTATTTGATTGAATATAATTCGTTTTCCGAGCAAATCTATATACATATACTAAAATTGATGCACAATGTCTTATGTGACGTGTTGTGCATGAAGCTTGAGTTGTGCTAGGGGAATGTTATGGTTCATCCGCCTGAAAGCTAAAAGTAGTACTTTGTTCTACCTAAAAGTGGCCATTTTACGTGAAGTCTCTGTTTCTAATTCCAAGGGTGCATTGCCACTATTTTTCAATCACTTCCTATCTACCTGAAAATGTAATGATGGGAAAATTAATATACTTGGAATAAAATAATACTGCCTCCGTTTCCAATTAAGTGACACTTTAGAATGTTGCACACAAATTAAGAACTTATACTCCGTAATTATGAAGGTTGGTTCGGATGACCTCTGACTCTTAATATTCCACCTTTCCCACCTAAACAACCCACATTTTAGAGCCCAAATTTAAATTTAAAGGGGATTAAGATTTTAGTGGCAAATTAGAGCCAAATTACATTCCACTTGAACCCACGCCTTTCCACAACCAAGAGAGAAGTTCATCCTGCATAACTTGGTTCTATAGTCTACAAATCAACCCATCAATGAAAAATCAAGGATATTCTTCATTTTAGCTAAACAACCTTTCATTGAGCGACGAAGATTTCGATGTCGACGGAGAGGGTGGAGATGCACGCAGAGAAACAACCGGTGAAGATGCAATACCGATGCTGATTCGATCGTCTTTAGCCATTGATATAAATTTTGAGCGGTCTGGGCCTACTGAGAAGTTTAAAGCTCCATCCTTGGATGCCGATGTCGATGCCGGAGGAGAGGAAGGAGATACACACATAGAAATAGAGGGCGAAGATGCAATATCGTAGATGATTCGATTGTCTTCTAGAGAAACCTCTTTTACGAGAAGAAAACAAGTTGGCACGACTTAAATTTTGCATATCCATGCCAGAGCCAAACAACATCCATCATGAGCCTAAATTCGTCGATATGTACAATGTAGTGGATATTGATGAGAAATGGTTTTACATGACAAATAAAATCATAAACTTATTACTTGCATCATGATGAAGAAGAGCCGCTACACACTTGTCAAACTAAAAATTTCATTGGAAAAGTTATGTTCTTTGTTGCTATGGCTCGACCGAGGTTTGATGATACCGGAAATGAAGTTTTTTCTGGGAAAATAGGAGTATTTCCATTTGTCACCATACAAGCAGCCCGAAGGCGAAGTTGGAATAGAGAGGCAGGCACATTGGAGATGAAACCTATGACGTCGGCGACGAAAGATACAAGTAGAGCTTATTTGATTGAGAAAGTTATACCGGCAGTTCAAGCTAAGTGGCCAGTGGAAGACTCCAAAAAGCCTATCTTCATTCAACTGGATAACGCAAGAACACATGTTAGTGCAAGCGATGAAGAATTTCAAATAGCGGCCACCAAAAATGGATTTGACATTCGGTTAGTATGTAAACCACAAAACTCGTCTGATTTAAATGTACTAGATCTTGGGTTTTTCAGAGCCATCCAATCTTTACAACACAAGGAGTGTCCAAGGAACATAGAAGAACTTGTCCATGCTGTTGAAAAGTCCTTTGATGATTATTCTACAGCCATGGTAAACCGTATATTCTTGACTCTACAATCATGCATGATAGTGATCATAAAGGTTGGAGGATCCAACAAATATAAGATCCCACATGAGAACAAGCAAACTTTAGAGAGGGAGGGTCGTCTTCGTAAACAACTCACATGTGAGTATTCTCTGGTTCAGGGCATTATGGAGAAGTTAGTATAGTATGGCCTGTTTAGTTCGGAATTGTACTTTTTTAGTTTCTCACTTTATAACTGCTCTGAATTTTGTAAAAAAAAAGGAAACTATGTTATGAAACCTAGTATGTCTGCTCTCAATTTTGTTATCTGATGTGAAAGCTGCGCATTTTCTGATATGTTGCCATGGTGAACAATTTTGTCATTTGGTGATACTAGGATTGACACTTTAAAACAAGTTGGTTTGTTTCAGCCTCCGTTTCAAGTTAGGAGTTTTCTTCATGTCTGATTTCTTTTAGCTTTCCTATTTGATCTGTTTGATTTCAAGTCTGTTTGCATTTATGTGTGTTCGTACGTTATCTGAAGATCGCCAAAATTTAACTTCTTTATGATAGCTCTACCAATGTGGATTTCTAATTTACATGGATGGAATGATCTGATTTAGGAGCACGCTTTTATATTTTTTATTTATATGTGAGATGGATAAGGATAACTAGCATTTTCATTCAAATTTGGAGTATTACATGTATGTACTTGTTAATCATCTTTTGAAATCAGTTTGCAGTTCACTAAGCATGATTGTAATATGTTTTGTACCCATGTTATATCAAATAATGTAGATGGCCTCAAAAGATCTTAAAGAATAAACAAATTTCAGAAACAATTTAGAGTATAGATCAGTTTATATTTCCTGTATAGCTTTTTAAAGCTTTGAAACACACGAGCTTTGTATTACAGTAGCTTTTTAGGTTGACATTCGTTATTTCTCTCATTGATGAACTCAAGCAAAGTTTCTAATCATTGCCAACAGGAACCGGTTTAACCAATGAGACTATATGATAATGCATATATTAGATAGGCATTATAGGTATTTTTAGCTTAGATAGGTTGCATTTCTTTCATTCTTTGTTACTAAGTTGCGTCTTATGATTAGTCTAGAAGAGTTCGGATTCTGCGCAAATTTGTGGTTATCTTGCAGATCGAATCAGAACACATGCGGCGGCCGCTGCATTCCTGTTTGCGGCTGCCAGCAGGGCCGATGCAAGAGGAATGCTGATGCTGCGGCCGCAGCATACATCCGGCGGCCGCCGCATCTGCCGTCAGCGCCAGTACGCTGCGTTTCGTTTAATGAAACCCTAGTTTTTATTCTTAGTTTTTTTGTGGCCGACTTTTGATGATATTTAGGGCCACTTTTAGTTATTTTTCCATGACTTCTATGCTATTGATTCATCAGACACTTTAGAGATTTTGAGCGATGTCTTCCATGAGGAACTAAACTCATCTAATCTGCCTGCAATTTGAAGCTTTATTCAAATTGATTGTGAGTTTCTAATTCTCGTTCCTTGTTTTCTATATTTGAATTCTTCAACTTCTTTGTGCTTGATTGTCTATTGTTTTATTCTATCTAGCCCGCGCAACTAGTTAGAATCAATTCAATTGCTAAGGTTTTGTAGATTCCTGGTTGTGAACCTTAACCTAAGTGGCAAACTTGTTCCTTTAGGGCTGGTTGAACTAATTGAATGAGTAGGAAGTTGAATGTGTTGTTAAATCCCTCTTTAGGGACTGGAAATACCTTGGCTAATCTCTGAAGTTAAAGCTATCAATTGGGTTAAATCCTTCTTTAGGGACTGTTCGATTGATAAGGGTTGCTAGGACTGGTTGGAAAAGGGCATTCATAGGAAACTTAATAGGACGAGAAGAAGTTACAAGGATCGCTTCAATCCAATAAAGTGGAAAATTGTAGGTAGAATTGCTTTTCCAAATTGTCTAAAACAAATTCCTTTACTTTGCTTTATTTACTTCGCTTTGATAAAAGGCGAAACTTTCATACACAAAAACCCCCCAAACTGGTTATATGGCCCATACCCGTGCTACTAATTCTTCTTTGTTGCCTTTAGATTCAGAGATTGAGAGGACCCTTGCCGCTCTAAGGCGAGAAGCTCGTGATCGCTTTTGCGAACTCCCTTTTGATC
Organism: Persicaria tinctoria; assembly: GCA_037127255.1. Classification (NCBI taxonomy): domain Eukaryota; kingdom Viridiplantae; phylum Streptophyta; class Magnoliopsida; order Caryophyllales; family Polygonaceae; genus Persicaria; species Persicaria tinctoria. The sequence goes on along the minus strand of JBANSL010000001.1, from coordinate 48,418,866 downwards.
AAGAAGAACCTACAACAGGGATGGCTAACGACGCGAACCGCACTCTTAAGGAGCTTTCTGCTCCTGATCTGGCACAACAACCCTTGGCGATCCAATTCCCTGCGCTTGCAGAAGGAGTTAACTTTGAGCTGAAGTCTGGGGTAGTTCATCTTCTACCCAAATTTCATGGGTTGAGTGGGGAGGACCCCCACAAGCATCTGTCTGAATTCCATACTGTGGTTGTTGGGATACCAGATAATGTAACTGAAAATTAAATCAAGCTGAGAGCTTTTCCTTTCTCTTTGAAGGATGAGGCTAATGAATGGTTCTTCTATCTGCCACCTGGATCTATTTCTACTTGTGATGAGATGAAGAGAGTCTTCCTAGAGATGTACTTCCCTGCAACAAAGCTCAATGCTTTTAAAAGGTTAATCAGCAGCATTGAGCAGTACGCGACAGAGTCAATACATGAGTACTTTGAGCGCTTCAAGAAGCTCTGCTCCAGCTGCCCATGCCCTGGATATTCTCAAAAGGATCTAGTGATTTTTCTCTTTAATGGGTTAACTGATATGGAGCGCAAAACAGTGAATTCTGCTTGTGGAGGAAACATGCTGAACAAGACGCATGCCGCAACTTGGGATGTGTTTAAGGAGCTATCTGAGGGCTCCATGCAGTTCAGTAAGAACCCTCGTGCTAGGGGTGTACTCGCTGTTGATGCTCCTGTGGCTGCACTTCAGACTGATATGGCGGAGGTAAAGGAGATGATGAAACAATTGGTTATTGATAGAACTCCTCAACAACTGAAGGCGTGTGGTCTTTGCAATCAATACACTCATCCTATGGACATGTGCCCGCTTCTACAAGATCCTAATTTTGATTTGAATGCCATTGGGAATTTCACTCAACAAAGGCCTAGGCAAGGCAATTATGGAAATTCTGGGTATTTCAACAACAACAATTACAACAGAGGCTATCAACAAGACTATGAGAACTACCAAGCTTCTTTCAATCAGCAAGGGGGACAACAGGCAAGGCCTCAACAACAATATGAACCTCGAAAGGGAGGTCAGCAGCAATCAAATGATGATAATGAGAATCCACTACAGAAACTATCACGATTGGTCATGAGGAATGATAAACAACAGTTGGAGCGGATGGCAAATCTAGAGAAGCAGCAATCCGATCGGATGACAAATCTTGAGAATCAAATGAGTCAGCTCATTCAAATCTTAAGTGCTAAGGAGGCAAATAGTTCAGGAAAGATTCCATCACAGACCATCGAGAATCCAACAAAGGAGAATGTCAGTGTTGTAACGCTCAGGAGTGGCAAGGAACTGGTTGTCACAAAGCAAAAGGACGATGAGGAAATAACGGACGAGGAGATAGAGATTATTGAAGAAGAAGACGGGAAAACCACCATGCAGCGGCCGCAACAACCATGCGGCGACTACTGCCCGAGGCTCGAATCGTGCTGCGGCCGCCGCCGGCGAGCCCACCGCCACTTTCGTTCCAGGTATGCTTTCCTCCCCTCTTTCTTCTTCTCTCCCTCTTCCTCCTCCTTATTCTTCTTCCCCTTCTTCCTCCTTACCTATGGAGACTCCAAAGCCCATTCCTCCCTTCCCGGAAGCCTTGAAGGATACACGAAGGTATGAGAATGACAAGGAAATCTTCGAGACATTCAGTAAGTGTAAGGTAAACATTCATTTGCTTAATTTGATCAAAAGCATTCCTAGATATGCTAAATTTTTGAAGGAACTTTGCACTATCAAGCGGAACCAGAAGCTAAAAGGTAAGTAAAAGGTGAAGGTAAGCGAACATGTCACTGCGGTATTTAAAAAACGTATGCCTGAGAAGTGTAGTGATCTTGGTATGTTTGCTATTCCATGTGTGATAGGTGATACTAAATTTGACAAAGCCATGTTAGATTTAGGAGCGTCTATTAATGTTTTGCCTTCTAATGTTTATCATGCTTTTGGATTGGGATCTCTGAATGATACTCGGGTAGTGATTCAACTTGCTGATCGATCTACTATCTACCCGAAGGCGATTGTTGAAGATGTCTTTGTTATGGTTGACAATTTGATATTCCCCGCTGATTTCTTTGTGATTGACATGGGTCCTGGTAACAATGAAGGCCCTATTTTGTTAGGCAGACCTTTTCTGAAAACTGCTAGGACTAAGATAGACGTGTTTTCATGATCTCTTACTATGGAATTTGGTGGTCAAAGAGTTGAATATAATATTTATGATTCCATAAAATTCCCATCTGATGATCCTTCTCTGTGCTTTGTGGATGTTATTGATACTATGGCACAAGATTGTTTTGATTTGGAGTGTGTTGATGAGATGGAAGTTGCTTTACAGACTCCTATAGATGAAATTTCTAGAGATTATGTATTGTCATCTAATTTGCAGGAGGCTATAGTAGCTTTAGACCATCGATCTCCCACCTATGTGCCACCAAGGGGAGAACGCATCGAGCTGACCATTCCTACTGAAAAGCTTCTTCCATCTATTATCCAAGTGCCTGATGTTGAATTGAAACAACTTTCTAATCACCTTAAATATGCTTTTCTTGGTGAAAATGATACTCTGCCTGTCATTATTTATAATAAATTGACCTTTGGACAGGAGGAGCGATTGGTGACTGTTCTAAAGGAAAACAAGGAGGCGTTAGGATGGACGATAGCAGACATTAAGGGCATCAGTCCTACCCTCTGCATGCATAGGATACTATTGGAGGATGATGCCAAGCCATCTAGACAACCTCAGCGGGGACTCAACCCGCCAATGATGGAAGTGGTAAAGAAGGAGGTGCTGAAGCTCCTTCAGGCAGGTATGATCTTTCCCATATCTGACAACAAATGGGTGAGTCCTACTTAGGTTGTCCCTAAGAAGGGAGGTATTACTGTTATTGAGAATCAGGATGGTGAATTGGTCCCTAGCAGGGTACAAACTGGATGGAGAGTCTGTATTGATTATCGAAAATTAAATGCAGTTACTCGCAAGGACCATTTCCCCCTTCCCTTTATTGATCAAATGCTTGAGCGCCTTACCGGCCGCCCCTTTTATTGTTTTTTAGATGGCTACTCAGGATATTTTCAGGTACTAATAGCACCGGAGGATCGAGAAAAAACGACATTTACATGCCCCTTTGGCACTTTTGCATATCGCAGAATGCCTTTTGGGCTATGTAACGCACCTGGGACTTTCCAACGGTGTGTGGTAAGCATATTTTCTGAGTATGTAGAACGCTCTATTGAAGTATTTATGGATGACTTCTGATGCGAATCAAGATGACCTTCTGTGGGCCCAACAATGACCTTGATCCAGGCGAGCTCTCAACACCGATTCGAGGGCCATTGATGGCAAAGTGTCTTGCCCTCAAGAGGAAGAAGAAGAAGGCACCACTATGGAAGAAGATTCAAGATGCATGTCGAGTGGGCCTTGGCCCATGCCGAGTGCTCTTGAGGCCCATGTCGAGTAGCTTGAATGTGTGGGCTGATTTCCCCTCTGTTATTTAGATATATTTAATTTATTGAATGTAGAAATAAAGTGGAATAAATTATATCTTCTCTAGATGTAATTATTGTCCACTAAGTATTTAAATTCTATCTTCGTTAGGTTTATTTATCTTTAGGTTATTTTTATCTATCTTTATCAACCTAAATTCTATCTTGCACGATTAGAATTGGTTGTTAGTCTTCTATTTAAACATTGTAGTTCTCTTTGATTAAATCAGATTGAATTAGAATTGAGAAACCCCTTTATAGGATTAAAGGGTTCTCGATTATCAATCCCAAAGGCTATCCGGTTCGTGTGTCTAATACCTTCGACAACCATCATCATCACCGACACTTTGATCCCTGATCAAAACCAAAACCAGCCATTCCCTTCTTCACCGAGCGCATCGAAGAGAAGCCCGGACCTTGGTGACGCCAGCGGCGTCCCTTGCTCCCAGCGAGCGCGGCCACGTCGGCTCCGCGCTCCCAGTGCTCGTTCTCTCGCCCTCTCGCTGTCTCGCTCTCGCACACGCTCGCTCGCGCCTCGATCGCTCTCTCGTGCTCTCACCCGCTCTCGTCCTTGCAGTCTCTCGACGCCCCGCCCTGAGGAGCGCTGCTCCTGCGCTTCAGCATCGCTCACTCCTGCGACGTCGCGTCTCGCCACCAGCGATCGCAGCCAGCGTGCCCGCGTCCGCACCAGCGCGCCCGGAGCCTGTTCCGCGAGACGTCGCACCCTTCGCTTTCTTTACTTTCCTTGTTTATCGTTTACTGTTACTTGTTAATTAGTTCCATTTAATTAAGTTTACTTGCTGTTGATAGTTTAATTTTCTTAAGTTATAAAACATGTTGCTTTTAGTTAGTATTACTTAGTTTAAGTTTAATTAGTTTCATTCAATTGTTAATCAGGAGATATCGGAAGAGCATTGCAAGATCGGGCAAATATACGGCGTGGTTCTTGATCTTGAGCTACAGGCGAAGGATCGGGTATCCCAAACGTATCAACTTCACTGTGCATGGAGATGATTTTGATACTTGCTTGCATCATTTGTCACTTGTGCTTAGGCGGTGTGTAGACACCAACTTAGTCCTTAATTCTGAAAAGTGTCATTTTATGGTTGAGCAAGGCATTTTTTTGGGTCATATTGTGTCTAGCAGGGGTCTTGAGGTGGATAAGCCTAAGATTGATGTCATTCAGTCTCTACCTTACCCCACCAATTTGCGCGAAATTCGCTCCTTTTTAGGCCATGCAGGGTTCTATCGCATGTTTATTAAGGATTTTTCTAAGATTTCTGCACCTCTTTGTGATTTACTGAAAAAGGAAGTAGCTTTTGAGTTTGATGACATGTGTAGAGCATCCTTTGATGAGCTTAATGATCGCCTGACTAGCGCTCCAATAATTCAAGCACCCATATGGTCTCAACCTTTTGAGATTATGTGTGACGCTAGCGATTATGCTGTGGGGGCTGTTTTGGGACAAAAGGAAGGAAGGAGCTCTCATGTCATCTACTATGCCTCCATGACTCTGAATTGAGCGCAAAGAAACTACTCAACCACTGAGAAAGAGCTCCTGGCTGTGGTCTTTGCACTGGAGAAGTTTCGCACCTATCTCCTAGGAGCTAAGGTAATTGTCTTCACTGATCACGCTGCTCTTCACTATTTATTGACTAAGAAAGAAGTGAAACCAAGATTGATTCATTGGATTTAATTTTGAGTGAATTTGACATTGAAATCAAAGATAAGAAAGGTGCAGAAAACTTAGTAGCGGATCACCTCAGCAGACATGTCCAAGGAGAGGACAAGCCGGAAGATCAAAGACCCATTCACGGTGAGTTTCCCGACGATACATTGTTTTACCTAACTCACACTTCTTCTTTGCAGCTGCAGGGAAAAATGACGACGGAAGATGCGGCGGCGCAGCAACCTTGCGGCGCATGCCGCATATCACTCGTATTGCACCTGCCGCACGCCGTTCAAGCCCCTGTTTAACCTTTTTCCCTCCAATCTGACGAGGTAAGTTATGATATTCCTGAACTTTTGATGGGTGTCCATACTCCTCGACCTTGGTTTGTCAATATGGTGAATTTCTTGGTCACGGGAGAATTTCCACCAAACTTTACAAAAGCTCAGAAGGACAAGATTCGACATGACTCTCGCTTCTATGTTTGGGATGACCCCTACCTTTGGAAACATTGTGCTGATCAGGTAATTAGGAGGTGTCTTCCGGACAATGAGGTACAATCTGTCCTTACTTTGTGTCATGCTCATGAATGTGGAGGCCACTTTGGTCCTCAAAAAACTGCTAGGAAAGTTTTAGAATCAGGTTTATTTTGGCCTCATTTATTTAGGGATGCTAATGCCTTTTGTAAATCATGCGATAGATACCAAATGGTGGGGAACATATCTGCTAGAAATGAAATGCCACATACAACTGTCATATTTTGTGAAATTTTTTATGTTTGGGGTATCGATTTTATGGGTCATTTCCCTAGTTCTTTTGGGAATATATATATTTTGCTTGCGGTGGACTATGTCTCCAAGTGGGTGGAGGCAAAGGCCACCAGAACTGATGATTCTAAAGTAGTTGCAGAATTCCTGAAAGACACCATTTTTGCAAGATTTGGGGTGCCTAAGGCTATAATTAGCGACAGAGGGACACACTTCTGCAACAGGACGATCATTGCCATGCTAAAGAAGTACCATGTCACACAGAGAGTGTCAATTGCTTATCATCCTCAGACCAATGGTCAAGCGGAGATATCAAATAGAGAGATAAAGACCATTCTAGAGAAAAACAGTGGCATCTAACAGGAAGGATTGGAGTCTACGGCTGAATGACGCTCTTTGGGCCTATCGGACAGCCTATAAGACTCCTATTGGTATGTCCCCTTTTCGAATTGTCTTTGGAAATGCATGTCATCTCCCTGTAGAGTTTCAGCATAAGGTGTATTGGGATGTAAAGAATTGCAATAGAGGTTGGATGAAGTGGATTAATTCAGAAAACTTCAATTGCAAGAGCTGGAGGAATTGCGTCTGGATGCTTATGATAATGCAATGATCTACAAGGAAAATACCAAGGCTTGGCATGACAAACACATCCCGCGGAAAGAGCTAACAATAGGAGACAAGGTTCTTCTATATAAATCACGCCTGAAGCTTTTCCCTGGAAAGCTTAGACCAAGGTGGGAAGGACCCTACACCATCTCGAGGATCTTCTCTCACGGAGCAATTGAACTCTATGATCCTAAGTCTAATGAGCTCTTTAAGGTTAACGGTCATAGAGTTACGCCATACTTTGAGAACATTCCAGATCACGAAGAGGAGGAGTTGGTGTTTGCTGAACCAACCGACTAGGCCACTCAAGGGCCATCACGTCGAGCCACAACTTGAAACAAAGGCGCTTCTCGGGAGGCAACCCGAGGTAAGTTCTCTTTTCTTTCTCATCTTTATTTTTTTTAGGTAGTTTCATTAGTTAATTACTTTAGGATTAGTTGACATAAGTAGTAATTAAAAAAAACGGAAACATGAACCCGCAAGAAGGCCACCTCACTAACGGCCGCCGCTTATCAATCCGCAACCAGAGGGGCAGATGCGGCGGCCGCAGCATATGCTGCGCCCGCCGCACATCAGGTCCGTGATATTCCCATTTAAAAAAAAAAGAAAGAAAAGAAAATTAAAACAAGTCACGGGACTCTATTTCCCTTAACCCTACCTCTTTCCTTTCAACCCCTGCCGCCACCTACAAGAGCCCCAACCTCCATTGTTATCTCCCCCCCCCCCCCCCCCCCCTCCTTCAACCCACCAAGTAGCCCCTAGCCGGAAGCTCGAGCCCTGGATCAGCAACCCCGGAGGTCGGAGATCCAATCTCGCGCAACCACTCTCCTCCGCCGGATCTGCGCCATAGCCCTGCCGCGCCCGCCGCTACTTCTGTTGCGCCCGCCGCTACCGCTACGCCGCCGCTACCGGTGCGCCTGCCGCTACCGCTGCGCCCGCCGCCGCTGGCCACTGCCAAGCCTTCCGCCGGATCTACCACCGAGAGCCCCTTAAATTGCTATATTTTCAGTTTCAATCCTTCTTTTACAGCTCTTCTGGTATGATTTCTCCCCTATTCTCTCTCAATTTCAGATTTTAATACGCTTGAGAACTAGGTAGATATTTGATATTGAGTTGCTTATTTATTGCTTAAGGGTTGAAATTTGTGCAGGATATTTTTGTTGCTCTTTAAGGGTCGGTATAACCGGTATATATATGGGGCTGATTTTTTAGTTGTGAAGTTCAAAGTTGGAACTTTGGTTTGAAAGTGGTAATTTGAGTAATTTGGGGTGTGATTGTTGATAATTTGCTAAGTATTCTTGAGTTTGGGTGGATGATTGACGGATTTGGTTTTTAGGTAGTTTAATTCAAATATATTTGTGTTGGGGTTTTGATTTGAGGTTAATGAGTTACTTGAGGTGTGTTTGTTTTGGGTGTTTTGTTGATTGGCTTGAGTTGTGTTGACGATTTGTTATTGAATTCTAGATCTATTTGGGTTGTTGATATCTACTGCTGAGATTTGATAACAATGGTGCGCCGGTTGAAGAACGTGTCTAAGGAACAGAAGAAGGAATTCGAGAACTTCGATCTTAAGAAATTTATACAAACAAAGTTCTTTGATGTTCCTACCCTTCAGAGACTAGGTATGTTGGATGTCACCCGTCGAATGCTCACTCATGGCGGGTTAGGGTCATTCATAGAGTGCAACGCCCCCACATACCCAGAGCTGACAACAGAGTTTGTGGTTACATTTGAGCGTGTGGATGCCTCTAGGATTCGGTTCAACTTGTTGGACCAAAGCCATACTTGCACGCACGACCAGCTGAGACAGGCCTTTGGGATTACTCGGGCCCCCTCGCCAGATTGGCAGTCCCTAGCATTAGAGCAACAACGCCATGACGTTTGGCACGCAGCTACTGGCACCAGATTTGATGGACATCAGGGCGAATACAACTACAAACTTGTCCATCCATGCCTACGTCTGGTTCACAAGGTCCTGACCATGTCTTTCAGCGGCCAGGGCGGCGTGAACAAGGAGCCCGCGGGCGATTTGTCCTGGCTATGGAGCCTGGCTCCCCAGTCCCATGGTACGCCGGACTGGGTTGAGATCTTTATAGACAACTGCCTGAAGATCCACACGAAGAAGAAGAAGGGGAGAATTGGTTTGGGTGGAATGATTAACCTGATAGCCCACCACATTCTAGAGCCTGCACAGTGTAGTGTACCCATGTCCGGTGGGTACACTTATACGATCGATCAGCTTAGGAGGGCATACTTGATTGAGGTACCTGATGCGAAGAGAGCAGGCTTACTACTTCCGTCAGTAGTATCCTGATATCCCGCCGTACCAGTCACCACCATTCCAGCCGCCGCCTCAGTGAGTGGTTAGTCTTACCTCCTTCACTCTGAATTCTTATGTTTATTTTGGTTGTCTGTACTGTTTCAGTGAGGACACTAAAAATTTTAAGTGTGGGGGAGGAGAATTATATGTATATTATGTCAATTCTGTCATTTCTAGGACAATGTTTAAATTTCTGCACAACATGTTAAGTTCTGCACAACATGTCTATTATTTATTTATTTTTCTGCATTTTGTCTTTATTTGATTTTTGTGGAACATGAGCTAGCAAATATAATTGAGCATGTATGATTAAGCTAAAGTGTAATTGAAGTCCTAAAAACATGACCCTATGAGAGTGTTTAGCCTTATTTGAATTCTTTTGCTCAATTGTGTGAATTACTCTCCTTGTGTTGCTACCTCTTGGCATTGACTGCAATATCTATTTTTAAAGACCGATGCACATGTTTGATTGCTTGCGGACTTTATGTTTATATTTTGAGTCTTTCGTTGAAATTGTGAATATTTAGTGAATAAGGTGGCAATGGTTGATGCACTTAGTAACCGGATCTATGCATGACACCCATGGGTATGATTCGCGCAAAAAGGTGTTGAAAATTATCCACTAGGAAAGAAAGCTTGAGCATTGAGTAACCAGGTTCATTCATGACACCCATATTTGCAACTTGCGTCAAAAGATGTTCAAGTGGACTTGATATTAGTAGGTTGAGGTGTTGATAGACCGGGGCCATTCATGACACCCATGTTTGCGCTTCACGGAAGGAAAGCACCAAGACAAGAAAAGGAAAAAAAAAGAGAAAAGAAAACAAAAGAAAAAGAAAAGAAAAAGTGTCGCATTTTATTTTCTTTATTGTGTCCCGCAAGTAATGACATTTCGGTAGAGAATTGGTGATATAGTGGTCAATGTCTATGAGCTTAGTGCATGATTGGTTTGAGTTGAGAGTTGTATCTTAAAGCCTAAATACATGAGTGAAACACACATTTTTGGTGAGGTTGGATAATGTCTACTTCTAAGCTTTGATCACTAAAATACATGCTATGACGTTTGTTTGCCTGGTTTATGTGTTCACCTGCTATGATGTTGCTTTTTGATGAGGATTGAAACTTGAAGGGATTTCCTGTGGGATACATTGATTCATGTTCATTCTATCATTGCTTGAGGACAAGCAAAGGATAAGTGTGGGGGAATTTGATAATGCATATATTAGATAGGCATTATAGGTATTTTTAGCTTAGATAGGTTGCATTTCTTTCATTCTTTGTTACTAAGTTGCGTCTTATGATTATTCTAGAAGAGTTCGGATTCTGCGCAAATGTATGGTTATCTTGCAGATCAAATCGGAACACATGTGGGAGATGCAATATCTTGAAGAGGAGTATAAAAAACATTAGAGAGAAGCAAGGAATGAAAAGAGCAAATCACTTGAAGCTATTCTCGGAGAAGACAAGAAGAACCGCAAACAGGAATGCAGCGGCCGCCGCCAGGGCCGATGCAAGAGGAATGTTGATGCTGCGGCCGCAGCATACATGCGGCGGCCGATGCATCTGCCGTCAGCGCCAATAAGCTGCGTTTCGTTTAATGAAACCCTAGTTTTTATTCTTAGTTGTTTTGTGGGCGACTTTGGATGATATTTAAGGCCACTTTTAGTTATTTTTCCATGACTTCTATGCTATTGATTCATCAGACACTTTAGAGATTTTGAGCGATGTCTTCCATGAGGAACTAAACTCATCTATTCTGCCTGCAATTTGAAGCTTTATTCGGATTGATTATGAGTTTCTAATTCTCGTTACTTGTTTCCTATATTTGAATGCTTCAACTTCTTTGTGCTTGATTGTCTATTGTTTTATTCTATCTAGCCCGCGCAACTAGTTAGAATCAATTCAATTGCTAAGGTTTTGTAGATTCCTGGTTGTGAACCTTAACCTAAGTGGCAAACTTGTTCCTTTAGGGCTGGTTGAACTAATTGAATGAGTACGAAGTTGAATGTGTTGTTAATTCCCTCTTTAGGGACTGCAAATACCTTGGCTAATCTCTGAACTTAAAGCTATCAATTGGGTTAAATCCTTCTTTAGGGACTGTTCGATTGATAAGGGATGCTAGGACTGGTGGGATTAGTAACTATATTAGGTCGGGACAAGGGCACTCATAGGAAACTTAATAGGACGAGAAGAAGTTACAAGGATCGCTTCAATCCAATAAAGTGGAAAATTGTAGGTACGTAGAATTGCTTCTCCAAATTGTCTAAAACAAATTCCTTTACTTTGCTTTATTTACTTCGCTTTGGTAAAATGCGAAACTTTCACAAACAAAAACCCCCCAAACTGGTTGCTTTGATTGACACTTGAATCAAACTAGAATTATAACTTTCCATGTGGATCGACCTCTTGCTTATTGCTATACTAATTATAGGTTTGAGTTTCTTTGGCGGATCAACGATAGGTTTCCCTCCGTCACTATAAGACACCATCCAACCAAAAAAAAATCATTCTAATAAGAGAGAATAAAATGACAGGCAAGAAAGAAAGCAACATCAAAGTCAGGCTTATCCACCAAATAAAAACAATTTGTTCGTATAAGATGCAAAAGCATGTGAAGAATGCTTTACTAATTCACATAATCCCATGTGGGATTTGAACCCACGCATTTGTGCTACGCACAATACTCTACCAATTGAGCTAATGGGCTATAAGTTAAAAGTGGATAAATAAAAGCCTTTTATTAAATTGAAGTGGAAAATTGCAGATGAAGTTTCTCTTTCTGTCATTACCTTCTCTAATGACAGTTTGTTGTCCGTAAAACCAGATTATGGGTACTGAACTTCATAGAAAGAGTCATTAGAATTACGCCCCCGGCTGTTCAGTAAAACCAGAATTACCGGATGAACTCAGACTTGTCTCTGGATCCAAGGGCCTTGCATCTTTAGCTGATCCATAAGCCCATGTGAGTTGTGAGCAAAGAAAAGAAAAACAAGACCATGAAATGGTGCCACAAGTACTTTATAATTGTGCATATGTAACATATTGGATGCTACAACTAATTGCGTTAATAAATTCCATGGCTACGACTATTTACACAAGAGGGATATATAGCTTACGGCAAAATTCCTAATCGTAGTTAGCCACATTAAAGTGATACAATCATTGATGCAGGGGTATTCTTCAAGGCTTACGGCATAATTGATTAATTGTGCACTCAAGACTGCATATCCTAATAGAAACATCAGTTTAAATGCAGGGGCATTCTTCGGGGCTTTCAACACCGCAACCTTTTCGAAATATTATATTCATGACCTAAGGAAACATAAATCAAACAAATAAAAGAGGGCATACCACTAATCAGAATTGAAAACTCCATTCCATGCACAAGAGTAGCTTCATCTTCTTACCAATCATTGATTAAAACTCCTTAATTTGCCTCCACCACAAAGCAAGTTCTTTTTTTTTCCATGTGGAAAATTCATTCAAGGTCTTTAATTCATCCACTTGCTAAATTGAAGATCCCAACAGTATACATATAAATTCACATATGCCAACAATGATAGCGATTCGCATATGACAGCAATATATACTCACATATGGATATATATATACATTTTGAATCCCACTCTAACACAATTGACCCCAATTAATTTTTATGACAGCAAACACCATCTTTTTGTAAAGCACCTTAATAACCTTATCAAGAAACATGTCCAATTTCCAATTGTTTGAAATTCATAGAATCCACTGAAATGGACAAATTTCGTTTCATCGATCAATGGCTATTGCACCAGTAATTCAGTTCAAGCATTTTAGAAGGGAAGAAATTGGAGAAATTGGAGAGAAGTGAAGTAGAAGGGGAAGAGTAACGCTATTCAGTGCGTAGGAGGGAGATTGGACAACAGTGACGGAGATGCGGCGAGGAGGAGGTGGAGAGGTGGCGCAAGTCACCGGCGAGGAGGTGGTGGATCGAGTGAGTCGCTGACGGCTTTGAGGGTTTGAGATAGGGTTCGGCAATCCCTAGTTCAACAAACTCACCCAATTTTGACATCTAAGGGACGAGGGGTAAAAAGATAGGGTTTCGGAGAGGGAGGGATGGAGATGAACATGGTGGATTCAATCTCCCAGATTGTGTTTAGCAAATCCTTCATGGGCGACTTAAAGTATATGTCAAGGAAGGAGGAGGAGGTTTAGCAGATGAGGCGGAGAGATTTACGGGGGAGTACAGAGTGCCTGATGACGAAGTACTGTACAATTAAAAAGGGAGAACATCATTACCAAAAAAAAAAAATTAAAATGGGAGAACGACAATTATTTTTACAACTCCTCCTAACCTCAAAACGACAGATATTTGGAAACGGAGGGAGTATGTAGTATGTCATTGCCTCTTAAGGGTGTTAGTCTCTTTCACCTTCTTCAGTAGCAGTAGTAGTGTAGTGTACTTACAAGAAAATAAAATAATCTGCAATAAGTTATAAATCATTAGAAAATTAATATATTTGGAATAAAATAAGTTATAAATCATTAGAAAATTAGTAGTGGTGTAGTATACTTACAAGAAAATTAATATAGTTGGAATAAAATAATCTGTAGTATTTCATTGGATGGTTGTAGGTTCAGCTAGTGTTCTTTTTCTCCATCACACCCCGTACACCGTCTTTGTTAACTTTGTCATTCTTACGCTACTGAACTTATGTTGGTACTTTTTATTTTCTTGTTGCTTGATATATCCATTAGAGGTAGCTTGGTCAATCAAGCAAGAATCCGCTGACCAATGATCACTGAGAATCTGCTGACCGGAGTGGTTTATCAAGTGAGGGCTGATTCCTGAAGGAAGGCAATGGAGGCGGTATTCGCGAGAAAGAGAGAAAAGGTCACCTTAGATGGAGTAAATAAAATGTCAAGATGTCTTACCTCCCTCTAGCCCGTATGTCTTTTTTCATAGTTGTTGTGATTGCGGCAGATCCCTTTGAACCACTGACTTGACCACATTTTCTAGTTCAACATTAATGTTCCTGCTGCAATGTAGTGTTTCACAATTGTTCCAATTTGCTGATACTGGGGATTTATGTTGTTTGGGTGGAATTGATTAGATCATTTGCTCTTATTATTGTTTCGAGGGTAGGGGTTGAATGCTATAAAATCATAATCTCTGGCCAATTGTTTTGGACTTTTCTATATGGAAAATTTTGCCAATTTCTGTAATGCCCTATTAGTTCCTGTAGTACCCACCTAATCTTGATGGTATAACCTGCATCATTGTGATACTCCAAGATGGAGTTGTACCCATGAACATGGTAACCGTGCTTTTTCCCGGACTCCCTATTGCTTTGTTTGATGTCTCTTATACTTGAGTGTTTGTATTTCTATTAAGTTTTGCAATTGATTATGGTGTTCCATGTATTGAATCAATTGCTGTTGGATCTCTTCCTACGCTACCTTGTCAATGTTATCATATTCTTTTTCATTCATGAGTATGATGTTTTTATAGGGAGATGGAAAGGAGTATGAACTCCCAACAAAGAGTATAACAAATCTTTGTACAATAATGTATACCAGTGGCACCACTAGGGATCCAAAAGGCGTACTGATAACCAATGAAAATATCATTAATCTAATAGCTGGGGTGAAACGCCTTCTTGCGAGTGTAAATTCAGAGGTAATTTAGTTGCTTTTAGCTATCTTATTTCATTTCCGGATATTATAAACTGGGTCCACAGTCTAAGCTGTGGATTGAGATATTTTAGTCCTGCCTTTTTTTGTCTACCAATTACTATTAGATATTTCTAGACGGTGTGAGTAACAATCACAAAGCTTGCCGACCTATCTTATTTATCTACTAAGAATAAATTAAGATTGTAAAACAGGACTACAAATGGTATTTTAAATAAGCTCGTAAATTTGATTCTGATATTTTAGACTATTTATATGATAAAGTGCCATTAAAGTTATTACAATAGGCAAGGGAACTTTGGCACCCAATCCACCTATCGAAAGTTGAGAGCTTAGGTATTTGGATTGGAAATTTTGAAACCATTAGAATCTGAACCATATAATTGGGGGCTTATTTTTCATGCTTGCATGAAGAAATATCTTATTGTCCACGTTCATCTTTGGAGACAAGCCAATGAAATGAATTAATTATTTTTCCTATCAATTTCATGTTCAGTCAAGATGTATTCTTCTTTGTTTTGCAGTTTACTATCAAGGATGTATACATGTCTTACCTCCCTCTAGCCTACAACTCAGGAAGTGTTATCGAGGAGTGTTTTATTTTTCATGGTGCACAAATAGGATTCTGGCGAGAGTTAAGATGGATATTCAGTCGTACCTTTCCAGTAATTGATTTAGGAACACAGTTCTTACTCTATGAAACTGCTGGTTGTCAAGATGGATATTCAGTCGTACCTTTCCAGTAAATGAAACTACTGGATGTCAGGGTAATCATCTAACCCTCCTCCCTACTATCTGGATTGTTTTTTTAATACCCATAGTTGATTGATAAATGAAAATGCAATGTCTTATCAGGATAAAAGCCTCTCAACTGGTATTTTTTTTTCCTTGAGCTACTTGCGGCCGTTGAACCTAGGGTTGTAGATTGGCAGCTCGTCACAAAGGGAGAAACCGGTAAGTCCATAGTAGTTATGCGATCTAATTTCATACAACGCGCCTACATCTAGCAAAACTATCGAAGGAATTCATTTATCTTCTTTATTTTGAGGACATTTTTATTTTAAAAAAAAAATACATTTCCTGGAAGATTTCCCCAATAGTATTTTCCTAAAGATCTGTTTAAATGGTTGATTGTAATTACAGACGAGGATAAGAAGATGAATGCAAAGTTACAATATCAGCATTACTCGAAAGCTTGGCTGTTCAATATTCTTGTTGCGTGAGGACATTGTGGAGGTAGGAAACCTACAATGGTCCATGATGGTGTTGATATAAGATCTGTTACACAATGAATGAATAAGCTTCATGGTTGCGTGCTTGTCTTTCCATTGCCTTAAAAGATTCTGTCATGATCAATAGTAGGTAGTGAAGCTGAATGTGGCATGTTGAATGAGCAATTGAATTTTTTGTGCTCATGAAATGTCCAGTAGCTCCAACAGAATTGAAGCTTTACTACTTGATGTTTTGGACCTTCATGATAATTTATATTTTTCATTAGTGTAAATTGATATCTCTTATCTCCTCAAAGAGCTCATCTTGCATTGGTTGATTCGTTATAGTTGGCTGGACATGTATAGGTAATAAGGTTTGGGATTTTATCGGGTGTGTTTGGACTGGTAATGATGAGGATAAATGTATAATGCACCCAAAAAGAGGGTGCGTTCTACTATTTTTTAAAAATAATCCGTTCCACTTTTTAGCTCGGGTCCAGAGAATCTGGGCTAAAAAAACTATATTTTTTTTTATTTTGGTAAAAAAAAACCCGCCACAATAGAGTAAGAAAACCGCCACAATAATGAAAAAACCGTTACAATAGGTTTGAAAAAACTGCCACAATAGATATTATTTTGTGGCGGTTTTCTTATCTATTGTGGCTGTTTTAAGAGGTTTTAATAAATCGTCACAATAGGTAGTGAAACCGCTACAATAGACCTAATGCAACACGAGCAATAGAGGCGGGTAAAAACCGCCACAACAGGCCTTTTGTGGCGGTTTTTGGGCCTAATGTGGCGGTTTTGAACCCCTACATTAGACCTTAATTGTTGTAGTGTTTAGGAATCGCATCTGCGTTCCCAATGTCCATGATCCGACAGACCATCCTTCAGGAAGCTTATGCATCCAGCTATTCGGTGCATCCTGGAGCTAGTAAGATGTACAAGGATCTGAAGAAGAACTACTGGTGGTCTGGTGTGAAGAATGAAGTAACCGAGCACGTGGACAGATGCTTGGTATGTTAGCAGGTCAAGATTGAGCACCAGAGACCTGGTGGGAAGCTCCAACCACTTCCAGTACTCACATGGAAGTGGGAGCAGATCTTGATGGATTTCGTTATGGGGCTCCCTAGGGGTTATAGGTAGAAGGATGTCATTTGGGTGATTGTTGATCGACTCACCAAACGGTGTTCCTTCCTCCATTGTCTCTGATTGTAATGGATGATTCATCTCAGAGTTCTGAAAGAAGCTGCATGAGGGACTTGGTACTCAACTGAGTTTCAGTACCACTTTTCACCCTTAGACAGATGGTTAGTCAGAGAGGACCATCCAGACACTGGAGGATATGCTAAGATCATGTGTTCTCGACAAACCGACAGATTAGGATAGCAATTTGAGTCTGATCGAGTTCACTTACAACAACAGCTGGCATGCATCCATAAAGTGGGCTCCTTTTGAAGCCCTCTGTGGGCGGAAGTGTCGGTCGCCAGTATGTTGGGATGATGCGACTGATGCTATCCAAATAGGTCTGGAGCTGTTAGAAAAGCTGACTGAAGAATTTGCAATGATCAGGCAATGTGATAACTCCACTCCCTTGATGAAAATCGGAATTAGTTTCAAAGGCTTTGACAGATAGTTTGTGTCAAAGGTCTTGAAGCTACAACTGTGTTGATGAAACACAAAACCTGTACTTTGTTATATTATGTCCGAATATTAATTTATGTTATTATATGCTTCCAGATATTATTTTATATACTAACATTTCATGAAGCTTTTTGAAAATTATCTTCTTCCATAAGATTGAAATCGACAGAATTCAGATTGGAAGATCATGGCGTCCGAATTTCCAAATATAGAAGATCATGGAGATTTCTTCCAAAACCACAATCAGTTCTAGCCGTTGGAGAAGATTCCTTCCTCAAGTGGCGCCGATGATCTTCACTATATAAAGGAGATGAAGAAGAGAGAGAGAACTGACGTACATTCACGAATATCATTGCACAATATGCCCTCAAGTTTACGATCTCTCTTCAGCGTGTTCTCTCTGCTTGTTCTTAAGAGTCTTATATTTTGTTTCAAAGCATTTGAGAGATACACAATGAGCTTATAGGATATATTGAGAGAGAGTGTTATACTCGAGAGTTTTGTAACTCAGGAAGTGAACACTAGGCGATTGATTCACTAAGTGTAAGAGGATTGTACTAGATAGCTGAGAGAGGTGGGGCTCTTCTAGATTGGTCTAGGACTCCAAGGGAACGTGAGTTAACTAGATTGCAATTGTATAGGAGAGAGGCTTCTTGGTGAGCTATTAGGATCCTAAGTCTTATGAATCAATAAAAGCCGGTTGAATCATAGGGTTGTGGAAGAACCCTAGGCGGGGACGTTGGCCAAGTTCGTGCCGAACCTCGTTAACATTTCGTTGCGTCCTTTATTTATGTTGTGAGTTGAATCTGCCATGTTTTACAGTATCTTTTATATCGTTTTCTGCATACATTTCATGCATTTGGGCTAAGATAATACATAATCTATATAGTTTATGCTTATTTGCCAAATTATGGAATCTACACCAGTTTCTGTTTAATTTCGCAGAATTCAAGGCAAATTACTGCAGTTCTAAGAAAGGTAGGAAATGCTTGGAAATCAACTACATAAGTCCAAGGTCAAGAAGCAGCGGAACCAGACGAATCAAGCTGGAACCCCAACTTTACTCGATCTCGAGTTCCCTTACTCGATCTCGACAAAAGTTGTCCGAGCACACCTGGTCGAGCAGAGCTGATTGAGAAACTGAGAGCCAGAGACAACCCGAATCCGGAAGCCTTACTCGATCTCGAGTACCCAAGTCGAGATGCGACAAACCCTAATGCCATGTCCGGAGTCGAGGAGCTGTGCCAAGTCGAGAAGACGAGGACTGAAGACACCGAGCATCCAAACTACTCGATCTCGAGGAAAGTACCCGATCTCGAGGACCCAGAAGCACCTGTCCGAGCTTGATCGAGCACCAGCTACCCGAGACGGCCAGCCAGCCAAACTTGACGTCACTCCTACTTGATCTCGAGTAGAGTTTGTCGAGATCGAGGAAACCGTGTCCGAAGCCGCGTTACACGGTTTGTTATCCTACGCGCTTTGGGAGTCCTTGGAGCCGAAGGAATCCGAGTCTTGCCGAGATCTATCAACATCTATCTATGGAGAGAAGACCTATCAACACATGGAAGACTTACCTACTTTGGATATAATTTCCCCTTTTAGATTTAATTCATTTATTGCATTTATTTATCTTAAAGCCTTTAGATAATTAGATATAGATATAGATAAGATGTTCTTTCCTTGATTAGCGAGGTTTGAGCACTATAAATAAAGCACATGGGGCTGATTTTAGAATAATTCAATTCACAAGCTAGAGAAGTAGTTCCACAGAGACGGTTTAGGAGTTCAAAGGTTTTAGGGTTTTGGCGTTCAACAAAAGTTGGAGTACCGGGATTGTAAAGACTTTGAATTTAGTTTAATGCAAGTTTCTTTTCATACATTAATGTCTGCTATTGCGATGAAGAGCGAGTAGTCCACCCACTTTTGGGGCTGGGGTGAGCCCGACGGTGGCCATGTAAGGTGATGCGGTAAAGGTACAATCTTTTTATGCAATTCGTCTTCTATCCCTATGAGCATGATTCTTTTGCGAGAGTTGAAGGTGATCCTTGTTTGTGTTATTGAAGCGAAAGTGATCTTAATGCAACTTGGGTTAATTATGTGAAAAAGGGTTAGTAACAATTTGGGTTTATGCGAAAGCCTCTATATGCCTATTTGTTAATAACGAAAGTTATTTTGATGGAAAGCATGATCTTTTATGCCTTTATGTATTACTTTGCATGCTTATCGTTGTGGTGTTGATACCCTCGCTTTGGAAGTCTTTTTATATATTGAGTTTATTTCGTCCGAAATCTGGGTTCTGTGATCGAAGTTGCAAATTTACAGTTTCTGTTTTGTTGTCGATCTAGAGCAGTTTTAGTCGATCTCGAGTTGGCTGTTAGTCGAGATCAAGTTAGGTTAGTCTAGATCGAGTTTCTGTTTCGATTCTGAGTTTCTGTCGTTGTTGTCTTTAGTCGATCTCGAGTTCTGCTTTGTCGAGATCGACAAGCTTCTGTCTTTGCCTTTATTTCTGCTTTCGTTTGTTATTTCTGTCTTTGTTTCTATCTTTTGTTTGCTTTTTTGTGAGATTTACAGCTACCTAGGATACGCTAACACGCTTCCTCGTGGATCGATCCTGACTTCCCACTACTGCATATGGAGTGAGTCTTGTAATTATTTGTTGGGGCACGAATCTGGTTTGATCTATTTTATTATATTTCATACTCGATTTCCTCCTACAACAATTTACTGCTTTACCTTATTTCCGCACTTCGTTCGAATTGTTTAACTTTGTGATTCAGGTTTCCAGAGAAAAGACTAAGTCTAATCTCAAAGGGTGTTGCACGAGCTTCAAAAGTCTTGAGACTATCTGCGAAAAACCGGCATACTCTATTCAACCTCCCTTCTAGAGTATCTTTATATTACTTTGTATTACATTATCGAAACTTCAATTTGTATAAGAGTTTTACTCACTGCTTTTGATCTAACAATCTTGTGAGTTTTCGATCATGTCTGGTGAAGCAAGCGGAGGATTTGCACAAGGAAGGTCTACCAGCAGACCACCACTCTTTGTAGGAAACAACTTTTTCCACTGGAGATCATTGATGAAGATGTTCATCATAGACCAACAGAGAGCCCTCATAAGTTTTACCAAGTCCAATGGCACTCTTAATAGGATGTTGGGTGAGCAACAAAGTTCTCTAAACAGAAGTGGTATTGGTTACAACCCGAGGTTTTTAAAGAAGCAACACATTACCGCTTTTGTGAAGGCAAAAGGAAGCAGAACCTCTCCTATATGTCACCAATGTGCAAGAAAGGGACATGTAAGATAGACTTGCCCGTATAGAAGAAATGATCTTCATATTATTCGTAATACATTTCCTGTTCACTTGAGAAAAGAACGGATAATGAAAGTTTGGGTCCCCAAAGGCACTATTTTACCAAATATGGTTTATCCCAATAAAGGATCTAAATTTGCTCACTGGTCTAGCAAAAAAGGTTGATGTTTGTTTTGCAGGAGATCACCAAGGTGAAGGAGCAAAAATGGATTATTGATAGTGGATGCTCGAGACATATGAGTGGGAAGAGTTCTCTCTTTCATGATCTAAAGGAGCAATCCACATGAACAATCACTCTTGGTGACAAAGGAAAGTATGACATCGTTGGTATTGGTAGCGTTGGGAGTGATTCCAACCATAAGAAGATACAGGTGAAGTTATACTTACTGAATATCGTTACAATAATTTATACGCTGTGAATGTTGATCAAGTGACACAAGGAAGCTTAACCTGTCTAAAGGTTTTGACGGATGTTCCAAAGCTCTGGCACAGGAGACTCGGTCATGTGAATCCACATACACTACATAAGCTTGTGTCCAAAGGGCTTGTAAGAGGACTACCTGAGATGGACTTCAAAGATATTGATATGTGCAAAGCATGCACATGAGGTAAACAAACACGTAGCTCTTTCAAACCCAAAAAGGTTGTAAGTATTTCTAGACCCCTTGAACTTTTACATATGGATTTTTGTGGTCCTATGCGAGTCAAATCTCCCAATGGTAAAAAGTACATGCTTGTTGTCATATTTGATGAATGCAATGACGGTTCTTCAAGTGAAAGTGTTGCAGATTTAGATCTTAATAGCCATACAGAGAATGAGGATGGTGATGATATTGCTACCAAGAACACTGAGAAGAGGAACATGCAGGATCAGATTCTCAACACTGAAGAATTAGCCCAAGGTGTTGAAGCTCCGTCCAAAGCCCTTGGTGTCCAATCCAATAGTGTTGAAACGTCAGAAACTGCTGTAACTGAACCTAACAGATCCATGGAGTCAGATGTACCAAAAATCAATCCTGCTAATGTGACGAATCAAGGAGCTGAGACCAGCAAAAGAAAATTCAAATACACCTCATCACACTCATTAAAGGATATCATTTCTGACCCTACATCTAGTGTTCAAACTCGTTCTAAACATAAAGATCTTTGTGCTTTTCACGCGTTTGTTTCTCTTATAGAACCAAACAAGGTAGATGAGGCCCTTCAAGAGCTAGACTGGATCATTGCTATACAAAGTGAGCTTAACGAATTTGAAAGGAACAAAGTCTGGACCTTGAAGCCTAGGCCAAAGCATCAATCAGTCATTGGCACACGATGGGTATTTCGAAACAAGCTAGATGAGAATGGTAAAGATCGTGAGGAACAAAGCAACGCTTGTTGCTCAAGGCTACAATCAAGAGGAAGGTATTGGCTATGAGGAGACCTTTGCTCCCGTAGCCAGGCTTGAAGCCATTCACATTTTATTTGCATTTGCATCTTTTATGAGCATAAAGTTATATCAAATGGATGTCAAGTGTGCTTTTCTTAATGGTTTCTTAGAGGAAAAAGTTTATGTGGCTCAACCCCTAGGTTTTGAAAGTTCGGAATTTCCCAATCATGTTTATAAACTAGACAAAGTGCTTTATGGTTTGAAACAAGCCCCAAGAGCTTGGTATGAGCGCTTGTCAAAATATCTTTTAGAAAATGATTTTAAGGGGGTTGATCGACAAGACTCTTTTTATCAAGACCAAAGGAAAGGACATTTTGGTTATTCAAATTTATGTTGACGGTATATTATTTGGTGCTACTAACACATCTTTTTGCAAGGAATTTTCTGACATTATGTGCAGTGAATTTGAGATGAGCTTGATGGGTGAACTCAACTTCTTTTTGGGACTACAAGTTCATCAATCCAAGAAAGGAATCTTTGTCAACCAAAGCAAGTACACTAAGGATCTCTTGAAGAAGTTCAAGGTGGATCAATCCAAAGCAGCGAAGACACCCATGAGCTCAACATTATCTCTAGATCAAGACAAGACTGGGAAGAGTGTCAATCAAAAGGAGTATCGAGGAATGATTGGATCTTTACTATATCTTACAGCTAGTAGACCTGACATCATGTTTAGTGTTTCCATGTGTGCTAGGTTTCAAGCTGATCCTAAAGAATCTCACCTCGTAGCTGTGAAGAGGATCTTTCGATATCTCAATGACACTAAGGAGCTTGGCTTGTGGTTCCCAAAGCAAAAAGATTTTACATTAATCGGGAATTCTGATGCAGATTTTGCAGGCTACAAAGTGGATAGGAAGAGCACATCAGGATGTTGCCAATTCTTAGGAGCATCCTTGATTAGTTGGCATTCAAAGAAACAAAACTCAGTTGCTCTATCCACTGCCGAAGCCGAATACATAGCAGCTGGAGCTTGTTGCTCCCAAATCCTTTGGATAGCTCAACAAATGAGAGATCTTGGCATCAACCTCAAAGGCATTCCCATTAAGTGCGACAATACAAGTGCCATCTCCATTACAAAGAATCATGTTCAGCATTCAAGGACCAAACATATTGATGTAAGACATCATTTCATTAGAGACCATGTCGAAAAAGGTGATGTGTCCATATCCTTCATTTCAACTGATTGTCAATGGGCTGACATTTTTACTAAGTCTTTGGCAGAGGACAGGTTCACCTTCATTAGACGTGAGATCGGAATGCTTAACAGGGATTCACTTTCGTAGGGGGAGCTTTCCCTTTACGAAAGATAAATTCTACTCGGTGTGTCAAGATCCTTGAACCGCATTTCAAAGGTTGTGAACTGGACTGTAGAGTACATATAACGGATCAGATATTTGGTTGATATCTTATTAGATATTTGATCAAATATGGTTTTAATGGATTTTAACCTTCTTTATATGTTACCTATTTTATTTTCGGAAAAATCCTTTTATTTTATCCGAGTATAGTTTATTTGTGGAAATTATTTTAAAAATCGGATAAATCTTTTATTGCCTTTAAGAATTGAAATGATCTTTTTAAAATTTGAATTTTTGGTGACTGTTTTTATACTCCCTTTGTTGAAAGACAAAAAGCGGGAGATGGTTTGATGGTTTATACCTTATTTTGTTTAGACCTTATTTTGTTGGATGTCTTTCATTGGTTTTAAAACTTATATGATCCAACATTTGTGTAACCCATGCAGGTACTTAGTCCGATTTTGCTTATGATATATCTGTTTGACTAAGTTGCAGGGATGCACAGGTTTTGTCTTTCATCAAGGGGGAGATTGATAACTCCACTCCCTTGATGAAAATCGGAATTAGTTTCGAAGGCTTTGACAGACAGTTTGTGTCAAAGGTCTTGAAGCTACAGCTGTATTGATGAAACACAAAACCTGTACTTTGTTATATTATGTCCGAATATTAATTTATGTTATTATATGCTTCTAAATATTATTTTATATACTAATATTTCAGGAAGCTTTTCGAAAATTATCTCCTTCCATAAGATTGAAATCGAGAGAATTCAAATTGGAAGATCATGGCGTCCGAGTTTCCAAATATAGAACATCATGGAGAATTCTTCCCAAGCCACAATCAGTTCTAGTCGTTGGAGAAGATTCCTTCCTCAAGTGGCGCCGATGATCTTCACTATATAAAGGAGATGAAGAAGAGAGGGAGAACTGACGTACATTCACGAATATCATTGCACAATCTGCCCTCAAGTTTACGATCTCTCTTCAGCGTGTTCTCTCTGCTTGTTCTTAAGAGTCTTATATTTTGTTTCAAAGCATTTGAGAGATACACAGTGAGATTATAGGATATATTCAGAGAGAGTGTTATACTCGAGAGTTTTGTAACTCAGGAAGTGAACACTAGGCTATTGATTCACTAAGTGTAAGAAGATTGTACTAGATAGCTGAGAGTGGTGGGGCTCTTCTAGATTGGTCTAAGACTCCAAGGGAACGTGAGTTGACTAGATTGCAATTGTATAGGAGAGAGGCTTCTCGGTGAGCTATTAGGATCCTAAGTCTTGTGTATCAATAAAAGTCGGTTGAATACTAGGGTTGTGGAAGAACCCTAGGCGGGGACGTAGGCCAAGTTCGTGCCGAACCTCGATAACAATTCGTTTCGTCCTTTATATACTGCTTTACCTTATTTCCACACTTGGTTCGAATTGTTTAACTTTGTGATTCAGGTTTCCAGAGAAAAGACTAAGTCTAATCTCAAAGGGTTTTGCACGAGCTTCAAAAGTCTTGATACTATCTGCGAAAAACCGGCATACTCTATTCAACCCCCCTTCTAGAGTATCTTAATATTACTTTGTTTTACATTGTCGAACCTTCACAATGAATGTTGACCGCTTAGAGTCGTCAAAAGTCTTATGCCGACCCTATGCGTAGAGAAGTCAACTTTGAGCTGGGTGACAAGGTGTTCGTGAAAGTGTCACCCACGAAGAGAGTCTTCCGGTTGGGAAAGAGAGGGAAGCTGAACCCTCGATATGTCGGGACATTTGAGATTCTGCCACTACTACATATGTAGTTATTAATGACATTTAAAAGATGACGTTTTTCATAAAATGCCATTAAAAACGTTTTTTATGGCGTTTAAATACAAAAATGCCATAATTTTTTAGAATACAATTTATTCGTGACGTTTTACAAACGCCGTAAAATATATGGCGTTTATAAAACGCCATGTTTTTCAATTGTAAAATTTATGAAATATTTTATGGCGTTTTCAAAATGTCAAAAAATACACGGCGTTTATAAAACGTCATTAAAACAGGGGCAATTTTTTCATTTCAAAAAATTTGGGCAAAAATTAGAGCGGGAAACAAAATAAAACCCTAAATTCGCCCGCCTTTTCATTCAGTCCGTGCCTCACCTCTCTCTCTCTCTCTCTGAAAACCCAAGGCGAGATCTAGCCTCTCTCTCGCCTTGTCAGGTCCTGCTCCTTCCCTTCTCCACCAAGAAACGCTTCCGCCGATTCTGCTGGTGTTGTTCCTGCTTTAGTCTCCATGCTCTCGTATTTCAACTCCGACGCTCGCGAGGCCTCCCTTCTTGCCCTCATTAACCTCACTGTTTGCAATGAACGGTCAACTCTCTCTCCCTCTATCTCTCTGATTGCTTTCGGTGGTGCTCCATCAGATGGGTCTCTAGTTTTCCCCCAAATTCATTCGTTTTTTAGGTTTTTAATTCTAGTGTCTGTTGTGTTTTGTATTTTAATGTTCCAGTGTCTGTTGTGAACTTTGATTTTGGGTGCGATTGGAATTGCAGGCAAAGATTTTGGGTGCGATTGGAATTGCAGGCAAAAGGGCAGATTCTCAACTGATATCTTCAACAATTTCAGTAAGGAGTTTGGCCATGTTGGAAGGGCTTAATTAGGTTTTCACCTGCCAAGGTCTCATCTTTTCTTCCATTGATGCAAAGTGGTCTCAACTCCAGGTATTTCAGGCTTAAGGCTTAATTGCACAAAACTCATCTAATATATGCAAAATAAATGTAGGTGCTGAATTTATGAAAACACCTTGATGTTTTTGAGTAATTAGAGCAAATTTTTATTGTAAATATTTTTGACTATGTCCTATGACACATATCTAGTGCTATTATGATCTTCAAGTTGAATTTGGATGATATTATAAGTAGATTCTTTTTCCTAAAAAGACGTTCTATAAGTTGATATAAGTATGTTCTTTTAACTGTTTTAATTTTATTTTTAGGGACTAGAAACAAGTTCACTTGAGTATGTCTAAATTCGGCATTACAATTTGTTTTTCTAAGTTGTAGGAATTAATTCATAGTTTGATTGATTTTTATGGTTTTGTGGACTCATATACTGCCAAGAACCAATCTGCTAGCTCTTGCTCATTGCACCAATGTAGTATGAACCACACGGTCCACACGTTTCCTTATGAGTACAAGATACATTGATGAAGCTAAGTTACCGAATTTTGATGAATCTAATTTTGAAGGTGAAGGATGCCAAGAGGACCCGTCTCCATCTAAGGAGTGTTGTCCCAAGAAGAAAAAATGGGACATTAAGGTAAAGTATCATCGGCTTGTGAATTGCACACGGAGCTTAAAGGTTTTACGATGAGCATATTGTTCAATTCATGTTTTCCTGGTTGCTTTTAGGATGCCAAGATTGAGCAGCTATCGAGCAGAGATGGAGATGTGACCAATAACAGTAAGCAATACACGCCATTTAAACCAAATGACGAGTAAATACACGCCAGAGCATGAAGGGGGCGGGCTACTAACAATCATAATCTTGCAGAAGGGGTATGGTTTTTTCACTCCTTCATGTACAGTTTTACTTGATCTTAACTTAGATCAAGTGATGCAACTGACATTGACCTAACTCATACAGTTGCTAGGTAAATACTCTATACTATTTCTTATTGGATTCCAATAACCACAATTTGAATTTTAATTTATGTTCTCGTTTTCAGGTGGGTTAATCTGCAGGGAATATGACAGAGTTGTCATTGGGGCATAAGCAGACATAAATTTAAGCCTAGAGAATATTGTCACGATGACTTGAAACAGGTTCGGATTCGATATTGCCAGTAAAATAATTAATGAAATTTATGTCGAATCCGAACCTGTTTCAATTGAAGGGTAAGAATATTGCGATCTTTGTTGATCCATTTTCTTGTTGATCGATGTTTGTTGTCCCCAATTGCATCTTCTAGATTATAATATGTTCAATCTGTACGAAATTGATGTATGGAACTGCTCGAACTGCTGGATTCATTTGCCGATCGATTTTTTGTACGATTTTCTTGATGTATGAACTACTGGATTCATCTGCTGATCTTCTTGCTGATCGAATAGAATCTGTTCGAATTTTTTTTTTCTGTTGATCGATTTTCTGATTGATTAAAAGTTGTACAAACTGCTGGATTTTTTTTGTTGATCTTGCTGTACGATTTTTGTTCTATTGATTACAAGTTGTACGAACTGCTGTATTTTTTTCTCCTATTGGTCGAATATAATCTGTTTGGATTGCTGATCGATTCCAGTCTGTATGAACTGCTAGAATATTTTTTTCTTGCTGATCGATTTTTTATTTTTTTTTAATTTGGGACCTTTTTTTGCAGAATATCATCCATTCCATTAAAAAAATTAGGGTTCGAATCTTAGGAGGTCCCTAATTTGTCCGAAAATTAAGACTATTTGTTTTGTTGTTGTTGAATTAGGTTTGCATGTGGTCTGATTTTTTTTTTTTTTTCACTTTGAATTCCTCTCAACTTCATGTGCTACTTTGTTCTTGTTTGTAAGACTATTTCACATGTTACAATTTCATCAAGTACTTTGTTCGATCTTGGTTGTAATTGAATTTGTAATTGTGTTTAGGATGAGTAACATTATGGATTCACGTGGACGTGGGGAAAAAAAGAGAAAGTGGACAACTAAGGAGGTGAATTTTACCTTAGATTTTGTACATGTTAAAGTTAAAAGGTGATGCTCGATGGAGATGTGAAGGAGGCTACTACTAGCATTATTTTTTCGGAAGATAGTATGTTGATAGGTTGGCTAAACACTTCATGGATGTTGGATGGATGGTAAGTGACTATCTTGCTCTCTCTTATTTATGCATTTATAGCTTCGTTATCATTTGAAGTGTTGATGCTTAGCGTTTTGGAATTGAGTATGTTCATATTAAAAATTGGAACTTAAGTGTTGCTACGCTTTTATTATAACTTCAATATTTAAGTAGTGTTGATGATTTTTATGCTTGAATTCTTAATAATTATGTGTTGTTGTATTTTTTTATCTGAAATCTCAATCATCTCAATTACAGGAGGAGCACTACAGATGCCATGAATTACTTAGAGATCGTAAGGTAGAGCATCGATTGTAATTTAATTTAAGTTATAGATGTTCATAAATTCACTTTTTAGTGTTATATTGTTTGCAAACAAGTCATTTGTAATTGATTAGGATTGGCATACAATGGGGTGAATTCATATTAATTTCATTTGGTAGCCCGAACCGTCAAAACCTTTTATGGTATTTTTTTTTATTTGTATACAATTCCATGGCGTTTAGAAAACGCCATGGTGGTTTTTGAAAAATTTATATGAGTCCATGGCGTTTAAAAACGCCATAAAATCCAATGGTGTTTTACAAAACTTGTACACAATACCATGGCGTTTTAAAAACGCCATGGATTTTATGGCGTTTGAAAAACGCCATGGATTTAATGGCGTTTTAAAAACGCCATGGATTTTATGGCGTTTGTCAAACGCCATGGATTTTGCCCCAAAAGCATGGCGTCACCTTAAACGGCGTTGTAGGATGGCGTTGAAAAACGCCATGAATTGCTTTCTATAGCGTTTTTTAAACGTCGTTGATGACTATATATCTACTAGTGTGCAGCGTGTAGGCAATGTTGCCTACCTACCGCCTTGCTCTGCCTTCGTCAGCTCATCTTGTACATGATGACTTCCATGTATCACTGTTACGGAAGTATGTGCCTGACCCGACCCAAATCTTAAGCTATGAGGACATTGAGGTCCGTCCCACCGGAACATGTGAGTTAGAACCGATGCGGATTCTAGAGCGGCGAGAGAAGCAACTTCGCACCAAGGTAGTCCCGCTCGTCAAAGTGCTTTGGTGAAAGCATGGAACTGAAGAGATGACTTGGGATACTGAAGAAGAAATGGCAAAATGCTTCCCTCATTTGTTTTCTACTTAGTGCGAATCGCATAATGATTCCATTACCTCGTTTATTCGAATTATGATAAATACGGAAACTTGTTAGAGACTTTTGTTATGGTTCATTTGGTTAATGTTTTGGATTTTTGTTGATCTCATATTCATTTCTCTCGTCGATTATAATGTTCCACTTAATTTATTCGCATTTCCATTCTTTTTCTTTTTCTAAGTTTCGAGACGAAACTTATTTTTAAGGAGGGACGTATGAAATATCCCAAATTATTTTTGGGATATTTCTTTAAATAATATTATACTAAAACATAACATATCTATATAAAATATTATACTATGTGAATTTGGGAGACTAATAAATTCACATAACATATCTATACCTATATTCTATATATATAAAATACTAAAACAGAAGCCACTGGAGCGACCTCACGGCCACGAAATTTTCCAGATTAAAGCGGAATTATTTTCGCTCGCCTGGCATTTTCTGGATTAAAGCGGTATTATATTTTTGGGCCACATCAATTAATAAACGAATATAGTTAGCTAAAAACTTATCTTTTTACATAATATATTCAATATAGCCTTATAACTTATATTTTAATTAGATTATGTGAAAAATCACATATTTGAGGGTTGGTTTGCCGCAATTTACCCTAATTTGCTTGGATATGCTTTTTTCAAAGGGAACTCGACTCACTTTCGCCGCCTATACGGGACGCTCTTTGGCGATCGAGAAGGAAGAGATCGAGAAGCTCGATCGGATGGATTCATGGAAGTTATTGTTGATGCCTCCTAATTAGCTCACCTATATGGTACGGTGGATATTTGTTAATTTAATACAGATTATTAGATAGATTATTGTATCTAAAAAGAGAAGTGTTCTACCTAATTAAAATATAAGGTTTAATATTTTTTTAAATATATCCAATTTAATCTATTCAATATAATCCTAAAGTGGTTGGGATTAGTTAAAACTTATGTTTGATCCTTTTTAGATGAAATTGAATATATTTATCTTTTTAAAATAAATAATCTATCTAATATCTGGGTTATTATTAACATTCAACCTTATATCTAAAACCTATCTATGATTGTATATAAAATATATATGTGTGTATGGATATATATCTCATAAGATTTTATATTGAATAGATAATTAATTAAGTGAGTAAAATAGAATATTGTAGTTCCTATATATATAGAGGTTATCTACGAGTCATCAACAAACATCAAACCTTCATTATCATCATTAGCCGCTTCAAATCCAGATTTGCCGCAATTTTCAATATCATCATTAGCAAAGTTTCATTAGCAAAGTTGCAATCGAGGTATAGTAGTTTTGACCATTTATTCATCATATATAAATCGTACTACGTGTATATATATGTATATATCCCTAAAATAGCTTCTTTTTTTTTCCGGTTGTTACAATGGCGAATGTATACAATAAGGTTAATAAAATTAACCCAGACAGAAGTGATTGGGTAAGTTCGTGTGATACGGTTGGACAGTGAAGAAGAAGAAAACGAAGAAAGAAGATATATGAATGGTTCTTTGAAGAGGTAAGCCCTTATATTAATTACGCCTTATTTTAATTTAAGGTAATTGATGACAGTTTTGATTCAAATATTAATTTTTTCTTATTTGAATTGTTCATGAAGAATTCCATGATAGAAGCTATGATTCCATTTTTATATCAAAAAATAAAAAACTTATCTTTTTAGATCATTGAAATTAATCATGATGGAGAAGTTGGCGGTGATGTCAAAGGTGTGGAAAGAGGTGAAGAGGGGTTGTGGACCTGTGGTTCGGTGGAGAGATACGGTTGCAGAGGGAGGGATTTGGGGAGAGGGATGGGAAATTTTAAGCTTGGGTTGCTGCGTCAAGGCAAGGGTAAGTGATGTTACTGGCTTGCTCCATCCGGACGTCAAGGATAGGGAGGTTTTTCAGAATTAAAATGAAGTAATGAAATTGAGATGTACGTAGTATTATTTTTGGTAGATGTGCGCTATTAAATGGTTCTTTATAATGGTTGGATTATTTTTGTTTGAATTATAGTAATTAGATTTAGGCAATTTTGTAAAACTATACCAATTTTTTTTTGGTAAATTTGCAAAACTATACCAATTTTTTTTTTACCTTTGCAAAAATAGCAATGACATGTGAAAAATAGCAAGCAAAGTAGAAGGTGCTACTTTTGCAAAATAGTTGGTGACTTGTAGCACCGGTGGAAGGTAAGTCATGAGAGACATTAGGAGAGACAAGGTAAAAAAAATAAAAATTAAATCATGAAAAGTGGAAAAAAGAGGAGGGAAAGAGAGGAATTCAATCATTTTAAACTAATTTTCACCAATTTTTATTTGTTAAAATTAAAAAATAAATTTATTATAAAACTTAATTTAATTTTATCTATCTATAGACACTCACTTTATATATGTTTATAGAAAAAAATGGGAGTCAACCGACGGAGGGTGTGGATGGGCGTAGGCAGCCGTCGGCAACGGTCGGCCTCGTGTTGTCCCGTCCTCCTCTCCTTTGAGTTTCCATTGCCTTCTATAACAATTTGAGAAACCTGTTAGTCTTGCTAATTTTTTAGCCGAATTGCCACTTTTGCAAATTTTATTGGGGGAGAGTTACTTTTGCAAAAGGTCCAAGCTTTTGGTATATTTGCTATCATTTACTCTTAGATTATTTTATTTTATTTTTTTACCATAGGTGTTAATTTATGTTGATTAAAATATTATTAAAAATAACAAAGATAGCGTTATTCTAGATTAAACGAGTTATTTTTGCTCGCGTGACATTTTCTGAATTAATGTGGTAAATATTTCCAATAAATGATAGGTATTAATAAAGAAAAGGAAAGATGAATTATGTAAAATATTGGAGAAACAAAAATTCAATTTTATATTTTCTCCTTGGGATGTACGGAGTATATCAATTTTAAATTGATCAAAGAACTATCCAAGTTCCAAGCTAATTAATGAAGATCAATCCCGATAGTAAAAAATTAGAATCAAATTTGTTTGTTTGGATCAATCAAGTATTAGGCAATGCCGCAATGGTAACACAAAAAATAAAAAAATTGCCGGCAATATATATATATATAAATCATAAATTTTATTATTATATTTATTCAGTTTTAAACAAAAGGCAATTTAATATATATTTAATAAGTTTGATAGATTGAGCACAGTTAAATTTCAGAAGAAGAAGAATTAGTAATTTTGACCATGAGTACGTGAACCGTTAAATTTTGGATCATTAAAACTTATCTATTTTAACCTTCAAATTTTAACAAAAAAAAACTTAATATAAAAAATACATAATATAATTATAAAAAAAAAATCGCACAACGGGCGGGTAATATAGACTAGTATAAAATACTCAAACAGAGAGCGCTGGAGCGACCTCGTTCCACGGAATTTTCTGGATTAAACGGGATTATTTTTGCTTACGTGACATTTTCTGGATTAAAGAGGTATTATATTTCTAGCCCACATCAATTAATAAACGAATATAGGTAGCTAAAAACTTATCTTTTTACATAATCTATTCAATACAACCTTATAACTTATATTTTAGTCGGATTATGTGATTACTATATTTATCCGTTTCACAATATAACCTTAATGACGTACCACATCGATTAATAAACGAATATAGTTAGCTAAAAAATTATCTTTTTACATAATCTATTCAATATAACCTTATAACTTATATTTTAGCTAGATTATGTGATTACGATATTTATCCGTTTAACAATATAACCTTAATGACGTATCACACTGGCACCGCAACGTACAATGGTGGATATGATCCGGTATGTGAATCGTTTCAAGCCACAGTCAATGTCTACGTTGACCTGAAAAAATATTAAAAATTTTGTAAATATAATTTATTTTAATTTTGAAAAACAAATTTGGAAAAAAGAACCACATAAATTAATAAGCCAATATAGTTAAATGAAAAACTTATCTTTTTAGATCAAATAATTTATCCAATATAACTTTATATTTTAATTAGATAAATCTATGTAAAATTATATTATTATTCATGCCGGTAATTTATTTTTATTTTTGGTGTGCTTTTCACGCCGGAAAATTGATGATAGGATGTTGGGATCGGATGATGCCGGGCACGAGACCGGAGCAAGTAAGCAGAGATAAGAGGTTGTTATGGAGTTGGTGTTTGAGACCGTATAGGCGTCACTAATTACTATCATAATCGTGAAATTGAGATTGAGCGGGCACTTTGTCGGAGGGAAGCCAATTTAAAAAAGTATTTTAGTTAATCGTTAATAATTCATATTATTTTGATTCATGTTTTTAGATCACTGATCTATCCAATATAACATTATATTTTAATTAGATAAATGTATCATACACGTGCTACAATTATTGTTGAAAATATATCCAATCTAACTAATCAAATATAATAATAAGTTATTGTTGAAATTAATTATTACAAAAGAAATCTATATAAAATATGTTTATATATAGCACCGATCCAAACTAATAAAATATAATAATATTATTCTATCTTCTAACATGTTGATTGTTCTATATATATATATATATACACACACACAGTTATACACACACACATATATATATATATACACACACAGTTATATACACATATATACATATATACATATATTATTTTGATCAAATTATATAAAGAGGGTGATCAAGTATCTGTATGACAAAATGTACGAGTTTCACAAAAACAATTCCATGGAATGTCCCATTTTAGATATAGTTAAAAGAGTTTAGACTATACGAGTAAGCGACACATAAGTGAAATTAACCTCTTAGTTGTATATTCAATTTCATCTAACGAGATTTTACTTTGATTTATTTTACAATTGATTGAATGTTTTATTAAAATATTTCAAGCATAAATTTTAATAAACAAATATTTCAAACTAATTAACATAATAAAATATAATTTATTAACAAAACGCGCAAACACGCGGGTACCAAATACTAGTATAATATAAATTAGAATAATTATATTATTCTATTATTATTCTCTAAACATTCTTGCTATTTAATTTATAAAGTAAAATTAAATAATATTTCATTTCTACAAGAGTAAACTCAATAAAAATGGCCTATTTTCGACCCAATTCGGTATTTGGATGCCCAGAATTCCGTCCAAAGGTGAGCCCTGGGAATAGTGGCCTAATTACTCCCTTGGTTAAGGCAAAAAAAAGTCCACCTCATTCCCTCTGGTTGACTACTGTAAAAGAAAGAATTACCCTTTTTTTTACTTTTTTTTCTTCTTCCTCAAGTTTTATCTTCCTCTTTTAGATAAATCTAAAGAAGCTTACCCAATATAGGGGGCAGAGGAAGGGGGGGCATGCAGTCGGTGGAGCCCCCTGGAAAAATAATAAAAAATTATTATTATTATATATATATATATATATATATATATATATA
The DNA here is from genome assembly GCA_037127255.1 of Persicaria tinctoria. Taxonomy (NCBI): domain Eukaryota; kingdom Viridiplantae; phylum Streptophyta; class Magnoliopsida; order Caryophyllales; family Polygonaceae; genus Persicaria; species Persicaria tinctoria. The sequence goes on along the minus strand of JBANSL010000001.1, from coordinate 48,384,073 downwards.
TATATATATATATATATATATAGTATAAGATGTGCTTAATGAACAAGAATGTCTTGTGATGCAACTGGCTGTAGGTGTGTATGAGGAATTGAAGGTCGGGAGTTCAATTCCCCTTCGGCCCACATTATCAGTTTTTCTTTTTTACATTTCCCCTTTCATAACTCAGAGGCGGCGATTCCCCTTCTGTTATCAACTTTTTCAAGTGGATTAATGCCTTCACACCAATGCCTTATGTCACGATCTAAGAAGCATCTATTGTAAAAAAAAAATTGAGCCCCACCGGGATTATTCCTGGCTCCGCCCCTGATCCAATCTCACCCAACTAGTACGAGAGTTGAAATCAAACTGATTGATCTCTTCCTCCCTATCATGTTCAATTCCAACCTTGTAAATAGAGGGAGGGCCCTCGTTATTCTTCATCAGTCACAAACAACAACACCGTCCTCTCCCCTGTACTCTAACGGCGCCCCGACCTCCGTAGTCCACCACCGCCAGGAACCGAGCCGACATGACCTTCGCAGCCTTTCACCGCCATCGATCCAACGTAGCGCAGACTTGCTGGAGCACAGAAGGTCGAGGCCGCCCGAGTCACCCTGATTGTCGCTGCACTCGCTCATCGACGTCGGAGGAAGAGCACCGCCTTCGATCCCTGTCCGAGTGCAGTTGTTGTACCGTCACCATCACCGCTGCTCGTCATCACCGTCGCCAGTGGCGGACCCACGGGGGGGCTCGGGGTGGCTTTAGCCCCACCTTGGGTTCGGGAAGAAGAACGTTTATATGTGGGTCTTAATTTGTAATAAATAAAATAAAAGTGAGCATGAATCACTAGTTCAAATTAGCCTAGGTGGTAAAAGCGGATGTGGGATAGGAAGATATACATGGAGGTTGTGAGTTCGATTCCCTAATTTTTCCATTCCCCCCACTATTAGCTTTTCCAGATTGTTTTTTTTTTGTTCACCCGCCCGCCCAATCTTTTTTACACGCCCAATCGCCGCGCCGAGCCATTGCCCTTGCCGCGTCCAATCGCCGCCGACAAGCTTCGTTAGTTCGTCTCTGTACGTGTGTTCAAAGAAGAAAGAAACTGGGTTTTGAATCTCTTTTGAATATATTATAGAAATTTCCCTTATTTTTATACTATTTCCGTTTCTGGACTCAAGTTAATTATTTATTAAGTTAAGCAGCCAATATTTTTAAAATACTTGATTCTTGCCCGTTTCAACGACACCAAGAAATCTCGAAGCACCCACACCGGATCCCGCTTCCCAAGGAATTCATATTGGTATAGATATTTAACTTTATAGAATTAATTCAATTTCAAATTTAGTTAAGTAAAGTTAATTGTATAAGACATCAATATTAAATATTCCTTTTTCCGTTGGATTCAATAGTTGCTAAAATCCCGCTTTTTTGATGTGCCTTTTAAATTTTTCCGTGTCGAATGCGGCACTGTGGCCAATTTTCTTGCTAATTTTGATAAATTGCATACCCGTCTGCTTGATGTAATTTATCTCCTTATTCATAAATTGGCATGAGTTTAAATTTATGGGCATTTATTAAATTAATTACAGTAATGTATTAAATATGTTGTTTGTTTATAACTTGAGGTAGGTAAAAATTGCCCATTTTCGTCTTCCTAATTGCATGATATTCTGCTTGTCTCTTTCATGCAAATTAATAGCATGCGGTATTAAGATCCTTGAAATATCCGTGCTTGTACGTTCTTTTTGCTTTAATGTCGTTATTATGATCACCTAGTATGAACTGACTATGTATGATAAATTATGCACATGTGATGCTTAGATATGATAAGTTAAAATGCGCACCACGTGATACAAGTGGCTATAGGCCTTTGGAAAGTTCTGCAGTAGACTGACTTGCAGGTTGTGGTCCGTTAAGCCACCGCCTTACAAGGTTTCATAAAACGTCCATCCCGAAATGCATTCTCTGCGGGGTGGTAAAACAACGATCTGATATAAGTCATGATCCTTGTTAAAGGCCCGACCGGTACCACGTAGTAATATTATTATTGTTATTATCATTGTGATTATGGTAATTATCTACTATTAAATAGATGATCATTTCATTTATTATACTCATCTGTCTGGGGTATAATTCCTTTTCTTATCTTATAATCAATCGTTATGATCATCCGAGCCATGTGCAAATTTTTACCTTTTTATTGAATTTCCACTATTAAATATTTGTGTCTTTCCCTTAACCCATGACATACCGTTTTATGGTCACCGTGAGGTTAAAGTCTGAACATTTTCCCTATCATTTGCTAGTCTTAATTGTACTAACCATTCTATTTATTAGATGACTGGTGTCCTTCACGAAACACCAGACCATATTCCAATGGTCTAGTGCAAGCGGTGGAGCAGGAGAAAGTTTAAGAGCGGATTATCATTTATGAATCTTTACACTACAGTTTTCCTGAACGTACCTTTAAAGTTTCCGCAATGCTACTTTGATTTTTGCTATTTTTGGAGGTTATTATTACTTTATGATTTTGACACTTTAGCTTTATTGTTAGGATTGGATACTTCATACATGGATATCAAATTACTTCCGCATTATTTTATTTAATTGCTTAAGTACCGTCTTGTTTATGGGAGCATGGTTGCATGTCTCTATAAGCCTCAAGAGAATTCAAAGACATTAAAGTCTGCGGATTCACTAGCGCTGCAACACTCCCTTGGGATTTGAAAGAGGTTGTTACAATGTTAAACACCACCATTTAAAGTAAATACATAGAGAAGAATAAATAGTATATAATATAAGCTAGCTTACTACTACCTCCGTTAAAAAATAGATGACATTTGACTTTTTAACATATTTCTTAAGGAGTTAAAAACTTTATAAAATATCAATTTTTCATTATATTTTTATATAATTTTAAACTCTTTGTAATAAGTGTGAATAATATGGCCTTAACTGCACCAAATCTTGTGAATTTTAACACTAGAAGAGTCTGGGTGTTTTTTTAATTAAAATATTAGTGTTGAATGATTTTATGTACTTTTTCTTTGTATAAATGATTTTATATACGTGATGATAAATTTTGAGTAGTTTTTGGTACTTATGTCTAATAATGTTTTTAAAATCTAGGATTAAAACAAATAAAAAATGTAAGCTTGGGAAATATTTTGCAATGATTAAAACATTAGGGACTAAAATGAAATGAGTTGGAAAAGTTGAGAACTATTTTTGAACGTTTTAAAGGTTAATGACCAAAATAAAATTAGTGATAAAGGTTAGGGATAAAAAATGTAATTTACCAAAAAATAGGGTGGTAGGTAGGAATCGATCCTAGTTTTACTTGGTAGGTAGGAATCGATCCTACCAAAAAATAGGGTGGTAGGTAGGATAAAAAATGCTATTTGGTCTCATTTCATTTTCTTTCTTTTCCATTTATCATCTAAGTGAAGCGGATTAGTTAATTTATTATCCATCCTAGTTTTACTTGGTGGTGTTGGGCATCGTTCCTTTCACTACTACAAAAAAAAAGCATTTAGACATCTGTTGTCAACATATGTTTTTTAAAAAAAATTCCGATCTCTATGTGCGTGTAGTAAAAGATCAAAACCTTTCATATCGGTTTTTAGCAGATGTCTTTTCTTGGTTAAAACATCTATTTTATTTTATAAATAGATATAAATCAACCACTCAATTTTTTTCATTACATGTTCAATTGTTATTAAACCCTCATTATTTTTCAATTATAAGCATTTGAAGCTGTCTGCACCAAGCCAAAATTTGAGATTCACATCACTTTTTTTAAAAATAACCAATATATTAAAACAAAATAGACACCTTTTTATTATATTGATTACATGTATATTAATTTCATACATATAATTTGTGATTTTATACTGTTTTCAGATAATATACAACATGAAATATATGCACAACCGATGTTGTTATTCTTATTCACATCGGTTTATTTCTAAACAAATGATGTGTTTGCATTATTCAACATTGTTCTAGCTATTTATGACGATGTTGTTGTTATCGATATGTATGAGTTTATATTAGCAATATAATGTAAAAACATGTGTTGGACGTGGGAAGTTGACCTTTTTCTCAATAAAAGACAATTTTTCTTATGGAAACGAAAATATTAATATATTAATTAACTTATAAAACATACAATATATGTACATTAACATACAACCAACTTCAGTAGTCACCTAACGAGATACAACATCCTTTTTAATGTACATATCAAGCTTCTCAATATCCAAGCAAAAAGAAAATATATGTACATATCGAGTAGCCAAATAAGCAGGATAACCACTGTTTCTCAATATCCTACCAAAAACCTCTTCCACTTTTTCAACAAATTCATGCATCTAGAGCATGATGAGCAAAATCATCAGTAAAAATGGTCTCGAAGGTTATTGATAGCATGCATTTAGGTAGGCATATTAGGATTCATTTAGCATGATTTAGATGTGCATAATGTATAGTTTAAGCTAGATTTGCATTTATACTTGTGTTGTTGGTGGAGTCGGAATGTACACGCTTTTATGGATTATTTCATGTATATATGGATCCGAAGAGGAATGAGGAGGCTCATGGATGAAGGAAGAGTGAAGAAGAGGAAGAATAAAAGCGAAGAGCCCGGGAGCGGAATCGAAGTTAGAGAACCTAAGTGAAGAACAAGTCAGCAGAAGTTGTCGCCAGACATGCTGAACTTGTTTCGCACTTTCTGGAGGCCTCGGTTGTCCGATTGACTATTATGACCATGCGTTGGAAAGCTCTTTCCGATATCTACAACTTTCGTGTTGACATCGGGACCAAATTCGAAGAGGAAAAATCACTGTGAACAGTAAAATCCGCCCCGCGACCCAAAGCTCTGACGAAGGATTTCGCAATCGCCTGGCCGCCCCGCGTCCTGGGTTGGCTGCCCCGCGGCCTCTGCAGAAACGCCGAATCTGCTTAATAGACTTTTTTATCTCTTTAATTAGTTTTTAAAATTATTATTTGGCCTACTCTTTTCAGGCTTTTTAAGGAAGTTTTAGGATTTTATTTGAGGGATCGAATTCATTAGTTTATGCACTTGGAGACTATCAATTGAGAGAACCCTAGAGAAGAGCCTCCATGGCCATGGAGTTCTAAACTCTTTCGTTTCGTCTATGGATTGAAACTTTGGTTTGATAAAATTGTGAGATTTCTATTCTTGTTCAATTCCTATTGATTCGTATTGATTCTTTTGCGAATATTGTTGATTTCTTCTAGTCCGCGCAACTAGTTGAGATTATTGCTAGGATTTTGTAGATTCCTCGTAGCGAACCTTAATCCATAGTAGCAATCATGCCTTTTTAGGACTCGTGGGACTAAACTGGTGTGTAGAGAATCAATTATATGTTAAATACTGACTCATAGCTTGGTGTTGCATGTATCATGGTTAATCCTTAATCTTAATGCTACTATTAGGTTAAATCTTGATCGTGTTAGGGTTATCTAATCAGTAAGGGTTACTAGGATTCGTAGGACTAGTACTTTACACAAGATTAGGACAGGAACAATAATAGGATGAAAAGAGAACTTGAAGAACAATCAAGGATCAACTAGTCAAACTAAAGTGGATATTTGTAGATGAAACTCTATTCTTAATTTCTATCTCCATTAACTTGTTTATAGTTTATTTTATTTTCTTTCTTATTATCACCACATAAAAACCCCCTATTTTCTCTTAATTGGTAAATAAACTTAACTTTGGAATAACTTGATTCTTTGTGGGATCGACTCGTGCTTACCACACTACATTAGTTAGTAAGTTCGAATTTATTTTGATACGGTTTACGCGACTAAAAGCCGTCCATCAAATTGGCGCCATTGTCGGGGAATCAAATTTTATTTCTTAGTTTTGTGTGTTTATCAATTTTTGTATATATCTAATATGTTGTGAACCTATCTTACGGTTCATAACACCCTTGCTACTAACTTTTAGGATGTTGAGGTTATTGCAGTTTGAAGGTGAGAACTTTCACCAATATCTTACTAGATTGCAGGAGATATGTTGACATTCGTAATTCAAGGGGTTATCAAGACAGCATTCGAGATATGATTATTTCAATAATTGACGGGATGACTGCTGAGACACGATCGCTTGCTGAATATATGAGTAACGGAGGCCTAGCACGGTTAGGTTTGTCGGGGTTGTGGGATTTTTTCTGTTACATGGGTTACCATGTTGCACAAGAAGAGTTGCTCACCACGTCTTATCCACCAATGGAAGACTCTGTCATACACCTGGATGATGCGATTCAAGCCCTTACTCAAGCAATACAAGAGAATGCTGAGAGGATCAAAAACTCGGGGGAACAATTGAGCCAACTTATTCAAACATCGAGCGAGATAATAGCAGATCGGATGGCTGCCCCTCAAGTTGGTAAAGAAAGCAAACCCATTCCGCCATCCACTGAGATATTGAAGGATGCAAGAATGGAAGATCCTGTCGAAGTCATTGTTCTTAATTCATTCCATCCTAGTTGGTTTCATAACGAGGAGGAATTGTTCACAGACAACGATAGTTTCTTTGACGATGGAGAAGAGAGTCTAGTGCTTCCTGACATGGAATTTTATGAGTCGACGCATGAGGTTTCATGTGTTGTGTCTCCTACTCCATCTGATGCATTTCTTCTCAGCTCCCCCGTTGATAAACCATGTCTAGAGCCACCTGCTGAGGCTCAAGAGGTAATAAAGATAAACTTTTTCAATTTGGAAGGTAACAGTGATTATGTTGATCCTTTTTACTGCTATTTTGAGAAGCCACTAGCGGAACTGTGTTGGTGGTATCATATTCCTCCAGGAGAGAGTCATGCTAGACTCTTTGATAGATTGAAAGGGTTTTTGAATTCCATATTTTATGCTTTTAATTTATTGTGCTATGATGTCTTTTGTAAGATGTGTGCAGAGGAATATGATAGGCTATTGAGGGCTTTGACAATGTCTGATAGGAAAGGAATTGAGATTGAGAATAAGTCATGCCAATGACATAAAAGAAAGGCGTTGTTTGGGAGGCAACCCAAGATAGGTTAGTTTGTGTTTGGCATTTTCGGTATGGGCACCTAACACTGCAGAGCGAGATGAAGCCACGGGCTACGGATGTTGCCAGTTACTCTTTGTTCATCCATGAAGGTTCATAAATCCACCTTTCCTCCACATTGTGAGTATTCCATTTATCTCTTCCTTTGTGTTTTTATAATTTTGTTGTCTTTAATTTTCATTGAGGACAATGAAAGATTTAAGTGTGGGGGAGGGATTGCATTGCATATAGATAAATTTGGCATATCATGTTTATTTATGTTTTCATATTTATTTTTACTCATATATTGCATTTGCTAAAAAAATCCAAAAATATCATGCATTTCATACACTTTAGGTCTTATTTTCCTATCCAGGCTACTTGTCCTCTATATTTATCTTATCGTGTGCCCCATGACTTGCTTGAAGTATTTGAAACTTTTGAATTGTTTTATAGACTTTTTGGGAACAAGATTGATGAGATAATTGAGCATGTATAGTCTTTGGAATTTAAGTGGTATTGAAGTTCTAACAATTTGACCTTGTGAGTTATTTTGGCCTTATTGGGACTACACATATATGTCCTCTAGTTTCTTTGTGTGTGAATACTCTCCTTGATTACTTCCTCTTTAAATTGCGTTTAGATATCTTTATTGAGGCTGCATTTATATGATTTTTGCAGGTAACCTTAAAGTGATTGAGGCATGATTTTCTTTTAGCCATATTATACTCTATCCACATGTATACATTATTCTTTGCTTGAAGCCAATTCGAGCCTTATAAGCCTATTTTGTTAGCTCCACAAAATCTTCCTAGCCGATTATTAGCCTGACCCATCCGGGAATTAGGAGAAGAATTGGTGAATATCTTGATGTGTTGATGGAGTTGCTTTGAGTTGAGAAATTATGTTGGGTGTTTCATTTGTACTTCATAGAGATGGTTTTTATGTGCTTATTACTTGGGACCTAAGGAGGATAAAATTTACTTAGGGGTACAAGTCAAGAAAAAAAAAAGAAAAGAGAAAAAAAATCATAACAAAAAGAAAAAAAAATGAATGAGTTTGTGTGGGTAGTTGAAAATTGTGTGCGAATTTGTATTGTGAAGGAGTACATGTTATTGGAATGGCATATGAAGTATTTTGGTGTTGGTGTTTTTTCTGGTTGTTTACTAACCCTTTTTCTCGGATTTTTAGCACCACATAACCTAAATTATTTCTATACCCTATGTTCCTACCATGACCCCATTACAACCCATACAAAGACCTCATGATTTTGGTTGCATGTGAAGTCACTAGCGGCAGGGATTGAGTTTGAGCGTGAATGTTTAACCCTAAACACATGAGCGAGAGTGAAAACACATTTTCATGGTGAGGTTGAATGAATATGCTTGCTTTATTCCTTGGATTGCACCTATACATGGTATGATGTTAATTGTCGATCTTCGTTTCCTTATTTTGAGCTATTAAGTGTTTTACCAAAGTTATCACATGGATTGCTTGTCTGTGGGGAGTTGATTTGATTTAGGTTTTAATTGCTTGAGGACAAGCAAAGGCTTAAGTGTGGGGGAATTTGATAGCATGCATTTAGGTAGGCATATTAGGATGCATTTAGCATGATTTAGATGTGCATAACGTATAGTTTAAGTTAGATTTGCATACTTGTGTTGTTGGTGGAGTCAAAATCTACACGCTTTTATGGATTCTTTCAGGTATATGTGGATCCAATGAGGAAGGAGGAGGTTCATGGATGAAGGAAGAGTGAAGAAGAGGAAGAATAAAAGCGAAGAGCCCGGGAGCAGAATCGAAGTTAGAGAGCCTAAGTGAAGAACAAGTCAACAGAAGTTGTCGCCAGACATGCTGAACTTGTTTCGCACTTTTTAGAGGCCTCGGGTGTCCGATTGACTATTATCACCATGCGTTGGAAAGCTCTTTCCTAGATCTACAACTTTTGTGTTGACATTGGGACCAAATTCGAAGAGGAAAAATCGTTGTGAACAGTAAAAGTGGCCCCGCGGCCAAGCTAGCCGCCCCACGACCCGAAGCTCTGACGAAGGATTTCGCAATCGCCTGGCCGCCCCGCGGCCTCTGCAGAAACGCCGAATCTGCTTAATGGACTTTTTATCTCTTTAATTAGTTTTTAGAATTATTATTGGGCCGACTCTTTTGAGGCTTTTTAAGGAAGTTTTAGGGTTTTATTTGAGGGATCGAATTCATTAGTTTATGCACTTGGAGATTATCAATTGAGAGAACCCTAGAGAAGAGCCTCCATGGCCATGGAGTGCTAAACTCTTTCGTTTCGTCTATGGATTGAAGCTTTGGTTTGATAAAATTGCGAGATTTATATTCTTGTTCAATTCCTATTGATTCGTATTGATTCTTTTGCGAATATTGTTGATTTCTTCTAGTCCGCGCAACTAGTCGAGATTATTGCTAGGATTTTTTAGATTCCTCGTAGCGAACCTTAATCCATACTAGCAATCATGCATTTTTAGGACTCGTAGGACTAAACTGGTGTGTAGAGAATCAATTATATGTTAAATACTGACTCGTAGCTTGGTGTTGCATGTATCCTGGTTAATCCTTAATCTTAATGCTACTATTAGGTTAAATCTTGACCGTGTTAGGGTTATCTAATCAGTAAGGGTTACTAGGACTCGTAGGACTAGTAATTTACACAAGATCAGGACATGAACAATAATAGGATGAAAAGAGAACTTGAAGAACAATCAAGGATCAACTAGTCAAACTAAAGTGGATATTTGTAGATGAAACTCTATTCTTAATTGCTATCTCCATTAACTTGTTTATAGTTTATTTTATTTTCTTTCTTATTATCACCACATAAAACCCCCCTATTTTCTCTTAATTGGTAAATAAACTTAACTTTGGAATAACTTGATTCTCTATGGGATCGACTCGTGCTTACCACACTACATTAGTTAGTAAGTTCGAATTTATTTTGATACGGTTTACGCGACTAAAAACCGTCCATCAGTTATCAAGCAAAACAAAATGTTTAGAAATGCACCATTGCGAGCAGGGTACAAAAATGGATACGAGAATGTAAGGAGTAAATGTTTGTAATCCGTAGTATGTGATCATAACCTGATTATAAGAGGATAGCCCTAATTATTCTTACAAAATCATCCGTAAAAATTGGCTCGAAGGTTATCAAGCAAAACGAAATGTTTAGAAATGCACCATTACGAGCGCGATACTTGAATCAACTGAACTTGGAGCCAAAACGGAAGCACAATGATGCGTTTGAATCCATTGAACTTTTTGTGCAAGGCTTATAGATAAGAAATGGTTCATTTTGACCTATTCATGTGCATGTTGCAATGCTTGACGATCCACCCGGGGATTCCAATCTAGCTCATAGAATAGAACCTAACAAAATAATGGTTCGTTTATTTTTAATGGGACTACTGAATAAAAAATAACCACATAGTTAAAGTAAGCACAAACAAGTAAATAAGATTATCAAATAAAAAAAATAAGTTGAAGATGTCAAAGGAGCAGAATTTGGCAATCACACACAGAACGATTTGTGCAAAAAAAAATAATATGTTCAACTATATGTCAAAATAATAACCTCGGCTTACACGTCCCATCTAACCTTTATGTTGTGAATCTATGCCCCCTAATTCTCTCTACATTCAACTAAGGATTTTCTGGATACAGTATTCAATTTTAACTAGTTTTTGGACCATTAGCTTTAAGAATTAAACTAGACACAAATCAATAAACAAGGTTCAACCTCCTTCATAGTAGATCCACCAGCTAACCATTCAAATCATTCCATCCATTTCTGACCCCAAAAAAGCATTCCATCCAAGTGTAGCACATGCTTTAATCCTCTCCTCTCCAATATAGGAACAACGATCCGATACATAAGAGACGCAACCATGAATCGTCACCATTTTGAGGGAGTACATTGGTCATAATCAAATGCTATCATCTTAATTTAACAAGTTTGCAAAAACAAAGGAAGAAAACACTCACATTAGATAATGAAATTAGACCAGTATAGCCAATATGCGGTTCTGACTCTTTTTTTTTTAGGAGCAGACTTCACGAGACCCTTATTATCGACTCCCTGTCTTTTAAGGAGGGCTATAAAACAAAAGGTAGGATCATAGTAAGATAGTAATGATGCTGCATCTAATAATGCATTGATCTTTGACTAGCATATACTAACCATCAAACCTTCCTCTACCCTCCTCAGGTTCTGTATCTGGAGTAGGCTGCGGCCATGAATCAAATTTTAGATTCTAAATGAATATATGAAGTTTTTTTTTTCTCACTTGATGCCTTTATTTCCAAGATATCATTCTCCAACAGTTGAACTCATTTTAGGTTAGATAAATAATGATGGTAACTCTAATCTAAGGTAATGTCATATGTTGATCATGAGTTTCAGATTTATATCAAGATTATTTTAGATTTGGGATGCAAGTAAATGAAAATGTGCTTACGCTATTCACTTGAGCCACCCTTAAGAAATGAGGGATGGTGAGAGTTCATCTAAAAAACCATCCCATCTGCAACAAGCTCAAAAACCATCCCATCTGCAACAAGCTCAAAATGCAGGAGGAAGGTTATAGCGGCACCAAGCCTACCGAAGAGCTTCTTCAAAGGCCCATCATTCATATCATCAAAAAGAATGAGGGGGCAGTCACAACTTCTGCACAACCCATCTCTATTGCCAAGAAGGCAAACATATCCACGAAGAGAAGGGGACGTGAGTGTGGATCTCAACGCGGCAAGACAAGACCTCTTCTTATGCTAGCTCGTTTATCAACTTTAGAGCGAGTGAGTGCAACCCTTGAAAAAGATCTTCCTAGCTCGCAAGGGGAAAAAGAAATTCCCTTAGTGGCTTCTCCAAAAGAGATCCTCGTCGGGTTTTTGCCTATCTATCCGAAAGAGGTTGTACAAGTCAACATGATCTCAAATTCGGAAGAGACGGAACCCATAGCCACAAAGGTTAAGCCTTCAAGATCAAAGAAGGGCAAGGAGGTTCGACAAATATGTCAAGTCTCCAAAGAGGATGTAAGAGAGAAAGATCAGTTGGAGCTAACAAGTTCAGATGCTTCAATGGTTAAATCTCAAGCAAACATCTCACAAGAGGGACCAGATATGATGCCGATATTGACTACCAGCACATCAAGTGTCGAAGAGCAACTTTAAGAGTTAAAAAGGAAACTTGATGAGAAAGATGCTCAAATAGCAGCCCTTCTCGCACAATTAAATGTTCAATCTCAAGAAAATAGACCAGAACAATCAAGGCCAAATGGTGAAGGTTAAAGCGGTAGCACGTCGATCTCTCCACAAGAAATCAAAGAGATGATCACTAAAGGGATAAAAGAAGCCTATGCATCAAAAAATCTGATAGTGCTTGGGTATAAAAAACCTTATCCATCACACTATGATTTGATGCCATTTCCCCCAGGCTACCAAAGACTGAGCTTTGAAAAGTTCGATGGCCTTCACGGTTCACCCCACGAGCACCTAGCTCATTTTTATTCTACTTGTGGTGAAACTGCCTTAAACGATGCCTTATTAATTAGGCAATTCGTTCAATCTTTAAAGGGATTGGCGTTCACTTGGTACACCCAACTTCAACCAGGGTCGATTCAAACATGAGACGATCTACAAAAAGAGTTCCTAGCTCAATTTTTGAGCTCGAAGGTAAAATTTTCCATTTTGGATCTTGCAAATACCATTCAAAAGCCTAAGGAGCTCGTCAACAACTTCATCGGTGGAGGAGCATAAGACTCCAATTCCAGGAAAAATTAAGTGAACAAGCTTGTGTTCAAATGTGCACAAAAAACCTAATACCGGAATTGGCGGTATATGTTGGAAGTGTCGAGCCTCGTTCATTTGGTGAGTTGGTGTCAACGGCGTGTAACGTTGAAAAACAACTCGCACGAGGATCCAACTAGTCTCAGGATAGTGAGACTAACTAAAATGATGGTGATGAGGTACAAGATGAAGATGAGTCCATGGTCACTTTTGTCAAACATGAACGAGAGTCCTTAATAAGAATGGTTCCCAAGCTCAAATAAAAGAGAAAGCCAAGGAGCCAGGTGAGAGACTCACCCTACATGCAAGAAGGCAAAAGAAATATCCCTTCGACGATGACGATGTACAAGGGATATTTGATGAATTGGTGAGTGTTAAGCTTTTAACACTCCCAAAGACAAAAAGGTCAAAAGAGGTTGGCAAGACGAGTGATCCAAAATATTGCTCGTACCGCCAACTCGTTAGTCATCCAATCAAGTATTGCTACGTCTTCAAAGAAATTGTAGAGGAGATGATTAACGAGGGAGAAATCGAAATCGAGGGTGCAACACACTCGACTCAAGTAGCGTCATCAAATACCATTTCAACGGTAGATATGGCAGAATGTACTCCCTCACTCCATGTGTCTTCTCAAAAAAAAAACATCTTCTATGGATATTGAAACTAGGGGCAGCCCTACAGTTTGATTGCCTCTTAAAGAGTTGGTGAAAGATGACGCTTCAAAAGAAGAGTCGTTGAAAGACAAAGACATCGCTCTATGTTGTATGGTTTCATAGACCAATGACATGAACGAAAAGGAAGCAAGAGTTAAAAAGATTACTCTTCCCTCCAAGCATCAAATTCCCTCCTCAAAATGAAAAGAGTAATCAAAGGGAAAGAAGTCAAGCTTCACAAAAACTTCAAAAATGCACAAGAAGCGTAAAGTTCAAGTGCAAAAACTAAAACCCTGTTTTAAGGGTAAATCTCCACAAAAACTTATCGAGGAGGTTTGTGTCAAAAATTTCCAAATCTCATACGAAGAGGGTGTTCTAACTCCAAGTATTATAGAGCCTAGAGTGTCTGCATTCGAAAGGCTCGAGATGGCTTTAAGTGGAACTCTCAAATCTTCGGTGTTTAAAAGGCTTGAGCTAGACTCTGCAAGTGATGCACCAAAATCTTCAGTATTTGAAAGACTCGAGCTAGCCTCAACAAATGAAGCATCCAAATCTTAAGTGTTTCTAAGGCTTGATATGGCTTCCACAAAAGAAAAATCCCGGTTTGGAAATGATAGCCGAGTTATGTGGGAAACCCTTCCTATAAGGTGTGCTTAAGTATCTTGAGTGATGCTTATGAAAAAAAAAAGGACTTAAATTAGTCCAAAAATCAAACAACCCGGAAACATGTGAAAAATGGGTTCACAAAGAACTACGAGCGGCTTGATCCCTCATAAAGGGGGTACGTAGGCAGTCTAACTAGTCAAAATGCTACGTGCAGCCACAAAAATGAACAAAACATCTTCCTTTCTCAACAAATAAGAAAAAGAAGATCAGATTATCTGCCTTTTGTAGTCATATGAGCGTTGTCTCGACTATAGGGAGAAAAATCAAGCGAGGAGAAAAAACATCTTCCTTGCACATTTTGTGCCTGTATTGAAAATGAGACAAAAGAAAAAGAGAGGAGAAAAAAAAAACGTCTTTCAAAGACATTCTCACAAAGAGAAACAAACAAAATGCCTTGACCTAAATTTTCTGACTTCGATTATCAAGTCAAAGACGTTCTCACAAAGAGAAACAAACTAAAGGCTCCTCCATAAATTTTCCAACTTTGATCATCACGTCAAAATGTGGTAGTCAATTCAAGTCTCTCAAATAAAATCTTCTTCCCAATGAACCATAAACCAAAAATACCTCAAAACTTATTCAAGTTTTCTTCTTTCTAGAAAGCCAAAAAAGCCTAAGCCTCTTCATTCCCTCCCAAACAAAAAATTGGCCTACATTATCTACATGTGTACGGTCATCCAAAGCCCCTAAAGTTCAAACCAAAACTCAAAACAAAAACTCAAAGAAAAAGCCACCGAATATCTTGGCTTCAAAAGGTATGGGTATCATTTTTCAAAATCATCTCATATGAGATTTTGATCACAAAGCTTCAGCCACAAAGGTTACAAAAGCTAAGCTTACGACACCAAGTCGTCAAAACCAAATTTAGTCTAAGACCGAAAATCAAAATGCAATCGGTCAAAAGACAAAAAGTTTAAGCCTATGACGGCAAGTCATCAAATCCAAATTCTTGTCCATCATAAGAAAACTGTCAAATCCAAATTCAAGCTTAAAGTCAAAAATCTTCGATCAATAGCCAAAAGACCAAATCAGCGAAAAGTCAAAGCCAAGATTGACTCAAAGCCAAAAATCCAATCAATTTATAAGCTCAAATGCCATATTGCTTGAGAAGCCAGAAAAACAGAAATCAAATTCTGGAGGGAAAATCTTTCCGACTCTCATATACCCATACATGATTATATCACATTGGGCTACAAACGGTGCATAAATTGCGCATTGTTCGAACTTTGAACGTGTTCGATATCTCGCGCGCACAAAGTTCCCGGGGGGGGGGGGCAATTGTTGAAGGGTAAATTTTCGCAAACAGCGAGTATAAAAAAACTTCATATTAAATTAATCATATATCAAATTGCGATTGATTTAATTGATATCCATTATTAAAATGGGAGAATGGCCAACAAATGACTAGAACTAAAATTTGTCAAAGAAAAAAGTAAATAAATGCAGATTTTATTCCAAAGGCCCAAGAAATAAAAAAAGGTACAATCCAAATATAAAAAGTTACAACAAAAGTAAAACTGATGTGATATGGAGCCAGTTACACAGGAAAAAAAACACCTGTGCGGAAAAGAGTAGGGGTAGTGAGGTAACTGCTCCTTTCTATTTCTATATCACAAGGCACTATGGAAAGATTAGCAGAACATGTGTGAATCATGCAAGATGGTTTTGGTCACCACAAATTTAAAGGCACTATGGAAATATTAGAATAACGGGTGTGAACTATGCCACCACAAATTGAGACCCCAATTCGGCAGAACCAAAAGGAAAGATTAAACCTAACATAACGGGTTTGGGTCGCACCTGAGGATGTCTTTGACGTTGCAAGGTCGAGCCTGAGGATCCAAGAGAGTCCTTGCTGCGCTGTCTTGCTCAAGGTCGGGACTCTCTAGGCTTCTGATCAACCTCCCTTGTAAGCTCTGGAACTCGTCCCAAATCCAAATTCCCCAAATAACAAATTGAAATCAACCCTAATTTTTGCGAAACCTAAATCCCCAAATTAGAGGAAAATTGCAGGGAGTAGGAAGAAAACAAACCTGCTTCTCTTCTCTTGGCCGCAGGTCCTAGCATCTTTGATCGGCAACAAATGGAGCCGAGTCTACACTCTTTGAAAGTCCCCTTTCGGAATATTCCCCCGGCCTGCGATTTCCCCCGCCCACTCAAGAGTATCCAAACTCCAGCCCCTCGGCTTGCCTTCGAAATGGGCATATCCTCCGAATGGAGCTCTTTGTGGTGGCAACGACATGGTTTCGCCGATTGTCTAGGTTATGCGGCTCGGTACACAGAGAAAAAGATGGGGGTAGATGGCGTTTCCGTGTGTGCAACTTATCACCCTTTTTGGTGATAGGTGGCTTGCTCAAGCATATTTCACGAACCCTTTGTCCATTGTAAAATAAATATGGAATGAACTTATCAGTTTGGGATAATTATTTCATGGATGAAAATAACAACGAAAAGATGTAGTAACCCATGAATATCGTCCTTGTCAGAGATGATCTGTTTTCCAGAAACCATAATGACACGGAAAATTTAATGGGATATCTGTGCTTGATAAGTCAACTAGAACTTCTCCTTCACAACGAATAAAAATTTCCATGGTGACATTTTTCATGTTTTTGCGATTGTTTTTTGAAGTCTGGTGGACCCTTCCCGTTTTAAATACTTAATAATAGTTGGGGAATAAACATCACATCACTCTGTCACCCTTTCCCTCCTTGCCAAACAACAATACATGTAATTAGGGGTGGGCATAAATTCCGCAAATCCCGGGACCGGCTTTCCGGTCCTGAGATTTGCGGGATTTATGTCCACCTGTCAAACAAAAAAGTGAATCCCGTCCCGCAAAAATCATGTGGGACGGGATGCGGGACAAGACTGTGGGATCTCGCAAATCCTGGTCCAGTCCCGCATATACATATTTATATATATATATATATATATATATATATATATATATATATATATATATATATATATATATATATATATATATATATATATATATATAAACTCTTAAAACAGAAGTGTTTACGCCTACGTGTCACATCCACCTTAATCCTCTCATTTTAAACTAATCATTTTTTTCTCTTTTTTTAATTTTATCAATTGATTTTCATCTTGAAAATAATAATCTATATCTACATAAACTCTTAAAACAGAAGATTTTACGCCTACGTGTCACATCCACCTTAATTCTCTCATTTTAAACTAATCATTTTTTTTCTCTTTTTTTTAAAAAAATTTTCAATTGATTTTCATCTTGAAAATAATCAATGGGTTTAATTAAAAATATTAAATTAATATAAACCTATCTCTATTTGCAAATCTTCATTTACTATCATACTAGAGTCCATCTTGATTGAGCTTATTATATCTTACTCTTATGAGTTTGTTTTTATATGTTTAGTTCAAAATATTAAAATAATATTTTATTTAATTGTATAATCTATATCTATATCTATATAAATTCTTAAAACATAAGAGTTTACGCCTACGTGTCACATCCACCTTAATTCTCCCATTTTAAACTTTTTTTTTTTAATTTTATCAATTGATTTTCATCTTGCAAATAATCATCTACACTAACTCTTAAAACAGAAGACTTTACGCGTACGTGTCACATCCACCTTAATTCTCTCATTTTAAACTAATCATTTTTTTTCTCTCTTTTTTTAAAAAAAATTTCAAGTGATTTTCATCTTGAAAATAATCAATGGGTTTAGTTAAAAATATTAAATTAATATAAACCTATGTCTATTTGCAAATCTTCATTTACTATCATACTGGAGTCCATCATGATTGAGCTTATTATATCTTACTCTTATGAGTTTGTTTTTATATGTTTAGTTCAAAATATTAAAATAATATTTTATTTAATTGTATAATCTATATCTATATCTATATAAATTCTTAAAACATAAGAGTTTACGCCTACGTGTCACATCCACCTTAATTCTCTCATTTTAAACTTTTTTTTTTAATTTGATCAATTGATTTTCATCTTGCAAATAATCAATGGGTTTAATTAAAATATTAAATTAATATAAACCTATGTCTATTTGCAAATCTTGATTTACTATCATAATGGAATCCATCATGATTGAGATTATTATATCTTACTCTTATGAGTTTGTTTTTATATGTTTAATTAAAAATATTAAAATAATATTTTATTTAATTGTATAATATTAATTTATTTTGTTGTGAATTTTTTTTTAAATCGCGCCATGGCACGGGAACTATACTAGTTTATAGTTAATACGTTTGATGAGAGTTTTAACTTATTATTTTAAACACAAGTTACAATCATACTGTAAGGCTTGTAAGTAATCTGAAAATAAAAAATTAATATGGGTTTGAGGGTTAGGTCTATAGAAGGCAAACTGATATATCGCAATTGTTAGGCAGACCAATTGCTAAAAGAAAAGCCCGATCTTGCGTATTGCTCTTGTACTTCTCATAAACGAATTGAATTCACCACTGTATAGATTAAATTTTAGCGACTCATATCTATACTACTATAAGACTATGGGAGAGTTTTTGCATTCCTGCCCATCCACTTCTAAATTTATAAAACTATCTACGGATGAGACTCATTTGGGTGTTGAATCTCTCATTTACCCTCAAAACATTGAATTCGAAATTGTTAATTCTTTCTTTTCAATGTCCATTTTCGTCCTTTCATCTAAAAGACTATGGCCGGTATGGGAGATTTTGCTCGTGGCTACCGTCTGCTTTCTGGATTCCCCTTACACTTCCTTACCCTTGTCAGTGTCTCTTCTACCCCTTCCTTTATGAATCTGTCGATAAATCCACCACAATCTCCGTCGAAGTTGTTGATTCATACGTTTGTGAAACATAATCCGAACTAGTAAATACAATTGAGTGGATCTCATAGAAAAGCTTGATTGTATAAGAAGTTGACTATGGGTTAAATGTTAGTTCTTTAGGAAATTAATATTTCTTATAAGCTTTATATATCTTGAGACTTGGTGCTATTCCTAGGATTAAACCTTAATCCGTGTTAAGATTACATAGGAATAAAAGATTATTAGGACTCATAGGACTAATAATCTATTTAAATCAAGATAAGAGTGGATGATTGAAAAGATACAACTAGAAGGAAAAACTGTGATCAAGGAAACGAAACAAAGTTGAGAATCGTAGGTGAAACATCTCATTCATCGTTGTTTACAACCATCACCATTATTTACTTCTTCAATTCTTTGCATTTTTACATCTCTACAACCCCTTGTTTACTCTTGTTGGTGATTATAATACATAAAGTAATGGTAGTTCCCTGTGGATCGACTCCAAACTTACTAGTTATACTAGTTGGTTCGTTTGGATATTCTTTTGATAGGAATCCCACGATTTTGTCCTGTTAAAATTTGGCGTTGTTGCCGGGGAACTATTATTTGTTTGCTTTGTGTGTTTAATTACTAACCTTGGTGTGGACCACTTACACGGTCCGCACTCGTGCTACTAACCAATGTTGAAGGTGAAGTTATTGCAGTTACATGGAGAGAGTTTTCATCAACACGTTACCAGATTGCAGGAGTACATTAATGATATTTGTTCATGGGGTTATCAAGCTAGTACAAGGGAAGTGCTTCTATGCATCTTTGATGGTATGACTGCTGAGACACGGAGCCTTGCTGAGCACATGAGTGATGGAGGTTTATTAGATATGGGACTCTTGGAGATGTGGGATTTTTTCTGCTACAAGGATTTTCAATGTGCGCAGAATGACTCACTTCGCCAAATATCTCAAATCGTTGAGACTTCTGTTTCACCTATTGAGGTCATTGTGTGGAATCATACTGAGAAGATGGAGGAAGACAATACTCCATTTGACGAGATCACCCCTAGCTCGCCTGTTGATGAACCAAGTGTAGAGCCAACTGCTGAGGCGACTCAAGAGGTAATGAAGGTCAACTATTGCGATTGGGAAGGTAGTGGCGATTATGACGATCCATGGGAGCATTACTTCAATGCACCACCAACGGAACTACCTTGGTGGACTTACATACCCTCTACCGAAAGTCAGGCTCAAGAATATGATGAGTTGGTAAGATTCTTGAACTCTAGACTATTTTCTATCAACTTTTTCATATTTTGTATCCATTCATATCTTGGATGAGCACGTCAGTTTGATTTACTTTTGAGGATGCTAACAATGTCTGCTTAAGTCTTAAACGGACAACCAAAATGAGTCGAGCCAACGACATAAAACAAAGGCGCTGCTCGGGAGGCAATCCGATGTAAGTAGACTATAAGTTTTCTTTTCTTTATTAAATTTTCATTTTTCTTAGCATGATTAGAACCATCGTAGATTTTAGGAAGTTGCTTTCCGTCATGTTAGACTAACCTTTTAGGGGGAAGAACGAAGAAGGTCGGAAAGGCAGCGCCCGCTGTAAAATCTAGGCAAAAACACAAGAAGCCGCACCCGCGGCCAGCCCGCGGCCCCACCCACGGCCAATACAGCAGGCCCTGATTTTTTAGTAGCACCCACGGCCTCAGCCTGCAACCTCTTCTTTGTTCGTTTTCGACGCTCTTCTTTTCGTGCCCACCTCCACCTCCGCCTTACTAGTGAGCTTGCGAGTTTTACTTTTCTCCTCCCTTGTTCTTTCTAATTTTTGTTGTTTTGATTTCATTGGGACAATGAAAGTTTCAAGTGTGCCGGGGGAGGGGGATTAGTGTTCATAGTAGGTTGCATTGCATATCGAGCATGTTTAAATTAATGTGCATAACATTCATGTTTTAATGCTTCACATCTTAGTTTATTCCAAAACTAAAAAGAATATAAAAACGAAAAAAAAAACATCATGCATTTGCAAAAAGTATGTTGTTGTTCTAAATAACCACCTAGCCAAGTGAGTCCTCAAAACTTTATTGAAATTATGATCATATAAGTCCCATGAAATATTTGAATTATTTTAGCCTTATCCTACTTATGGTTTTTATGTGGAACATAGCTAGGTGAACATAATTGAGCTTGTATGATCTAAGTTTCTATGTATGATCTAAGTTTCTAGCATTACTGAAATCCAACAAAAATTTAACCTTCTGAGATTGATTTTTTGCCTTATTGAGACTGCACTTCATGGAGTCCTTTTGCTCTCGTTTCATGTGTGTGAATACTCTCCAATGCTTCTACCTCTTGGAATTGATTTTGTTATCTATGTCAAGGTTGTACTTATATATTTGTTATTGGTGAATTTCACATGATTGAGGCACCTTTATTAGCCTTATTTGACTCTATTCCACCGTATATATGATCCTCTGCTTTAAGCCAATTTGAGCCTAATTGCCTAGTCTTGTTAGCTCCACAAGATTTTTCCATAGCCAATTATAGCCTGACCCTATCCGGGAATTAGGAATGGTTGGTGAATATTTATATTGTGGATGATGGTTTTTAGTGGTGGATTGTATGTTTGATGTATCCTTATGAGATGTTTGATTATTGCAAGTACATTCATTACTTGGGACCTAAGGAGAATAAAATTCACTTAGGGGTAAAAGTCAAGGAAAATCATTTGATATAGCATGAAAAAAAAAAACCAAAAGAAAAAAAAAGAATAAAGGAATGAGTTGAGTATGGTTTGTAAAGTTATATGCTTGAGAATGAAGTTGTATCACATTGTAGAGTTATGGTATGTGTTTATGAGTGGTATTGTGATTTGGTTGCTTCTCTAGTTCCCCAGACTATGAGCATCATATGACCTAAATTGTTCCATACCTTATGTTTTCTACCTTGACCCCATTACAACCCATAAAAAGACCTCATGATGATTTTTGTCGGTAATGACATCCACGGTGGAGATTGTGATTCAATTTCAATTCTTATGTAGCTTAGTTGCATTTTAGATATAGTTTGAGTGGTCATTGATAAACCTAAACACTTGAGTGAGAGCGAAAACACTTTATTCCCGGTGAGGTTGAATGGATAAGCATGGGGGTTACTTGAGCACATAAATACTTCCTAGGACATTTGTTTGCTCTATCTATGTTTGCACTTTGATGAGATGTTGCTTTTGATGAGGCTATGGCATGAAGGATTGTGTTTGTTGGATGAATGATTCATAAATGATTTGTTTTGCTCGAGGACGAGCAAAAGGCTAAGTGTGGGGGAGTTTGATAATGCATAATTAGATAGTCATTATAGAGTAGTTTTAGAGTGATTTAGATGTATAAATTGCATTTTAAAGGGTTAGTTTACTTGTTTGTTCATTTGGTGCTTAAGTGTGGAATCTACACAAGTTTAGCGAGTAATTGCAAACTTCGGAGTCGAACTAGCGAGGAGGTCATTCATGAGAGTCATATGGATCTTATGGAGGCAAGGAACGAGCTAGAGAAGCAAGTTGGAATGCAAAAGGAAGAGGCAAAGTTCATACAAGAGGAAAAACGGCACCCGCGGCAAGAGGAACAAGGGAAGCACAGAAAACCGTACCTGCGGCCAGCCAGGCAGCACGTGCGACCATAATTTCAGGACTCCCTGCAGGAGCCGCACCGACGGTTTGGTCGCGGCCTGGTCGCGATTTTTTTGGGCCGGTTCAGCGCCGATTTTATATCTTTCCTAAGTTGGGCCTATCTTTGGGAAAAACTTTCTAGGGTTTTATGACGGTACTTAGGGCTATATAGAGACTTATTTTAGATGGTTTTAGTTATCTTTCATCCTTTGAAGAATTGAGAGACGACATTTTTGAAAGCATGAGCAACTAAACTCATCGTGTTTTGCCTACGATCAAGACTTGGTTTTGTTGAATTGTGAGTTTGGAATTCAAGTTGTTTTCTATTATCTACTTCAATTTCTTTGTCCTTTAATTGCTTGTGGTGTTTATTCTATCTTGATTCGCGGCCTCGTTAGAATTGTATCATTGCTAGGGTTTTGATTCATACGTTTGTGAAAGCTAATCCAAAGTAGCAAATATAATTGAGTGGATCTCATAGAAAAGCTTGATTGTATAAGAAGTTGACTATATGTTAAATGTTAGTTCTTTAGGAAATTAATATTGCTTATAAGCTTTATATATCTTGAGACTTAGTGGTATTCCTAGGATTAAACCTTAATCTGTGTTAAGATTGCCTAGGAATAAGATATTATTAAGACTCATAGGACTATTAATCTATTTAAATCAAGATAAGAGTGGATGATAGAAAAGATAGAACTAGAAGGAAGAACTATGATCAAGGAGACAAACCAAAGTTGAGAATCATAGGGGGAAACATCTCATTCATCATTGTTTACAACCATCACCATTATTTACTTCTTCAATTCTTTGCATTTTTACATCTCTACAACCCCTTGTTTATTCTTGTTGGTGATTATAACGCATAAAGTAACGGTAGTTCCACGTGGATCGACTCCGAACTTCGTAGCTATACTAGTTTGTTAGTTTGGATATTCTTTTAATAGGAACCCAACGATTTTCTCTTGTCACTATCTTTAAGGGCAGATTCATAAGAGCTAGGAGTAATACCATTTCTAACAATATCAGCAGTCAGAAAAGCATATTCCACAATATAAGAGGTATATTTCCTATTGGGGATGATGGTTCTAGGTTCTCTATCTGTAGTTAAGTAATAATCATGCAAATTAGGTATAACAGAGATATCATAAGCATGTGAATCAGAACGGAGGGAGGAGAAAACAGAGGACTCTTTTTGAGAGTCAATAGAAAGGCCATTTACATCACCAGAATTAGGAGAGGGAGGACAAGAAGTAAGAGAATCAGAAGATGTAACTTGCTCAGTGGCAAGCCGAGGCTCAGACTCCACTTGGTCAGGATGAGGGTATTTATCTCCAGTTTTCTTTTTTTTTTTCCTTCTTCTTGTTGTCCCCCATGTAATGTGGAATGTGTGCCCTTCTTAGCTGGTGTGAATGACCTACCATTGTCGTGCTTTTCATCATCAGATGACTCACTTTCTTCAGGAAATAACTGTTTAGTCTGCTCTGGGTACCTGTAAGCTCAGGGAAAGAAGTTAGCTTAGTTTTCAAAGGGAAATCTATCTCATTAAATCTCACATTCCTTGTGGTGATGACCTTGTAGGGTCTAGGTTGCAGGAGGAGCACCCTGAACCCCTTCACTCCATCAGGGTAACCAAGAAGGATACCCTTCAAAGCCCTTGGTTGCAGCTTATCATCACTGATGTGAGGGTATGATGCACATCCAAAGGGCTTGAGGTATCCCAAGCTTGGTTGTTTACCTGCCCATTTAAACTGGGGAATGACAAAGTCAAGCACATAGGAGGGAGATCTGTTAATAAGATAGGCAACAGTTAATACAGCTTCACCCCAAAGAGTATTCTTAAGGCCAGAACTAATTAACATGCACCTCACTTTTTCTAACAAAGTTCTATTCATTCTTTCAGCTGTTCCATTTTGTTGTGGGGTTCCAGGTACAGTTAAGTGTCTGTTAATCCCATGTTTTTGGCAATAAGTATCAAATTATGTATTACAAAACTCCAAGCCATTGTCAGTTTTTAAGCATTTCAGTTTATGATTGGACTGACTCTCTACCATTAGCTTCCATCTTGCGAAAGCATCAAAGGCCTGATCCTTTGATTTTAGAAGGTTTACCCAAACTTTCCTTCAGAAGTGATCAATGAAGCTTATAAAGTATCTCATGCCCCCTGCAGTAGGGACTTGTGAAGGCCCCCATAGATCAGATTGCACATATTCTAAAGGAAACTTAGCAACATCTGAAGATATAGGAAATTTAAGCTTGGCATTGTGTTTTGGGCAGACTTGCCCAAAACACAATGCCAGATTTATGCAACTTTATTAAGCCCTTGTTGCCTATGTGACCAAGCATGTTATGCCAAATCTTAGTCTCAGATAATGTCATAGAATTAGAAATAGAAACAACATTACCTTCAGGTTTAGAAGAGAGAACAAAATACAATATTTTCCTTCTAACAGCTTTAACAATCACAGTTCCATTTATGGAAACATTTCTCACACCATCAGAAGAATTAATACTGCATCCTATTTCTTCTAAAGCAGATTCAGACATAAGACTAGGGACCCACTTAACATTGGTGAAAACTCCAACAATTCCATCATGCATAAGTAAGGGAACATCACCTACAACTTTGATATGCAAGAAAGTATGATCACCCAACATGACATCACCACACACAAACTCATTTAAATTATTAAAGAAATGCTTATGAGGGGTGGCAAGCATTGTACAACCTGAATCTAATATCTATGGATCAGAAGAATCAACAGATGAAATCTCAGAACACATGAACAATTCAGCAGAGTATTCACACATATTTTCAAGCACAGCAGAAGACGATTCAGTGTTATTTTTCATAGCAAGATCCTCTGCCTTTTTCTTTTTCCGGCATTCCTTAAACCAGTGGCCCACATTATCACAGTAATTACATTTAGAATTACGGTCAGATTTCCCATTCTTAGGCTTGTCTTTCTTATGGTTCTTATTTTTGTTATTCTTGTTACCCTTTTTATCATTCTCTTTAGTGAACAGAACCTCAGATTTATCAGCTTTATCCGTTTTAAGACCTTTGATCTTGAAAACCTTCATAATCTCATTCTTTTCAATTATGGATTCAATCAACTTATCCTTAGTAAGTTCATCACGACTAAACTGTATGACATCTTTGAAATTGTCAAATTGGGAAGGTAAGGAATACAAAAGCAAGATAGCCTGGTGAGAATCTTTTATGTCTTCATTACAGCGTTCCAACTCTTGAGTCATCTTAAGAAATTTATCAAGATTATCATCCAGAGTCATAGCAGTGTTCATTTTGAATGTAAACAGACGACATAACAGAGAAATCCTATAGGGCAAGGATTTAGAGAGAAAAAGCTCCTCCAGGGCATGCCAGAGGGAGAAAGTGGAATAGTGTTTTACCACTTGACGAGCAATACCATCAATGAGGCATAACATTATCTCATAGTGGGCTTTCATGTCCATCTCTAGCTCTTAAGCTGTGGACTTAGGTGTAGAGGATCCTCCTTCAACCTTTTTCAACTTTTGTTCTTCAGTAAGCTTAGGGGGATCTTTATCATTGATGCCCAAACCCTTGGTAAGGGTGGTCATCTCAGAGGTTGTGGTTCCTGGCTTCAGAACCGCCTTCCAACAACCTTCTTTGATGAGAACAACTCTCACCTTCAAAGCACTATCCATGGTTTTTGGTACATACATTATACAAGAACATGTGAGTATCAAAGTTTTTATGAGCGGATGCAAGTAAGAGTGTACCAGTTTACAAGACACTCAAGAAAACCGTAAGATTGACTACAGGTCATGGAACAGATCCAGACCAGTGGTACTTCAGACAGGAGAGGAATAGCCCAAGGATGAGCTTCTTGAAGGACTAACCAATGTCCTGCCTCCAATCCTGCTCCATGAGATCCAAGAATGGCACAAGTAGGTAAGGAAAGGGAAACCCAAGCTCTAATACCACTTTTTAATCGTATAAGCGATCTCAGTTCCATAGATTGGGAACCAAGAACGGGGTGATTCGCAACAATAATGCAAACCAGAAACCAAATACAAGATTTATGTGGTTCTATCGGAGCCTACGTCCACGGAGCCTCAGCCGAACGGCTTGAGAGCACAAATCCACTCATCGGTAAGGAGGTTTATAGAACAGGTTGTCCTAACTCAAACTACGGCAAATACAGGCAAACCAAAGAGAACAAGAGCCAAGCGAGTGCAAAGAAGAAAAAACGAAGCAGACAAAGGAAGAATACACCCTAGATCTGAAGATCGGAGTCAGATCGTCGTCGGAGTGAACTCGAGAAGAAGACTTTCTCCAGATCGGCGGATAGACACCTTCTTCATCTTCATTGAAGCCGGATCTAGAGTCTCCAAGGGAGATGCGCTCCAGATCGGCCGTCGGAGCTTCGTTGGAGCTAGGAGAACACGAAACCCTAGCAAAGCCTCTCTCTTCTCTCTCTTTCTCTTTCTGGATTACCTGAGGTGTGATGCGCCGATTGAGCTCCCAAACCCTAGCTCTCAACTTATATAGAGCGAGCTTCTAGTGAAACGCATCGTTCAATTAAAACGGACCTCACAAGCCAAGACGCCAGGTGAGCTAGGAAGCTGGGCTAGTATTGGGCTTCAGTGTTGGGCCGAGCCCACAATTTCGGTAAGCATACATACACATATATAATATATATCACATATCACATATAACATGTATTATATATATTATACTTTGAGTAGTGTACCATATATGAGCATAGGTTATACAACCCACACTTCTAATATGATATGATCAAGTATACTATATATATATATACAAGTATTTTGCCTTAATCTACCAAGTAGCCTAAGCTAGGACCATCAAATATTCCTAGAACTAATGTTTAGATTAAGAAAGACATTACAAATTGCTTCACCAATTTGAGTCAACAATTACGGCTACTCACATACGCAATTAAAATTAATTGCGGCTACTCACATTTCTAATTGAAATTAATTTTGATCAGATGCACACGAAACGAAAGGTGGGTAGGGTTGGATTGAATATGAAATTAGGGTTGAAGGAGAAGAGAACACTTAATCAAGTGCATCTTCTTTAATTTCAACATATTTAATTCTAAAATAAATTGCAATTTAAATAGGAAAGATGATAAGTGAGATTGGGTCCTATGCGAAGCAAATCCTAGCGGTCTCACTTTTTTTTTTATCTAAAATAATAAAAGATAATTGTAAGATAAAAACAACATATTCTATCAATCTAAAATAACTAAAAATAGATAGAAATAATATTTTCTTAATGAATAAAGAGATAAATATGTCATCACTTTTATTCTCCTAATTAAATAATAAAATAGATAGAAATAGCTAAAATAATTCTCCAATTCAAAATCGGCCAGCCTTGCAGACCCATCGGTGCCGACCCTAGGACCCTCAACGTCGGCCCTTAAACAAGCTTGAATCCATGGTGGCACTGTAAAGGCTCGGAATTTCAAATCCTAAATTTCTAGAAAAAGGAAATGAAAAATGAAATTAAACTGCATTTAAAACTCATTTAGTGGATTCCGACC
Organism: Persicaria tinctoria; assembly: GCA_037127255.1. Classification (NCBI taxonomy): domain Eukaryota; kingdom Viridiplantae; phylum Streptophyta; class Magnoliopsida; order Caryophyllales; family Polygonaceae; genus Persicaria; species Persicaria tinctoria. The sequence goes on along the minus strand of JBANSL010000001.1, from coordinate 48,355,890 downwards.
GAAATATAAAATTTTGACGAATAATTTTCGTCGTTTTACCTCGAAAATTAAAAATAATTATTGGATGGCGATATCCTTTTCTGTTTTAAAAATCTAATTGATCAAATAAGAGAGAGTCGGAGAAACTAACATTTGTGAACTAATTGCGGGATTCGAAATTTCCGTATTCGGGATTTCCTTCGGGTATTTGTTTGACTAAGATTTTAACCAATTCAACACTCAACCTCCCTTACCTCTCCCTACCTTACCCTGCAGCACATCCCCTCCTGCCTATTTCATCGCCATCACCCACCTGTTTCACGCCTTCACCATTCCGCCATCACCGTCTCTCCTGTTTTACCGAGAGGAAGGAATCCCAAGCCACCTATTCCTCCTTGCTTTCTCCTTTCCACCTCGAGCCAACAGCGGGAGTCCTCCTCAACACCTCGTAGCCATGAGCAGCAGTGGCAACGGTAGGAGCTGGAGACGAAGTTGCAGCCGAGCGCGCAATTGTCAACGTCGCAGCAGTGGCAACTGGTTGAGTTTTAAAACAAAATAATTGTACTAAAAGAAGGGATTTAAAACCCTTAAAGATCGCGGATCCATTGGGGACCAAATACATGTCTTAGTCTAATCGTGAAATCGAGGGAAAGCAGAAATAAAGTTGAGTTTAAATACAATCCGAAAAGGGGTATAAAAGAGAGGAAGTGTGGTGGTCTCTCAACCTCTCGATCTAACGCCAAAAGTCTGAACCCGCGAAGCATCCACATAACCAACGATAACGGCTACCGGTTACCTAAATCTAAAAAAAATGAGGGGGATCTGAGAGGCATATAATAAGCATCTTATTCCTAAGATGAAATGTGTCATGCGATGCGAAAATTAAATCATATATATATATAGGGTAAGGTTCAAGTGAGAATAGTATATACCGGTGAGAAGGAAAGAAGCGTTCCTATTGGTGGAAACAGATCTAATTTTTAACCAAAGAAAAAAAACCTCACGCGCTTCGATCTACTCAATCAGGCGTTTCTCCTTCTTCGCCCTTCTCCTCCGCCTCTTCCCTCCACCATCTGATCGACATCACCGACGTAGGCATGGGAGTAGAGCACCGTAACCGAAGCCAAGTGATTCCTGAAGACCACGGCCACGATCTCGTTCCCTTTAATTTTTTCGTCCGCGACTTGAGAATGCCAGCGGTGCTCTCTCTCTCAGGAGTCGCCGCCAGTCCAGTCGTCCTAAGCTCTGTCGCCTCACCAACCTCTTGTCGATAGCGCCAACAGCTCTGTCGCCTCACCAACCTCTCCACATCGGACTTGGGCAACCTCATTCTCAGCCTCACGGGCGTCTCCGCTGCAGACATCGGCTTCATCGCCGACAAGTCCGAAACCGACGTCCTCGACAACCGGCTCTCAAGCCGACCTGTCTTCGACACTCACGTGGATGCCCCCGACATCACCCATCTCGGCACCTGTAGTGTAGCGGCTGGGTCCTCACCGCCTCTGAGTCAAGGAGGACGTGCCCCGAGTCCTTTTCGGTTGCCGTCTCTGTTTGTTTGGCCGCTTGAATTGTGTACTCTACTTGGCATTTCTGAAAAATTACAAGAAAAGACCACAACTTTTGGGGCACAAAATACCCGAGATCAGTGGATGGTTGATTTTTTGCAACTGGTTACGCTATTTGTGGATAAGTACACGTAGTTTTGCAACAAAGGCATTCCACTGATTGAATAATATATGAATAATAAAATGATAAGTGGTTAATGAAATCTTATTGTGATGAGGGATATGATTGAGAGTGGTTTAGGTTTTAATACCAAATAGTTCAGAGTTTTATAACAAGTGGTTCAGTGTTTTAATACCAAGTGGTTCAGGAGTTTTATGTCAAGTGATTCAGGTTTTTATACCAAGTGATTCAGGGCTTTAAACCATGTGGTTCAGTGATTTTAATACCAAATGGTTCAGAGGTTTTATACCAACTTATTCAGGGGTTGGATTACGATGTTTTCAGTTCGTTTGGATTGATCTAAACTCCCTCATGAGCCCTTAATTTGAGTTTTGCCAAATAAAACCTTTCAAATTCATATTGAATTTGCTCGTTATTTCCAAGCGATTTTGATATCTTCCGTGATATTTACTAAATTGGGGGTTGAAATCGATTCTTGTAGTTTGAATATTGTGATCAAAAGGCCACTGTGAAAGTGATTCTTTAGAGAGTGCACTTCAAGTGCTCTACGAATTTCCCCAATAGACCAAATGAAGCACTTGGTATATTGTGTTGAATTAGTATTAATTGTTTGCTTCAATTCATCTAGTATATATAGCCCAGGAAAAAAAATGTTGTGAATTTGCTTCAATTCATCTAGTATTTGTTTAATTCAACCCGTTGAACCATTAAGCGCAACAACTAAGTCCAGGTTTTAATAGTAAGTGGTTCAGTGTTTTTATACTAAATGGTTCATGGTTTTTTATATCAAGTGGTTCAGAGGTTTAAACCAAGTGGTAATAGAGGTTGATTCTGTGACTTAGTAGAGGTTGGTTCAGTGACTAAATAGAGGTTGGTTTGGTGACTAAATAGAGGTTTGTTCAGTGACTAAATAGAGGTTGCTTCAGTAAGTAAATAGGTTGGTTCAGTGAGTAAATAGGGTGGTTCAGTGACTTAATAGAGGTTGGTTCAGTGACTAAATAGAGATTGGTTCGGTGACTAAATAGAAGTTGGTTTAGTGACTAAATAGAGATTGGTTCAGTGAGTAAATAGGTTGGTTCAGCGACTAAATAGAGGTGGGTTCGGTGAGTAAATAGGTTGGTTCAGTGACTAAAATAGAGGTTGGTTCGGTGACTAAATATAGGTTGGTTCAGGGAGTAAATAGGTTGGTTAAGTGACTTAATAGAGGTTGGTTCGGTGATTAAATAGAGCTTGGTTCGGTGATTAAATAGAGGTTGGTTCAGTGACTAAATAGGGGTTGGTTCAGTGACTAAATAGGTTGGTTTAGTGACTAAATAGAGGTTGGTTCAATGACTTAATAGAGGTTGGTTCAGTGACTTAATAGAGGTTGATTCAGTGACTAAATAGAGGTTGGTTCGATGACTAAATAGTGGTTGGTTCAGTGACTAAATAGTGGTTGGTTCAGTGACTAAATAGTGGTTGGTTCAGTGACTAAATAGTGGTTGGTTCAGTGACTAAATAGAGGTTGGTTCAGCGCATAAATAGAGGTTGGTTCAGTGACTAAATAGACGTTGGTTCAACACATAAATTATATAATAATTTAATTAATGCGTAATTAAATAAAATAATATATAATAAAAACGGGAATTAAAATTTTGAAATAATTGAAGTCCATTAATAAAAACCGTAATTGAATATTAGTTCAAGTTACATATCTTGGTACAAGTCCCACCACATCCTAATTTTAATGCTACGTATTGAATATTGAGTGTGGGAATATATTGGAGCGTGGTGGACACGCACTTGCTGCGTGTGGGGGAGTGTGCTCTTGGCGTGTGGCGCCAAATTTGGTAGAAATCGGGAGATGAGGCGCGCGCACTGTTTGTAATTTTTTTTATTATTTTAATACCCTATGCACCAATGAAATCACTTCTTTCCTTCTCACTTTTGGTGACCTTTGCACCTGAACCCAACCCTATATATATACATACATACTAACAGTTTCGTATAATGTAGAAAGCGATAAACGGATCCACACCGAATGCCAAGTGGCATGTTCCTCTCATACCTCCACCCCCTTCCGATAGGGCAGAGACTGACTAGCTCATGAATGCATTCCATAATAATCGGGCGGCACGCATGCCCAACCCGCCCCATAAGAAATAATAAAGCCCGCAGGCAGCTTTCGCAATCATGCTCATAATATAAGTAAAGGAAGTTCCATGACTCGAATGACTCAGGACGGGACCCGATGGGACTGGGTCGTCCTATGACCCTAGCAAAGACTCTAGTTACTTCACATATAACGGTCGTTCTCTTGGAAGAACATATAGCAATCATATGATTTTCATTTTTGCTCCTAAGCGTGATTCTAAGTCGTATGGTGCATGGACATTAGCCTACTATATAACACCTAGTGCATAGAGCGCCCATCATGAGTAAGTTCAAAGAACTTACCTGGAGTAGCAGATCAGCAAGATGATTAAAGCAACAAGATATAAGCAAGCAGATTGCAGATCACCTAGCAATTATTAATAAATATGCATAAGTAAACTGCACATAACGGGATCCATTTACCACTACAAAACATGCTCATCAATCCATTAATCATAGCATCATCAGCTTCCTTTATCTCAACTTATCTCAACATTTTATATCATCTTATTCCATTGTCATTTCCATAACTGGCTCAATCATACTTCAATCTATACAATCTCAGTAGCTAGTTCAGTTGTTATTCAAAACAATTACTTCAAAATTCTACTTAGCCATTTCTAATTCATAAAATATTTAATCTTTAAAACTACTTTCAAAAATCCAATTGAATAATCCCGACATACTTTACTTTAATTAAAATCATCATTCTAGGGGCTTAAGTAACTTTCAACCATTACTAAATAATTCAATTTATATACTTTAAAACCGACACTTTTTAAATATCGACACACAAATCGATTTAAAGCAAGCAGATGATGTTTGAAATTGGTGAGTCCATGGATCATACCATTGATCCCGTAAGTACCTCGTAGATGCTCCTATAAGATCCTCACAGCATCTTCGTTGTGATCATAATATCCCCAAGCGGTCGTAGCAAGAATGTGATATGGGCCCCTATCACATCCTTTCCCCGATTTCTCGGTTATATTATAACTCAAAAAGCATCATAGCGTACACTAGATCTTAGCAATCAATCCATAAGTGCCCTTATAAATGCTTATATCCAATTCGTGAGGCGTTATATTGTAAATCTAGTCATGAAAGATTCAAAAGTGTTTTGCAAATGGAAAAATTGACCTCGAAATCATTAAAATTCTTGATAGGATTTATTCTTTAAAAATTCAAGTTAGTCCTTTTTAAAACCGTTCATAATCTTCAAATCCGACGTTAGTCAAGCAATTTCAGATCACGAGAGGTGGAATTATCCACCTCTAAGGGCTAATCCCATATTGGCTTGTTATTTTCCAGAATCGGTCAATCTATCAGTCTCAATTCAAGCAAGATTTATAAGCTATAAGAAATGCATACCCACATAAACCAATCAATCTCCAACCAGTACATCATACGATAAGTCTCAAAACACATATCAACACAATGCCACAAGTCACATCAAGCATCTTCACATCATACTAAAAGTAATAATAATTGCATCATCAAACCATCGTAGCTAATCACGCAAGCACACATGTCAAGAGATCAATGGATTAGGTGCCATGGAGTTAGTACGTCTCTACAAGTCAAATCTCACTATTCCATATCAGCACCACAATCCTAATAGAATCAGTCACAACAAAGGGATTTCATTTAACGTATAAATTCACATCGTCATCCTATCCAAATTCTATCCAGCATGGTCTTATCAGATTTATCAGTCCAAACAATTGTATTTTAAAGGTAGTCATATCGAAATTTTCATCATAGGGTCAACGAACCAAGCCCATTGTCATCACATCAATACAATAAAGTCATGCTATTAAACTTTAGTAAAAGAAAAGATCAAGCAGTATATCAATTCTCAAAATGTCAACATGCTCTCCAGACATCATCTCAACTCGTCACAATACCATATAACGATCATTTAGTAATCAGACATTATTATCTCATTTATACAAGTTATATTCATGCTCCACGTCATATTCATCATTTACATATTCATCATCATGCTTACCCACCATATAATATAACATCATGCTTTCACTTAGCAACATATCATTATCTCATGATTAATATCATATTACAATACATCATAACACACTTCTAAATCAACATAGAAGAATAGCAATGCTTCAATATATCATGCTAGTTCATATTAACGATTCACATAACCAAGAAATTTTCCACATCATCATCAGTCCACAAGTCTCAATTTGCTATTATGCTCAAAATTATTGCAAAACACCATATATGAACATAGTCAATTCAAGCTAGCAAGTTTCATCATAACCTTATCAGATAACATTTCAGTTTCTTTAGCATTCGCAGTTCATACTTTTATAGGCACAAGAGTTCAGATCATGCTTAGCAATATAGGGTAGCAAAACATCGAAACATCATGGTACATGAAAACTATAAGACATCGAATCATATCATCATAGACAATGGATGGTCATGCAAGATTCATTACCAGGTCAGCACATAAACACATAAATTCCATCGTCATATCAATGCAATACCATCATCAATTACTTCAGAGAGGATTAAGAGTTTGAACGGAGGACACCCCCGCTTGCAAGTCATATCGTACTCAGTAATCGTCATCCTCAAAACATGCTTGTCCTTCCGAAATCGTTCTGTGGTGTTGCTCTATCGCTATCCGACTTCCCATTTCCTCTTTCATGCGGTCGCTCGTCCAACATGTCGCGTAGGAGTCCAAGTTAGCGAAGATAGGGGAGGGACAAGAGCGGACAACCCAATGTTCCTTTCGGAACAAACAAAGACCAACCCTAAAGATGACAACTAGAGACGAAACTCTGACCTAAGAATAGAAACGACGCCCTTATGGAAGTCCATTAAGTTATAATCGCGACGAGCAAACACGAATTCATCATGGAGCATATCAATCACACTAATCCACGCTAACATGTACCTATCTCAGGGGAGCAACATTCATATTCATTTCCAACGACACGATCAATTCCTATACTGATGCATGTGAGACAAGATAGTAGTCTATTATTCCATGAAAGTGGATATGTCTAGCAACTTAAGCAAGTTATGCGGAATCAAGAATGATCATGCAGGATTCAAGGTCATGTGGGATTTAACGACGATGGTGAGTATGGTGTATATGAACGAATGCACAAGCATGGTGTACGCATCAATAGGTGAGGTCAAATATGGCATGGCGAGGTGTAACATAACAACCAGATTAAGCGTCATACGAGAACATATAGGAGCAACCTAGTAACTATCCCATCGAACACATTGCTCATATAATAGGTCAAGCATGGCACGTAATCATACGATGAGATACATTTAAAAAGCACAGGTCCTACATGATACTAGCGACACATAATATGATACAAGCATAGTCAAGAGTCAATAAAAGGGGTTCAACAGGATGTTCACGAAACATAAGGCATCATCAAAAGTAACAAGAAGGACATCATGGGCAATAGATTATAATCATGCTAGGAACGAATCATCATAGGACACATATAAAGGTAAAATAGTTATCACTTCATAGAACATGTACAATATGTAATCATTTAGCGACTCATATTGGAAATCATAAGCCTTACATGATTCTACTAGCACATATCGAATCATGACAACAATCAAGGTAACTCGACTAAATTCATTATAACATTCATGCATCATGCATATGCGAAATGATATAACGTGGTGTGTGATCATGCGAGGTGCCAAGTCATACATCTATTCCAACACTAGAGGAATTCATAAGGTAATAGGGAAACACTACCGAGTGATAACATGTAAGCATGCTAGGATAAACCATCATAGAAAGCAATTGATCATCGAATTCAACACCAATCTAATTTGCATGAGTAAGATATTTTAAGGTGATAGAAAGAGGGAAGGATCACACTATGAGGGACCTAGCTCGAGAGGGAATCGGCAATAATGCAAGCAAGTTATAATTCGCACAAGTCACAACCAAGGACCCTACATGATGCTAAAGGCTCAACATGACATTCGATACATACATGCGCTTGAATGACCAACACATCGATGTGCAAGAAATCATATTGCCCGTCGATATAGAAGCATGGAAGGAATATAGCAATGCATAATGCAAGCCTACACAAGAGGCAATATGACTAGCATACAAGGTATGTATCCCAACTCAACAACCATTTGAATAAGACATGCATTTACCAAGACATCATGTCAAATAGCATGATCACAATTGAACTACTAATTTAGTCAGCAACCACGGGTAACATCGACTAATCATGCAGGGAAAATCATCTTACGACATTCATACAAGGGAAGTGTAGCACACTATCATGAGCCTAATCTAGGGGAAGACAACAACTATATACAGACTCCTATCATGCAATTCATGCTTCAAATTAGCCGTTAGTACGACCAATACAACATGTCAATTAGACATGTGAAGGCGACATATAATCAGGACATGAAGCAAGGTGCAACACGGAACCTAAGCAATGGGGCAAGCATGGGTACATAATGTCATACAACCACGAATTTACAATAAGGATCATCATCTTAACATGTATTGGGAATTTCGTATCATATAAGGCATGTTGACATCAAGTTGTGACACATATCCATCAAGTAAGGAAACCACTCTATCATGATACCAGAACTGAACGATCATACTATCATGAACCTATTTACAGGGAGAACATTAATCATGCGGCTTCCTACCACATGAAATTTACATTCATGCACTAGTATGATGATGCAACATACTGAGTAAGGCATGCTGGGATGATAGAGACTTAACATGTATAACTTGGACTCACACAATGGCCATCATGAACATTAAAGCATGCATTCATCAAGACTCAAGTGACAATTATACCACATATTCCCCATCCAACGCAACTAATCACACAATAATATCAAGTGCAAAACAACCAACAGTCGTTAATCTGACGAATACAAAATAGAAGGGCATGTTGTAGATTCTTGTCATAAAACGAGAAATAAGCATCAAGGCGTCATCAGCTAGTATGCTAAAGAGATCATTTACAGGCATTCATACGAAGAAGAGATTATCACACTATCATGGACCTAACCCAGGAGAAAACAATTACCATGTAGGTTCATATCATGTGGTTTATATGCTTTCAATCAATCATTAGTACAATTAATACAATAAGTCAAGTAGGCATGCTATGACAACGTAATCACGATAGAGAGTGAGGCATAACACAAGACTTGATCAATGTAACTAATCACAGATGTAATAACATGAGCACCATTTTACAAATGAGCATTTGCAAGGTACATGCAGGAGGTTACAAAATCATGTCATGCAGTTCAGAGAGAGTCACCATTACAACCGGACAGAGATCCCTAAGGGCAACCATTGACCTTCACGAACTGACTCATCACCCCTATTTCTCATAGGACATTGGTACATATGACTCTTTGTGGCAAGAAAACCTCGGTTGATCATCATAAGAATCAAGGAAGATAACCTCCAAAACACCTTACTTTTGACTCAAAATGACATCAAGAACTACCTTCCAACACTCACTAAAAAAAATCTTCATATACATACATAAGTTTCTGATGCAATGTGTTTACCAACCCGATTCCCATGAAAGATACTGACATCCGGGAGAAAGACTCGTACATACTGTCAAAGGGTTAACAAACATAGTGGAAGGGGTTGTTTCACACAAGCTGGGTTCACCACACAGAATTAAGGGTACTCCCACTATCCCGTTTGTACAAGAACAATCGATACATGTGTAATTGTTAGGCATACCAACTTCGCTGCCTCCCGCATCCTGTTTTCCCGAGCCTAGAGGCAGTCCTGAGGCGTCCAGCAGTCCGTGCACCTCCACTCCACCTCCATCGACACACAGGAGCCACCTAGGAGCCGCCAAGCGCCACTGCGGATGTAACGGCCCAAGTTAAAGAACCCGGGTTACGTTTCAAAGGATTAAATACCTTGGTTCGAATCTTGCAATTCGAGTACGGGTTGAGTTTTAAAACAAAATAATTGTACTAAAAGAAGGGATTTCAAACCCTTAAAGACCGCGGATCCATTGGGACCAAATACATGCCTTAGCCTAATCGTGAAATCGAGGGAAAGCATAAATAAAGTTGAGTTTAAATACAATCCGAAAAGGGGTATAAAAGAGAGGAAGTGTGGTGGTCTCTCAACCTCTCGATCTAACGCCAAAAGTCTGAACCCGCCAAGCATCCACATAAGCAACGATAACGGCTAACGGTTACCTGAATCTAAAAAAAATGAGGGGGATTTGGGTCAATCATCAGGTCACTCATGCGTGTATATAAACATACTCTGAGAGGCATATAATAAGCATCTTATTCCTAAGATGAAATGCGTAATGCGATGCGAAAATTAAATCATATATATATATATATATATATATATATATATATATATATATATATATATATATGTAAAGGTTCAAATGAAAATGGGGCTTAAAATGAAAATTTAGCTTAAAGTGAAAATGGGCTATTTAGCCTATTTGTGAGACGCGGATCTTGTTTACTATGGCCCGATCCGAACCCCTTTCCCAATTCACGTTCACGGGTTGAGCGCTTTTGGTCATCTCCTTCCTCGTCCTCCTCTCACAGTATCAGCGCAATCGTTCCCGTCGCCGCCTGCACCTGACCGCACCTAGCCACCGTCCATCCTCCGTCCTTGCTGCAAGCGTCGCTCATACCTTTCTCTTCCTCTGCTTTCCCCTCCCCCACTTTCTCCTCAAACCCTAGGTCCTCCACTTCCACCGCCTTTACCTTCGCCATTAAAACCTCTCGGCGACATCTTCGGAACTGAAATCGGTTGTGGCAGTTCCGGATAAGACGGCGGATTCCGACGGCATATAGGAGGCGGATGAGTTAGGCATTTTTCTAGTGTTGTCTCCACCGCCTTTCTCTTCCAAGTGGCCGAGAAGTTTCCAGTCAATTGGTCTGAGGTCTCCATCTCTCCGTCTTTATCACTGCTTTCAATTGATTGTTGCACGATATGTCATACGTTGTCATTTATATTTGATTTAAGATGAAATTCATCCCAAATGTTTGATCGATTTGCTGTTCTTCAATTAGAACTAACAAGTCAGATGTTGGGAAAAATGAATTGTTAGTGACGTTGGCTTGTTTTTCTCATGAACTTTTCAATTAAAGTCTCTTTGAGCCTCCCGAAGGGATGAACTGATGAGCATGTACAGTTCAGTGCTTGAAGCGAAGACATATGAATCAGCTTGTAGGACGCATCTCACCCATCGATACTGATTGCAATTTTCTATCTATTACCTTGTTATTAAGAATTTTCTGTCTGATGATGTATGGAACTCTAGGTTTAGATGTGTTGATGCAATTGTTCTCTTTGCATTTGTTGGAGTTCAGCTACACGTAAGGACTAGAATTTTGGAAGGGTGCCAATTGTGCTAAGGCTAGAATTAACTAGAGAACTTCAGAAGACCAGGACAAACGTAGGTGTGCTAAGTAGTCGAGATCACAAAACCCATACCATAGGGAGTATTTTCATTTCTCATTAGTCAGTGTGAATTTAATGCCATGATATTGATATCATGGAGATCCAATTCAAGCTCTAGGTATGATAGATCGACAACCATACACTGGCTTTATAAATACACTGTACGTCTTTTTTACTATATAACTTAGCTTGGGATATCACAGTTGATAGCTCAGCAGCTGCCTGTAGTAGGTCTGTTTCATTTCTCATTAGTTAGGTTGTTCCTTACTAGTTAGATAAAATTGTATTCAAAATTTCTACCACCATTCTCTGAAGGTTTTGACAGCAAGTCCTTTTCACTTTTCCAGAGTGAGTGTGATTCTTCAAGTTGTGCAGCCATTACAACAGTGTTTTATGACATGGAGTCACGATTATTCATCTATGGTGATCAAGTTGGAATGGTGAACCACCTCTCGTTTTCTTTTTAAAAAAAACTCCCTCGTTTATCATATCATTTTACCTTTTCGCTGATGGTTATATCTTTTATGCTTCACATATTCACATTTACAAGTTTAAAACATAACCTTATTCCAAAGAGAACAGTTTTATTTCATTAACAGGTAAAAGTGATACGAGTTTATGATTTTGATTGATCAACAGAAAATTTTGTAATCTATTTTTTTTTTCTCTAACTGAGATTTTTTTTTCTAGCAGGAAGTTCTTAAAAAGGAAGTCATTATATTCAGACTGTTAAATAAGTGAAGGTCAATTCCCCTGTGCATTCTATAAACTTCAATGGGAGCTCAAGGCAGGTTACTGTTGGATCTGAGCAAGGATATGTAAAGCTTCTCGATCCTAACTTTTGATACTTAATCATGTGAACTAGGAATTGATTTACAATCAGTGTAAAAGCAAAAACTAATGGATACCCACTTTTATTGGTGCAGGTTTCACATATAGGAAACTTAATAAGCAACAAACACAGTTCATCCTACGAAACCATCAAGGATGCTTTTTCCATATATTTTAGGTAATCGGGATACATACCTTCTCAACTTGCAAAAGTTTATCCTTGTTGCACTTTATGTCGGGTGCTTTCTTCAAATGTGATTGCTGTACTGATTACCCTGCATACAATTTCTCGGACAGATGGGAATTGAAAATTTCTTGTAGCTTTGAGCTTGAATTGATCGAACTAGTAGTAAGTCTTGCTTTCTAATTAATTTGATTGAGATTTAGCTTTGTGGATTTGAAATTGAGATTGAGATGAGGTAAATTCATACTTTCTAGGTGTTTGATAAAATGCCTAGGATAGAAATTGAGATTGAGTACATGATTTCGCATACCAAAAGGATTTAAATCCTATTAGCTCAAAATGGTAGAGCGATGTCCTATGCACAAAGATGCGGGTTGAAATTCCGTATAGCCTATTTATGGTTGTCTTTTTTTTGTTCCCGTTCATGAATAAGATTATAAAGTGCATGAATAAGATTATGAAGTGCATTATTAAAATGATGAAGTGCATAATTAAGATTATAAAGTGCAAGAATGAAATGATAAGTAAGAATAAAATGATGAAGTGTATCACTATTACTTAGCTAAAATTTGTATGCCAATGCCCCTAATTTATGAAAACACCAGATGAACAAATCTGATTTATGAAACACAACATGAACAATTCATGAAAAATATCTGATTTTTATATAAAAAAAAATTAGATTTCAAATGCATATTAGCTCACACAAATTACGTTTTGCAAATATAACACTATGTTGTGCATAACTAATAACATGTGCATAAAGGATTACGTGCCTCTTAGGGATAAATCCATGTCTACTCGTTAAAATCAAGATAAGGTGATGATCGATAATCATCTATATATCAGCTTATAACAAATTTATTTTTATCTCGGTTTATAACCTGTGATAAGATTTTTTTAAAAGTATAAAGTGCAAAAATAAAATTATAAAGTGTAAAAATAAGATCTTAAACTGCATGAATAAAATTATGAAGTGCATGAATAAAATTATGAAGTGCATGAATAAGATTAAGAAGTGCACAGTTAAGATTATAAAATGCATAAATAAAATGATAAAGTGCAAGAATAAATTATGAAGCGTGTGAATAATAATATGAAGTGCATGAATAAGATTATAAAGTGCAAGAACAATATTATAAAATGCATACCTAATATCAGTAAGTGCAAGAATAATATTTATGGTTGTGTGCTTTTTTTTTTCTCCTTCATGAATAAGATTATAAAGTGCGATAATAAAATGATAAAGTGCATAAATAAGGTGATAAAGTGCAAGAATAAAATGACGAAGTGTATGAATAATAATATGAAGTTCATGAATAAGATTATAAAATGCGCAATTAAGATTATAAAGTGCAAGAATATTATTATGAAGTGCATACCTAATATCAGTAAGTGCAAGAATAATATTTATGGTTGTGTTCTTTTTTTTTCTCCTTCATGAATAAGATTATAAAGTGCAAAAGTGCAATAATAAAATGATAAAGTGCATAAATAAGGTGATAAAGTGCAAGAATAAAATGTTGGTGTATGAAAAATAATATGGAGTGCATTAATAAGATCATGAAGTGCACAATTAAGATTATAAAGTGCATATATAAAATGATAAAGTGCAATAATAAAATGATAAAGTGTATGAACAATAATACGAAGTGGATGAATAAGATTATTAAGTGCACAATTAATGTTATAAAGTGTAAGAATAAATTGATGCAGTGCAAGAATAAAATGATGAAGTGCTTGAATAATAATCAGCAACTGGCTTTCAGTTATGTATTTAGGTTTAACCGATGTGCCTATTCTGTGCTCCCCGGTTTTATTAGACGATTCAAATATGTTAAAATCTCATCATATTCCGGCATATCATCATCAATTACTTGATTTGCATTGTTTACATATGGAGATTGACATTTATTTGGCAAATTGTGTGTAGATTATTTAGCAGAAACCATGACTAAAAAGTAAAACCTGAACTATAGCCTAGATTTACATATGGAGATTTGATATTTACTTGAATTTGTACTTGGGACTGATTTGAAACAAATGCTTTCACAGTAGTTCCTGCCTTGAGTTCACATATTCCTGAAAAAGATGAAAAATGACGGCCATGAGATTCGATTAAGAGAGAAAGCAAGGTTGCTTCTCAACCAGCTGGACGAGCTGTGTTGAGGGTTGTTACAGCCTGAATTGCCCACCTATGCAGCAACTTTAATGGGCTGTTATGAACGAGATTTCAGTGAGATCTATGGTGATTTTTCGGGGGTTGTTAAACTAATTTTTGGGGCTGTTAGACTGATTTTTGGGGGATGTTCTGAACATCTTGAGGACTGATTTCTTCCATCTGCTACAGCTGCACTTGGGACTGATTTTGAGCTGCTTCTGAAGGTCTGATCTAGCTGCTTGGGTTTTTTTTCCAAGTTAAATATCAGCTGTGTTAGGTACTTAATGAGGGTGGCGTTTGTATCCATCTAATTGCTTCTTTCTGCATTGGTGACGATTGCTCTTCATGTGTTTCTTTTACGGTCTTCTGGCTTCATGAGTTTCATACGAGTTTTTGCCTATTCGAAGGAACTCGATGTGTATCAAGGAAAGTTTAGTTGGCTATTCCGACATATTCTGATAAAGTGATTAAGATATTAGACAATGACTTGTTTTGGGTGCAGAAACTTATTCTTATGGACCTTCATCTTCATTTGCATTTTCAATGTGCAAATTTAACATCACATAGTGCAACAATAACGTCTAAATGTGCATTAATAACATCTAAGTATATGAATTGAATAATAATATGAAGTGCACAATTAAGATACAATTGTGCATATTTAGAATACAAGTGTGCATATAAAAAATACTAAAAAAGAGTGAAGAAATCCGGTAGATCTTATCTCAATCCATTGTGCAAAAGTAAGTTTCAATTGTGCAGGTTTAGAATACAATTGTGCACATTTAGAATACAAGGATGCATACAAAAATTACTAATATTATAAAGTGCACAAGTAAGATAAAATTGTGCAGATTTAGAATACAAGTGTCCATATAACAATCATTAAAAAAGAATGAAGGAATTTGATGGATCTTATCTCCATCAATTGTGCAAAAGTAAGATACAATTGTGTAGTTTTACAATAAAATTGTACACATTTATAATAAAAGTGTACAAAAGTAAGATACATTGTGCAGATTTAGAATACAATTGTGCAAAAGTAAGATAAAGTTGTGCAAAAGTAACATATCTAAGTGCTGCATTGTTTCAATAAAATCCTTCTTTAATTTCCCTAACTCACAGTGCAAGACGTTATTATTTATCCTCTCATAAGAGTACGAGGTTAACCATCTCATAGTATTAAGTTGTTGCTAGCTTCGTCTATTAAGCAGCAGTGACATCAATCTTCATCCCAACTTGGCAGTGGTCGGGGAAGGTGCAGATGAAGTAGCTCTTGCCCTTTGCGAGCTTCACCCTGTCCTTGTCGGTTTGCATGACCGGGATCCTTTTGGGCTGGTGCAGCTTGAGTATCCCTTTCGGTCCACTTGCACCAGATTGTGTTGTGTTCTGGCATAGTTGAACACTTCTTAATGATACACAATCAGACCCATGCTTGAGATGATAGCAAACATTAGAAATTTGATAAGCAACAAAGGATACCAACAAAGGATTAGCTTGATAGATGATATTAAGTTTCCAGAAATTTGTGACTTTTGAGCGTCCAATTGAAACAGATACCAACAAAGGATTGGCTTGATAGATGATATTAAGTTCAACTAGTTGTTTAACATATACAGTATAAAAATCTGAATGATAGGAAACATTAGAAAAATTTATAAGCACATCACCGACCTTGAAACTCTTTTCATTAGGCCAACTGGCCATGTTGAAGTCTCAGTCGGAACAACCTCCAACAGTATAGATTGTAGCTTGGTTCTAAAAAACCAGGAAACTAAGCACTATCACTGCAAACACCATTGCACTACCACAACAATGCAAAAGGATTCATTGATGTTTTCATGTTCATCCTAATTAGAAAAGAAAAGCAAGGGAATTGATTCTTAATTTTCATGGCTAAAACTACCAAAATTCTCATCTTGGTGTTTTGATAGACATAGACTTGTATACAATCAATAGCTATTGTTTCTTCTTAGAAAAACAGCCCGACGTTTTTCATGTTGCCTCTGTTGGGAAATTTGTAGCCATTATGTTCAAATTTCTTAAATTCTTTGGTTGAATTCAACATTTTCATCCTGAATCGCAATCCACTACCATAACAACAGTTGCATAACTATAAAAGAGAAAGAACTCCCCACGACTGCTTGAATTTTCACAAAGATGCCTAAGGGTATCAAGATCAGTGCCCTAGAACACGCGAGGAAGCATTTACTAAAATTAAAGCCCCAAATTCTAAAATTTTCATACATTTCAACCAATTAAATTCAGTTAACATCCAGAGTGAATGAACACAAAACTCACAACCACCAACATCCGAAAAGAAAAATATTTTCTAAATAGAGGGATAATGAAAACCTAATGTGCAGAAACATAATAGAGCAAAGAAAATCTCAGTCTAAATCTGGGTTAAGAATCTGAATATAGCATAAACAATCAGAGAAAAGTGAAGGGATCAAGATAAGATACTTTGCTGCGATACTCCTGGATGAAGTGCTCGGCCATTTTGAAACAGTCATGCTTGTTGTCTTGCTTTTGCTTTCATTTTCTCTTGAGCAATTGCTGCTTCCTCCGAAGC
Organism: Persicaria tinctoria; assembly: GCA_037127255.1. Classification (NCBI taxonomy): domain Eukaryota; kingdom Viridiplantae; phylum Streptophyta; class Magnoliopsida; order Caryophyllales; family Polygonaceae; genus Persicaria; species Persicaria tinctoria. The sequence continues at coordinate 48,338,864 of JBANSL010000001.1, read as the reverse complement.
GCCCACTCTTCACAGCTCTTCCTCGTCTTCAGCACCGTGTCTGTTATGTACGTAATTCAATTGCAGTTCTTGCTGCAGCTGCAATTGCTGCGATACTCCTGGATTACACTGCAGTTGTGGACAAACCTGATCCCAAGCCTAAAGTATAATAAAGAATTTCTTACTAAACCCCAGCAGAAAAAATAGTGTCAAACTCCATCAACTAGCAATCACCAGTACATGACTTAATGTCAACAAAACCAGCCTCTAAAGCTCAAAACTCACTTCTATAGAAAAATAAGACCAGTAAAACAACACGTTATCCTTTGCAATTTCAATATTCTAGCATGTAGTGCAAACTAATTTCTAATGGCTCTTCAAGAAAGATAGACTCACCTGGGGAGAAAAAAAATATTTAAAGGTGAACATTGATTTGCACTCTGACTAGTAAAAGTTACAATTAAATCTCAAATACGTGAGCTACACAATGAAACCCTAGAAATTCACAATTGCGTAGAAATATAGAGAGGGGTTGAATTTTTTGTAATAGGGTTCAGATTGGAGCAAAGAGAATTCAATCAATACACTACAACTAAGAACAATAATCCAGAGATTGAGCAATACTATCAATCTAATCTTAAAAAATGCCCAAATTCGTCAAAATACGGTTTTCCCAAATCGAATTCAACAGAGAGAGGGCAAGAACCTGAGATGGAGATTCTTGGCATCGTTGCCGTTGCAGTGGAGATCTCGAGGGCTTCAATGATGGAGGGCAGTGATTCTTGACATCATTGCCACTGCAGTGGAGATCTCGAGGGCTTCAATGGTGGCTCGCCTCGAAGCTGATGGAGGGATCGCCGAGGTTTCATCCGTCGCTGTTGTTGATTTTAGAAAACAACCCTTAGGCTTTATAATTGGGGTTTATCATCCCAGGGTTCTTTATTCCGGTGATCAAGTTGAAGACGCGACCGAGATCCACTTCCATCAGATCGTGAACAACTATGGAGCCATGGGCAGAAGGAAGGTAGAAGGAGAAGGGAGAGAACAACGATGGAGCCATGGGAGCGAGTTGTTATTCTTTGGTCTGGGGCTTTGGTTCACCCCGAATTTTTTTTTTTTGGGTTCAGCGCGCGGGTCAGTTTTTTAATGGCAAACCCGTGCCAGCTTATCCTTATTGACCCTATTTTCACTTTAAGCCTTATTTTCATCTTAAGCTCCTTTTTCACTTTAACCTCACCCTATATATATATATATATATATATATATATATATATATATATATATATATATATATATATATATATATATATATATATATATATATATACTGACAGTTTCATATAATCCAGAAAGCGATAAATGGATCCACACCGAAATGACCGAATGCCAATTGGCATGTCCCTCTCCTACCTCCACCCCCTTCCGATAGGGCAGAGACTGACCAGCTCGTGAATGCATTCCATAATAATCGGGCGGCACGCATGCCCAACCCGCCCCATAATTAATAATAAAGCCCGCAGGCAGCTTTCGCAATCATGCTCATAATATAAGTAAAGGAAGTTCCATGACTCGGTTGACTCAGGACGGGACCCGATGGGACTGGGTCGTCCTATGACCCTAGCAAAGACTCTAGTTACATCACAGATAACGGCCGTTCTGTTGCAAGAACATATAGAAATCATATGATTTTCATTTTAGCTCCTAAGAGTGATTCTAAGTCGTATGGGGCATGGACACTAGCCTACTATATAACACCCAGTGCATAGAGTGCCCATCATGAGTAAGTTCAAAGAACTTACCTGGAGTAGCAGATCAGCAAGATGATTAAAGCAATAAGATATAAGCGAGCAGATTGCAGATCACCTAGCAATTATTAATAAATATGCATAAAAAACTGCACATAACGGGATCCATTTACCACTACAAAACATGCTCACCAATCCATTAATCATAGCATCATCAGCATTCTTTATCTCAACTTATCTCAACATCTTATATCATCTTATTCTATTGTCATTTCCATAACTGGCTCAATCATACTTCAATCTATATAATCTCACTAGCTAGTCCAGTTGTTAGTCAAAACAATTACTTCAAAATTCTACTTACACATTTCTAATTCATAAAATATTTAATCTTCAAAACTACTTTCAAAAATCCGATTAAATAATCCCAACATACTTTACTTTAATTAAAATCATCATTGTAGGGGCTTAAGTAACTTTCAACCGTTACTAAATAATTCAATTTATATACTTTAAAACTGACTCTTTTTCAATATCGACACACAAATCGATTGATAAATAATCAATTATCAGAAATCGGTTAAGAAATTAATTCATAAATCAAAATAATAAATAAATAATGAATAAAACCGAACCAACTCAATGCTTTTAACCCAAAACGAACCAAACCCGTTCGATCGGTTAAACTAAATGAAACAAATGACGTGGGCCCACGCTGACTGGGCAGGGCCCCACGACTGACTAGGAAAGGGGAGGGGCCACGCCTCATCTCCTACCTTCATTTTCGAAAGGAGCCAGCAGTTGCTCCCGCCTGAAGCTGCTCGACGCTGGCCGCTTCGGACAGCCCCGCTGGTGCGCCTTGACTCGCCCCGCTCAGACGCTGCTTGCACCACTCTCGCAAACTCACCCTCGCTCGACCATCACATCAACTGCGCCCCGCCCACAGCGCCTCGCTCGACCCTCCTCGCAGACGCTGTCTCCCTCTCGCCTGTACAAGCGCTCGACCTCGCCAGAGCTCCCTGACCCAACCTCGCCTCTCACTTCCGACCACCAGAGGACAAGAAAAAGGAACCCAAAGAGATCCAAGGAATGGTAAGAAGGTTCGATCGCTTACCGGGGTATTCGCGGACGTCGGAGTTTTGATCGGAGTTCTGGGCATCGTCGGAGGCTCTCGATGGCTCCTGGGATCTGCTGTTAGAATGTAATTTAAGATTCCTAAGCTAGAGTTATGTTAGCTTAAGTTAGCTAAGGTTAGCTATGTTCATGTAATACAGTTGCTGTAAGCAATGCAGTTGAATTTCAGTTTATTTTGTCTTAGGATATCCACTATCTAGGAAGTTATGTTAGCAAGTTAGTGGAGTAGTGGGTGTGTGTTACAGTTAAGTTAGTATGGAGTATGTAAGACGTTTTTCTATTGAATCAAGGTGTAAGGCAGTTTATGAATTGTTGTGTTCTCTTCTGTGTGCTACAGAAGAACAATCTTGCTTTCTTTCTCTCGTGTTGCTAAGTGACAAAAGGTGTGATTTGGTGGTTGAATTCCCTTGCTTAAACAACATTTGGTATCAGAGCAAAACACTTTTCTGTGTTCCTGGGTTCGAATTTGGGGTTGAGAGTGTGAGATTAAAACACAAAGGGAAACACTTGAGTGAAGTTCTGTTTGATCAAAGATGCAGAACAATAGTAATGGGAATCTAAGCAGCCCTCAGTTGCCCATCTTCAAGGGAATTAACTAACACTTTTGGAGCCTAAAGATGACTACTTTGTTCAAGTCACAAGAGGTCTGGAATTTAGTTGATCAAGGATTTGAAGATGCAAATCCTCCAGAGCCAGATCAAGCATTAAGAGAGAAGAGAAAGAAGGACTCCAAGGCACTGTATATGATACAGTCAGCCTTACATGATGAAGTGTTTCCAAGGATTGCTGCATCAACTACAGCTCATGAGGCTTGGGAGGTTCTCAAGCCAGAGTATATGGGAGATAGGCGTGTGATCACTGTCAAATTGCAGTCACTAAGGAGAGAGTTTGAAACTCTGGTGATGCAAGAGAAAGAGAAAGAGAAAGTGTACCTATCTAGGGTGTCAACCATTGTTAATCATATGAGATCATATGGTGAGAACATGGGCAGTGAAGTTATTGTGAGCAAAGTGTTGAGGAGTCTAACCAAGAGGTTTGACCATGTAGTTGCAGCTATAGAGGAGTCCAAAGATCTGTCTGTGTACAGATTTCAAGAGCTAGCAAGTTCCTTGCAAGCTCATGAGGATAGGTTGACAAGAACAAGTGATCAGAAAGAAGAGAAAGTATTTCAAGTAAAGGATGAAAACTCAAAGGGAAAGCCTGAGAGTTCATCAAGCAGAGGAGGTTCTAGAGGTGGTTATAGAGGAAGAGGTAGTCAAAGAGGAGGCTACAGAGGCCGAGGGGGTAGAGGCCAAGGAAGATCACAAGGAAGTGGTTCAGGAAGAGGGAACAGTAGTGATCAGGGAAGAGATCAGTGGAAAGATTCATCCAAGAATCAAGGCACTGAATCAAGGTCTTACAAGAGTAACATAAAGTGTTATTATTGTAAGAAATTTAGTCATAAGGAGGCATTTTGCTGGGAAAAGCAAGAGCATGAACAAAAGGGTGTAAACTACTCCGAGAATTGTGAGAAAGATGACAGACTTTTCATGGCATTGGCATCAGTCGAGGAAGAGGTCAGTAGCTTGTGGTATTTGGACAGTGGATGTTCAAATCATATGTCCAGTTCAAAGAAGATGTTCAAGGAATTGGATGAAACCAAGAAAGGAAGAGTTAGACTTGGAGACAACAAGGTTCTTGAAGTGGAAGGAAGAGGCATCTTGGGTGTGAGAAGTGTACAAGGATCAGAGAAACTTCTCTATGATGTGCAGTATGTGCCAAAACTTGCTCATAACTTGTTAAGTGTTGGGCAGCTTCAAGGATCAGGCTATTCTCTTCTGTTTGATGAAGATGTGTGTGTGATCAGGGAAAAGAAAACTGACCATGTGATTGCAAATGTATCAATGACCAAGAATAGGTTGTTCCCTCTGGATTTGTCAAGCAGTGTTGGCAAGGTGATTACAGCTAAGAGTGATGAAAGCACTATGCTGTGACATCAAAGGTATGGACATCTAAATGTCCAAAGTTTGAAGATGCTGAACTCTGGTGAAATGGTTGAAGGAGTGCCTAAGATTGGAGAGTTAGAGCTGTGTGAAGGGTGCATCTATGGCAAGCAAATGAGAGGATCATTCTCAAATAGAGATGCATGGAGAGCTGGAGAGTGTTTGGAATTGATTCATGCAGACTTGTGTGGACCAATGCAGACTGAGTCTCTAGGTGGAAGCAAGTATTTTTTCCTCCTCACAGATGATCATAGCAGAATGAGTTGGGTCTATTTTCTGAGACTGAAGTCAGAAGCATTTGATTGTTTTAAGAAGTTCAAGGCTCTAGCAGAAAAGCAATCTGGATTGATGGTAAAGGCACTGAGAACTGACAGAGGAGGAGAATTCATGTCCTATGAGTTCATGAATTTTTGTGAAGAGAATGGGATTAGGAGAGAATTGACAGCTCCTTATACACCAGAGCAAAATGGTGTAGCAGAGAGGAAGAATAGGACTATGGTGGAGATGGCAAGAAGTATGTTAAAGGCTAGAGGAGTTCCAAATCAGCTTTGGTGTGAAGCCGTGGCTACTGCAGTCTATGTTTTGAATGTCTCTCCTACTCGAGTTGTGTTGGGAAGGACACCATTTGAAGTATGGAGAAAGAAAAAACCATCAGTGAGCCATTTGAGAGTATTTGGATGTGTGGCTTATACACTGAAAAACTTGAGATCAAAGTTGGATGAGAAAGCTGAAAAGTGTGTGTTTATAGGATATGCAGCTAAGTCAAAGGCATATAAGTTATATAATCCAGTTAGCAAAAGAACTATTGTTAGCAGAAATGTGATTTTTGATGAAGGAGTAAGCTGGGAGTGGGAGAAAGCTGGATGTGATCATGTGATAAGTGGAACTGTTCCAGTTGATAGTTCAAATGAAGAAGCTGAAGATGATGATATGTTTGATGATGATGATCATCATGGAAATAACTCTCCAGCAACACCAGTGCATCAACAAAGCTCCTCAAGCAGTGCAAATTCATCACCTTCAAGCTCTTCTAGTGAAACTCCTCCAAGGAGGTTTAGATCTCTTGCTGAGATTTACAATGATTGCGACTTTGCTCTCACTGTTACAGATCCTAAGAGCTTTGATGAAGCTAAGGATAGCAGTAGCTGGCAAATGGCTATGAAAGAAGAGAAGAAGGCCATTCAGAAAAATGAAACCTGGGAATTGGTTGATAGGCCACAGGAAAAGAATGTTATAGGCTTGAAATGGGTTTTCAAGACTAAGTACAAGACTGATGGGAGTGTACAGAAGTTGAAAGCAAGGTTGGTGGCTAAGGGGTATGCACAGAAGGAGGGAATAGATTATGAATAGACTTTCTCTCCAGTGGCTAGGCTTGAAACTGTAAGGGTTGTGCTAGCTTTAGCAGCTCAATGGAAGCTACCAATCTATCAGTTAGATGTGAAATCAGCCTTCCTAAATGGAGAACTGCAAGAAGAGGTTTTTGTGGAGCAGCCTCTAGGATTTGTCAAGAGTTGAGAAGAGGAGAAAGTGTATAGGTTGAGAAAGGCTTTGTATGGCCTAAAACAGGCTCCAAGAGCCTGGTACAGTAAGATTGATGCTTTCTTTCTTCAACATCAATTTATGAGAAGTGAAAGTGAGCTAACCTTGTATGTGAGAAAAAAGGTGAGCACAGGAGATTTCATTGTAGTTTGTCTGTATGTGGATGATATAGTGTACTTCAGCAACTCACCTGTGATGTTGGGACAGTTCAAGAAGGCTATGACTTCAGTGTTTGAAATGACAGACTTGGGGTTAATGCAATAGTTTCTTGGACTGGAAGTGAGGCAGAGTATTGAAGGCATTTTTCTTTGCCAAGAGAAGTATGCTACTGACATGCTAAAGAAGTTCAACATGGAGGATTGTGATGTGGCTCAGACTCCTATGAACACTAATGAAAAGCTGAGAAAGGTAGATGGAACTGCAAGAGCAGATGAGAAAGAGTACATGAGTTTAGTTGAAGGCTTAAATTACCTCACTCATAGCAGGCCTGATATTGCTTACAGTGTTAGTGTTGTGTCAAGGTATATGCACAGCCCTACAAAACAACACTTGGGAGCAACAAGAAGAATTCTAAGATATGTTGTTGGCACTGTGAAGCATGGAATATGGTATGAGCATGTGGATGAGTTCAAGCTCAGAGGCCATACAGATAGTGATTGGGCTGGATGTTTGGATGACAGAAAGAGCACTTTAGGCTCTGTATTTGATTTGGGTTCAGGAGCTATAACTTGGAGCTCAAAGAAACAAGATACAGTTGCATTATCATCCTCAGAAGCTGAGTATGTTGCAGCTGGAGCAGCAGCAAGACAAGCAATATGGTTGAAGAAGTTGTTGTTGGACTTAGGGTGTGATCATACAGATGCAATAGAACTATGGTGTGACAACCAATCTGCTATTGCTATGACAAGGAACCCAGTGTTTCATGCAAGAACCAAGCACATAGAGGTGCAGCATCACTTTATCCGAGTACTGGTGGCAGAAGGTAAGGTGGTGCTCAGGTTTTGTGGAACAAACAGTCAAAATGAAGACTTGTTTACCAAGTCTTTGAATGGTGCTAAGCATTACTATTTCATGGAGAAGATTGGCATGGAGGAACTTAAATTAAGAGGAGGTGTTAGAATGTAATTTAAGATTCCTAAGCTAGAGTTATGTTAGCTTAAGTTAGCTAAGGTTAGTTATGTTCATGTAATGCAGTTGCTGTAAGCAATACAGTTGAAGTTCAGTTTATTTTGTCTTAGGATATCCACTATCTAGGAAGTTATGTTAGCAAGTTAATGGAGTAGTGGGTGTGTGTTGCAGTTAAGTTAGTATGGAGTATGTAAGATGTTTTTCTATTGAATCAAGGTGTAAGGCAATTTATGAATTGTTGTGTTCTCTTCTGTGTGCTACAGAAGAACAATCTTGCTTTCTTTCTCTCGTGTTGCTAAGTGACAAAAGGTGTGATTTGGTGGTTGAATTCCCTTGCTTAAACAACATCTGCGTCGGATGTGGGTGAGTGTAATGGTAGGGCTCGAGAGTGGTTTGGATTGGAAACGAAGGAGAATGGCTTACCGAAAATTTGTTTCGCGTTTGAGTCGACGACGGACTTTCGGTGGCTCTTCGGTGACGTCGAGTGCTCCGGGGGCGGTTGTTATTGCTCTTCGATGAAGGAGGAGGATGCAAGGGTAACAACGACGATGACGGGGCTCCAAGGCGTGGTGTGTGGTGATGGTGACGAGAGGAAAAATGTGTCGTGGTGGCGCATGATGGTGATGAAGATGCAACAACGGTGGAGGATGAGTACGTTGATGGCGTGATGGTGCTTATGGTGTCGGTGGTTGTGGTTGTACAGGTGGGAGGAAGATGGTGTTTAGCAGTGTTGCCGTGGCTGGGCCTTTGAAGGAGTGAAGTAGAAGGATGGAGTGGGAGAGTAGGAAGACATAATAGGATGGGAAAGGAGAACGCGCAGTAGGAGGGAGTAGGTTGGATAACAGCTGCAAATCCTGCAAATCGGCAATAGGGGTAGGGGGTTTTAGGCGTAGGGTGCCTAGGATGGGAAGGGTAATGAGTGTAAGTGTCAAATCTTAATTACCCGAAAATAAATCTCGAAATGCGCTTTCTAATCTTAATCCGATGCGATTAGATTAAATATCCAAACTCGAGATAAATAAAAAGTCCCGGAAATATTTTCAAGTTCGAATAACAAATTTATACCGGGAGTGGTCTCGAGAAATAAAATAATGTAGTTTATTGCATACGCAAATTTTCAAAAAAATTCGGAGTCGTAGAACTTAAATGAATTTTGATTTAGGATAAAATCTATTATTTACATAAATAATATTTAGAAAATCTCGGTCCTTACAGCGGAGCCACCGGAGCTCCACTTCCCCGTTCGAGTGTGAACGCCGCTTCGGTCAGACAAACCATCGCGAGCCTCCGACAACGCCCAAGACTTCGATCGAGAGCTCCGAAGTCGCGAACCTCCTCAGTGAGCTTCGTTCTTTCCTTTCCTTGTCCAGTTTTCGTTGTTCGATTCGTGAGGTCGGTGCGAGCAAGAGTGTGTGTGCGTGTGTGTGTGTTTGTGTGTGTGTGTGTGAGCGAGCTTTGGCCGCGAGCGAGAGCAGAGAGCCGAGGCGCAGCAAGGAAACCGGCGTCGAGGAGTAGGCGGGAGCAACCTCTTTCAAACGGGAGAAAGAAGACGTATTGTGGGCCCATGGAAAGTTTATATTATTTGTTTTAATATGAACCGATTTGGGGATTATTAAATATGGGTTTGGTTCGGTTCGGTTGGAATTAAATGGGTTTGGTTCGATTCGGGTTTATCCGTTTATTTATTTAATTATTTAAGGATATTCAAAATATTATGATACTATTTGAGGTTTTAAAATATGGGTTGCAATTGTTTTATAAAGGATTTAAAGCGATTTTGTAAAAGTGTTGATAAAATATACGGTGTTTAAAATATCTATGAATTCATTTGGGATTTAAATAAAATATTTGGATTTGTCGATTTAAAAAGGGAAGTTGGGAAAATGAATTTCACGATCGGAAATTATTAAATAAATAATTAAAAAGGATTTTTCTAACATTTTTAAGGATTGGGATTTCTCACTGTTTGACTCGGATTTTGAAACATATTTGGATCTAACTTGAGAATCTGACTTCTTCGGTGACTGACTAGCATTATGTTTTGATATGTGTGACTAATAGCATGACTTGCGGTAATTTACTGTAAGAGATTAAATGTTAGATAGTATGATGTTGATGATATATATCTGTATGCCAAGTGTGAGTATGAAACGGTAATATGTGAATTTGGCTAAGTATGGTATGACTGTTGTCATGAGCTAGTGAGGATGATGTTATGATCAAATGGACAGTTGTTCTGAGATATGATGAGACGAGATGAGAAATGAATATGAGATGATAATGTTAATAATGACGAGATGGTTGATCTATCATATGTGTATGTATGTTATATGTTTCATATGTGACTTTTGTGCTTTGTGTAAATTAGACTTAGACTCATTATGTTATTTATGGGATTACTGGGTGATCTCTGATCTGTTGGATTGCTTGCCATTGCTGATCATTGTTTGGATTCTGCGCATCTCCAAGTAAGTCCTCCGGGGCTTATTCAGTAACCAGTACCTCCTGCCTGATGTGTCATATAGTATGTAGGTGTTGCATATGCATAAAAGCATGTCATGTAGTATCATGATTAGGAATTGCACTTACGAATGAGCATCCTTATTCTGTTTGCGTTTGAATACAGAACGGCCATTATCTGTGAGTCCTAGAGTCCTTGCTAGGGTCATAGGACAGCCTAGCTCCATCGGGTTTCGTCCTAGCCCATTCGAGTCATTGGAACACCTTTACTATTATCAACATTATTATTTTCCTTTCGTAAGATCCACGATATCATGATGAGACTCGATATGCTATAGAATCGAACTGGCCAGTCTCCACCCTATCTGGAAGAGGGGTGGTGGTAGAAGAGAGATATACCACTTGGTATTATTTGTTAATGCCTTACTTAATATTATTCGTATATGAATTAGGAGCATGATAGCGTGGATAATATTTCAGTACTTCATGAAGGCATCATTTATTCTAGGTATATGCGTATTATATGTTCTCAGGTACCCTTTTCACTGCTTGATTTCGTGCTGTTATGACGGGGTCCTTTCATATGGCGGAGAGTGAGTGTTGAACCCTGACTTCATCAAATTTATACTCTTGGGATTTCTCCCTACTTATACTCTGTTTTGACCCGGCTTTGCCTGTTGTATCATTTCAGAACTTATGCCCTTTGCATGATAAAGGATTTTCCGCATTGTAAACTTAGGACAGGTACAGGGGTTTACCCCGATATCTCCAACGGACCTTCCGGATTTGGGTGCGAAATCCCACTTTAAACTACACATCTTCGATTTGAAACCTTCAACCTGTACTCGGGGCGCAAGATCCCAACGAGGGGTTTCATCCCTCGAAACGTAACTCGGGAATCATAATCCAGGGCCGTTACAAAGGTGGTATCAGATACTTTAAACATAAATGACGAGAAACAATCTCGGGGGTAGAGACCAAAGCGATAGACATCCCGTATGGATGTAGAACTCGGGGAATGTTGTTGCAGGAGAATGGTCAAGTATGAAATATAAAAAAAATATAAGCCAAACTGACTCCCTGTCTCAACAACTAAATGCAAGACTTCGTCCCGTTGTAGTAGAAGGTAGTCATGATCGATCCATGAGGAAGTGTGTCAGCGCCCGCCTTTTCAGTTCTGAAACTCAGCAGATCTCGACCAGAAGCGTACTCGACTTCAAGTAAGGTACTCGACATCGACTAGGTTGTCGACCAAAACAGAAATAGAAACAAAACAGCAAACGAAAACAAACAGACAGTACTCGACCTCGACTGATCCTACTCGACGTCGACCAAGTCATACTCGACGTTGACCAAGCTTTGTCGATTTCGAGTGAAAACAGAAACGAAAACCGAGACTTTAAATTGCATAAATCTGAAAGTAAACACGAAATTTGTAATAAAAAAAATCAATAAACTAAAGCACTTCCAAGATCAGGGTTTCAACACCACAACGATAACCATACAAAGTAACACCTAAAGGCATAAAAGATCATGTTTTTCATCAAATAACCTTCGTTATTAACAAATAGGAATATAGAGGCTTTCGCATAAACCCTAATTGTTACTAACCCTTTTCGCATAATTAACCCAAGTTGCATTAAGATCACTTTCGCTTCAATAACACAAACAAGGATCACCTTCAACTTTCGCAAAAGAATCATGCTCATGGGGATAGAAGACGAATTGCATCAAAAGATTGTACCTTTACCGCATCATCTTACATGGCCACCGCCGGGCTCACCCCGACCCTAGAAGTTAGGTGACTACTTGCTCTTCATCATCAAGAAACTCATCAAATAACAAAAGAAACTAACTTGCATTAAATAAATAAAAGAAAGCTTACAACCGAAAAAGCCAAACCCGCTCTCGCCTTTCCACCTTGCTCTCGCCACAAGCTCTCTCTCTCTCCTACTTACTTGTTCTTTCTAGAATTGAATTGGAATAAAATACCTAAAACTCATCCCCTAAGGCTTTATTTATAGGCTTCCAGTCCTTGCTAATCAAGGTAGGAAACTGTATCTATATCTAAACTTTTTATCTAATAACATAAAGATAAAACATAATGATAAATGAAATAATATCTAAAAGGAAATAAATCTAATGTGGATAAATCCCTTCCATCTTGCTAATCAAGGTAGGAAACTATATCTTTTCCTTGCAAGTAATCTATCTTCTCCATACTCCACTCGATCTCGGACTCGGATTCGGCCACTGGATCGTACTCAACTTCGACTAGAGTTAGTCGACGTCGACTAGAACTTTTCCTCCTGGGTTGCACTCGAGCTCGGACACCTTCTGGACTCGACATGTGTACTCGACTTCGAGTAGATGTACTCGACGTCGAGTAGCTCCGGGCTCTCGAGTGGCTCTGATCGACTCCGGGTGAACTTCTGGCTCCTGGTGTACTCGACTTCGACTAGACGTGGTCGACGTCGAGTAGAGCTGTCAGCTTTCAGCATTTTGCTATGTTCTTGAAACGCACTTTCCCGTGTCCTCGTTCGTCGGATTGATGCATATCACCATGCGTTTGAAAGCTCTTTTCGAGGGCTACAACCTTCATGAATAAAGCAAAGCTCGATTCGGAATGAAGAATGGTGAAAAGTGGGCTTTCCTCCAGCTGCACCATCCTTAGCTTCTTCATGACTTTCCTTGAAGCTCGAAAGTGCGTCCGATTTCGGCGAAATATGATAAAAACTTGTGTAGACCTCCCTGATTGGAAAATAAGTGTAAACTACACAGATTCTGTATTATTCTAACCCAAGTGTATGGAATGCATGCAAAAATCGATATAAAAGTAAGTGTAAAACATGGGAATTTAGGCTCACATCAGGGAACGATAGGCAAAATACTAGCTTTTATTTACGGATGGGCCTAGAAGACTCCAAGGAACCCCACGGAGGTTGGATTTTTGAGTTAGAAGGTCGTGAGGTTTTTGCCCCTCCGGCCAACCGTCCGTCGAAGGACGGCATATATCGTCTCTATGCTTACGTTTATATATACATATTTGCAATTGGGCCTGAGGGTGATCCTCCTCGAAGAGGATCATATTAATCTTGTTGATTGCTTCCGTGATGAGTGCTCTATTGTGCTTAGGATAGCGAACTAATCAATATTCCTTGACCTGAATCATGTGTTGAATAACCGTGCAAACGGGATATCGAGAGAAAGCCTTGTTCTTATGTAATCAGAATTCTTGTCTTGTCGGAATAGCCCTTTCATAACTCCACCCCCTTGATGATTCTGATTCCGTCATCCGTCCCACCAAAACATCTAGGCATGTTACCAAGGGTCGAGAAGCATCTGCTCTCCCCATTATGAGTCATGTTTCGTATCCCACCATCGATGCTTCTATCAAATCTCGTACCTAAGGTTGGGGTATTCCACGGGAAATTTGGGTCGGTCAACTGATTACCTTCGGAAATCGTGTCAGATGTGAGGGTTACTTGAGTATGGTAGTGGGGGTGAGGATTTAAATCGTTTCGAGATAGAAGTGAGTTGTCTTATGGAGTCAGCCCTTTCGATCCACATGATTGCCAACCACATCTTCTTGCCACAAAAGTCTAAACACGAGTTCTACCCTCACCTCTCGGAAATGGCGTGAATGTCCTTGTGTCCAGGGAGTCATACTAGCGTCCCACGGGGAAACGGGGTGATGAGTCGGTGATTGTCCTTAGAGAATTCTACCAAGTTATAATGATAGCCTCCTTGTGATTTCATGACATGCTATATTGGTATAATTCAGCATGACTTGTCTGGTACCTTGCATGGTTGCACTTATGAGTGGATGTATGTGTCATATGTATTGAATTCCCATGATTATTGTCTCCCTATGAACTAGGTCCATGATAGTGTGGCAAACTCTCGTTGCATGTTTAACACGTGAATCAGATGACTTAACATGCCAGATTAACCTAATTGGACCTCATTGATTGTGTACGTGTTTAATGGGTATCGCTAGTATCATGTAAGACATATACCTCCCAGTTATAGGCCCTCGTATGATTGTGTGACATCCTAGTCTTACTATGCGAATATGGATGTATGTGATGAGATAGTTGCTATACCGACCCTGCATGAACTGACCATACCCTTAGCATGATTTTTAGGGTACATCTTAGCATGCTTTCCGTAATATTATGACTTGCTTAATTGTGTATCTAAATAAGTGATAAGTCCTGCATATGATATCATTTGATGTTTTCTAGATCTTGCATAATTTATGCCATATATGTCCCATGTTAGTATGTGCATACATGTTCTTAGTCTGTCAAGCATGATTGGTGAATGAAATGATAGGTTGCTAGATTGTTTTGCAAACATATAAAGATGATTATATGAACATGTTATGAATGCATAAATCGATATTCCTTGAGATAGGTGTATACTAGTGTGAAATAATGTGATGATATCTCTTGATTTTTATGTGTTTGTGTGCCACAATTATAAGGGCATCGTTGTAACTCTCGGGTTAGGATCTTCTCCATGGTCTCATCTTCCCTAGTCCTGGTCCATATCAGAACTCTTAAAGAAGTTGTGTTGTCCGCCCTTGTCTCTTCCCTATCTACGTAACTTCTAACTCTTATGATCCTTCGATGAGCGCCGATATGCAAGAAAGGACCGACGACCAAGTGGCACCGGAGCGGCGCAACGGAAGTGTGATGGGTCCATGACCCCTAGGCCCCAGGAACAACATCACCGATGGCAAAAAGAACAAATATGCTTCAAAGATGACAATCTTGAACAGGTTCCTCCCAGCTGACACGAGGAAGAGCATTCTTAATTCAAATCGTGGATTCTTCTATACTAATCGGAATTGATGTGTGTGATGGGCCTAGAACTAACATAATGAATTTGTGATGATGGATGTGTTGATCTGGTAGCAATGATTGCCTGACTAACTTGTTTCTATGATGATGTGTCTTGGTGCTTGGTATACTGACTTGCTGGTGAGTACGTTATGGGTTATATGTCTGTGGTGCTTCTTCTTGGGCATGAGTCGAGAGATTCTTCGGTAAGCTAGGTCGGAAAGTGGCAGAGGGATTGAAGTCTTTGTTCTTGGTCATGAGATGAGCGAGAGGATGTGCAGGATAGATGCATTAGCTTAGGTAGAGCCGAGTGAGTTAGGACTGGTAGGAGGTAGTAGGTAGTGGGGTTCTCAGATGAGCTTCTAGGTAGGTCTTAGTTAGAGGTGGAAGTATAGGCAAGTAGTGTGTGTGGGTAGTATTTTAGAGTGGTTGGCTAAGGTCTGGACTAGTTTCATTAGGGCGATCTTGAGATTGGGTGTGGGTAGAGGTAGTTAGGATAGTTCTAGAGGTGGATGGGCAAGCTAGGAGTAGATCGGGGGATTCTTAAGGGGAGGTGTTGTGAGACCGATTGGTGTGCTAAGAAAAGTGCTTAGATAGTCTATGAGCGGATCGTGGGCGGTGTCAAGGATGATCGATTAAGGAACGTCTGAGGAATCGTGGTTTTGGGAGTAGGTGGTGTGTGCTGTGAGTAGGAGCGATTTCGGTAAGGGGTGAGGTTGAGGAATTGCCAAGGAAGAGTAGTATGAGGTTGCTTGGGAAATTATCGATCGGGGATATTAGGTTGTTCATATCAGGGTTGTTCGTGTGATGAGTATTTGGGGTTGTTCAGATAGGATTGGTAATGCTTGGGGAATTTATGAGTGGAGGTTATTGTGGCTATTGAGATTGTTGACGGGTGAAATTTAGTGCTTATAAGCTAATACATATTATGAAATAAAATTATTTGATATAATTAAAGTGTTGGACTAAAAAAAATCCGTACAAGTCTTTGCATAAATATGCTACGAAAGCTGCAAAGCTCGTTACTAATGTGTGGTATATTATACATATTATGGGTGACCATAATTAAATTACGGGAAAACTAATTAAAATATCCCCACCTTTGGGGGTTGGTAAAAATATATCCTCAACTTTTAAATGTAATTAAAATATCCCGACCTATGAGGGTAGTGATAACATATTACCTCGAGTTTTCTCATGGGTAAAAAATATTGACAAGGCAGCCTACGTTGATTTTGTTTTTGACAAGGCAAACTGCGTTGAAGCCTTTTTTACAAATTAGTACATAATCGAGTTTTCTTAAACGGTCTCCTTAGGGCAAAATTTCAATGATAACAAAATTAAACCCGAAAAAATGAAATCGATTCAACCAAGAAACTAATCCTGTCAAAATTGCCTCAAATTAGCACAACACGACTATTCCTAACACCAAATCGACAACTACAAAACTAAACCGAAAACAACAGCAACAACAAAGAGGGAAAAAAAACTTATTCAGCTAAGTTCGTTAACAAATCAAAGAGGAAGAAGATGTGAGAGAGAGACAGGTCAAGATAGCCGACCACGAGGAAGGGAGACTGTCATTGAAGAGGAACTATGAGCTGCATGGAAGACCGGAAGACAACTCAAGAGGCGATCATGAAAGAAGATAGGAGAGAAAAAAAGACGTGGTGTATGAACCCGGTCCAACTCTTTATTTTTTTCCTAAGGAAACCGTTAAAAACCCTTGTAAAAAATCAACGTAGGATGTCTTGTCAGTATTTTTGACCATTGAGAAAATTTGTGGTAATATATTCCCACTACTATCAAAGGTCGGGATATTTTTATTACTTTTGAAAGTTGAGGATATATTTTTACCATACCCCCAAAGGTGGGGTATTTTAAGTAGTTTTCCCTTAAATTATATAGGTAATATATACTGCTATAATTTATGAAAAAAGAGGGCTAGTAAATGTCGCCACCGTTTACGAGCAAAAGCAAAGTAACTTGTGAGTCATTATGGACTGCCACAAATGCATATCATAATCAGTAGCGGAGCTAGAAATCTCGGTCAGGGGGTGCTAAAAAAATTTCGTGAAATATTGGTTTTTGTTGTATATTTACTAAGAATATTTTTCAAAATATATATAATTTAAACATAAATATGAAATTTTTTTTAATGAAATAGTTGATAGAAAAAAAAATATAGAGAGAAATGAAGAAGATTTAATGATATAGTAAAACAAAGAAAAAGTGAAGAAAATGTTAAATGTATAATTTAAACATAAATATGAGATTTTTTTAATGAAAGAGTTGATAGAAATAAAAAAATATAACATAAATATGAGATTTTTTTTAATGAAATAGTTGATAGAAACAAAAAAATATAGGGAGAAATGAAGAATAATTAATGCTATAGTAAAACAAAGAAAAAGTGAAGGTGTTGAGAATTGAACCGAAGACCTTTAAATTTTAATTCTCCTTCAATCATTCATTCCTTACCACTTGAGTTAGATAAGAATCTTATTTCAAATATCATTTAAATATGTTATATTACCTTAAAAATACTAAATATATGTAAAAAAAATTATTTTTTTTGTATTATTTTTCTGCCGAGGGGTGCTCGAGCACCCCCAAGCACTCCCTAGCTCCACCACTGATCATAATGGCCACAAATGCAATGATAGTTACAAATGCAATGGTCTACTGCACATATGCCGATATATATATACATGATTGCACGATGTTAAGAAAAAAAAGAGGTATGTGTCCAGGAAAAGAAAAAAAACAAGGAAAAGAAAGAAAAGAGAACAAGTACTCTCCCAAAGAAAGAAATCAAACAAACATCGGTGAAAATAGTAGGTAGATCTTGTAAGATCATGAGATTGGTGTAAAGTCCTCCTTAAGGGTTTCATTCATTAGACAATGATATATATAGGTTACAAGATATTTAGCCTTTTGGCCCACTATACAATATGACATCTATGTAATCTATCAAACCTCCACAGTTGAAAGTGGAGGGTCCCGTACTGTGAGACTAGATCGAAAATCGAGGAACAACTGGCGAGGTAAACCCTTGGTGAAGATATCAACGTACTGATAGGAGGATGGGACATGAAGAACACGAACATGTCCAAGAGCAACCTTGTCCCGAACGAAGTGTAGATCGAGCTCAATGTGCTTTATTTGCTGATGCTGGACTAGGTTGCTGGCTAGATAGACGGCAGAGACGTTGTCGGTGTAGACCAGGGTGGCCTTCTGAAGAGGGCAGCGGAGCTCAAGAATGAGATTGTGCAGCCATGAGCAGTCGGAGATAACGTTTGCGACACCTCGGTGGTGGAGCGTGACACCACACACTGACGCTTCACGGACCACGACACAAGAGTGTCGTTGAGGAAGACACAGTAACCAGATGTGAAGCGACGTGTGTCAGGACAACCACCCCAATCCGCATCAGTGTAAGCGATGAGGTCATGTCAAGAGGAAGGGGTGATTGTGGTGTCCAGCTCTAGGGGTATCGCTGATGTACCGGATGATCCGCTTCAATGCCTGAAAGTGTGGTTCCCTGGGCGCATACATAAACAGACAGATCTGCTGAACAGCGTAAGTGATGTAAGGCTGAGTAAACGTAAGATACTGCAACGCACCGGCGAGACTCCGGTACAACGTCGGATCATCAAACACAGAACCAGAGTGAGCACTGAACTTATTGGAGGTATCCACAAGAGTGACGACCAGCTTGCAGTTACTCATCTTGGCCCGAGCAACAATTTCGGCAGCATACTTACTCTGAGAGAGGAACAACCCAGACGCATGACACTGCACAGCGACGCCCAAGAAGTAATATAACGGACCCAGATCTGACATGGCGAACTCGGCACTCAACTGGGAAATAATAGACGTTCGAAGAGCATCAAAAGAGGCGATAAGGATGGTGTCGTCAACATATAGTAACAAAAAGGCCATGTTTGTGCCGCTGCGATAGATAAACAGAGACGTATCCAAGCGGCTGCCAACGAAGCCCAAGTGAAGCAGATGAGAAGCAAATCGCTGGAACCATGCCCTCGGAGCCTATGTCAGACCATACAAAGAGCGCTTCAGGAGACAAACGTGCTTGGGACGATCAACATCAGCGAATCCTGACGGCTAGAACATGTAAATTGTCTCATTCAGATGTCCATGCAGGAAGGCATTCTTGACATCTAGCTGATGAATAGCTCAATGTCGCGATAACACTAAGCTCAACACCACTCGGATAGTGGCAGGCTTGACCACGGGGCTGAATGTATCATCACAATCAATATCTGCCTGATGAGTTCGCCCGTTAACCACAAGACGAGCTTTGTAGCGTTCCAAAAACCCATCAGAGAGGAACTTGTGGCAGAAGAGCCACATGCAGCGGATGACGTTTGCCTCAGGAGGGCGAGGAACTAGAACCCATGTACTATTCCTTGTAAGGGCCATGTATTCGTCGAGCATAGCCGCCTGCCAATTCGGGTCGAGGAGGGCTGTTTTGTGGGAGGTGGGGATAGGGGAAAGGGAGGTTGGGTTTGGGGTAGGAGTGATTTGGGAATTGGTGGGGGCGGTAATAGGCTGGGCGGCGGGCATGGCAAAAGGTTGCGGCCGCGGCGCGGGTTGATATGCCGCGGGCGCAACAAGATGCTGCGGCCGCGACATCTGGGGTGACGGAGGGGGTGGTCGGGAGTACGCAGGAGGAGGTTTGGCGGGGTGCAGGGTGGCGTTCATAGAGACGATCTGACAAGATCTGAATACACCGGAGATGCTACGGGTGTGCGGTCTAGTGATAGTAGGAGGAGGTGGCGGTGGTGGCGGTGTAGGTGGAGAGGCAGGAGCACCGGGAGAGCCCTGGGGAAGGAGAAAGTGTGGGAAAGGCGACTCTGATTCAGATTGGGACATAGGAGGTATGGGAGATGGGAGAGGAGGAGAAGAAAAGGGAAAGCGAGACTCATAAAAAATTGACATGACGTGACAGAATAAGCTTATGGGTCTTCACATCGAGGCAAAGGTAACCGCAATGATCAGACAGATAGGATGCGGGGCATAGGTTTCGTCAAGGTCGCTTGACAAGACCAGGGCGGTTTTCTCCTTGGCGGCGTCAGCGGTCTGACGGTGAAGGCGAGTCTCCTCCAGGATCAACTGAGACCGCACTAGTACAAATTAAGTCATTAATAGCGAAATTTTAAAAGCGCTTATTCAAAACCGTTATTAATGTATGGGAAGCATATCGCTTTTCCTAAACAAGCGCTGAGATTATATTTAGTTTATTTTTTTAAATATATTTTTTCAAGCATAGCGGTTTAGAAAAACAAGCGTTGTTAATGTATGGGAAGCACATCGCTTTTTTTAAAAAAAAACGCTGAGAAAGTGTTTAGTTTTATTTTTTTAAATATATTTTTTAAACCATATCATTTGTATAAAACAAGCGCTATTAAAGTGATATCTTTCTTAGCGTTTTTTAAATAAAAAACGTTGTCAAAACAAAAATCCTAACTCCCTCTTTATCTCACCAGCCGCCACCACCTCCATTAACTCCCACTTTACCTCCCACTTTATCTCCCCACGTCCGCCTCCATTAACTCCCTCCTTATCACCAGTCATCACCTCCATCTTCGATCTCAAGTTCTCAACCTCAACGACGAAAGCTGGATCGACAGCCGTGGAGGATTGAAGAGAGCAGTCGCACTCAAGGTCATCATCGAAGAGGGATGGAGGATTGAAGAACGGCCTAAACGCGCTGCCTTATAGCAGAGGGTTGAAGAGCAGGTTGAAGACCGGTACACGAAACTGCCTTCGGTGGCGGAGGATTCATGAGTAGCGGAGCAATGGACGCCGCCTTCCTCGCCCCTCGAAAGAGCTCGGCAACTGCTTTCTGCCGAACGGGTACGACTTCCACCATCACCACCAGATCCAAACCACCAGTGGTGTTCTCTCTCTATGTATCCGTTAAGAAAGATTCCGACTGGCCCTCATCCATGGACTCCCTGATCTCTTCAACACCAGCCTGAGTAGGAGAAATCAACAGGCACGTCCACCAAATCCAATCCACACAATTGAAGTCCAATGGTTTCCAATGTTAGTGGCAAGCACCGATGGAGAATCTCGATTTACAGATCCTCCTCCTCCGCTAATCGTTCATCCATTAGGGTACTTATTCAGTATTATATTTGTTCTCCATCTTCTTATGCACACTCTTTCAATTACAAGGACGAATTAAAAAAATGGGTGTTCATTGTTTTCTTTGTAATTGGCACCTTGTACAATATTGTACTGTAATTAGAAAATAATCGAAACATTTGGTTCATTCCGGTTCTTAAATTTGAGATTTATGATTTTTAGTTTCAAATTTTGGCAGTACTTGGTGGGTGTTGGTGGTAGAAATGGTGGTTTGAGATTGGTGTTGGTGTTCGTGGTAGAAATGGGTCAAATGGTTGTTTGAGACTGGTGTTGGTGGCGGAAATGGTGATTTTAGTGACCACGCAGTTTTTTTTTTTAATGTAAGAGCGGTTGTTTTCTCAAAAACACTTTCACCTGTTGACATAATAATAAATAAATAAAATTAAGTTAGACAGCGCTTTGCTAGAAAACCGCTATGCTTCCCTTTACCCATAGCGCTTTGAAAAAATCGCTTTTATTAATGTTCTCAGCGCTTTGATTAACAGCGCTACAATAACCGCTTTCCTTCCAATAAAGAAAGCGCTATTAATGTGATATTTTGTACTAGTGTTGGGTCTTCTCGAAGGTGGGGAGAGGTTTCGTCTGCTGAATATGAGTAGCAGCAGCATTGTATTCAGAGGGAACACTCGAAAGTACTTGGAGGACAAGGCGAGTAGCGCTAGGTTTGGAGTCAACGGCGGCCAATTGATCAGACAGGGTTTTGAGATGCTGATAGTATGCGCAGATCGACGGGAAAGACGCAAGCTTGGAACTTGAAAATTTGTGCTCTATGTAGACGACACGTGTGGACTTGTTGTCCTGAAAGAGTTCCTGAAGCTTGGTCCAGGAACCCAAAGAGTTGTCTTTGGGGTCAAGAATGGTTGTCAATAGATCTTTGGAGATGGTGTTGAAGATCCATTGAAGAACGATGGTGTCTAGTTGAGCACAGAGATCGTCGTCCTCAGTGGCGGGACAATCGATAGATGAATCGATAAGGTGGAGGACCTTATGAGCCTTGACATGGGTCGTGAAGAGGTGAGACCACATGGTGTAGGAACTAGATTCATGATCAAGGATGAGGGGGATGCAGTTTTTGATGTTGGAGATTGTGAGAGCGGAGTGGAAGGATGGCTTGGTAGGAGGTGGGTCGGCCATTGGGACAAGAGGGGGAGAGGAGAGTTGAGAGAGGAGGGGGGGGAGGTCGGTGGCAAAGGGAGGCCGAGAGGGGGTAGGTTGGCGTCAGGGAAGGAGGCCGAGAAGGGTGGTGGGCCGGGAAGGAGAGGAGGAAGGCTGACGGCGGCTAGGGGAGGGCGAGGAGGTGGCCGGCGGCTAGGGTAAGGGAAAAGGGGAAAAAAAACTAGGGTTCCAAGGTCGTAGGTTGTGATACCCTGTAAGATCACGAGATTGATGTAAAGTCTTCCTTGAGGGTTTTATTCATTACACAATGATATATATAAGTTACAAGATATTGGACCTTTGGGCCCACTATACAATATGACATCTATGTAATCTATCAGATCTCATCTCCTTCCTCTTTTATGTGATATGCAGGTACATGGTCCGGGGTTGAAAGTTAAAATTTCGCCCGGGCGACAACCATTTGAAGACAGGTGGGACGCTAGGCTTGAAAGTTAAAATTTCGCCTATGGTCAAAGCAATTTTGTAGTTGGCTTGAAAGTTAAAATTTCGCCACTACACCGATCCTACAGGGTCCTATACATTGGAACGAAACGCTTCCCAAATTTGGGACGCTAGGTTCGAAAGTTAAAATTTCGCCTAGGGTCAAAAACTTGTAGTCCGGTTGAAAGTTAAAATTTCTCCGCTACACCGATCCCGTGGAAGCGACCCATAGCGTCGAATTAATGCCAAAATTTTACCAGGACCTTCTTCAGATTCATTTTAATCAATCTAAATTGAATCGAATGGACACAAAACAAATCAGGGTGTTGTAATCTAAAACGATCTTGACCAAACTCAACTTAAGACCACATTAAGTGTCAAGAAGAACTAAGAAAATGGGAACTAAACCTTTGTAAGCGATCGTAAATTGGAGTAAGGTCCCATGAATTCTCCCTTTGCTACTCAAATTGCAACCATGTTGAGAATCTTTCACAAATTGAAACTAAAAAAAGGGGGACAATGGAAACAAATAAAAAATTGGATTTCAAGAACCCAACCCCTGGCCAGCTTTAGCAATGCCAATGGCGTAAGAAAACGGCGACACATATTCGGCCAAATAGGCTCAACAATGTACCCGACGGAGCACTTCATCACTTCTTTCGTTCACTCGTTGACGACCTCGGCATGCCTCCAACCCCAATTTTCAAAGCTGTCACACCTCTGACCACTGAAGGCCAACGACTTCCTCTAATGAATGGTCAAAGCAGCCTCGAACGCCCGACCAATGGGGTATAAAAATAGGCCTCAAATCATGCTTTTGCGGAGGGAAAGCGTCTGCTCGGGCAGTCAAGTTATGGGCCGTGGTACGGAAAGCTCGAGGTGTATCTAGGACCGTGACATGTTGAAGCTAAAAGAAGGCTATGCAAGGGGTATGCCCGAAGAAACGACGGAAAAAATTAAGCTTTGTGGTGGCCGCAACAAATGCCAGAAGTTGGCCTGTCGACCACCTTTGGAGGATTCCTACACAACATAGCATATTTTGTGCGCTCTTCGAGCACCCGACGATGATCTCCGCGTGCCCCCGACTCAAATCTCCAACTTTGCGCCATACCAAATACAACCAAAGGTCAAAAACGTCCCCTAAGGATTGATTGAGTCAGTCTCGAACACCGCACAAGTTGGCGATGCTTTCGTGAACACTTAAGAATGCATCTAAGTATACAAAGAGTTGGGATCAATAGAGGGCACTACAAAGAACGTGTCTAAACAAAGAGCAACAGAAACGGAGCCCTATAGCAGTAGTGGCAATGCCCAAAAGATGACTGCCGACATCCTTTTTCTGCAGTCTTTCCAATGTCGCTAAGCTATGCAGAAGGGCAAGGGCAGCTCATTTGACGTTAAAAAAATTAAAATAAAGTGAAGATATGGGCTGGAAAACATCACATCCGAAAGGGCATTCGACATCTGCATAAATATAATCTGAAATCAAATTTCCTCAAGTTTAAATCAACTGGAAGAACTACGTCATGACTTGATGCTCTTTTATGAGCTACGTACTAAACTCGATGCAAATCAAATTCTCATCGAGTCCAGTCGTCCCAAATCAAATCTCAAGCTTTCATTAAATTTAAAGTATTCCTATGAACTCAATACAAAGCTTTTGCTCGTTGAGTTCAATCGTCTCAAAAATCAAATTTCCATCAAATCCAAAGTGTCCACTCTAACTCGATACAAAGCTTCCGCTCGTCGAGTATTGATCACCCCAAAAATCAAAACAAAGTTCCACAAAATTCAAATTTCTCCTTTTCAAGAACTACGTAGGTTTGATGCTCTCAAGAGCTATGTAGGAAACTCGATAGCAAGTCATACAACAATCCAGTTCAACCACAAATCCCAAAAGAAAAGATCAAATTAAGTTCCTTCAAGTTCCAAGATAGAACTACGAAAGATTTTATCCCTTTCAAAAGGGTACGTAGGAAGCTCGGTACAAAGCTAAAAGCTCATCGGGTTCAATCGCTCCAAACAAAGAAAATTACATCGTTTCCTATGGAACTACGAGTGATTTGATTCCGTCATCACGGATACGTAGGAAACCCATATCCGGGTCCAATCACAAACCTCAAGGAAAACAAATCAAACTCGATACTCTGTCGAGTTGAAACACAAACACATAAACCCAAACACATATTGAAAATCAAATCAGACACCAAGTCTAAACCAAATCAAATCCAAACACCTTATCATATACCAAACCAAACACAAAGTCTACCCAAGCCAACCCCAAGTACAGAAACTCTATATATTCGAACTACGTTGGACTTGATCCTTCTCATGAAGGTACGTACGCAATCCTCGTCAACAGGTGCAGCCCAAACCACCAAAAATCCAAATCCTTTTCCTTTTAAAGTATCTGCATGATTTAAAATTGTGAGGAAGTACGGATAACGGTCGAACTTTATAAAAAAAAATTCAAATTAAAATGTGTTATGCGAGATTGTTCCTTTAACAATTTTTGCCAAACAGAGTTATTTGAGGATGTGAGATGAGTTTTCGAGGAAAGGCTGGTAGCTAGGCAAGGATGTAGTTGAGATTCCTAGTAAAATTGTGGGCTTAAGGTTGAGATAGGGAGATTATGAGTATGGATTTGGGAACTAGGCAAAGCATAAAGTATTGAGGATGCTAGAGGATAAGAGATTTTAGAAGGTTGGTAAAGTTATGGTACTTAGGAAATTCGGACGAGGATGTCATAGGAGTTCACTAGGAATTCTATCGGTTGGAAAATCGTGGGAGAATTGGTCAAGTTGCGATGTTATGGATAATTCGAGCTAGGGTGACATAAGGTTTCGTAGGGGATCATGGTCGTGATTAAGGAGTGGTAACTTGAGGTAAATTCGGATAATGCTGGCAAGAGGATCTAGGGTAGGTCAGCTTGAGGAGTCATGAGTGGTTTAGGTTTCGTGAGTTCTGGAATGGGATGAGTAGGTAAAATCAGTGGTTGGTCTTTGAGGATAGGCGTTGGTGATGAGGGTCTTGGTAATTCGTGGTTGGGAGTAGCACGAGATGGATTTCTGCATTAGAGTTGGTCGAGAGTGACAAGTGTGAGATGATTAGTATGAGTTGGATTCTTAGAGGTTGATGGTTACTGAGAGTGTTCAGTGGTGCGTGGAATATGATCAGGTTAGCAAGGTGATTCGAGATATCTCTTTGGGGGATGATGTTCAGGCAGAGTCTTGAGAGCCTAGAAAGAGTAAGTGAGATTGTTAAGAGGCGTCTAGATCAATTGTGAGAGCGGTTTAGTTGAGAACTTGGAATTTCTCTTAGAGGGTAAAGATGGGACTAATAGAGGGCTCTTAGGGCAAGGACATGTTATATATGGAGTCTTGGTATTAGATCGAGTTGTTCAGCTTGTCAGAATGAGAGAATTTTGTGATTTAGGAACTCCGAGAGATAGTTTTAAATGGTCGAATGAAAGGTAGGACTTGACATCAGGATGTCGATGTGAATTGACCCTTATATGGTTTGGTGACTCTTCGTGACATGAGTATGACCTGGTTATGAATGTGTAATACGATGGCTATGTTGAATAATTGCTATGATATATGATGCCTTGAATTGGAATTGCTAGGATATAGAACCGAATTTATTAGATTTGATTCTGACTTGGAACCTAGGAAGGAAATATGGGATTAGCCTTAGAGGTGGATGATTCCACCTCTTGAGATTTGAAAATTGCTTGATTAACGTCTGTGTTGTAGGAGGAAATCGAGTTCAAAATATAATAAAAAAAATCAAATCGGATTATGCCCACGCAAATGATTACAAGACTTCCTCCCGATCCTCCAGGAAGCTGGTCAGCGGATCTCAGGCAGCGGAAGAATCTCACTCGACTTCGACTCAGGGGGTTTACTCGATATCGACCAAAAGTAGTTGATATCGACCAAATTCAGTCAATTTTTGGCAGCTCTAGAAAGTTAGTCGATTTCGGCTTGCGCAACTCGATATCCACTTGATGTCCTCGATATCGACCTGTCCTTCCTCAAAATCGACCAAACCTGCAGGAACACAAACGAGTAGCGATCTTTCTGGATCGAGAATTATAAGTCGATATCGACGAGTAGGTGGTCAATATCAAGTAGAAATAGTAAAATAAAATAAAGAACAAAGCTTTGTGGTATTCGGAATAAACTATGTGAAAGAAAACTTCCAAGATTGGGGTTTGCAACAACGATAACCAAACATGCATAAGGCAAGATAAATAATGATAATCACGCAATTCGCATCGAAGGAACAAGCTTTCGCATTTTCCAACAATTAGACAACTCTTTCAAGAAACCCTAATTGTATCTACCAATTTTATGTTCATAATCCAAGTTGTTAACATGGATCTATATTAAATAGGTAATAAACACATAAAAGGTAGTAGATGCTCCAAACATAATAAAGGTCGGATCTTTACCTCAACCACGCATGGCTATCGTTGGGCTCACCCCAACCCTAGAAGTGGGTGGACTACTCGCTCTTCATCGCAATTGCAGACATCATTGATGGAAAAGAAACTTGCATTAATAAACTAAACAGAGCTTACGACCGATCGATGTCAACTTGCTCTCGCCCCTTCACTCCTCTCGGCCTCCACTCTCTCTCTCTCTCTCTCTCTCTCTCTCTCTCTCTCTCTCTCTCTCTCTCTCTCTCTCTCTCTCTCTCTCTCTCTCTCTACTCTACTCTACCTCTCCTTCTCTAGAATTGAATTGTACGATGGAATCAATAAAAACCAGACATATAGGCTTTATTTATAGGCCTTAATCCTTGTTAATCAAGGTAAGGAATATCTATCTAATATCTATAAATAAAACTCTACTTGGAAATAAATCTATCTAAATAAGTAAAACTAGATAAATCCTAGGGTAATTAATTGTTCAACCCTTAGGATAGATAAAAAGATAAAAAGATAAAAATATCTAAATCTTCATGTGTTGGGAATCTTCTCTCGGAAATATCTCCATTGGATTCGGGATAGAACCTTAACAAGAACTCGGACAAGCTCGAAATCAGCCACTGTTGGTCCACTCGATATCGAGTAGCCTCACTCGATATCGACCTGCATTTATTCGCTTCAGCTCAGCAACTCGATATTGGCTTCCAGGATGAACATCGACTGATTGTTACTCGATATCGACTAGTCCAAGTCGATATCGACTAGCATGCATTTCTTCACTTCAGCTCATCAACTCGATATTGGCTTCCACATAGATTCTGTACTATTCTAACCCAAATGTATGAAATGCATGCAGAAATCGATATTAAAGTAAGTATAAAACATGGCACAAAACATGGACATCAAATCACTCCATACTTAAACTTGCTTGTCCCCAAGCAATAACTTGGATGGTCATTCAGGGGAAGAATTCAAAACTCTCAACATCATGGATTCATTCTTATATATCCCTGCAGTCAATTACCATCCTCGAAAAGGAACTAATGCCACAATTCCATGCATGTGCAATAAAAAGCAACATCTACTCACAAAAGGAGGGTTATGCAAAGAACAATTCATGTGACAAAGCATTAATAATCAAGAGGACTTTATTTAAGCTCAATAAGGAGTAAATTGTTAAAAGGCTAAAGGTGGGTAATATTTGGCAATGTGGTGCTAAAGGTGGGTGACACCCCATACTTAAGTTGGCTTTTCCTCAAGCAATACCTTAAATGGTCATACAGAGGAAGAAAACAAACTCTCAACATATTAGATCCATTCTCATATAACCATGCAATCAATTACCATTCTCGAAAAGGTACTAATGTCACAAATCCATGGATGTGCAATAAAAAAGCAACATATACTCACAAAAGAAGAGTTATGCAAAACAATCATTCGTGACAAAGCATTAATAATCAAGAGGACTTTCATTTAAGCTTAGGGTGAAGAAAAGGTAAAAGGTAAAGTGGTGGGTTATTTTTGGGCAATGTGGCGCTAAATCCGGGGAGAATTTCTTCGAACTAGCTTTCTTGCTTTGTTGCACTTTCTCCTTCATAATTTCCACATCACTCATCCTCTCATAAATCACCCTTTGCTTTTTTCACTTGTATGCTTTTACCTCTCTAACCTCAGCACTGCCTTCTCGCGAGTCGCAAACATGGGTGTCATGAATGGCCCCGGATATTTAGTGCTTTGGACTCCTTACCTGTGTGTCCCATCTCGCCGAACTGTTATCTCAGCGAGCATGGTCAATCTACCTTTATCTCCTGAGGTGACCGGATTTTCTTTAACTCATTAAATTTTCCATATATTTTTCAATTTCCTGCCAAACTCCATAATGATAATAACAACACAACAACCATATAACAATCTCCATAATGTAACTCCATTCTCAACATAATCCCCGGATAGATAAAGAATGGGCAATATTTGGATCACGTGGAGCAAAATATGAAATAAGGCTCAATATGGCTTTTGTGATGCATAAGCATAGGTATGGCTAAGGAATATAAACATAGAGCATATATGGAAATATAAAAATTCCTCCATCCTCTTATCATTTAACATGTCAAAAGCAATTTCAAATTTTACCTTCTTTCATGGTTTTCAAGAAAATAATGCACTTTATTGTGGCTTCCCTTTACTAGCCAATTTCATGTTATATCTCTTAACGAATCCAATTTTGCATCGTCGAGTTCAATTTAAGCTTCCATGACACTTATCAAAATTTTAATGGGGAACATTTTTCTTTAAACTTTGGAAAACATGCATATAAGCACATAAATAGAATATGAAATCCAAAGTAGCCATGTATAAGGAATTCAAGAAAATAAACTTCAAATATGCACACATAATGTCAAATAAAGTCAAATATGCATCAAGTAAGCCCTTCCCTCACCCCATACTTAAACATTACAGTGTCCTCAATGTATAAAAATAAGGGTAAAGAAAGACACTCACTATACAGGTGTGCAGATCGCCGGAATCGAGTGCTGAAGAAGCTGCAGAAGTGGTCGACCTCGAGGAGAGTAGTCGATGTCGACTACAACTACTCGACATCGAGTACAATGAAAGCCTCCGGGGTGATCCTTCCTCGACCACAGGTGATTCTGCTCGTTCTGGGTAGTCGAAGTCCAGTAGATTACTCGACGTCGAGTACTTCTGCAACTCCTCTGTACTTGCAGGATTTGTTAGAAAGACAATAGTCCACAATAGAAAAATCCAAAAATAATATTTAAAACAAAAACCAACAGTATCTAAACCCTAAGAAATAAAAAATAGCAGGTTGCCTCACGTAAGTGCTAAGTTTTAAGTCTTTAGCTTGACATACTTCCCTTTAAGTCTTAGCCTGGCTCATCTTTGTCCAGAGGTATAGGTGGATCTGTTGGTTCCTCCGGTGGTGGGAAGCGTGGAATTTCATCCAGGGGCATCATGTGAAGAAGCTTGAATCTCCCCGAGTGAACGCTCCATGACTTCACCCATTCATCTTCCTTGGCTTCAGCTAGCATGTATAAAGGAAGACGTAAAGAAAAGATATATACCTCGTTATCATACCTCTTCTGCTTCATAGGTTGACTTGGTTGTGTATCTCCACCACAGTAGAAAGGTGGAGCAGGAAGAGATATTTCCACCTCATCCTGCGGAGCTTCATGCCACTTTGCTAGGACCTCATACTTGAATATGAACATGGGTTGCTCAAAATCATCGGGGTTAGCCATCACTTTGTAAGGTAAAAGCGACTTTCGAACACCCTGGGCAACAATGTCTGCTTTCTTCTCTTCTAGTGCTATTTCGTCTTAGGATCCTTCATATCATTCATCAATAATAGGTAGCAAAGTAGGAATGAAATTCGAGGAAGGACATACCTGGTTATTGACATCGACTGGGTCAATTAGCTCGTCGGGAGGAGGGCATGGTCCTTTAGATTGAATGGAAGCCTCAAGCCTTCGGATTTCGTCTTCTAGCCGGGCTATTTCCCTTAATTGTTCCTCCTCCATTGCAAGCCTATTTCTCCATCTGAAATCTTGGAACCATTCTTCCCATTCGGGATTCCCTTCGACAAAGTCTTCCCTTCGACAAAGTCTTCCATCTGAAATCTTGAATTTACAAAACCTTCCAAACGTTCCTCCTCCTCCTCTCTCTCTCTCTCTCTCTCTCTCTCTCTCTCCCTCTCTCTCTCTCTCGCCTCCTCCTTGCGCCCGAATACGACTTGGCTTGAATGTTTGAAAATCAGCCCCCTAGGGCCTTATTTATATTGTTCCATATAGCTAATCTTGGAAGGAACATCTATCTATATCTAAAAACTTCCTATCTAAAAGCATAAGATAAAACATAATTGATAGAGGAAATAGATCTATAAGGAAACTATATCTTAAGTGGATAAATCCCTTCCATCTTGATAGATCTTCTCTTGAATGGATAGAATTCCACATCTCTTGGTTTGCAAGTAACTCTATCTTCTCGGACACAACTCCTTCTCGGAGATGGACTCGACTGGATTGTCCTCGACGTCGACTAAACTCCTCGATGTCGAGTAGAATTTTTCCTCCGGGGTTGCACTCGATCTCGGGCAGAATTCAGACTCGTCGGGTGTACTCGACGTCGACAAAAACTCCTCGACGTCGACTAGAATTGTGCTCTCGAGTGGTCTAGTGCTCGTTCTCAACTTTTGGGAGGCAAGTCGACCAAAAAGTTACTCGACGTCGACCAGTTTGGTCGACGTCGACTAGTTCTGTGCGCTTTCAGCATTCTACTCCGTTCTTGAAACACACTTTCCTGAGTCCTCGTTCGTTCGATTGACGCATATGAGCATGTGTTGGAAATCTCTTTTCGAGGGCTACAACTTTCATGAAGACATCAAAGCTTGATTCACAAAGATGAATGGTGACAAAATCGCGTTTTCTCCAGTTGCGTCATCCTTAGCTTCTTTATGACTTTCCTTTAAGCTCCAAAGTGCGTTCGATTTCTGCGAAATTAAACAGAAACTAGTGTATACTCCATAATTTGGCAAATAAGTGTGAACTACATAGATTATGTACAATTCTAACCCAAATGTATGAAATGCATGCAAAAATCGGTATATAAGTAATTGTAAAATATGGCAAATTAGGCTCACAACAGTCGGGTTAGGGAATTTTGAATGGTGTTTAAAAAGGACTGAGTTGGATTTAGATAAATCGAACGTGATTGATAACTTTAATGATTTTGAGACCAAACCTTTTCAAACTAAGGACCCTCTTGAAATTTTCTAACCGAGCTTGCATTATGACGCCCCACAAAGTGGATACAGGCATTTTATAGGGGCCCTTATAGAATGCTTCCTAATACCTAGTGGAAATGTTGTAATGCTTTTCGAGTTATGATATAGTCGGAAAGTCGGAGTAAGGATATGGTAGGGGCCCATATTAAATTCTTGCTACGATCTATTGGAGATATTATAATTATGAAAATGGTAATGTGAGGATCTCATAGGGGCACTTATGAGGTGCTTATGGGATCAATGGCTTGATCCTTGGACTTACCAATTTCAAATTTCATCCCCTGTTTTAAGATTGTTTTAGTCTCGGGGACGAGAATTGTTTTTAGAGGTGGATGATGTAAAGGTTCGGAATTTCAAATCCTAAACTTTTGGAAAAAGGAAATTAAAAATGAACTTAAACTGAATTTAAAACACATTTAGTGGATTCCGACCGAAATATAAAATTTGGCGAATAATTTCCATCGTTTTACCTCGAAAATTCAAAATAATTATTGGATTGCAATATCCTCTTCTGTTTTAAAAAACTAATTGATCAAGAAAGTGAGAGTCGGGGAAACTAACATTTGTGAACTAATTGCGGAATTCGAAATTTGCGTATTCGGGATTTCCTTCGGGTATTTGTTTGACTAAGGTGTTAACCAATTCCACACTCAACCTCCCTTACCTCTCTCTACCTTACCCTGCAGCCCATCCCCTCCTTCCTATTTCATCGCCATCACCCACCTACTCCACACCTTCACCATTCCGTCATCACTATCTCTCTTGTTTTACCGAGAAGAAGGAGTCCCAAGCCACCTCTTCCTCCTTGCTTTCTCCTTTCCACCTTGAGCCAGCAGCGGGAGTCCTCCTCGACATCTCCTCGTAGCCATGAGCAGCAACGGAAACGGTTGGAGCTGAAGTCGAAGCTGCAGCCGAGCGCGCAGTTGTCAACGTCGCTGCCTCCCGCGTCCTGTTTTCCCAAGCCTAGAGGCAGTCCCGAGGCATCCAGCAGTTCGTGCACCTCCACTCCACCTCCATCGACACACTGGAGCCACCTAGGAGCCGCCCAGCGCCACCGCGTAGCCACCGGAGCTCCACTTCCCCGTTCGAGAGTGAATGCCGCTTCGGTCTGAAAAACCATCGTGAGCCTCCGACGACGCCCGAGACTTCGTTCGTGAGCTCCGAAGTCGCGAACCTCCTTGGTGAGCTTCGTTCTTTCCTTTCCTTGTCCAGTTTTCGTTGTTCGATTCGTGAGGTCGGTGCGAGCAAGAGTGTGTGTGCGTGTGTGAGTTTGTGTGAGAGCGAGCTTTGGGCGCGAGCGAGAGCTGAGAGCCGAGGCGCAGCAATTAAGCCGGCGTCGAGGAGTAGGCGGGATCAACCTCTTTCAAACGAGAGGAAGAAGACGTATTGTGGGCCCATGGAAAGTTTATATTATTTGTTTTAATATGAACCGATTTGGGGATTATTAAATATGGGTTCGGTTCGGTTCGGTTGGAATTAAATGGGTTTGGTTTGATTCGGGTTTATCCGTTTATTTATTTAATTATTTAAGGGTATTCAAAATATTATAATACTATTTGAGGTTTTAAAATATAAAGTATTATTTTTGGAGATTTATAAAGGGTCAGTTTTATTTAATAAAAATGGGTTGGAATTGTTTTATAAAGGATTTAAAGCGATTTTCTA
Organism: Persicaria tinctoria; assembly: GCA_037127255.1. Taxonomy (NCBI): domain Eukaryota; kingdom Viridiplantae; phylum Streptophyta; class Magnoliopsida; order Caryophyllales; family Polygonaceae; genus Persicaria; species Persicaria tinctoria. Next base: position 48,305,376 of record JBANSL010000001.1, on the reverse strand, counting down.
AAAGTGTTGATAAAATATATGTTGTTTAAAATATCTATGAATTCATTTGGGATTTAAATAAAATATTTGGATTTGTCGATTTAAAAGAGGAAGTCGGGAAAATGAATTTCACGGTCGGAAATGATTTAATAAATAATTAAAAAGGATTTTTCTAACATTTTTAAGGATTGGGATTTCTGACTGTTTGACTTGGATTTTGAAACAGATTTGGATCTAACTTGAGAATCTGACTTGTTCGGTGACTGGCTAGCATGATGTTCTGATATGTGTGACTAATAGCATGACTTGCGGTGATTTACTATAAGATATTAAATGTTAGATATTATGATGTTGATGATATATATCTGTATGCCAAGTGTGAGTATGAAACGGTAATATGTGAAATTGGCTAAGTAAGGTATGACGGTTGTCATGAGCTAGTGAGGATGATGTTATGATCAAATGGGCGGTTGTTCTGAGATATGATGAGACGAGGTGAGAAATGAATATGAGATGATAATGTTAATAATGACGAGATGGTTGATCTATCATATGTGTATGTATGTTATATGTTTCATATGTGACTTGTGTGCTTTGTGTAAATTAGACTTAGACTCATTATGTTATTTATGGGATTACTAGGTGATCTCTGATCTGTTGGATTGCTTGCCATTGCTGATCATTGTTTGTATTCTGCGCATCTCCAAGTAAGTCCTCCAGGGCTTACTCAGTAACCAGTACCTCCTGCTTGATGTGTTATATAGTATGTAGGTGTTGCATATGCATAAAAGCATGTCATGCAGTATCATGCTTAGGAATGGCACTTACAATTGAGCATCATTATTCTGTTTGCGTTTGAATACAGAACGGTCGTTATTTGTGAGTCCTAGAGTCCTTGCTAGGGTCATAAGACAGCCCACCTCCATCGGGTTTCGTCTTGAGTCATTCGAGTCGTTGGAACACATTTACTATTATCAACATTATTATTTTCTTTTCGTAAGATCCACGATATCATGATGAGACTCGATATGCTATAGAATCGAACTGGCCAGTCTCCACCCTATCTGAAAGAGGGGTGGTGGTATAAGAGGGATATACCACTTGGTATTATTTGTTAAGGCCTTACTTAATATTATGCTTATATGAATTAGAAGCATGATAGTGTGGTTAATATTTCATTACTGCATGAAGGCATCCTTTATTCTAGGTATAGGCGTATTATATGTCTTCAGCGCAGTTAGAGGACTCGCGGACGGACTCTTGGCCTGACTTTGTGGTATAGTGTCAGGTACCCATTTCACTGCTTGATTTCGTGTTGTTATGACGGGGTCCATTCATATGGAGGAGAGTGAGTGTTAAACCCTGACTTCACCAAATTTATACTTTTGGGATTTCTCCCTACTCATACTCTGTTTTGACTCGGCTCTGTCGTGGCGCCCGTTGTATCGTTTTCAGAACTTATGCTCTTTGCCTGATAAAGGATTTTCCGCGTTGTAGACTTAGGACAGGTACAGGGGTTTACCCCGGGGTCTCCAACGGACCTTCTGGATTTGGGTGCAAAATCTAACTTTAAACTACACATCTTCGATTTCAAACCTTCAACATGTACTCGGGGCGCAAGATCCTAACGAGGGGTTTCATCTCTCGAAACGTAACTCGGGAATTATAATCTCGGGCCGTTACAAGCACCTACTTCTTTCTCGGGATGATCAGGTCCTCGAACTTCCTTGGCCCACAGAGGGTCAATCTTATCCCGTAGGAGGCTTATGTTACTGGTAATGTTTTTTTTTTTCTGTATGAAATTGTGTAGTTGAGAGTATTAACATTATAGTGATATCATTGAATGAAGCATGAACTATGAAAATATTTTTTTTATTTTTCAAGTTTTTAAAATATTTTATTATACTTATTTGAGGGCAGGTTCCATCCCGTCATGTCCCTTGAGGGATAAAACCCGTGTGGGATTCAAAAAAAAGGGAGTCTCGTCTTCGTCCCATCCCAGAAAAAATTAAGCGAGAAGGGCCTCATTCCGATCCCGTCTCGTTCAATCCTGTCTCGCACCCACCCCTACCTATAATCCCCTTTTTCACTCCAATTTTTAGGGTTTGGATGATTTGGGGCCATCCTCACCCTGCAACCGGCACTACTAAAAACGCAAGAACTAGCTACGGAAAATAGCAATGGATTTAACCATGAATGTCCGTTGCTAACCGATTAAGCCACGGAATCAACCACAGGCGGGCCATCTCTTGCTATATGCCTCGTAGCTTATAGTGACGGGCCTTCATCCACGGATTTTAGCAACGAAAATTTATGGTGGTGGATACGTCCGTGGCCAATAGTAGATGACATATATCGTGGCTGTGGCTACGAACCCGGTTTGAAAACGACATCGAAATTGAAGTCGTGGCTACGTTCGTTGTTGAGTCGTTGCTATGGTTGTTGCTGCAAATAGGTCATGGATCTAGTTGATTCCATGGCTGAGCCGTTTTTGCTATGGTCGTTGCTATCATTGTTGCTCGATGTTCATAGGGTTGTTAATAACGTCAATATTTGTTTCATTGCTATTTTTTATGCTAAAGTCGTGGCTAGTGCTCATTAATTTCGTTTGTTTTGTGACTTTGTAGCAAAACTTTAATAGATACATCTAGAGAAATAACCAATCCGAACATACATGGAGTCGAAAAAAATAAAGAACATATTCTAAGTATAAAAAAAGAAAAAGCATCCCATATTTTGTTGACAACTCATCTTCATAGCATTCCTTGAAGGCTTGAACCAATTGACACGGCTAACAATCTGAAGCAGGAAGATGAAGCCAAGTGATACCCCAACAATCTGAAACCTGTAGATGAATTAAAATTTTATTCAACCAATAAATCCCAATTCTAAAACACCAAGAAATCAAAATCCAAATTAGGTATTAAAAACACCAAGAAATCGAAATCGAAATCGAAATTTTATTCAACCAGTATTTCGAGATTTAGTTTAATTTGGGAATTTGGATATGCCAATACTGAAACACCAAGAAAGGGACATTATTGCAGCAGGCGAAGGAGTTCGGATGAAGAGGTTGCAGAGCAGACGAATGAAAGGGACATTGCTGATGTGCCGGAAGGTGAGACAGTTGTATCGTTGTCCTCGCCGGTATCGTCGTCCTCGTCGTCCACCAGCTTATAAATATAACCAATTACAGAACCAAGAAATTTGAAAATCAAGTGGAAAATAGGCGAAGAAAAGGGACAAACCTTGGAGGATTTAGGGTCAAGGTCAAGGAAAGGTGGAGCGGGTCGGAAGGTGGGACAGCGGAGGTTGAGGAGTCAGGGGAGACGGCTTCAAAGAATCAGCGGCCGGTGGCGGAGGCGGTGGTGGAGCTGAAAGGAAAGGCTTCAAAGAATGGAATGGTTCCTCTCCCTTCCGAATGGGGAGCGTCTGGCGGTGCAAACCAGAAGGCGAGAGGAAAGGCCATTAGGGGAGGCGGTGGTTGAATCTGGCGGTGCAAAACAGAAGGTGAGAGAAAAGGCCATTAGGGGAGGCGGTGGTTGAATCGGGCGGCGCAAACCAGAAGGCGAGAGGAAAGGCCATTAGAGGAGTGTCTGGCGGTGCAAACCAGAAGGCGAGAGGAAACATCTGGCGATGGTTGAATATGTGAAGAAGGAGAGGCGGTGTGAAGAAGGAGAGGCGATAGACCGAAGAGGCCATTAGGGTTAGAAAGAGGAAAGTTCCTCTTTATACGCATCCACACATCTAAAATTTCAAATTCGGAAAATTTCCCCCTCAAAACTATATTATACCGCCCAAAAAAATTTCGATTCAGCGCAAATTTCGCCAAATTACGATAGAAAATTTTCAACTTATATTCACTTTTTCTATTTTGAATCATAGTATACTAGTTCAATATAAAACATTAATTTACAAAGATATAATTTCAGAAATCTTTGCCAACTTGTCTCCTGAGCAGAGCTCAACTCTGGCTTTCTCCCTTTGGGGAGTATTGTCCTTTAGAAACAAAATTGTGTTTGACAACAACGATACCAGAAATTCAGATGATTGGATCAAAGAGATTGAACAACTGCGAAAAAGTTGGAAAAAAGCTCAAAGCGAGATTCTTGATGAAGATATGGCTAGCGAAAAACCACCCACCCACCAGATAAACAGAAGAAAACAAAAGCTTGTGAAATGGAAAAAATCTAAAGACGGATTTGTGAAGCTTAATTTTGATGGAGCAAAAGTCGACTCTGGCCTTGATGCCTCGGGTTTTGTCATCCGTGACAGCCTTGGTAGGGTTCTTGCTTGTGGGGCTCAAGGCCATGGCAAGGCCTCAGTCTTACAGGCGGAGTGCTTCGGCCTCCATGTCGGTCTTCGTGAAGCCATTAGAATGGGTTGCTCGCACTTGGAAGTGGAGGGTGACTGTTTGTCGATTATCAACGCTTGCAAAGGAATCTGGAAGGTTCCATGGGAGATCGAGATGTTGGTTTCGGATGCCCTTGGATTATGCAGGTCCTTCGCCGATGTCTCATTTTCTCACATTTACAGGGAAGGAAACAATGTGGCTGATAGGATGGCTCACATCGGACTTACATCTACACTTTTCGCTTCGTCCCCTCCTGTTGAGATCGACTCTCTCGTCCGTCAGGACGCCCTTGGGCGTTGGTTCAACCGAGGTTGACCAAGCCCAATCAAACTTGAGATATCTTTTAAAATAACAACAAAGTCAAATACTTTTTAAAATTTTATCTGAAATTGTAAAAATAAAATTACTTGTATATTATTCACATAAGAATTTGTCAATTAACATAATATTTTATTCAACACTTGTTAGTTATCAAGCTCAATCAAACTTGAGATATCTTTTAAAATAACAACAAAGTCAAATACTTTTTAAAATTTTATCTGAAATTGTAAAAATAAAATTACTTGTATATTATTCACATAAGAATTTGTCAATTAACATAATATTTTATTCAACACTTGTTAGTTATTTATATAAATTTTCCTAAAAAATTTTCTTTTATAGTATTTTCATAAAAAAAAATTATTTAATATATGATTTTGTTAAACAATTACTAGTTAATTATACAAGTTTTCCTCAAAACTTAGTTTTTGATATTCTCATAAGAATTTATTAGTAAATTTAAGGGTTTATTGAAAAATTATTAGTTACTTATATGAGTTTTCCTCAAAACATACTCTTATAGTATTAATTCTAATTAGAATTTATTAGTTAGGATACATTTATTCGTTACTTTTATGAGTTTTTCTCAAAACATACTCTTATAACGTTCTAATAACAATTTTTTAGTTAATATAAGGCTTTATTCAACATTTATTAGTCAATTATACGAGTTTTCCTCAAAACATACCCTAATAGTATTCTAATAATAATTTTTTAGTTAATATAAGGTTTTGTTCAGCATTTATTAGTCACTTATATGATTTTTCCTCAAAACATACCCTTATAGTATTCCAATAAGCATTTATTGATTAATATAAGATTTTATTAAACATTTATTAGTCACTTATATTAGTTTTACTCAAAACGTACCTTTATAGTATTATAATAAGAATTTAACACTTAATATAAGGTTTTTATTCAACATTTATTAGTTACTTACATGAGTTTCTCCTCAAAACATAACTTTTAATATTCTAATAAAAATTTATTACTTAGTATAAGGATTTATTCAACACTTATTAGTCATTTATAGGAGTTTTCCTCAAAACATACTTTTATAATAATATTCAAATAAGAATTTATTAGTTAATAGAAGGTTTTATTCAAAACTAATTAGTTACATATATGAGTTTTCCTCAAAACATACTCTTATAGTATTTAAATAAGAATTTATTAGTTAATATAAGTTTTTATTCAAAACTTATTAATTAGTTATTTATATGATTTTTCCTCAAAACATATTATTATAGTATTCTAAGAAGAATTTATTAGTTAATATAAGGTTTTATTCAAATGTTATTAGTCACTTAAACGAGTTTTCCTCAAAACATACTCTTATAGTATTAAAATAAGAATTTATTAGTTGATAGAAGGTTTTATTCAAAAATTATTAGTTATATATATGAGTTTTCCTCAAAACATACTATTATAATATTTAAATAAGAATTTATTTGTTAATATAAGGTTTTTTTCAAAACTTATTATTTACTTATATGTGTTTTCATCAAAATATACTCTTATAGTATTCTAATATGAATTTATTAGTTAATATAAGGTTTTATTCAAGAGTTATTAGTCACTTAAACAGGTTTTCCTCAAAACTTACTCTTATAGTATTCTAATAAAAATTTATTACTTAATATACGATTTTATTAAACATTTATTAGACACTTATACGAGTTTTCCTAAAAACATACCCTTATAGTATTCTAATGGGAATTTATTACTTAATATAAGATTTTATTCAACACTTATTAGTTACTTATACGAGTTTTCCTCAAAACATGCTCTTACGGTAATCTAATAAGAATTTATTACTTAATATAAGATTTTATTCAAAAATTATTAGTCACTTATACGAGTTTTCCTCAAAACATACTCTTATAGTATTCTAATAAGAATTTATTACTTAATATAAGATTTTATTAAACATTTATTAATTACATATAAGATTTTTCCTCAAAACATATCA